>OU342532.1:5000000-7500000 GCA_910589475.2 Bembecia ichneumoniformis
CTTAAAGTGAAGAGAATCGCGGCTCTGTCGGGAAAAGTACTCGGAGATTTCCTTTTATTTTTCTTGGAAACGAGGCCTGAAGAAGTTACAATATACGTACAACAGACACCGGTGACGGCATTTAATAAAACGAACAAATCCACAAGATTCAAAGCATTGTTGGAAAGCATTGAATGTAAAATTGAACTGGTAGACGAAAACAACAGAACGGTTGTTTTACTTCGCCGCAATGGAATCAATAAAGCTTGAATTCAATATGACTTACTTTCCATTTAGTCAGATCATTTTGATCTACTCACTATATCGAAATTGTAACACGTTTTGATACGCAAGGGATGCTTCAACATAATTGCTTAACTTTTATTTTTAAGGTAGCTCACTCGTAAATTTCCTGGTTTCGCTTGTATTTTTAGACGAAAGCAATCATATACCATCAAGTGAAAACTCAATTGTTCGCCGCGCTAACTTATATAAAAATATACAAAAGATAATAAATAAATAAATAAAAGAAAAAAGGGTACCATTTATTAATAAATTAATAGTTTATTTATTTGTCAGTGAATTAATAAATAAAAATACTCACATACGACTTCGTAGAAAATCCTATCATTTATGTTTTGCAGCACTGTACGCCATTTCAACACCATCGCGACGTCACCAGAAAATGCTCTCATGTTCAAAACCTGAATTATGGTAAATATATTAGTAATTTCTTATTAATATATTATACAATTTACTTGCGCTTTGAATTAAAAATTATACAAATCTTATGGAACTTTAAATTAAAATTTCTAACCATATTTTAATTGTGAGTTTAGTTCAGATGGCTTGAAGGTTAATATTAGAAGGATATCTAAAACTAGAGAAAAAAGGACTCATGGTATATAAAAAGAAATAGCAAGTTTTTAGCGACATTTAAACTGTATATTATACGGTGGAATAAAAGTACAATATAATAAAAAACAAAAATAGAGTGTATTTACCTCTTGAAAAAACAATAAATGACTTTGTTGTTTGTTATTACAAAAAAAATACTGGCACAAAATAATTACAAAAAAATTTGGACACAAATTAAAGTTTTATTATCTTTAAAAAACAAACATAATAAAACTTATTTAAGATAATTGAAATACATTTTAACAACTAAAAACTAAATCCATATAACACTGTAAAATAAGACTTAATAATTTTATATAACAGTGACGTGGTAATTACTTTGTGATAAAAAAAAAAACGAAAACTATTTTGTTTAACACATTTTAATACCACTACCTATTCTAATGGCACTATGAAAGTTGATGTGCATTGATAAAATTAAATGCATTGATAAAATTAAAGTAGTATTGATAATAAAAGTATTAAATGCATTGATAAAATTGGAAGTGAATTCGTTGTGAAATGGTAAAGAGTATTCTTTTTCGAGACAAATCGACGGATATTGCATCCAACTGGCGCACTGGCACACTTCCCTCAATGAACTAACTTTATTTACTTTGGCGAAATCACTGGCCGTTACTTGGAGAGGCGACAAAGGGAGAAAGTGCTTCAAGTTACTTTTACGACGAGCAATTTCTTTAAGTTTTCATTTTATGACAGCAGTTGATATCACCTTTCAAGGTGGTAACTCGATTCGTCTCCAGAACAAAGAGACTAACTCATAACTTTGGGATAAAGAGGTCGTTTATTTTCAGGATTCCGTAATAGTATTGTTCCTATTTGAGTTTTATTTAAACGTCTTTATATACTACATACTACCATAGATAAAATACTGGTTAAGTAGTATTTTATCTATGATACTACATTATTACAAAACTTATGAATTTATCGTATTCGTTAAATCGTTTTTAAGCGAGATTTTTAACTTTTGATTATTTTTTCATCACTTACTAATTTATTACTAATTATGCATTATTGGTGTTTTGTACATCAATTTGTATGGAATTACCTGGGCCACCGAGCTGTGCTCGTAATTTTTTTAAGCCGACGTGGACTAAGATCGTCACAATAATTGCATAGAAACCGACGCCGGTTAACACAATAATTGGATTGTTATTAGTAGATGTAAGCCGAACATATCTCGCGAAATTTTGAGGTAACAGTTGATTATTATATAACTTTTTTGTATAAGTAGACTTAAAAAACAAATTTCAATACAAAATTTCATCTAAATCGTTAGTCTTTCCGAGATACGCGAAATTTATATGTATATAAATATATACAAGAATTGCTCGTTTAAAGTTATTAGATAAATAATATACATACTTACCCATACAAATTAATGTATTATATCTAAATAAATAATAACTAACTTTTATTCCACAAAGATTACCTATACACTACAAATTTAAAATCGGATCAAAAGTATTTGCACAAAACAGTATAGAAACTTGTGGCAAACGCTTCCGATTTTGTTCAATAGCTTCCGGTTGTATACTCTTTGTTTTGTTGTCGGCTTTTGCGAATATTGCTGCGAGAGCAGACGATAAATTTCAATAATACCCAACGCCCAGTCGTGCCGCCTGCTGTTTTTTCTCAATAGCTTTTCCCTCCCATTGTCACATGGTATAATGATCTATCGCCCAAACTGTTGAAACGGTTCATTATAACTAAGAAAGCCTTGAAATTCTCCCTTTATATGACTTGTTATCAAATACATACGAATAGCTAACAGCTTTTATTGCGTCGTAATGACGTAGTGATCTATATAGATTTGAATTATTTTTTTATGTTAAGATCGGCAGACAGGCTGACGGTCCATTTGATGGTAGGTGGCTACCGTTGCCTATAACACAAGCAACGCCAAAGCTACAGTAGGATTAAGGATAAGGGATTAGGAGTGGATAGGGAAATGGGCTCTGGCATCCCTTACTCACTTACCGAAACACAACAGCACACGTGCTATTATTTCACGGTGGTCTTCTGTAAGGGGGTGATTACTGCCGCCAGACGGGCTGCCCAAATGACTGCGAAACGCAGTGTGCCCTAAGCTGCCACTACTTTCCAGATCCAGACCAGAGCCAAACTTGAAAAGTTAATTTTTCAAAGTTGACCCAGCCGGGAATCGAACCCGGGAACCCTAGAACAGAGCGTTAAGGCAAGCACCCTAACCACTCATCCAAAGGTCATAACAAAATTAAGAGTTTTTATATAGCTTCTATATAATTAGAACAAGACTAATAAACGCCGAATTGTCTTTATTTGACGATGATAAAATAATGGTATATAAAACTAATGTACACACGCAAGTGAAACAAATACACTAGCACGATTAAGCAACTAAATATGTTTGCAAAGTACAATCTACATACAACTCATATTAGTTATTATCATGTTTTCTGCTAGAATGAAAGGTTTGGCTTAATAACTAACCTTTAAAAATAAGCGAGACACATTTAAAGCTTCAAATATGTGAATAAAAACATATAAAAGTTTACTTAGGCACCTGAGAACGTGGCTCAATTTGGACATGAGTTTGAGCCGAAATTTTTTTCTTCTCTTCTGCTGTTTTTTCAGTTTTGATTAACACTTAAAAATAAATTAAATTAATTAATTAATTTAAACTTTAAAATTTTATACGATTAAGTGAATACAAAAGATATTTAAAGTGTTTTTGTAACCCTATATCAGATTTAAATTTCCTCTTAAATGTGTTATGCATTTTGATGTAGAAATTATTCGATTTTTTTTTATTAATTTTAGTCTCACGTTAATTAATTTCATATTTTATGCAGTTTATACATAATTACTGCTCATTTGGTTTACTTGTCCTATGAGACTTCACTACCCTCCGGCGGAAAGATTTCGACGAGTCCCATACGTGTAATCCCCTGTTAAATCACGTCCGCGAAACCAGACTTTTTGAACTGAAAATCCAGCGGGACGACACCAAAGCGAGTATCAACGGAAAGTTTGTCATCCAAACTTTGTTTCACGGTAAATACCCCAGTAATGAGCTTTTTGGACGGAGTTAAGATACTTATCACTCGCAGGTCGTGTTAAATACTATACCGTGTAAAAGTTGGAGGACTTTTTTGATTTTTATCGAATAAGAAATGTCTTATGAGGTTAAACTTTCGAATTAACAACATTACCTTACTTATTATAATCATGAATTAACTAGATACCCGTCTCCGATTTTGCACGGATGCAGTTTTTATCCGCAAATTATATTAGGTCGGGGAAAATAGTATATTTCATTACAAGTGCGGAAAGGCTGTCATTGCAAAGAGTTCCGACAAATGTCTACCCGAGCCGAGGCGCAGCCGAAGGCGAGGGTTGACAGTGGGAACAAGTTGCAATGACGGTTCCGCACGTGTACTGAACGACTATTTTTAATACAGTTGCGAAAAAATGAAGCAATTTAATAAAACAAACAACTAAACTCGCAAAGAAAATTTCTGGAAGATGGCGCCAACCGTAGAATATAAGCAGAGATTTTTTTTTTCTTCACCCATTCTGGTAGGCAAAGGAAACTATGCCCATACAGCCAAGTCTTCAGTAGAATTTTTTTATTGATATGAAATGAAAATGAAATTTAATGAGATGAAATGAAATGAAACCTAACCTAACTCATTCAATCAAATCATTAAATCTGATATTGAAACAAATTAGTAGCTTCTTTTTAGAAATATACGTATTTGCATGAATTTTTTTTAAAGTAAAAACTTCATGGTTGGTTTTTCTTTTTAATAGACATTATTTTGACAGTTGGGAAAGAGAACGCACGAGTTCGGGAAGGGTAAAAAAAAGCACGAGTATGTAATAGCCCACATCCCGAACGCTATACGTCCCTGCATGGTCCCTGCAATACGTCACTTTTTGAGCAACTGTATTAAAAAGGTCTTTTCGCATATAGTAGGTATATATACTACTCAAAACAAAATAAGGGCCACTGGTTTATTTACATTTAAGTGCACTTTAGTAAACTGAAAGTAACTGATAAGTAGCATTATATTGATATTACGATCTTTGGTGTTTGATCTCTTTTATGCTTCCTAATTTGAAAAATATTGGCCGTTTAAGAACGCCGATCATCATTAAAAAAATTACTTTGCACTCGTCTGTAAAAAGCATCTTGCCCCACTGATTAATCCCCCAGTTCAAATACTGACGGCAGAATCTTAAACGGATTGCACGTTGAACCCTAGTCAGAGGAATTCGAACAACTCGACGTCTTGACATTTGCTGGTCTTCGTGCAATCGATTACGTATAGTTTGATCACTGACACAGGCACCCGTTGTCAGCCGTAGGTGGTATTGTAACTTACGGGCCGTTGCTGTACGATCACGACGAGCACTTAGTTGGACGTACCGATCCTCGTGCGCCGTTGTTACACGAACTCTACCTGAACCGGGTCTCCTGGCAACACTGCCGGTCTCTTGGAAGCGATTCCATACATTTTGGACAGCTCTTCGAGAAAACCCAACTGCAAACCCACGTAACGCTGAGAACGTCCTTCTTGAATCATAGTTATGGCTCTGGTTGCTGTAATTGTATCCATGTGCCTTCGTACTGGTGGCATGATTAACGCGAGATGAGAAATGAATCAATTAAAATTGAAAAAGTAAAACTTTTTTCCTAAAATAACCGAAACAAGTTAAGAAGACAATCGAAGAAAAAAATAAAAATAACTTCCAATTATTATTGGATAATTGATAACTGGTGATGATAAAGTGCGTGGTCAAAGGGCAGTCTGGCTTCACCGACTGTGCCAAAACCCAGGTTAACTTGCAATAAGGTGACGCTGTGTGTATGGTGAGATTGAAAGGGCATTGTTCATTATGAGCCGTTACCGCCGGGCAGAACCATCGATTCGGATCTCTACTGCCAACAACTGATGAAATTAAAGCAAGAAGTTGAAAGAAAGTGGCCGGAATTGACCAATAAAAAGGGTGTTGTACTCTTTCATCACAACGCTAGACCACACACATTTTAGCCACTCAGCAAAAATTAAGAGAGTTTGGCTGGGAGGTGTTAAAGCATCCACCGTATAGCCCTGACCTTGCACCTTCAGATTTCCACCTGTTTCGGTCTCTTCAGAATTCTTTAGGTAGTGTCAGGTTAACATCAAGTGAGGACTGCCAAAACTACTTGTCGCGTTTTTTTTTTATCAGAAGTCCCAAAATTTCTACAGAAACGGGATCATGTCACTATCTAAAAGGTATTATACACAAACCTTCCTCGTTTATCTCATTTTCCATTAGTGAAAACCATGGTTAGTTTGGCGACTTTATTTTAAATTGAGTACAGATATAGATAACAGTTCAGAACAGTTCTTTCTCATTTATTTGTGAACCGATTTTCTTTTTTTGTCATTTATTCCGAAAATTATTGAATTATCAATAAAAAATCCCCATTTCCCTTGGTCACGGCATCACGCGTGAACGGGTTTTAATTTCGATTTTAATTCGGTTTTCACTAATAGAAAGAGGGATAAACGGGGAATGTTCTTATTTATAAAAATTGCACGCCGGGCGAAGCCGGGGGCGGGTCGCTAGTTAATTATACAAAATATCAAACTATGCGACACATTTGAAAATACTGAAAAAAGTGTTAGTCACTTTTTTTAATAGATTATTATAAAATAAATAATAATTAAAAATCCCTAAATATAAACAGGTTTAAGACGCATGATAAAGTTTTCGACCAAGCTTGTACCATCTTATTCGTTGACATAATGTTAAAGGGAAAGGAAACCTGCGTGTCCTTGAATAGCAATTGTTCGAAGATACGAGGGTCGATCCAGAAATAAGGTTCCCATCAATTTTACAAATAGACATTGTTTCTCATAGAACTTTACATCGTTGGAAAGAAAAAAGTTGGATAAATTTTTGTATATGTTGCTCCAAATTCTGTATCCCAATGTTGTACAACTCCAGCGCCAACCCGTTGAGGAAGCGTTTCACCTCTTCTTTGACGTCATCATCGCTCCGGAAGCGTTGGCCATCTAAGTGTTCTCTTAATTTGGGGAACAATTGATAATCACATTTATATCGCCTTATACCTCTGTTAACTGATGATGAATATCCACGGGTCCCTTTGGAGTGCAAAAAGGGTCGCAGAGGCAGAGGGGGGTACATGTGCGCACATGTACCCCCCCTCTGGTGTTGCTTGTGTTTTTAGGCGACGCTAACTACCTACCATCAAGTGGACCGTCAGCCTGCCTTAATAATATAAAAAAAGCGAATTACGGAACGAACTTAACGGGATCAAAAATGGGAACTTCCATCTCGGACGGCTGCTGAGCCAAAAATGAGCGGCGTAGCGAAGTGCGACCGGGGGAATCGCAAGTGCGGGAACAGCCGCACACAGCACTGTTGTCGGATTTCGCCTCGCAACTTCCCATGCAGCTGAAGCTCTTTGAGAAGCTTATTTACTGGATCAACCTACATATTTGAAGTCCTACCTATCCACAGATTTAAAAACCCAACACAAAATAATTAACAAGCGACATGAACTCACTTATGTCGTAAGAAAAAATCCGTAGTATCTTTTCGGAAACGAAAAAAGAGTGTTCCGTAAATTAAAACGTGTTTTTAGAAGCTTAGAAAAAGATAGATTACTTTAGAATATACATATATGTCTATCATCTGAGTCTTAAAAACCAAAACAAAGTTTTGCAGGAACTTTTAACTAACCATTCGGAAGATGATTTTTAATTTCGACTTTCTTCTCACAGTTAAACACCGCCGGGGTCTTCTTTTGATCTTCATCTTCTTTCTTTAATTCTGTACGATATATAATAATAGTTTTTAATTGATTATAAAAAAAATTACTTAAATTAAGGATTAATCAAGTTACGTTTTTTTTAATATTATTAAAGGTGGCAGACAGGCTGACGGTCCACTTTTTTTTGAAAACGCATCGTTTGGTCTGAATACAAAACCGCTGTTAATTTGGTAATTTGGTAAAACACCAAAGTTAATTTGGTAAAACATTCTACGTCTTTAGAATACATATCTGTCTATCATCTGAGTCTTCAAAATCAAAACAAAGATTTGCAGAAACTTTTAACTAACCGTTTGGAGGATGATTTTTAATTTCGACTTTCTTCTCGTAGCTAAACACCAGCGGGGTCTTCCTTTGATCTTCATCTTCTTTCTTTGATTCTTTACGATATATAACCACAAGATTTTAAATAATTAAAAGAAAATTCTTAATAATTCGATAAGAAAAATGTTTGAGTATTTATCAAACATATAGGTGCTGGTTGTTGATCTACCAAGGTATTTATTAAAAGACAATCTAAGACTTGCTTGTTCTAGTAATAACGCTATCCCTAATTCTTAATTGCTTGAATTTAATTCATAAAAACGATTGCACTTATTACTCTAACTAATTATACAATTCTGAGATGTTCATGTCTTTTTGATTAAAGTACGAGACCTGTTAGGCATGTTTTAAGTAGGTCTTTTTATATTTCTCTTGTAATATCTGAATACAAAACCGCTGATCTGGTTGAGGTGTAGTGACACCGTCGCAAGAGTCTCGGGTTCCATTCTCGGCAGAGTCAACTTTAGAAACGAACATGTCAAAGTTGGGTTTGGTATGGATTTAGAAAGTATTGCCAGGGCACTGCAGTAATTTCGCAGTAATTTTGATGGTTCTAGCGGATTTATAAAGCAGCAGAATCAATGTACTTGTACATATTAGAACTAAACATTTATTACCTGAAATAACTGTATGGGGTAGATATTTTTTGTTTCTATTAGGTCCAATCGAGTCACGATTCTGGTAATCTCTGCCGAAAGAGTCGCGAGGAATTTCAGAGAAAGCGGTGTTTGAACTCGGTATTTGCTGATACATTTGTTGACCTAGTAAAAAAAACACAATATTACAGAAATTCCATAAGTTTTCTTTTTGTTCAATAACAATTAAGATAAAGATTAACAATTATAAATTAAGATTTAGATTTAGATTCAATAATCTAAATCTTAATCTAATTTAAATCTCTTGAATTTTTGTTATTGAAGGATATTTTGTTAACAGTAGGACTTCTTCATTGGGTAGATATTAATACATCAGTTAGTGAGTTAGATTATTAGGCGAAATGTATATATTTTTTATTTTTTATTAAAGATTTTGACTCTTGGCCAACATCTATCCGTGTAGGAAAGACGATACGTGTGTATCGTGTAGGCCAACGATGGAGCGACCTTACCCCGAAGATGCCTATTCATTCGAACCTTGAAAATATTTGAGTTGTATGAACTCGGAAATACAGACGCCGGCAGAGTTCCAATCCTTAGCAGTGCGCATTATAAAAGATGTTTTAAAGCGCTTGGTCCGAATTACTAGAGCTTTGGCCAAATCATGCTTTGACAATCAAGTAATTTTCAAGATAAAGTTAGAACAGCGGGCATTATAATAGAGGCATTACAAATTCTAGTAACAGCAGCGGATACAGAGTAACAGTCACAGGTTATAAGGAAAAAATATATCAAATTTTTATAATCACTCAGATGTTTTATGCGAAATACAAAAAAATCAAGGCAGAATAGCAGGGCACTCTGCGTTTAACTTGTACTCCGTCTGGGTTTTTATGTCTTTTTCCTTGGGCTTAAATTTTTGTAAAGATTATCAAGAAATAACAGCATGTGTGCTTTTTTGTTAGTAAAGAAGCAAGGGGCAGAGCCCACTTCTCTATCCTCTCCTAACCCTTGTTTATCTTACTAAGGTTAGCAACGCATTTGCATATTGTCCTATTGTCCTACTGACCCTGCCGAACTTCACATAAAAAATATAGTCAATATTTCTTTTTAAGCAAAATACAATAACATTGAAGCGTTTCATTTACGTGTATTTACCAGGGACTACGTGACCAGCGTTGTATGCTGAATAAGTGGTCATGTACATAGGATCGATTCCAGACACAACATGACCCTGACCTTGATGGGGGACCAGCTGTAATGAGAAAAAAATGTTTGTTTCAGACCGTAATAATACGCCGTAATAATAAATATCTATTTAATACCTTTTATTACTGAAAAGAGTACATTTTTTAAATCGAGAGTGTATAATATAAGTAATATTTTTTTTTCATATACACTTCGATCATATATGTATACAGTAGATGCACATTCCTATACATAATCAAGCCCCAAACATCGTCCTAGCGTGGAAAATTACTTAGATAACATATATTTTCTGTTTTAGAAAAATATTTAGTTTAAGTGTGACATAAAATTGATAAAAATGCTATTTTTATGATACAAATTTGTGTAAATTCGCAAGTGTGCCAGCGACTTCGTATGCGTGGTATTTGGAATAGTGCGTAACTTCTTTATTTGTAAACCGATTGGAATGAAACAAACTATGAATAATGAACAACCGCATTTAAATAGATTAAACCGTTTCTGAGATTAACGTTCACAAACGCACAGACAAACAACGATTTTATTATATTATTTTATATGATGATGATTCATTTTCTATCTATGGTAGTATACGATCAACGTTACTCAGAGCTCAAAGTGCAACCCGACGCACCTCAGTGATTTTTGATACTTGTTCGTTAGCAATAAAATAATACAAGTATCATTTACATAAATCATAATTTATGTCAATAAAGGGTGTAGATCACACAGTTATTAACTAATCGGTATGTAAGTTAATAACGCAAGTACAGTCCAAGAGAATGATAGCGAAACAAGGATGGGATATTCGAGCCTCTGAATCTACTAGGCCAACTGAAACAGGCTGAACTTTTCGAATTGACTGAAACTTTAGTTAACTATATATTATTATCTGTATATAATTGAAAGTTAATTAAAAATGGGCAGTTTCGGTGATTTTGTGTGCACCAATGTAAGTTGACATAAGATTTAACTATGATCAATCATATTGAATAGGGTTCAGCTTAGACTGAGTCTTTTAATCTATAATAAAATCGTTGTTTGTCTGCGCCCTTGTGCATGCTAATCTCAGAAACGGCTTAACCGGCTTTCATGTGGTTTTCATTTATGTACATATTTTAGCAAGCATCCCGTAACATTTAGTATATATTTTCATTCTAATCTGTTTAGAAACGAAAAAGTTACGCGCTATTCCGAATACCACGCGTACGGAGTCGCGGGCACAGCTAATATTACCTATATTTAGAATGGCATAATATAGATATTTAATAAAATAATCGAAAGTAAAAACGAATTAACTAATTCAATGGACCGACGTATATACTTAATCCCATCTTTTCGTACCTTCAGATATATTAAAAGAAAAGTACGGAATCAACTTACATTATTAGTTGAATATGTCGACGCGTTCACATGAGGGACGTAAGTGACGCCAAATGGTCCAGAATTAACATGTTGCATCCCATTATTAATATTGAATTCTGCGCCGTAAGCATTACGGCTATAAATAGACTGAATGGGCCTGAAAATTCAAGATAATTTAGTCCTGTAGGTCTAGCTAGTATAATTTCTCAAGATATATGTCACGGGAAATGACAAAGTATTGTAACAAATTGGATTTAGAACGGTATAAAGGTCTGCTCTTGTAATAAATTCTACTATGGTTCTTCCGATTTCAGTCAATAATCTTCTTTCCGAGGACATTCTTCGCAATCAAACTTCTAAGTGCCTGGAAAGGTTGCCTGGAGAAAATCGCTATAAAGCGATAAGGCCGCCTTTTGTGTACTATTACATGTCGTTTCTTTTTTTAATGTATATTTGTAGTACAAATAAAGAGTTTTAATAATAATAATAAATAAGTGCACACATATCGCCTGATTAGGTAGTAGGATTTCATGAGTCTTCGAAGATTGCTAGTCTTTTTAGATAAGTAGATTTCCTTGAAGTTTTCTTTCGACATTTGAGCAAATATTAAAATTTTCTAATGAAATCGCAATACACCGACATGAACTCCATTTTACGGTTTATTTGTGTTGGATGATATTATTGCTACATCATTCAGCATACTCTGCACACTGTGCGAGATCTGTCGCTGGGTAGACTGACGGTCCATTTGACGGACAGGTAATAAGGATGGTTACCATCACCTAGAAACACAAGCAACATCGATTTGGGACCAAGTGGGCTTCCGATCCTCATTCACGCAACGAAACTCGAACAGAATATGTGATGTTATTTCACTTTGAAAATAGTAGGCAAGGAAGTTTCATACCACGTCTAACCTTGCAATTTACATGAAGTTACGAGTATAAGTTACTTAAATTTATATTACTTACAACATATTTCCAGAAACATTAGGGTAAGTATATATTTGATTCCTTTGTCGACAGTCTAAAACAAAAACAGAGTTTTGTATGCATATCACGTATTGTTCTCATGCGTCATTTTAATAGTGCGTAAAAAATGTAAGTGGGACCAAAGTATGTGAGAATTATTATACAATTTTCAGTAGGCATTTGAGGTAATTTTCAGTACCTATCGTGAATCTGAAGACGAAATAGAAAATCTATCTGAAGGTTGGCCAATTAACGTATTGGTATTAATGGATATTCAGTGGATACAATTGGGTTTGATTTATTATCGTCGCGTAGCCCATCAAAAATATTAGAGAAAGCGACCTTGCATAAATAGAAATATAGTGCAAGGTTAATTAAGATTTACTTACGAGCCATACTTTTGAATATGAACTTTACGATTAATTTAAAGACTTATAAAACGTATTGGGAGATAAGGTATAATTTTTTCGTCCTGTTATTAGCTATTTCTTTACGAAGGCTATTTTATCAAGCTGTATCAACCATCTGCACTTTATAAAGTGCGCTTGAAACAGTAAAACATGAATTTAATCATTAAATAAGTGTCAAAGAAACACTTTCTATTTTATACAAGTTACGGAAAAAAATAGCCACTTATAGTCCGGGAGGCACCAATCCTAAAAGCTCCGTGATACGGATACTAAAATTTACTAAATACTAAATACTAATTAGGACGAACCTGAAAAGAAAACCAAAAATAAATTCAAGAAAGGCTTCTAAACAGGGTTTTAATACTCATTTTAAACCAAAGGTTCCCAGACGTTTTTTCTCATACACCACTTGCAAAATTTAGCTGGTTCCGGTGGACCCCCCGTAGCTACATTTCTACCATATTCCAAAACTCGACAAAAAAAAATGCGTGAAAATTTGCGTTTTCACGCACTTTTTTCACTTACAAAAACGAATATAATTTTTCCAGCGATATAAAAACATACGTTAATATGTGCGTAGTACATATAATATAAAACGATATAAAAATATACGTTAATGTACGCACATACTAAGCATGTACTATGCGTAGTACATATAACGCAATGCATTTTTAATTCATACTAAATAAAAACGTCAATTTCTTTTCTCGTTAAGGACTAACCTCAGACTAAACACAATTATTGCCAAAATGAGTGCAACCTAATAACCTATACATTAAGGTGCAATATTGCACCACAAATTTTTGTAGCTTCTCAAAGTTGGAAAGTTTTTTAAATATTGAGTAAAATACGAAAAAAAAGCAGCAGATTAAACCTTTACAGAATTTAAGTTAATTACTTAAAAATAATGTAGTTGTCGCTGAAATTTTTTATTACTGTGACGAGAAACCTTTTTTTTGGCAGTAATCAAAAAAATTCTCAGAAATTTTTTTTCTGTATAAAGCTGACTTTTTCAAATATAATGTCTTATGCCCTGTATTTTTAAATAAAAGATGCGTTGAATAATTCCACCAATAAATATGACCTCAAGATAATTTTACCTCAAATTTATGATTAAATAAAGCAATGAATTTAGCAGAACTGAAAAATTTCAATAACTTGCGAGACTCAATAACTTATGTAACTAATAAGAAACAAAAAATAACTCAATTCAAATTTTAACTGTAAATTAATAACTACTTAGTTAGGTACTATAAAAAGAAAGTTGATTCAAATAAATGCATACTATATAATTATTAAGTTACATATCCTCTCCAAACTAAGGATCAATTTTTGAAGATATTAATTTTTTGTTTATGAGAGATCTGAAATTCTAATGTACCACTTGATGGTAGGTAGCATTAGGATTAGGAAGGAATAGGGAAATGAGCTCTGGCATCCCTTACTCACTCACTGAAGCATAAAAACAGCCCAAATACTGTTATTAGACAGTGATCTTCTGTAAGGCTGTCTGTCTGTGAGCTGCCCAATTTATGACTTGAAACACAGTGTGCCATGCCACCACTAAAAACCTAGTAAAAATGTACCTACCCAAGTACCTATAATCACTTTAAGTTAAATTATAATACAGTTTTACAAACAAATTAATAACTATAACATCCTCAGTTTCTTAGGAAAACATGTTATTGTAGTTAAGTTAGCTACTAACTAAATAATTAGATAATTGTATTACCATACAGTTGCCAATATTCTTAAAAAAACTAAATAAAATAAAAATAAAAAACTAACATACTAATAATGAAACTGATTAAAATTAAAACCTACCTTTATTTAAATTAAATTGTACTTAAAACATTTTCATAAGTTCCCCAATTGTATCTTGTCATAAATTAACATCTAGTATACTTAAATGAAATGATACTTTTATAAATACCTGTTGCTTCTCGCGGTATTCTTGTTATATATTTATCCATTTGTTATATTTGTTTATATTTTCAAGTTCCAGTGTTATGTAGGTAAGTATTGTTATTTTGGTTTGCAATGGCGAATTGGCGGGAGAATAACTTTAAAAACCCAGTGTTGTTTTTTTATTTTGCCTGAATTTTTATAAGAAAAAACATAAAAAAATGTTTATTAAGTAAATTAATTTTAAACTGTTGGACATTTACGTAACTAATTACCTATAAACTGTGAGACAGATAATAAAATTAAAATTAAAACATCGTCAACAAACACAGGTAACGTCCAATCCAAAACAAAACGAATTAACGAAACGAACAAACAAAAACAAAACAAACAAATGACAATGTTGCCGCTTAAGGAAAAGAAATACTCATAGCAAAAATAACTAAAACATAGAACCCTGACAAAAATAAAAATCAATATTTATAGTGTGTTGCTCCTTACGCTTTTGCATTGTGACCATCACTCATCAGTCAGAAAGAGTTTGTATACAACATACAAACTTAGTTCTTATTTTTGATCGGCGTATTTCATATTAAATGAAATAATTACTACTGAACCGATTTTGATGCTGTTTTAAGTTTCAAAGAAGAAGTTTAATAGGATTATATAATACTTTTAACCTCGAAAAAATCTCTTCCCAACTTATTACGCGTGAGCAAAGTCGCGGCCAGTAGCTAGTTACATAGTTAATACTATTTGTGATTGTCTCCAATGATGACTCATCATAATCCATATTTAATATTGCAAAAGTGAGTTTGTTTGCCATTCCTTCACGTCGCGTCCTCGCGTCGTATCGAAGTCAGAATGACTTGATTTTTTGAAAGGGATTAGGGATAGTTGAAAGGTTGGAGTGGAGAAAGAGGGGATACTTTTTACTACGGGAAAATGTATTCCTGAGGGGAAACTTATTCTACGCGGGCAACAGCCAGTATTTAAAAGTAATGTGATGATGATCAATGATGTAAGCTGTGTGATGTTTTATAAACAGGGTGAAAAGTGTATGATGTGGCAACCCAGAGCTCGGTATGTACTGTGTCTCCATCCTTTTCCAGTGTACGCTCACCGCTTCTCTAATCTATTCTCCCTTTACGTTTACTAAGTTTCTCTATCTCATAGACATTAATATACTTTGAATATACTTTATATACTCTATCTACATCGTATACTTAAATCTACACATGGAAGTATTATATACTGCTATACGTAGTATATAATACTTCCATGAATCTACATCATGTGTGTCGTCACGAAAGCTGTCAACACAGATCAACACAGATACTAGGAGTGCGCAGCCCATTCATTTTTTGTTTTTAAGATAAGTTAAGACCATTAAAACAAAACATGAACCCTTGAAGTAACAAACATTATATACAAAATGAAAAAGAAGTTAAGTATTATCTTTTTAATATTAATTTTAAATTTTAATGTAAACATAGCAAAAATACACTCAAAATGTTTTTACTTGTATATAGTCTATGTCCACGACAACTTGTCATTGACAAGTATATTTGATTGATCTGTAATAGAAAAAAAGTATGAACTATGAACGAAGAGTAGTTTTTTTTAATTTCTTATTATTCTTAGTTACCCTTGGAAATCTTGGAATTTGTTTTGTATCAAATTCTAATAAGTATAATAATTTGATAAACATAAACTGAATCCACAATTTCACATTTACGTTTTAAGAATACTTAGTAAAAAAAATACACTGTGTAAAAACATTTTCTGAATTCATTGAATTAATTTATTTAATCCATTTGTTAATGTATTTTAGCCACTTTACAATATAAATAAAATGGAGTTGCAGGATATTTACTACAATAAATCTGAATATGTCGAAACAGTAAGCTATTTTACAATCTGTTAGTCAAGAACACCAGTGTGTAAATCATTTACTTATACTTATTTACCCAATGAATATTCCTTCTTTCTTCACAGGCTTCTGGCAATAAAGTGAGCAGACAGACAGTCCTATGTGGATCACAAAATATAGTTTTACATGGCAAAGTAATTGTTCAAAGTGATGCTATTATCAGAGGGGATCTTGCAAATGTCAAAACTGGTAGATTTTGTATAATCAGCAAAGGCTCTGTAATACGACCTCCTTTTAAGAAATTCAGCAAGGGGTAAGCATAAAAACCGTTATGTAAACCCTATATCTGACATTGATTAAGCCTTTTGGTTTTGGCTATAAACAAACCACACCCAATTGACCACTTCTTGTACCACTTACTAACCAAAAGAAGTATTCTCTATTTTCGTTGTTTAATTTTGATTACTGGGTTACAAAGGCTTTATCCCTAGATTAGTAACTATATATTTTAATGACTTCTTGGTGTGTTTTATTACAATGCATTTGAATAGTAATTGATGACAATAATTTCTACTGCTATGAACCAGAATCTATGTGTGTATAAAAAAGGGATAAGTGTGATTTGAACTCGTGTGAAGAGGGTTCCGTACGATGTTACTTATCATGTTTTTTTAAATCTACGCACAATATTGAGTGATTTACCATGTTATTTTAATATCATGGACTTATAGGTTTTCCTATAATCTATAAGTAGAAAATTAATATCTGTACTTTTTTCAAAATTTTAGGTTCAGTAGTTTCGGATTCGGAGATAAGAAAATAGACGAAAATTGACCATTCCTCCAAATGGTCAATTTTCGTCTATTTTCTTGAATAACTTGGAAACTACTTACTCTAAAATTACAAAAAAATATATTTAAGATCTTTACAACAAGACCTTCCATTTGATATGTCACACGATGCAGTTTTCAAAATTTTTTTTTTAATTTTCCACCTTCGCCCCAAAAATTACCTCCCATATACAGACTTCATCTATTCACGTCACACCCCTGTGTTTGGGTCACAGAAATTGATATGTGTAATCAGTCTAGTAGATTCAGAGATAATTGACTGTGATGGATGGACAGACGGACACACAAGTGATCCTATAAGGGTTCCGTTTTTTTTATTCGGACGTACGGAATTATAAAAACAATAAAGTTTAACATCATTGTAAATTCTTTAACATATTACTACAGAGGTCTGTGTATTTAAGAGATATATTTTTTTCACATGACAGAAAGATTCTTTTTTTGTGTGTACCATTAGTGAATTAACATACTCTAGTTACTCTTCTAACAAAGATAATGTTTTGTTTGTTACAGTGTTGCCTTCTTTCCTCTTCAAATGGGAGACCATGTTTTTGTTGGTGAAAACACAGTAGTAAATGCAGCTGTTGTCGGTTCATATGTTTATATTGGAAAAAATGTTGTAATTGTAAGTACTTTATTTATAAGGCAGTCTGATGGTCCACTTAATAGTAGAGATGGCTACTATAAATTATTCTATTCTAATAATATTATAAATTGCGAAAGTTTGTATGTTTGTTACTCAATTAAGCAAAAATGGCTGAACGGATTTGGACGAAATTTGGCACACAGATAGTTCATTATCTGATTTAACTTATAGGATATGTTTTATCCTGATGTTATGTTCCTGTGGAATTTGGAAAAAGCGAACTACAATGCATACTTCGTATCAGAATTTTTATCATTAATTCATTAGTTTGGGGTATGCGCGGGTACAGCTAGTAACTTAGGTAACACCAGAGGAAATGCAAGTTCCACCGCTGATATAAGTAATGGAGGGAAGTGATGAAATATTGTTAGAGGAATTAACTTTTACAACCCTTATTGACTTTTTAAACACCATTCAACTGCTGATATTTCACAGTGATCTTCTGTAGTTACTGTGCCCGGCATAAAGATTTCGGAAAGCAGTATGTCCTGATCCTACTTAAAAAAATAAGTATTTGTTATTTATTTTTTTTTTGTTCAGGGTCGGCGATGTGTGCTAAAAGACTGCTGTATGATTGAAGATAACTCTGTGTTACCTGCTGAAACTGTAGTACCATCGTTTGCGAGATACTCTGGAAATCCAGCACGCTTGATTACTACACTACCAGAAGCCATGCCAGACTTGATGACAGAATTCACAAAGAGCTATTATCAGCACTTTTTACCAACCACTCATAATTAGTTTTTAAGTTTTAATTTTATAACTACTGTATTTATTATGTTCTGTTCTGTAATTTAAACCAATAAATGACTTGTGAATATATATTTTTAATTTTTAATTAAGATACTCTTTAATTTATATGATTACTATGGATTAAAATTATTCCATTATATTTTATGTGTGGAGCAATGGTTTCAAAATTAATAAATGATGTTATAAATAATGTCTTAATTTTACTTATTTAACTCCAATCCATTTAACTCATTTTTTTTTTTTACATTATATAGTAGAGGAGACAGTGAAGATCGACCTTCACCGATCTGATATCTCGATCAGACATATTTTTTATCAAGTATATTTAAAAACAAATATGCCTATTAAATTAAAAATAGCTATGAACACTTTTCGATAGGCAAGTCATTATAGGCATATTTGTTTATAAATTATACTTGATAAAAAATATGTCTGATCGAGTTATCAGATCGGTGAAGGTCGATCTTCACTGGCTCTTAGACCAATACATGAGTTTGCTTTAGCAGATTTAAATTTGATAGATTGCTAATAAATGTGTTTAAGGGTCAGTGCAAGGTTTGTCGGACTTAAATATTGGGTTTAATGTACTTGTAACAATATTTAAAAGGTTGGTGCAAGCCGCTCTTAGTGATGCAATTCATTGTCAAAATCTGTGGACCAACTACACCACGAAATCCATTCAATGTCTTGCGAATCCAATATCATGGTTTTAGGATGCTGATGGCGTTGCCTCGTTTTTGTAGTGCCTCTCAAACCTTAGCTAGAAAGTATATTATATGTTCTGTGCTCTCAAATGTTTGGGGTAGCAAGAATGATGGATTATCCAATTATCAGAAACAAAACGGCGTCGTTGCTAGAGAGGACACGAGCTAGCGCCAACAGCATCTTAAAAACTTGCTAAGAGATATATAGGTACCTGCCTAACTTTTTCATTTTTAAGCATTTTATGAATGTTCTAATATACCTATTAAGTTTTTCGGCATTGTACATATGTAAATAACAACTAACAATGGATCATATTATAAAAAAAATATCAAGCTACCTGATATCATGTTGCTTGTATTCAAATACCTATAATTCAACGACAATCGCGGTTCAAGCTCAAGGAAAATATGGTTTTGGGTGGGTCAATTGGGTTTACCCGCCCGCAAACCAATGATATTTAAAAACCCAAGAATCCCAAATATCATTGGCGGTAACGCATGTCTGAGTTGCGCATGCGCATCTCCTTAGTTACCGCACCGCAACATTCTTAATTCAACAGCGCCATCGCCATCTCATAATCAAATTACCTACTAAAACAATAAAAACTGCCGTTCGTTCGGGGAATTCCCATGTAGAGCATTCTGTGATGTAGAGTGAATCATTGAGGGCAACCTTGCGGAACGATTTGTGGGAATTCCCAACAAGCATTTTTTGATTAAAATTGAAGTCTCGGACTAAAAATCATATTGAAGCATTAACCTTTAATCAAAGAGATAATAATTACGTTTTACCTTTAACGAAGTTATAATTAAATTATACGATACCTACGTCCACTACTCTTGGAGTAATAGTGTTCTGTGGTCCACTATGTATGTATATATAGTACTTATTACTTCCATGGTATGTATACGTCCGACATGCGTCCAACCACAGAACACATATACTCTCTAGCGAGAGCTAGCGAGAGTACGTCCGTATTTTACGTACCTACGTACCTACGTGTTGAAGATTGAAATGAGATTGAAGTAATTCGGAACATAGACTAAAAAATATGGACTTGCCAAACTTGCCATACCTACCTACAGAATAATGGTGCTTATTATTACTCTGAGCGCATACCTAAACGAAATTATGTCTGTCGCACTCGCACTAATTGTCTGCCCAAGTCACAGGCCCAAGCACAGGCCCAAGTGCCCAATGCCCATGCCATAGAAATATAACTAACTGCTTTAGTTATATTTCTATGGCCCATGCCCAACCCAATATCGAATTGCTGCTGACTGGATTGGAACCAGAGGCTCTAGTATGAGTTTACGATACTACACCAATACTATACTCGCTAGCGAGAACGTAAAACTTTTGTATGGAAAATCGTGAACTGTCAATGTCAAATTGACAATTTTCCATATAAATGTTTTACGCTCTCGCTAGCGAGTGTAAGTATCGTAAAATTCGTAAACTCATGCTAGAGCCACAGCTGAGGCTCTAGTATGAGTTTACGATACTACACTAATTCTACACTCGCTAGCGAGAACGTAAAAATTTAGTATGGAAAATCGTGAACTGTCAATGTCAAATTATCAATTTTCCATATAAATAAATGTTTTACGCTCTCGCTAGCGAGTTTAGTATCGTAAACTCATGCTAGAGCCACAGTACAGAGGCTCTAGTATGAGTTTACGATACTACACCAATACTACACTCGCTAGCGAGAACGTAAAACTTTTGTATGGGAAATCGTGAACTGTCAATGTCAAATTATCAATTTTCCATATAAATAAATGTTTTACGCTCTCGCTAGCGAGTAGCGAGTGTAGACAGTGTAGTAGTATCGTAAACTCATGCTAGAGCCACTGCAGCCAACAGCCTGCATATTTATTTTAATCTTCACAAAACGTAGTGTTTTGAATAGCGGTGGGCGATTATGAATGATTGGTATAATCGAATTACTTACTAATACTAATGTTGATAATCGATTATGAAATTAGTAACTAATATATTTTCATAATCGAATGACGTTACTAATTAGTACTACTAATCCTGTTATAAAAAGTTGAGCGGCGAGTCACTCTATCTATTAGTATATAAGTGCAAAAGTATCATTATTATTACGTTTGGATGAGAAGTTGTCTTTTACGTTTTGTTGTTTTATAGAAATATTTAATTAACAGTTGATTATTATTCGTAATATTTCGTTCTTGATCTAAAATTATTTGACATTGATCTCAATGACAGTGATTTATTGTTACTATTTATATAAGTTTTTTTATAATTTTTAAGCATATTTTTACTCTTAAAGGCTGAAAATGTGCTATTGTGTATAATTATATTTTATAAAAAAAAAAGTAAGTAACAGTTTTATTTTGTTTTGATGAGAAGTCATCTTTTTTTGTTATATTGGTAATTGTTATACGTACTTTAAAAGCAATGCTTTGTTTAACGTTGATTCTTAGTTATAAATATTGTTCTTAATCTAAATTAGATTTATTACTTCTAAGGATGCTGAAACTGTGTCATTGTATTAAAAAAAAACTAATTATAGTGGTTAGTATTATATAAATATGATTGATTAATGGTAAATATTTTACATTATAAAGAGAATTTATACTAATTAATTCATTACCTGTATTTATTTGTGTGCCTAAATCCAACATTCACCATGAAAACAATATTCTTAATGTGTTAATAAATAATGAATAATTAAATTAATTAATAGCATTATTCATCTTAATTATCTTAATATTAATTATCTTAGTATCTTAATGAATGATTAATATCATTGTTGCAGTAATATGTGCTGGTAGAAGACTAGTAAGAAATTAAAAAAAAGTCTGATACAATATTATTCAGGACGAGCGGCGTAGTACACTGCTGTGACGATATCCGTGCGATCGAGACAGCGCACAGCGCTCGCCTCTCGCCTTGCGTCGACTCGCGATCGCGACTACTAACTAAATTAGTAACTACTATAACCTTTATAATCGAGATATCTCGAGATATCTTCATTATCGAATGATTTCATTAGTATATCTCATAATCGCCCACCTCTAGTTTTGAATGAATTAATTATATACTCTTTGTTCTGTCTGCACCATTTAACGAAAAACGAACGTATTGAGAAAATAATTATTTGCTTGCGGTGTAAAAATATTTTTTTGATGAGATTCTAAAATATAGGTTGATTAGATACTTATTAGTTGATGTTTTATTTAGTAAACTAAAGAATTATTTAAATCATAGCTTAAATACTTTGAAATTAAATGTGTCTTAAATTGTATTTGAATATTTAGTGTGAAATGGAGTTCCACTATTCCGATCTCTGTATGCCAAGCGAACACCTAACTGGTAAAGTATCCTTTTAGACTTTTTTTTGTAATTCATACATAGTTATCCCAAAAACACTTATGAACAGTTTTTTGTAACCTCTCTTGTTCCGGTATAGGTATGATAAAATGTACCTACCTAATAATATTGAAATATCAAATAGCTGAGCAGTGTTTACTTGTAGAAGCGTTCTTTGAGACCTTAGGTACCTATTATACTCGCTGTGTTCTTGTGGTAACCCAAATAAACATTTCTTATAGGTACTTTTGTCATGTTTGAATATATTTTATAATTCAAAAATTAATTTCCATTTCAGAATATGCTCCTCAATACATGATAACCACCAAAGATGCGGAGTATGAAGTTAGAAGTACAGTCCTTGTTGATGGGGGTGATAGATTTGGAGTCTCAGCTGTTGCATTTGATAAGTTTGAAGAACTTATTTGGATGGGAAATCAAGGAGTAAGTACCTGTTGACGGGATTTGAAAGAAATACCTATTTTTTGCTAGCTGTGCCTGCAACTTCATACATGTTGAAAAATAAAAAAAATATGAGTTATAATGCTTGACATCTTTATAGTTGTGATGATGGTGGCGCTATATTTTTTAGATTTAGACAATCCCTTAGAAAACTAAAATTTTTCCAAGATAAAAAGTATCCTATATGTTAATTCAGGTAATAACCTGAATAATTTTTTTAATAAAATTTGTTACCTGAATAAAATAAAATTAAGGTAATAATAAAATTTGACTCACAGATAAAACTTATTGAGGAACAAACATCCAGACTTTTGCATTTATAGTATTAAGTTTAGGATAATTATGACATTCACTTATGATCAAGCTTATCAATCCAGTAGCTTGATAATGTAGCATGGTTGGGCTGCCATATTTATAACACATATGCATATATACTTGCAGCTTAAACATCAGTTCTCACAAACAAGCAAGTGATTGGGCTCTCTGTACTATGTGTCCTGTCTACTGGCATTCCGATGCACTAATTTGCTGGCTTATGTCTGAAACTATTGTTTGTCTATGGATCTCCTCATTCTGATTTTATCTTGCAGTGAAACCCCAAGCATAGCCCTCTAATTAAGTTTGTTGAGGAATATTGATCTTTTTTATAAGGCCCATAGTTAGAGACCACGTTTCAGCACCATACCATTGTTGATTTTTAAAACAATTAATTTTTCATGACACGAATCTGCCATAATATCTCTTACAATATTTCAAGGATGATGACTGAATCTGTTCAATTCCCTACCTACCATTTATTTTAATGAAAAAGCATTTTTTTCCAGGGTCATGTGACGTCTTACTATGGACCTTCAATGCAGAAATACACATCATTTCAAATTCATGAAACTGAAGAAGTCAGAGACATATTGACACTTGAGGAAGGAGTGTTTGCTTTAACCAAAAGTACTCTGAGACATCAAATACGTAGAGGCATACCGAAGCACACTTTCAAGTAAGATGTATTGATACAAAATACAAAAAAAAATACAAAAATACTATTGTATTGTATTGATAATGAAATACTATTGGTTTATTTTGTAGATTACTAAAAAACCCTGTGGTTTGAATTTTTTTTTCTTCAAGATATCTTAGTCATGTTGAAATCAAATTAAAATCCAAAGCCTTTCTTATTGTCTAGATTCTCTTTTGGTCATTTACAATCATCATACAAATTACAATATGTAAAGGACAATGCCCATTTTTGGCCACTTTTAAAGTAACATGAACAGCAATAATTCTTATTTGAAAAAAAAAGTACTATTTTTTAAGTAATATTAAGCTATATACTATTAGAAATAAAGATGGGAATTGTTTTATTCATTTTTAATAGTATTACTCATGGTTTCCGTATCTTTTGTCAACTGATTCGAGCGTCCTCTGTAACCCAATAGGGCAAATCATTGTTACTTTACTCTGTGTTGCAATTCGGATCTGTGATAAGGTCCTGGTTAAGTAATTGAGTAATTTAATATTGTTTATGTATTAAATAATGTTCTATATAATGAAATAATTATGTTTCATTAATATAATTCTCTTATTTCTTTTAATTATTGGTGAATGGTCTGTGGTCTGAGGGTCTGTGATGAACGTACTATACTAATCTTATACGTATACTATACTCCGACCATTATAAGAGTGCTGTCCTGACAGATGTCAATTCCATACATTTTCTGTATTGTTTGTTTATTCGGAAATGAACTTTATGCAATGGACATAAAGAAATGTCAAAAACGCATTCATAGAATGACCGTACTATAATTCTTATACTAATTCTGCTATCAACACTGTTCTTAGTACAATATTATTCGAACTCTTGATGAAGCAGAGAATTTAATTTTATTCAGCTCTAGTATTACATTTATCAACTCTTCAAAACCTTACAATATACCAACCTTTACATAGTGTCAATATGACGACACGACAAAGCTGCAAAGTAATGAATTGCTATTGTTACATAGATATAACAAAACAAATACGTATATCCTAATATAATATCCTTATTAAAAACATAAATATTTACCAAAAACATTAGATCTTTAATAGATCTCTCTAAATATCGAAATATAACCTCAAAATGTGGTCAAACAATATTTAAGTATTGCAAGGTTTTCCCATCTTTAATTCAAGAAATACAAAATATTTCGTTTATAATCAATTTTAAAGATCACATTCGTGTAAGAATCATTTTTGTTCAGCACAATTAACATGTGGCCAAAACACTAATGGGAAGTGGGCATTCCCCTTTACAATATTGTAACAAAATTATAATAAATGCAGTTATTACCTGTTTTGAATGTGAATTCTTTGAGTAAGAATATACTTACTTATAGTATAGTCATTCTATGAATGCGTTTTTGACATTTCTTTATATCCATTGCATAAAGTTCATTTCCGAATAAACGATACAGAAAATGTATGGAATTGACACCTGTTGGAACAGCACTCTTATAATGGCCTTAGTATAAATGGCTCCACACCATTGATAAGGAAAAATTACTGCTTTTTTTCCTATTCAGCTTGTTCAAACAAAGCCAAGGTAAAAAAGAAAATATGTGTGATACATATTTAAATTACATATATAACTTTTATATAACATACATATATAACTTCTTGGTCTATATTTCTGATGAGTTATTTTTGTTTTAAGTATATTGGTTTATGAGAAAATGAATAAAATTTTAATGTATTGCTTTGTAACAAAAATCAATTCAACTTAGTTGTTTCAAGAAGTAATTCATTTAATAAGACACGAACAGTTTTTCATTTAATTCAATAGTTTCAGAAAAACAAATGTTTTTTTTAAATATTTTTGAGTAGCGGATGCCCCTAGCGAGGGCCGGTTGTAGAGAGCCCAGTTGCTCAAGGTCATTCGCGTAGTAGAGGACGTTAAAGAATTCACATCCAGATGCTTGTTTCTATTTTATTATTGGTGGTATTCATCATAATGATACGTACAGGAGTTTTCAACTTCAAGCAATATTCTGCAAACAATATCACCAGTTATCAAAATTGTCATCAGTTTAGTTTTTTTTCTTTTTCTTTTATTTTTTTTTTTTGCGTAATTTTTTTGGTTAATTTAAATATTTTTAATTAAAAGCCCTGAATACTCCTTAAGATTTTATTAAAAAAAAATTATATTTATAACTTTTAAATTTATTTATAACTAGATGAGCCCGCAACTTCCTACGCTTGGTATTCGGTTTAGCACGTAACTTTTTTGTCAAATCGATTGAAATGAAACAAACACTAAACGTTACGGGAAGCTTGCTACAATACATAAGTGAAAACCACATTCAAATCGGTTAAGCCGTTTCTGAGATTAGCGTGAACAAACGCACAGACAAACGGACAAAAATTCTAAAAACTCTTTTTGAACTCCGCAACATAAAAGTACGTGTACAAATTGTTTTTTTGAAAAAAATATTTAATGTACAGATACGGGTCATTTATGATTTTATTATATGTATAGATAAAATTATTTGCTTGCTGTTTTTTCTACATATAAATATGATACCTTTGATATAGCACTAAAATGAAACTGTTCACAAGACAGATATACCTAATATAATATGTATTATATGTCAAACTTTTCAAAGCCTCAGCCAAATAGTCTAGTTCCCAAGTTCAAATTGGTGTTGATAAAGCTCCTAAAAATATGTGCTATAGCTTGTAACCGCGAAACCTCCGTTCCAACTATTACTTATCGACTGAAACTCAGGGGTAGACACTACACGAGACCTGTGTAATCTAGAGGGCGCCAACTACTTGGGGGTGGACTTAGAAAAAAGAAAGCCAAGTTCAATCACACTACACTTTAATCTAAGAAAATTTACACACAATTACTAATATACTTAAATATAAACAAAAAGAAAGCAATTTTAAAGTTAACAGTCCTGATTTTCCTCGCTGAAGGCGGGGATGCTCCCAAACACTCACTTGTAAATACAAAGAAGCATACAGACCACGCCAAAGTGATGCCACGTGGCCTGGTGGCTCGGCGAAGGGAGATGTCGATACTGTCGACACGTGGATGTCCTCGCCTCCGACTGCGACGCAGCTATAGTCCAAACTAGTGGTGGCTTGGACTGCAGGAAGGCGAGACCGACCCAGGAGCCGCAGGGTAGATCGCACATACGTGTGCGGATGGCCCGATTCTCTCTCTAATTGATCTGGCACTTGCCAGATACTTCTACAGTCGACTGGGGATACTAAATATCCGCGACCTACCGGCTAAGAAGCCATAAAGATATTTAAAACGACCGCGTGATGAGTGAAGCACTAATGCGGATCGTCAAATTTCGGAGAATCTTTAAAGTCCCTCGAGCTCCTCTTCTCTCAAACGCCCGGTGCCAAGAGACCGCGTGGCCGCTGCCACCGTCCCTCCTTAGCTCGGCCGGAAGTCCTACCACTTCCTATGGCCGACAATAAAAATTGACCAATCCCATTGTCTCATCGTTCGTGCATCGGTCTAATCCTTCCCCGTCGAGCCGACATCGATAGATGTCGCTTCATTTTGGTGTGTCGGGCCGCAATTGTGCGCCCGTCCGCAACATCGTGAGGTAGTTATACCGTCATGCTGTAGATGGCGTTATAATTATAATCTATTTTAAATTTTCGTTATCAATTAAATGAATTTATCAAAACGTTAATAAATATACGTTACAAGCTCATTGGATCTGGAAGAATGTATTGAAAAATGTAGGTATTTAATTTTTTTATCAACACACAAAAAAGTTATGAATAAATTAAGATGAAAGATAAAGATAGCCTTTATTTCTAGGAATCATAATTACATAACTTTAAAATAAATATTAAAAAAAAATAGTTATTATTTTTTCTAACTTTTCCACCGACATAGGTCTCCTCTAAGTTTTTCCACTGTATTCTATCCTGCGCTTTCCCAATCGATGTTACTCCTGCGACTCCTTATATCATCCTACCGTCTTCCTCTTTTTCGTGTCCCTCCTTTGGGATATGAATGGGTATTCTTGTAGGACCATTTATATGGCCAACCTCAAGCCATTTGAATTTCTTAAAAATTTTATTGCGTTTTTTTTTATCTTATGTCTACCAATTTTACCTTATTTTTATTTTCACTTCTTTGCATTCAATTTTGGCATACTTCTAGTTTCTTCAATTTTGGCATATGATCACAAATATATTCACACATCCATACCTTACCGCTTACTAAATATATGCTTATAAATTCGTGCAAGGTGTGGTATAGTTATCTCTCTATCTGATAAAAAATCATAACAGTGGGATGGAATTTTGAAATCATTCTGTTTTTACATTTCAGGTCCACAAACATGATAGACATGCAGTGTTTGTACCAAGTTGGTACAAAAAAACTCTTGATGGGCGGTCATCAGAATAAAATTATAGAATTAGATCTAACCAAAATGGCGGAGAAAGTTATTGTAAGTAGAAAATTATATTTGCGCCATTATTATAAAGTAGATCCCTGTGCTCATTTTTTTAATAATAAAAGTTGAATATGTATTTGTGTATATTCTTTCGAAGTTGGCAAATAAGGTTGTAATTTTAGTTTGATTACCATTTTTTTTTTGTGCAAAATCAAAACAATGCCAATAAACTTGGTATTCAGTATCCTATTGAACCAAAGCTGTACTCCAGCGCCAAAAACTGCAATATCATGACTAAGTTCATGTTATTTGACTTTAGACTAACATTTCAGAAGGAAGTTTTCTTAATAAACCTCTCATCACAAAAGGTAGTCATTTGTGTTTTGCTGATAGCAGTCAGAATTTTATGTATCTATAAACTCAGAAACTGCCCATAAACTTGTTGGAGGTATGTCTATACAGAAACCATGTATTGGTTCACATTTAATTGTGTAGCAATTTTATCATTCATCAGGCACAGGTCTTAATTACCTACACATAATTATCTTACTATTAGTATTGTTACCTTACAGTCATTATGTGTGTAAAATTTCATCTAAATCAGGATGTATAATGGGATTTATGTTTGTAACAAACATACATGAACTTTCGCATATGTAATTAGTAGGAATAGTAGGGGCCCTAGCCAAGATGTAAACGCTTCCTTTGCGTACTTACGAAACGAAAGAAATAAAGCCCGGTGGTTGGTTGTTGTAACAGTTGTAACTTCAACAACCAATCACCGGGCTTTATTTCTTTCGTTTCGTAAGTACGCAAAGGAAGCGTTTGCATCTTGGCTAGAGCCCTAGGAATGTATAGGAATGCGCTGCGTAATGACGTCACTGCTACACCTGCTACACAGTCGACGCTTTTATGCACTTCAGCCCCTTCCGATGAATGGTAGAACATTGCCTTATATAAATTCAATTCAATAGATCTTCCAAATCTTTACAGCCTATAGAAGAAGAAGGCTGCGCAGTTCTTCGTAGTGGGGGTAGTGATCTATTTGCATGCGGAAGCGCCAATGGCATGGTCTCTTTAAGAGACCTTCGAACACCCAATAAAGTGCAGCATTCATTCCGAGCACATTCTGCGTGTTTGTCCGATTTGGACATGCAAGGAGACCTACTCATATCTTGCGGATTTACTCAATCGTAAGTTTTATACAATTGAATACTCTAAAATGTTATATTCACCTAATTAATGTTTAGATTTGAAAATGAATTTTGTAATTTAAAAAAAAAATGTAATAAAATATATAATAGAAAACAGCGATTTTTTATTCTATATTTTAAAGATCATAACGTCAAAGAGAAGTTCAAAAGTTTCTATTTTTTATAATGATATATAAATATAGATATAAAAACTTGTCTAATACAGTAAAAACATGTCTAATACAGGTGTCGGATTGAATTAATAAATTAAATAAAGCATTTCATAAAGGAAATACATACATTTGTATGTATTCATGTACTATTAGTCTTTAATTAGTGGTTTTTGTTTAGCGCAAGACTATACAAGCAGGGTTCCAGCTAGGTATAGCAAGGGTCACGGGAAAACTATGGCCGGCTCTAATCAGTCTTTGTGCCTTGCGGTTCATGAGGATGACTGTCTGTTAATGATAGTTATTTTTTGGTGTAAGGGTGGGAGGCGACGCTGTGGCGGAGAACTACGTGAAAGTGTGGGACGTGCGTCGACTGAAGGGCGGATCGGTGAATGAAGAGAGTGCATGGTCGCTGCCCACGGCCTCTCCGCCTCTACTGCTACATTTCCTGCCAGCCTTCTCCGGTCGAGCAGTGGCCATGTCCGGAGATGGACACGTCGCCTTGCTGCACGTCAACTCTTCCACTACGGAGAAGCAGTCAGTGTTCCAGGTACGTTGAAAGGCTTTCAAACACTGAATTCAGCTATTAGGTATTATTTTACTTTTGATTAATTATTAACGGTAAATTGAAAAAAGAAACGCAATGAAGAAACTTGCGTGCCTATATTAAGATCAACAATCTTCGCAGATTTCACATGTCTTCCGATTGCAACAAACAATCTAATTGCAATTGGCAATAGGCCAGCATGGTGCACTAGACCATACCTCTTCGCATTGATTAGAGGCCTATGCCCAGCAATGAAACGTTAACATACGTATTCATATCTCTGTCAACAGGGTTTTTATTATACATTGTTTAGGTTGAGTTTTAAAAAAATCTGAATTTCCATACAACCCGTTAGATTTATTAGCCATAGAAATGAATTTTGGTCACAAGGCACAAGCTAGGCTTGGGCACGAACTAGCTTGTAACCAACGTTCCGGACTTTATAAGAGCTGAAGACTGGCTCGTGTCTAGCCCAGATCTGAACTCCTTAGACTACAAATTATGGTCAGTTTTAGAGAACATGGCCTGCTCTATACGACACGCCGACATTGTATCTTAGAAATCTCTGGAACAAGCAGTGGCTGAATTTCCCATAGAAACAATGCGTAATTCCATAGATTCGTGGCCAAACAGATTAAAGGCCTGTATCAAACCTAAAGGTGGCTATTTTGAATAGAATTATTTTTTGCTGAGACTTCAGTAAATATGTATATAATATAAGTTTTATTAAGATTACCTTACTTCATAAAAAATTAATGCATTTTCATTTGTAACAGAACTTAATACGGCTTAATTTTTCGGAGTGTTAATGGTTGTACTTTTACAGTACTTGTATCAAATTGAATAATCACTGTTGCAGGTAGAAACTCACAGCTCTCAGTGTACTGTAATGGACGTGTCGTCGACGAGTCAAGCGTTAGTCTTCGGAGACCAATCAGGCCATCTACACTTGTTCTCGCCACAACAAAACCATGAACCAGTGTTTAATAATTTCTCAAGGTAAGCTACAAAAGAATCTATACTATAATATTATAAAGCTGAAGAATTTGTTTGTTTGTATGGTTGAACGCGCTAATATCAAGAACCACTGGTTAGAATTGAAAAATTCTTTTTTTGTTGGATAGTCGCATTTATCGGGGAAGGCTATAGGCTATATACCTAACATCACGCTACGACCAATAGGAGCGGATCTTCATTGAAAAATGTTGCAAAAACAGGGAAAATTATCCTTTTTCAGAGCTTCCGTTGCGTGCGCTGCGTAAACGGTTAAAGTTACGCAAAGATAATGTATGACGGAATTGTTTCCCTTTAAAAGTTCTAAAAAAAAAGTCCGCATCAGTATATGTTTATTTTTTAAGATTAACTCACTATACTTAACCTTTTTTTATGGTAATCAGATTTCTTCTAAAATAATGCATTATTTGCGATGGTTTTTTTATAAACATGATATTAATCCTTATCCAAATAAATACGTTATTCCAGAAACCAAATCAATTTATTTGTGTCTGCCGCGAATAACATCTAGGTAAGATATTGTTGGAAGAAATAAAAATACATTTTCAATACAACTTATGAAATGTATTCCATAAAATTGGAAATTGTATTTATTTATTTATTTATTTATTTATTATTACATGGTATTCAATGCATTTTCTCTATTTCTCTTGTAGAATTCTCTCCTGCAAAAATGTCTCGAATCAAATAATTACTGCTTTTCAAGCAATATCCAGATAATTGATAAAGACATTTCCCTCTCTGTGTATACTGGTCGCGGCGGCAAAAGCCTCTACCTATTATTTATTTTGTCTGGCCGCCAATCGCGACACCCTTTCCAGAGGCCGTGGACCGTTAGCTTCAGTTGAATTGCGGTTTTTAGGTTCATCAAACAAGCAATTAGTCAGTGCCAAATAAGTACTGGTTGATTTAGTTTATTCATTCTCTAGACGTCAGAGTAAATAGAATGAAAACCATATGGGAAAAGCAATGTGATAAAATACGCTTAACAAAAAAATCGCTTGTATATAATCTGTATAAATAAAAATAAATCGCGCGCCAAAGCTCTTTTTGAATACAGTGTATTCAAAAAGGGTTTTAGTCCTCAAAAAATATCAATATTGATTGGCACATTTGAATTCTTCTCACATTGTTAACAAATACTACGTGTACACATAATTCCAGAGCAACAACATTCGCAGATCCAGTAGAAGGTCTTCCATTTGCCAGTTTCTCCGACACGACATTCCGATTCTCTTCAGTGCCACTTCCGCCTTTGACGACCGGCACCAAGTGGTTCAACGAGTTGCCAGAAGAATTCTTCAAGAAGAAATACAGGTAAGGATTGAGTTTTATTATTAAGGGACACAGTTATTACTACTATGTATTCCTATATTATCTATGCTATGGGCTTCTAGAGAGACATACGTTCACTTAATTCTATTGGTTAATAACATCAACTAACAACTAGAACACAGAAAGCGAAGTACTATCGATTTCCGTGTACATTTCACAGCCGTTTGAACACTACTATTAAACAAGATCATTCAGCCATAATAAGGAATAATACAAGTGTAAATGTTTTGTTACTTATTTATATGTGTTTGTGCTATAGTTGGAGCACAGTTTTGCAAAACTGTAGTCGGAGTCACGAGAAGCTGTATATTATGAAAACAAACATTCAGGGGTTTACAACATTTGAATCGAATAATAATTATATGTAACACAATTAACGAAAACGACACTGATTTCTAACTAATAAAAACAAAATAAAATAAAAACCAAAATTAATATAAAATCCCATATGTAACCTAATCCACAAAAACAACAAGCAACTCCATGCGCATTTTAAACTCGAATGACCTCTGAAGCTGAAATTTGCGGACCAAATGTTAACGTTCGCTTCTTTATAACCTAGTGAAATTAAGTTGCGTCGAAGTATGCGCTATGCAGATACGCCACACGGAAAATTATCAAGGAACATATCGTATGTACTTTGTTCGTTTATATCATTTACAACTTCTCGTGACGGCGACTATAGTGTGCGCCGACTTGTCGAAATTCAACCGTAATCATTTTTTATTTTTTTTATTTAAGTTATGTCGACAGACAGGCTGACGGTCCACTTGATGGTAGGTGGCTACCGTCGCCTATAACACAAGCAACGCTACAGGTGCTGCAAGTGCGCTGCCGACTACAGTAGGATTAAGGATAAGGGATTAGGAGGGGATAAGGAAATGGGCTCTGGCATCCCTTACTCACTCACCGAAACACGTATATGCTGTTATTTCACGGTGGTCTTCTGTAAGGGGGTGGTCACTGCCGCCAGGCGGGCTGCCCAAATGACTGCGAAACGCAGTGTGCCCTACCACTACTTTTCAAATCCAGACCAGAGTCAATTTAGAAAATTACATTTGAAAGTTGAGAAGGACAACCTGCTTTCATTTGTCTTAATAGGGAATTTGCATTTTTATTGATGATTTATTAAATAAAGTATAAACAATTTTTCCTAAAGAATAATGTTAGTTTTATTCATAAATCAAAACATACATTTGCTACTATCATTGTATTGAGAAATCATACCTAATTACTAACAACATGTTTATTACGGAACATATAGTGTTCGCCCATTGATCACAATCTTCAATATAGGTATTAAACAAAAATAAGTAACACGATTCTCATACAAATGAGTTCCGAATCTTGGTATAGAGATCAAATTAGGCTAAATATGTTTTGTTATTACCAATTCCTTCACTTCTAATTAATTATTTATTTCTTATCATTAAACATCACATTGGTGGCAATGGTAACATAAAGGGCCTCGGCTCTTATGTATCAAATAAGAGAATTGAATCTATAGGCACAGTCTAACCATACTTATGTTATACAGTCGGGCAACGCTCAATTTTCGTGCCTGAAAATTGAAGCGAGTTCGCCGAACGTTGCTCTAAGCAAGTAGGTTCGTTGCCTGACTGTATGACATAAGTATGGTTAGAATGTGCTTATAGGTTAATGTGAACTCTTTCAACACTACAACTGTGAAACGTCATGATTGTTTACATGATTTTTTAAACACTTTTGGGCCCTATTATAATTGCGAAATCACACAAATGAAAAATTTATAGAAAAATGGGTTCCTGTGATTCATAGAGCTAGAACTTCAATAAAACTCGAAACACATAATTTACAACGATGTTGTTTTTTTTAACCTGAAGTTGACCGAGTAGTGTAGAAGTCCTTTTATTTTCGTAATTGCCCTACTTCATCCCAGACTCTGGCCCAAAGACCGAACAATGATTTGAAGTCACCCAAGACCAGGTGAGGTGAAGTTGCTCGAAGTAGCTCTACAATCTCGTCTTTGCTTCACTTCTATCAACTTCAGGACTGGGCCCTTCCAGGACTCCCCCCTTATTGGTGGGTGGTTATTATTCATAATCAAAAGGTATGTGAATACACAAATATCAGCGTAGAATTTTGTTTTTGATTTAAATAATTTTTATAAAAAGATTTTTTTTTGTTTTCAGAAAGCTAAAACCAATTGATCCCGAAGTGATGAAAACGATGAAAATGCAGGGTCCGATTGGATACGCACCAAATCCTGGAACCTTTAAAAGAAATCAGGTGATTAAAAAAAAATTAAAAATAAAATTGCATTGAAATACTTTGAGGACCTTGTTATTTTAGTTTTCTAAAGGTACAGAACACTTTTTAAAAACAAATAACAGAAAATAAAATAAATTAATTAAAATTTAGAATGCATAAATTGGAAACATTGTTTTTATTAGTTGGAAAAGTACTCGGATATGATGTAAAGATGAAAATTGTCATGATTGTTAAAATTCGGTGCCAATACAAATTTAACTAGAGTCGCGAAAGTCAACCGGCGATCAGCCTAAATGTAAAACAACGTAATTATTTAATAATAATAATAATAATAAGAATTTATTTGCGATGACCATGGGGTAACTGATACCAGAGATGACATTTAGTTTTCTTGTTCCTTCATGACCAACCGATATTCGGTGTGCAAATCTTGACATCTTGATGCTGTACATCAAGATGTCAAGATTGCAAGACCTTTTCAAGTTATTAAAACATTATTCTGTGTAGACTTTGTCGAGTCGTTTAAATTAAATTATTTCATTAAATTTAGTCAAACTGTACTAGTATTGCTCACTACAGAAAAATATATTTCATGCGATATAGCGCCTTCGCATACTACGTCGTTTGACTTTTGCAACAGACTACGTATTTTCAACAATTTTAACTAGTATTTAGTCGAATGTCTGAGATTACGACTTTCTGTAACTACTTTGATTTCTGTGTGTTTGTCAGTGACATCGGTTATACAATAGTTTCTCTTTTTTATCATATAGTATTTTTCATTATATATTTGAATACTAAATGGAATACTACAGGATTGGGAATTGAGCTAGCAATTTATTGTATTTTTTAATTATTTAAAATAAGTTAAAATATCTGGGAACTGTAGTCGAATATGTAATAATTTATTAGAGCAAGCCTAAATTCCTTTCTATGCTATTTTTAATAAAATATCAATAAACAATTATTTATTACAGATGCCTTATATAGAAGACACTTTAGAAGATTTGGTTGCAAAACCGAGCGATTCTAAATTGAATACTCAACCAGTTCCTAAACATTATAAAAAGGTCAAGTATTGTTCTGGGAGTTTTTGATTTGAAGAGATTTGAAGTTTTAAAGAGATAACACATTGCAATTGGAAGACGCTAATAAGGTTTTAGTGTTTCAAAATAGTATAAATTACATTAATTTACATTTTTAATATTACATATAATCTCAGGTCTACAGTCAGGCTAACTGTCCTCTTATTGGTTGATGACTACTATCACCTATCAATACAAGCAATGGAAGGAGGAATTTACAGGCCATTTCTGCTTGCATTACTGCATGGCAATTTCGTGCATGAGAAAGGGAAAAGATGAAAGTTATACTTTGATCTTAGGGATAAGTGACTTTGATCCCAAAGTGATAATATTGGCTAAGTCAGCAGTGTCGTCCTTGCAATCTTCTGGTTTTAATTGAGTTTGTAAGCGACGGTATCCGCCTACTATAAATTGAGTCATTAGTCTCCTTGCCACGGTTTATTATGAAAAAGTCATCTTCTAAAAAAGAAAACCTCATTCTGAGGTTTATAGTTAATGGGAATTATAGGAGATAAAAGTTGGGGTATGGGCCTATAAGACCACATCCCATAGTTTTTAATGGCAGAAAAGTCACTTAGACAAAAGATTAGTTCTTTTTTTTTCTATTTAACGTGGATTGAATTCTCTTAAATGAGTTTATGAGTTTGGGTGTACTTATATGACTAATATGAGATTCCCCAGAATTATGTCGGACTTAGCATCTGCTCCTAAATTGATAAATTTTTTTCTTTAAAAAATTTCTTATATTTTAGTTGGATTTGCGGGTCATCAAACACGGCAACAATGAGGAACTGGAAGAATACAACAAAACTGGATTTCCAGGTATAGAAGCGACGCTACCGAACTCATATTGTAACCCTATGTTGCAGGTATGTTCATTACATTCTTTTTTTTTTACTTTTTTTTTTTAAGATGAATTTATCCAGTCCAAGTCTAGGCAGAATGGGACTCTTTAAGTGTTTTTTTTTTGTATAAACGATTCAATGAGGTTAATATATATGGGGAAAGCCTTACACTATTCGAGACAGTGTTAAACTAATGATTCCTTAATATGAACATAGGTGATTTCCATCCTTAATTTGAACTATATGCCATTATGATGCAGTCGACATCACTGCATTCAAAGATTTTTGGAAAGTTTAGATACTATAAACAAAGGTCCTCGTGAGAAATTTAAATTTCTTAAATTCATTTAGTTTTAAATGGGTCATGCTTTTGGTGCTTCACAAAGGAAATAAATAATAAGGAAAAGGTCTTAAAATTAAATAAAAATAGTATTTCTGGTTATTAATAAATGCCAATATTTGATTCATATAGGCCAATGTTTAGACACGCTTTTTCATTGTATTTTAACGTTGAACCCAAAAATGCAAATAAAACAACGCAAACGCAATTACCTGGTTGAACTCATCGTAGAAATGAGTAGGGATAAAGTGGGATTAGGGGTCTGACATCCTTTACTGAAGCACCGAAACTCAACAGCACAAATGCTGTGCTTTATAAGGGACACCGTGGTCGCGGTGGACTTCTGTTAGGGGGTGGTTATTGCCAATAACATCCGTTCGTCTAACGAGTACTTGAGTAAAATGAAGGGAAATAGTAAAAATCAATTCATTATTTAAAACCTTAGATTTAAATTTAAACCTTCCCACTATTAATTTAGTAACCTGCATAAAAACTGAACAAAGTTATTCAGCTTAGTACTAACCAAGTATTAAGCGGAGTACTCGGTTCAGTACAAAAGTGATAAAAATAAAACTTGATAATACTCGGTATTCAGTATTTGGTTACTCAGTAAATCAAGTACTCGGCCAATCTTTGCTAATTATACATAGATGTGCCTTTGAGAAACCAAAGTTAGACAGTAGGCATATAAAAGATATGACGTCTGCTGTACTAAATAGATACCTACATGAAATATAAATTTGTGAAGGCTTAATTGGATTTATGAATAAACCCATTATTACAGATCCTGTATTACACACCTCTAGTTAAATCAGCTCTACTAGCACACACATGTGCTAAGGAATTTTGTCTCAGCTGCGAATTAGGTAATTATAAATATGTCACAAATTAACATAAATGAAAGGCCCCTCGCACTTGATGCTACAAAAATGTGTTTCTTTTTTTTCGCGAATGTTGAACACTCGTCGTGTGTATGGCGATAGACTTCATTCATTCTTCTGAATTCTTACGAATGACTGTTTCCCTACGAATTTCAGATCAATAATTGTAATACAATTAATTAATCGTATCAAATAAAATTCAGGCAGATGAATGTTGAATTTTATTTGATACAATTATGACCTATTTTGTGAATAGAATGAGTCATACACATTGATGCGTTTATTAATTAAATGATGTACTTAAATCTGTAAAATAATAATTCATTATTGGGGGCGGTAATTAATTTATTGTTTCCTCATATGTGACTTTTACATTAGTCATATAATTGTATTGGGTTGGAAAACGTTAATGAGTATATTTAGAAAAAAATCAATTCCAGTTAATTATTATCAATGACATAAGTACTATACATAAATAAAGTCAGGACGACATTAGATTTGTTGGGAAAATTCAGTTAATAGATGGCATTACTCGGGTTAACATCGTGTATCGGGTATTTTCGTAGCATTGTGTATAAAGGGCTTTATTGTTTTAGAGTGTTATTATAATGGTCATTCGTTCCGTAGGTTTTTTATTTAGAATGCTGGACACATCGGGCGGGTCGCCGTGTCAGGCCAGCAACTTCCTACGGGCATTTCGCACAGTGCCCGAAGCGGCCGCGCTGGGACTCATATTGCCCGACCGCGGCTCTGACTTGAGACTCGATCTGATTGCACTTATTCAGGTCGGATACAATAGAATTTATAACACAATATGCAATAAATATAGTATATTTGAATCATTTAAAGCAAGGGGCCACGGAGGCAACGCAAAACATGTAAATATACTTACTTCATATTTTATTTATTATTTTTAAATAAAACAAATAGTTAAAACGTATTATTATTACCAGTAGTACGTATTTTATCTATTAAAAACCATTCATAAAAAAGGATCCTAAAAATTTAAATAAAAAGGCGACCAAGAGTTTTCAAGATCGCTTTCCTGTACCATCAACAGATAGGGCCTACCGCTTCTGACATTTTTACGTGCGAGGAAAAAGGACAGAGATACATAATCACTCTATGTTGTAAATCTCAGTAGAGGTTAGGTTTGTTTACATTGTTTGCGCTGTCTCTCGCTTTACTTTAGTCGCTTTTGCGATATACCCTTTGCGAAATATGTGAAAGTGCTCATGTATGTATATGCAATTAATTCAATGAATTGTAAGATGATTGTAGCTTTAGATATGGCTTGCTAATAATGAAGTACCTACATGAATGTAAATGGTCTAGCCAAAGATTTTGAACTGTATAGATATCCGTAATGTGACATTTAGAACCACGTGGTACAAAATTGCTCAGTCCATCGCCAACTTTATAAGGTTATTAAGCTATGCCATGGCCATCCTGATTACGCTGATCAGGATCAATATTTTCGTAGGAAACATTTCCCAATGCCCCCTCTATATATTTTATATATTTAATCTTTTTGGGTCTAGCTTATTTTTATAAAATTTAACAGAAAATGTAACGTTTTAGTCAAGTAAAAAAAAACTGGTAAATTGATGACTATATTTGTCACTGTGATTGTGTCGATGACACAAGTTATGTGGACTTTAAAGTATTGTTTTAAATTATATATGTATGTTGTGGTCATTGTGTCAAACAGACAAAAAATAAAAATAAACTACAGTCGAACAAAATATTTAGAATATAATATTTCGGGAATTTTAAGTGATAGTTTAAATAAAAAAACAATTAATTACTAAATAATCTAGTTATGACTAAACTAGTTATGACATAGTTATATGATATATTTAAATATTCTAATATTATTTTTGTTGGCATAATGTCCTAAATTTTTGTTGGGCTCTTTCATAAACAAAACCAACCAACTTTCAATTATGCTGTGTATTGTACAAAATTTTTATGAATGAAAAAAAAAACACACCCAACAATGATACTTGCACTGTTACTTAAAAATTATTAAAAGTCTTAATAAGGGATAGCTACATTTATTCAACTCAATTCAGCATTTGTCTATAAAACACCGGTTTTATACGTTCGGCTTTCCGAGTCTATTCTATCTTTCGGTCCAAACAGGCGAATCTGAAGACAAGTGTTTTTTATCATTTGAAATTCTAACGCTGTACGTGGATTGTACAGCGCGCCATAGACGCGGAGTTCTTCCCGCATTACTTGGACAAGGTCTCACTACGCACAGTCCGGATGAGTAGAAAATTTATCATGCGGACTCACGAACTTTAAAACGATCTCCCTTCTGAGGTGTTTCCACCTAAAAAAATTAGTTACTGAATGAAATTAGTTACTCGCTAATTTATAATGTAATAATTATAAATATGTATATAAAAAATTACAAATGTGCATACAATATAGTCATTTTAATTTTTCCATTAAGAATATGTGTGCGGTTTCAGAGTTGGAATCGCTTCATACTCCACCAAATGCACTATGAAATATTGGAAAAAAGAAAGAAAGAGAAAGAAATTGCATTGTTAGCACAAAATACGAACAGTCCGCCCCAACCGCGAGCTGGCAACACTAACATGGCACGGAATACGGCAACATCTCAGCCCAATGGACAGCTTAGGGACGAATACAATTACGTGGAGTTGGAATTTCTTGGACTAACCACAGAATTCGTTTCAGACGATATTACGAGAGAAGTTGATGGTAAGAATTAATTCAATAATTCAATAGTGTCTCCTCTCTAAATATATAAATTTTACGGAAAACAACATTTTTTTTAAATTTATCACTCTTTCCTCTTGTGAAAACCGCTATTTACCTCTGGTTGGGTGTATGTTGTGCTGACCTTCTCGCAGTTTCGGGCGAGAGAGGGCAGCAGTTGTTCGCTTGTAGCCGTCCATTGCGGACTCGACTCCGCTCGCATCGCTTATGAATCATAATTGACTAAAAACGCTTTATGAACCTAGCAACGCACTATAATTTTAAAGAAGTGTTTTCATTGTGGACAACAATTTGTGTTGGTGACTGGCGCCGAAATGAACTTGCTCATCTAAACATGTATTTTGTCTCAATTGTTAATTGCAGAACATGATTGAATCGAGTCCTCTTTAAAATAATAAACTAGTGATTACTTATGTTAAGATCGGTCGACAGGTTGAGGGTCCACTTGATGGTAGATGGCTACCGTCAAGTGCACAGTAACGCAAGTAGCACACGCAACGCCACAGCTGCTGCGAGTGCGCTGCCGACATCAGTGGGATTAAGGATAAGGGATTGGATAGGGAAATGGGCTCTGGCATCTCTTACTCGCTCACCGAAACACAACAGCACACGTGCTGTTATTTCACGGTGGTCTTTTGTAAGGTCTTTTACTGCCGCCAGACGGGCCGCCCAAATGACTGCGAAACGCAGTATGCCCTGCCACTACCAAATTACTTTGAGAAACATCACGAGATCACTGTATCACAGTAATTTTCATTCTCTTAGTAATAATAATAATAGCTTAGTAAGTAGATTGATTTTGGGCTTTGGCTTACGAGGTGGCCGTCATGTGGGATGTCGATTCGACAGTCATCGTCCCGGTAGTTTCATCTGTTTACGGTCTAACAGTGAAGAGCTTCGACCAACACCTCAATAGGCTCTTACTAGATGAACTCTTACTACTGGATAAAGACAGAAGGCCGTACTTCTTGACACAGCACGAATTGTCAGGAGGTTCCTCACCCTGCAGTCCTAAACTACCGGTAGCTTGAGCCTTGCCCCGCTACCTGCGCAATTCTAGTTAATGAGTTTTTTATTAGATTTTTTTTACGTTCAAATTGAAAAAAAAAAAAAAATGCGCGTGTCATTTTCGACACCTTAAGCACTACTGTCTTAACCAAATAAACGCGCCCTTGTACTACAATAGATTTTGTGAAGTAGCGACATCTATCGGATTTGGGCTTGGTGAACTCAGAATATATAACACCATTGCGAATATATAACACTATTGATGGAGCCATCTACAATAGAATTAGGTGAAGCGGCGCAATCTATCAGATTTGAGTAGAACTGCTAAATCCGTGTCCGCTGCGTCAAAATTTTAACAAAACATTGTTAGAAAACATAAATTTTCTGTCTAATAAAAACACTGAAACGAGTTTGCCGGTAGTTGTGGAAACATGTTTTATTAAAAAACTGGCCCAGCGGACTCGGTTTTAGATTTAATAATAATAATAATAATTTTTAATAATACTATTATTGAATTGAACATTACCTGTTCGCTGCGACTTGTTCATTAAACAAAATTTTCTAACAAATCTTCACGTGGCTATGGCGATTTATTTCTCAAAAAAAGAAAAAGAAATAGTTTTCGTGTCAGACCTTACCTGCAGCCACGTACTTTCAACGCTATATCAAGAACTGCAAATTGAAGATAGATTTGGAATAAAAAAATATTTTCGTTCCGAGCTAAATGTCATCCTGCGTCAAAAACTGACACAAAATGAACGATTCCCCTCGCGCAGACTATAGCGAGAGATGTTTTTGCTCGACGAAACATTTAGGCCACGCCCCGATTTTATGTTTTCTAACAATGTTTTGTTAAAAAAATGGCGCAGCGGACGAGACTTTAGAGAGAACATAACGCTTGTGCCTATTAATTTTCTTCTCATAAAATTTCTATACCAGGGACCTTATATGAAAATCGATTCTTGAGCAGTATACAAATACAAATAGTTTATTTCTTCCACTTAACCTAGGTACAAATTTACATTGTACGGGCACTCCTACCCTGTTCCTCCATCAAATTTAGACTAAGACAACTAAGATAAATAAATAAATTTAAATAATATGTATAATTTATTTGCACAAAACACATACAATTTCCATACAATACATGTAGTAATTTTTAGATACAGATATCTCAATACAATAAATATACACACATTTAATGCAATATAATACACATTTTTAAATTCTCTAACACCTGTGTCTCGGGAGTCAGTGCCTACATTCGTGGCACTTAACACCATTGGGTAAACAAATCGGTAATTTGATCATTAGGTAGCGGTGATGCAGAAAAGCCTTCGAGTGAGAATCAAGAGCTCACAAACAACCATCCTTCCAAGAAGGAAGAGTCGGAAATATCGAAACTCTTCGCAATCGGTAGACACCAGCTCAACAGATGTTTGAAATGTAACAAAGAGGTATGTATCATGTTTTAATGCTTTCATTGGTCTTAATAGTGAATAAGCATGTTGTTACTTTTAAAATATAATGTCTGCCAAAATATATGATCATAATTTGTATGATATATGATAATTTATTTATTTTTATTTAATCCCTCGGGAACGGACAGAGAGACGGACAGAGTTATTTTCACATTTATAATATTAATCTCGGCCGTAAGAGTTCACTGCTGGACATGATCTCCCTTATAATTTTCGAATAGAAGCAGCCTAGATCCACCATTGCCTGTCCACCTATTGGGTGGACGTCCTACGCTGCGCTTTTCGGTCCTTTGCCTCCACTGGAGAACCTTCCGGTCACTTCAATTTAATGATCCGCCGGCATAGGTCGGTAACTTTCGTTCGTCTACGGAACTCCTCATTCCCGATTAGATTTATAATATTAGTGAGTATGGATTAGTTTATATTGCTTTTGATATTTGTCCGTGCGTTTGATGCAGGAGGAACGCGAGAGTGCCGTGCTGGCGTGCGCTCTGCAGTACCCGACGGGGGCGCGAGAGTGTGAGGTGCGCGGCTTCGTGGAGCTGCTGCGCTCGTCGCTGTGCGCGCGTCGAAGCACCCCCGCCTGGTGTGAACGCTGCGACAAGTTCACGCCTACTACCCAGCGCGGACGTCTAGTCAGGTACACCGGGAGATTGGGTACCGCTCTTCCCATCGAAGAAGCTTTTGGGCTTTGTTCCCAGTAGTTGTATATATCAATTTATGGGTCATACGACCTCCACGCACGGAGGTTGTGCTTCTAAACTGATTTTAAAGTGTGCGAGAGAGACTTACACATTGTTAAGCGAAATAGACGGAAGATAATGCGATTGTATATAAAGACGACTACCGGACAGTTCAAGTGCAGTGTATTTTAGACGGCAATCGCATTGGTTCTCTTTTAACGTCAGTCGCATTGCTCCGGTGCCCGAAGAACCAGCACTCACGTCATCGATTTTCCTGTACCGGAACAACCAGCTGCTACGTCAATTGCATTGGTCGACCCAATGCGTTGGCAACATTGGCGCCATTATCTTAATTAAATACTCTTAATCTTTTTTTTAAGACTGCCCCCAATTCTGGCGATCAACTGCGGTGGAGTTAGCGCGCACGAGAAAGCTTATTGGGCGAAAGGCGTACATAAAGATTTGGTGAAATTTATTTTTATACTAATGATCATAATCCATTTTAAAATAATGATAATAATAAAAAATGAGATTTGTGTAATTTAGGCAGAGTCAAAGCGAGGTAGCAGTGGAAAGCCGTGCCGCTATGGCATGCATTGTGCAAGACCTGGATGTAGATTTAAACATCCCGACAGGTAAATTTCTTATCATTATCATTCATACTCTCAAAATAGATGGAATTTAAGTAGTGGCAGGGCACCACTACTTAAATTCCTATAAAAAATAATTGTATTAGGTAATTGATTAAACCAAATTAAATGGTTTTGTAAGTTAACATTTCACAAAAGGTAGCGAATTGAAATATTTTTATTATTGCATACTCACAGATTGCAAGTAGCATGATAATACGATAATTACAGGAAAACAGGTTTATTTTTTTATTTCTGAATACATTGAAATAATTTTATGTTTTTCATCACCTACTTTTTTATTATTAAGAGATGAAAAAGAAAAGAGATTCGAAGATCCTTTGTAATTTTTAAATTCTGAAATTGTAAATTTTTTATTTTGATTTGGGAACAGATCGCTATTTATCGCAATTGTTATCTTAATTTATTAACATGCTGATTCTTGGTTGTAAAAAAAAACAGTGAACTTCTATTATAGCTTACAGCAAAGAGTATTGATAAACAATTTGTCTCATCAGAAAAAAAGATGTCGAGACAAATGTAAACAAATGAGACAAATGAGGTTTAAAAGTTAATATATTGTATTGCCGATTTTCACTAAAATTGTTGTAGTGCTAAAGTTGAAAGATATATCTTCATTGAATTGTTAAAAGTCCGTGACAAACTGTACAAATCAACGATAATATTTCTTGAGACAAATTCCTACAAAGTTTGTGGCAGTACTATCGTTGCTGCCATTTTGCTTACTGTTACTGCGAATTCTATTATATACGTGTAAATTAGACAATATAAATTAAAAATACACCTTCCTTGCTTATCAAAATACATTAAAAAAAAACATATAATTTGCAGAAAAAATCGTAGGTTACTTGAGATTAAAAAGAAAATTTGTTAATATTTTCAGGCCATCGTCCTCCCAAGCGGGATCGTCGAAAAGTCCATCGCAGGATTCTCACTGTATTCTACCGCACCGTATGATCATCCGACTGCAGTCCGATGGTGACGTCATTATTCATGACAAAGTGAGTATTAAATCAGTAAAATCAGCACCCACCAGCCCTGCCTGACCTTCAGATTTCCACCTGTTTAGATCTCTTCAGAATTCTTCAGACAGTCCGATTAAAATCAAGAGAAGACTGCCAAAACTACTTGTCGCGTTTTTTTTTGTCCCAAAATTTCTACAGCAACGGAAACATTAATGTTATACACTAATATTTAATAAATTAATAACTTCATGTTGTAAATATTTAACTTCATATTGTAAAATTTGATTCAATGTAGTAAAAGTGTCTATCGTTTATTTTATGCCGAAATGAATGTAATTTTTCAGAGCGAATCTCCTGAACTCAATTCTCCTCCTGGGCGTTCGGAGCCAAACAAAAACAAGAAGAAACACGTCACAGTTCAAACTGAAGATGAGTATACACTAACCGCGGCGGTAGTCTGCGTAGAAGACAATCCTAAGAATCTAGTGGCCTATGTACACACTGCGGATAAAGATGGCGACCCACATTGGTACCTATTCAATGATCTCAGGTATGATTATTTTTTTACCCTTTCGATTTCTCGACAGAATACTTAGACTGGGCGCATACATACGTTTTCCGTATTCCATTTCCGAATTCGTTTTCCGTTTTCGGAATTCCGTGTGCCTAGCGCAGACATTCGGAATTTGCATTCGGAATATTATACTGCCAGTTCGTTCAGTGGTGGCTTTGTGAACGCACGACCATGGAGAACAACGATTTAATTGCGATTGCATTATCTAAAGAGAGCTTTATCTATGTTGTCGTGTATATTCCATAAGCAGGGATGTTTTTCAACAGCTAAACTTAAGCTTCTGCTTCACACATTGTATTGATGCACTCGTGATGAGACGTGAAAAACATACAACACAAAACAAACAACTCGCGATTCCGAACGGAAATTTTCGAACGTGTGCGCCGAAACAAACAAAATGTATGCAAGCGCTGCGTTCCGAATGACGTCATTAGGTTTTTTCCGTAAGGGGATTCCGTACGCACGGGCCCACATTCGAAACGTACGTACGGAATATATTCCGTACGGAAAAAAAAACGAATGTGTGCGGCAGTCAATGTATTTTCTATCGATTTGATGCATGATATATGTGGCCGGCCTTATTCGTAACAGTTTACCTCAAGTTTGATATTTTTCTTCTAAAGGATTTCTTAAAAAACTGTTCTTTTACGAATAGAAATTGGCGGCAAGTGGGCAGGGCTGTCATTTTGCATGATGGATAATGGATACAGGCACAGTTGAACAATCGTCACTTTTTTTTTATTTAGAATTTTATAGTTTTCGTTTGAAACAACTTTCACTCTGAAATCTGCAACCATGCAGGTTTAATTTTAATTCAAATTGGCCAGTGCTATAAATCGGCAATTTTATATTTAAACCCCTATTACTTACTACTTTACTAATTATAATATTACTACTGCACATTGTATAATAACTCCGATTGTTATATATTATATTTGAATGAAGTTATTACCTGCTTAGTCTAAATTTACATGATAACATTATATTACAACTGGTGTGTTAAAAGAGAGAAATTTCAATTACCTACCAATGCGGTTTGACGAGACGAATTTCGTCATAAGTACATATATACTGTCTCATTCTCATGCATGAAGTTTTAAGTAAATATGTAGAGGAGAGAGAGACTTTAAAACAACAGTCGTCAAAAATTTCGCCGATAGAGGACGCATGGTAATACCACAGTCTAACCATACTTACGTCATACAGCCAAGCAACGAATGTACTTGCGTAGAGCAACGTTCGGCGAACTCGCTTCAATTTGCAGGCTCGAACATTGAGCGTTGCCCGACTGTATGACGTAAGTATGGTTAGACTGTGGTAATACAATGCTACTAATAGCTATATCTTTTTTGTAACTTCTAGGATGCAGTTTCGATAAAACGAAGATGAGATATATTTTTAAGACTTTTAAACTTGTGATTAAACAATGCATAATCTATGAGAAGACCATATTGAAATAACAATGCAATTTATTTGCTATTGTTACAGTATTATGCCGGTCAGTCAGGAGGAAGTGTTACACTTTAGTGCATGGTGGAAATCTCCCTGTGTGTTGTTCTATACGAGCCGAACCTAATAGCAACCGCCGCCTTATACGTAAGTTCGCTTTATTTTCTATTTTTTTTTGTTAAGATCGGCAGACAGGCTGACGGTCCACTTGATGGTAGGTGGCTATCGTCGCCTATAACACAAACAACGCCAAAGCTGCTGCAAGTGCGCTGCCGACTGCAGTAGGATTAAGGATAAAGGATTAGGAGGGGATAAGGAAATGGAATAAAACATTGTATAAATTTTGTTAGATTGTTATACACGGAAAGAGAACAATTAAGTTATTCAAGAACTACTCGACTGGTTATCATTAAATTTTGCTTACATAGGGGTACCTTTCATCGTCCCCGAGGGATCGCCTAATAATAAAAATAAAAATTCTACCCCTGACGAAAGTATATGAGTAATAAAAATGGAATAAATATTTTAACTCCTAAGAAAAAGCGGTGCGGACACTAGCTGTAGGTGGAGTGACTAGAAGCTGTAAATTATGTAAACAAACATTCAGGGGTCCACAACATTTAGATCGAATAATAATTATATTTAACACAATAATTAACAAAAACGACACTGTTTTCTAATTAATAAAAACAGAAAGAAATAAAAACCAAAATTAGTAATAAAATCCAATATAAATATAACCTAATGCGCATAAACAACAAGGAGCCCCATGCGCATTTTAAACTCGAATGACGTATGACTCAAAAATTGCGGACGAAATGTTTACGTTCGCTTCTTTATAACCCAGTGAATTTTTTTTTTTTTTTATTAGATCGGGGTAGCGCTTGACCACTATCTCACCTGATGTGAGGTGTAGATGTGGCCGATGGTGGACCACGCTTACCCAGTAAATGCCCATTTACCCTGGTTTTGAAGACCATTTACCCTGGTTTTGAAGACATTAAGTTGGTTGAAGTATGCGCTATGCAGATACGTCTCTTGATAATTGCCGTGTACTAAGTTTGTTTGTTTACATCATTTACAGCTTCTCGTGACGGGCAGAACACAGTCTACAAAACATTTATAGATTTTACAAGTGCTATGATTCTTCTTGAGTTCCCATTGTGCAAATTATTAAGGCGGCTTTTGACTATGGGATGTTATATAATATATATTACATCCCAAATTATAAATATTTTCATTTGAAGGTGTATGTTTTACCGCACTTTCCCGGACACCGCGCCTACCCCTGCATCGCCCTCAATTTGAATGGTAACGTGTTCGTGTGCAGACGTGTCAACTGATCACATATTTTGAATTTTTGTCTTTATGTTAACCATAGGTGTTAACTATAGATATTTGAAGTATGCAATCCTTACCTATGCATTAAAAACTTACTACGCATATGCCGAAAATTACCATAATCTTCTCTTAGTCTAATATTATTCGATATCCAAAATTGACGTTCATTATTATATTTCTTTATTAATAATGATGCATGTAAATCGAATACAGCATCGTCGTCGTCTGATGAACTATCGTAGGAATTAAGTAAAAACTCCATATTTCAGATGGAGCGATTATAAGAATTCAACCGTTTCGATAAAGAACGTGATGACACAGTGGTTACCGAAGCTGAACTATATATTACATATATTACATCCCATAGTCAAAAGCCGCCTTTAGACCCATTGCGAATTGATATTTCATATTTGTTGCAGGGTGGTGGGTCCATATATTCCGAATGAGGCGTTTACAGAGTACAACCGCATGTATAACTTACGAATTCCATTTAATAATGAATATCATTTTAGCTCGACTGAAATTGTTCCATAATGAATTGAGGCACAAATAAATGGAACAAAGGCATGTTCAATAATGTGATTTAAAAATAGGAAAATTTTAATAAATGTCCATTTTCATTCCTATTCCATTTTTATATTTTTCATTCAAAGAGTTTAAATACTCATACGTGTGAGACATAAATAATTTTAATTTATTCTATTATTTTTTTAAGTTGGCCAAATGTTAACCCTTGCAGTGTGACATCAAAAACTTAAATATGTCCCTTCTGTACGTTATCAATAGTAATGTGTTTACTTTTTTAAGAAGGGGGTAATCTTGTATAAGATACCCTTATCCATATATGCAGGTGCCTATGAGGATGGTGAAGCCCAGGCTTGTTATCCACATAACTCGCATAAATACGAGTACATAAGGTAATGTGGTTAAGATATCTAGATATCTCGTTTGGAAAATATAATCCTATATGCATAAGGTTCACATTTTCTTGCCTAGAAAAAGTTATATATTATTTTAAAACTTCTCTAGTGAAAGCGCCGTATGAGAACGCTTTTTTTAAAATTATTTAACAGAGATTAATGTTTTCAAATTACGAAATAACTTGTCATTAGTATATGAAAACACATCCAGGTAAACGAGATATTTCGAAGTCAGCTGTGAAAGGGTTGAGACATTTGTTCGTAATATTCTATATTTTTTATAATTGAACTATTTAGCACTAAGGAAATAAGTTAGTGATTCTTTTGTTTCTTTTTCAAAAGTTTTATACGTTTCAGTTTATAACCGACTGATTTTTTAAATGTTTATTTTTATTAAGTCGATTTCGATGAAAGTTTTCATAATAGTGAATATTTTGTGTAAAAGCACAGATGAATTATAGTAATGAAGTAAAATATATTGACAAAAATTAACCAATAATAACGTATCTTAAAAAAAATTACTTGATTGCTATAGTTTGTCTGTTTGATCGGTTGTGACATAACAATGATTGTTATGGTTAAAATTTATATTAATTTCTATTGGTATCAGTATTTTTATAGATTTTCTCATTTAATTTTAATTCCCAATACATTTTGTAACTGAGTATTTCGGTGGCTGGTTATGAAAATAAAGAATCGAATATTTTGTAATAATTCTTTTATTTTTATAAACATATTTTTCCTTAGTATTAATTAATTTTTATAAAGGTTGACTATAATTTGGCATACATCCAGGGAATTGTAGCTGAATTTCCTCTCTTCCAAGTGTCTGCACACGATTTTGAACAGAAGGTAACATTCAGTATTACATCTTCTTTTCTATCGATCAGTGTAATTTTTCTGTAATAATAAAAATAATTATCTCAATATGACATTTTTAATTCCTACTTAGAGATCTTGGAATTACAAAATTCTTAACTGCTTAAAATATGTTAAATTAATTTCTTGCCTTGAATAAATTTCACAATAGTTCCTGAATGAAACGACGAGATGATTTTCTAAGTTATTACATTTTTAATTTATTAACCAATTGTTGTCCTTATTAACTATTTTTGCAACAGTATGTATTTATGTTCTGACTGTTCTACGCTTACTATTCTAAACATACACTTTTAGAACAGTAAGCGTACCTACATATACCTAAAGGTCTAAGATATACCTGTGTTTGAAGTTTGATATACAATTTATTGAATTAAGAAAAATCTTATCCAAGATTAAGACAAGACCTATCCACAAAGTAAAGGATAAATACTTTTTCCTTCGATTTATTAAAAAAAAAACATGACAATGTAATTTTGGATGGAAATTTTAAATTGGACAAGTGAGATATTTTGCTGAGAGTGAATTTTTATGCACAATTATTATAGTTGTAATAATCGTTGACTTACCCAATACAAAATTCATAATATACATAATCGAATATAGGCTTTTTACAATTTGCATTTTCACAGTGTGATACAGGTCCGTTGCTCAATTCTTGGGTGATAACTTTGGGTAAAAAGCTCATGTAGTCTTTTAATATATCGGCTTCTACATAATAGACTTTTCCTTCATTTTTCTTGTAACAACTGTTTTTCCCTCTTTTAAAAACAGATGGAATCAATTTTAAAGAACAGTTATTGCCATTGAAATCACAATCACCGTTTATTCGAATTCCATTAACGTCTTCTTCGAAACTATCTAAATAATTGTTATTCTCGGTATCGTAACTATCTCTATACATTATACCAGAAATATTTTCGTTTAACTTCTTTGTAGCGTAGGAAATGATGCTGTATATTTTTCTTTTACATGTCTCGCTTAAACTCTGCGGTGAATTATGATGGTTTTGCAATACATGACTAAATTGAGGAGGACAATCGACGTCTACTTCCCATTCTCTTGTGTCTTGTTTAAATTTTAGGCGACATCTGTTCTGTCGCCTACTGTTTTCGTGTTTTGGTATCTGCAAGCATCTGAAAAATTATTAATTTTCGTTTTGAACGGAATAAATTGCAATGCATATAATGTATAGATATTTTAATGGCATGGAGCACAGATGTGGTTTAAATTTTTTTATCGCTGTAACAGAAATTTTGTTGTGCGCAAATGTGGCAAGCACGCCGTGTATTGGTTAAGATTAACTAATAGCTCAAGGATAACTTCGCTAAATTGACTAGATAATCCAAATTAAAAAAATCTTTACATAATGTAAAATTAATTTTATTTTTTTCCATATACCGCATCTGTATTCTATGCCTTCGACATATTTTAATGTATATGTCGGAGTCATCTGGTTAAATCTGCTATTTGATTGAATGACTAGGCCGAAACATTTTATAATTCATTTATTTTTATTTAAAGTAAGGTTAGTTGCGAACTCATGGGCACCTTAACCAAACATTACAAAGTCGGCTATATCCCATTTAACGACTTCGCTAAATGACGTTCAGTCAAGACGTTAAACGTTACATTCAACGACTTGACGAGTTGTCCTTTAGTCATTCAATTAAATGTCGTCATTCAATGAACGCGCTAGACATTCAATCAAATAGCAGATTCAACCGGATGACTGCGACATATATAATATGTAATTCTTTTAATATTTTAATAATAACTTAAAAAGTACATATATATTTATGTTAAGGTAGGCAGGCAGGCTGACGGTCCAATGATGGTAGGTGGCTACCGTCGGCTATAACACAAGCAAAGCCGTAGGTGCTGTAAGTGCGCTGCCGACTACAGTAGGATTAAGGATAAGGAAATGTGCCCTGGAATCCCTTACTCACTCACTGAAACACAACAGCACACGTGCTGTTATTTCACGGTGGTCTTCTGTAAGGGGGGTGGTTACTGTGCCTGAAGGGCTACCCAAATGACTGCGAAACGCAGTGTCTTAGCTAAAAGAACATAAATTATTTTTGTGCTTTTTTAGAAATGTAATTTTTCACTTCGATTTTAAACAATTTGTACGAAATGTATGTATGACAGGCATTTCGATACTTTCCAGATCCAGAACAAAGCATTAAAGCAAGCACCCTAACCACTCATACAACGATCTCGTCATTTTTTAGTGCTATTATTACGCATGTGTATATATTATTGTTAAAATAATAAAATAAAATACATATAAAATAACATCTTATTGCCTAGCCTCTCCTCTGATATAGGATGTAGGTGTGGGCTTATGATCCACCACTAGCAAATTAGTAGGAGTTTATTGTCTACTTCAGCATGACGGTTTCCTCATGATGTTTTTCTACACAAACTAAACACCATTTCTAATCCACACATGAAACGGAAAAAACAGAAAAGTATAGCTGCGACCAGAGGCTCTAGTATGAGTTTACGATACTACACCAATACTACACTCGCTAGCGAGAACGTAAAACTTTTGTATGGGAAATCGTGAACTGTCAATGTCAAATTATCAATTTTCCATATAAATGTTTTACGCTCTCGCTAGCGAGTATAGTATCGTAAACTCATGCTAGAGCCACTGGTAACGTAGCTCGTACTTAGGACTTAGGTACGCTTGGTGTGGTGGTAGTAACAGTCCACTTAATTTAGTAGACCATAGGTGGAAAACTCCGATTATTAACACAAGCATCGCCATGAGTTACATTGGATTTTTTAGATAAGTGATAAGGAGGAGATAGTCCTCATCCTTTATCCTTGATGGGTATTATTATTTATTTTCATATAGAAAATAGAAATGTAGCTCAATGTTAAAACTCTTCAGAGCAAAATGTACAAAAAGCAAAATGAGCATCACACTTAAAAAGTCAAACTAGATTTCAGAATGAATTAGAACTTTTAACGGAATGATTACGAGACGCGTTATAATTGTCGCCTACTTAAACGTTGTACTTGCTTAACTATCGGCAGTCAGGCTGACGGTCAACTTAATGGTAAATGGTTAACGACATCTAAAAAAGCAAACCAAACCAGGGAAATGCAATTGCGCGGTGGTTAAGGACGTCATCTATTCATTCACGAAAATAGATCAGCACTCGTGCTATTGCGTAATTTCACAGTTGTCTTCTGTAAGGGGGTGGTTTAATGTGACATTGTCATTCTATGAATACGTTTTTGACATTTCTTTATGTCCATTGCATAAAGTTCATTTCCGAATAAACGATACAGAAAATGTATGGAATTGACACCTGTCGGAACAGCAATCTTATAATGGCCGGAGTATAATGAGATTATTTAAAAATCGTACGGTCGGCCAGCGTACGATTTTAAAATCAGCTTGTAAAAAATATTATCTCGATAGGTACAAAATTGAAGACAAATCTCTAGAGCAGTTTCTGTGGTATCTATACATGTGTACCTATGCTATTTAAAGTCACTAGAGTTAAAAAAGTTTCGCTAAACCGTCAGCTAGACCCCTTTAACTTCTATAAAATACACAACGGAAATTAGGAATGGATCAGCATAATGCTGATCCAATATCGAATTTACGTGAAAATATCGTCAATACGCCTTGTTTTCGTTCTTATTCGACAGGAGACCGGTCTGATAGGTACTTAATATGAGATACGGTGCTGGCTGAAAATCAGCGCTGTAGGTGTTTGTCAGCACCTCAGCACAATGCTGAGCCAGTATCCGATTCGCTGCCGCGAGGACACACACACGTTTTTTTTTTATTATTAATTTATTCCCTGTTCTTGTACATAATGTGTCTTTCGTGCAGTGAATAAAAGTCTTTCTTTCTTTCTTTCTTTCTAGATATATTACGACGCGTTTACCATACAAATTTATTTCACACTTTTATATTTTTTGTGTACTGAAGGTGTACATCTACATAAGTAAGCTTTGATTCGTTGATGATTATTGAGTCTACCAATGACAAGCTGACGGTCCACTTGATGGTAGGCGGTTACCGTTACCTATAACACAAGCAACGCCAAAGCTGCTGCAAGTGCGCTGCCGACTACAGTAGGATTAAGGATAAGGGATTAGGAGTGGATAGGGAAATGGGCTCTGGCATCCCTTACTCACTCACCGAAACACAACAGCACACGTGCTGTTATTTCTCGGTGGTCTTCTGTAAGGGGGTGGTTACTGCCGCCATATAATATATAATTTTATAAACAAATTATAATATAATATTTAATTTCATATCTTTTTAAAATAAACAATATATAATTTTATATATAATTTATTTATAATTTTATAAATTATAATTATAAACAAAAATTATAACCGTAGAGCTGTTCGCTCACACAGCAACTTTTTCTTTTACTTTCACCATTTTCATCGTCGTATATTTTAAACGAAAGGTCTGATTCGAATCATTTAAAGAGAAATTTACATGTACATAATCAACTGTTTAGTTGGATAAGGATACGGTTGTCTATCATTTTTAGATTCTACCCATGTTTTGATTGATTAATTTGAACAAAAAACTGTTAGGTATTTAAGACATATCGCCTTTCAATTTTTATCTTAGTAGTTTCGGTTCAGTAGCTTTTGAGTTTATTCATTACAAACAAACATACCAAAAATCTAATCTTTCCTCTTTATTATATCCATGGTGGTTTATGTTTTGTATTGTATAAACTATTTTAGAGTTTTAAATAAACTCAGCCTTTGGATTTACCTATTGATGCGTTTTAAGAAAGAATTTACTTCTAACGACCTTATCGAATCGGATATTGGAGACAAAAAAAAACGGTGAAGTCTTTATAACAAGCTTCATAAAGTCCAAACTGGGTCACCTACAGACGAAAATTGTTGCTAGTTTAGCTGTTACGAACCGAGTCGTAAAACTTACCCTATATTAAGGCTTCTCGTCTGTTGATCCCGCAACATGTGGTACCATAAAGAGTACGGTATTGTTCTCAATTCAGGGTTGCGCCAAAACCTGAATTCGCTGTGATAGTAATTGTGGACAGGTCTTTGTGGCAACCACTTTAATTTGTTGTCTGGAAAATGAGAACGAGGTTTCTTAGATATGTACCTAATAGAAATTTGAAATTATTATCGCCTATAATGACCGTTTTCAAGGCGAGAAAAAGCAAGTTTGAACATATAATCAAGTTTTGATTAATGCCTGAGAAAAATTAACTTTAAATAAATCTTTAAAAAAAAATATGATAAATTCTAAACGAACATGTATTTTTTTCGTTTTTGCAATGTTTTTCTTTAAAAATTCAGAAACTGATTATTTTGGAAATGAAGGAGTTGGTGTGATATTCATATAAAATCTTTTATATGTAAAGTAATGGAATAAAATCAGGGTTCGTAAAAATCCAATATTGATAATATATATTCAAGGTTAATGCTATTGGTTTTTTCTTGATGTGCTAGGTGTTGTTCACCATCCTCCGGTGTGACGTATCGGGTAGTCGACGTTCCGATGGAGCGTCGGAACCGACGTCGTTGCGTTTTAGCCGGTTGGAGTCCGGCATAACCCGCAGCGTCCCCTTCGCTGCCGGGTATCCATGATGGATTTCCCAACGTTAAAAAAAAGGTGTTGTTAAAAAAATCTACATCACGGTTCTCAAACGCTTGAAAAATGGCGTGCGTCGTGTGCGACCAAATTTGGTTCAAGACGACAGGTGGATTCTTCACCATGACAATGTACCTGCCCATTCAGCGTTTACTGTCCGTTAATTTTTGACAAAAAATCAATCACAATCCTTGAACACTCTTCTTATTCACCAGATCTTACCTCATCTGAATTTTCCTTTCTCCAAAATGCAAAATGGAGATGAGGGGACACCACTAGGAAGATGTGGTATGTAACAATAAAACAAGAAACGATGAGGAAACTAAAAGGCCTAACTTTCGATGATTTTCAGGGGTGCTTTGAAGAGTGGAAAAGAAGATGGGTCAAGTGACTAGCGACGAATGAAGAGTATTTTGAAGGATACAAAATTAATGTTTTTTTAAATGTTAAGATTGGCATTCAGGCTGACGGTTCACTTGATGGTAGGTGCTATAGGCTACCGTCGCCTATAACACAAGCAACGCCAAAGCTGCTGCAAATGCACTGCCGACTGCAGTAGGATTAAGGATAAGGGATTAGGAAGGATTAGGGAAACGGGCTCTGTAAATTTTTATGATCCTAGTTCGCGCATTTATTTAATATGTTTACAACCTTTTCCATTATTTGCAATGTATTGTATTTATATAATATAAAATAAAGTCCCTGTCTGTCTCTAATTGTTTCTCCGCTAATTTCTTCTTATCCACCCAATAACGGTGGTCTTCTGTAAGGGGGTGGTTACAGACGGGCAGATCAAATTACTGAGAAACGCAGTGTGACCTACCATTACTTTGCAGATCCAGACCAGAGCCAATTTTACCTCCAGCCAATTTCCAAATTTTACCTCGCCGGGAATCGAGCTCGGGGTGCCTAAGATAGAGCGTTTAGACAATAACTCACCTCCAGAATCCGTTAAAGCCATTGGATGAGTATGCTCATCCAATGGCTCATCCAATGGCCATTGGAGTTATAAACGTTGTTTCCCTATCACATAAAGGGAATCTAATTGTATTTGGGTCAAACAAATCAATGAGGAAGCGGTAAAGTTGATTTATCGGAGGCCGCTATCGGTGGCAGACGTAAAACTACTGTCTTCCTTAACTTTACGATCGTTCCAACTAACTACTGGTGACCTAAAGCGACCAACTGTGTAGTTATATTTATTGCTATTTAACATTAGATGCATTATGCATAATGTAACATGAAATTAGGTGTTTCTACTTAGTCGCCGTGAGTAGGTATTAAAGAAAAGTACATTTTAAGAGAATAACGGCTTTAGTAAATGAATATACACAAAAAATAAAAGAAACTTTCGGTGAAATGCAAGCAGGGTTTTAATTCCTTTGACAATTTAAATAAATTTAATAAGCTTCGACTTAGTTATGTGTTTTGTAACACATAACTAAGTATTTCCAAATTAATTAGAACAATTGTTTGAGTAGAATTTAATGTTAAGATCGGCAGACACGCTGACGGTACACTTGATGGTAGGTGGCTACCGTCGCCTATAACACAAACACAAGCAACGCCACTACAGTAGGATTAAGGATAAGGGTTTAGATAGGAAAATGGGCTCTGGCATCCCTTATTCACTCACCTAAATACAACAGCATACGTGCTGTTATTGCACGGTGGTCTTTTGTAAGCGGGTAATTACTGCCGCCAGACGGGCTGCCCAAATGACTGCGAAATGCAGTGTTCCCTGCCACTACTTTCCAGATCCAGACCAGAGCTAAATTTGAAAAGTAAGTTAACCCTATCGGGAATCGAACCCGGAAACCTTAAAACAGAGCGTTAAGGCAAGCACCCTAACTACTCATCCAACGGGCTCGTCAAAATATCAAAGAATTAAAAAAAAACTATGAATAACTATAGTAACCTTAAGATTTATTGACAACATCATCATAGATATTTAAGATATTTTTTTTTAAAATATAAATCATCCAGTACATATTTTTGATTTTTTTCTATTTAAACTTCAATTCTAATCTGGAAAAGAAACCAATTTTTAATTCTATATAGAGTTGACCTTGCCAGAAATTGACAAAGGTCATTGAATATAATTTCTAATTTCTTTTTATAGCCCTTCTTTTGAAGATATCCTCAGAAGATCTTTTACTCTCTTCGTATCAGCTCAAAATATCCGAAATACCAACAAAATTTAGTAAAAGGGAATACTTGATTGAAAAGAAATCTTATAAAATTTTAGTCTTGTTCAACCTTTGGATGACAGAATTAATTGCGCTATGAATTATTATCATTTTATTTGATTATTATTATTATTAGAAAACTAATACAGTATCTTGATTTTTAGTTGATCCTACATATACCTCAAGGGCCAACCATTGGCGTTTTATAACTACGAGTAAGTATAGTCACAGAAAAGACAATAAAATATTTAAAAAAAATTGCTTTCGAGCGAAGATATTCAATAATTATTCCAAGAAAACCTTCATGTAAAACCTTTAAAAAAATTATATGAGCAGTCTAATTAAGAAAGATGTTTACCACAAACCGATAGATATCGCAGAGCCCTCAATTCACCCAATCTCAACGGCAACTCGCTAAGTTCATTCTCGTCTAGTATCAGAAACTTGAGCGCTCTCACTTCTCCAATCTCATCCGGTATATACTTCAATCTATTACCACTAATATCGAGACATTTCAGACATCTCAACATCGATATCTCTCTCGGTAACTCACTTATATCGTTGCCGCTTAGATACAAACTTTCAAGGTTTTCCAGTCTACCTATTTCGTTAGGTAATTGCGATATAAGATTTTCTTTCAGGTATATATCTGTTATGTCTGACTCTTCCCCTTTTAATTGTTGTATAGGGAATTCCGTAAAACCTCTATAATTCCAATGCAAAACTGAAAGGGTCATCACTTGACGATTCGTTTCCATTTTCTTAACTCTCACTTACAAATAACACTAATAGTTCTTTTTTTTTTAAATTTAAACCACTTACTTTTTAAACTATGTTCTAGTTATATGTAATGTTTATTTGTCGGGAGCAATGTTTCCCAGATCCCGTCTCGTGAAGACTGCGTCTTGCAACCTATGAACGTCACGTGTATTATTTTTAAAACTATGGCAAGGTCTCTGTTATGAGATTTTCGGATAAAAATAAATGAATGTTTAAATGAGATAGACACAAGCGGTTTTTTTTAAACTGTTTTTTTAGATGATATTCTCATTAAAAAACTTTTATGAAATTGCATAGCGATACTTTTTTATTACATTTAAAATCTATAAAATGACTATAAAATTAATACAGGCGCAAATTTGTTAAAAATGGGCTAAATTTGTGAATAACTTTCTAGAAAAGTGACATTAAAATATTTAGAAATATTCAAAATAAATATACTTTCTGCGAATTAATGTCAGTACTTCTCTGTCAACCATCACTAAAGAACTGCAGCACATTCATACGTATTTTCTCAGTTGCAATGGCTATGAGTTTCATTAACCACCTATCAACCATTGGCCTGAACGTGTTTCTGCTGAACCCTTCCTATATTTTTTAAACTCTTTTGAGTTGGATAGACTGCTAACCATGAGTATTCTTTCTAATACTACAACCGTTACCATTAGTACCTACCATAGTACCATTAGTATGCTTTCAAGCTTTATCCCTAGCTATACCTACTTAAATTAATACAGTTGGTAAGTATCAACTGAATTACCTCAATATTATTGAATTACCTGAATATTCCTGTTATTGCTAATGTTGTTTTACTTAAAATTTAATAGTTTACATGTTTGTGAACGTAGAAAGATGATAGCAGTAAAGGAGATTAATCAGTTTTGTATAAGAGTTATTGGTCGAGTTAGGGTGCTTGCATTAGCGCTCTGACTCAGGGGTCTCGGGTTCGAGCCAACTTTAGAAATGAACTTTCCATTTAAGTTAGCTGTCTAAAGTTAGGCAGCCCGTCTGGCGGCAGTAACCATCCCATTACAGAAGACCACCGTGAAATAACGCATGTGTGCTCTTGTGTTTTGGTGAGTGAGTAAGGGATGCCAGAACCCATTTTTCCTATCCATTGATACTGCTGTGATACTGCTAAGGTCGGCAGCGCACTTGACGCACCTGCGGCGTTACTTGTCTTGCTTTTAGGCGACTGTTGCTTTACGTATTTTTTTAAAACTAGGAATCCTAAATATTACACTGGACAGTTATTTACGTAATTTAAAAAAAAAATACACAGAAACACAATACGTATACTTTTTATTCGAGAAAAATATACAAATCGATTAAGTTCACACATTTTGTTAACATTAAACATTGTTTAAGTATTTAATATAATATTAAAAGACTCTTATTTAAACAAGTGTAGAAAGTTTTATAGACTATAGTAAGTATAGACAGATATTTCTGTTAGGTAAAAACGCATATCATATAAGTATATCACATTAAAATCAGTACGAAGTATTATAATATAGATATAAAAAAGCACAAATTGAAATATTACTGGGATAAGAATAAAAAGGTAAACAAAGACACTCCATAATAATAAAAAATTTGTAACGGCATTGGGCATGTAAAAGACGCATAGGAATTTTAAGACATAAATAAAGGTCTGGTGTCTGGTGGTCTACCATCACAGAAGAGTGTCGTGAAGTAATATATAGGTACACGTGTGCTATTGTATTTGGTACAGTAAGAGACCACAGTATCCATTTTCCTTTTTGTTACTATCTCGTGCTCCTTAAAAAGCAGTTAAAGTTTAAACCAATTATTTATGCCAAAATTTTGGCTGTCAAACAATAATAATGTTAATTTAATTCTATTGGAATAAATACCTTTTCGGTTTAACACAAGATCTTTACTATAGAACACACGAATAAAGTAGGATATGTACTTATTGAAATTATTATCTTCTACTTATTACTATATTTAGAATAGAAAATGGCTTCTAATAAGTATGCATACATATTTCTTTTTAAATAATTATATTTCACACGATCTTTAGTGACTTTAAATTTATTTTAATAAATAATTTATTTACATAATTTACCTAAATAATTAGGTATAGGATAAAATTTCGATTCAAAGCACACAATTTTTTTATTAGCTTATTTTAAAAATGACATAGAGAAATATAATGAGTATAAATCAAATGTTCATTTAAATTATCACATTTTTCTATTTATTTAATGTGTTCTAAATATGTTTAGTTTAATGTTTCTTAAATGTCTAAAAATCGTAGCCTTAAAAAATCTGATATGGAATAATTAATTTTTTAAGAGAAAAAGTTATAATAAAAATTAAATAAATTATATTTGTCCATAATATTCTTATTAAAAAATATATAATATTCAATTCAATTTAACAAATTGGTGCTTTACAAGATCGTTGACAAATTTTAAAATTTGGACCCTTCATTATTTTGATATCTGTACAATATTCTTCGTCTACTAAAATAGTACTGATTAGACATTTTATATATATTCAATATTTCGTATTTAGACATAATTGACGACTATTACTTAATACCGACGTATGATCCTAACTCTTCGCCCTCTTCCATCACCTTCATCATCACTGTCGTATGATGCTTGTCTGTGGCCTAACATTAGCGCTTGGACATCGGGGTTTAGGGGAAGTGCAGGGAAAGATGATCGTCGCGCCAATGAAGCAGGCCTTCCACCTATGAAGAATAGAGATAATATAACATTTTAATAATAAACAATATTTTAATAAATAAAATTGAAGTATCTGTTTGTAATGTTAAAATAACTGCTTTTTACTAAATGTAAAAAACCCATCTATAATAAAAAAAAAAGTGTATTAAAGCAGTATACTCATAACAAAAAAAAATCTGTTTGTTCTGTTTGTTCAGGTTAATCTCCGAAAAAACAAGCCAATTTTGTTGGGACTTTCACTGGCATATAGCTGATGTTATAAGGAGGAATTTGGGCTACTTTATTATAGAAAAAAAAAAGAAATATATAAGCAGAGTCCAGTACGACGCGCACGCCGCAGCGTAACGTGGCTGGATTCAGTTAGTTATGTATTCAGAACTATTATTAAGAACGTTAGCATGCCTAGTTAAATTATAACAATTATAAGACTTAGTTAAAAAGCTGAAGGTTTGGCTAGAAAGCATTCGTTCTACAGTCGACGTTTTGGTTTTTCGTAAATGTATATTATGTACAAGTACAAGTCAGCAGACAGGCGACGGCCTACTTGATGGTAGGTGGCTACCGTCGCCTATAACACAAGCAACGCCAAAACTGCTGCAAGTGCGCTGGCGACTACAGTAGGATTAAGGATAAGGGATTAGGAGGTGATAGGGAAATGGCTCAGCTGGCGCTGCCGATCATAGTAGGATAGCTATTAAGAAACGATAAGGAAATGGGCTCTGGCATCCCTTATCTACTCACTCACTGAAACACAACCGAAAGTACGGTAGTCTTCTGTAAGGGGGTGGCTACTGCCGCCAGACGGGCTGTCCAAATGACCGCGAAATGCAGTGTGCTCTGCCACTACTTTCCAGATCTAGACCAGAGCCAAATTTGAAAAGTTCATTTTTCAAAATTGATTCTGCCGGGAATCGAACCCGGGAACCCTAGAACGGAGCTTTAAGGCAACACCCTAACCACTCATCCAACGGGCTCGTCAAAAAGATTGCATTGTACAATATTAAACATTTTTGTGATCTCATTGACTTGAAACTTGGTTCATATATATCTTTTTCATATATATTTTTTTTTGGTGTTATTCAAAACACAATTCCAAATATTTAAAGTGAATTTGTCTCTGTTGTTTCATTGTGTTCGGTAAATCGGTAAATTATTGAATAATTTAAAAAAAGAATAAAGTTTTAAAAATGCGAAGTCATTTGCCATAATCTTACACATGTACAGATTACTGTCCTATGGGCACTAGGCAACAGGTTAGAAGTAAAACAATACTTACACCGAGAAGGATGACAAATCGATTCTTTGAGTCAGAGAGTCAGACCTTTAACCACGCCATCGAAGAATTCACTCATGTTGGCTACTGTCGTTTTGAAACGTAAATAAAACCAGGAACTATTGCATGTGCAGATAAGATTAAGGGTAAAGGACAATGTTACTTTCTGAATAAAGTTAGGTACGCATGCTCGAAGGGCGCATGCTCGAAGGACCTTACCACCAATAAGAAAACTGGCAACAAGTATACCTAATATTTTGTACCGCTAGCTTTAACATTTTACGAGTATGTACCTACAACAATTATGAAGCGCAGTGGCGAGATTCGAACCGCGTTCCCACAATTCGGAACGCAATAATTAAATGACGCAACCAAACCTCTACGAGTATCTACGATCAGCCCATGCTAGCGTGTAAGTCGATTTTTAGGACAACTTTGTAAGGCCATAACTATTTATTTAGTAATGAGTTAAATTAATTATTAAATTAGATTAATTAATTTTATAAGTCTGAGCTAAAAGAACATAAGTAAATTACTTTTTGCTTTTTTAGAAATCTATTTTTTCACTTCGATTTTAGACAATTTGGTCGAAATGTATGAACAGGTATTTTGAAATATATGTCGAAATATGAAAATTTTTGATAGTAATACAAATTACAAATTACATGTAGTATCAGTATAAGTAATACTAATCCTTGCCGTTTTGTTGCTCTTGTAGGTACCTATTGTTATCACCATAAGAAGATGTGAGTACAAAGTTGATTGTTATTAATCGTGTTATCAAGGATAACTTGTCTCATGATTTGCCTTTTCTTTTCAAGTCGACGATCTATATTCAAGTTCTTTATTACATAATTATTTTATAAAAGATTTTCTTTCAAACAGAACTTTCAAATAAGCAACAAAATAAATTATGCTCAGCTAAATAATAGCCATTGTATTAAAAAACCGCGTTTAATAGCAATTTTATTAAACCAAAGAGTAAATAAATTTTAAAATCTAGTTATCAGTATTAGCTTTGACTAACCAACCGGAAGATTAGCGCGATGTTCAACAGGCTATATTGAAACGGCATGCACATTTTAATTTTACCTCTGTTTTCGCTGCAACATTTAGTAATGAAATAATATTAAAATGCATTTTTTACTTGTTTAATAAAATTAACAGAAATAAAAGGATCAATTTATATAATTAACTGTTATTAGTTACATACTACTGAAAAAAAAAATGTCATTTATCTGTTATAATGTTAAAGTTTCTGAATAAACTACATCAGGCAAAAAGCCAGTGAAAAGTTTGTGGAGGTAGAAAGTTATCTGGGAAACTAGTGATCCGTTTAAAGATTATGAGAGACAATAAGAAAGGCTAATATTTGTCAAGCAATTATTTTTTTGCATAATTTACTAGTGAAAAATAATTTCATACACTTTTATGTTTTTTCATATATCTAATTTAAAAAATACAGAAACAAGAAAGAATTAAGATTTCTTTTACAATCCATAGCATTATAATTAATTATTGTAAATTATTCAGTGTAAAACTGTAATATGAACATTTAATATACACATTAGAATATAATAAGTGATTGTCATGATTTTTATATAAGGAATAAAAATAAATTAGCTATACACCAAACAGAAACCCAAGGAGTTACCCAATAATTTTTATCAAAATTTAAAATAGTGCTAAAGAAATATGTAAAAATGAGCATCTCTCATCCAAAAATTATTGATTTTATTACTGAACATTTGAATTGATAATAAATTAAAATAGCACATTGAAGAAATTAGGTACCACACATTTAAAAAAGAATATATTAGATTTATTGCAGGTTCTTCTTCATAATTAAATTATAATTAAAATAGTGTAAATTATAATTAAAATATAAACGCGTTGACACTCATGGATAATATGATTTTATTTGAAAGTGGTTAGGAGATGATGATATGGTAAATTTGAACTCAACACAAGTCATATTATATTTCCTCTGAAAAATCTAGTTAATTCATTCAAATGTTTCAAGGTTTCATTTTTACTGAATTTTTACAAATATTTGTTTTTCAAAACATTAAGAACAATTTGTTTACAATTTGCAATTGCTCATACGATGAAAACAAATAAATAAAATCAATTTCAGAATAATAAGACGCTTTATTTTATTACAACAAAAATATTTAATTCTACGAAATACCTATACTTTTCTCAAAAAAGAAACATAACAGACCTACAATTTACGTATACTTACTTTATTTAATATCTGTTTGTATTGATATGTTCTCTAGGTTATATTAACTTTTTATAAAAGTACGTCAAAAGAATGTTTCAAATTGCACACTAATAAAAGAAATGCAAATTATAGAAATAAAAGAAATACAAAAGAAGCTTCTAATCAAGCAAATGCAAGAGTATAAAAGTGCTACGGAAAAGAACGTGAAAAATTACCTGAAATTATTTTTCAGTCGTCAGACAGACCTTGTGCAGAAAAAGATTAAATTTAAATACACTTAGAAAGGACAGACAATAAGATTTTCAATATACAATCCAACAGTTACTTTGAGTACATTTATATGACATTCTTTGGAAGAAAAATTAGGAAAATAAGTATTAAAAACACACACATTGAGACATTTTGTTGATTTTAAATAAATTAATACATACCAAAGAGTTTAGCTACTGATTGTCGTTTAACAAGCCGAGGTTCGCCAGCTGGCGGTTCATTGACGGAAGCCGATTCTGGGCCTTGAGTCTGAGTATTCTTTTCACTCAAATATGAGTTTGTCGATTCTCCTCTTGTATACGGTCGCGTTTGACGGCGACTCTTCTTCTGTTCGTCATTGCTGACTCCTGATTCGGCTATTTGAAAAAGCTGAAGTCCAAATTTGCTTGATTCTCTTCTCAGATGTTTCTTATTAGCAAACTCTGACAGAGACTGTCTCCTTTCACCGTCAGGGTTCAATTTCTTTTTGGCTCTCTCTTCTTCTTTCGCTTTTAACGCGTCCAAGACAGCATTGACGGCCAGTATAATTAAAAAAACAGTAATACCTATAACCTTAATTGAGTTGTTGTCGATATCCATTTCTAAATCCTTCTTAATCTCACGCCTAATTGGCTTCTCGGTGAACACTTGTAGAACACTGCACGCGTCTTTCATAAACAGAGGTATCACTTTGACTTTTGTCTCACTTTTTATTTCTTCAGTCTTATTCTCTATTATAAACTTTTCAATGACGGGTTCCGTTTCATTCAGTTTCTCAGCAACACCCTCTTTCATAAACCACAAATTTACACTGTACAAGCAATAAACGACCAAGGAGAAGATAAAAAGCAAGATTTTACGTTCGGTCATGTTTACAATTCATAGATTCTTTGTTGATATTATATCGTGGTTATTTTCAGAGACACAAAACTGAAGACAATTGGTAGATGTTGTCGATTGGTTCACAAGTTCACTTCTAAATCTTTGTATTTGATATTTTTAAGAGAATGCTTCGAAACGTTGCAGTGACGTACCTTGTTTTGTTTGGAGTGGCAGCTGGTTGCTACCCTCTGCGCATGTGCGAAATTCAGCTGGGTCGACAGGGCGACCTGGTTTTTATTTACTTATTAAAATACGATACAACGAAACAAATACATCTACTCACTATAAAGTGATAAACTTTATTATACTACTGTTTCTAATGCAACTTAGAGGGTAGAAATAACATTCAATCGTAAATCATGTTAGCGATACGAGAAAATATCTCAACAATTGTAGGCACCTACAAATTGAAATATTTATCTTTCAATTGTCAGTGATAAAATTATCAATAGAGTAGCTCTTATCTGATAACAGTTATTCGCGTTAGGTTTTTTTGAAAATTAATAATGATCATATCTAATTTAATAAAAGAAAACACGATGGTTTCATAATATCAGTAAAATATTGTGATTTCGAAACTATTATATTTTTAGAAATTGAAGCTAATTTAATATTTTGTATGCATATAATTTGAATTCTTGCGAAGAACCTTGGCTAATTTTAATTTGTTTTTTACTTATTAAGCCACAAGAAAGAGGCAGTTTTTGATGTTTGTTTTTAAACTAATAATCGATTGTAAAATATAAGCAAACATTAGTTCATTAAACTAAATGGTATTTGAAAATGTTTTGAAAACACAATTCCAACTATCCAACCAATAGCTTAACTTTCGTCTACTAAATTATTAATAAATACACACATATAATACGATACACGGTTGATACAACAGACAAAACGGTGCGTTTATATTTAGAAGCACTTAGGATCAATATCGTTTCCAACGGAATTGTGGATACAAAATATGAACCGATGATTATTTGGTGTTGAACGAATTACAAGTTATCATACGAAATCGAAATGTATGTGCGATATAAATAAATGCGTTGAGTTCGTCGCCTGTCTGATTGGTTTTGTTCTCAATTATTATTAATACAAGTAAATGTAGCCAGTGGCTTCGCTTGGGACATTTAAACTGCGTGTAAATATTGGCATTATCTAAAAACTTTAAACGAGCAATTCCTGTATATATTATTAAAATTAACATTTATTTATATGTAAAATTATCAATTTTTATATTTCCCATACATCGGAAATGGCTCTAACAATTTGGATGAAATTTTGTATTTAGATAAGGTTTCGCTTTTTAAGTTTACCAATATAGTCTTGACTTATTGTTGATAATAGATGATAACTGTTACCTCAAAATTTTGTGAGTTAGCCCTATATGTTCGTTCGACTTAAATCCAATAGTAACAATGCAATCGGTTGCAATATAATATCACAGTCCAACCATAACTTACGTCATACAGTCAAGCAACGAATGTACTTGCGTAGAGCGCTTCAGTTTGCAGCTTTGCAGGCTCGAACATTGAGCGTTGTCCGACTGTATGACGTAAGTATGGTTGGACTGTAATAATATTATGACTATCTTAAGTTCAGGTCGGTGTAAAAAGAATACCGAGCCAGCCTCTTTATTATAGTTATTATTTCATTCACTTTTTAAAGAAATATTGACACCATAACCTAGACCCTCTTATATCGTGTTTTGGGTTTTTTATCCTACTAATATTATAAAGCGAAAGTTTATGGTATGGATGGAAAGATGTATGTATGTTTGTTACTCTTTCACGTAAAAAATAATTAACGGATTTGGATGAAATTTGGCGCACAAACAGTTTATTAGCTGGATAACTATTTATCCTGGAAAAAGGTTAGGTTCCCGAGGGATCGTCTAAAAATATAAAAAATTCCACGCCTCTGTCGCAGAGGCGGTACCACCACCGTCGTCACACCGATAAGATGTCCACTTTTTGGTAGGTGGCTATCGCTTATGAACACTAGCGATATTAAAGGGTATGCAAGTGCTCCTTTGATAGGATGAAGAATAAGGAGTTCATATAGGGAACTCACTGCAACACAATATCATAGTGCTGTTATTTCACGGTGGTCTTCTGCAAGGGGTGGTTTTTGCCACCCCGCCCAGATTTTACTATGGAACGCGGAATCACAAACCTGACACTACTAGAAAATTACCTAAAGTGACATTATTTTTAAGATAAGTGGCGATTAAAAGCCTAATGATCGGTCCACTTGAAGTTACATCAAGTGTGCTATAGGTAGTTTTTTTGTAAATCCATTTAATAAAAAACTCTTACAGCTAGAATTCCGAATTCAATTGGAAAAAGTGGCGTATATTTTTGCACGTCGTTTCGGAAGGTTTGAATTAATCATTCTGAATAATTAATAGATTTAACTCGCAGATATATTGATATGAATTTAAACGTTGCAATATCGTGCTGAGGCGTTAAAAAATATTCCAATATTGCACTCCGGCCTTCAGTAATGGCAGCCGGTTGCGATCCAGAAAGATTTTCATTTCGCGCTCCGTTGCATTTGGTTGCGCATTAAAATATGCAACAGAATTTTATTTTATACAAAAATATTCATATTCATTATTTCATTTAAAATAATCTCACAGTATACTATGTATTATCAGACTGACCTCGCTGTGTTAAATCTGAAAATAAATGCATCGCTTTACTCTGCTTTTTATTTAATCCCGTCAATCATACGATATATCCATCACAATTCAATATTTATTGAAGGTAATATTCTTTTAACTTGAACTGTTTCGTTGACGCACTACAATAGCACATTTGAGTACCTACATTAAGAAAATATAAAGATATATTTTCGACAAAAGACAGTTTAGTGGAAATCGCCTGAACGCAGATTTTTATGCAAAAATTTACAGACAAAAAGTAATGCCATAGCAACGCAATTAAGACCACGGTGAAAAAAGCATGCGTGTTCAATTTCTTAGTGTTATATATTAATATGAAGTATTATTCCCGAGATTTTAGTTATTCAAGCTGTGTGTGTATATATTATTTATATTTTATCTATAATATTTCATCAAAATACCTATTCCAGCCATAAGTTCTGTTACAAATGAAAATGCATTAATTTTTTTATGAAGTAAGGTAATCTTAATAAAACTTATATATACATATTTATTGAAGTCTCAGCAAAAAAAAAAAAAAAAAAAAAATCTATTCAAAATGACCACCTCTAGCTTTGATACAGGCCTTTAATTTGTTTGGCCACGAATCTATGGATTTACGCATTGATTCCATGGGAAATTTAGCCACTGCTTGCTCCAGAGGTTTCTTAAGAGACTCAGGAGCGACTTTGTTTTATTACTAGCTGAACCCGGCCACTGCGTGTGGCTTTCTTTGACAAAAGCCGTTATAACTCGGCAAATATAAATAAGATATTCATGAATAATATATATAAACGATCTACAGAAATTTCTCTTTCCATCGATACAATCAAGAATAAAATCCGTTCATAACTATCTGAGATTAGCGCATACATAAAGACAGACAGAGAAAAGGGAGTACTTTATATTATGTTCTTATATATAGGTAGATGTTATAGTACCTTATGTTCATTCATACCAATGGATGAATGAAACTTATAATTTTTTAAGACGCCGTTTTATGTTGTCAAGAAGATTATTTAGAATATGATGTACTTAACATCATATTCTAAATGAATTTTGAATATAAATATTTAGTTAAATAACATGTATACACTTTTGTTATGGATAAAAATAAACGTTCTAAATAGAAAACTTTACTTCAATCGTTAGTGCCGAACTATAGCATAGATTTGAAATGTCAACATGTGGTTTCAATCGGTGATCGTTAAAATCTTAACATAGCTATCGTTTTGAACGCAAAACGACCTGAATACTACGAATAAATAATACTCTTCGTAGCCTGAATAGCCAATTGAGAGGGCGTCGCAACAGATTTTGCTTCAACATTTCACTGTGAACGAGATTTAATGAATAAATTGAATTCTGAACTTATTAGTCTCCAATCGAGACTTTCAATTTGATATCGACTCTGATAACTTGGTCTTTAAAAGTTCAATGCATTTTATAGCTACGATTGAATTCGTTGGACATTTTACTGTGAAGTAATGGTCCACCCTTTAAGTTAAGGTATAAATGAAAATATTTTAAAAAGATCCGTAGAAGAACGATAGTTGACGACATAAGCTTGTGGATTAGTGAGTTGACGTGGCATTCGGCAGGACACATAGTATGGAGAGGACATAGTCCGCTGGGGCCAGAAGGTTCTCGAGTGGAGGCCACGGACCAGCAAGCTCAGCGTAGGGCATCCACACACAAGGTGAACAGACGACCTAATAAGGGCCGCGGGTCGACGGTGGATCCAGGCTGTTTCTGGCCGGTCCTTTTGGAAAATTAGGGGGAGGCCTTTGTTAAGCAGTGTAAGACCTACGGCTGAGATGTTGATAATGATTAGTCAGTCTATAAATATTTATTGTGCTGTCCACATGGGACAGCTATTAAAAAAGAGATGCGTAAAGATGTTTTCTCAATATTGTTTAATTCTAGAATTGTAAGACTAATAGGTATTGTCTAATAAACAGTCCTATTCTCTATAAAGTTGTGCAATTTTTTTGTCTCGTTTTCACTAAGTTTTCGGGTCATTTTAAGAAAGAACATCAAACATTACACTGAGCCAATACCTTGTCAGCGCTGGCAAGGTAGCGAGACTGGCGCCAATTACTGGTTACATCTAAAACAGGCTCAGAAGACCGCTGTGAAATAACAGCATGAGTGATGTTGTATTTCGGTGAGTGATTAAGAGATTCAAGAGCCTATTTCTCTATCATTTCCTAAAATCTTAATCTTAGTGAGGTCGGCAGCACACTTGCAGCACCTGTGGCATTGCTTGTGTTATAGGCGACGGTAGTCATCTACTATTAAGTCGAAGGTCTTACGATCTTAAATTGAAGAAAGAAAAAAAAAGGAAACTATAATCTTTAATAGGATAAATTTAGAATACAGCTCCAAAATATAGCTCCAAATGTTGTTTGGCAGTCTCTTAGTTATTATTTTTTAAAAGAATAAATTTTTATTTTATGGCTGTAATAACATATATTTTACAAATTATCTTCTGCGTAATCTAATATCCTTCTGAGTGTCAGCACCGTGTTCTATTATTTCTTAAAATAAAGAGCTTCTTGTTTCTAAAATAATTGTTTATTAATTTTAAATCTGTTATAAAAATTTAAGTAAAACTTCTAATATTTTATCGAGTCACAACAAAATATAATCTAACATATTTATTTAAAGTAACAGTACTTACAAACTATAATATGTAGTTTAAAAAAATATGCAAAAAAGCGCTCGTAGGTAGGTACTTATTGACCCTTCCGGACTATTAATTTGAATTCTCCGAAAGTTGGATTCCCGTATGTTGAAATCCCATAAATGTTGAAATCCCATAAATGTTGAATTACCGTATGTTGAAACCGCATAAAATTAAATGTTGAATTCCCAGTATGTAGAATTTGAATCCCGACCACAGTCGGCTAATATTTTTAAATTAAAGCAAACATAGATTTATACAAAGTGTATTAAAAACATTAAACCAACCCAATAAATATTTTTATTGTATCTACTTATTAGCTTTCTAAATACTGCGGTATTTTCTAAATGTAAATTTTCCAAACATGCAATCAATCAGTAATATTAAAGTTATCAATACTAATATTAAAGCTGAATTAATAACTAATATTAATAACTAATATTAAGCTGAAGAGTTTGTTTGTTTGTTTGAACGCGCTAATCTCGGGAACTACTGGTTCGAATTGAAAAGTTATTTTTGTTTTGAATAGTCCATTTATCGAGGAAGGCTTATAGGCTATATAACATCACGCTACGATAAATAGTATTATATATAAGCAGTGTCCAGTACCGCGCACCCATGCGCACGCCGCCGCCGCATGGGCCGCAGCGAAGCGTGGCCGAGTTTATGTTTATAAAAATGCAAAGTCGACATCCGATTCGCAAATTTTTCTACAAGTGCATGGCTTGTAACGTCTATTATGAAAAATATATTTCCATATCAAAATATTACTAAAATGATCAAGTATTTTATTTTATTTAAGTTTTTATAGGCAGAAGGTAAAATGGACATTAGAATTCTATATCAATTTCAGATGTGATACTTCAACTCGTTCCCGAGAAAAGGGTAGGGCAGATTAACGAACAATAAAGTAATCTTATAAGGTTCTCGTACCTTTTCTTTTGAGAAAAACCGTGAGGAATCAGCATTTCTTTGTAGACTTACGATCTGTAAGGACATAATATGAATTCTGTCAAAGCATTTAGTAATTCGATATAATCGGCTCAATCAAACCATCAGATCAAATTTAAGGCACTTATTTACTACTACTTATTTACTCTTTATTGGAAAAAGAAATAACAATACCTCACACATAAAAAAAAACTATACATTTTATAATAAATAAATCAAACAAGAAGTGTCTAACTAATTTGAATTTTTATTGATGTCAACAATAATATGATCGAATCAAATTAAAAAAAAAACATTAATAATATCTATACAATAACTATACATATTATAAAATAAAGTAGCTGTCCGCCTTTGTCGGTTTCTCTAAAAATTTCTTCTAAATCACTCAACTGATTTTGATACGGTTTTTAGTAATGATAATTCACTGTAATAATTAGTAATAATATAATTAGTTTTATTAATTATTAATTAGCTTAATACTAATTAGATTTATTCATTTAATGTACTTAAAACATTTGCACACCCTCGAAGGGTAGAATGTAGCGAGAAATATCTATTGTAAAATCATTGTAAGCTTTATTCAGCAAATAAATGATGATGATGATGATTATCATTATTAAAAGAGCGATTTAAACGAGGAAGGTTGGTGTAAATAATTTCCAAAAAAACCTTCAGATAAAGCCGGGGTGGCTCGCTGGTATTGGATAAAAGGGATAAAAAGAAGTAACGAAAACTTTCAAATATAAAGGCAATCTGAAATATATCTACCAACTTTAATGGTGCTATATTAAATTTCAACATAGTTAATACATTGGCTATGTTAATATTTAATTTGAAATGTAAAATTACAACGTAATTTATGTGTCTATTTAATTATGCGGTCCATTAAAATATAACACTGCTACATGTCTATCATCATAATCTTATAGAGTAAAATCCAAGGCATAATTTAATTGAAACCAATGACGGCTTTCATTGGTCGCGTGCGCGTGCCCGGTGACACGTTACAGAATGAAGAAGTCTTAAAGCATTTTGCAGAAGTTATGGCCCACGGGAAGTGTCTGGCAGTGCTGAATATTATTTTGTAATAATATTTTACAAAACATGTATAAAAATCAGTCCACCCCAGACTGCTCATGCGGGCATGGGGTAATGGAAACCGGCGCCTGGAGTGTAGTGCCTCAGGTTCACGCGGGCGAGCGATTCTGGTCTATTTCGTGTCCCAGCACAGCGAGGTTTGTGATAGAACATGAAATAAACCAGAATTTAACTGAAGATAATCTACATGAAAATCTAAAGGATAAATATATTAGACACTATCTGAGCCCGCAACTTCGTACGCGTGGTATACGGTATAGCGTGTAACTTTTTTATTTATAAAACGATTGAAATGAAACAAACCCTAAATGTTACGGGAAGCTTGCTACAATACATCAGTGTAAACCGCATTCAAATCGATTAAGCCGTTTCTGAAATTAAGGGAAGTTAGTCCTATTTTTACTTACCTTTCTCACCTGATACATAGCTTAAAATTGGCCGTCTACCCAACCTAGCAGAAACGTATATATAGGAACACAACTCGATTCCCCACATTTTGTAATTTAGAAAATAAAGTTATGTCTGGCATGCCTGAGATCTTGGGTCATTAAACAATTTTTTGCATAATGTCTGTCGAGATTCTCGACAAAATTGTGTAAAACATCAAAATAAGAATAAGGGCATGCCATTCTTTTCGAGAGCATGTTTTATGAGAAAATAATTTATGTTAAAATCGACTAATTCAGAAACAGTTTGACTGTGTTGTACAATTAAACTTGGGAATGGTTTTTGTGAGGAAATATTTTTAAGTCAAATGATGCCGCGGGGCACAGTTAGTGCAGAGTAAAAATGTAAAACAATATCCAACAAATCCGGGGTTAATCTTCGACGAAGGTTGTCACGTGAACCAGACTATACAATATTAGAGCTTGGCAGGAGTTAATTGCGGGATTCGGCCTAATCTGAGTATATTGCGATGTCCCAAAACACTTCGTTATGTTAGTATATGTTCTTTGAATGACTTCATTTAATGTAACTTGGCGACGTATATTTCTTTGAATTTGCCAAAAATTGGTCTGTTAACCATTTGCTCCCTTTTGCTTGGCTGATTTTAGATATTTTTTTTGTTATCTAAATCTTTGGCTTGCAGATATAATCACTCAATGTAAATAATGCTATAGAATTATTCATTTTGAAATAAATGTAAAATACAACCTAAGGTACTTATGTTTCAAAGAAATCTGTATAAATAAAAATTAATGGGTAAATGTGTTGATCGCCAAGTGAAACTCGAGAACGGCTACTAATTTGAATATATTTTTTTCAAATATTCTTTGAAGTCCGAGGAAGCTTTTTATGAATAATTGGAAAATAAATAAATAATTAGACATCCGTGAGAAGCCGAGGGCGATTCACTAGTAATACACTCGGAGACATAATTAACCGCCCACTTAAATTTTCCTATGTACTTCAAAAAAATATTTTGGAATACTTTTTTCCTTAGCCATATTATAGATTAGATGATTTCAGATGAAAAAAATAATAACTCACTATTGCTTTAAATATTTAATAATTAAAAAGTTTTGATATTACTGATTAATAAACAAAAACAAAGGGATGACAAACAACCTAAAACTTTTTGTCGACATAAATAACCTCAATTTTAATAACGAGTACTGCCTCCTCTGGCACTTATGACCTCCTCCAGTTGATTTGGAAGACCATTATGTTATCCATTATGTCTTGAATATCTGACTCATCGACTACAGCAATCTTCAGCTCATAAATGGAACTTTTAAGATTTTTTAACCTTTTAAGATTGTCCCAAATGTGTTCGATAGGGTTTAGGTCCGGGCTGCGAGCTGGAATGGTAGTAGTACTATACCCACGGCATCAAGTAAATCACAAAGTTTTATCTGCAAAGAATATCTACGAGGTTTTTTGTTCTGATTATTAATATTTCGAACAAGTGAAAAAAGTAATATAAAAATGTGACCTTAATTAATATAAATATTATTAAATAATTTATGAAGAAGGTTGAATTTTGGCTGATTTTTTTAAGTTTGCTACTACCTCAAAAATTCTGCCCCTATGCCATTGTAAAAACAAAAGATGGCAGTTCGTCATCGCCCTATGATTATGATTTTTGTAAAATAATTTCTTACTAATCACGTAGATGACTCTTTCAAAATTGCAGCAGTAGGACTTCCAAAGCTGGACATAGACCTCCTCCATAATTTTCCAATAGGATCGGTCAGAAGCAGCCCTGATTCAGCATCTTGAATTGTTATTCAAGATGAATTGTTATCTTGAACTAACTGATCTCCTTAAAGCTGATAAAGCAATATGGGAAGCCTTTCTGATTGACTTAACAATTTAACGATAACAAGCGAACTTTTAATTTATCTCAGCAACAAAGTAATACTTTATTACACTACATATTTTCTTTTTAAGATGTGAACGTTTATCGCTATTACTGGTAGTTAATATATATAGTTAATATATAAAACATTTATAAAACATAAATTGATAGCAATCCATTAATTTTTAACATAAGTTGTGTTTTTTTGCATATACATAATATATAGCTTTGGCTGTAACCCCATCCATGTTCTTTTTTCTTATTATTCAATCTTTATTGCCTACATATTTTTGAATATTTTATTTTTATTTTTAAATAATCCCTTTTATCTGGATCTTTTCTGTATGACTGACAAAGTGTATGCATTTTTTTTTCATTATGATCGGTTGAGTAGTTAAGGCGCGCAATATACAAACAAACTCACTTTCGCAATTATAATATTAGTCGGGATGTAATCTCTAGAAATGTTTATAGATTATGAAAAAATGTTAAAACAACGGGTATCATTACAATTACATTTAATTAAGAAAGCTATGGCTGGACAGCCTTTCTGATGGTAGTAATTGCCCTTACTTGAAGGCAAAAGCCTTACAGAACCCGTTAAAGTTAGAAGATAATGAACCGTCAGTAGATCTGTCGATCTTTAATAAATATTCTTTGTGTCATTATTACAATTATATTTTAAAAATGAGGTAAAAAGCTGGACAGCCCTTCTGGTGGTAGCAATCACCCCTTACGGAAAACAGAAGCCTTACAGAACCTCTTAAAGTTAGTAGACAATGGACCGCCAGCCAGTCAGCAAGTATAAATATTCTTTGTAATTTAATCAAAGCTTTTTAACTCCCGACGTCCGACGCAATAAATTTGACGTGTACACACGTCTGTGTACACACAGACGTGTATGTGTGTCTGTCGGTTTTTTTGTTTGAAAATTCACGTGACTGAGATGGTTTTTAGCTATAGTTTATGAAGATCTGTTCAGGCGTTTGAAGACCATCAGCCCATTTCCTAGTCGATAAGAGATTTCAATAACTTCCACAGGCTCGATTGATGCGTGAGATTTGGTATACTGTTACTTCGTAGGTTTTGCCATGACATGGTGAGCTTGATCTGATGCTGCAGCATCAAGTAGTCTGCGGGACAGTCGACTCCTCAGCAATTTACAACTGATAAAACGTGTTTGGATTAGGGGGTTAATTTATAATTTTAATTATAGCTAGTTATTTCATTAAATTTATATTAATTAAATCCCTTATAACTTTATTAAATCCCCAATAATCTCAATACACAATTTATACATTTCACATTCATTAAATGCACACGATTATTAAATTCTGTATATATATTTATTAGAAGATTTTAGTTCACCAACACCGCGCTCACACAATATTAACTACACTCTTTGCAACGCTTTTAATTTATTACCTCCTTTATTGCATTTCTCTTACAAAGAGCTCTTTAGAATGTGATGTCTTTGTTCTATTCAATGTGGTACCATAACTACGGCGTGGCTCGGGGATATTGAAGTTAATCGAATATTATTATGAATGCATATATGTTGGTCGTGTGCATTTACTAAAAGTTTAATATCAAGAGTTTAAAGTCAAAGAGCGTTTGCGTTAACCCTGAAGATTTTAAATTCATATGTCTATCAGAAATACATAAACTGTCATTGGTTTTACGTTAATGTAAATAATAACCTACCATTGTTTCGATTAAAAAGAACTGCTCTTTTTAACAAACAATCGTCGAATTGATGTAATAGGAATGATTCTATACAGGTACAGAGATTCTGTAAGACGTTTTTCGTGAATTCAAAATTACTGTACTTGAGCTTGATTAGGATTAAATTTCAAACTAAAGTTAAATATCTATTTATAAATTACTCTACACTGTCTTATTAAAACATACACATTGGTAATACAAATTGGTAATTATTTTGTTAATTTAAAAAAAGGCGGAATTTTTACAACTTACGAGCGAAAGCAGATTTTAATTTCAATTAAATCAAATTTAATTTATAATTTTATATTAAAATTTTCACTGAATCGATTAAATCGTTAAATCGATTACGAATAATCAGAATACTTCGTGGATATTTTTTGAAATTAGAATTTTGTGATTTACTTTACAGTAAAATTTATTTTCATCATAGTAACATTTAATGATTTTTGCTACAATTAATTTAGAGTCCGCAGGGTCGACTCTGCATCCGGGCTGCTTCTATCCGATCCTACTGAAAAATTACGGAATGGGTCTGTTTATGTCCAGAACCATTTTTTATGTTAAGGTCGTCAGACAGGTCGACGACGGTCCACTTGATGGTAGGCTACCGTTCGTCTTACACAAGCAACACCATAGTCCCGCTCCCGTCCATAGTAGGATTAAGGATAAGGGACTAGGAAGGGATAGGGAAACGGGCTCTGTATATCCCTTACTCACTCACAGAAACATAACAGCACACACGCTATTATTTCACGGTAGTCTTCTGTAAGGGAAGCGGTTACTGCCGCCAGTCGGGCTGCCCATATAACTGCGAAAAATATGAAAACGGGAATCGAACCCGGGAACCTTGAGACAGAGTGTTAAAGCAAGCATTTATTTCAATCAATAGTGAGCCTTTAACATCATTTAAGATTTCGTTGCAGTAGCTTAGGCTTTTGTTTATAATTATAGTAAGCCTTAATAGTAATTCACTAGTCTTGTCAAAAAATGTTAAAGAAATATTATAAACAGTCTCTAACTTGCTGCAGTAAAATTACTCTATATGTAAATGGTGAGCCCATATAGAATATTTTCATATAAAAATTTGCAAAAACATTAAATACAGAAACGAAATATTTGCGGCCATAAAATATGTGTTTTAATATTTCGTACTAATGCTGCGACTTCATGAATTATTCCCTTAATAACCCACCCCCGCAATGAGTGCCCGTAAATCGGGAGTCGGAGAGAGAGCGTGTGTTTTTTAAATAATAGATAAATAAAAATCTAAAACCATCTGGAATAAAGTGGATAGATGAATTTTGCTTCATTTTTTATGTATTTTAAAATAAGTGTGTCTTTTTACAGTTAAGTGAAATATTATTTTTAAAAAAACATTGTTGGAGACTGTCTTATTAAGATTTTACCACAACAATTATTACGGTAAATGTTATATATTAATACGTTAATATAATATGTTAATAATTGTCGTCAATGTCGTGGAAGTTTTGTGCTACATAAACAAGCTTTAAGTCTCTGCCGACTACAGTAGGATTAAAGATAAGGGATTGGGAGGGGATAGGGAAATGGGCTCTGGTATCCCTTACTCGCTCACCGAAACACAATAGCACACGTGCAGTTATTTCACAGTGGTCTTCTGTAAGGGGGTGATTACTGCCGCCAATCGGGCTGCCCAAATGACTGCGAAACGCAGTGTGTCTTGCCACTATTTTCCAGATCCAGGCCAGAGTCAACTTTGAAAAGTTGATAGTGACTTACCGGTTAACTGGAAATCTGAAAAAAAAAATCTCAAATTTGTCAACTCAGTGCTAGTCATCTAAATCCATCGTATCGAGCTTACTTAGGAATATACCAAATATAAAAAATATAAAAAGGCTGACAAAATATACAGTTTGATTAAGCTTCGAAAATCTTCGTTATGTCTTTTCATCGCTAATCCCCTAATGCGGAGGTGCTCAGAACTGCTGGCGATCTATCTCAAAACTGTTAGTCTACTCGTTAGAGGCTTTTATTTGATTAAAGATGGGTTTGCTCTTGACCAGCATCTATCCATGTAGGAAGGATGAGGCCGAAGATGGAGCGAGCTCACCCAGAAGATGCCTATTCACTCGAACCTTGAAAAGATTTGGGTTATATGAGCTCGGAAATACAGACGCCGGCAGGGAGTTCCAATCCTTAGCAGTGCGCACAACAAAAGATGTTTCAAAGCGCTTGGTCCGAATTAGAGGGATTTCGACAAGGTGAGGATGGTAACCAGCCGTACGTCTGCATGTCCGATAGAAGAAAAGGGAAGGCGGTATGATCTCATGCAGCTCACGAGCACACTCTCCGAAGTACATCTTATAGAATACACACAGACAGGCAACTTTATGTCTATGTGCCAGGTTCTGCAGCTTAGTTCTTATTAGTGTATCATCGTCAATGAGCCTCCTAGCTCTGCGATCCACCGAATCGAGTGCGGCAAGTTGGTATTTTGCTGAGCCATCCCAAAGGTGACAGCAATACTCCATGTGTGATCGGACTTGTGCCTTGTATGCGTGATGCAGGTACTCGCGCGCACACACTCAAGTAGTGTAGGTAGGTAGGGTGTATCAGAACACAGGTAAATCATGGGTGTAGGTCGCTGCCAGAAGTTTCTAAAAGAATTGGCAGGAATCAAACACATCGCCCACCCCGGCTTTTCTTTGACAAAAACCGCACGTTTCTTTGATAAAGATGTCTTTCGCAGCTAAGAGGTAGTTTTTCCTATATAAAAAAGTGATAAGGGGGTTTTTCTGGGTTAATAGTTAATTAACTTAAACCTCAATCATTTTGTCATCGAACAAAAATTCTGAATCGATCGATATCGGCCAATATGTCCCGAGATCGAATCGAAAAACTGCTGTTTGAGCACCCCCACCTAATATCTCAAGATGGAGGTATACGTTTGCCTATCAACCGAATTCTAAAGTTGTGGTCTAGGATGTTTATTGTTTAGTATGCAATTAGAGTTGACGTGAGTGTGAATTGCTTTCAGCAGTCAAAAAATGCGATAGGTTTCATTAATCTTACTTGCTCTCTTTTTGCGTGTTGTCTGAGCTTCTGTTACATCGAGGCCGACTGTGTTTTTTACAGATAACTAGTTTTTGCTCGCGACTTCGTCCGAGAAGTTTTTTCTTATTTGTTAAAACATTTATTCAATCTTTCTCGGTCAAATATTTTTGTCAGGCGTTGAATACAACGGGTATGCCAAATTTCGTAATGATCGCTTGAGTAGTTGAGGTGTGAAAGCGTAATAAACAAGAAAACAAAAACATTTTCGTATTTATAATATTTATAATACTAGTTAAGCCTAGTTGTTGTTATATACTACTAGCGGCCCGCCCCCGGCTTCGCCCGTGGTGCAATTTTTATATATATGAACATTCCCCGTTTATCCCTCTTTCTATTAGTCAAAACCGAATTAAAATCGTCTACCCGTTCGCGCGTGATGCCGTGACCAAGGGAAATAGGGATTCATTTTTATATATTAAAAGATTACATACTATAGTTATTATTGTTATATTACTAGTTGTTGTTTTTTGTTTGTAAACCGATTTGAATGAAATAAACACTAAATGTTACGGGAAGGTTGCTACAATACAACAGTGAAAGCCGCATTCAAATCGGTTTGGCCGTTTCTAAGGTTAAACAAACAGACAAAAATTCTAAAACTTTTTTTTTTACCTCGGTAACATAAGCACAATCTGTACAAATTGTTTTTTGAAAAAATATTTCATGTACAGACACGGCTTTTACGATTTTATTACATGTATATACATGTATAATATGTCTAGATTAGTTAAGGATGGACTATCAAATAGCCTGAGTGTGTCTGAGGCTTTAAAAAGTTTGTGTCTTTTCCATTATGAGCTACGAAATAAAGTGACTACGAAAACATTTGATACATTACACAAAGCCTTATTGTAATCGGCGGTAGGGAGAGGTGGGGACAGCGAAATGGCGCTGACATCCTCCCCTAAACAATGGGTTTTTTGAAAAGCCAAGGCTTTGTATGTGGATGATTTATCAGCTACCCGCCGTGATATACTCGAGGAAAGCGTAACAGTTTCTCCTTTATTGGTCGTTTGGCGATATTTTCTTAGCTCGAATCCACGGGTTATTTATCAAAAAGAGGCGTTGGAACGTAATAAAGCAATTCCTGACGCGGGAGTAAATGCAAGCTAAGTTGTTTGTCATTTATCACATTTCTTTGAGTGTTCTGAATGGAGACTTGTTAAAGGAACGTCTGTTTTATTATTTCTTTAAATTTCATTTATCACAATGTGATAACTGTTTTTAATGTCATTAACTGTTTTTATCATACTCTATATAATACGGTACTGTGTTTAAAAAAAATTATTAACGTTAAAACAAAAAACGCGAAAAACCAACCTTTGAACTTAGCATAATGCATAATAAACTTTAAGTAATACACACACAAAAAAAGGAAAACATGAACTATTTGTTTGGACAATCTGTATGTGTATTAAAATTATTTATAGAAATTATGAAATAAAATTGCTATTGGTCTCCGTTTCACCGCTAACTTCTAAACCATTCAATGGATTTTGATGCGGTTTTCACTAATGGAAAGTGCGATAAACGAAGAAGGTTAGTGTATAAAATTTGCAGAAAAGAAGCTAACGCGCGAAGCCTAGGCGAGTATATATTAAAGATATTTTATATGCATTTTTAAAATCCAATATTTAAACGATAGAGTGATTTTCCAACTATAATATGATAAATATCGTGTTTCATATGTAGGATTACATTATCGTAGATCTAGTTGTTTTTGAAAAAAAAAATCTTTTATTATTGGAAATATGAAACACCCATTTTTGTACTTATACATGATATATACTAAATGCTGAAAAAACCGTCAACATTTTATACGTACATTAAGCCAAATAGCAACTAGGCTGGCTTCCTATCGTCTGAGTCTAAGCCATTTCTACTAATATATTGTAATATATTGCTTGTGAAAGCTTGTATGTTTCATGAACGGCTAAAGAGATTCAGATATAATTTGGCATATACATAGACAGAATATGATGGCATATATATAGAGTAAGTACCTTTATTCTAAGAACAATGAGAATACGTGTGTATTGCTGAAATGCTGAGCATTGCCCTCTCCAAAGCTCCCTAAGTGATTTAGTTACGTTGGGTTGCCATGTCTCAATACCGTATGTCTGTTATATATATAAATTATATAAAATAAAATAAAATAAAATAAATCTTTATTTGCGCGAACACATGTTTACAGGATTTTAATTTGTATACAGCAGTTACAGTACAAAGTATGTTCTACCCGCCAAGGGCATGCAAATATTTGTGTTTAATTGTTTATTAAACATTTATTCGTATAGTGCTATTAACCTTCGATTTGTTTTGAATTATCAATTCCATTTTCGTAGCAAAAAATTTGTATTTCTAAGTTAGTGTTTTGGATAAAGAAATCTTTGTACCTATATTGTAGTTAAAAAAAACGTTTAAATGAAATTTCAGTATAGCAAAACATCGAGTTACAGCGTTGCGAAATTTATCTTTTACCTGAAACAAATCATTTTATCTTATTACATTAACGAAAACTAAACTAAATTACGTCCAGCCGTAACACAGATAGCAAATTCATTTGCGATTAAAAATTATGAGTTTTAAATGCTAAATACAAATATAAGCGGAAAATTGCAAATTATTAAATATCATGATAGCTTTTATGGCCACCGCTTGAATATAAATACCTTCTATAATGTCATTAGTTAGCAAAATATGTGGCCATTAACAGGGCGATTTTATGCTATAAGTATCTAATCCATTTATAAATATTTAAATTAAAGTATGTATAAATGAACTTTGAAAAGGTTTATTATTAAATAAAGATTTCCTTTTAATTATTCGCACATTTTTAAATTTTTGTCTGTATGTTTGTCATGGTTTAAATAACATGTTCGTTACTGCTGTGCCCTTTCTGATGGAGCGTCATTGTCAATAGAGGATAGACAGATATAGGTTTCCTTTGACAATTTGAAATTGTAAGTTTCACAATTGTAATTTTCACTTTATAGTAAATTTTTTATTCCTAATTTATATACATACATATTTACGATTATAAAGATATAAATAATTTACATTTAAAACTAAATAAACCTAAAACTAAATAAAACCTAAAAAATAGGTAAAAATAAATTTGTAATTTATTAAGATATTCTAGTTTTTTCGCAAACTACTAATTTTCGTCGTAATATTATATATTTTCTTCACAGTAGGAATTTCCAATTCATATTTGAAATCGAAAACACTTATTAGGTGCAAGTCTGACCGGGATTCCAATCTAGCAATAAATTACGCTTCATGCCTGTTAGCAATGATTAACAACACCCTGCGAGTTCTACGTAATGTATTTTAAATATAATAGACAATGTTTAAAACACCTAAATATTTAAAAAATAAGATTTAAAGATCAATGAATTTCTGAGAACTGCAGTTGTAACCTTGCGACCGTTACGTGCGGGGTCAGTTAAAATGCCGCGTAAGGGCGAAAGAAACGATTTATTTTCACAAACCAAGATGACTGTGTGGTTAGGTTAGTACGATTGTAGTACTTGACAATTATCGAAAATAAAACCACCACTAATTACGTCGAAGGTAGATGTCGGACGATAGGAAAGGCGCGTGACGTGGAGTTGCTTCCAAACGTATTTTCCGACTGGCGTCTCTGTCGCTTGCTGGGCATCGCGAGAGCGCCCGGCTAGCTTCGGGCCGAGTGATTGGCGGGGCAATCTGATTGGTCAATGCGCCGTCGCGTCGACGAATCAGATGCCCGGCGCCTGCGCATTGCTTATCGATAATAGATAACATAATCTGCGCCTGTCCGCTCGTTCAACGTTTAATATATTCGCAATTTATTATTTACAGACAAATTACGATTACATACACAAAATAATATTTACAATATTTACAATCTGCGTTTATCACGCCACATCACCCCCTTCCAGAGACCTTCCTAAGGGCGATAATATTCTGGGAATCTAACTCTCCTGCCTGACCGTGTTCTAGTCACGCCGTCGTCTTCGGCCATCGGCGTAGCGGTGTTGATCGTGGTATTTGGTGGCGTGAACGAATAGTTTTGTTGTGTATGGATGTTTGTATTTGCGGTGTCTGTCGTTGTGTTGTTTAGTATATAGGCAGGTTTAATGCGGTCTATTGAAACTGTGACCGGATTTCCCTTGAGAAGTAATTTAAATATTTTGTCTCCTCGTTCTATCACCTCATGCGGTCCAGTATAAGCGGGTTTGAATGAGCTGCTGCCAGTGTCATCGCGCAAGAAGACGTGTGTGGCGGCGGCTAAATCTTTAAAAACAAAGACCGATCTTTGAGCGTGCCGTGACGTTGGAGCTGGCTGTAACCTCTGAACTATTGTTCTTAACCGCGTACAGTAGTCTGTCAAGTCAGTCGTGCCTGTCTTTTCTGGTTGAAAAAATTCTCCGGGAAGACGTAACGTTTCCCCGTATACTAGTTCTGCGGCTGAAGCGTTGAGGTCCTCCTTGAACGAGCTGCGGATTCCGAGCAGGACAAGTGGTAATGTGTCTACCCAGTTTTCTCCAGAATGACACGTGATAGCGACTTTGAGCTGCCTGTGAAACCTTTCTACGAGCCCATTGCATGCTGGGTGATATGCAGTGGTCCGCCGGTGTTTGAAGCCAATTAATTTTGATAGACGGCTGAACAATGCAGATTCGAATTGTCTACCACGATCCGTGACTACATCTTTTGGGCAGCCGTAACGTGCTATCCAGCTTTGCAGTAGCGCTCGGGCTACGGTTTCGGCAGAGATGTCCTGCAGTGGTATTGCTTCTGGCCATCGTGTGAAGCGGTCAACGGCTGTGAGACAATATCTGTATCCCTGCGATATTGGCAGCGGTCCAATTAGATCGATGTGTACGTACATGAATCTCGCTCGCGGTAATTTATAATTTCCATAATCGGATTTGACATGTCGTGTTATTTTGGATCGCTGACACGCCAAGCAGTTGCGAGACCACTCTCTACAGTCTTTCCTGACTCCGGGCCAAACATATCTGTCAGATATCAACTTGGCTGAAGCGTTCGCTCCTGGGTGGCTTAGTCCATGGAGGTTTAGAAACACCTGGTAGCGTAGATCTTTTGGAACGTATGGACGTGTGATATGGTTCCTATCGTCGCAGTACAATTCCAACGAACCCGGCAGTTGAATTTTTTTTAGACAAAGTGAAGATCCTCGCTGTAACAGATTCTGCAGTTCTGAGTCTTCAGATTGCCGTTTGGCCAATTGTGTGATGTCTACTGGCTGGGTAATCTCCTCAATTCGCGACAATGTGTCTGCCACGACATTGTTTTTGCCAGATATATGTCTGATATCGGTTGTGAATTGGGATATGAAATCTAAATGCCTAAATTGTCTCGGCGAGCAACCTTCTTTACGCAAACTAAAACCGTGACAGAGTGGCTTGTGATCCGTGTATACTGTGAAGTGCTTTGCCTCTACCATGTGTCTAAAATGTTTTATGGCCTCGTAAATGGCTAGCAGTTCCCTGTCGTAAGGCGAGTACTTGGTCTGCGCTGGTGTTAACTTTCGCGAGAAAAATGCTAGCGGTTGCCATGCTTCGCCATCTCTTGACTGCTGTAGTACTGCGCCAATAGCTGTATCGGATGCATCTGTGACCAGTGCCAATTTCGCCTGGCAGTCCGGGTGGGCCAGCAATGCAGCCTGGCAGAGTCCGTATTTGCAAGCTAAAAATGCCTTGTTCTCATCTGCTGTCAGATTTACGGGCTGTGAACCTTTGCTGGAGCCTATCAACAGGGCATTCAATGGGGCTTGATGCTTCGCAGCATCAGGAATGAACCTGCGGTAGAAATTTAACATCCCCAGGAATCGTCGCAGCTCCTTTACGGTTTTGGGGACTGGGAAGTTGTTTATGGCCTCCACTTTAGCCGGAAGAGGGGTAGTGCCATTTGACGAGATGCGATAACCCAAGAATGTTACCTCAGATGCTCCGAAGACACACTTAGATGTGTTGAGCACCATGCCGTATTTTTGAAGTCTGGCGAATATCTCCCTAAGGTGTTGCTTGTGAGTTTCTGTATCCTTGGAAAATACCAGGAAATCGTCCAGATAAGTATAGCAGAAATCCAGCCCGCGCGTCATTTCGTCGACAAAACGCTGAAACGTTTGACTTGCGTTACGAAGCCCGAACGTCATGAACGGAAATTCGTAAAGACCAAATGGTGTGGTTATGGCTGTCTTCGGTATATCCTCCTTATTCACGGGTATTTGATTATATGCTTTTTCCATGTCCAGGGTTGAAAATACCGTACATCCTGAAAGGTTATGGGCGAAGTCGTGTATGTGACGGATGGGATATCTGTCGGGTATCGTACGTGCGTTAAGAGCCCTATAATCCCCGCAGGGCCGCCATCCACTACCCTTCTTCGGCGCCATGTGCAATGGTGATGACCAAGCAGATTCAGAAGGTCTGGCTATGCCATGAGCTAACATAGATTCAAATTCCTCTTTGGCAATTTTAAGTTTATCGGCTGGTAAACGGCGTGGACTTGATGATACTGGTGGGCCCGGTGTGGTTCGTATGTGATGTACTGTGTTATGTGTGGATGTGCGATGTATGTTGTGTGGACGAGTGATGTCGGGGTAATCCCGTAGTATATTATGATAAACTGACTCACCACCAACAACCTTAACCGAAGACACGGCGCTAGCAGAAACAGCAGACGAACCCGCGGTCGCAAGTAGTGTAATGCAATCGATGAGGCGCTGACTTCTACAATCGACCGCTAAATTAAAGTATGATAAAAAATCCGCACCTATTATCGCCCTAGGTAGATCAGCCACTGTAAATCGCCAAGCAAAGTCGCGACGTAGACCTAAGTTTAATTTTAAGTCGACATAGCCGTAGGTGTGTATCACCGAGCCGTTAGCCGCGGATAAGTCAAACGCACTTCTGGGCCTTTTTTCACTAAGCTTTGTTCGCGGAAACACACACACTTCACTGCCCGAATCTACTAAAAACTGCACTTTAGTTCTTCTGTCAACAACAAACAGGCGACCGGTGTTGCGGCAGCCGTCCGTCGCCATTACCGACTGCCCGACGCGTTTCCCGTCGCGTTTCTCGTCGCGTTGCTCGTTGTCACCTGAAAGTCGCATGGTTTGCTGCATTTGCGGGCTAGGTTACCATACTTGTGATGGTACCAGCAAATGGGAAATTCGCGGTATGTGGAATGCGACCTTCTCGATGACGACCGTTTCCGGGTCCTGTTGGTTGAATTGCTCCTGAGTCTGGACATTCGAGTCAAGTGGCTGGTCAAGGTTGAAACCTGCTGCTTGAGTTCGGCTATTTCCCTCATCATGGAATCCGGTGCGCTGCTGGATGTTGAGGCCACTTGATTGGGGACCACCACGTCATGAACGCGGTCCGCTAGTTCTGCCAGGTCTTCCAGTGTGGATTTCGGCTGTGACGCGATGATGGTTTGCGTCCCTGTAGGCAGTCTGCTTGACCATATACTGCGAAGAAACTCCTCCGGTACTCCAGGCCCAGCCAAGTTTTGAAGATGACGAAGAAATTGTGAAGGCTTGCGGTCTCCTAACTCTTCGTGTGTTAGGAGTTGCTTAAGCTTCTTCTCTCTTGATTCGGAGAGCCGTTTTATAAGTTCGGACTTTAACCTTTCGTATTTATTAGCTGCTGGGGGTAGCGTGATAACATCTTCTACTTCCGAGGCGTATTGCGGGTCCAGTTGTCCGATAGCGTGGTAAAATTTTGTTATATCTGTGGTGATGTTCGCTAATGCGAATTGCGCTTCGAGTTGAGCGAACCACAGCGACGGCTTCTCCGCGTAGAACGGTGGAATTCTCACGCCAACTCTCCAGGTCTCCGCTCCCCTGGCTCCGGCATCGTTTGAACTCCCATCATCCATCATTGTGTTCAGACTCTCTGGGGTCACCAATGTGGTTAGGTTAGTACGATTGTAGTACTTGACAATTATCGAAAATAAAACCACCACTAATTACGTCGAAGGTAGATGTCGGACGATAGGAAAGGCGCGTGACGTGGAGTTGCTTCCAAACGTATTTTCCGACTGGCGTCTCTGTCGCTTGCTGGGCATCGCGAGAGCGCCCGGCTAGCTTCGGGCCGAGTGATTGGCGGGGCAATCTGATTGGTCAATGCGCCGTCGCGTCGACGAATCAGATGCCCGGCGCCTGCGCATTGCTTATCGATAATAGATAACATAATCTGCGCCTGTCCGCTCGTTCAACGTTTAATATATTCGCAATTTATTATTTACAGACAAATTACGATTACATACACAAAATAATATTTACAATATTTACAATCTGCGTTTATCACGCCACAACTGCCAAAATTACCAAACTGTTCCGATGAAACCGTCAAACTTGCCAAAAGTCGTCATGTGTCGCCGGTTAACTCCGAAGAGTCGTTTGCGTATCGCTTGTTGTCGCTCAACTAATTCTCTTGGCCGGCCGCACTCTTATTTATACTTAGCGCCAAACGCTTCGATGTATTTCGAATTTACTAGAAAATGTAAACAAGATTGTAAACAAACCATTGAAAGTTAGGGAATGCTATTTCTGTTGAAATGTAAACTTTATATTGTAAACATAAGGACCAATTTCCTTTGACACTAATCGGATAGGGGCGTGACTACCATCGATAGGGTGGGACATTCGAGACTTTCGGTCGGGTTAATAACAATGTGACCGCGAACGAGTTAACAATATACAAGCTGGTGCCAGCGACTTACTTTGCGTCAAAAAATAATAAAAATATAACGCCTAACATCTTTGTTGGTGTTATACTTTTGCCAGAAGTTGGATTTTTATTTTTAGATAATCCCTCGGAAACTGTACTTTTTTTATGAAAGGTACCCTATGTCGTTTTCGGTATATCTGACAACGTGTATGCAAAATGTCATTATGATAGGTTTAGTATTTAAGGCATGAAAAGGTTACAGACAGACAGACAGAGTTACTTTCACTTTTATAATATTAGTATGAATAAAGATTGTATATACACTTATGTGTATATACCATTTATAGAAAACCATGCTTGAAACAATTTTAATAAAGAAAAAAAAGAGATACTAAAACTGCACAGAAGAAAATCTATGTACACTCTGACAAATATAAATTCACAGACACAATTTACTGTGAAAAGCTTTGGTCACAATACGAGTGTTTTCAGTAATTAGATTTAAACGGGAAAACGTTACATCGATGTTTACAGCTGGGTTTGTATTTAAAAGGACCCATTTGTGTAAAGTGGCAGATATATTTTGTTTCTAATTTATTTCAAATTTTATGACTGAATTAAATTTCGTAAAAACTAGGCTGAAAAAACATACTCGTACATTTCATAGTAACTTTTTAATATAAATAGAATAATGCGCTTGCAAGCCCATATTATAGACGTTAAGTATGGCTCGCTGGATTAGCATTAGTTGGCTTGGCTGGCGAATCGCGTTTAATGTTATTATCGCATTAGATGCTTTATTTCATTGAAAAATGAAGGATTATATCTATATATTTTTTTAAATTATTATAGAACGCCACAGGGCTGACTAGCTGCATCTAGTTTTTATGCGACTTGATTTATATCATCTTACTAGTGTGGACCTTCTTCCAGAGTACGCTGAGTTATGTTGAATATTTTTGTAATATATTTTTCTCGAATTGTCCTTGTGAACCTTAACAAAGCAAAAAAAAAACTAATCGTTTTTTAAATTTGTTTATTTTATATTATAAAAGGTGACAGCGGATTCACGAGGAGTAATCCGCTTACAGATTTCCTACCGCTTGGCGAGCGATAGGGGTACGTGGGGGTCGCTCAACCTACCTGATCATGGCGGCACTGGGATTACCCTCTAAAACTCCACGGTGTCCCCTTGCCCTTTTGTTAAGTGAATCGGGTTCTGCCAAGGCAACATCTCCGATCCACCTTAGGGCAGCAGCTATACCGCCACCTAAGAAAATACAAGAAATACAGAGGAGTACAGGTTCGCTGCCGAGCCAGCAGGAATTTGTTTACTGAACGCTTGAAGAAGCTCTTATTGTAGCTAGGTGGAAAAACCTCAGAAGGGAGATTGTTTCAAAAATCGCGTTCCAAAAATCTAAAGTTTATACTTATCCAAGTGATGTAGTTAAACCCTGTATCTATGGCGCGTAGAAAGGTGGTAATTTCCCTTCTATCTATTCCTTATCATTTATCCTATCTACATCGGTAAGAATTTGTAACTCCCTATGGTGTTGCTTGTTTTAATAGGCGACGGTAATAAGCAATGTGCTTGCCAACCTTTACACAAAAAAGGTAACGACATCTGACATTCTACATAGTAACCAAATGAAATATACAGTTGCCATAAAATTAGAAGACGAGGAATATTTAATGATTTAAAACATGATGTGTGGCATAAGGCCGTCCCAATGAAAGTGAGTCCACGCTCAAGGTGACCGAGCCCATTTGCAGGTCACGTGAAACGTTCCAAGTAAGATTCACTTTTGTATCAGGTCGCGGGTCAAAATATGAAGGTGCTAGACTGGTTATGCGTCTAGATATTTTTTATCCAAAGATCAACAAAGACATGCATATACCTGTCCAAAGTTAGTTTGCTTGTCTGTGTCGCTTGGCTAGGGTAGCCAATCAATAATGAAATGGTCAGCCTGCCTGCCTGCCTCTACTTTTTTTTTTAATTACTGAATTTGTGTCGGCAAAGGAAAGTCAGTGACGTTATTAATCTTTATGTATTTTAATTAAAGTAGACTATTCCTGACTGACGAGCCCGTTGGATGAGTAGTTAAGCGGCTTGCCTTAACGCTCTGTCTCGGGGGTCCCGGGTTCAATTTCCGGAAGGGTCAACTTTGAAAATAAATTTTTCAAAGTTGGCTCTGGTCTGGATTTAAAAAATAGTGGCAGGCACGCTGAATTTCGCAGTCTTTTAGGCAGCCCGTCAGGCGACAATAACCATCCCCTTACAGAAGACACCGTGAAATAATAGCATGTGTGCTGTTGTGTTTCGGTGAGTGAGTAAGGGATGCCAGACCCATTTCCTTAACCTTTCTTAATCCCTATCCTACTATGATCGGCAGCGCACTTGCAGCTTCTGTAGAGTTGCTTGTGTTATAGGCGACAGTAGTCACCTACCATCAAGTGGATCGTCATCGGATTGTCTGTCGCGCTTAACAATAAAATAATACTAGAACGTTACAGACTATTAACTAGATAGACAACGTAGGGCCGCTAGAAGCAGCTTTTTAAATAAGTGAATAGATGTTTTATTTAACAAACGATACTTAAATTTTAAATTATATGAAATTATCAAACATTATCACATACATATTTACTACAGTAGCAACGTTCTCCTTCTTCTTAAAGTGCTGCTTCTCTATGAAGCAAGAGTGCTTCGATCAACTTACTTCAATTTTGGCGATAAAGTTCAATCCTAAGCCACACTGTTAAACGCTGGTGTAATGAGTTTTATCGTGGTCAGCGTTTCCTCCAGGATTTGTCCAAAGAAGGTCGTACAAAATGTTGTTGTGCCAGAAAACACCGATGCTGTGCCTGAACTGATGATGCAAGACCGACACGTGACATACCATATCACAAGATAGAGGCAACTTTGGACATTAGTATGACTAGCATCGATAAGATATTACATGAACATTTGCCTGTAAAAAAGATTCCTCATAATTTGACAAACGTACATCAAAGCAAATGATTACCTATTTTTTCGGAATTGCCGGACATGTAGCCAAAATGCCATTGGAGAATTGTAGAATGGTTAGTTCTGAATGGTACACGACCATTAGTATGTTAGAAGTCTTAGAACAAATCTGGAAAATTCGAAACAGAGGCGAATCATTCTACATCATGACAATGCGAGCCCTCACAGATCGGATCTAACAAACGAATTTTTCTTCGGCCTAGCGTACAGCCTAGTGATTTCGTCAGTAGAAGAAGTTGTTGAAATGTTCAAAAAACACATTTTACAACGATCATCATGGAGAGTTGAAAAACAATAAGATCAATATCAATCATCAATTTTGTTTTTTTCATTAGTAGGCTCAATACATAAGTAACAACCCTCGTAGCAGAATATGTTAGTGAAAAATGACAATAAATTGAAGTTTACTGGTTTAATATTTGAAATGTTCTTTTTAATTTCATGTTTTCATGCCAAAAAACTATTTCGTATCTAAACTATTAAGCATTTGGAAAGGGACACTCCCTTCTCTCCATAGAGAGTGTGACCATAGAGAGGGTTCGGTTATGTGGGTGACTACCCCACATAACCACTATGTATGGGCAAACAATAGTTTGTTTACAATCTAAAAGTTTTTTCTCCTAATTAAGCATTAAATGGCAAACATCACAAAAAGACGAATTTTCGTTCTGGCAACTCTTTAAGCGGACCCCAGACAACCATGCGGCATGACATGCGTTACGTGCTGGCACTTGATTGACAATTCCTTTTATTTTTCATCCTGCAAGCTGTGACTGACATATACACATGATCGTCTTCCGATCGGCATGTCATGCAAAAACTCAGTTCGAAACGGCGTCAACAATGGACATAGACACCCCACCGCAAGAGCTTCGAAACGATGAGGGGAAATTGTATGCGCAGAACTTCATCTTATTACTAATATTATCTTATTATAAACTTATCTTATTACTAATCTTTATACTGTGTATAAAGATTTTCCCGAATTATGGGACTCGAAGAGAAAAACATACGTCGACAAAAACACGAAAAATATTTCATTAAACAAAATAACCAACCATTTGAAAAAAATGTAGAACAGCGACATAATTCCATAAACAGCGAAGAAGATCTCTTCATTGTAATGTTCACTGAACTATTGTGATAAAAAGAATAATGCATGATAATTCACGTAAACGCGACATGTCATGCCGCATGATCGTCTAGGGTTTGCCTTAGAAAAAAAAACTGTTCATTTCATTTTCAAATTCTGCTTTTGCAAGGTTGTTGATTAATAACTTCATTCATCAAAAATTTAATAGAATGCAAAAAAAAGAACCATATTGACTTATACTAGAGGAAACATGTTTTCCATTTGAAATGTCAATGCGCGTTGCCGAAAAATAGGTAGGTACAGTATACTGTGACCTTTAATATTATTTATTTTAATTTGTCATAGTCATAATAGTATAATTATTTCTTAAATATCAAGTATATAAAGAATATTTACTAAGAAAACTTCAACAGTTCATTCAGTGCTTAGACCAAGATTAGAAGACAAAATGGTAAGATATTATGATAAATATATCCACTTAAAAATAATATGTATTGTGAATCTATGTACTCACTATTGTAACATTACAAGGAGGAATAATTTGTTTAAATATAACTAGCGACCCGCCTTCGGCTTCGCACGGATGCAATTTTTTTCTGCAAATTATATATCAAAACAAACTTTCCTCTTTTTCATTTGTAAAAACCGTATCAAAATCTATTGAATATCTAATTAGACAGAAATAGACTGAGAATCTTTCCGCTACCTTTGAGTAACGGAAACTTCAATTTTGATAAACTTCAATTTTAATTACACGAAAGTTCTTCTCGAAATAGCTCCGAAAATACAGCCACCATGCATTATTATAAACTATCTGTTGGTTCAAAGTTTACTTAAGTAAAACCTTTAAGTGATAATGAAACATTTCATGGATCTTTGGTTGGAATATTTTTTATATATATTTTTCTTATTGTTTTTGCTGATTTACGAGGTTCAGTAAGCGTATTAGTAAATACTATCTGTTAGTTCAAAGTTTACCTAAGTAAAATCTTTAAGTGATAATGAAAACTTTAGTGGATTTTTAGACATAGTATACTTTTTATATATTTCTCTTATTGTTTTTGCTGAACTACGAGGCGTTATGTATGTACATAGTACATTTTGCCCTTTTGTACATTGCCATGTTAATTCATGTTAACATGTTAATTCAGAACACAGGTCGTGATTTCATTTCTCTTAAGGTTTAAGAGGGTAGAGGTCCTTACCTATGTGAAACTGCCGATTTCTGATACTGGCTAGTGTGAATATCGATAACTTTCGTTCTACTTAGAATTCCAAATTCAAATAAAAAATCAGTTGTTCTTTTGTTTTCCCGCCCTTCCATTTTTCTTTGATATCGCTTTTTCTGTGATCACGAAAAAATCGAAATTGAGCATTATTTTTAAATACGAGTTCCGTTGTGGCACCAAGCAACGTAGCACAGACGACACGCAATATCAACGATGTGTATGGACCAGGTACCGCAAGTGAACGCACGGTACGTTTTTGGTGTGATCGCTTCCGTTCTGGATATTTTAATTTCAACAATGAGCCCCGTGGCTGACCGGAGACGAAAGTGAATGACGATGAATTGAAAGCCACAGTGGAAGCAGATTCATCTTAAACCTCGTCGGAATTAGTAGCAGCCTTCAATGAAAGTGAAAAAATGATACTCATTCGTTCACGTCAAATTAGAAAGGTAAAAAGCTTGAAAAGTGACTACCGTATGAACTCACTAAACAACACAACAAAATCGTGTCGCAGCTTGCCTTAACTTGTGGATTAGGTACACAAATGAGGGAATTTTTAATCTGATTGTCACTTGTGATGAAAAGTGGATTCAGTATGACAATCGAAAACGTCCGTTGCACTGGTTGGACGCAGGGGAGGCAGTCAGACCATGTCTCAAATGCAAATCGAATCAAAAGAAGCCGCTTGTGAGTATGGTGGATCTGCGCCGGCATAGTTCATTACAGCTTCTTGAGACTGTACTGTGTACTGTAAAGAATTGCAAATAATGATGGACAAGCTCGTTGTCAAATAACCGAGACATGTCAATTTGTCCACCCCTTCTTCACGACAACGCTCGTCCATACACCGCACAACAGACCGTACAATAGTTACGACTGGAAACTCTTCATCACCCACCATACTCACCAGACCTTTCACCAACTGATTTACATTATTTATTTATTTTCGAAATTGGGATAAATTTTTGTTTGTGTCAAAAAAGTTATTATGCGACAAAATTATTCTAACAATTTCGATTTTCATGCTTAGCACTTGCCACGGGCGTAGAAGCGTTGCTGGCAGGATATCACGTATTGTTTAAATTTAACAATTAAACGATTTATATAGTAAAAATATTACAAACATTTTTTTCTATATTTGACTACAAAAATCTAGAACTTCACGATCCTATATAGAATATTTTTTATAAAAATAGTAGAATACTATATTTTCTTCTGTAGGGAGCGGACATTCCATTCAGAACAATCATCCTTTTGTGAGATAGCTACTTTATAAATTAATATACGTTTCATTAAAAAATAACGTAATAATTGTCTACATTCTGTTAAATGTAGGTCAAATGATTCAGAATTAAGATGCAAGATTCGTTTGAACTATTGACATGACATAATGATTAAACATTTCTAAAATGTCAGCTGGTTACAAGAGTCTAGGTCTAAAGCATTAGTGGTCGCTTGTGGGATATTCTATTAAGAGATGTCATATTTGGATGTATCAGAATCATAAATTACCGGTAAAATTGTGCAAGTATTTAGATGTAGGTATTTAATTTGGCACTCAGGTAGACTAGGATAACAAATAGGATTCAACAGTACATTATTTTTTAACTTTTTGATGAATTGTGCAACTTAAAAATTATAAAGAATAACAAAAAACACATGCGAATCAACTATAGTAAATGTTTATTTGCCTTGGAATCAATAGTTACAAATATAATCGCCTAAGTGACCCTCAGTTTGGTCTATTCCCTATATGTCCCACAAGAAATATCCAATTTGGGACATACAAAAAGTTTTCCTGTCTGTCTTTTTTTATATAAAGGTGGTTAGACAGGCCGACAGTCCCTTTGATTGATTGTAAGTCTATACTGTCGCATATTAACACAAGCAACGCCACATGTACTGCAAGTGCCGTGTCCATTAGGAATGGATTGTGAAATGGGTTCTGGCATCAATTATTCGAGTTACCGAAACACAATAGTACACACGCTGTTATTTCACGGTGGTTTACCGTAAGCAGGTGGTTACTGCCGCCAGACGGGCTGCCCAATTTTTGACTGCGACTCACAGTGTGCCCTCCCACTACTAAACTCTTGTTACGGAGCCTAGCAATAAAGATGCTATCAACTTTTCATGCAAGCGGAGCAAAAGCTGCTCGTCTAACATTTCTGAAAATATATCTTATTTCTACTTTTGATTCTAATTTACAATCATATCAACAATGGTACTAAGTACGTGATTTGTTTTATGGCCTTCGGTTACATTTCTTCATTAAGTTAAGTAATTTAAAGAGAAGCTCAAGTGCGTTGTTCACTTGGTACATGGATGTCAAAATTACAAAAAAAAAATGACTTTCAATAATTTTCTGTTTATAAGTCGTTAAAATGTGGGTGTTTTTGGTTCAGTTCAGTGCCAAGGTGGAGCAACGCTATTATTTATAATAATTACAAATCACTTAATAAATTATTTACAGATATTAAAAGTTAATGAAGCCACTTTTCGACATTGAACTTATTGAGAGTTGTAAAGCAGTCTGGACAACTTTTAGAATTATATATTTTTATTTGTAATTTGTACTTGGAATTTGTATTTTTTTTTTAAATAAAAGTTGAAAAGAAGAATTTATTTGAATTTTCAGAAATCAATTATTATTTTGTTCGTCGTTGGGTGCGCGTGGGCTGCGGTCGAAGACGAATCAAAAGCGCAAGTCCTTCGCAGCAGCTACGACAGTCAACCTGATGGAAGTTTTCAGTACACCTACGAAACTGCCAATGGAATTGCCGGCCATGCCCAAGCGGTTGTAAAGTCATTGGGGAAGGTAACACACGCATATTTATTACACACTTACTTGATGCACGAAGTGTGCTATAGCCGGACAAGATCGTGGTATTTACTCGTAGAGTGTGCCTGTTTTTTTTATGTCATAAATAATGTCATAAATAAAGCCACAGTGCAAGGAAGTATCAAGCTAGGATAATCCAATGATGCCAAAGGCGCCCATTTTTTTTAGATTTAAACAAAAACATTTAATTAAGTATTACAATTTTTTCTTTAACATTTGGATCATGTTTATGTAATATCAACGCTGTAATGTTTTGTTTTCTCATATAATTCTGTAGTACATGCGTAATAAATACCAAATTTGTTTTATTGAACAGGTGAACAGTACCAATTTCGGTCGGGTCTATACTATAATGAGTCAGTGTGGATTAGATGATAATAATGATTAATTGCTCTAACAGGAAGGAAAACATCAAGAGGAATGAACATCGTATCTTAGAAGTTTAGGATTAAACCTCCTCGCTCTGAAGAAGGGGAAGGAAGAATGGGATTTATATTGCTTCGTACCTATCTGAAGGACCAACAGTTTCTGCTTACGCGTGGGATTTCTTTGGATTCGTGCCTTCACAGCTTTTATTACTGGTGGAGTCCTAACAGTGCGCGGGCGAACACTTCTTCTAGACTTGTATCTTTATTATATCGTTTGATAGAGCGATAAATGAATCTTTTGGTTATATTCAAATTTTCCAGTAGTTTGAAAATTAGATTTGGTGCATAACCGCACGGATGTAGCGTGATAAACGCAACTCAGTCTTGCACATTTTTATTTTCATAAAAGATTTGAAATTCGAATTCAATAAATATTTTTGTGGCCAGCATTTTAAATTCAACAGTTTTGATTATGTGACAGAATTTATGACATGACTAGGTATAAAATGACTTTATTATAATTAAAGGAGAATTATTTCAAAGAAAATTAAAACATTAGAAATAGTTTGTACAGCATAATAAAATGTGTTATATATTTTTTTGTTTGTTTCAGGACGAAGTAGCTCTTCAAGTCCAAGGCTCAAATCAATGGAAGACACCTGAAGGTCAAAATATCGAAATCTCATACGTAGCCGATGAGAATGGATATCAGCCACAGGTGACAAGGGTTTATTTTACATTATTCTATTTTACAAAATACAATCGCTAAGATTGACAATAAGTCAGGGAAAATTACATTTCAATACAGTTCCATAAGTCGCTTTTGACAAACACTAACTTTGTGTTACAGGGTGCCCACCTACCAACACCGCCCGCGCCACTTCCGATCCCAGAGTACATCGCTAGGGCTTTAGATTACATTGCAGCTCATCCTTACGTCGAGAAGAAGAAGCCTTAATACGCACCGAACAAGAACTCAATCAGCGAGCGTAGGAGAGTGTTTGTTAGGAGTTATTGTATTAATATTTTTATTTCTCTATATTCATTAAGTTTTCTGTTGAGTCTGAAATGAAAATATATTGAGACAATAAATAGATTATATTATTTTAATTATTTAGATTTATCAAGATTTTGAACAACACAATTGTGATCTTTCAGTACTTAAACCTTAAGGTATATCTTTCAAATCACATAATTTTTTTAATAAATGCCTACGTAGGAAAATTAGAATTTGAACCAGCATCTTCTTTGTAGTCACCACATGTTAAAAGAAAATGTTATACGATATACGATTAAAGGAAAACCTGTCCCGGCTGTCCGCCAAGTCGAGCGCGAAGCAAAAGCAAACACTGCCGTACCATCCTTTACTGGAACCCTATCGCTTCATTTTCAGGCCCCTATTTGAGAACCTCTAGATAAGACCAGAACGCAGAAATTTTCGTCATCCAGTAAGCTATAATCACACACTTAAAATCCAAAATTTCAAGTCTGTAGGTCATTTAGTTCCAACGGCCAAGTCACACAACATTAACTATAATAATAAAGAAATCGCAGTAAGGAACCTTAGAGTTGGCACGACTTTGTCTAGATTTCATTACTTTTTAGAGATACACAAGCTGCTCCATCGAGACTTGGTTAGTTTTTTACAGAATGTTTTTGGTGGGATTTTACATACACCAAATTAACACTGGTGTGGGTTCGACGCGAAACTTTCCCCTTTTTTGTTCTTTCCTTTACTGTAAATTGTATCAAAATCCATTGCTGGGTTTAAAAGAAGTGAGCGCAGATTAATGGTTTTATTCAAAAGAAATTGATTCTTTCGTAATTTACTTTATTGAATTGAAGTTTTTAAATTACATGTACACTAAGGTTTCCACCCTGAAAATTCTTCGCATCAAACAAAGACTTTCGTCGATAGTGCAAGTGCGAATCTTTAAGATGTTTGGACATATCATCCGCATCAAAAGCTCATTGGAACAATTAGTGATACAAGGAAGAGTCGAGGGTCAGCGCTCTCGCAACCGATCACCCATAAGATGGACATACCTTATCAAATCAGTCGGAGCTGACACACAAACTGTTTTTTTTTGTTTTTTTTTTTTTATTAGCTCCCTTCCTTTATTAATTTATTTATTAGTGTTATTATCCCAGATATCTTCTTGTCAAAAATTCTTCAGTGGCTTAAAAAAAGGTTTTCAATCAATATGTGTTGTATTGTATAATGGCCGTGACATATGAAACGTGTACTCTAACTATCTGCCTTCGTAAGGAAGCTCATCGTCGCTTATCGAGCTATGGAGAGGAAAATGTTCGGAGTTCTGCGAGATTGAGTCAGGGATGAGGAGATTATTAAATGAAAATATTATTGTGTTCTAAACAGTTTGATAAATTTTATTTCACACGAAATACAATATTTCTTTCTAGTAATGACTACAGAGTAGAGAGAGAAGTAACAGTCAATAGACTATATAACTAATAAAGCAGGACATAATATAGAAAGCGCTAGTTGTATTTTTATTACTACCGTCACCAACCTAACCCTGCGGATTAGTAGGTAAGTCAAAGTAGCAATGGACATCTTACAGTACGGAGAGCCGACGGCCGTTAGGGCCGACCGGAAAATTTTGATGCATGCTCAGCGTAGGACGTCCACCAACAAAATGAACGGACGACCTAACGGGTACCCAGGCTACTTTTAACTGGCCCTGCCGGAAAATATGTCCAGCAGATCTGATTATTTTTTCTTTTATGTATTTTTTTTTATAAAAAAGTTAGTATATTTTTTATGTTTGTCCGATGATGATGATCATTAATGGTATATCAAACTATGTCCCGCCCTTTAATTTAAATTGAAAAGCCATAAAGCGTGACAATTTAATATTAATTTAATAAAAAGAAAATATATACAGCATATATGTATAAGCATATATCTTCTCGGTAACGTTCGTTTCTGTCGAGCATTACTTCGTTCGAGCCGCAAGTCCTATTACTTCCTTTTCGCTTATATATTTGACTTTTAATATCTTCTTTTTGCTCGGTTTCTAAAGATCATAGCATAATGATGATAATCTTCCTTAAAAACCTTCTTTAAGAATTGGGCTAAAAATAATAATAAAAATATATCCCACTGGTAGTTCCAGAGTGTAACGCATTGAAATAAACAGCTCATCAGCATCATTATATTAGCGCAGATTTGGATAATGTTTCTTTACACAGATACGACAGATACTTACGACAATTTTCATATTTCATAAGATCCGTTTTAGTAATAGTCCCTATGCATACATCTTGGATTTTGCTGGTTAAAGGAAAACAAGAAAGAAAGAAACAACATTAAATTTCTTCCACATAAAGCTAAAAGATGTAAAGCTAAAAAGATAGCTCTTAAGTCCAAAGAATATATTTATGTCCTAAGTCCTAAGACTTTTGAACTTTCTTCAATTTTTTTTAAATATATTTTAATAATATTGCATTATTGCTAGATAGTTTAGCGAACAAAAAAAAAATTTAATTTCCGACTTCTTATCTGAGCCATAGCGTTGATGTAAATAGTAAGAAATCTCTGGGTTCTGTAGTTAAAATAGGCGTTCCTCAAAGCTCGATTCTCGGCCCGTTTTTGTTCTTAGTTTATATTAATTACTAGCGACCCGCCCCCGGCTTCGTCCGGGGTGCAATTTTTATATATATAGAACATTCCCCGTTTATCCCTCTTTCAATTAGTGAAAACCGAATTAAAATCGGTCTACCCGTTCACGCGTGATGCCGTGACCAAGGGAAATGGGGATTCATTTTTATATAAAGAAGATTTACCGTTTTCTGTGAATAAACACGATATTGTATTGTTCGCTGATGACACTTCATTGATGTTTAAGATTAAAGAAAACTTGTATTCCTTATCGAAATAAATAATGCACTTTCTAACGTAATGCATTGGTTTAGTATAAATAATTTCCTTCTTAATGCTAAGGAAACTAAACTTGTTAAATTAAGTATCCCTAATGTTAAAAATATTGGTTTGTTTCTATTACTCTCTTTCAATTGTGATTAAATTTAACGCTATTAAATTTGAACTAAAGGTCGGAAGGCGGGCTGACTACCACCATATACTATAAGCAACATCATAATGAATTTCAGTCCGCTGCCAAGCCTGACAGGTTGATTTGCAGATACACAGGATGCTAGACCAATCACGCAGAAAGTTATCCGAAAGGAGTACCAATTCTGTTAGTTAGGCAATAGCAAGCAAAAGTGGGCCATCAGTGATTCTTGCTTAGTACCAATAAGTAGATCCTACCCAAGTTTGTAGGGATTGACTTAATGTGGGATCACACATAATAATTAGTTGCTCAAATGGAAAGAAAAATATCGTGTCAAGTAATCTTCGAAGCGATTTTCTGCGAGTCCTGCTGACTAGGACTCCGTAATGGTCTATAACCCATTACCAGTGAGGAAAAGAACTGTATCCAGCATGAAATGTAAGATAAAAAGAAGTAAGTAAAGGCAATTCGTGTGAAATACAGTCATAATTTCGTAATAACAAGTTACTTGTTCCTTTTACTAATTTCTTGTGGTATTTTAAAAGCAATATTTCTTCTGTCTGTGACAGCACTAATCGCTTAACGAAGTCGAATAAAATTTACAGTGACCTTTAGAACGGTAGTCTGATTAATAATTGTTTGTGTAATTATTAGAATGTCTTCCAATATTAAATGTCTATGTGTATCAGTGAATATAATTTAGTCTGTTTCTTCATGGATTTTATTAAATCAAGTGCGACAAATGTTTTTTGATCTGTATAAAAAAGAAAGACAAATGATTAGGAGGTCAATGATTTTCGATACATTTTATAAGACCAAAAAAACTTTTAATGGAATGTCTTAATGCTGTTACTTCAGAACAACTCAGTACTTTGGGAACGTGTAGATATTTTGTTAAATAAAGTCAAGTAAAATAAAGAACAGTGAGAAACCAAATTAAGACCGTTAGCCAGAATTGGTGATCTCTGAATTTTCAACGTGATAAATTCCTCTCCAAAGTGTGAAAGAATAGTACATTAGTGCCCAAACTGGAAATAAATTAATAATTGTCGGCCGAGTAGTATACGAAGTACGAAGTAAAGCCCCACTGAATTTAAAAGGCCGAGGTTTTAGAAGAGGCTCTGTTAAAATAAATGAGGACGACAATCGCTATTTCGGCCGACAATTATATAGTACTATAGCTCGCTGTGCATTTTTGCTATGCTACATTATTTTGGCAGATTTTCAGCAACTATTTGCGATAAAATGGAAGTCATATATATACCGTTAGATTTTTTATATGACACGTTTTCAGCTTCGTATATGTATAACGGATTCCAAATTGTTAAGCAAAATGTCTCAAAAAATCAAAATTTTATACAATGTTACAATCATTTCTAGTATTATGAACCTCAATGATAATATCGGATATACCGATGGAAAGCGCGTTTACTCCTGAATAATAATAACTAACTAATATAGAATCACATGTAGAATCGCATCAAAAAAATTGGCGTCCATATTGATTACGTCTTCAACGCCGCTATAGGGCCAAAAAAAAATTGTGACCTGGGCTTTTTAGACTCGCCTGCCCATGTAGGTACTATCTGAATCCATTGGTTGTCTGATCTCAAACTTTTTTCAGATACCTAACCCCACTATAAAACAGCTTCTAAATGTAACAACGGTTACAATATTCGTTAATTCAGAATAGAATTCACTTATGAATAAAACGAAATGGCAGTTGTCTTTTTGTGATCTATGTTGTTTGTCACGATAAGTATCCAGCAATTTCTATTATTACCTCTTGGACATTATGGGCGTGCGCAGTGCGCACAGAAAAAAATCAATTAAAGTATTCTCTTTTTACAAACAAAGATTTTTTTATTTAATAGCTGACCCGATAGAGGTCGGTTTGTAAAAAAATATTGGAATATGGCAACTGATGTGTAATTATCAGCCAAACTTTGCATGGGAAAAAGATAAATGGTTTTTTTTTCATCATAAGGACTTCCTTCGGACTTCAAGGTAAATATACTATAAAGCCGTGGTATTTCGGCCGTGACTGGAGAGATTTAAATCTTTGACTGACGTGACACACATAATTATTCTCCCAGAAAGAGTGCCGGGGGTTCCCCTTTATAGTCCGAATCTTGAAAAATCCCGAATATTGAAGATTGTAACCTAGTAAAAAATATTAAAGTTGTTTAAGCATAGGTGAGAATAATTTAATTTTTATTATAAAGTTATTAAAATAAATGTAACTTTTACTGACTGTGTGGATTAAGTAATATTTATACCACTTAACCATTTTTTATGTATAATATCGCTAATTATAAATTAAATACACAAAACTGTATTTTTCCACACCGTTTGAAACAAATAACAAAAGTGACATTATAAAGAACGACGACAGTTCAATTCTGTTAACCTGTTACCCTTGAATTCTTAAACAGGTCCTAATATTGGCGTTCACCTATATATTTGATGTGCATAATTTTTACCTAGTAAGACGAGTTGTAAAAATATCTTAAAAAATAACAGCATCAAAGTGACCCCTTGCCAAAGATTTCAATATGGATAGGTAAATCCTAATCCTACTAATATTATAAATGTATATATGTTTGGATATTTGTTACTCAATCACGGCTGAGCGGTTTTGGGTGCAATTTAGCACATAGTTTATTACCTGGGTTAACATATGGGATATTTCTTATTCTGGAAAAATGTTCAGAGGTTCGTCGCAGCGATAAAGATGTTAGGCGTTATATTTCTCATATATTGTCTCATGTGTTAAGTTTTTCATGTTTCAATGCTGCGGGCGATGTCGTGGACACCATCTTGTTGATTATAACTATTGATGGACATTGTCCATAGCTGAACTCAACTCTGTTGACAACTACATATATACAAATGGAGCTATGAATGTATATATGTTTATGGCATACTTATAATACATATATTATGATTGTGTGTTATTCTTACGTCTGTTCTTCTCGAAGTTAGTATTCTATTGATTTGATTTATATTTTACATCAAGCAAACTCTCTGCCTATTTAGGTTATTTTGATAATTAATATCTAATGTATCTACATAAAAATCCATTAAAATATCATTAAAAGAATAAAACTTTCTTTATAAATATTGAGGACTGATTTTATATAATAATATGATATTTAAATCTTGTTTAATTAACAATAAACGCTGATTGAATAGCACACGATAAATTAAAAGATTTCTTTTAATTTTTAGTGTGCTATTCAATAGTTATATATACTAATACTTGTAAATGAAGATTGTTTCAATTAATTTTAATTTGCCGTGTTTTAACTTTTAATAAGACAGTTGCTACCTACAACGGGAACAAAGCGTAGAAGAGACTGTTAGACGAATTGTAGAAATATTTTAATAAATAATTAGAAAGTATTTCAAATAAGATTGTTGTCTCTTTTCAGGTTAGATTCCTAGTTAGATACGTTAGGTCAATATTTGTACAGTAGAAAAGGTAAAACTAATTTTGTTTAATAGAAAACGTTTCACTTTTCAGAGCAACTCAATCGAAGATTTTCTACTGTATAGATCGGGCAAGACGAAAGAATCCGTAATGTGAAATTTAGAACCACGTGGTACAAAATCGCTCAGTCGATCGCCAACTTTACAAGACTATTTAGCTACCCCTCACGTTTGGATGATTTAGCCCTCTCACGTTTGGATGATCAGGATCAATATTTTTGTAGGAAAATTTTCCCAATGTCCTCTCTGTATATTATATTCTATATATTTAATCTTTTTGAACTCAATATAGTTTTCATTTCAACCCCCACAAAGTTGTACATTAGATGTTTGCACATTATATAGCTACATATAATGCGCATCTGCAATTGAATAATCTTTGCCAAAATTGATTATGAAAAAGCATTTTTTATTTGATGCAGTCTTAAAGAGCACTCAAATCCTAATTTAGTACATATGTATATAATGTTCTAATATATATATTTAGAAATCAGACTGTATCAGTGATTACTAGAAGAAAGACGTCAAAATGGTAAGATCATTATTTATTTTTAACATGCAAAAGACTACTAGGTACTTATTTGTTTTTAATGAAAATCAGATAAAGGAGGAATCTAATACAATATGTCTTGTTTGCTCCTGTTGGCTTCGGGACGTGGAATCCCAATGAGTAGTTATTTACTAACTAAACTAATACATTTAACAATATCTTGGTGGATAGTTTTTTCACGATAAGTAATTCAATCACTATCTAATACTTTGCTTTCTTGAATAAATTTCTTCGGTAATTTAATATTTTTCTAATATTCTGACTTCTTATTATTTAATTTGACTAATTAGTCAATCAACTCAAAGTCGATCAACCTTTTGTACATTGTTCTTAATCGCGATCATTATAATCTCTCTAGTAACATTATAAGTTGCGACTGCTAATTAGTCTTGCATGCAACGTCAATAAAAAATCATTTCAACACCTAATGTGTGTTAAATTATTTAAGCCTAATCAATTTCATTTCATAACTGAATTAGAAGACCAATCTAAAGGTATTCTAAATCTGTCTTTTAATTTATTTTTGTAATGGTCGGCAGTCATTGTGACAGTCCATTTGATGGTAGATCGCTACCGTGTTTACATCTAATGCCATAGATGTAAACCAGCTACAAGTGCGATGCCAACCTTATAGAGTATAAAGGATTAGAAGTGGAAATGGAACGGCTATTATTTTAGAGTGATCTTCTGTAAGGTGGTGCTTATTGTAAAATGATGTAAGATGATCTTCTGTAAGATGATGACATTTTTATGTATAAAAAGCCTCAATATGATAAACGGACAAAAGAGTCGGACAAAAGAATCATATCTTCACCCCATAGGTGAAGATATGATTATTCCATCTTACTCCAAAGATTCAAGATCTCGTAAAATAGAATAAGGCTTTAAGGATAATATTGGAAGCATCTCGGTGCTTTGCAAAAAGCCAAGGAAATATTTCTTTTAGTACCTTCTTAACTTTGACTTCATAACCTATTAGTTAATTATACTAATAAATATGTATCTTTGAAAGTTAATAAGATAGTGGTCAACAATGCCATTAATGTTGTTACTTTATTGCTAGTAATAAATACACCAATGTGATTGTTTATTCTAATTAATAATTAAGACTGACTAACTAAGACTGATGTCAAAAGTGCCATTATTAGAATAGGTTTGTACTTCTGTGATTTTTGAATTATGAAAGTTATAGTTAAGTCAAATTTAGATTATTGTTGTTCTTAAAATATGATTATTTTCTTAATACAGAGCCCATCTACACAAAGTTTTTAATTTTTATTTCTGTTTCTGATTTATCTGTAACAAATTCTGATTCATATGAGCACAAAATATTTGAACCTCGATATCTTGAAAACTACTTAATAAAAACGAGTCCCTCATTCAAATATATGTTTGTAGTAAAACTATTTTCATAGGAACATGTGTTACAGAGCTGAAAGTGAAATTAAATTTTGGCCATATGAATCACTCGAAGAATGAAATTTCGAAGAACTACCCTAAACTGTTATTAATTTTAAGTTTTACAATATGATCCGCTTACCTAATATCAGTATTATTACACAGAAATTCCTAATAGTTATTTCCGTGGCGATTGCCTGTGTCTGGGCGGATGTTTCTCACCTGCATCCCCATGAACACGCCAGTGATTATGCAGCCCCCATAGTCAGGTCCAACTACCAGATCAATCCAGAGGGCTCGTACCAATGGGCTTACGAAACCGGTAACGGTATCGTTGCTCAGGCTGATGGTGTCCTGACGAATCCTAATTCGGTATGTATTTTACTGAAAATATTTCTTCTAATTTATTTATAAGTAAATGAACAAAATTTGATTTCACATAATATGAAATCTTTCAATTTGTAATTGAAAATTATTATTTATTATTTTATAACTATTTTGTTTGTAAACCGATTGGAATAAAAAAAAACACTAAATGTTGCATCAGTGAAAACCGCATTCAAATCGGCTAAGCCGTTTCTGAGATTAGCATGCACAAACACCTAGGCAAACAGACAAAAATTCTAAAAAACATTTTTTTTAACCTCGGTAACATAAGCAAAACGTGTACAAATTGTTTTTTTTTTAATATTTTAATGTACACACACGTCTCGTTTACGATTTTATTATACATATGTATGGATTATTACAGAATATAATATAAATTTTCTATATAATATTGAGGTTGTGTTAGCCTTTTTTTATGCGGGGTGAATAAGTCATTGGTCTTTTCATTGGTCTAAAATAAGTCTAATGATTCGTAAGAATCTTCGACCGTAAACCAGTTTCTATGATTGTATGCGTCTATAATATAAAACGAGCCTAATCATTGAATTTGACCTTCTCTTATGACAAGGTGAAGGGTTTTATTCGAAATAACGATTCCTGAATGTTGTAATATGACAGTTTTACTAATTTGTAACTAAGCTTATTTTAAAAAGAATGTTTTCAGAAATATTTTTGTTTGCTAAATGGCAATGGACAAATAGTAATTTTTAGAGAGCGATATTAAGTAATGTAATTTATCATTTTGGTACGTTAAGACAAAGTTTTTTAAATCTATAGGTCGTCAGACAGGCTGTCGGTCCACTTGATAGAAGGTGGCTGTTAATACAAGCAACGGCATAGGTGCTGCCGACCTCAGTAGCATTAAGGATCCGAGATTGGGAAAGGATAGGGAAATGGGCTCTGAGATCCCTTATCAATTCGCCGAAACACAATAGCATGAAAATGCTGTTATTTCACGGCCGGCGGTCTTCTGAGCCGGTTTTAGATGTATCCAGTAACTGGCGCTAGTCTTCTGTAAGGCTGTAATTACTGCTGTAATTACTGTATTACTGTATGTAGTCTTCTGTAATTACTGCGAAACCAGTGTGCACTATCACTTCTTAAAGTTTCTTTTTTTAATGTTAAGGTCGGCAGACAGGCTAACGGTCCACTTGATGGTAGGTGGCTACCGTCGCCTATAACACAAGCAAAAGTGTGAACTATTTAACATATATTTTAAAAATACTGAAAATACTTTTAAGGCACAATAGCATTACTATCTATAATGAGTGTTGTTTATTTAAAAAAAAAAAAAAAAGAGACAAGTGCGAGTTGAACTCGCGTGAAGAGGGTTCCGTACGATGTTACCTATCCGCACAATATTGAGTGATTTACCATGTTATTTTAATATAATGGACTTCTTATAGGTTTTCCTATAATCTATAAATAGAAAACTAATTGCTGTAATTTTTTTTTTCAAAATTTTAGGTTCAGTAGTTTCGGAGATAAGGGAGGGGGAATGGTCGGACAGACGGACATACGAGTAATCCTATAAGGGTTCCGTTTTTTATTCGGACGTACGGAACCTTAAAAAACTTAAATTTACATACATTTGTAGATGAATGATTGAAATGAAGTTTAAATTAATTTTAAATTTAAATTAAGATGTATTACATATATTAAATAGAATTTTAAAAAGTTTCATTTTAATTTCAATTCATGTTTTATTAATAATATTTTATTTGTTATTTGTTCGACAGAAAATGTTAAGGTGAACGCTAACACTACCTAAAAATGTAGTTACATCAATTTAAAAACAAAGATGAAGAATTGTAAAACAAGTGTCAAGGACTTTTTAAGGTCAGGTGATTTTGAAGATACGAGATTGGATTTATTCTGACACAAAGTGGTAGATAAAAAAATTAATAGACTAAACACAGCACGCAATAAAAACTGCGTCATAAAATTTTAATAGTTCAAGTAATTATTAGTCCAGATAATTGATAAATGAATGATAATAGCTCTTTATATGACCTCCGTGTTTCTCGGAATGACCTCCGTGTTTAACGTATACAAAATTCATCCTACTTCCAATAATTGTAAAAAGTGGCTATATTAATAATATATGCGTTAATCGAAATCAAAATTTATTATTAAGATATAAATAGATAAATATAGTATTCAACAGATTCCCGAGCGATTTAAAGAGATTGATATGAAACTTGGAAAAGTGTGTGCACGTATTTAAACATCCACACATTATTATGTAACATTATTACGTATATTAAACACATTTATTCATTTACATTCTTAATATAAAGAAACAATAAATATTGTAAAAAACTTAAACCTAGTTTGCCACAGGTGGCGGGGCAAGGCCTAAGCTACCGGTGGATAGGGCTTCAGAGTGTGGAACCTTCTGACAATAAGAACGTGCCGTGTCGACAAATCCTTCTGTATCTGTCCCTTGACCCAGTCATCCAGTGAGAGCCTCCCGAGGTGTTGATCGAGGTTCTTTACTGATACAACTATTAATACTACTATTTTAAAAACATTATTATGTATTCAAACTTAATAATGTTTAAGTACATCAACATATTAATTATTTTGTCATGAAAAATATAAATAGTAGACAACAAAAGAATAGTTAAAACACTATATTTAAGCTGATCTAAACAAATATCTGAACATAACATTATTTTAATTGTATAGATATGTAACAATTGTAGAATAAAATTAGTCAACGTTTGTTTAGCTAGTGTAATTTAAAAAATATGTTTATTACCTATAATATAAAGAACTAATAAATAATAATGTTAAAAATTGCGTTTATTGTTAAGAAAGACAAATTTGATTTTATGGTATGATATTTAATAAAATCTTAAACGAACTAAATATAACAGCATCTATATAGGTACGGAGATTACGTAACATATGGGCAGCAAAAAATACATTTCTAAGTTAAATCTGTGGCTTTAAGCGAAGCTTGACATACAAATGGACCTGTATAAACAAAAGAATCAAAGCCTTTCGGCTACTCACCGGCGAACATACTTTTTGGTTAGTTGCCATAAGTAAAAATAGTAACTTCTTATTTCAGGACCACGCTTCGATCGCTGTTAGAGGTACATACAAATATGTATCCCCTGAGGGTGTTCCGGTCGAAGTCAGTTACGTAGCTGATGAACAAGGTTACCAGCCTCAGGTAATAATTTAAAATGATATATATTTTAACTGAAAATATAGTTCTAATGACAAATTAACAAAAAAGCATTCTGCTCAATGTCAAATCAGATCAGATCTATTAATCAGATGATTAACATCATAATATTCTTATTATTTAAAATAGATATAAAATTAGAGTCACTTCTTTGACCTGCTGCATCAATTGACAATTGACATCAATCAATTGACATAGTATTTTGACATAAAAGACAAAAATACCAAGAGCATCAAATTTTTTGTTCGAAATTGGCTTCTTGGACTTCAATATTATGACGATATTGAACTTTTACTGAAAGGCATCCAATAAGTCACAACACTAACTTACTATCTGAAACAGGATTTTGCTGGCGCACACACACACACACACTCACACACGCACACACACGCACGCACACACAGATACATACATACAGACACATAGACAGACACCCAAATCTCCTTTTCTTTTAATGACTATTTTTAATTCTAAAATTTTATATCTTATTAAATTCTGGCCTTTACAATACAAGCTATGCTTAGTGTAAAGGTCACCGAAAAACTATTCATATGTGTAAACTATCTGTAAATTTTAAAATAAATAAATAAATAAATAAATATGACGATATTGAACTTTTAATGAAAGGCATCTAATAAGTCAATATTAATTTACTATCTTAAGCAGGACTTTGCTGGCGCGCCCACACATACGCACACACATTTACTGATAATGATTTTGATATAATTATTTTACTGTTTAAATTTTAATTGCATCACTGTCTATTGTTAAATTTTGGCTTTTGCGATTCAAGCCATGCGTAGTGTAAATGTCACCCAATAATTACATCTGTAAACTTTAATGAATGAAAAGTGAATGAAAGAAAGTGAATTCTGGATTTCAATGTACCTATTAGAATGTGCATAAATTCAGATAAAAGCACAATAATGTTAATAGTTTTGCCACATTATTATTTTTAGTAATTGTAATGTAATAAATAGTGCTACAATAAAATCACTCGTTGAACTTAATTTTATTTACACGTAATTCAATATTTCTAATTTAATTCAATGTTTTTAACTAGTTGCAACCAGGCTGCCTGTCCACTTAACGATAGTTGGCTATAAGTATAACCTATATAGGAGGACTTTATTCGGTGTAATTTTTCTACTTTTTAATTATAATTGTAGACGTTTTAATCTTTCTTTCTTTCTTTCTTTGTTTATATTTAAGAAATTAAAATCATTTTAATTATAATTACATTAAAAACTGTAACAGCTCTACTTAACAAATAATTATAAAAATGAAAAATGAATGAACGGGGAGAATAATCTAGGGAAGTACTGCACCTTTTTGAATAATTCCACTATTTCAAAGGTTTAATCATCATCCAGCTGTCCGTTGACACAGATTTAGTGAGAAGACTAAAAAGAACTACACATTTATAGTTAGTTTAGTGTAATGTCATTGAAAAAAGTGGCGTGAATTGTGACATTTCTATTAAAATACAGGAACAAAGTGCTTCTCTTTAATAGACACTTAGGCATTGGACACTATTCTTAAAATTTTAGATTAAAATAAAATAAAATAAATTATTAGTCTTGAACTAGACTGAAGTGATAAAATGTTCTTTGGAATATTTTACATTTAAAAAATTCAAAGGTACATTAGTTCAGACCGACATAGGCTACTTATTATGTATAGATGCATTATACTATGTTTTCCTAAATTTTAATTTAGACAATTGTTTTGAGTATGGCGTAAAAGTATTATAAAAAACGGGGCAAGTGCGAGTTGAACTTGCATGAAGGGGATTCCGTATGATGTTACCTATCCTCACAATATTGAGTGATTTATCATGTTATTTTAATATCAAGTACTTCTTATAGGTTTTCCTATAATCTATAAGTAGAAAACTAATTTCTGTATTTTTTTTTTCAAAATTTTAGGTTCAGTAGTTTCGGAGATAAGAGAATGGTCGGACAGACGGACACACCCGTGATCCTATAAGGGTTCCGTTTTTTATTCGGACGTACGGAACCCTAAAAATGAAAGACAGCTTAACTAGAGACAATAATGATTTTTCCCTAAAATAGCACCTGTCCTTAGTCATTGAGTGCATATAGTCAGAAGACATTATAGGCATATTTGCGTTCTAGTCATTAGCATTATAGGTAAAAATGCAGTAATGGTAGCTTACGTTTTATGTACTGAGCACAGAACGGTATCTTCTACCTTAAAGTAGAAAAACTAACGCAATAAAACCTCTTTCTTGCAGGGTAATCTTCTACCAACTTCCCCGCCAGTTCCAGAACTCATTCAGCGCAGTCTCGACTACATTGCTGCTCATCCTCCAGTCGAACGACCACTCTCTTCCGCATTTGCTTCAGCTCTGGGAAAGTAAAATAATATCGATCGGACTCCATAAATTTTAATAACATATTTAACACTGCCATATGAAATGTAGTCAATAAAATTATGATTGTTGTATATCTTTTTAAATTTATAAGCCACCTTGTTAACATGGATTTAAGTACAATATATAAATATTAAAATAGTTAATACAATACCACAACAAATTATTCGTCGACTAAACGCGGACTAAATCGGACTAATCCGACATTTCTTTAAATGTAAAGGTCGTCAGACAGGCTGACGGCCCACTTGATGGTAGGTGGCTATAATCGCCTATAACCAATGCCACAGGTGGTGTAAGTACGCCGACAAGGTGGTGTAAGGTTAAAAGATAAGCAATGGATAGGGAAATGGGTTCTGGCATCCCTTTTTCACTCTCCAAAACGTAACAGCACACATACTGTTATTTCAAGGTGAGCTTCTGTAAGGGGGTGTAACTGCCGCCAGACGGGTTGTCCAAATGGCTGCGGAACGCACTGTGCCTTACCACTATTTGCCAGACCCAGATCAGAGTCAATTATAAAAAGCTCATTTTTCCAACTTTGGAAGAACTTCTTGTTGCAAAAAGAACTCTTCTAGCAAAAAGCATATTAATAATTCTAAAAGAACGCATAAATACTATTATTTCTCTAATCACTGAAATACTAATTCAAGACAAAATAAATATCAAACATACTATTAACATTAGAAAATACCAACAAAACTTTTAATAATATACGTGTTTTCAAAACAATAGAAAACAATTTCAATTTTAATACTTGTAGTATTACGTGAATTTGTGAATACATCTCATGTCAGCACAATTATCACATCAATTGTCATTTCTAAAATGGATCGTAAAATAAATTAATATGATATTTTTATCAGAGTAATGTTTACATTTAACATAAACTAAAACCGTATTATTACTATTTAACCGTAAGTATTATTCAGCCAATCAAAAATGATACTATCACCTCTTATAGGTTAATATGATAAATAATAACAGATATGCGACATCTTATTTGTCACGGCTATATTATAAGGGCCTCGAGAAATACTGACGAGCCCGTTGGATGAGTGGTTAGGCTGCTTGCCATAAGGCTCTGTTAGATAAATAGATAGATAGAACGTTTATTTGCACAAACATGACACACATACAAAGAGAAAGAAAAAAAAAAGAAAGAAACAAAACGGTGTTCAAGGGTTCCCGGGTTCGATTTCCGGCAGGGTCAACTTTTCAAATTTGGTTCTGGTCTGGATTTGGAAAGTAGTGGCAGGGCGCACTGCGTTTTGGCAATCATTTGGGCAGCCAGTCTGGCGGCAATAACCACCCCCTTACAGAAGACCACCGTCAAATAACAGCACGTGTGCTGTTGTGTTTCGATGAGAGAGTAAGGGATGCAAGAGCCCATTTCCCTATCCTTTCCTAATCCCTTATCCTTAATCCTACTGTAGTCGGTAGCGCACTTGCAGCAGCTTTGGCGTTGCTTGTGTAAAAGGCGACGGTAGCCACCTACCATCAACTGGACCGTCAGCCTGTCTGCCGATCGAAAAAAATTTTGAATTTCTTTATAATTATGTAAGTACAATTATTATAAAAATATCAAGGAAGGAAGACAGAGCCATTAAAATAATATTCTTCAAATCACAATTAGCACTGCATTTGGAAAATAGTACCTAAACGTTTACATCTACTTATCAGAAATTAAAAACACCACCCAAGTAAAATTTTAGTTTATATATCAAGGGTATAAGGAAAAATAGTATACAGAGGATTTTATATCCAAGGATTAATCTGTATTTCAGGTGATAGATATTGCCAGATACTTAATATTAAAGGAGGTTTGATATTAATGCTGTTAACTTTACTAACGAAAATGTAAAATTGGGATTGTGTCTATAATTGCAGATGAAATAGAAGAAAGTAGAAGACAGTAAAGAAGAAATTGGGATTATATTAAGAGAATGTGTTCATTTAAAGAAAATATGCGCAAGTTCGTGGCGAATTTGCTTTTAACTAAATATATATTGTTAAAAGTTTTAATATATATTTTTTTAATTACTACTTCGTTCATAAAACTTGACCGAGTTTATAATTATGTGAATAACTTATGTACCTGAGCTATAAAAGTCACGAGATAAACTTATTACCATTATCAGTTTTATTAATTTAACGTTATATTCACTTAATTGGGTAAAATAACTTCGTTTGTTAATGGAGCAGCTTAACTGCTCTAAAATGAATAAAATTATTAATGCTAAAGGAATATTGGCCTACGTTTAAACATTTCCTATGTAAGTTGGCTACCGTCGCCAATCAAGACAAGCTTGGCATGCCTTGCTATGTCATATGCGCTGCAGGCCTTGAGAGATAAACAAAAACAGAAATAAGGAGGGTATAGGAGAATGGAACATTGCATCCCTTACTCACGCACCGAAACACAACAGCACCATTGCACAGTGGTAGGAGTATGCTCTGTGGAAGGGTAGTTACTGCCAAAAGTAGGGTTGCTCAATGTAACATATATAAACAAAATATATATGATGAAAGATTTTTTATCGGTCCAGCAGTCATTGAGTTAATTCATTACAAACATATTATAATATTTAAAATATTAAGTATAGATACAGATTAAGCATAAGGAATTTAAAATGTAGCGTATGATGCCCTACACCTAGGTGGACAGATGACCTGAAATGCATCGTGAGAAGCAGCTGGATGCGACCGTGCATGGCGGCGACACTTGAGAGAGGTCTACATTCAGCAATGCAGAGACACAGACTGATGATGATGATGAATTCACAACAGCTGTACACGCTCATATATACAAAGAAAACAACTATGATCAATTACGATCAGTACCTATACTAACTATGATCAAAACCTAAAGTTACTATAATTACAAATCTTTGTCTTGTTAGTTCCCAAAATGCCATGTTTAGTATCTTTGGTCTTTCATATACCACAAAAAGAAATGTATCACGAAACCTGCATGTCCTGAAAAGCTATTAATATTTAAAATATAATGTTCGGACTAGCCCAGCATGGTGAACCGTAGCTCAACGTCCGGGCTAGACTCAAAGCACAAAGGTCGCAAGGATAATTGCGGGAATCGCCTCCATCGTGATATTCTAAGCAAACAGTTAAGTCCCTTGTTTTGTCTGCTATACATATGTACAAAATATAAATTCCTTGATGTAAACTGTATTATGTGTTTTTAAATTACATTATAAATTTGACAAGAAAGTCGCAAAATGATTAATAGTAATTTATATGTATAACTTGCATATCAAGAAATTGTCTAACAAAGTTGTTTGTTACGTAAATATAACAACGTGAAATTAATAGCAGAAATAAACATTAGAATAAACGCTATCTTGTGAAAAAAAAAAAGAAAAAACATTTTAAATATTGGAACAAGAAATTCTGTTACATTTAGTAGCCAAGAAATTATTCAGAAGTTGTTTATTTGTTCATTTTATTTTATTGTTTATTTGTAAATTATTCATTTGTTCACTCCAACAATACCATTTGAGCAATCAAGAATCGATATTTTTCATGTTAATCATTATAAACCCATCTGTATTGTGTTCGGTATTTATATCGGCCTGGATAATCGTATATTGCATATATATTTACGGAATCCACCACTAGACAACTGTGTCACATAACTTCACATGTTATGTCAATCCGCAGAAATTGGAAGGCCCACGTTCGAAGATTGCTACTCGTCTTTTAGACGTGCAGGTTTTACGTACCTACATCAAGTAATAATTGCTTTTAACCCAAACATGAAATCCAAAAACTCTTTGATTGAAATCTAATAGGATATAGGATCTAAGGTTCATAGGATTGAAATCTGCAGCATCGGCGGATAAACTGGACTCTTACTGCTTTTATATGTTTGATATAAAAGGTTTCGCTTTAGTCAGTGACTTTTTATCATTACACAATATCAAATGTCATTGAAAATTTGTAACATATAATTTGTAACTGAATTTCAACATTTTGTTTCTTACCTGATTAGTTGTGGCAATATGTAGTTGGTTTCCAAAGTTGAACTGTATATATATTTTCTTTTTTAATGTGAATATAATAAACGGAAACCTTAAATGTAAAAGAACTTTAAAGTCCTTTAAGAGTTTAATGTACACTTTGTCCAGGAATTTGGACTTACATTTATAAAATAAGCAGACATACTTATTTAGTGTACACAAATGATTAAATTGTTGTTATATTAAGCTGTTGGTGTGTTAATAAATAAATAAATAAAATTAATTTTTAAAACATAGAATATGTTCCCGGGTACGATTCCCAGCAGGGTCAACTTTGCAAAATAAACTTTTCAAATTTGGCTCAGTTCTGGATCTGGAGCATACTGCGTTTCGCAGTCATTTGGGCAGCCCGTCTGGCTTCCTTATAGAAGACCACCGTTGTGTTTCGGTGAGTGAGTAAGGGATGCCAGAGCCAATTTTCCTATCCAATCCCTTAATCCTACTGTAGTCGGCAGCGCACTTGCAGCAGTTGTGGCGTTGCTTGTGTTATAGGCGACGGTAGGCACCTACCAACAAGTGGACTGTTAGCCTGTCTGCCCATCTTAACAATAAAAAAGATGAAACGATTAGTCACACCATGATAATGTCGAGTCCACCTATTCCAGTGGGATTCTGTAGAAAAAGATTTTTTAAATATATATTTTACATCCGACCCTTTAGAGTTGGAACCGCTAGACTTGAAGTTGTCAATGAATATGTACTTATTCCCAGGAGTTGAATGTACAACTTGGTATATAAAACTTCGCAAAACAGTTTAACCGTCGTTGTCATCGCATCCAACTTGAGTTTGGCGCCAATAGGAAAATTATGAATTATTTCTCGAACTAAAAGCCTAATAAGCTTAAGAGCGAATATTATGATAAGTATATGTTTATAGGCTTATCTCAAGGTATTTTTTTTGTCCTACCGGCTCCCCTGACACAGGTCAGAGATCTTATTTATAGCAGGCAGAGTAAACAGCGTAGTGTTTTCTTATTCTGTAATTTGAGGTACATTTTGGTACAGAGTACTGATCGGCCATTTTTTTTCCTTCCTTTTTTTTATTTTTTTACCTGAAACGATAGAAACAGTTTTAACCAAGAAGAGGAAACAACAAACTTTAGCATTTCTGTAAAGAAGTGCTAAACAACAATAAGAGTAACGACAGTGACAACGACGAAAGACCCAACAATTTGATTTAAATGCGCAATTTATGTCGACTTTTTTATTGAAATTTTTTTTTTACAATTACCTTTGCGCCATGTTTTATGTTTTCTTTCTTTTTCTTTTTTTCTTTCTGTTTTTTTATGTTTCAGAATGTTAATTCAACGTATTTAGGATGTTTAGGGCCACAATCAGGGAGAAGCAACCATATTCGATGCCTTTTTTTTATATATATAACATTAATAACACGTTGTTAATTAACAACAAGCAACAATATTAGTATTACAGTGTTTAGTACTGCTATTATTATAATTGTTATTTTAGTGTTAATATAAATATTATTTTGGATGTTTTCTGTCGACTAATGCTGCAATATTTCTAAATATATGTCACTACTCATTCCAAACGGTTGGGGTCAGTAAATAAATGAACTGTTAGCAAGACAAGGATGGAAACAGGAGAACAAATTAAATTAGTCGAATTTCAGTCATGCACCTGTAATATAATGTATTATATTAAGTTGAATGATTCCTCGAACCATTTGCTCTAGCTGCCAACCCCGCAATCCTTTCACGGTAGCTTACAAATTTATCCCTGGCCGTTTCGTCAAACAGTAACTCCTGGAGACAACTTTTGTCGAGTATTCTACCCACGTCTATCTCCAGAGTGAAACGTAACTTATTATCTCAAGGTTGTTAAGCGTGCTATGGGTTTTTTATGTGACGGAACCCGAATGAATCAACATCCACGGTTTAACTAATCCACGGTAAAATTGATTTTTGTTTTAACTGAATTGAGCCACAGAGGCCACATGGGACTCATAATCAGAAAATTATACGAATTTAATTTGAGTTCCAATAAATTTTCCCATGTAAAATTTTCCCATGTGACAATAAATTATCAGGTGCTTTTAAATTAAATTGGCCATATAACACGACGATCTTAATGATTTTATGGGACAAGCCATAAAATCATTGTGTGGGCCTGACACTTGACTTACAATTTAGCTGCAAGAGATCCTGCGTTGTGGCGATCTATGGGTAAATCGATAAAGAATATTGTCCATAAATACTCTAAAAAAAATTCAAGATGATTTTAATGACATTGTTTTGACAGGCCAGTTGCCTGAAATCACTGCCCAAACGATTATTGGAGTAATTGTGTTTCCTTATATGTTTAAGGGATCTTTGAACCGATCTATTTTCCTCACTTTGTCCATGTCCTTTCTCCTAATACGGATAAAGAATTTGATAACGAATGATGGATTTTTAAGTGATCCCTTGACCTGCTTGTCACAAAAAATTATATAAAAGGAGTATTAGCTAGATTTCTTACATTGTTGAATATTAAAGCTGTCAAAGATCACATACTCACGCTTTTTGTGTTCTACGCATTGTACAATGGAGAGTTTAGTGATAAGTGTCCTGATATAAATTGATGTCTGCTTCGAGTTTTCGGCCACAATACTATTCGAAGTAAATACGGAATCCATATCTGACAGGTTCCTAACCCAAATAGATTTTTTTTATAACGAACTGAACTCGCATCCTCCCTGGTGTTGCTTGTGTCTTTGTGTGTCGATAATAAATTTCTTTGTAAAAGAAAAATTTATACGTCTTTTATTAAATCAAAAGAAAAGGAAAGTAATCGGAGATTTCAACAGACCAGGATTAATCAGACACTAACAGTCATATGATTGATGAACCACCAAGTCATTGAAGATTGAAATGTTAGCGGGATTCCATCGAAAGTCAAAGTTCATACGACAAAAACTAATAAGTATAAATCACGTTTTACAACTTCCTATACGTTTAAATTTTTCTTATTAATGATAAACTTGTTGGCTACATCTTGTGTTACCGAGTTGTCTAAAATATTCAAAATTAGTCTTGAATTTAATCAACAAAAATAATAAATTTATCATAAATCTTCACATAAATCTATGACGGATATGGTCAACTGACGGGCCACAGAAGAATGCCCTCAAATCGCGTTCACCTTGTACAACGAACTGAATTGAAGATCAGAGCGTCTTTGTTGCAAAATAATGCAAATGCCGATACTTAGAACCTATATACCAGCGAAGCTCCGACGAGTATATAATGCCGGTCGTTTATTTGATAATCACAGTTACACATCGTCTGTTAACTTTGACACACTCAAGATGGTGAGTGAAGATTAGTAAAATAAAAAATAAAAAATGTTACGTCAAAACTTCAATGTTTCACCATGGGTCATTTCGCCAAAGCTGATTGTATCATATGTCAAAGTTATACACGCCACTTTGCCCTGTAATCCGGAGTAATTACAGCTTACAATAGTGTGAGGATTTTGACAAATGCGTTCATTAACGCGCGTTTGATTGTACTCATTAAGCATTGTTCAAATTAACGTGGAGCGTTGATCATTCGCCGCATTAGAGTTAGTAATATCGACTTTGTCGTTACCGTCGGCAACTTATAATTTGTGCTGTGTGTTTCTACTAATAATCATATCTTTTGTCAAATTTGTTAAAAACTTAATTCTACTTTGTTTTGTCTTTTTTTTTGTTTTTTATCAAATTAATCTCACTTTTTAATATCAAGTGATGCCAAATTAAAATTAAAACTGATTTATATTAAAACAGTATTACAACAGGTATTAAAAAAATTAAACTTTTCATTTGCGGATTCAATTATTTTCAGGAATCATGTACACTAACAAAGAAAGATCACGTACACTACCTCTTAATTGAAACCTCGTTTTAATAATTTCTTTAGAAATCCTTCGTAGCCATCCTCGCCCTCGCCGCTGTCGTCGCCGCAGACGTATCCCACTTGGTTCGCAGCCCTGAGGCTGATGCTCAAGTCCTCAGACAGGATGCCGATGTACTCCCCGACCAGTACCAATACGCTTACGAGACAAGCAACGGTATCGCTGCTCAAGAAAGTGGACAGCTGAAGAACGCTGGACGCGTAAGTAGTTAAAGCAGACCTTATTATAATCACTTTTTTCATAATTTATTGATCAGTAACACTTATACATTACTAGCTCAACTCGAACACGCTTCGCTGCGGCGAGCGAATAAACCATCCTCAGAAATTCCTCTTTCCATCGGTACAATAAGATATTAGCGAGATTAGCGCATACATACAGACAGACAGAGAAAAATGAGGATGTCACTTTATATTAAGTAATGATAGGTAAATTTTAAACAGAAATTCTTTTTAATGTAACACATTTTCACACACAAATTGATTCTTCCTAAAATCTTTTGCACATATAAAATTTTTATTTACAACAAAATTAATTCATACTCGAAATCTTTATGGGTTTCGATTATTAATGTTAAGCATGTTACAAAAACGGTTCAATCTTTTGCGATCTCACAATTAACCTTATTCTAAAGATCGCAAACAAAATCGTTAAAGAACACTAAATTTTATTCGAATAAATGTTACACAATAATTTTTTTGCTCTTCGTTACATAACTAAGTAAATATCGATAAGTTAAATTCCTAATGTTACATACGAATCAAGGTTGTCGCGAAGGGAAAAACAAAAGCTTAAACATAATTATTGATAATTTAAACACACTGGATTCAGAATCAAGGTTATATCATGACATTAAGTAAACTAGAAGATGAACGTACGATCTAAATATGTTAATTAATTTCATGTAGCTTTATTCAATGTCGACATTTACGTAAGAGATTGATAGGTATTTTATAACATACGAGTACTAAATTACCTTTACGTGTTTAAAGTATATATTTGATACCTATAACTAAAGTAAATGTAAACATGTAACTTCTTTTATATTTTAAAAATGATTTTAGATTTTCTGATTACTCGTAAAATTGATTATAAAGAAAATATTTATACAAAAATCGACACACATAAAACAGAACAGAAGTGAATGTGAAATACTTAATTACTTCACTCGAATATGTCGAGCCCGTTGGATGAGTGGTTAGGGTGCTTGCCTTAACCCTCTGGTCTAGGGTTCCGGGCTTCGATTCGCGGCAGGGTCAACTTTGAAAACGACCTTTTAAAATTTGGCTCTGATCTGGATCTGGAAAGTAGTGGCAGGGCACACTGCGTTTCGCAGTCATTTGGGCAGCCCGTCTGGCGGCAGTTTCGATGAGTGAGTAAGGGATGCCAGAACCCATTTTCCTATCCAATCCCTTATCTTTAATCCTACTTTAGTCGACAGTGCACTTGCAGCAGCTGTGACGTTGTTTGTTTTATAGGCGATGGTAGCCATCTACCATCAAGTGGATCCCGTGTGCCGATCTTAATATTAAAAAAAAAAATCAAAAATCAAATCCCAAATCAATAAACACTCACAAAATAGTCAATATTTCGACATGAGAACTGAATAAATATCACTCGCTATTATATCTCGGACAGTCTCGATTCATATGTAACACTATTTTTGTAATACTTAAAGTTTCTCTAGCACTAATATTGTTATTTATTAACAATGCTATGACGTAATTACGTGATGGGATCGGCAATCTAGAATCAAATTAGATAATCCGCAATATCTGAATTGCTTTCGGTATTGCACGCCAACTTTTTATATTGTCATTTATTTACACAATACTTACATATAAATAATACTTATATATAATCTTAACTGCGTTCCGTTTCATCCACAATTTTCTATGTACTAAAAAAAATATATTTTTTTTTTAAAGGAGGACGAGGCTATCGAAGTTCAAGGATCAAACCAGTACACTGCTCCTGATGGCACCCCCATCCAGATCAGCTACATTGCCAACGAATTCGGCTACCAACCCCAGGTAAGTTCTTCATGTAAATGTTATAAAGACAAAAAGGCAACATAGCGTTTTTAAGTTCTTTAAATTTTAAAGAAACAAGTACATTTTTTATTCCATGATCATAACTTTTTATATTAGGCCTCTTGTATAAGCCTACGAATAACCGCAAACCTTACTTATTATATTACCATGTCGTCTGATTACCTAGTTAGAGAAGTTGCAGTAAAGATAAAAATAAAGATATGTACAGACAAGATGAACGAAAAATTTTAGTCATGTGTTATTCAGTTTATTTGTTAATATTATTAATATTGCTATTCCAATGTTTCCAGTCATCGCATTGATCAAGATTGCATTAAAAACGCTCTAAACATTTGATTGAAAAGTAATTTTTGTTTACTCTTTGTTACAGGGTGCTCATCTCCCCACCACCCCAGCTCCCCTGCCCATTCCTGATTACATCGTGAAAGCCATCGAGTACATCAGAACCCACCCACCTAAACCCGAACCCAACCAGAGGTTCTAATTTAGTAATAAGAAACCATATCTTCAACTCTTCCACTTTGACAATATCTCTAGTCGCAGTTTGATGTGTTATTAAAGAAAATACTACAAAAACACTGCTTTTATTTCTTTCTTACTTTATAGCTGTGATGCAACCAATGCAACAATATTTATCTGAAAATCCCTTATATTATACAATCTGTGTTGGGGGTTGAATTTCCAATTATCAAATTTCGATTTCAGTTACATAACAAATAAAGAAAAAAATAGTTTCTTTGGTTAAAATTTGCTTTTCTAGAAATCAAAGCGATATTTTCAATTTTGAGGAAAATTTACCTATTTTCTCGGAACTTTATTGTAATATTGCGGAGTCACTTTTATTCAAGTCAACTAGTTGACCCGGCAGACGTTATTCTGTGAACATGTGAAGAAGAATAATGGGATTTTTACGTTTTTCGGGGTATTTTTAAAAATTGTAAATTAACATGCCAAATTATTACAGCCGTTCTCGAGTTTTGTGCTTAACAAAACATTCAGCAATTCTATTTTATTTATAATGATAATATATATAAATAAATAAAAGAATGCATAATTATTTAAAACTAGCTGACCCCTAAATCGTTCAATTTACCATCCAAATTTCCGACTTTTTCCGTGAAATTTCCAAAATTTTCTTTGATGCAACAAAAAATCAGCTAAATTGGTCGTGCCGTTCTCATGTAATGCTCCATTACACATGTGACGATTGAATTTCATTTATATGGATTATAATTAATTATAGACTGCAAATGTAAAACAATTGAAACAATTTAATTTCGTTTTTGTATGAACTTTCTCGTAGGTACTACCTACTCCTGATAAGGTACAAAGTCTATTCCTTCTGATGAAAACGTTCTCCTTGTTCTTCTGAATAGGTAGCCATATTATCTATAAATTAGTTTAAGTGAGCATGAGCATATGCACTCTGCATTCTCATCAGAAAACCAACTATCAACGATACAAAAAAAAATCATCGAACGAGTAGGTACATATAACAGAACGAATTAACATTATTATTGCATTGCATTGTCTTGACGCCATTTTTTGAGTCAGTGACACTAAAAAACGGTAGTGCTGTGATAGACAGTAATGCGAGTGTTTATTATTGTGCATTACGCAAATATATTATGCAACTAGCGACCCGCCCCCGGCTTTGCGCGAAGTTATAAAATAAACCTTTATTCAAAATTACAAAAATTACATCGTAGTTTTGGCTGTGGCTTTAATAGTCAGTCAGGACAAACGATTTTATAAGTGCAGATAAGCAGCAATTTTGTTTGCAATGTTGTTTTTACAATCAGTTAAAAAGCAAATACAAACTTTGTAAGTGATTTTTTTTTATTATTTTATGCCTGATGTTTACCTGTGTAAATCAGTAAATAATTACAGTAATTATTATTATTATTTTAAAGTTTAAAAACAGGTCATTTACAGTTCAAAGCTACTTAACGTGAAACATTTGCCGATAATTCATTTTATTAGTAATACAATAAAAAAATTAATACATTAAACTATACTAAAAAACAATATGCATACATTATTAAGCATTCATTAATATGTTTGAAAAGCATCTCAAATATTGTCTGTTAAAGCAAAGAAAATAAACAGTTAAAAATACGGTTAAAATTAATATAAAAAATATGATATAGGTAGGTACCGGATTCATTTCAACGGAAACCAGTATGAAAATGATAACTACATTGGAACGAGGATACGATAAATAATAAATGCCATATTAAAATTGAAATACAACAATTCATTTCCGATCCTCTTGAATGGGATTTCGTTTAAAATAATTTCCATTAATGCCATAATAAATGTTGTATTGGAAATTATTAAAATTCATGCAAGTGGAAGTAAAAGTGTTATTGATATCAAAACAAATGTGCGAGTAGTTTTTTTGTTTGTTAGTTTCTTACGCTTTCTCGCCTTAACTATTCGAACGATCATCTTAAAATTTTGAATAAATTCTACGAGGATACAGAAAATGACACATGGTACCTTTCATCCACAAAGAAAAGGACTATTCTCGAGGGATCATCTAAAAATAAAAATAAATAATTTAACGCATGACAAAAACATATAAGCTTTTGCTCGCGACTTCGTCAACGTATCTTTAGAAATTATTACTCGCTGATAATGTATAGCTTTTTATAGGTGAAAGAATTTTTAAAATCGGTCCAGTAATTTTTGAGTTTATTCATTACAAACATATAAATATACATACATAAATATAAATCTTTTCTCTTTATAATATTAGTATAGATAATTGCTCATCGTTGTACGGGTGTAATTAAATAATTGGCAATATTAAACTAAATAGCAGTAATATGTACTAGGTGGGATTTGAAAGATCGCGACCTCGTATAGAGATGATATACCTATTCAATTTCTTCTACATTCATCATATTCATCAATTCTTTAGTTGTCATTAGGCGAAGGTTCATTTTAGTATTAAGTACTTTTGATTAAGAGTTTATTACGATTTATTGAATAATAAGTTCTTCTTTCATAAAGAACATTTTATCACTACGATCTAGTCTAAGTTTAATAAGTAATTTTATTTAGTTTAGTGCAGTTATATCTGCAATTATTAGAAGAATAGCGTCCAATGACATTCCTTAGTGTCTGTTAAGGGAAAGCATTTTGTTCGTATGTTTTAAAATGAACGTTCAATGGAGGGATTTTTGAAAATAGTGAAAATTTAACATTTCACAGTCAAGTGTCTGTTTTAGAAAGGGTGAACGCCGAAAAATATTCATAAAGATAAGGTGACAACTTTAGGAAAATCTGATCCATTATGTACAAACAACAGTTAAAATGTGATTGGTAGAGGATGACCCGCGTACAGGATGGTCATCGATAGTGACCACTGCAAAAAACACCAAAAATATTGTGATAAAACGAAAAATAGGAGATCACAGATTAAAAATAAGATAATGCGGTTGCATGATGAAATTCAGAAGAAATCAAGTTCAAGAATGTTGACCAAAAAAGTTTTGTTTTAGCGAGACGAAGCGTGCCACAACATATCCTATAAAATGATGGCTGAAATCTATAATCGTGGATATAGTTCGCCTCATTGGCCTGATCTGGCACCATCTTACTTCCAACTCAATTTAAGCAGCTGTCGAAGTAGATGCTGCAGTCAACGCCATTACGTACACCAAAATGATACTTACTTTAAAATATACTATTATGAAGATTATATTACAAGACATTATTTTTAGGGTTCCGTACGTCCGAATAAAAAAACGGAACCCTTATAGGATCACCTAAAATTTTGAAAAAAATACAGAAATTAGTTTTCTACTTATAGATTATGTGAAAACTTATGGGAAGATTATATTAAAATTACATGGTAAATCACTCAATATTGCGCGAATAGGTAACATCGTACGGAACCCTCTTCACGCGAGTTCAACTCGCACTTGTCCCGTTTTTTTATGATAAAATGAGTCAGGCGGGCTAACAGTCGTCAGATTGCGAGATTTTTAAGATTACAGGAAAAACGCAGCAAAGTCATCCTGTTTGAAGAATTTAAGAGTTATAAATTATAACACGAGTTAATCAATAGATAAGGGGAAAAGGGTACCTAACTATTATGTCTTTTCCTATGTATATGGATTAATTTATATATGTAGATTTTAAATAGATGGTCTACTTAAGAATTATAATGTTGATAAAAAGTTAAATGCAACTTTAAAAAATATTTTACCTTTGAAAGCCCTTTTCAATTATATAACAATTACATTTTCTCACTCAAAAGGGTCACAGTCACGCCAAGTCGCCATCAACGAATGTAAACATTCGTAATCTTTAACATTTGTTTAGTTGCTGTGGCATTTACATTTATTAATTAATATATCAAGATGCAATTTTATGCATCTTCTACCTAATTTACTTCATAAACTAATAAGTTATAAAATTAACGGTGCATGATATTTTTGGTGTTTAATATTCAATAAATTAAGATTAACGTCATTTTTTTTAATATTCAGTAAATAAAAAAATTCATTTAAGTAAGTGCAATTGCATACAACGCCTTACAAGTCCTTATACAAAGATATCGAGTAGTTATGTTGCAGGTTCGAGAAATAAAAGTACCATTATGCCCACATTAACCACAAAAGAATACACAGAGAAAAGAAAAGAACGAGCCCCTTGGATGAGTGGTTAGGCTGCTTGCCTTAATACTCTGTTCTAGGGTTCGATTCCCGGCATGGTCAACTTTGAAAATGAATTTTTCAAAGTTGGCTCTGGTCTGGATCTGGAAAGTAGTGGCAGGGCACACTGCGATACGCAGTATCTGGCGGCAATAAGCACCCCCTTACAGAAGACCACCGTCCAATAACAGCACGTATATTGTTGTGTTTCGGTGTGTGAGTAAGGGATACCAGAGCCCACCCTATCCCCTACTAATCCATTATCCTTAATCCTACTGCAGTCGGTAGCACACTTGCAGCATCTGTGGCGTTGCTTGTGTTATAGGCGACGGTGGCCACCAACATTCAAGTGGACCGTCAGATTGTCTGCCGATCTTAACATAAAAAAAAGTTTGACAAGGACTGCAATCAGTGTGTTTTTCTTATTTATAAAAAAATGTTGCAGACAAGGTTGTTGGTAGGAGGCTATTATTTAACAACATCAGCGAGTTGCTAGGACTGCAGTGAGGTCTTCACTACAGTGCACTAGAAGTATAAACGGTAAGGGAAGAGTCTTCTAAGGCCTAGTCTAATGGTAAGTGATCAATGTAAGTGATCTCGAAACCTCGACAACTCAGTTTGCCTCAAATAAGAAAAAAAAAAGTACGTCATTTGAAGTATACAAAGCGTTAGCTTTTTACAAAGAACAATGAAATCTAATCATTTATAATTCGAATCGAAATCAAACGAAAAAGTTACTTTTATAAAAATCCACTAACAGCCTAGGCTGTTAGTTTTGAAATCCACAAAGTGGGTGGAGTAATTCCATTAACTACATATCGAGCGATCGGGTCCTAGTCAAAGTCTGACGCTTATCGAATTTGGCGTTTGTGCCAAATTCAGCATTGGAATTCATTGAGCGTAGGCGTTGATGAAATATGCATCGAGTTACGTTTGTACCACATACAAATGTAGCAGTGTAAACATCAAAACCGTGGGTTGTGGCCTAAAACATAGACTGAAGAGGAAATTCTGCAGCGGGCGTTTACATCTCTCGACTTGCTTCAAATGAAACATGTTTTATTAACTTTTCTATCAACAAACAATAACACTTCCGAAATTCCGGAAAATCGACATATTGTTTAGAATTTCGCGTTCAAGTCTAAAAAGAAAAAAGGCGACTTTAAATTTAAAACTAAAATCTAAATTAACAAACAAACTAATGGAAAATAATCCGGTTATTTTTGTTAAATAATCCCGTGTTTCTGTACATTGAATATTTTTTCTGTACATTGAATTTAAAAAAAATAATTTGATATGTTACCAAAATAAAAAAAATGTTTTTAGATTTTTTTGTCTGTTTGTGCATTTGTGCACGCTAATCTCAGAAACGGCTTAACCGATTTGAATGCAGTTTTCACTGATGTATTGTAGAAAGCGTCCCGTAACATTTAGTGTTTGTTACGAATACGAATACCACTCCCACTAAGTTACGTACTATACCGAATACCACGCGTACGAAGTTGCGAGCTCAGCTAGCCGCCAATAAATAGAAATATTTGCTAGAGATTTAATCAACGGAGTAATACTTATTCCCATAAAAAGTCATAAATTTGTATGTTGATTGAATCTTCACTGAGTGTATAAATCTGATATTATTATGGAAATTCCCTAATATGAACTCAAGTAATATGACCGGAAGTGGAATATTTTGGACACACACTTTTGTTTTCTTTTGATGGAAGCTCGTTTTGTGATGTAGGGAGCGATCGGCGAAAGATGCTCAAACAACGGATGTGTTAGGAGACGGTATTCAAATCACGCAGCCCTTGGCCAATGAACAATCAGTGGATATCATTTTAGATGTACTCTCAAAGTCAGACAAAGTCCGACAATATGTAACGCAGGTAATATGACACTTCATTCGTAAACAGGTGGATATTGTTACCTACAGGAAAGCATCACCACAGCAAGTGGGATCCCAAGCAGCAAAAAGTGGTTTTATAATTATCCTGGAACCACCATTTTATCAGGACTATAACGGGATAGTAAGCTCTTATAACAACGGAAAAGGGCCCAAATTATAGGCATACTCTTTCTTCTAAGACACCCATAGTAGACTCGGTGACTACCACTTGGACCAATAGTATCCTTATAGTTGGACTACAAAGAATTAACTGCTCCCCGCGAAGCCAACTATAATCGCCTAACAGAACCATACACGACTCTAACGTACTCCGTGTTTCTGTTACAAGCTTTTTCAAAAACAGCTGTGAATTTGTTAATGGCGTTGCTGCTGATATTTATAAAAAATATAAAATATTTGATAAAAACTTAAGTCATCTTAAATAATTTTCTTTAAAAATGTATTATCTACAGTGTTACATAGGTATAATAATAAGATGCGTTCGCATGGCAAACGTATATTTTTGGTGAAGTATATTATGTTTTAAAACAAAATTTTTACTCGCCTCTTGAAATTAGCGTATTTAATAAGTTGCATTTGAAAATAATATTGGTATTAATAAGGCATACAATGAAAAGTCGCCATTTTTTATAGCTAGCTTTCCCAAGTTCATTACAGAACCGTTACGGAAGTACTTGGTTCCAAAATGGTTTGCATCGGAACCACAGCATCGCCATATTGTTAGGAATTAGGGTTCCACAATTATTCTAATAACTTGACTACCATTCACGCTGTCGAATTTTTAAGGAAGTAGATACCAATTAACAGTGTCTTACATACTATTTAGGTATAAGTGAAAAGCGAGAAACATCAATATTAACATTTTGTGTAAAGATTATAACAGCGTTCGACAAACCCACAATAAAACCAAGTACACTTACTCTTGGAATAAGCCGTTATAGAACTAATTGACTTATTAGTGATCCACATTGTGAACTTATAAAACCTTATAAATTCAAGTAATAAGTGCAAATGGTTTCTAGTTCGTTTGGTTTTATTTGATACTCTTATAAGCATACTTTACTTATAATGGATTTATAGTGATTCTTGTAGGCAATTTTAAGTATAGCTTACCAGAGCACGTATTCCCAAGCGTGTTTACACCTGTGCAATACTTTTATAGGACATCTCAGCTTATAGTGTGCTGTTAATTTAATTCTATAGACGATAATAAGTTAACATATAAGAACAGATATACTACAAGGCCAATCAGTCTCCGTGCATGCTACTATAAGCGTGGTAGCAAATTCTAGAACCACTAAGAGACCATTATTAGTGCTGCAGGACTATAAAGCGTGCACTATAGGATAATTTTGTTGCTTGGGATGGAAATGAGCTTTCGACCTTGGTAGGAGAAAAGGTTGAGGATAATATACCCCTTACTTTGGAGACCAGAGTACATGCTTTCATTAACGCGCACAAAAAAAAAATTCTCTTTGGACCACACAATCTAAATTCCCGGTAATATTTTGATGTATTCTGTTTGATTGAACTACCGTTAATGGAGATCAATGTTGGTCTGTATGACATAATTAATATAATATAAAATTACGCAATGCGGTCATTATCATTATTAACAGTCAACAGCACATAAGTTGGTCTTTTATTATGTCCAGCGTGGAGTCTTTAATATTTGGTCATCTTCGAGAACCTTTCATTCCTGTCGGTGGCCGGTTTTACGAGCGAGTGGCCTGACAACTACCACCTTTTCCGAGGATAACCAGTTCCATAACAAGATGAGCAGCCTTACATGTTCTTATAGGTCGGATAAAAGCTCAGAAAGTTGCACTAACCCAATAAATAAGGTAGGTACATTATGGCGGCTTCGCACGGGTAATAGAGCCTAAATTTTTTGCATCATCTTGTTGCATCGAATTTAGGTTTAAACAGTAGGCGACAGCGGATGGTGGAACGTGGGCGGAGGTGGAAGCATCAAGCGATTCTCGTACTCGCGTCGCGTTGACGAGACCGCTTGAAATTATTTTCTCGCCCGTAGTTTTTAATTTAATATAACTTCTAAGATATTAATTTAAATTGTATCGTATACTGGCCATTATAATGTGTATGAAATGCTTAAGGTAACTAACGTATTTAATTTGATAAATGTTAATACTGTATTCGCCTAAACAGCTTTTCAAGTACCACATTATATGTGATCATATTTTTTAGAAGTTAGAATTACTATATTACGCTATCCTTAAATCATCTCGGACTTTTTTGTAGACAATCCAACGACACATTGTTTTTTTATTTATCTCAAACGGATTAGGCAGCGTTTTTGATTAAAGCTCCCAGACAGCTTGATTTTTTTCCAACATCTTCAACAATCATCGTCATATTTCAAACAATTTACACAAAACCTTAGCGAATTAGTAACTGTCGTCAGGAATCACTCTATTAAAATCAACATTAAAATTCGTCCAGTAGTTTTCATTGCAAGATCTTTGCGAATATACAGACAGACGCGGCGGGGGAGTTTGTTTTATAATAATAATGTAATTAGGAAGTTAGGGACCGCAGCGTGTTGCGGTACTATTAAGTTGCCACATCAAAAGAAACAAGGAAAAAATAATGAAATATTCATTATTTTTTTCAACAATTCAAACAATTAATTTTGGTTGATTATTTGTTTCGTTTTTATATGAACGTGTGACGTGCATATAATTTATATTACATACAACTAAGAATATATAAAATTCAAATATTGCTTGACATCAAATTTGACTCATTTTTGAATTTCATTATTTTTCCTTATTTCCCAGCTGAAAAATGTTTTTACAGCCTTAATTAAACATTTAATTGCATAATTATATGTATTGTGTTTTTATGAATTGACAATTTGTAGTAATTTAATATCTCCTATATTTAATATTAAAGGCAACTTTCAAGACTGTTCCAGGCTAATCGCCAGTCTTCACTAGTTGGAAAGGCACCACAACAAGAAGAAGAAAGGCATCATATGGCCACCAATTTAATCATATAAAATACATGATAAATATTCTGTAACACTTGCAAATAAACAATTAATATTATTAATAGCTGACGATTAAAAGTGTGTACTTGAAACTTTAAATTAATTGTTAAAATACTGTTTCACTGTTGTAGCAGCCTTGTTCGATGAAAATTTTCTTTTTAAGAAAGGAGAAGGCAAGAGGGGACCTCTTATGGCAAATGCATACCGTCATCTTTAGAAAAAAGCATCAGTAAACTGAGTTCAGGGTTCAGGTGCACTGCTGATGTTGACTTTAGATGGTAAGTATGTCTCCTAATAACCTATGAAACCCAATCAGATTTTTAGATGTATTAAAATTAATGCAAGAGTCTCAAAATACTATTTTCTAAACACCCAGTAGTAAAAGCAATAGATAAAAGTTCAAAAGTCTGTACCAATAGAACAAAAAAAAAACGTTTATTTAGGTAGCTCTTTATATTGACGATAATTCTTCCAACCGTACGCAATAAAGAAAGTTTTTTACAACTGCAATAACAAAGTTCCTTCATATATGAAGCAGTGATGAACGGATAGTAAATAATAATTCATAGGAACAATTTGCATTATTTATGAACGGGAAAAGTGAACGGATGGCTTTTATATTAGTGAACATCTTATTAAGAGGCCTATGGTGATTTTGCAACGATTTCAGTCAATTTATTTTAGAGATTTTTCATAAAATAAACAGAGTTGAGTACTTTGTAATATGTCATTAGAAAGATTATTTCAATAGTAATGGAATAAATGAGCCACATTTTTGTTTTATTTCTGTAATTTCGATTTATCCACCATGTTCTAACATCCGTTTCAGAAAATTTGATGTTCGGGGACTCAATTTTTTTTTGCTGTTTTCAGTCGACATTGTAGTTTAAACTTAACGAAAAAAATACTGTGCATTGGCATAGAAGTCTTCTAAGGAATGAATGAAACAATTTTTTATTTTCGTACAAAATTTTCGAAAAATAAAATATAAAACGCAGTGCAATTTTCGAAAATATCCACCCAAAACTGATGATTTTTCTGAATAGGCTAAATGTTGTTTGCTAAAAATAAAAATACCACTGTAAACTTTACATCATCAACTACTTGTGAGCAAAAAATTAAATAAATAGATTTACAAAAAATACTAAAAAAAAATTTCGTAAAAACACTCGAATCTTGCAATATATTAGAAGACACATTCCCTAGCCGGTCAGTCCGCGCCAAGCGCTTCTAGAGGGAGGACGTATCGCTTTTCGTTGTGCGCCCACGTGACCACATCGAGCGATCGAACGGTGAACCGGGCAAACAATATAGCGCAACCAAAATGTTTTGACAGTTTTCTTTTTATATTTTTTTTGTTGTCTACTAAATATTGATGAAAACTATGTTTTTGTTTATAAAGTATAATTGCGATGTATATAGTATGTAATTTATATTTCAGATATTTGTTGTTTTTTCTTTATTACGAAGATAACTATATATCGAAGAAAAATAGAATAGAATTATAAGTAATCCAATATTTTATTGATCTAACAATGACGCGTGAGAGAAAAAACAGTGCCTTTGGCATTGTGAAATGAAAAAAAAATTCATGAATTCAGAAGGTTGATAGATGCAAAAAAATATTTAATGGACATAATTTTTACTACCTTTAAGGATGATTTATATTACACCGGGCCGTGCCCCGTCCGGAGCCCGGTGAAGATGCTAGTATGCTTTTGTATGAACCAATTCATATTACACCGGGCCGTGTCCGTGCGCTCCAATCGCGGAATTTCAAAAAAATATTTCTTTTCACCGTGCGCTCGGAGACAGCTTCGCGAGGCCCGCTCGGGTATTAGTCTTTTTAGTGGTATCATTTAATGTATACTTAGTTTCTTTTTTAAATTGTTAAAATTATAAATAAATAAATTAATTAATTAACCCGAGGCTGACTGCCTCGAGGTATAATATTTTTTCAATAATATATGTATATTAATTTATTCCTGGTAGGTATAATATATTTCTGCTTAAATATTTTTTCAAAAAAGAATTTCAAAAATATCTCGGGAGCGGTGCGTCACAGACCCTGCGTGTTTGTGCTCATTTAAGAGGTCTTGGGGAGAGGATTTTTTCGGTGAAAACGAAATTTCGAAATTCGCATTTTTGGACTTTTTCAAAAATATCTCGGGAGCGGTGCGTCGCAGACCCCCCGTGTTGGTACTCATTTAAGAGGTCTCGGGGTGAGTAATTTTTTGTTCACGATGAAATTTCGAAATTCCTATTTTCGTTGAAAAACAAAAAAAACATCTGTTTAAAAACAAAAAAGTTACGCGTTGTTCCGAATACCACGCATACGAAGTCGCGGGCACAGCTAGTATAGTAATATTAATACAAAATAGTATAATAGTACTTGGAAATGAAAGGCATGGGCAAGGCCCGGTGGCGGCCCGTCGGCGGCACGGTGACAAATAGCAAACCCGGCCGTTGAGAAAAACACGGTGAGCGCCCGGCCCGGTGTAATATGTTTCATCCTTTACTTTTGGTCTGTCTGTCTGCAAACAAAACTGAATCAATTTTTCAGCCACTTCACGTAAGCCTAGCGATCTGAAACTTGGCCAACATAGACTAAGACTGCAGGTGGAACAAGAAAACAAATTATAAGCGCGAAAAAGCTACAAAACTTTTTCTTTTTTCAAGTCTTTATTCATTTTCAATTTGGAAAACACTTGTGTCAAAAACTTCTTTTGATTTCTCGCTATTTCACATATTTTTTTCGTGTTTATTATCAAATTACAATATGAAATGGGGTGTTAAAGAAAATAGCATTGCAGCCTTACATAGAGTGGGTATGGAGCCGTCGGTCATATTCAAGACACTTCAGAAGCTTGGTATCAGCTGTATGTTCGTATATATCGTACTATCGACAGATATACTAACACTTCTTCTGTCTATGACCATAAAAGATTGGGACGGCCGCGTGCTGTTAGAACTACAAAGGCTGTTAATGCTGTTAAAGCCAGAATTCGCCGAAACCCCATAAGGAAATAAAAATCTTATCGCGAGAAATGAAGATTCCGGGTAGGACTCTGTCGCGTATATTAAAACAAAACCTGAAGCTCGGTGCTATTGTCGATATACAGGACATGCCCTAAATCAATCCCTACAGATAAAGAGAGTGACTCGATCAAAACGCCTTCTGTCCCGATACGACGGTGAAAGACACAGAAATATCCTCGTTACTGAAGAAAACATTTCCACGATTGAAGAACACTACAACAAGCAAAATGACAAAATGTACGCTTTGTCATTGAACGCTTTGTCACTTCAACCCTATATGAACCAAAAAGAATTTTGAAAATCGGTTTACAATTGGCGAAGATATCACGTAACATACATACAAAAAAAGACATCAAAATTGAAAACCTCCTTATTTTTGGAAATTGGTTAAAAAAACCATGTATTTTCATTGTACAGAGCTCATGAGGAGGTCAAGTTATAGGGAATTAAATTCTCTAAAAGATCTTTACTGTGCCATTACAATAAAAAATTTATTACGGCTTTTACACCATTTTCAAGACGAGAAAAATTTTGAATTTTTTTTTAACATTGATTTATCTGACTATTACTCATAAATCGCCAACGAGAAAAAAATTTGAAGCTTGGATTCAAGAACTATAAACTTGAAGCTAAAATTTCCTTTTTTAATGAGCTACGACCATTTTCTTCGAAGTTACAGCCTGTTGAAAATCACCTAAAAATTTGGAACTTTTTTATATCCTTTAATTGTTGCGTTTAGTGTAGAATAAAGACCTTTATCAAAGCTAAAGGTGGCCATTTTGAAAAGAATTTTTTTTGCTGAGGCTTCAATAAATATGTATACGTAAGTTTAATTATGATTACCTTACTTCATAAAAAAATAAATGCATTTTCATTTGTAACAGAATTTATGGCTTTATTAGGTACCTTCCTTAATTTTATTAATAGTTTCGGATTTCCGGCATTATTATAAAATTTTCAAAAAATAATAAATAAACAATCACAATAAATAATAATGATGAATGAAATAATAGTAAACGATAAATAAAATAATAATAAATAATGAATTGGCTTTCTCTACGATTTTACTATTAGTGATTTACTTTTTCACATATATGTATCAGTAATGGAGGTACATACTCAAAAATATTTAATATTTAAACTAATATAAAGTAACTAACATTGTATAATTCTTAATAAATATAAGAGAAAAAAATATTGAAAACAGACATTACTAATTTATTAATTACTATAAAAATATATGGAAAGGATCAAAACCGTTTACACCGACTCAACCGCTGTCCGTAGTTTAGTTCACGAAAGATCACATGGCGGCGCCACCGCCGCGCGTCAAATACCTATTGTCGAGCGGCGCGATATCACCTACGGGGCCTTAAGCTTGTGTGAAATCAAGCATCTTTACAAGGGTTGTTTTAACTGATCATCATGAAATTTTGCATTCATGTTTCAAAGATACAGAAAAGGAGATAGGGTAGCTGTCATCTAGAAAAAGTACTGTTCCTGAGTTATCATCCTAATAATATTGTTACGACTTAGAAAAAGCGTTCGCGCCGGCCGAAAGTCTCGAACATACCACCCTATCGATGGTAGCGACGTCCCTTCCCGACTAGTGTCAAAGGAAATTGGTCCTTATGTTTACAACATAGAGTTTACATTTCAACAGAAATAGCAGTTTCGAACTTTCAATGGCTTGTTTACTATCTTGTTTAGATTTTCTGGAAAATTCGAAATACATCGAGGTGTCGGCGCCAAGTGGTGCGACAACCAGCGATACGAAAGCGAATCTTCGGGGCTTTTGCGAAGTTATCTGCGATACTGATCCGGTGACACATTAACGACTTTTGACAAGTTTAACGATTTCATCAGACAATTTTGGTTTGTGAAAATAAATCTTTCCTTTTGCCCTTACTCGGCATTTTAACTCACCCCGTACGTAACAATATTATAAATACCAAAGTTTGTATGGTTGGATCTTTATCCCCTATAGTTTATTACATACAGGATACTTTTTGTCTTGGAAAAATGTTAGGTTCTCGAGGGATCGTCTCACACATGTAAAAAAAATTGACGCTACTGTCTTCAAAAGTGGTGGTGCCACCGTCATTAGGGTGATAAAGAGATTTTTTTTTCGTATGTAATTTTTTTTATTTTTCAACGCAAACGAAGTCACGGGTACCAGCTGTCATATTTAATCTTAGGCTAATATAGATGCTTATAATGTTTTTTCTTTAATTGACTAAAATTAACTTTCTTTAAACGAACTCAATGAAAACATCTAGGTGATTTGAATACTTTTTATTTGAAAATACCGGTTTTTGAGTCCATTTATCGCATTTACATAAATGGAATGAGCACAATCCAGAATATATATTTTTTACATTTTCTTTTTTTATTTAAATTTGACTTTAACTAAGTCATTGTTGAAAATCTTATACTAGTGTTTCCTATAGGAGCACTTGTTGTTCTCCCAATCAAACATTAAGTAAATATTAGTATTATGAGAGCTTGAATAAACGCATTAACTTTTTGGACGAGTATAGAGCAACCCACGGTAGTTGGATAAATGAATAAATGTACTTCGCACGAGTCGTCTGCCGAGTTCACTGTAATGTGTACGTACACCTGCCCGCTTCCTGAGCACTAGACACATAACAAGATGTCTATCACTTGGCGTCCTCTACCATAAGTACATACTTAGTTCAATATTTTTTTTGTAGGAATAAAAGTCGACAGGTAGTCTGACGCAACGGTTCTCTCGTTAGTAGATGGCTGTATAAGCACATGTATAGCGAACCCTCGATCTACGTCAGGTATGATGGAAATAAGCTGTTAGAATTGATGCAAATGGGGGCACGAAACGGGAAAGCAGAATTTAGTAATGACAGGGCACAGTGCGTTGGGGCAGCCCGTCTGGCGGCAGTAACCACCCCGTTACAGAAAACTACCGTGAAGTCACAGCATGTGTGCTATTGTGTTTCGGTGAACGAGCAAGGGATGTTAAAACCCCATTTCCCTATCCTTAATCCCTTATCGAACCATACATTTAACGAACACGTTGGATGAGTAGTTAGGGTGCTTGCCTTAACGCTCTGTTCTAGGGTTCGATTCCCGGTAGGAATGAACTTTTCAAAGTTGGCTCTGGTCTGGATCTGGAAAGTAGTAGCAAGGTACACTGCGTTTCGCAGTCATTTGAGCAGCCCGTGTGGCAAAGACCACCGTGAAATAACAGCGCGTGTGCTGTTGTATTTCGGTGAGTGAGTAAGGGATGTCAGAGCCCATTTCCCTAACCTTTTCGAATCCCTTATCCTTAATCCTATTATGGTCGGCAACGCATATGCAGCACCTGTGGCGTTGAGTGTGTTACAGGCGACGGTAGACACCTATCATCAAATGGACCGTCAGCCTGTCTGCTGACCTTTACATTAAAAAATAAAAAACTTTGGTAGACAGCCTACTTGCAACACCTATGCACTTGCAACATGCAATGGCGTCGCTTGTGTTATAGGCGACAGTGTGTCTGAATCTCCCTGGCAACCTTTACTTACTAATTTCAGAATCACAACGAAAATACTAGAATTTGAAAGAGTTATACATATTGTTCGGGACAGCATAAAGTTCGTGAAACAAACAATAGTGTTTGTGTATAGTGTTCGTATAGAAATGGGACCAAGAATCAACTGAATATTGGCCCATATAAACGTGGCTAATGAAAGAGACCACAATAACAAAGTGACAGGGACAGATATATTAGTTAATTATTGTTATTACATCGTTCATGCAGCCGTGTACTCCTCTGTGTTACACTCGTTCGACCTTGGCGTATTGTTCGGCGCTTGGCACGTTCACCACTAGTTGAATAGGTGGAAAATGTAATATAAATCGACCGTTTTTGTAAATAAATTGTCTTCTTTCACCGCAATAAGGACCTGATAACTAGTACAAACTTGTTTGGAACCTTACCCACTCTCCTCGGCCTAAACCACCGAATCGGCTAGGCTAGACCAGCGACGCTTCTGCAAGGAAGTGTTGCCCACTAGCAGGTACGCAACGCCCAATGTACGGGAGTTTTGCAAGCCGATACACATATTATAAAATAAAATCCCTGTCCACTTCTGAGAGTTTCCAGCCTGCTAACTTATTCCAAACTAGCAAACGGATTTTGGTAAGGATTTACTAATGGAAAGAGCGATAAACTAGAAGTTTGTGTATATAATTTGCAGACAAAATGCATCCATGTGGGTCGCTAATATATAGATTAGAACATGTATTATGTAATTACAGGAACAGATAGAAAAAATATACAGAATTAGCGGACATTAGAAGTGCAGCAAAACTTTTCCCCTTCATTAGAATTGATTAGCCATCTATCCAATACTTGAAGCATCACAAAAAATTGTATAAAATAAGCAAAAAATTATATTATACTTTTATTACAGTATCAATGGAATATTAATTTTAGCATAGTTATGCGTCAGATTACAATTTTAAAAGTAATAAATTATTTCGCAGTATGCATATGTAGCATGGGATCAAACCACCGCCGACGGTGTGGATTTGTTGCTAGGGCTGGTAGGAAGGTATATGATGAATACGATGCGTGTACCTCGTTGGCTGATGATGCAGTAGCATCAGTCACGGTTTGGCTACTGCAACCGTTTGCAGCGTCCGGCATTGTATGCACCACTACACCTTATCACTGACCCAGTGGAATGATTCTTGTAGTTATACGGCTCACAAATTGAATGTGCACACTGTCGATGTCAATTGTAAGATTTTTCTTATTCGGGGTCCACTCCCTCATATGGCGGAGTAGGAGGGATAGGGACGGGACTAGATGAGGGTAGTTAAGAATAAACTAACTAACCAGCCCATAAGGTAACTTTAACAGATACAATTTTTTTAATTCTAATTCTTTGAAAAGGAACTTAAATAGTGAACTCATAGTAAAACAGTTCAATGCATAAGTAGTAAGAACATTAGAAATTTCCGCTCAAATGCGATCTCAACTGTTTTCATCTTATTAGTATGGTAATTATTATGCACTAGCTAGTGCCCGCGACTTTGCATACGTTGAAAAATAAAAAAACAAAACATTTTTATTGCAGTTATAGCTTTGCCAGGCGTTAGATGATCCCTCGGGAACAGTACCTTTTTCTGGATGAAAGATACTCTATATCCTTTCCTGCATCCCAGACAACGTGTATGCAAAATTTCAAGATTATCGGTTCATCGGTTTAGGCGTGGAAAGGTAACAGACAGACAGACAGAGTTATTTTCGCATTTATAATATTAGTATGGATTTGTATGCAATTATTTATAAATAACTAAATTTTTCTAAATTTAGGTAATTAAGATAAAACATTATTAAAAATGTTTGCTATTAACGATAACATCCTAATGAAAATTTTTCTTTACGTTTGATTTTTTTTTACAAAAACGTAACTGATGTAAAATATAAGATGCTGTATAAGGAGCTCAATCTTGATGATTGTATAAGTTTTACTTCTTTAGAAGTAGCTGCAAAAATCCTCTCACCAATACAAATCTTATTTCCAGAGATCTCTTTTACGTCCGCATCTCTAGAGATGTTGCACAAATTGAATGTATCTAGACTTAACAACGTGCCACTATCTTCTTTCGCTTATAAATAGAACACATTTCAATCTACTTTTCCGATAATAGCTAATTTTCTAATACCCATGAACTTTAAGTGTAAAGTAGTTTAGAATAATCTGATTAACTCTGTGGAAATAACATCTATCAATTAATTTACGAGTACCTACTTTCGATAAAAAAACGAGACAAGTGCGAGTTGAACTCGCGTGAAGAGGGTTCCGTACGATGTTACCTATCCGCACAATATTGAGTGATAAATCATGTTATGTTAATATCATGGACTTCTTATAGGTTTTCCTATAATCTATAGTAGAAAACTAATTTATGTATTTTTTTTTTCAAAATTATAGGTTTAGTTTCGGAGATAAGAGAATGGTCGGACAGACGGACACACGAGTGATCCTATAAGGGTTCCGTTTTTTTATTCGGACGTACGGAACCCTAAAAATTAATAAATTATTGACAATCAAGCATTCTGGGTTCACTATTTTTATACTTTATGACTAATCTTTACATACTATGATTTTTTTAAGTAAAGGTTGACAGGCAAGTTTACTCCATGGTAGGTGATGGTTACTTCATCGCAATGCCACATGTTCTTCAAGTGCGCTGCGCCGACCATAGTAGATTTAAGTATAAGTTATTAGGAAGGGATAGGGAAATGAGCTCTGGCATTCCTTACTCACTCACCGCATCACAACAGCACACATTTTTTAATTTATATTTTGTTTTTTTTTTTTTATATTAAGATCGGCAGACAGGCTGACGGTCCACTTGATGGTAGGTGGTTACCGTCGCCTATAACACAAATGACGCCAAAGCTGCAACTACAACTACAGTAGGATTAAGGATAAGGGATTAGTAGGGGATAGGGAAATGGGCTCTGGCATCCCTTACTCACTCACCGAAACACAACAGCACACGTGCTGGTGTTCTGTAAGGGGGTGGTTACTGCCGCCAGACGGGCTGCCCAGATGACTGCGAAACGCAGTGTGCCCTGCCACTACAATTTAAATAGATACATATAAGTACTAAATAAAAAAGTTCCACTTATAGCATGAAAGATTACAATAGATTAACCAGCATTCATAGTAGGCATTCATGGTATACAATATAAGGAAGTTATAGTTTTAGAAAGTTCCTGAAAGATTTTTTTGGTCATAATATTTCTAGTTTTAAAGCTATAGAGCTGAGGGAACAGCATTATAAACGTGCAGTTATTTCACGGTGGCCTTCTGTAAGGGGGTGGTTACTGCCATTGCCACCAGACGGGATGCTTAAATGACTGCGAAACACAGTGTGCCCTGCTACAACATGCTGGATCCAGACATAAGCCAAGTAATGTAAAGTTCATTTCCAAAGTTGACCCTGCCGGGAATCGAACTCGGGTATCCTGAGATAGAGCTAGATAGAGCTGTCACCTTAACCACACGACCGAGAGACTCATCAACATATGTAAGTCAACGTCATCAACTGTATGTCATTAAGTTATGCATAAAGGTACCTATGCCTCATGTATATCTTAGTTCCGCAACTTTGTTGCGGGATTGGGAATGCCGCGGCTTCACGTTTTCTTGTAAATAAATTTGAATAGGTTTCGTTTTAGTAAACGATTTCGTTTTATTGGTAAAATTTATTTATATTGTAGACATCGAATAAGGAAGTTCAAGGAAGGGGCTTACAAAAAGCGGTGGTTTAAGTATATACTTATGCTGCCGCTTTTACTGTGCTTAGCCTTGGTGTTATTTATATATGTTAAGTTTTTTATGCCTTTTCACGTTTCTATTTAAAGAGAATTCCCCTATCCCTATTCCCAATCCCTTATCCTTAATTCTATTGTAGTCGGCAGCGCATTTGGAGCAGCTTTGGCGTTGCTTGTGTTATAGGCGACGGTAGCCACCTACCATCAAGTGGACCGTCAGCCTGTCTGCCGATCTTAAAATAACAAAAAAAGAGGGACAAAGTACCAATTAGGTTAATCCACTGGTTATCTAAATTTTAATTTAATTTTATACCTATAAATGGATATATAAATGTTTTTTTTTAATATATGGACAGTGGGGATTCTTTGTCCATCTATCCCTACTGTATAATGTACAATTAGAATGAGTTAGGTACTGTAATTCAAGATGACAACAGGTTTTAGCAGTGTAAATGTAGTTGAAGACAATGGTATATCAACAATGGTAGTAGTGCTAGATATTCCAAAATCTCTGCGAAGCCTCTGCCTTAAATAGCTACTCGAAATATTTGCCACAGTTTAACTGTGACGACACGGCAATGAAAGTGACATTTAATCAAATAAACGCTTGTCCATTAATCAAGTGAAGTAGCTATATTTCATAATAAAAAAGCGAAGTAAGCGGAATGAAGCGAACTGCTAAGCTTCAACCAAGACACGAGATAAGCGTTTTCACGCTATTGATTTTAGTGTGATACTCTTAGTCACGCGATACCGCAATGAGCTCCGAATTTCGAATGGCGGATTTTATTTTCAAAAGAGAACACGTATTAACGGGACAAAAGGACGTATTAGGCATATATATGTATATATCATAGAAATACTCCAATTTTTTTTGACACATTGTATGTGCTATGATACATAATCTTTCTATATATAAAAACGAATCCCCATTTCCCTTGGTCACGGCATCACGTGTGAACGGATAGACCGATTTTAATTCGGTTTTCACTTGTAGGTGACCTACATATATTTATTTCTATATTTATACTTATTTTATAACACTTCACAATTACACACCTAATATATGTTTATTACTATATACACACTTAAATATTAAATTATCATATTTACAACACATTACAAATTTATAACATACATTTACAAAATATATACAATAATATTAATTGCACACGCAAAGCCGCGCGAAACCCGTAGTATGCTAGTTGGCCGATGATTGTTTACGTTCGCGCAACTACCTACGATTTTTATTGTTACCCTCTGGCGCGCGACTTGATAACATTGTTGTTTCAAACAGTCGAATTTTAACTAACTGTATCCATTATCATTATCATTGTATCTGTGCTCTGTCCTGTATATCTGCCCTTCAAGTCCTTCTGAATAAGTGTTGTTGTATTGTGCAAAAGACCAAACAAATATATAAGTGATTGGGTAAGCGAATTTTATTCCGACACACATACCAAAGCCCATACACTAATGGAAAGAGGGATAAAGGGGGAATGTTTATATATATAAAAATTGCACCCCGGGCGAAGCCGGGGGCGGGTCGCTAGTAATTAATATAAAAATTAAAAAAAATGGAAGACACCAAATCATCGACCCAAATGAAGAATTAAGGTGGAGAATAAAGTTTCATTAACAGCCTATTTAGCTGAATGGTTATATTATCAGACTGAATGTAACCCCTTTAAAACCAATAGATTCTGGATTAGAATTTCGTCTCCAAATTCCATCGAACGTGACAGGGGTCAAATCCAAACGTCAATTAAATGTCGAATAATCTATAGAATTTAGGAGTAATGGACAAATATTGGAATTTAATGGTTCAGACAGTTTAGGGTATGAGCAGTTGTGCTATAATTAATTTGCAAAAGCCTAATTTTATTTGTCTCAGAAAATGCATTGACATTAATAGACGTGAGAGTTTAAATATTATTAAATTTACAAACTTAAATCCATTAGTATCTACGTAATTGCTGGAACTAACTTTGCTGGAAGAATCTCTTAAATAATGTGTAGTTTTGATCAGAATTTCTTAGTTATAAAATCACATATGACAAAAAAGCAACTTTTATTTGGTTGTCGGAATAGTTATTAGAGTTTTTTCTCTCTTCTAACCGTTTTTTTCCGACGGTTGTCAGATCAATTAGCTATAATTTTATGGCCTATACCAAGTTATTCGTTTTAACGTATTATTAAATCATTGATGTATTAAGATCGTCAAAATATGAGTATTTCTCGTTACATCGATATCCATTGTTTCCCGTCAAGACGTTTGTACTAATATCATATCAAATAATTTCAAATGTTTACTTGTCTTTAATTAAACAATATCGATTTTTCTTGAAGTGGCCTCCCAGTTAGTTACTAGTAATTAGTTGTATCATTGTACCATTAATTACTAGTAATATATTTTATTTAATAGCAATTAGTGATTACTAATGTGCTAGTTTTTTTTTTCGTTGTCTTGAAGTTATATGTGGTAAGATGAATTCGCGTTAAGCATGCTGAAATTAGATCAGAAAGAATGTCAATAAACGTTGCCGCAGCTGTATTATAAAACCCATTGAATTCAGTATTTATCTTGTGCAATCCCTACTAATATATTTATATAACTAACTAGCGACCCGCCCCTGGCTTTGCTCGTAGTTGTAATTTTCAAAAATCCTTTCTTAACGGATATCAAAAATCCTTTCTTAACAGACTTTCTTTCAATCGGATCCAAATTTCAGCTTTCTAAATTTAGCAGTTTTCGCTGTGTGTTGATAGTCAGGACAAACGATTTTATCTATAAGACTGCCTTTCCACCTTCAAGAAAACTTTTTGTATAGGAAGCATTTTGTGTTATAGGTAGATAATAAATAGTATTTTATATAGTTATACAATAGTTTAGTTTAGTATTAGTTATAATTATTATAGTTAAGATTGATAAAATGCTTCGCTATCGCATTAGGCATGCCTGTTATGGTAGTCGTAAGTGATGTAAATAAATAAATAAATAAATAAATAAATAAATAACTTCCGCGAGAAATGTCCGACAGTCTGTCCGACAGCAGCTTGCAAGTGCAAGTGTAAGTGTAAGAGCTGTCGCGACAGCTCATGCTACGGATTTTACATGTTCTTTTCTTGCAGGTGGAAAGGCGGCCTAAGTATAGATAAGGCAACGCAACTCTTTTTGTATGTATATCTTTTGAGTTCGCGACAAAGCCGCCGATCCGAATTTTATGAAATTTGGTATATTTTATGAGTTTATCTTGGTGACTTTTATTTTTTTACCAAAAATAATAACGTTCTACATGGTCCATAAATGTCTATAAATGTCTTATTGATAGAAAATAATTTTAATTTCTCCGTTAACTTCTTTTCCAGATAATGATACGGTTTCACTAATGGGAAACGCAAAACGAGGAAAGTTTGTATATAAAATATATCTAATTTGCGGAAAAAAATTGAATCCGTGCGAATCTGGGGGCAAATCATAAATAAAATCTTATAGCAATCCTCATTTCCCTTAATAAAGACATTAACATTTCGCAAAATATCTCAATTCATGTTGGGACTGTTACGAAGCACGTAAAGCTTGTTGGTTTAAAAAGGCCAGAATTTAAAGTCACGCAACTGCATGCCCGTCCGATATGGAATGTTTATGTTCGTTCAGCTATTTTATTGTTACTGAAAATATTTTTAGGAGATATTTAGTTTTTACGTGAATTCGGTCTACCTCTTTTTCCTCCGTTTAATGTTTATACACTGTAAAGGTATCCCTATTCAAATATGACACAATTTTACGGTTCACACATTTTGTTTCAACTTTCTTGGTTTTAATTTCTCTAACAAATGTATTTAATCCGGTCAATTTAGACATTCGAAGTTACATCAATTCTCAATAAGCTGAAAATCGGTGAAATCGTTCAAAATATGATTATAAACAAAATCAGAAAGTTCCCCATCCCTCCCCTTTTTACAAAATTTTACAACTTTTTGAATCGTTATATCTCAGAAACGGTGGCTCGTAGGAAAAAAAGTATTTATACATTTTTTGTAGATAATTTTATGATCTACAATTTTTGTCTGAGGTATTTTTATGATAAAACTTACCGTTTTGCTGAAAATCGCAAAACTAATTTTTTCGACCTTTGACCTTGAATAAAATTTTTTGCAAAAAGGGGAGGGATGGGGAACTTTCTGATTTTGTTTATAATCATATTTTGAATGATTTCACCGATTTTCAGCTTATTGAGAATTGATGTAACCTATTATTGTGTTATTATTGTGTTTAACCTTATTGAAACGTTCTTTTAAAGTGAACGTGGTAATAGATATGGTACGATAAGGTTTATAAATCTGACAGAAATGTCTCTGTCCCGCAGAAACTCTCAGACATATTGATTTCGGGTGTTCCAAAGGCAAGTATTTGCATCAGTATAACCATGTACGAGTATAAATTCGCCTTTGATAGTGTTACTAGATCGGCTGAGGGGAATGCAGAAATTGCGTATATTTGTGCCTCAAGCAGAGAGACTAAAGCGAAAGGACCGCGGACTGTTCGCGTTGCTTCGATAATAACGATTTCGTTTCGATTTCGTGTAGTACGTACCTAAGCCTGTATGAACAGATCACAGGAATTCTGAACTGAACTGATTTCGTTTCGGTATCGTTCCGCGTGCTCTGTGTACCTAACTCATCATTAAAAACCATACTAGAGTTTCGCTGTTTCGGTGGTATTTCGTTCTGGTGCGTTTCCATTTGGTTTTCATTGCAGTGTGCCAAAGGTCTTAGTTACGGTCAATACGCATGAAGACTGCTGATTTTGTAAAACTACTCCACGATGTTTTTACGCATGTTCTTGACACAAAATAAATTTAATTCTTAAAAAAATTGATATTTTAAATAATACAATTAAAACTTTATGCCAAAACGCCAGAATAGCAATGGCGTCTTTGTCTGAAACACTTAACAGTTTGACAGTTTACATGTTTATTGTGATAGTGATAGGCATGAATTCTGAGGTGTATCGACGGTGTCCGGTTTCTTAATATAATAATACATCGATGAAAACTCCATACAAGTTGTTTATTAACGTTGCAATGAAGAAAAAAGTTAGTAAAAGTGGCTAAATCTTGCAACCCAACTATATCTTCAAATTCGGTAATTTACTTCTGTGAAGATCATTTTGATGTAAATATGACAATATGTACACAATTACTCCAAAGAAGAATGCCATAAGTAAGACATTATTCTGTGAAAGTTGGTAATTGAAATAGACAATTCTATAGCTCTATCGAAATCTGTAAGGGGCCAAATTTATTTAACTACATTAGTCGCAGAGCTACGTTAATACCTAAACAAAGGATATATTTTTAAACAATATGTATCTTTCAAAAACATTCAAAACTTGCCATCATCATCAATGGTCCTTTATTCTCACAGGGAGAAAAACAGTTTGTAGTTGCGAGCGTGTGTCTGCTTGTGAGTTTTTTTAATGATTCGGGTGTTATAACATAAACAGGAAAGATTCGATTTTTCTTAGTTTGTAATGAATAAACCCATAGAAACCACAAAATTCTACATACTATAGATAGTTTTATAAAGTTTAGAAAACGAAATTTCGAGATTAAAAATAAAATGTTAATAATACTGTGAATCTTTGAATACAGAATTCATTTTTGTTTATTGTTATCACACCATTGTGGTCTGTGTGCATGAAGAGGTACCAATTTATTCTTGTTTCAGTTACCGAATGATATGGAAAATTATATACAGTATCAAGGGATGGGTTCAGTTTCACAAGTTCGTATGAAGTCAGAGTGTATTCCCACAAGATTGGAATGCCAGCCAGACAGAATAAAACGAACATCTAACACTAAAGAACGACGATATGTTCTCAAAATACAAAGAAAATAGTGAAAAAGCTTCAACAGAGGAAAGCACATCTACAAAATATTTAGATACCGCTGGTATCTAAATATTTTGTATATATATATAGTTCAATTACTTACCCATTTCTCTTTTCGTGTTAATATCAGTTAATAATTTCCTATTTTAATGTATACATTTTCCATTTTTCCTGATTGTACACAAATGACTAAATAAATAAAAAACTTAAAATATAAAGCAATTTAAATTAAAAAATATTTTAATTATGTAGTCACTTATTTAACATATTAAAAATTTTTCAATTCTCCGAGCAATTAGTCAGTCAAATTTTAGTTATTTTTTTTCACTTACCTTACTTAATAATGTCTATACATTATGAAATGTTAGGTTTTGAATTATAAATTTGTTATTTTTTGTATATTAGGTGTGTATAGTTCTTTCTTGAATTCTACATATAAAAGCATTTAAAATGTCCATTTTGAAGCGATGCACTGCAGCACGCACTGCTAAGTACGATATAATTAGCAAATATAATAGGACAATTTAATAGTTATGTATGCACTTGGTGTTTGTTTTAAACGCCTACTTATTAATGTAATTATAATCCATGGGCCAATTGCATAATGATTTTGAAAATTTAAAAATTACAAAGAAGTAAAAAATAATTCACGATTATAGTAAAAATAGTTGAAAGATATTTTCAGTGAGTAATGAATCTGTGTGTCGCTTGGTAGGTCGCTATGTTTCCATTTGCTGCGTGTTGATTACAAAGGCTTTGAAGTTTTTACAAAGCGTTTTGAGATACATTAACGTATGTACCTATACTTATGTGTTTGTAATATGGTACACAATTTCAAAAAGATCTTCTTTTTCTTCTTTACAGGATAGCGAATAAGTTATGTGTTTTGAAAACACATTTTGAAAAGTAGGTAGTTTTAGCCACGAAGCCAAAATGCTAATGCCAATGCTCCAATTTAAACAATTGTAGTCATAGGTTATGGTGTTCGTATTATAAAATTAATTATAAAATTAATTCCGCCTCTGTCTCTGTTTCCACCTAAGAAAGAGCTCTAAACGAGTAAGGATTTTGTATATAATAAAAATTAAAAAAAAAAAAAAAAAAATTACATCCCTATAAATCCGGAGCCTCAAAGTATAAGGATGCATGTTTTTTTTATGTTAAGATCGGCAGATAGCCTGTCGGTCCACTTGATGGTAGGTGGCTACCGTCGCCTATAACACAAGCAAAACCATATCTGCTGCAAGTGCGCTGCCGACTACAGTAGGTTTATGGAAAATGGGCTCTGGCATCTCTTATTCACACACCGAAACACAACAGCACACGTGCTGTTATTTCACGGGTGATTATTGCCGCCAGACGGGGTTCCTAAATGACTGCGAAAAGCAGTGTGCCCTGCCACTACTTTCCACATCCAGCCAAATTTGAAAAGTTAATTTTTCAAAGTTAACCCTGCCGGGAATCGAATCCGGGAACCCTAGAATAGAGCGTTAAGGCAAGCAACCTAACCACTCATCCAACGGGCTCGTCTAAAATTTTATGTGAATGATTTTTTATGTGAAATTTAATGTGTACTTTAAATCTATATATAAATATAATAAAATATATATAACGAGATATTTCTTTACATTAAACATTTTTCAAAAAAACAATTTATATACGTTGTACCTATGTTACCAAGGTAGTAAAAAAAAATAGTTTTTAGAATTTTTGTCTGTTTGTCTGTGCGTTTGTGCACGCTAATCTCAAAAACGACATACCTAACCGATTTAAATGCGGTTTTCACTGATGTAGCGGGCTTCCCGTAACATTTAGTGTTTGTATACCGAATACAAACAAAAAAGTTACGCGCTATACCACGCATACGAAGTTGCGGGCTCAGCTAGTGCCTAATAAGCATTTAATAGATGAATTTTGCAAACATAGAGGATTCCTAGTATATGTGCATATTCTATAAATACCTGTAGGCTAATTTTCAAACATTTTTCAAAACCAACTTGTAGTCCTTCAAAAATAATCATATCAGCATGCGCAGTGTAGAAGCTGTCTACTGCGCATGCGTCTTCACCATGGCGTCAAACAGTTGACATACAGCAGTGAAAACATATCAGAAGAAATTTGTTTATTACACTAAAATCCACTTTCTTCTTGAAACATCTTGAACTCATTGAAAAATCTGTTTCGTTCCTTACATTTTTCGTGAACGTGATTCAAATATAATCTTTCAAACGTGATTAGTTGCCGAAATAAAGACAAAACTTTATAGGTTATTGTGCTGAACTGTTTACTCACGAAACATGTAAATATAAAATTGTGTGTACATAAAAAAAAAAATTTAATAAGTGTTGTTCTTCGGGAGTGTTGTGAGTTGTTCTCGTTTTTTTTGTTTTTTTCCAATAAGTACATTATAATTGTTTTCATGGTATATTCTATCCTGGAAGTTGAAGGTTTTAGGCGATAATTTGAGGTAAGTCTTTTATTAATATTTAACGAATTTCAGTCTTTTAATTACATTTGTATTTTTGCGTAGTTCATGAACGTCTAGAGAGAATTAAGACAAAAATATTTGATAACATTAATTGTTTGTCATCTTTTCACGAATAAAAAAAGATACATTTACCTGTCTAACTTATTTATACTTAAAAGCAAACTCAAAAAATAAAGCTAGTAGATCTTCAATGGTAGATGTAGATGCAGTAGGTAGGTACGTCTCCGGAAACTTGACTCCAAGAGCTGTCAGGTTGTTTGTTAGGGTCGGTTATTGAAGTGTATCCATACCATTCATTATTGTATCTTTAACTCCAGAAAAGATTCAGAAATCAGAAGTTCTCTTCTCCGTCACTGCGGCGATTTTTCTGGAATTTCAGTTATTGAACCTAGATAAGTACAATATTTACAAGTTCTTATAAATTAAGCTATAAAATTGCTAACGAAGTAGGTACCTACATATTAGTGACAAATTTTGTTACTAGGTTAGGTTAGTTACGTAGGTATTATTATAAAGAGAAAAGATTTGTATGTATGTAAGTATGTATGTTTGTAATGAATAAACTCAAAAACTACTGGACCGATTTTAAAAATTCTTTCACCTATAGAAAGCTACATTATCAGCGAGTAATATTTTATAAGAGACGCGGACGAAGTAGTGTGAAACAGCTAGTAAGTGATAATAGGCATGATGACAGATTTTGAAATTCCCTTCCATAATGTAGATACACGTCTACCATATCCGAAAAAAACAATATTTCAGCAAACAACTAAATTTCAACGCGAATTATTGAATGTTTTAAATCTATTTTGAATTACGCGCGAAAACGCTCTTAGGTGTCGTGGCGTCGCGTCTGATGAAACGTGACGTCACCGACATCTCATCAGATTTTTCATTCTGTCAAAGCAAAGTCAAGTAACACGATGGCACTTACCTGGGCGTGACGTCATTCGCTCTGATTGGTATTTCAGTTAACATGGCCGATTGCAGTTATTTATACTTCTATTTTATTGAAAATCTTATTAATCTCAATTTTAATAAAAAAAAATGAGTAATTTTTTAGACTCCTTTCAACATATATTTTTCTCCAAAACTATTTATTCTTTGATTCTTTAATACTGTCATCATGCCTATTATATCACAAACTAGTTATAGACCAGGTAATTTATTTAAGTGAATAATTAAATAATATATTTTGTACTATCAGTACCTGCAACTTTGCGGGCTTGGTAGGTATATCTTTTTTTTAATAATTGATTGGAATGAAACAAACAATAAATGTTACGGGAAACTTGCTACAATACATCAGTGAAAACAAAAAAAATTAAAAACTATTTTATTGCCTTCAGTGACATTATTAAGCATGTGACATAGTAAAGTGTATTATGTCACATAATTGTTTTTTATTTTATTTTTTAATTTAATGTACAGACACAGCTCATTTACGACTTTATTATATTTATTGAAACTAGCTATACAATTAGTGTGATATGTAAGCAGAAGTCAGTATGTTCATATACTATGAAATCCAAAGAGAGAATTGGTCAATTATTTAAAATTGACTAATAACTTTGGAACTATACGATATATGAAAATAGTAAACAATAAGTACTTACTTATTGAACTTAACATAAATTTTTTGAATCATCCATGCACTCTTTATATTGTAATAAAAATTACAATAAGTAAATAAAATTTCAGGGATGAAATCATTAAATAAAATAAATACCTATTGGTTAAAACACCATTTTTCTTTTTCCCATCCAAAGTTTTAGCTGACAATTCAAACATTTCAATCAAATATTGACGTCAAACACATCAATCAAAAGCAAACTGTACGTATAGCTACTTCCGTTATTTTTTTGTTTGAATTACACATCAGCTGCCACAGTACAATAGTTTTTGACAGAACGATGTTTGCCGGGTTCATAATATTGTAACAAGCTTATGACAACGAGTTCGACGGCGTATCTATAAATTATAGTCTATTAGCTTATGCCCGCGGCTTCGCCCGCGTTGACAAATAAAAAAGTAACACCTGACTAAATATATGAGCAACGTAACACCTAACATCTTTATTGCAGTTATAGCTTTGCCAGGCGTTAGGTCTCCTCGGGAGCAATACTTTTTTCTGGATGAAAAGTACCCTATGCCCTTTCCTGCATCCCTGACAACGTGTATACAAAATGATGATCGGTTAAGCGGTTTAGGCGTGAAAAGGTAACAGACAGACATACAGAGTTCTTTCGCGTCCCTCGGGGAAAGTGCTTCCTTTCTGAATAAGTTCTGAAGGTACCCTAAGTCCTTTTCTATACCTCTGACAGCGTGTACCTAAAATTTCATAATGATCGGTGGAGTAGTTAAGGCGTGAAAGCAACAAATTAATTCAATTTCATATTTATAATATCAGTAGGATGTATACCATAAAAGAATAGTTGCGGGTAGGCCGAAGTGCCTCTGGCATCGTAAACAACAGTACATGAATGTTGTAAATTCAGTGAAATTTCTGTGAAATTCCGTGGTCTGGCAGGGGTTAAGGTGGCGCTGTACGAGCGTGGGAACTCATTAATAGGTATTTCGAAAAAATTGTTGTCTCAACTTACTATACTGCGAATAACCGAAGACAGAATGCGACGCAACACATTCGCGCAAGTGGCGCTCAACTCGCGAAAATAATAAAACATACGCCAGCAATTCCAATATTTTAGAGAAAAACCTTTATAGATGGTAGCTATATGACATCCCAAATTTCAAATATAGATTATTATAGGTAGGATGTTTCCATGGAAAAACATTTTTGGATTTTAGTCAGTAATTACAAGAATTCAACCCGCGAAAATGTCACAAATTCTGCACATTTTAGAAATTAATTATTCTAGACATAAAATTAATTTCAGTTTTTTGTTTCTATGCAAACCTTCATATTATGTCCCAGAAATGTCATGTTTTTTTATGTATTGCTACGATCTATAATTAACGTGTAATCATGGAATTATGTAGTATGGAATAAGTAAGCTGTTCGAGTTGGAAAGTGGCCTCTTAATGCTGCCAGACGGGAAGTTCAGTTTATGACTTCGACTCGAAACAAAACTTGAATCTGTGATATTTCAAATATTTGTCCGACTTGTAGGTACAACTTTACCGACGAAGATACAATTCCTTAACCCAGTCAATATATAGTCAAGAGACAAATCTCCCATCAGGAAGATACTTAACTCACTGGTTTTAAATAAAGCGCATTGTTTGCACTATACAAGCGAGGCCCACATTTGCACTAATTAAGTCTGCCTCGTTGCACACTGGATTTGGTTCATACTCGATCGATGAGAGTGTCCAACGCTATCGATATTGTGGCAATCATTGTTTCGAATTAGAAGCTGCCGGCATCGTACCTACTTAATCCGTCGATGAATCGATTATCCGAATGTGGAGATTAAATTGTTTCGTGTCGAATTAACATCATTTCCACAACTGATGTCATATATATGGCAACGCTCTCATTGATATCCGTATACATGCTTATTTTGAGTCAATTCGGACCACTATGATACGAAAGTACATGCAATTAACTTTTATCGTTTAATTTGTACTCCTGTTTTAATGAAATTTTCTATTAGATTATTTTTTATAAACTCCTGTTTATATTAACATTGAAAATACAGGAGCAAAAGTATTTGCTATAATCTTTAATGCAGGCGCTAATAATTTTTAATAATATTATGTGTTTGTCTAACATATACACAAAAGAATAATTATACATATTTCACATAAATGATTCAATCTTTTCTATCACAAGAAGTCTTTCAGTGTTCATAATTAATTAATTAATGAGAGCGAACCGCCTCCGGTTTTGGACGGATGTCCAATTTTTCTAATTTTTTTTTTTAATTTTTCTTTTCATAAGAACTCTGCCTATATACGAGTATATTTGGGACAATGAACATGTCAGTGTTTTAGTAGTGGTGGATGCACTGCTTTCAGCAGTCAAAAACTGGGCTCACATTAACTACCATCTTACAGAAGACTAATAGTCCGGTCAAATTAAATTAAAAAATAGGAGTGAAGGTACGTAAATTCGCACCCAGCTCAAAGTTGGTAGAATTGTTCAAAACATCATCATAAATGAAATCTAAAAAATCCTCATCGATCCGATACCTGGAAAAAAAATTACGCGGGGTCAAAGGTCACAGAAACGGGTTTTTCGCGATTTTCAGCAAAACGGTAAGTTTTATCATAAAATTAGTTCAGACAAAAATTGTAGATCAGATAATTATCTATAAAAATGTCTTAATATTTTTTTTCCTAAGAGCCACCGTTTCTGAGATATAATGATTCAAAAAGTTGGAAGAGTTGTAATCGTCATAATATGTATAGATAGTACACCACTAAAGTTCTAATACAAGTAAAAATATTATTCTATCGGTCATTGTAATTTACCCATAAATATTATAAATAAGAGAACTCTTCCAACTTTTTGAACCGTTATATCTCAGAAACGGTGGCTCTTAGGAAAAAAGTATTCAGACATTTTTTATAGATAATTATCTGATCTACAATTTTTGTCTGAACTAATTTTCTGATAAAACTTACCGTTTTGCTGAAAATCGCGAAAAACCCGTTTTTGTGACCTTTGACCCCGAGTAAATTTTTTTCCAGTTATCGGATCGATGAGGATTTTTTAGATTTCATTTATGATGGTGTTTTGAACAATTCTACCAACTTTGAGCTGGGTGCGAATTTATGTACCCTCGGATGTCTAAATTGACCGGACTATGTGAATCACCGCATTGAAAACTCACATTTTTTTAAAATTTGTATGTGAGTAAAGAACTTCGAAGATCACCTTGTCCTTTATTATTTATCCTATTCTAGGTCACCAGCGCTCTTAGATCTAGTGCTATAGACGACAGTAGCAACCTAACATAGAAAGAAGGTTATTTCCTCTTTTAAAAGGACTTGTGTTCTTTTATCGGTTTATTATTGAAATACCCAAAAAATATTCCTACGAATTTTACATCTGGTATGAATTTATTGTTTTCTTAGTCAATAAAAAAGAAATGTAGTAACATCATATTCTTTATTTATCCTATAATGTCAGCAGCACACTAATTGCAACATCTATCTCGTTGCTTGTGTTAATAGGCACCATCAGCAAAGTGTCTTCGTATTGTGTTCTAAAATGATTCTTCTACTGAAACCGACCAGTGATAAATACCTAATTTAATTTAAGATTTATTTTTATTGTCTCACTCAAATCGTAACCAGCGGCTGTCCTTAATTACGCCACAAAGCATCATGAAAGAATAAAAGTCCAAAAAAGAGTATTCTAAAGCACAATACCTTAGTTACCACCGACCAAGAGTTTTAATTAGAGCACTCCCCCTAAAATTGCAGTAAGAAACGAAGCCCGCACCGCGTACCAACCTGAATGCTTAAAATTCCATTGAATTTTGAAAGTGTTGTTTACTATACATTTTGCTTCTTAACCCTCGTAATAAATAATATTGAATAGACGACGACCTGGCTTCGCGGAAACCTTAACGTTTTAATTATAAGGTTGATATTAGAATGATTTGGTGCCCAGATTAGCGAGGTACGTTTCCTCGCCGAGTGTTTTTGCATGCAGGTCGGGCATGTTTTGGGATCCTGATGTTTTGGCCGTCATTAATTACGAATTATGAATTCTGCTCACAGCTCCAAGGGCATAAAGCCACCGGGCAATCCTATAGGCTTTACGTGGCCGGTGTAAGCATGAAAATTTGGCAAAAATAACGCTTTAAATGGAGGGAATGCGGAGATTATGAGATGTAAAAAAAAGTTATATCGTAGTTAAAGCCTCGAAATCTAGACCAAATCCTATTAAGGGCTTCACTTAGGCAAATGATATTTACAATAGAACCCGCTGGCGGCGGAGACAATTCAACAAGCCTAGAAATGGTGTTTTTTTGTTTTTACCATTAGAACAATACGTAAAAAAATAATAAAATTAATACAATTTGTTAAACTGACATTAACTTATAATGGGTACGGGATTCATATGCGCGCAATAAGCCGTTTTCGAGAGAATTTTCAATACAAGTCTAATTCTTCTTGTGTTCTAACTTTTTTTGTGGAGTTTCTATTACTTTAACGAAAATTCTAATTAATACAATTGGTTCCTCACATGTTTAAGTATAATATATATATTTTTCAAAGCAATTGTCTTGTCTATTTCTTGTAAAATCTTCATTAAACAATGAATATTTTTACTATTTAGCGTCTTAGCGTTTTAGCTTAATAATTCAGCTTAATATTAATAATTCAGTTAAAATATTACAAAATCTTTATCTCGGAACATAGTTAATACATAGCTTTTCCAGCGACTTCGTACGCATATGCTTATAAATTATATCCAATGTGTTATTCTGATACATTAACTATGATACTGTAAATTTTCATGAAAATCCTTTTAGCAGTTTTTGCATCTATACACCATCTTAACAAACTTTCGCATTTATAGTAGGACTAACTTTTGCCCCTGACTTCCACCCCGCCCTTTTATCTTAGGTGTTGAAACATTTCTTCAATCTCATATACATATTTTGGATAGGCGCTGTATTTTTTTTAAATAATGGTACCCTATGTTCTTTTCTTGTCTCCATGACAACGTGTATTGTATAATTTTATGATGATCGGTTGAGTGGTTCAGGCGTGAAAGCGTAACAAACAAAACAAAGTCATTTTCAGTTTTACATTATTAGTTAGGATACTGTTAGACCTAGCTTTTAATTTGGTTTATATAAAAAAAATAGAAGTTGTGCATAAACTTGTTTAGTTAAATTGTATTGTTATACTGGAATTTCTGTATGTAAATACATAACAAATGCCTGCACCTATTAAAAAATTCAAGAGAAGTAAGTTTTCACCTAATTTTTATAAATATACATATTCATAATGGCTCATAGCGCGCAGACAAACTATGCTAAAGTCTCTTTAAAATGTGTTTTGTTTATTTTTAATGTATTTAGTTCATTATAAAAGACCAAAATATTCTAAATCCTCATTCACTCGCATACATCAACCTGCGAGCCCTAGTAAACTTAGTAAAATTTAGAAAATAAACATCCTGTACAGTTTCGAGTAAAGGAATCCTTCATTGGCATAAGTAATCCCCAAACGCATAAAAAAAGTTTCGCTATAATTCCTGATACACTACAAAGCTTGCAATAAAATATGTCATTAGTAAATTTATAAAATACTAACTGTTGCACGCGACTTCTTCCGCGTCTCTTTATAAAATATTATTAGTAGAAAACTGCAATTTTGTATGGGGAGGGGTAAAGAACGGAGATGGGGGACGGTGAGTAGCCTATGTTACTCGCTGATAATGTAGCTTTCTATAGATGAAAGAATTTTTAAAATCGGTCCAGTAGTTTTTGAGTTTATTCATTACAAACATACAAAAATACATACATATAATACCAATCTTTTCTCTTTATAATATTTAGTATAGATTAGATAATAAATATGAAATTAAATATGTCAAGCAAAATGGAGCAAAGTTTATAACATTTTAAGAGTAAGGAAAGCCCTTGAGACCCTACTTCAAATATATGTAACAATGCAAGTCAATGAAGTTTGTAAAGAACAATTATGTGTGGTGTAACAAAGACTATGATAAGTATGGTATTTTACAAAACAATAGCATTCAGGAACTCACATAAACTTTTTTTTTTATAGCACCCTATTAAAGTGTTTTCCTTACTCTTAAAATGTTTTTGTTACAAACTATACGTAAAATGTATATCTTTGTGTGCAAGCAGGCATACATAGATATATTATGTATATATTATTATGTTAAAAATGTATACCTATGTATAAATGATTAGTTATTAGTTATAACAAACTGACATTTTTTGAGCGTTAATGTAACATGCAAATATGTGTAGGATGTGCGTTAATCGCACCATCCCATTACACACACATCATCTGCGACTGCTTATAGAGATGGAGGGTTCTGTGCAAATGCTATAGTGGATCACCCCAGTGTCCACCCTATATTGCCCTTCAACCCTACAGTTCCCGTCATGTGCTAGACGTATGTAATACTAGCTGAGCCCGCAACTTCGTACGGTGGTACGCGTAACTTTTTTGTTTTTAATCCGATTGGAATGAAACAGCTTTATGGGAAGCTTGTTAAAATATATCAGTGAAAACCGCATTGAAGTGGTATTGAAATGTTAAAACGACGCTGGAATGATTGCGTTGCTCATGGAGATTACGTTGATGAATATAGCTCATTTTGAACAAAAAATACCGTGATTTCTTTGTTAGGCCCAGGACTTTTCAGCCCATGTGTTATATTGTTGTGTGCTGAAACCTGTCTTTTATGCCTGTATAAATCTCCCTTGAAGCAGCAGGCGCCTTAAGAGAGCATATTTACTGCAGTAGGTTTCATGCTTCTATCGGTGAGTTTCGGTGGGTGAGTGAGCGTTTCGGGTTGCAGCAGTCCTCTCCAAGAGGCTGCGCAACTTGAGCGGTTACAGCGTCTAATTGCCGTAAATAGAGCCGTAAGTGCTTGGATCCGTGCTTATTAAAAAACTATTTTTTAGGGTTTTTAGAAGTTTTGCTTAGCAGCCATTGAAAGTTATTATTTTTTTGTTGTTGTTTTCATTGTTTCTGTTATTGTACAATTTTGATTGGCGTTTTTGAAAAGAGAGAATTTCCACTTGTCCTTGAAGGTCAAAATATTTTGAATTCAAGCGAAGTAGTCCGACTATTGAGAATTTATGCTATTATTATATTTTTATGAAAGTGCACAGTCATTTCCCAAGAGGCTCTGTACAAGGTCCCTACATCCATGTAACAGACAGCGTATTTTCAAATTATTGTTATATTCACATTTCATACCCATCTCAACTGGGTTTCGGCACGTGAGAGCTTCACATTCCCGCCCTCGGGCTTTTCTCTGTTTTTGTACTGAAACTCGCATTTTTCGGTGCGTCCATAGAGGTGGAACGCCACTAGATGTAACATTTTCGTTACTATATCACATAATTTGTATATTATTTTTATTTTTCGGTTATTATTCGATGTAATTTAAATATTGAATGAAGAACTAAAGATTATAGTGTCAATAGATAAGATTATATCTCAGGATTAAATAGTAGATTTTACAACAAGTGCACAAAACGAACCTATAAATGGTTTTGTGGACGAGTTATAAACTCTGCTTTTCACTTCGATTGCGAGGAAATAAAACAGTAGTATCAACATAACATTTCATTAAACAAACGAAAAAACAAGAGCTGTAAATCTTACGACATTGACATTGACATCTTATGACATTGGCTTGGGCTGCAGACCTATGACAGCCTACTATTAAATTAATTTTGTAATAATAATTTTCTTAAATTAATTAAATAACCTACCGTACTTGAATTTAAATTTTAATATCTTTTATGTCTTAAAAAATACATAAGGCAAATAAATTTAAGTAAATATTATAAAATAACAAATTCTATCTATGAACTTCTTATTGTGTTTGGCTGTATGGCTCATTTTCTTTGCCTTAATATACATAGATACATTTATGAGTAGATACGTTAATGCACTTGTGCACAAAATTCGATTTTGTGCAGCCTATATCCTACACAAATAAGCACTTTCAGAGCATGAGAAGAGAAAAACAAATTAATTTCATACTTTGCATATAAATAGGCACAAATATGAATTACAACATACGTATCTATTTGTATTCCTCTTGATTATTTATATATATATAATCTGATGTATATGGTATGTGGTGTATGTGTATTTTATGTATAGTATATGGTGATCGTTTATTGGAATTTAATCAAGAGCAAACCAATTTATTATTTAAAAAAACACATGATTTCTTAAATCTTTTTCTTAAATTTTATTTTTAGCATAATTTATGTTATATTATATAGATTTGTATGTTAATACAAATACTGTTCTGTAAAAATTGATTTGTTTTAATTGCTATATTTAATTGAAGAAATTAATTTAATTGAAGATAATTAATTGAAATTAATCATTTCGGAAAATGATACATTTAATAACATTGACCAACAATAACTACGAACACTACATGACCTGCTTTGTTTCAGTTATAAGCTGACCTCTATTTCCCAATCGTAATCGTATATATTCATGATACCAGACCAGACTGACCTCTGTAATTATTGAAATAAAGTACGAAATTGTAAATCTATAGGCATATTATATATTGAATTATATTGGTACTTTAGAGATATGCGTCCCCCCCCCCGCACAATGTCATATTCGCGCAGTGTCATTTTCGCAATATGTCACGTTCGCAAATATCAGTCTCGCAATAGAGGAATATTTTTGTGCGGTTTTGGTTTTTCCTTCTCGAACTAAAAATAGATTTGAGCATATATAAAAAAGAAGTAAATGTAACCTTGAGTATAATCAGTGTATAATAGTGCTCTTCTATCGTGTAACAATGTAGTAGATGCTTCCAGTATGAAAAAATAAAATAAAAATAGGGTTATATAGCCGGATATAAGCACTCTTTATGTTAATGTTAAATTAATATAGCTGCAATATCCAGTAGGTACACGAATACATCTTTGTAATCTTCTATTTGAATAGAAAGCGAAGCTGGTATTATTTATAGCGTATATGGAAATTCGCCGTGTGAAATGGGCTCGTAATGTTTAATCGTTCTCCCAGATAACATGGACACGTGCTGACCGTCCGAACGGTCAAACCACTTTTGTATTTGTTTTGTTTGTAAAAATATATATCTGATTATAAATTTAAAAAAAATTAAATGTAATTATGTTAACTAAAAAAATTTATTAATTAAAAAACACTTGTCTACAGGATCTTAATTCAGCGGTTACGGTATAATATTTGTTGTACCCGACAAGGGCATGCAAATATTTCTATTTAATTGTTTTTTTTTTCATGTTAAGATCGGTAGACAGGCTGACGTACACTTGATGGTAGGTGGCTACCGTCGCCTATAACACAAGCAGCGCCATAGGTGCTGCAAGTGAGCTACCGACTACAGTAGGATTAAGGATAAGGGCTTAGGAGGGGATAGGAAAATTTAGCTCTGGCATCCCTTACTCACAGTTGTCTTCGGTAAAGCGGGTGGTTATTGGCGCCAGACGGAGCTCTCAAAACGCAGTGTGCCCTTTCCAGATCGAGACCAGAGCCAACTTTGAAATGTTAATTTTTCAAAGTTGCCCTGCCGGAAACGAACCCGGGAAACCTAGAACAGACCGTTACGGCAAGCACCCTAACCATTCATCCAACGGGCTCGTCTAATTTATTATAACTTTTCTTATTTTTTCTAATAACTGTTTTAATGTTATAAATAAATTATAAAATTCTTTAAAGTCATAATAGCAACAGTCTAATAAAGAAAATATAATTCATTATAAACTTTTAATTGAAGCAATACGAATATTTTGAAACTTAATTAACTTATCCTAACTATATAATAAATTTATACTTTATATGGCAGTTCTGTAGTGAGCAGAGCAGAGTAAAGCAGCCAGTCTGGTGATGCTAACAACCCTCTTACACAAAATCACACTAAAATAATACTACGTATGCCGTTGTGTGTTGATGGATTACTAGTAAGAGATGTTGGATTTATTGCTATATTCACCGATTATCCTATCAAAAATTGCACATGGCAACACGACTGCGCTACTTATGTTCGCGGTCGAGCTGGTCAACCCGACCGTACCGCACCCATGAACCAAACAGTTATTTTGCCTTTTATATGGGTAAGAAATAACTTATTATAAATAATTTTAGACAAAATTTTAACAAACATGCCTTTTTTTACGATCACATCTCCGATCAGTTTCATTTAGTTCAAATCACATCATCAATTCGTTTCGTTGACAGAATTACAGATATACTGTAACTATGTTTGAAAAGTTGAATTCATGTGAAATCGGGGCCGGATCACTTGTATTGAGATTAACAAAGGAAGAAAGGGCTCTAAGACACAAAACCAACGACCGATGATGGATTGAATTAAAATATACTTTCAAAATTGTATGTTTTTGAAGTAAAATAAACAATTCCACTTGAAAATATGGCTTAAAACTTTCATTTTAGCAATTAAAATATTGAGAAATTTTCGCATCTAACCCAAGCGACACAAACAAATCAAATCGCTGAAGTTTCTAAGAGCTTTAATATAATCATGCTGACGAGTTGACAGTTACAAACCGAATATAACTTTCACATTGTTGTACAAACATATTTAAAAGTGGCCCTATAATAACTAGGATTATTTTAAAATCCATTGACATATTATATGGTTTTTCTCCTTTTTTCATGAAACCGATTTAATTTTTAGCATCAGTTTTAATGCACTCAGAAGTTATAAGCTTATGAAATTAATTTCAATAATATTTAGAAAAAATATTTAGCGACCACAAGATTGAACTAAAAGGGTTAAAAAAAAGACGGTTGTGGTTCTGTAGGTACCACGTAGCAGATTTGTTGCACATTTTAAATCTCGCTGATCGCGCATTGGTTGGTTTCCGAATGAAAATACCGATAACTGGACGTCGAAAATAAATTTAGGGTCGCATTACTGCACACGATTCGGGCGCACGATATGAATATAAATTGAAATTAAAGTCTACGGGAAGAGCGATTAAAAAAAATGATATTTTCGCGTCGATGTGTTTCCGTTTTTATAGTCTGTAAACTTTCGTTAAATTTGTTGGATAACTTTTTGTTGCTGGAATTTGTTCACTTTTATTTTATCATTTATTAGCTGGTGTCGCGACACCCCTTTGTCTTAGGTGTTCATATGTTTTTAATCTTATTTATAAAACATAAAAATGCTATCTAAAATAAAATTGTAGTAAGAAATAATTTTTTTTTACATTTTGTGACATTTTGTTTATGCGTTGCTTGGTTACGCTTTTTTTTTCGCTGCATGACTGCATTTTTATAATGTTAGATGATCCTTCGGAAGCAGTACTATTTACAGTTTAAAGGTACACTGTATCTTTTTCTGTATCCTTGATGAAAAATTTCATGATGGTCGGTTGAACAGTTAAGGCGTGAAGTTAACCAACAAATAAACTCACTTTTCATTATAAAGTTAGGATTAATGTCATCCTTTTTATATAAAAAAAATACAGGATTAAGCTTAAATTTTAGTACAATGCATGAAGAAATATCTAAATCTAATCTAAATCTGATCTGATCTGATCTGATCTAATCTGATCTAAATCTAATCTAATCTAGGTTTCAGCGCTTTTTCGTTATCTATGTATGTTATTGATTGCAGAAATGCAGGTCATCAGTGGCAACACATGTTTTTGTACATGTTGATGATCGCTGCTAATAGAAGATATATTTGATGACGATAATAATTCAGACGTCCCAAGCTTTTAGTCATGTGATCATCGTTATCCTATCGCCAAACAAAAATTTCTAATCAACAATTTATACCTACATATTCAACAGTCTTCAATTCAGCAAGTTCAGTATCACAAATATTATTTTTCTTGTTAGTTGAATGGCACACACAAACAGATTGTGGAAACATCTTCTATCTTCTCTTAAATTCAATAATATTTAATAAAAAAAAAATCACAATCACTACACCGATCTGTTATTGACTTTTCTATTATAAGTATTTAGGTCGCTTTCGACCGGTGTCTATACTGCGTGTAAAATAAACCCTGTGCACGATAAGAGCAGACAGGGACGAATATGAATTATGAAATCTAAAAAGTAATTGTGTATTAAACTTTAATAATTTTACTGAATTATTAAGATTATTAACATGAAAAATTAACATATTTGAAGTAATATATTTGAAATTGTATAGTCTTTCTATCAGCTTTTCTTTTTCTTCTTCGTACGAATTAACGGCAAATAATTTATAAATACATAGTTATTGTTTGAATAATTATAAACAAAGATTGTTTGAAATTGTTGATACCCTTTTCTTGTATTATTTTGTTTTGTTTTGTTTTGCTGGTAAAAACAAATTAAAACCCTACTATGAGGTTGACAGCTCTAAGTACAAATGAATGAACCGAGCTAAAAAAACTCTAAAGTACCAGTTAATTTAATTTTTTTTTTGTAATACAAGGAACAAAAAAATATAAGATTTTTACTAATAACTTGATACTTGTAATAATTTTGATAAAGATTTAATTTTAGGGGAAGCTTAAATCAGTTTTCGTCCCACTAATTTATGATGTTTCAGATCATGAGCATGCATGACGTTCAAGCATAACGCATAGTAATGAAATGATTAATTTTGTTTTTTTTTTTAAACGTAAAGTGCAGTTGATGTAAGAGGCTACCGTCGCGTAGGTCATTGCGATTGCAAGTGCGCTCCTGACTTTAATAGGATTAGGGATAGGGATTAAGGATAGGGGAATAGGCGTATCTTTTATCCACTCACCGATACAAGGTATCGGTAAGGCGGTGGTCATAACTGCCGGTAGTGTTGCCCAGTTTATGTCTACGAAATGCGGTGTACTCTGCCACTGTCAAAACGTACATTTTACTATCACCTACTTAAATCTAATACCGTATTAACGAAATATTTTTTCTTCACCTTCAATATTTGCTAAATGGAAAATTTGGTAGGTAAATCTTTCCATACGTGAAAATATCGTTAATTTACACCTTTAGCATCAGGTATTCTTATTCGTATATAATATCTTACTTGTCAATACACTTACTGAGTTTCAATAAAACATGAATAGCACAATTCCTCAAAGCATGAACACACTCGAACATTTGAATCGCGAATCGTGATTTTTCCGGGAAACGAAGGAAAAAGGAAAAGTGTCGTCCTTAAAAAGCGAGTCCCTTAATTTGTCGCGATTTGAAGGAAGGCCCTCGTTGCCAGAGAACATCCGTGTAAATAAAATGTCATTTCACTTACTTAACGTTACAAATGAGGGCAATTTGATGAAGGAAACGCTTTCAGTAATAAGGATATGAGATTGATTCATTTGTCAAAAATGTGTTTAAGCGGAAACTCGATATAAAAATATGTGCATAAAGAAGATTTACATGATATAAAAACGATTAGATTCAACAAAAAGATGTTTGATAACATTTGTTAATCAAGAAAACTTTGAGAGTCATTGTTTTAGAATTTTGATGAGCCCGTTGGAAGAGTGGTTAGGGTGCTTGCCTTAATGCTCTGTTCTAGGGTTCCCGGGTTCGATTCCCGGCAGGGTCAACTTTGAAAAATGAACTTTTCAAATTTGGCTCTGGTCTGGATTTGGAAAGTAGTGGCAGGGCACACTGCGTTTTCGCAGTCATGTGGGCACGTTATCAGAGACACAAAAAAGAACATAGGGTATGTTTTATCCAGAAAAAAGGTACCTACTGTCTTCGAGGGATCATCTAAAGAAATTGACACCTAAAAAAAACAAAGATTGAATAAAAAGGATCGTGGACGAAGTCTCGGGCAAATACTATTCAGTTATAAGTTAAACAACATGGTGATGGAGGATGGCGCTTCGCGTGAGTGGAACAATCGAATAATATTTTAGCCTGGTTGTTAATGGACCCTAGTTCAGGAAGCTGTCGGCCAACCTTCAATGTTGAAGAACATGAAGAGAGAAAATTAAAGTTCAATGTTTAGTAATCATTCTAGAAATCATAAACAAGATGTTTCTCGTCGATTAACATGGTTGTGTTTTGTTTCAATCCATTGTGTGGTCTCCATAGAATGTATCACCACATAAGTACTTATTCATATAGTTGGTTTGTTAACAAATCTCAGTACACGAGATAGACGGACTATATATGTATATAATATGATAAGTACCAATATTAGAATGTATGTTTGTTGCGACGCAAAAACGACTTAACGAATTTTGATGACACCTTACATTTATACATCGGAATAGCTCATAGGCTATAAGATATTATGATGAGTACATGATATATTTTTTATAAATTATAAAGGTATGTAAATTATCTTAAAAACTGTACCTATGTTTTAAGGTTCAATATTCAAGATTTGATGCCCGTTCCACCTATACCTACTAAAGTATCCCCATTGGTATATCCGAGTAGGTGATACGTTTTCAAATGTTAGTTTTCTTTAAAATGGAATTTTTTTCAAAGGCTTGGTGTGTATACTTTGGAATTATTTTTCAGTTGTCAGTCTGTCACGTTGCATTGACGTCATTGGCATATCCAATTTATCTGGATTGTTTGTTCTCATTTGGACAGTTCGTAGGGATCGTAGTTTAAATTAAATATTGAGCATATATGTATTACAGGTCCTAATAAAACACCCTACCATATATTTGGTCCATGTTCTAAAAGAAAATATTTTTAATAACAAAAGAAATATACAAGCATAAAATATTTTTGGATTGGGAAAATATTTTATATAGTATTTTTTTTGTTTTAGATCAACGGGTATTATACCATAAGTATTACACCATACACTCGACATATTCAATGACGGATTCAATCTACTTTTACCACCTGTTCGTAGGCTTAGGTCTCCCCCACAGAAAAAACTAAATTCTCTACTAGCCACATCCATATTTAATGTGTCGTCGAATCGTATTATAATAATTAAATAAAACATTACCAATTCTCACATCTGTTTATGTAAAATTTTTTTTATCGTATTTACATCTGAAACAATTTCTATTTCTCAAAGTCTAATCAACTTAGAATAATATGTAAATTGTCGCAGAATCAGATAAGAGAGTAGCTCTTAATAAATGAGACAGCGGCCATAATGTAATCTTTTTTAGGCACTCTAAGGCGGCACTTTACAATAATGAAGTGCCATAATTCATTTTGTCGCTTCCAACTAGAGGTAGCGAAGTGTTTCCGGCGTAGACATGAATAATTTGATCAATTAGTGACTTTGATGGCACATTAAACTTGGGAACTATTAAAAATTTATAGTGTTTTTAATAACTATGTCTATTACATATTATCATAATTATATTGTATTAGGAACTAGCTGGAGCCTGCGACTTCATCTGAAAAATGTATACATATAATAAAATCGTAAACGAGCCGCGTCTGTACACAAAACACAATTTATACACGTTGTACTAATGTTACCGAAGTAAGAAAAAAGTTTTTAGAATTTTTGTCTTTCTGTAAGTTTGTGCACGATAATCTCAGAAACAGCTTAACCGATTTGAATGCGGTTTTCACTTATGTATTACAGCGAGGTTCCCGAAACATTTAGTGTTTGTTCTATTCCAATCGGTTTACAAACAAAAAAGTTATGTAAATTTAAAGAATCACGTCCAACATTTTTTCGATAAAAATGCAATAAAATAGGTAACTCTTCGGTTGAATTGGATGAAACTTTAGTTAACTATATATTATCATCTGTAAAACGATGATGATTGAAAGTTTATATAAAGTTTAAAAATAGTCAATTTAGTTGATTTTGATGAATTCAAAATTTAAGTTGACCTCAGATCTATATGATAAGTATTATTAAGTAGGGTTCAGCTTAGGCTGGTGATCCTTTATTTAAAATAACATCGTTCTTTGCCTACGATGCCTTTGTGCACGCTAATCTCAGAAACAGCTTAACCGACTTTCATGTCGTTTCCACTGATTCATTGTAGCAAGCTTCCGGTAATATACGTATGTAGTGTATATTTCATTCCAATCTGTTTACAAACAAGAAAGTTACGCGTTATTCCGAATACCACGCGTACAAAGTTGCGGGCACAGCTAGTTAAAAATATAATACTTAAAAAATGCCTGACATCTTTACCGCTGTGACGACGGTGAAAATTGTAACATATTAATCCCTGTGATGTATCACGTCTTCAATAATAATAATTGTTTCATTACATTTACATGAAACAATAGTGTAATTTTAAAGTTACATTTTAAAGTTACTTCAGTTCTGAACTTAGATCTATATGCCGCTTGTGGAGTCAGGTATACATAATAGGTTGGGGAAAAGTTTTTTTAAAGACATTTTTTTAAAATTTGTAGAATTTTTGACTGTAGAAATTTTGGGACTTCTGATAAAAAAAACGCGACAAGTAGTTTTGACAGACCTCTCTTGATGTTAACCTGACACTGCCTAAATAATTCTGAGGAGACCGAAATAGGTGGAAATCTGAAGGTGCAAGGTCAGAGCTATATGGCGGATGCATTAATATTTGCTGAGGGGCTAAAGATGTGTGTGGTCTAGCGTTGTCGTGATGAAAGACCACACCCTAATAGATCAATTCCGGCTGCTTTCTCTCAACTTCTTGCTTTAATCTCATCAGTTGTTGGCAGTAGAGATCCGAATCGATGATTCTGCAGGGCGGTAAAAACTCAACAATGCCCTTCTAATCCTACCACACACACAACAACACCTTATTGCGAGTTAACCCGGGTTCTGGCACAGTCTGTGAGGCCTGACCGACCTTTGACCGCGACCTTTTTCGTACGTTCTTGTCATACGTGATCCACTTTTAATCGCCAGTTATCAATCTCCCCAAAAACGGTTCGGTTTCGTTACGTCTCAATAAAGATTTTTTATAGCGACTTGCGTAGCACTTTTTCCTTTTTTGTAATAAAATTTTTAAGGAATTTCTTCATTAGATTGCACCTAACCTTTTTAATGTCATCAAATCCAGCGAGATAGAAATGGTGTAGCCAAAGACATTTTATTACAAATTTATACATACCACATTTAAGTGAAAAGACTTTTTCCCCGACCTAATATAATTATTATACAATAGTACCTGGTAGTATAGTATGTACCTATAGTTAATAGGATAACAAGGTTAAAAAAATCCATAATGAACCATATAGGTTCACCGTAAACCATTTACATTCTAATATAGGCTATATTAAACTTTACGCGAAGAAACGAAATCACGAACTAAGTTTCATTCAACTTCAACGGAAATGCGGGCAAATTATCCAATTATTATAGTTACATTGGTTTGTTTTAAAATGCAATTTATTTATGTATATCCATGAGTATAATAGGTGCTCCTGTTTTGTTTATTTTTTTAATACTAAGTTGTTTTTGGTTCTATCCTTCGAAAAGTATGATTTTGGTTTCAGTTGGGATACGGTTTGAGCTGACTTCAAAACGGTGAAGAACTATTTTTTCTGAATCAATTTAATTTAGACAAAAAAAATTGTGCTATATCGTAGAAATCGTAGAAATATAGGTTTAATATGTAAATAGAAAATCTGACATATTTTTTTTGTAGTTTGATTTTACTACAATCTTTACGTGGCTTTACTTATTATAGTTACCGCATTTCCACATCTAGATGGCGAGTAGAAAACCGCCATCTGTCGATTACTTTAAAGACTAGGGTTTATTATTTTATTCATCTATGGGTTATGGGTTTGTAATTTCATATTTCAAGACTTACTTTCACGGAAATTTTATACTTAGTCTTGTCAGTATTACGTATTTTTTGTGTGGTAAAACTAAATGATATCGATAACATTTATTACCCAACTGTCTCACAAAAGTTATAATTATTAGAGTATATACATATATATACATATTAGAGATAAGTTTTGTCTAGTATGTGATATTTTACATCATAATTACTTACCACGTGATGTAATGTTCATTTTAGGAGGAAAAAATCGAAGATGTGCAATGTTTGAAACAGTTCGTTTTTAAATTTTGCATCTTTTGGTTTCTGGTTTACACAATTCTTTATTTCATATAAATCCCTATGACATAAGTTCTTAAAAATTCGAATAGTGTAAATGGTGTTTCCATAAAAAAATGATTGTAAAATATTATAGGCAAGTGCCTGTTCATTCTAAAACAATTTTACGACTTCCAAATTATGTTGCTATATCAGAATTCCAGGCACGTCAGAAATTTTACCAAACGATATTATTGCGAGAATAACTAACAAGCAAGGATCAACCTTCTGTTCATAATTTTACAACACGATCTTTAATGTTACAATATCACTTCATGCAATGGAGAATCGTAAAACAGTTAAATAAGCATTTGCGAGCATTGATAAGAATCACCCCAAAAGTCGTAAAAAATCGTTTCCATTTGAATTCTGGTCGTTTTTAGTGCTTATTAAATAGCTGACGTATCGAATATTCTTTGAAATTTTACTTAGTTTATTTTGGTAACATGTGTGTGCATGTGAGCGTATTTTATTATAGACAATTTTATTGCTCTAAGAGGCCTTTACAAATATATTTAGCATGTTTAGATAATATGATATATGCTTTAGATAACTATATATTTTTGTATGTATTTTATATAGGTCATTAAAAAAATAACCAAACACTTACATATATACATATATCATAAAATTTGACCGACACGATTTGGCTTCGCTCAGGGTGCATCTGGAATAAATATACCTTTAAAAAAATTAAAGTTTTTTTTTTAATTATTAGGCAGGCTGACGCTCCACTTTATGGTAGGTAGCTATCGTCGCCTAAGGAAACTAGCGTCACTTACATGAGCGTTGACGACCCTGCAGGAATTTTACCGCGTATTATTATAAGCAAACCTACAAAATCCGACCACTTCCCTTAAAATATTAGTATATTTATTTAGAGGCTGTACTAATATTATAAAACAACATCACAGGAGGCCAATCGCTAAGTTAAAAACTAAGCTCCATTTTTTAAAATATGGATTTATTTTATTTCTCATACATCTTTTGAAATAAATATGACTAAAAACCGCACTATTTAATTATCTTTAGGTTTCAATAACCATATAATACTCATACCTATTACCGTCACATTATATGGTTATTGTTTATTTCACAAACAGCAGTAGAGAGAGAGAGAGAGAGAGAGGTATGTCAATATTGTGAGCAATTATTTGATAATTGACGCTGCCGGAGAATATATTCGGTGTGGTGTGGATGCACTTTGTGCACTAAAATATGGATGGACGTAAATTTCTTTACAATAAATAATAATATAATTAATCGCGAGAGTGACATTTTGCTTACACATTGTCAAAGGAACAGAAACTTTCATCTTGAAAAAGAATACAGTTCTCAATGCTTAAAAATCATGTCTGTTGAAAATAAGTATTATGTAAATTTCATCGCAAAGAGTAAGACCCACGACCAATCCGATCTTCCGATATTTCTGTGACAAGATAGATTCGAATGTCTCGTAACAGTGAATTTATTAGTAGATGTTGCCCTCGGATTTACCCGTGTCATCTATTCATAAATTTCAGAACAGTAGTCTTGTATTATCCCAAGTGTTGTAAGTGTTTGGTTATTTTTTTTATGACCTATATAAAATACACACCAAAAATATAATATAGTAACTAGCGACCCGCCCCCGACTTCGCCCGGGGTGCAATTTTTATATATAGGAACATTCCCCGTTTATTCCCCGTTCTACCCGTTCACGCGTGATGCCATGACCAAGGGAAATAGGGATTCACAACCAGTCCGCATTGAAAAAAAAAGAAAAAAACAGAAAAACTTTATATTTAATACCTGAAACCTGTATATGCCTGTCAACGAGTATTACGAGGATCCTCCCGCGAGACTCGGGCAATCGGCTGATTTGCAAAAGTCGTGTTTTACTGAAAACTTGTTTGAAATTAATATTATCATATTAAATAGAGTTAACTATGTCAATTTTCTTCTACTGGATTACAATCCTCTAATAGTATATTTTATTTTCATAGTGCATTAGAGATATCTCATATATGTATTTTACTAGAAATATAAATTTTAAGTTTTCTCCTAAAAATGAAATCAAGAGCCAGGTTCCCACTACGTCGGACCGGCAGATTTGCCGGAAACCGGCGGGCGCCCAGACGTAGGTAGCATCATCGAAGTTTGGTTTTAGTATTAAACATACATCATCATGCTGCTAATTTCAAAGCACAGCGGGTGAGCAGGGGTCAGGGATATTCCTGACCCCGTCCAGAGGTTCTTTCGGCGCTCCGCAGTGACAAAACGTCCGGCAAGAATGCCTAGTTCGGCGTTTTTCCGAATACAACATAGTGTGAACAGATTTATATAAATTGAACAGCCACTGTACTTTCCTGCATTTTTACCGGCCCGTTAATTTCGTCGGTCTGGCGTAGTGGGAAAAATCTGTTTTTGTTGATCTCAGAAGGTATCGCCTCCAATAAAAACACGACCACAGCCACATTTAGCTGTTAGAAATGGTTAGAAATATTGTGACTACATTAGGTACAGCAGATTCATAATTAGGAGATGTGTTGATAAAGACCTCGGTCGGCTGTTTTAGTAATGTACTACAAACCGTATACAACGCAACCCGTCAATTCGTTTCAAATTTGTCACCTGTGGAAACCACGAATTTGTAATGAAGCAATTAAGTGCCCGCTGAACGTTCAGTGCGCCTTTTGTGCTAGAACGTGCACCTGAATTATGCCAATTGTTTACGTTCCTGTTGTAGGACATGGCTACAATAATGACACTGCGGTCAAATATGCTAATGTGTGGTATTAAAACGACCGTAATAAGGATTGGACTTAGAAATTCTAGATACAATATGAACTGAACAGATTAAATTTCAGAGCACACAATTTAAAGGCTCATTTTTGAAGTCATCGCGTAGATTAATTGAATTTTTGTTTTAAAAGTAGGTTAAACAATTTTAAAACTGCAATCGAAATGGCACACTGTCTTAGGCATTCAAAAACTAGTTAGTCGCCCTGGGGTCAGCAGAAACAAAGCAGAAAGTACATAAAATTTGTGCTGTTGTGTCTCAGTGCGCGAGTAAGGGATGCCAAAGCTCTCTTCTTTATTCCCCTTCATCTCTAATCGTCTTTTCCGGGTCGGCAATAGATCCCTATGTCATGCTTGTGTTAATAGGCGAGCTAGCCTACTACCATCAAGTAGCTATAAAGACTTATTCTCGACAATAATCATAAAAAATACTCTTTTATAACTCATATATTTTAATAAACTTTATTCATTTTCTCTAATAAAATCGTCATTAAGGTCGAAATTTCTACAATAATGCATTGCTTGTCATTGACAGTGAAATGGCTTTTAATCGCCATAGACAAGACAGATATAGTTATATAAACCTTATACGATTTTTTTCAAAATTAATAAATTATAATAAGTGTACCTACCACAATTGTAAAAGTAAAATTCTATTTTATATATCTGTTACTCAAACAGTTAAACGAATTTTGATGAAAGATAAACACAAAATATTACAGATACAACTGTTATTATAACTTATTTCTATAAAGCTACAAACAATAATATACAATAATATACAATAATATACAAATAACAATATACTATACAAACAATAACGTCGTCTTTAATTTTATAATGCAAATTTATGCCAAAGTGGCATTTTCATTGGAGTGGCCAAAAAAGCTCTGCGGTATGAAAGTATAAATGATATGCCGAGATATATCAAAGATCGTTAATAGGGGAACGGACAAATTTTCAGAAAGTGTTTTAAATTAATCTTCATGGATATTTATTCCCATAAAAACTACTATTTTATTTATTTATAGCCTTTTAGGTACTCAAAATCATGTTTTAACATTGTTTGTTTGAAAATGCCGCCAAAACGCCACGATAGTTCATCTGAGAGCGCGTAACGTCATTTGTGGTCATATCATAACATAACAGCTGTATTAGCATAAGACAATGATTGCCCACAAATGACGTCACGCACTGTGATTGGTGTTTCAGTATAGATTAAAAATATTGTAAATAATAAAATTTTATTTCTTCATTTAAAAATATTTAAATGAATTATATTAAATTATTATTCGATAAATAATCGTAAAAAATTATATATTTTCTTTTACAGTACATTTTAGATTTTAATCTGATTACTGTCCGATCCCCTATTTTCTCCTTTAATAAAATTTCCTCTAAGCATCGAAATATAATAAAATGTTCTCCTCTAAGCAATAAGATATTTATGTACTTACAGTACAATGTTGCTTAACATTGTTTGACAGTCTTGGTCATGAAATTTGTGTCCATTCACTTACAGATATATATGTACAAGTATGTTTTTACACCATACGCTTATGTTTTTACACATCCAATATGTTTCTGATGGTGTGTTCGTCTTCATAGGCTAAATGAGGGTTTTTTAAGATGACGTCACTTAACGTACGCGAAATAAGTATTTGCAGCAAATTTAAACTCTATTGTCTAGAGCCGAACACTCAAATGAGGGTTTTCTGAATCGGTCTAATTGAGATAGCAGCACTGCAGCGTCAGGTCCAATGAACTGTCAAAATACATACGCGAATTGCAATTTTCTATGTATTTTTATTGCACACAATAAAAAATACATAGATTCTATCTATTTTTTATATTCTATGTATTTTTTGTATAATATTCTATGTATTTTTTATGCAACACAATAGAATATCAATAATTTATGTTTAGTACCTACGACTCTGTGCTATCTGACATCTGTAGACCTGACGCCTACGAAGCGCAACCTGGTGGCAGAAAAAGCATCGAAAACACTCATTGAAATAAAAAAGCTTTGCATGTCCAAAATATTGTAATTCAGGAGTGCTCACATTTAAAATTCGATTCACAATTTGTGTTTGATGGCAACATGATTTATATTTAAGTTGATTCACAGTTAAGCCAGAGTAAACACCTTATTACTTTTTTATATCGGAATAAATCCGTGCTAGCGGCGACTTCATCAAAGAAACGCGCGGTTTTGTCAAGACGTTTTTTATTCGCGCCAATCCTTCTGAAAACTTCTGGTAGTGACCTACACTTATAACCTACGCCATGATACACACTACTTACTTACACTACTTAAGTATGTACATCACACGGAGTTGCGGCACAATCGATAACTTGTAGTTTGAGGTAAATAGTCAGCAGTTCATATCTGAACACCTCTAATTAGAATCTAATTAGTTATTCATTTTAAATTTTGTATAACACTTTCCTACATATGTATAATATTAATTATTATACCTATTATTATTATTATTATATCTACCTAATAAATCTACCTAATAATACATAAAGTCACTTCGAAATTTGTAACCATTTTCAATATCTATTTTAATTAGTTTTAAAATTGCCCTTGAATTCGTTTCACATAAGGTCAAATTCTTCGAGGTTTATCCAATACATACCTCATGGCTGCAAGCGAGTAATTGCATAACTAAAGACTTTCGGGTAGAACCTGAAAATGTCACTTTTATCAAATAAAAATACAATACAAGTTTTGCAAAATATAACCTACTAGCTGAACTCGGCCACGCTTCGTTGCGGCCCATACGGCGGGCGGCGGCGTGCGCTTGGGGCGCGCGGTAGTGGACACTGATTATATATAATACTATTTATCGTAGCGTGATGTTATTAGTCTATAGCCTTCCTCGATAAATGGACTATTCAAAACAAAAAGAATTTTTCAATTAGAACCAGTAGTTCCTGAGATTAGCGCGTTCAAACAAACAAACAAACTCTTCAGCTTTATAATATTAGTATAAATAAAGAGATGCAGTTTTTTAAGCCAATCGTTTCCTATTTCTATTTGTAAGTCACGAACTCATATTTTCCCAAGCTTACTTGCTGCATCGTCATATATTTATATCCGTTGCTCAGTTTCCTCCGCAGACACCTCTCAATCGATATTTATAAGAACCAATTTAAGTCAATTCCGTACAAAGTTAAAAGTTACTGTCGGCTATATGAGTTGGCAACTGGAAAATTCAGTATTTTATAAAAGAGATATATGGCGTCAGGTGGCGGAAAGTTTTAACGATACTTTCTATACGTATACCATACACATTACAAAGAGAGTCTGTGCGAAATATTTTAATCAAATCCAAAATTGGCACGCTTCAAACTTTTACCGGATCAAAGAAGCGGCATTGCTTGAAATTAAGTAAATTAAATTCTAGGTAATTAGCTATATGAGTAGGGATGAATGTGGAAAAGATGCTTTTTAAATTTAATTAGAAAATTTTCTCGACTTTAATCCTAAGAAATTTTCACTTATTTATTACCTAAAAAAGTTATACACATTCAATTTCAAATGGTATTTAGGTTCAGCTACTTTAGACACTAGCCCGTGTAAAAAGACGGGCTAGTGTCTAAAGTAGCTAAACCTAAAAAGATAAAAATTGATATATTTAATATTTATATACAACAACCTAAGATTGCAAAGTATGCAACCGTAATTTTAACGTTTTAAACACTAACACTTCTGTTAAACTAGCCTACACATTTACGTTTCTAATTGTCTCCTATAATATATCATGTCTCTGATTTTTTTTAAATCCACTGATGCCTTTTACGTGTACTTATATTCGCTGATTTACAAATATTCAGATTTAAGACTGAAATGCCTAAATTTAATATGACCTGAATTATTGAAGAAAAGTCTAGATATTTCTTAGTTATATAATTTTTAGGATCAAATTAGTAGGTAACTAGTTTCACATAAAACCGCATAAAATAATTTTTTTTAAAGTAATTATTTAAAACATGGCATTGTAAACCTTACTAAGTAAAACTTGAACATTAAGGTATTTAATAACTCGAAAATATTCCTCAATTAGTATAAAACAAAATTGCGTTCTTTCAGTGGAATATGGCTTTAGTGATTATGCTCAATTTTAACCGAAATAAGACGTTTTCTTTTTTAATTTACAGTCTTGAGAATTCTTAGATAATATTGTGTTGTATTTCGCAGCGAAATTAAATATGTTTAAAACGCTTCTAGTACAGTATAATATAAATTACTGTAACCGGTTTTGAGGGCGCCTAATTTATGGGATTACCTAGGCAAAGTTAGGCGACACTATTGAGGGGCTATTCATGCTGCAAAGTTTGCAACCGGCGAACTAGAAGCTTAGCTTGTAGGACTAATTATTAACTATGCTAGTATAAGTATAACATGCCAAAAGTTAGAAGTTGAAAATAACACATGAGGTTTTTCATTATACTTGTGTATAATCCTACATTTATTACAATCCCACTGTTGGAAAAGTGGGTCTTCTCTCTTTGACCACCATCCACTGTGTTGGCGGATATTTATTTTTCTTTAAATATCGCTATGCTAGTCTTTTTACACACTTCACAGTGTGTTCTATCAATTCACCATCATTTCTCATCCTCGCAGCCGCATTCGTTTTTAGGAACTTGCGTCCGCCATGGTCACCCGGATCTTTCTTTGACTCGTCTATTATCATTTATGTATTTTACTTTTCTACTTATTTATTTGTAGTTGAAATTGAACATTAATATTACAATAATTTATATCAAATGATTCTTCTTTTTTGCATACGCTTGTTTTCGCGATTACTCTTACGTGACTACGGGACTATGGGATCAATAAAGTCACCCCAGCTACGCCGGATATATAATGGATACTATTAGTAGCTATACTAGTAGCACCCAGCTATATATAATGAAGTACTATATAGTACTTCTTTATATATATCCGTGTTTGTTTCAGGGCTCGGTTTTGTTCGTTGCAGATTTTCTAGTGAACTTAGTATCTCTGCTGTTGTTAGTGTGCGTGGGCAGGTGTTTTCTCGGTTTTCATACATCCTCAACGGAGCCATAAGGCGTAAGGGAATGTTTGTTACATCTAAAATAAAAATAATTAGGTTTTTTTTAATGACTGGTATGCGGTAATGTTTTCTACCAAATTACTTTGTTTACTTATCTTAAAGACACTTCATTTACTTCGCAATACTTCGGTAATCTACTAGTTTAAAGAAACAACATTTGCACACAAGATGCATTACCGGCCTTGCTTGTTTAAAATACTCGTGGAAAAATATATCTACTTATGTTCATAAAGTTAAAGTTAAAGTTTTTATCAATATAAAAATAGGATTGTATGTGTTAAGTGCTAACAAGAAAAATATAAGTTATTTACCTATTTGTAAGCACTTAACACAAACAACACTCGACTACTACTAGCGACCCGCTCCCGAATTCGTACGGGTCAAATTTTGTATAAAAACCTTCCTTTTTTAGCGCTCTTTCCAATAGTGAAAACCGCATCAAAATCTGTTCAGTAGTTTTTGAGATCATCGTGGACATACATACAGACAGATAGACGCGGCCGCAGACTGTTTTATAAAGTAGTGTGGATTGGATATGATGATTCGGAAATATTTTGTACGCGCTGCTCGACGCACGCGTCGCTTTAGTCGTTCATGTCAGACCGCATGCCGGTTTTCGTTCAGTCATTTCATTTTTTCATAGTAAATCAGTCGCTGTCGTTTGATATGAATGCATTCTATGTAAAGTGGTACAAAACTCGCATACACAGGTAGCACACGTACGCAGTCTCTTCCAGTACCTAACCCAAATCCACGCACGTCTTCTGAATTATCATTTCCACGATTAAGGTTGGCCGTGTGTTTATTATAACCGCTTTGCGTATTAATCCGATAGGTTTTAATCCTATTAAATTCAATCCGCTGTTCACTAAATTTTGAGTGGTTGCGGGTCGCGAGTGAACACTAATCATTTATCTACATAAGAAACCAGAACCTGAATTCCACAAAAATCACCAAGAGTCTGAGTAAATACGCCGTTGGTGAAGTCTACTTCGTAAGTTAAGGCAACGTAATAATTGATAAATATAATAATATAATAAAAAAAACCGCTGCTGACAACTGTCAAGTCCATTTCTTTCTATTTTAATTTTATAATGTTATCTATTTGATTATACAAGGTTTATTTGGATACAATTTAATATAAATATGAAATAGATATGTGTAAAATAATAAATTACAAAGAGGAATACCTATTTATCAAGATATCAGTGCAATATAAATATGAGACCAAAATGTCAAAATGACACCTCACTATTGTGAAATATTAATATGAAATTTTAACACGAAATTTGATCGATGCTACTAAGAAAACGGAAAGACAGAGCGGAACAAAGCGCACGCCCACCACCACTGCCCGTCTCGTCGTCTCCGTGCTCCTCGGCGGATGAGTTTTTAACCGCCGACGACAAGAGCACGTCGAGTGACGATGACGGGCCGACGCCGCCTTCGCCGCCACGAAGACCTGCGCGACGAGGACGACCACCGCTGCCGGCAAGCTTGGGGCCTGCGAGGCCATCCGCCTCGCGCCCGGCCCCCGCTACCGGTGGTGTAGTGCGCCGCATGCGATGGACTCACACCATGAATGAGAACTGCATGCGCGCCTATTACGGGGCTACGGAGGGAGCAACTAACCTGACGGCGTACCGTGCCAGGATGCTGTCTCTGTTTCAGGCCCTTGAACCAGCCGTCACCGTCACCGCCCAACGACTTTCGGATCAAGTGCGGGCTATTCAACGGTGTCAACTGTTGGAGCAGTCTGTACTTGATCGGCTACGCTTGGACTCACTACCTGCTCGCACAACCTCTGCAGCGACACAGGATCTACGCGCTGCGCTGCCGTTACCGGAATCGGCTAGTATTCCGACATCGGCGGCGCTTCTCACCGATCCTGTTGACCAGGAAAATTGTGCGAGCACTAATGTAAGTACTGAGACGAAAGAGCAATTGAGGAGGGCTTTGGAAGAGGCGATCTCCCGGTATCACACCAAGCCTAATGACAGGCCCCGTCTACCGCGTTTGCCAATGCATAAACAAAATATTGCATTGATGGGAGCCCTGAACATTCTGCTGGCACCATACATAAAGGCCAGCAGAGACTTAACTGATACGCACTCGATTTTGTACTGTGGGGCCATTGCGGCGTGCCGCGTTGCCCGTGTCAAATTTTTGAACTTTGACCGAGCAACTCGTGACGCCGAGGATGTCCCTGCATGGCAAGTGCGAATCGAGGGACGTATCAGTAAGTTCAGGACTCTCATAGCTAAACTTATTTCCTTCTGTAGGGGAAACACTAGACCCCGAGTAATGCGTTTCGTTGCCCAGGCCTTTGTAGGTACAAATATAAAATCAAAAGACTATTTAACCTGGGCAACGGAACGCATTGACTATTTTAAACAAAAAGTTTATGCGTTGGCAAATCGTGTGAGACGATATAAAGAACGGGTGCATAGATACCGACAGAATCGTCTCTTTCAAAGTGACCAAAGAAAGGTGTACCGAGATTGGGAGAAAACCAATCAAAGTGTGAACGTCGGACATCCACCTGACCCAGAAGTTATGTTGAAGTTCTGGCGTGATATCTGGTCGGTGTCCGACGAGCATACTGAGGGTGATTGGATATCCATTGTCGAGCAAGCGTGCGAATCTATCACAACCATGAAGGCGATTAATATCAGTCCCACAGACGTAAGTTGTGCAATCCGTTCTACCCAGAATTGGAAAAGTCCTGGACCGGACGGATTGCACAATTTCTGGATTAAAATGATTCAATGTTCGCACGAGTGCTTGGCAATGCAATTCCAAAAAGCCCTAGAGTTGGGCACTCTCCCAAACTTTTTAACAACTGGTATCACCTTTCTGCTCCATAAGTCTGGTAGTACCACTGAAGCTAAAAACTACAGACCCATCACATGCTTACCTACCATCTATAAGCTACTTACATCTATTCTGAGAACAAAAATTAATTCGCATATTTTAGAAAACAATATTTTGGACACAGCTCAGAATGGATGTAAGATTGGGTCCCGTGGTACTAAGGAGCTCCTCCTCATAGATATGACTATTTGCCAGCGTGTCCGGCGGAACAGTGGCGCCCTCTCGGTAGCTTGGATTGACTACCAGAAGGCCTATGATTCGGTGCCCCATTCGTGGCTGAGAAGGATATTAGAGTTATATAAAATAGATACGACTCTGAGATCCTTCTTAGCTATGTGTATGGGGCAGTGGATCACGGTCCTTCGTCAACCTGGATATCGGGGGAGCGACGCTGGTTTGCGGGACACGATAAAGATAGAACGTGGCATCTTCCAGGGGGACAGTTTGAGTCCTTTGTGGTTTAGTCTAGCTTTAAATCCTCTCAGTACTCTGCTGAGAAATTTAAAACTAGGCTATAGGCTACGGAGGGGGGGAGAAGTCATTTCTCACCTACTGTACATGGACGACCTTAAACTATTTGCACCGAAACCCAAAGACCTGTTAGAGTTACTGAAAATAACTCAATGTTTCAGTAACGCAATCAGGATGGATTTCGGTGTAGATAAGTGCGCGGTCATGCATGTTCAGAAGGGGAAAGTCGTAAATTCTCCAAATTTACAACTTTCAGATGAAATGTCTTTTAAATCCCTCTCCGAAGTTGAGACATACAAATACCTTGGTATGTCACAGTCATTGGGTATTAGTGATAAAGATATAAAACAGACAGTGAGGACGCGTTTCTTTGGCCGCCTGACAAAAGTTCTTAATAGTTTTTTATCAGGAGGTAACAAGGTACGCGCCTTCAATGGCTGGGTTATGCCTTTACTCACTTACTCCTTTGGCATACTAAGGTGGACTCAGACTGAGCTCGATGGCTTAGACAGGAGGGTTCGTCAATTGCTCACAGCGCATCGCATGCTACACCCACGCTCATCGGTTATGAGACTGTACATCCCACGGAAATTGGGGGGTCGCGGTTTTTTAAACGCCAAGAACCTCCATAACCGTGAGGTGTACAGCCTTAGGGAATATTTCCTGAACCACGGGAGTGGGGTACATCGCGACGTTGTAGCAATCGACAAAAACTTCACGCCACTATCTCTGGCAAACGGGAACTGGCGCAGGCTAGTAGTTTTAAGCACCGAAGATCGTAAGAGTGTATGGAAGGGCAAGGAGCTACATGGGCGATTCTACAAGGCCCTGACAGGACCTGAAGTGGATTCGCTCATGTCAGTGAACTGGCTACGTTTCGGTGACCTCTTTGGGGAAACTGAAGGTTTTGTCTGTGCAATTGCGGACGAAGTTATTAAGACGAACAATTACCGGAAATATATCCTGAAGGACGGTACGGTCGACATCTGTCGGGCATGCCACCGTCCTGGAGAGACACTCAGGCATATTATTTCCGGTTGTGCTCATCTTTCTAACGGCGAGTATTTGCACAGACACAACCAAGTAGCCAGGATCATTCATCAGCAACTTGCCATTCTATACGGTCTTATCGAGTCTGAGGTGCCGTACTACAAGTACGTGCCTGCGCCCGTTCTCGAAAATGGTCATGCTACGCTCTACTGGGATCGCTCCATAATCACGGACAGGACTATTGTCGCCAATAAGCCTGACATCGTGGTTATTGACCGATCCCAGCGCCGGACGATGCTTGTCGACATCGCTGTTCCGCATGACGAAAACCTCGTGAAAGCCGAAAAAGAAAAACTTACCAAATACATCGACTTGGCTCACGAGGTGACCGCCATGTGGGACGTCGATTCGACGATTATCGTCCCGATAGTCGTCTCGGCGAACGGTCTTATAGCGAAGAGCCTCGACCAACATCTTAAGAGGCTCTCGCTAGATGGCTGGATCAAGGGACAGATACAGAAGGCGGTACTTCTTGACACGGCACGAATTGTCAGGAGGTTCCTCACTCTGCAGCCCTAACCACCGGTAGCTTGGGCCTTGCCCCGCTATTAGAGGACACCTAATTTTAAGTTTTTTATAATATTTATTGTTTTTATATACATATATATTGTAAAAAATTTAAAATTAAGAAAATAAATAAATAAATGAATAATAATAATAATAATAATAATAATAAATTTATTTTATTTCACAATATTAACATAATACGTACATGTTTTATTGTAGCAAACAGTTAAAAAAATGAAAAAGTAAATATGTTAACATGATAATAATATGATAACATGATAATGTTAACATGATGTTAAGTAATATTGATAAATATTTGATCATTTGATAAATATTTCTATGGAATAACTGATGAGGGGAATATTATATACATATACCTGTTTTTAGATGTGCTGGGCTAATGCTCGATTTTTACGAATAACAAATCGGGGAAGTTTACCAAAAAGAGTTAATTACATTTAAATTTGTATTTGTACGCGATTTAAGCCAGCCAACTCATTTGCGATTTATCAATGTAGGTACATATATACTTCTAAAATCGGATCGCCACATTATATTTTTTCTGTTATTTGAATTCTTTAATCAAGTGTAAATAAAAAGAGCTGTTAATGTATATTTATTCCAAGAGATATTTTATTTTTACTTCCTAATCTATACTATCATTATCAGTCTGTGTATCTCCTCTCCCAAGGCTTGCTATCATGTACAGTCTTCTGCCTATTGCATCCAGCCGTTTCCTGCAATGCCTTTTACCGGGCAACAGGGCCTGCGCGGCGTGTGCGTCTGGGTATATATAACAGAACCATTAATATTATAAATGCTAGAGCGACAGTCTTTATGCGTACGTATATTAGTTGGAAGCACACAGGCTACTTTTCAAATTTTATTTTCTTATCAAGCCATAATTTATAATAACAGTTATATGAGAGTAACACGTCGTTAACATATACACATACAATTATGTTAACACGCTAACAGACGTTAACATTTCGATACGTATTGAACACTCTATACTCATAATTTATTTCAAGCCTCTATACCACCGCCTACGTAAATCGATTGATCTATAATTAGATTTGAATGCCCGAAGTAAATCAACCGTGAAAAGGTATTAATATTGTATTAATATAATATTAATTTTATTATTAACTAGCGGCCCGCCTCCGGCACCACTATGCAAATAACCTTCCTTGTTAAACGCTCTTTCCGTTAGTGAAAATCGCATGAAAATTCGTTCAGTAGTTTTGCGATTATCGCGAACATACATATATACAGACAGACAGACGCGGCGGGAGACTTTATTTTATAATATATATATAAAGAAGAAGACTGTCTAAGAAGGCAAAAATAGTCGAATATTTCTATTTTTAAAAACCACTTTTATTGAAAACAAAAGGCCATGCTGCCGTCGATTAAGTTGCGAGAAAAATCTTAATATCAATTAATATTAGTTCATTTTAACACAACTCAATGTACTTGTACATCACGATTATTGGCGACGGTACTTGGGTGGGCAGGTCTATGGTGTTGCTCCGGTTGACTTGCCGCCGTCGATGACCATATGAGTTGTGGACTGTATATTTTAAGTTGTAGCCGGACGGAAGATTGAAGGAGACAGCGAATAGTTGCAAGTGTCGTTTACTTCTTAATTAATTATCTACAGCAATTGTAACTATAGTTAAGTATAGCAAATCTTATCAGAAGGTACAGAGATAAACGATGGTTCTTTAGGCTCCGAGTGCTAGCGGTAGTGGTAATCGTAATGGGTAATGATCTCCAGTGAACACTTCTTTTATATTCTCTCACATCATTTTCAATTGTGGTCCTAAACAAACAAAACAACTGCAAAAAACAACTGCAAAAAGGCATGTGTGCTATTGTATCTCGGTGTTTGAATTAGAAATGCAATTAAGTACCCATTTCCCTATTTTTATCTTGTTTTTATACAATTCTTTTATCCATTTTTTATACAATTCTCTAAATGGCAAATACATAGATATAACCGTAACGAGATCGTATCCGTTAAATCGTAACACGTATACAAGAACGGAGAGAGAGAGGCTAATATCTGCTTTGCTTGAATTTGCTTAAATGCACTGTCTAGTATTTTGAAGGGTGTCTAACTTTTGCTCGAATGTGGTACAATAATTGCTTTTAAAAAAATACACTATTACCTCGGTAAGAGGCATTCGATTCCGTTCTATATTGTTTTCCCTTGCGTAACGTTACTGAAAGTGATTGTGTTGTTATGTGGGCCGTATTAGGACACTTTTTGCCTAGCCACACAACGCGATTACTAAGTTTTCTATATTTACTTGGTTTTATTTTTTCTATTTCTCCCAAGGGTTTCTCCGCCCTTACGAGTCGTTTATTTACTTTTTTTTTACAATAGGTATTGTTCTAGTTTTACGTATAATATTATTATACGTTGAGTATATTAAAACATATAGATTTATTTAAGCCAATTATTTAATCTCAACTAATCATTAAATAGAGTGTGGGTAAGAGACTGACCGGAACCCCTAACATAATTAGGCACCTTGTGTATCCTTTGTTTTGTTGAACGTAGTGACTATGTTGTCCTGTTTGATCTGACTGCTGTTTCAGCTATCTTGTTTTATAAATTTTACACTTTTTTCTCCATTTATTATTATTTTATGTAAATTTTTTTACCCAATTTTTCGTTATTTTCTATTTTCAGTTCCAGACGTAGATGTTCTACCGTTTCCTGTACCCAAGTGAATATCCAGTCTAGGCTGCCTGGCCGAATAAATATCTAAGTATAGTCATAGATATTTATTCGGCCGGTGTTAGATATCCAAGCTTCAAAATAAGGATACATTGTACTTATAGAGGTACCAATCAGAATAATTGCCAGACTCTATCATAGTCTACTGATAGTCGCATTGTAAGAATTATAAAGGTTCTTTTTGCTCTATCTTTTGAACAATAATTTTCTCTATTCCAGAAACTCAAAATATCTATTTCATTTCTTAATCTTTCAAGTTCCCAAACATCAAAACAAATTCAGAATTTGAACGTAGCTCAAAAAAGTTTTTAGACATTTGTGTTGACATTATCAATCTAGTGAGAAATGTATACGAATATGATTAATAAACTTGAAAATGGTTTGCAATCTCAAAATTACTTAATGCAAATTATTGGTTTATTAAAATAATAACGTAAGTGAAACGATTATAAATGAGCAATGTTTTAATAATAATAATAAATTAATTTACATGCTAGTACATGGTTATAAATGCCATCATGTACTATCAGACGTGCATATAATTTTTACATACAGTGGTATAATAATGTAATTTAATTTAGTGGATAATCTCCGAGTAGGTAAACAAATATAAGCATTTGACTAATAGAATCCAATTACTTAAATATTTATTTTTGAACAAAGATTTACTTAAATATATATTTACATATTTCAAGTTGAATATTCACTCTTTTAAAGTTTTCGCATTTTAAAACAGTATTCCAGTATAATGTACCTATCTAATATATTTTTATGTCACTATGACGGGATGTGACGATTCATCGCCGCTGATTCTTCACCAATCCATTTCAGTATCAGCCGATTCATCGCTAGCCATTTCATCCCTGATCGTTGTGATCTATTGTTTATGCGCAGTATTATAGAAAGCAAAAGATATGCCACTCGTACTATCGTCAGAATGTTATGTTATGTTTATCGTCAGAAAAGACGTAATTTTCAAAACATGTGATGTATTTTAGTTTCATTTTAGCAAATTACATAGTTAATTTGAAATCACATAAATTTTAATAAATGTGGTTTCGGAATAAACGGATTACTAGTTTTGGCAAAAAGACTGTCTATTAGAAAATGTGTTACAAGACTTATTTGTACTGAAAATGAAGTTGGGTTACGTTCTGGAATCTTTATGAAATTAAATGTGTGCGGAGCGAGTACACCCGGAATAATGGTTTTGGCAAATAAACTTTCTATTACAAAATATGTTACAAGACTTTGTGTTACAATTGTACAGGAAACGTATGTGACATTGATTTTTAAGTGTAGCTGATATTTTAACTAAATGGCGATGATATGGCCGGTGTCGAATCGGCAGGCGATGAAATGGTCAGCGGTGAAAGAGCGGTGATGAATCGACGGCGGTGAATTGTCCTAGACCCCACTATGAAATATAGCGTTTTCGTTTATTTTCCTATTCAAGTAAATTTACTATTTCTATATTATAAGTTTCTGTTTTTATTCACAATGCTAATTTGACACCGACATTTACAATTGATGAAGATATCTACTCATCAAATTTTAAAACAAGCAATGCATAGTACTACATTGTCTATTGCTTATTACGTAATTTGTGATATTTCTTATATTATTTTTGAGTAAAGAAAATTTGTGCATATCTTTCTTCGACATAAGAATTGGCAGAAAGTTTGACGGACCACTTTGTAGTAGTTGGCTACCGTCACCTATATGATGCATGTGAGCTGCCGGTTTTAATAGGATTAAAGTTAAGGGGTTATGGTAATAGGCTTCGCCATAGATTACTCACGCTATGGCCATAACAAGCTGTAAGCAAGGTGGTTACTGGAGCCAGACGGGTTGCCCCAGTTGACGCATCTAAAAATCGAGCTCAAAGAAAGATTGTAATTGAGTTAATTTTATCATGTATGGTATCAACCATCTCGTTATACATACTTTCATTTAAAAACATGAGTACATGGGATTTATTAAATCTCATTTGCAGTTTCCATTTCCATTACGCCAACAAATTAATTTATACATACACACATTTCTTATCAAAATGTTAGCTTAGGTTACACGTACGACGAATTTCATCATGAATCATATTATTTTATTACAATCCAAATGAGGGCTCTTATGCTTCCCAATTTCACCTTTGTTCGAAGGTCAACCGTGGAGGGTCTTGAACCCTTAAAGAGGTGTGAATGATGTTCTAGTGCCAATGAGACAATGTGCATTGATTTAAAGGAACCCTTGTGAATATTCAAAAGGGACAATGTGTTTTCAAAATGACCTAGTTTTTTGCAGGTATATATATATTGTAGAAGTAATAGCCCAGCATATAATGAACGCTCGTATGATGACGACTTGGAGGCTTATGTTTAACTACCGGGGAGGGAGGCCTTCTGCCTGGATAAGAAATGTTTAATCATTAGCTCTAATTATTTCTAAAAACAAATGTCTATAATAAGTGAGTATTGACCGGTTTTGACAAGTCGCTCAGCGAGCTACGGAGAGAGCTATGTTTGGAATTTCTCTGAGGGATATGATCCGAAATACGGAGATCCCTCGAAGAACAAAGGTGGTCGGACATGGTAAATTTTTAAGTCAGTCAATAGGTCAATTTAAAAAAATTATTAATATCAATTTAAAGAAAATTACAAATGTTCGGCTCTGATAATAAAATAACTGATAATCCAAAAACACTTTAAGAATTAAAGCTGTAATGATGAAACTGATTCCTCAGTCAAATCTTTGCGCCCTCGGGATGATAATGAGCTGAAATAACACAAAATAAATGAAGTCAACAGAGTTGAAGAGAAAGACACAAAGGCAAAGGAAATAATTCATTAACCGCGTCGGTTATTTGTATTGGCTCTCGTGGAATTTAATTACTTCTTCAACAAAACAAAATCCATAAATTGTTGGACTTGGAACTTTTCTAGGGCGCCTTAAAATTTCATAACCAACTGGAATATAATGCGATTGCGTACTGAATAATTTATCTGTAATATTCATTGCTGGAAACCCTTTCGCGAACCGAATACCGGCGGACTTCTTCCAAAACTTTTATTGTTTACACCGTTCTTTTGACAGCCGAAGCGATTGTTTCTGCATCTCTGTCCCGTCCGTTGTCTATACGTATTTTATCCTTGTTCAACCTGTGATTGCTTACTCTAGGCGTCCTTCCTGCCCCTTATTGGATTGATTTGAGATTGTTATTTCTTCTGTTTAGAAGATTGCTCTCTTTGTTTGCACAGTACAGCGCAAAATTATAATTTGATTAGTCTACATTATTTAAATTGGTTGTATAATATATATTAAGTATATATTAATATGCCTACTTCAACATATTATGTTAGAATAATTTTGGTTCAGGTTATTATTTATCGTACATTCTTTCACTTTTATATTCATTTTTATTATTTAAAATAACAATTTTACTTTTATATAATTTCAATTTTTCACACTCACAGAAGCACACACAGAAGCAAGCAGAGAGAATGCAGACACATATTGAATCTAAGTAATCTGTAATGTTGCCAATAAAGTTGTAATATATATAACCAACATTATATTATTTTATACCTAGGTTATATTTGTTATGCTTGTCTGAGTAAATAATAGCTAAAGTCAACCATGAACCTCAAACTCTTATAATTTTATTAAAGTTTTAAATAATTATTTCAATGAATTAAGTGATGATTGCAGAAAACTTCAGAAAACTTTGGCATAGCTTAGTAAATAATTTTTAAATCGTAATGTTGTATTTAAGTTAATTTGTTTCGGTTAGTTTTAAAATAAGTATTTATGATCAAGGATAACTTATATTTTAAATTTAATTTATTTTGTCATTGTCCCTGTAAATGTAAAGAAATGTTACCTAAAACGGTGGGAATAAGTATTTATTTCTCTTCCTAAACATAAACCAGAATTTTGCTGTTGACTCATCTACATATATCTATTCTATTCTATACATAATAATAAAATCGAAAACAATGTCTGTACATTTAATATTTTTTCAAAAAAACAATTTTAACATTGTATTTATGTTACCAAGGTAAAAAAAATGTTTTTAGAGTTATTCTCTGTTTTTATGTTAAGATCGGCAGACAGGTTGACGGACCACTTGATGGTAAGTGGCTACCGTCGCCTATAACACAAGCTACGCCAAAGCTGCTACAAGTGCGCTGTAGCAGCTTTGGCGGACTACAGTAGGATTAAGGATAAGGGATTAAGAGGGGATAGAGAAATGGGCTCTGTGCTGTCTCAATGTTTGTCTGTGCGTTTGTGCACGCTAATCTCAGAAACAGCTTAATCGATTTGAATGCGTTCCAGTAATATTAAGTGTTTGTTTCGTGACTATCGGTTTACAAACAAAAAAGTTACGCCCTATACCGAATACCACGCATACGAAGTTGAGGGCTCGGCTAGTGATAAAATATGAATATCAAAATATTAGTTGCAGTGAGAATAAGTAGTTAAGCAGAGTTAAAAATAAAAAATAATTCTTGGAGGTCATACTCCTTGAGTTATAGGATAAGTTTTATTCAATTTTGAATATTTTTTGTATGTTCCTTTAATATAGATACATCCTGTAAAGGCAGAAACAATAAAAGCAACGATAAAATTGTGTAACAAGTAATCAATAAAACCTGAATTTACAAAACTTTAAGAGCATGAAATGAACGGAGCCGATAACAAATTCATTCGGATCGCTTATCGAAACAATTCCCAACGCGATCATATGCCTTAGTTTTTGGGGGTCTCATAGGAATAATGCATTATTATTTCTCAAGATATACTTGTACAGATTACTGAATCACTGTAGGCGGTGTATACGGATACAAAATAATACAGAACTCGTAAAATTATCTTATAGGAGCTTCCCATATACAATAACCAGTGTTTTATAATATTTGAAAAGTTCCAATTTTTAACAAGTTATTATGTTTAATAAGGCACCGAGGTAATGTATCACGAAATTGATATAATAAAGGTATATTTATCTTGTAATCTTTGATTTAGGAGCTTGAAAGAAAAATATTATACCTACCTACTAATACTAGCTGAGCCCGCAACTTCGTACGCGTGGTATATGGTATAGCCTTAAACTTTTTTGTATACAAACCGATTGAAATGAAACAAACACTAACCGTCTTACTACAAAAACATTAAACACACTTTATACAGGCTTTGGACACGTGTTTAAATAAATCTTTACTACAAAAGTGTCTAGGCATTGTTTGGGGTTAGACAATGCTTGAGCATTATTTAAATTTAAACACCGCCAGATGCTTGTTTAACGAGTGTCTACCTAATTAGCGGCTTCTCTTCCTTGGACGTGTTCTGTCAAATTTATAATCGTTTTGCATAATATTAAACATTTCGTTTGATTTTTGAAATGAATATAGATATTTTAAATTTAATTGATTACATCGACATGGAGGATTGGATTATATGGATAATTTTCGAGATAGGATACATCGCGAGCGAATTAATCCATTCGAATATTACGATGACGCAAAATTTAGAACCAGATATCACTTGAACAGATTTTGATTTTTACGATGACGCTAAAAGTGAGTACATATTTATCCACGATATTTTGGATAAATATGTACTCACTTTTTTTGCACATTAATCCACTCAAGACTTTTTTGTTTGTTGGTGTTGGTGTCCGTCTTTTTATTTTCTATGATTGCGCCAGACTGACTCATTTGCAGGAAGAGGTCCTAAAATAATTTCAACAGTCCAGTACATAGAAGTTATGATCTCGTAGTATTTTATGAATGCTCATTGCGTAATGAAAGCTAAGATTACAAACATTTTATTCTTGACTCCAGTTGTCGCCGCGCTCATTTTCTATCCATGTTGATATTAGTTGATAATGATAGATAATTGTAATTATGTTGTTCTTTAGTCATTGGAATTTATGAAAATCAAATTTGACATTTGACAATTACGTTACGCCCGTGTCATTTACGTTCCATTAAGCGCAATGTTTTTTGGTATAACAATATTTTATAAATAATCTAACGTATTTGTTGTAATTTATGCCTTATTCAAATTTTATAATTTGCTTATATTATCATTACTATAGTCCGTAATAATAGCTTATGAAAACCAAAATTCATCATTATACGCCTATCATATCTGCGTAAAATGAAAACGACATGAATGCAAGGCGAGTGACTGAATGAATGTTTGCCAGGGTTGCCATAATTGAATAGCATTCACGTACTTTAACACTGTCTACAAAAACAAGCGCTATACAAGGTTTTGTGGTAAGAACATTTTAAGCGCTCGCCTAACAATGTTTAAATAGTTATACATTGTCTACGTAAGCACGTGTTTAAACAGTGCTTATTTAATCTTTTGTAGTAAGACGGTAAACGTTACGGGAAGTTTGCTAGTGAAAACCGCATTCAAATTGGTTAAGCCGTTTCTGAGATTAGCGTGCACAAACGCACAAACAAACAAAAATTCTAAAAACAATTTTTTTGACTTCAGTAAGTACAACGTGGACAAATTGTTTTTTGAAAAAATATTTAATGTTCAGACACGGCTCGTTTACGATTTAATATATGTATGTATATAGATTTAAGTGAAGATAACATTCTTTAAAAAATATTTGTTTTATAAGAAAATCCTTTGGGGGTTTCATTCTAATTAAAAATGGAGTTGTAAATAAATTCAAACATGATCCGCAGCGCAGCCTCAGGTTTCAGATCTTTGGCTTTGTTACGTTTCTGATTTTTTTAAACTCCACACTTAACTTAGCCCTCCCTCAACAAGCTCGATACAGTACAATTCTATTTGTTACTGCTGAAATTAACAGTCGCAATGCTAATAAACCAATATTTATTGATGCTTAACTGAATACACGGTCATATCGGTCGCATTGAATTAATGTTACATGCAGCGCATTGCCTATTACAGCACACAATTGCTACACGAAATTGTTATGTAATTTCAAACGCATCTAATTAGTTCGAATCGTTAACGCGAGTGTACAATTGCCAGTTACAATCGGAATTGGGCGAAGTTGTATTAACATTACTCAAACAAACAAAATATTTTGTTTTAGTTCTGCAGTCAAACTGGACAGTCTATCTGGCGACAGTAACCGACACCTAAACAGAAGACCGTAAAGAATAACAGTGTTAAGGACACCAGGGGCCTTAGACAAAGTAGCATTCGCTCCGTAGCGATGCGATATCGAAGTTCGTTATCGTCTCAGAGACAAAGGAACGACACTGTAACACGTGATACCTTGTCATGATTTCTTTGTCTCTGAGACGATAACGAACTTCGATATCGCATCGCTACGGAGCGAATGCCACTTTGTCTAAGGCCCCTGAGCCCTTTAATGGCGACCGTAGTTGTTTACCACCAATTAGACCACCAGCTATCGCTAACAACATTGTGATATAGAAAGCAATTAAAGTAACTTTTTGTCTGCCCATTAGAAAATGGTATGAAGATAGGAAACCACAACGGAAGGATATTTTTTATTTCAGAAAACTCCATTAAGTGACTTTGACATTTTGACTCATTTTGACTCAAATGAAGTAGATACTTACTGCATAATCAAATATTAAACAAAATAAAAAAATGTAACCATGTAACATTTGTATCGTCGCATTACTTACCGTAGAAGACAAAGTTCTCTTAGTTCAGCTACCATTGCTTTAGAAAACGAATTATCTGCATGAGATTTAATTATGAATTTTTAACCTGTTTTTTGACGAGGAGTAATCCGCTTAGAGATTTTCTGCCGCTGGCTAGACGGCAGGAGTATGTGGGGGTCAGGAGCGCACTGCTGGGAATACCCACTAAAACTCTCCGGTGTCTCCTTGCCCTTTGATAGGGATGGGTCGGGCTCTGCCGAGGCAACAACTCCGATCCACGTCAGGGCAGCCCAGTCATTGCTGACTGGGCTAAATTTTATTGTTTACTAAAAGACTTCATTATTTATTAACATACTAGCGATTCGCACGGATGGAATTTTTTTCTCCAAATTTTTAACACAGACCTTCCTCGTTTATCGCGCGCTCTTTCCACGAGTGAAACCCTATCGAAATCCGTTGAATGGTTTAGAAGGAGTTAAAGGAAAAATAGACTGAAAGGAATAGTTACTTTCTTTTATAATATCTGTAGATCATTAACGTATACATGGCTATATAGAATCGTGAAAAAATATATCTGTTCACACGAATACTAGAGTTTATTCTTTTATTGTCACCGTATGTCGGTATTGCATAATGCAACAAGTATTGAATTAGTGCTCAGATGTATACCTACTGTTAAAGGCTGTACAGTTTATGTAATAAGCACGATTATGAATCCTTCTAATGTAATATATGCGAAATTACAATGCCAAATTTCGCCTCCATTGGTCCCAGAGTAACGACTATGTTTCAATAAACGTGTTTGAATATTTTAAGGCACTACATAATAATAATATGTTATATAAGCGAGCGAAATCAGGTTTGAAAATAAAGAGTATTTTTGCGTATTTCTGTTTCATATAATGGAACAACTATTTTGTTTATGTTTCGTAATACGTTTGACGTTTTGCGTTTGCAATATGGCCGAAACAGGTGAAAGGATAAGCAGAGATGTAAAATCATTTTTTCCCATTCTCTGTAAAGTACCACAGTTTTCCTGTAAAATATAGGTAGGTGCTATTTTAAAACCAGCAGTATCACTTTTGACATTATTTAATTGCTCCTTTTACTTTTAACAGGCGCTATTTTTTACTTTTTGTTTTTAAAAATATCTTACGATTCGCTTGGTGTTTAGAATCTGTTCCTATTTGGTCAAAAATGTTAGAATTACCTATTCAGAACACCTAATATCTTTACTGGGCGTTGAATTTTATAAGCGGGGAAAAAATCTCAATACATTTTTTAGGATTCTCCTTTGTGAGGATGTTTGTAATACGCGCAATTCCTGAACGGATTTTGCTGGCACTTTACTGTCTACTATTGTAATGGCTATAGTTTATATAGTAATATAAACGCGGGCAGAGGCAATATAATTATAAAATTGAAGGTTATATTTCTACAGAGCCGTTTTTTTTTAAATTGCAGGTCTCATACTCAGGTCGAATCCCAGGCTTAATTAGTTATTTAGGCACGTCCAAATTAGGCGTTATTAATTATGAGCAATTATACTTATCTACGTGCCCCAGATATAGAATTCATTTGGCTCTTTAATTTCAGTTTGAGTAAGAGTGGAAAATAAGAGTAGTGAAATTTTCCTCTTTAGTAGAATAACATTAATTATAATTTTCATTTAATTTTAGAATTTGTACTGTTAAAGTCCGTTACATTAATTTTAATTACGGTACATGATCATTGATCGTTCTCATGTCGTATAATTAGAACTATTCATGTAAATTACAGAAATAGCAGTATTAATATTGATCGTTTTATCCTTCCATTGTTTGCAATTTACAAACAATTGTAAGAAACCGAAAATGAGATTCATTAAAACAAAAGAATAGACATTTGAAAATTGATTTTCTATTTATAATCAGCCAGGCGTATATTGTAATTGTGAATGTGAACACACAAAGAGTTACTTACTACTAGGTACTACAATTTATGTTCCTATCACATTATTATTTTATCATACAACTAGCTGACCCCCGCGAACTTCGTACCGTCTCAGAATCAATAAATGTTGTATAAATAAACTTATTAGCTGAATTAAATTAAATTCCTTAATAAATGAATAGTCAAAATGAATTAAGTTCCATAAATGTATAAAAAGGAAATTATAGAAATATCAAAAATAAATCTATTTTAATTACATTGAAATGAATGTAATTCTTGAAGCGAATCGAAATAATTTCGTGTATTTTTGTATCTGTTATGTATCAGACATGGTGTTGTATACAATTTTTTTAAATGATTTACTTACTCTAAGTATTGACGGGGCATACTGCGTTTGGCAGGGGTTTAAGGTTGCGTATCTCAACGATCGCTGACCCATAAACGGCGCGAGGAAACACCGTGGTTTTTTAGTGAGTAGAAATCCCACATATGGGATCATATATGAGATCACGATCACGGGATGTCAGAGCCCATTGCCCTATCGCTTTCCTAATCACTTTATCTTTAATCCTGCTATGGTCGGCAGCGCACTTTTAGCACCTGTGGAGTTACTTGTGTCATAAACCGTCAGTCTGTTTGACGACCTTAACATTTAAAGAACTTTCCAATGCATGAGGAAACTTCTCGAAGTTAAAAAAAAAAATCATCGAAATCTGTCAATCAGTGTGTAACTTGTAATTGAAATATCTGAATTCAATTCAGAATCTGAATCTCTGAATCTGAAAAATCTGAATCTCATTGTATCTGAAATAATAAAGCTATTCCTTATTCTGAACAAAATTGTAAATGAAATGTTAAATTTCATGGTTTTCATTCATCTTTATTGAAGACTAGCGACCCGACCCCGGCTTCGCCCGGCGTGCCATTTTTATATATAAGAACATTCCCCGTTTATCCCTCTTTCCATTAGCGAAAACCGAATTAAAATCGGTCTACCCGTCCACGCGTGATGCCGTGACCAGGAGAAATGGGGATTCATTTTTACATATAAAGAGATTATCGTAGTTGGGTACAAAATTTGGTTTCAAAATGACAGATTAATTTAAATTATTATTTAATTTTTGTTATTAATATAAAGTAAACTTATTATATGCTGGTTGGTCAAAAGATATCCAGGGCCCTCTTTTAAATTATTGGTGGTCCTGGGCACTTTAAATGGGGCCCCTGTGACTATGACAAAGGATTATTTTATTAAAATTGGTAAAATTAATATAAAAGTCAAATTTTACATTTATTTAAACGTTATTTTTATTTCTTTATATTTACATTAGATGAATAGGTATAATTATTACATAATCCAGAATAGTAACTCTCAGCATTCACTATATATGCAGGTTAGTGCTTAAAGATCTATGTTGATTGAAGAGGTGCCCTTCAAGCTTTAAAAGATTTGCACAATTATTTCAAAGTCTATGTCTTTGTACATCACATTCTTTGGGCATCAGCGACAAACTGGTCATACTTTCTTGAAGCGTTGTAATTCTTAATTCATTTTTTATTCTTTTCAATTTGGGGAAGGGGCGTTTCTCAGTGCAGTTAGGCGAGAAATACGAGGCCCCATCGATGACGGGGCCCGGAAATTTTATTCTTTTAAAATTTTATTTTATCCTTAGAAACAGGAATAAGTCGCACTGCCTACATCAGGCCGTTTGACGTTTTGTTGAAGGCTTGTTTCAAATCGATGCTCACAATAAAATACATTAATATATCTATCAAATAAGAAATTTCACATATTATTATTCATTATAAACAGTGTACCACCCTAAAAAAAAGACTATAGCACAATGGGTTAATTTCCAATGTCTATTGTGTATTTCGAAATTTGAAAGTGTACCTAAAGACACAAAATGAAAGCTATTAAAATTTGCACACAAAAATGATCTATTATTAATATGAATCATTCTTATGGTAAAAAGGTCATTACATTGCTTTGCTTTAATTATTTTATTAGTATGCGAATTTAATTCTGCGTGAAAATTATGCGTTTAATACTTCAAACACAATAATTATTCGTCAATTGAAAAAGGCGACTCTTCGTCAATACTTCTAAATTTTGCCTACAGAAATAGTGATCGGTGATGGTCCCTACTCGCTACAATTTACCCACTCCCATCTATTTGTAGTAGGTATATTGCAAAATGGTTATTGCGTCTAAATGTTGGAATTTAATCTAATTGTTGCGTCTGCCATCAATTGGAAACTGGCGATGGTTGGATCGTGTGAATAACGTGTTTAACTAATAAACAATTCAGTCTATTAACGATTTAGATTTAGTCTAAAGCTGTCGAAATGAGAACAGTATTTTGAGATACGTTGCAGCTGCTTTATATAAACTACTAAATGCTAAGGCATAAATGCATTGTGCTTATGTTTTTTTTTTTTTAAAGTAAAGTAAAAAGATTACAAATAATAAAATCAGTTTGTAAATATTTGTCTACGAATTGATGTCTACATTAATATTACATTATTAATGTTCTTATTTACGTCGTGCCCCGGCCGGGGCCCGGTAAAGATGTTCCTAGTATGCTTTTGTATGAACCAATTCATACTTCACCGGGCCGTGTCCGTGCCCCGGCCGTAAGCCGGCCTTTGAGAAAAACACGGCGAGCGCACGGCCCGATGGTGGCACCATGTAATAAGAATCATCCTTAATGATTACGAAACGTTACGAGAAGCGTTACGTGATCTGAACACGGAATACACAAAATTCAACCTTGAAATCGGGTGCAAAGAATTTTCACTTCAAAAATGAAGAATTTATATGTTATGTATAATCAGCAATTAATGCTTGAGTGCGAGTACATGTTTGAACTTTTATAAAATCGAATTTCATTATTTTAAATTATATGAACTTGATTTTTAAATTCTTACTAAATATATTAAAGTAACAACATATTGAAAACATAATATGTATATAGGTATAATAATATTCAAGGTATACATATTGAAACATTTTTGAGGTGTACAATGTTACGACATTTACAATGAATTGAGGTGTACAATGAAATTTAGTTTTGTAAAACATAATTACTTATGAAATTTTAAAGCATAAATACTTTAGAAACTTAACTAGTCATAATAGTATACTTTATTTTAATTATAGTGGTATAGTAGTGAGCATTGTTTCTGTTATTGCTATCAAAATACATTCGCGGGTGAGTAGAACCTATTAATTCCGGTGAGTAGGGAAAATTAATCATTAATTTAATTTTCGGGTGAATGGGACATACTTTTTAGGGCCAGTTGAGAAAAAAATAATTCAGGTGAATCTTGCGGGCGAATGGGACCTAAACCAGTATAATCATATGTTCGGAGGACAGTAGGTACATCGATAAGCGAAGGACTCACTTGATTGCAAAAGCTTTTGTAATTGTAATTCCACTCAATTTTAAAATGAGCTTTCTTTATTTACTCAAATATTATATTTCTCAATAAAATAACATCAAAAGTTATTAAGCGTAAAATGCTGAAATAATTTAACTGAAATATTATAGGCGAAGGTAAGTATTCCCACGCATTCGTTTTGAAAATTAATTAAAAATTAACTTTGACTAACTAATCGTATTACAATTACAAGGCAAGGCTTTTGATATCCCATGTTCGGCAGTGTTCTGTAAGAAAAATGTCTTTCGTACGGTGACCGGTAGTGTTTTCTCGATTTTTGATGAAAATTTAATTCGATGTTATTTGAAATCGTATATATTATTTATATGTGAACTATTTACGCATCGGTTATTTTTATAACATTGAAATAACATATACATTTGTTTTTAAACGCTCACTATTTGTCGAAAATGCTATTTCTTCATAAACTAAAAGTCCTTCACCACTAAAAAACAGTTCTAACAAGAAACAATGCAATATCTTAAAAACTTTTTATATTTTATGTTTTATTGTCGAAGATATATCCATTTTTTCCATAGAAATGATAAAATTATTCATTTTGCTACATCTATTGTTCAACACTTATATAATCTACACCAATATTATAAAGAGAAAAAAAGATTAGATTTTTTGTTTGTTCGTTTGTAATGAATAAACTCAAAAACTACTCAACCGATTTTAAAAATTATTTCACATATATATATATAAACCTACATTATCAACGTATCAAGTAACATAGGCTGTATTTTATTTTCAAAAACAAATAAACAAATAGATCCGAAGAGAGAACATACCATTTGTTTACCAGACGAAAAGTATATATCATGAATTATTATCTATGAGAAAAAAAAAATAACGAATTGCCTTTTAAAATATGCTCATGGATATCCTTAATTAAAGGATTAAGGTCGCGCGCAGCTGCTATGCTGCGTCCTTCTCTATTACACTGCACAGTACGTTTATGGTTCTCTGTCGCACATCTTTCCTTGCTCCGATTTTCAAATTTCAAAGCCTGGCAATAGTAATTCATGAACGCATTTTTCACTCTCTTTTTTACCCAAACGAATTTATTATAAGGAATATGCAAAAGTGGTGTTTCTTACTTTTTCAGGTATAAACAGGTAAGTTGATAAAAGCGATCATATTTAGTTGCCTTTGAAAATCTGTTCATTAATTACTATTGCCGCCAGGCTTTGAAATATGAAAATCGGAAGTAGGTACCTATCTTAGTTAAAATTGTTAACTAGGTACGTATAGTTGTTTGGGTGTTTGACGTTTTTAATTAGTAAACGGTGTTTACTTATTTAATGCTAATTTTCAAGAATAAGCCCTAAGGAAATTTGTTTAAGAGCAATATACTGTGGTGATGGTGTATACTGTGGTACACACCACTATACTATGGTGGTACACCGTGTGGAATCACATGCTTATATAATCAAAAGTACGAAGCAACGTAGGCAGGCGGTGTAGACAACTTCCTAGGGCTCACATTGGCTAGGGGCCCCTGAACTCCCGAAACTGGAAAATAAACATTTTGAATGAAAATTAAATTATAAAATTATTGTTATAAATACATAAAGTATATATACGTAACATATTGTTAATAACAATGTTATTACCCCGTTTTGTTTATACTAATTCGTCATAATTCAATACATTTCGGAACGTATTCCAAGGTAAAGTTCCAGAGACTAAAGACGCTTTAAAACTTTTCATTTAATAATATTTTTAATAGAGCGTTGGCATATTCTGGTAGTGTAGTACAAACAGCGTAGCTAAAAATAGAATTATTGCATGTTGAGGAAGTCAGAAAACGTTAAAGGAACCCTGAGACGATTGCCTATGGGCCACTATTATGGGCCCTCACACGGTAATCCGGCCCTGAACGCAGATATGTTTAGTTAGTCGTTTAAAGTGAGGCAGTATTCTATATTATAATTGGGTAACCCTGGTATATTTGTGTAGGGGTTATTGGTTGCAGTGGAATAAGGAAGAAGCAGTTATGCTTTGTAACAGTATATTCACAATATACAAGGTGTCCGGAAAGTCAAAGTCAAGCCGTAATTGGGCGATAGGCCAGATATTGCCAGTTATCAGAAAAATAAAATAAAAAATCTTAGTTACGTATTTTTCAAATTATGTGCCTTAGAAAAAAAAACAAAAAACTGACGCCCTGTCATGGTCTTTCAACTACTGTGACTACAACTCTTCATTTTTTTGAAATATTTTTATCGTGAGATAACCCTGAATAACCCTTCTGTAACTTAGAGTAAAAAATAAAAACACATCTGCCTCCATTTTTAAGAAAATGACACTTTTTAGCCCAATCATTTACTCAAAATTATTGCAACGCCCAACTTCAACTAACCGTACTGAAAAAAAATGCACTGTACGATTTCGGCAAGTTACTCTAAAAGATGGCGCATTTAGTCCAAATTCCAAAATGATATAACACTTGCTAAAATAATCTACAAAAAGAGGTAAAAAAATTATTAAAATTCAATTATAGCAAATGTTCAAAATGTTTGCCTTCAACACGGATACAAGCCCTACATCTTCTTAAAAATGATCTGTTTATTAAACGGGCATAATTTCGAGAGTTTATCTCCTCAGCTGCCTCCGCTATTTTTTGGCGTAGTTCAGCTATGTTTTGTGGTGGTTTTGAGTACACTTTTTCTTTTAGTGTTCCCCAGTAAAAGAAGTCTAAGAAGTCCATCTTTGCGGATATTCTTAATCAAGAATATCCGCAAAGATGGATTGGACGAGGTGGTACAATTTCGTGGCCAGCCCGTTCACCAGACCTAAATCCCTTAGACTTCTTTTACTGGGGAACACTGAAAGAAAAAGTGTACTCAAAACCACCACAAAACTTAGCTGAACTACGCCAAAAAATAGCGGAGGCAGCTGAGGAGATAAACTCTCGAAATTATGCCCGTTTAATAAACAGATCATTTTTAAGAAGATGTAGGGCTTGTATCCGTGTTGAAGGCAAACATTTTGAACATTTGCTATAATTGAATTTTAATAAATTTTTTACCTCTTTTTGTAGATTATTTTAGCAAGTGTTATATCATTTTGGAATTTGGATCAAATGCGCCATCTTTTAGAGTAACTTGCCGAAATGGTACAGTGCATTTTTTTTTCAGTACGGGCAGTTGAAGTTGGGCGTTGCAATAATTTTGAGTACATGATTGGGCTAAAAAGTGTCATTTTCTTAAAAATGGAGGCAGATGTGTTTTTATTTTTTACTCTAAGTTACAGAAGAGTTATTCAGGGTTACCTCACGATAAAAATATTTCAAAAAAGTGAAGAGTTGTAGTCACAGTAGTTGAAAGACCATGACAGGGTGTCAGTTTTTTGTTTTTTTTTTTCTAATGCACATAACTTGAAAAATACGTAACTAAGATTTTTTATTATATTTTTCTGATAACTGGCAATACCTGGCCTATCGCCCATTTACGGCTTGACTTTGACTTTCCGGACACCTTGTATACATGAGAAGGACTATGAGTATGTTTAGCGTAGAAGTTGTTACGACACTTACTTGACAGTTCTAATTGTTTTTATATATCATACTAATATTATGTACAGCCAGCTCTCTAGTAGGTACCAAAGCATAGAGGTGATATCCAACAATTTGTATTCACTGTTCTTTCTACAACTTACTTTAATAAAAGACAAAATTTATAGTAGATACTTTTTATTTAATATTTAATATTTTAAATATTAATTTTTTATTAATTTTTTATTTTATTTAATATTTTTTCAATTTCATATTTTTATTATAGGACTTAGGTACTTTAAAAGTGTTTAAAAGACTTATTTTAAAAGTCGGCGTGGTCGTCCTGAGATGAAATTGAAAATGCATATTATGAATCTGCGTATTTTGATTTGATATCGCATACTTAAATATTGGATTTATTTTAAAAAAAAAATCGTAGGTATTTTATTTTAAAGTTATGAAATATAAGAAGTTATTGAGGTTCAAAACTTAGAGCACTTGAGATATTTTGCTTGTGGTTAATTAACAATATATTTATTTCATACTCTAGACTATTAATTCTTTAGATTATAGATGATTAAGTCTCTATTTTATACTATTGACTACCTATTATGGCCAATAACAGGACGTTTTACGGAAAAATGAGAACTTACTTACCACGTCTTAGAGTAGGTAAGTGTAAAAATGTCAAGCGAAACGATAAAGCGAAGTGTCTCCCCATCGAGTCAATGCTCTCGTCCATAAATAAGTCTATAATAATAAAATACAGTTGCTTGTGTTTGATATCGAATGCAATACTAACCTATCTTATTGTGCATAATAATATCTTGTAAAACTCACTTAAATGTATCAATTATCTTACGAATACGAAATTATCTTACGAAAAACAATACAATCATTGAATACAGCTAAAGTAAACATACATATTATTATCTAGTGAAATATTGATACGAAGATTTTCCCCGGAAAAGTGAATTTTATCAACGAGTTTAGCGGAAGTTAGGTGATGCGCGCATCTAGCCGCATCCCGTTTCGTCCACCAATCGTCTCCGACCTCGGAACGGCACGGACCTCAATAATCCAACCAACCAACTTCTTCGACAGTCAGTTGTATTTCGCGCGTCGCGAGTGACGCATGTGTCCGAACTCTCGGTCAACGCTCGCGATATATCTCCGAATTTTTACCTGTGGATTGTCAGTGACTTGTGTTTTCTGAGTATTAAAAAATAGTGACTTGTTCTGGATTTTTCCGTCAAGATAAATCGCATTAGAGCCTCTCGATTTCAAGGTACGTAGGTACTATGATGTCTTAAGAATAGGTAATTCGTATCATACACACATTATTGGAATGCATCGATATTCGGTCATGTCACTTGGCCGGTCTTAATGAAGGTTATAAAGGATTGTTTTTCATCTAAGGATTACAAAGCTCATATTAGGTCGTTGACTCCAATAACCTGTTGAAGGTTTTTGATCTTTTTGAGCTCATTGCTTTGCTGGAGGTATTTTCGCACTTGCGATTTTTTTTGGTAACTATCGAATATGTTGGGTAATAACACATGTTAATTGTCATTTAATAGCAGCAAAATAAAATAAAATAATACGTTAATGTAAATGTGTGTACTTAAAAGTAAATTCATTAAATTAATAACTGAAACAATAATATAAGTATTAAGAAATAGTAGAAATTACAATGCAATTTATAGGTAACTAGCGATGCAATTATTTATGCGAATTATATACACAAACCGCCTTCCTTTATCGCTCTTTCCATTAGTGAAAACCGTTTCAAAATCGGATGGATAGTTTCGAAGAAGTTAGCGGAGAAACAGACGGAGACCGATAGCGATTTGTCTTAATTTTCTGCTATCAATAATATATAAGAAAACACAAAAGTATGAAATAACGTTACATTTTTATTAACTTTTAAACATTTTAATATATACGTTTATCCGTTTAGGTATTTGTCATTGTCATTCGGTGACTTATGCGTCTGAACATGTAAGAGAAATGACAGGAAAAACCCAAACACATCTTATAACGGTTTATGAGTATAAGTTTGTGGGTATAGATCAACAGTACAGTTATATATTATTGTGATATTTTCCATTTTGGTTTGGCTGTCATTCTTATGTTCATCCTGAGCCATTCCAACCAATGTTAGCAATCTCCTATGTTAGCCGGCTTGATTGGTAAATCAATGTGGAGACAAGAATCTGGTTGGTTTTAAGGCCACCAAAACGCAAGCGTGTTTGTTCTCTGCGAAGAGGAGGCCCTTTTGGACTTGGCTCCAACTTTCCGAGGTGCATCCGTACCTGTGGCCAATGATCTCGAGCTTCTTGGCAAGATGTTGTGCTCAAATTTCAACATCGGCGGTCCAAGGGCCAAACAGCGGCCAAAAAGCTGGGCATCTTAAATTGATATTTCACACCTGGACAACTCTTCTCTTTGTACAAGGTAGGTAGGTACAAGTCCGATCTTGCATGGAGTATTGCTGTCATCTCTGGGATGGCTCGGCAAAATACCAACTTACGAACTTGACTCGGTGGATGGAAGAGCTAGGAGGCTCGTAGGTTATATGTTCGTCTGCTTGTCGACGTTGAAATAAAAAGTGTGTATAAATAAATTTTACGTTGTTTTCGAAACATTGTAGTAAACCCCATAGATTACACTTCAATTCACCCCAGAATGTTAAAAATATGGTTTATGTTAATATTGTAGGTTCACAGGACGCAAACATGTTCATACCTATTACGTTAGATATTAATTTCCTATGTTTTTAAAGTGGCCAATTAAATTATTCAATAGTAAATTTCTCATTATTTTCTCTTTTGGTACTTTTTTGTCACTATGCCGTTTACTGAAACCAATAAATCTACTTATACCTCCCACCTTCGAGTACATTGCATTGCATTGTAATTGCATTGCAATAAAATTATATTTATTAATACCATCTATTCATTGTTTGTACAATGAAAATTTTGGAGGTTACGGCTCGTGTCAAGGAAATCCGCCATGAATGAGTAGGTATAATTTAAAGCTAGGTATTCATACACAATGACTACGTATTTTCTTGGAAAATTACTCATACATAATACCTACCTACTTACAAATTAAAGTAATTATTATAAATGTTCTTTACGAATCTCCAATATTGGATCGTTAAAATTCTTTTCATCTTTGATAAGAATATTTTGGAAATTATGTACTAGCAAGATGCTCCGGCTTCGCACGGGTGCATTTTTTTTGCAAATTATATCTGCAAAATATTTGCAATATCTGCAATATGCAATTATATTATTTTGCAAACACATCTTCTCCGTTTGTCGATCTTTCCATCAGTGAAAAACGTATCAAAATCCGTTGGGTGGTTTCGAATAAATTAGCGGAGAAATGTTCAGAGACGATCAGCGACTTTATTTTGTAACTAGCTGTGCTCGCAACTTCGTATGCGTGTTATTCGAATAGCGCATAACTTTTGTTTGTAAGATTGGACTGAAATATACACTAAATGTTACGGGAAGCTTGCTACAATACATCAGTGAAAACCGCATTCAAATCGATTACGCCGTTTCTGAGATTAGCGTGCAAAAACGCACAGACAAACAGACAGGCAAAAATATAAAAACTGTTTTTTTTTACCTCGGTAACATAGTACAAGTACAACGTGTATTAATGTTTAAAAAATATTTAACGTACACACACGGCTCGTTTACGATTTTATTATATGTAATGTATATTAGTAATTTAATATGTATGTATATACCTACCTAGATTACAAAAAGTATATATTGACAAACTCTATGATTTTGTGCATTTACTCTGGAAGTTAAAACTCATAGGTAGTTACAATTCATTGGAATCCATTACTAATTTCTTAAAAAAGAAAAGAACATCAAAATTCTTCTTAAAAAGGAAGATTTATAAACATAAAAATTAAGCTTTTCATTGATTTTTCTTGTATAGACCCTTAATTACTTCAACCGTTTTATACGATAAGTAAGTCGGTCTATTGAACCTCAACTGCCTCAACTCACCTTCGATAAGAAACCGATGGAAGTTATCACAAAAAAACTTTCTCGAAAATTCATTCCGCTAAAAGCAATATCGCGATAACGTCAGAGAAGTTAAGGAATTGAATATAAATTTAGCCCTCAAACTAGAAATGTTTGAATAGAATACTGAACGCCACTCACTGCCTTTAGTTACAAGGAAATAAACTTTGTAAACGTTGGCAAAGTATAGAAATGAAACGGGCGTTAGTTTTCAGAAGTTGTTTTAAGCATTTGAACTTTTGAAGTCTTCGCAGTCAAAGCTAATTAGAAAGGTGGGTTTTGAATGACGAACAGATTTCAGCCGCGTAACAAACATCATTAGGTTATACATTATGAGATTTCAAAGGAGCTACTCACTTGTACGTGTACGCGGCTATAATATGTATAGGGGGCTAAAACTGTTTGATGATAATTAACAATTAAGTGGGAGGATTTCGCTTTGAGGATCGAGCGATCAATTCGCAGTCTGTTTTGCGGAAAAGCGAGATGTCGGTTCATGACATACGAGTACATACAATACTGAACCTCTGGGGCATATTTCTTCATTCCTCAATATTTTGTTAGCTGGTCATCAAAAATGTTCAAACCTTGGAGACTGACAATTATTGGCAGGGCACTACGTTTAGTAGTCAGTTGGATCTACCGTCTGACTGCAGTACCCCATGTGTGCTGGGCCTTGATTCTGTATAGCAATTATGATTTCACGCTTTTGTCTTACCTTATCAAAAGACGTAATGTCTTGTCATGGCATTTATATATTATGTAAGAGAATGACTTTTTAGCAGATATCGTAACAATTTGAGGATATGACGCGGTTTCGAAGTAAGGAATCGCGTGGAATCGCTAAGTGGCGTTAGTGAATTAGGGCCCAAGTGTTTGAGTGTTACATTTCCCTATCCCTTGCTAATCCCTTATCCGTAACCCTAACTATGGTCGGCAACGGCAAATTTATGTCATACAATGTTTATTTAGAATCATATCCTTTAAAATAATGATTATAAAAACATAAATAAAAAAACAATTTTACACATTTAAAGATTTAAATATAATATTTAAATCTCTTCTATTCTGTAAAGGAATGAATGTTTTTATATTGTATAATAAATATTTAATTTTTATAATGTATTCTATTTATTTCATTATGTATATTTATTCATGTATATGATGTATATGTATATTTTATCATTTTTTTATATTGTGAAAACAGGAATAAAGTAAAACAATAAAATAAACAAAGGCACAGAATAAATGGACAGGTTATATAATTATTACAAGAATAATTTATTAGGTATTCCAAATGAAATATGCAATTTAAACTCTTTAGGTGCTCGCTCAAATGGAAAACTCAAAATTTCCTATAGAAAAGTTACAGGCGGCGTCACTTCCTATCTAAAAGGATTGTTAAACGTGGTTTGGCTTCCTCAATTATAATGAAAATTATAGTGACTTTAAATATAGTTTTTTGCCCACCAGACTGGGCAGCGGCATCTTATCCAAGTAATTCATCGTCATAATTTTGGACTGCCTCTCTGCTGCTGTCTCCTAAACAAAGTTGGCTCTACTTAATTAATTAATTAATTAATTAATTAATTCCTAACAACTCATTAGGACTTACTTTTGTGCAGCAGGTAGAACACACAAAGAGAGGTTACATCTCCTCTTATGTAACGTAGAATCTAACCGCTATTGTGTGAGCATTAATAGACCGTCGACATCCGTATGTACATAATGTGAGTATAATGCGCTCAAAAGTATTTTATACTAAAAATCCCTCAACATGCGGCGCCTAGTGTCTACACCGCCACAGACATGTGAAATTAATGTGTACGAAGAGTTTTATCCAAGTTTAACTGAAACATACGGCTTAATTTAGAAGCGGCTTGTTTAAGAGGCAATCAGGATTATGCAAGGCAGCATCCATATTTCGGGTGGAGCGCCGTTACAAGCTTATCTCTAGTAATAAACGCCGAGTGCTGAGGTAATTTTAGCAACCGCCGAGGCAGGATCCGTGAGACACCAGACGTTGTACAATCGTCTTAAATTCACCGCATTGCACTTCGAAACGTTTAATTAATAGAATGGCAAGAAGGCTCACACGAACAAACAGCCTCGTCTTATTCTGCCGCTCGATCGACTTCGCATTCATCTTTTAGACAGGGTTGATAAAATCGAGTAGTCGATTGGGAAGATTTTATGAAAAACGTTATCGTATTCGCTGTAGTAGGTATCGCAAGGTAGCAATATCGCAGGTCGCATTGCGATCTACTCTAAGTTTGACAGTGGGCTTAATAAAAAAAAAAACAACAGAAACTATGGAAAAATCGTGATTCGATGATTTTCGCCTGGACTGACGGCCACTTGACGGTTGGTGGCTACCGTCGCCTATAATACAAACAATGCCTCAGGTGCTGCAAGTGATCTGCCGACCATAGTAGAATTTAGGGCTCATTTTCATTGGTCGATAATCCCAGCATGCATTCGCCTTGAAAGAATGGTAATTAATAAGCGTACATACGTACAATTAGTGTACAGCAATTTTAACTGTTGTGATTCAAACAACTGTTTGTGATTGCAATGAGTTGTGTCCATTTCTGCACCCTGCATGCTGTTTATCGACTGAGTAATCGACCAATGAAAATTCAGGATATGGGATTAGGAAGGGATATGGTAATGTATTCTGGCATCCCTTACTCAATCACCGAAACGCAACATCTCACATGGTGTTATTTCGCGCTGTCTACCACCAGACGGGCTGCCCAGATTACTGCTAAACGCAGTGTGTCCTGTCACTACTTGCCAGATCCGAACCAGACCAACCTTTGAAAAGTGGCAAAGTTGGCCTTGCCGGTAATTAAACCCGGAACCCCTGAGACCGAGCGTTAAGGCAAGCACCACCACTCATTCAATGGACTTGTCAAAATGCGTATACTCTCCTCCACACGTAAGTTGAATCAAAGTTATGAGTCTAAATCTAATGACGTAACGCAAGTGCCGGTAATTATTTCCATCTTCCGTTCTACTCACACGGAACTCGTCGTGAGAACGTCTGGGAAATTGCTTTTTTGTATCGAACCCGATGCACGAGTGAGTGCATGCGATGCGAACACAACTCGATTTGCGTTTTGCGGTCAACGTCGTCAGCGTAGGTACGTGTTCTGTTTGTAGAAATTCTAGTGTTCGACCACTTTAATGATCTTTGCGGTTATTGAGTTACATTTTCGCTTATTGCTTCTCAAGTGTTTTGTACTGAAGTATACATACACGTAGGTATATTGGTGTGAATATGAAAACTTTGAAACGTCCATAGGACTCAACGAAGCCTGTTCAAGTTAATACATAATCGTCGTTTGCACGATTAAATTTAATTAATTTATGTTTATACCATAAAAAGTAGGCAATCTTTATTACTTATTGTTCTCTGTATTGTTGTTTGTCTAAAAAGATTTTAAAAAAGTATAAATCCATAAGTCCCGTCACAAGCGTTTCACATAATTTGGATATTATTCCAGCCAGCCAGCTAGACAAACATGTTCGTGTTACAAAGAAAAAAAAAATGTCTGTTTGTCTGTGCGTTTGTCTACGCTAATCTCAGGAACGGTTTAACCGATTTGATTGCTATTTTCACGATGTATTGTAGCAAGCATCCCGTAACATTTAGTGTTTGTTTTATTCCAATCGTTTAACAAACAAAAAAGATACGCGCTATGCCGAATACCACGAGTACGATGTTGCCGGGCTCACCTAGTATATAATAATTATGTGCACCCTAAAATTCGTCAGCTTAGTCACAAAGGTAAAAATGGACATAATTTTAGTTATGAAACCACACATTAAACATTAAGAAAAACACAATATGTTCCCATATTAATTATATGCTTGAATTGCCATTAGTGATTCTTATTAATTTATTAATTTGCCAACAGTATTTTGTCTCAATATTAGTTAACTTTATTTGCCTTGTCTTATCGCCTAACAGTGCTTTGTCTAGTCGCATGTCAGCAGAGCCTATTGGCTTTAATTTGGCAACAGTTAGTGTCTTGTTTTAGTCACCTCAACTTGCCAACAGTTTTATTCGCCTGATTTGCCATCGGTGCTTTGCCTAGTGTCGTTAATTTGTAAACAACGCCTTCTCTTACACTAAAACAACAGTTGCTAATCAAAACACAAAACCACATACATACTTTGCCATCTATCTGATGAATTCTTGTTTTTTAACGAATCTTTTGAGTACATATTTTACACACTTGTAGTTGTCTTCTAGGACACTGGAAGTTTTACATTAGATTTGTTCAGATACTTCATATATATTATTTAGAATAATCTAATTACCCATCATTAAAAACAATTCAATTTGTCGCCAAATACAGATACCATAAAACTGCTATAAGCAGATAGTGAACAAAATGTACGACATAATGTTTCAATAGATAAAGTGTTTCCTGTAATGAATGTGTCCGGTATAAATGGTGTCAATATAATATAATATGAGTTTTTTTTTATCACTTTTATTTTGATTCTCTTATCTATTTTGGGAAGTAGCTAGGTACTAATATTACCGTCACTTTTTTTGAGACAGTATATTCTGTTCAATATTTTATAGCGAATGCTTCCCTATTACTCGACTTTACAGGCAACAGTAGCTGCCTACCGTTGAGCTTACCTTTTCTAAAAAAATCTTCGAAGACTTGAGATTTTGCCAATCCGCAATGAACTAGCGTAGGGGGCTGTCAGACTAAGCCTAAATTCCATATTCAGGAAGAACCCTATGCTCTTCAGCGAGAGATAGATACTTTATACACACACACACATGCACGCACGCACGCACGCACTCACGTACGCACGCACGTACGCACGCACGTGTGTGTGTAAAGTTCAAAAAGCTTTTATAGGCTTAATGTTGATACCATTTCATTATGTGCAATATATGTATGTATTCATTTGGTACACTCAAATTGATTGAACTATTAACCCGACATCGGACTCGACGGTCAATTACACAGATAGTTACATCGGAAAATTGCAGTTTTTCCGACCATTCGTGGAAAACTCCACACGGCCAGCTAATAGACCAGTGGCCGGGGTGAATTCAACAATTTATTGTCCTCATCCCAATTGCATGGGTGTAATTGCAAAGTGCAAACATTTCCATTTTTTTTTAAACAGCGGTATACGCAATTGGTGTTTATGTTAATTGTGTCTATTAGATTGCATCAAAGGGTTGAGCAATTGCTAAAATATATGTAATACTGCTATCATTAATAGTAGAGACTGAAAGTGTGTTTGTTTGTGGAGTTGTCTTTCTTTTACGTAGTTAGGATTTGGTGTGATTTTTAAAAGGATAGCGATTTAGTTTATGGATCGTTAAGTGAGTAGGCTACTTTATATTGAGGATAAACTTCTGATAATGAGTTGAGGATAAGTTTCTGTTCAATAAATTTGCAATTAAGAAGTACAAAAATAATTATGTTTTTAAGTTTGACTAAAATGCTGAATCAACTTTAATGACATCCTTTAAACTCTCACAATCGTATGTCTAATTAAGTAATTTTTTAATAAAACCTTCAATTAAATTTCCATTTTTTTTTTCTTTACAATCGTCACATTTTAATTGAAGGCCGTTAAAATTACCACCAATAAACATACTATTAGTAGAACGTTGTTTCTTGAGCATGAATCGGCTTGTTCCCATCAGCACCACGATTTCTTTCTCCAGCAAGAGTAAAATGACTAGCATGAAACCAGATGTGATCCTCAATTCAATTAATTCATCACAACACTATAATGCAGGAAGCAATTCTATTAAAAAATTTTTTTGAGCGTTTACATAATATTTTTTTCATTATTTTATATACTTTTTGATTCGTTCATTTTTTTATTAAAGATGGGTTTGCTCTTGACCAGCATCTGTCCATGTAGGAAAGATGAGGCCGACGATGGAGCGAGCTCATCCAGAAGATGACTATTCACTCGAACTTTGAAAAGTTCCATTCCTTAAATCCTTAGGCCGGCAGGGAGTTCCAGTCCTATGGATAAATTTTAAATTTTATGATTTTTTTTTTGTTGACGGGTATGCATTAAAAGATTTACATTTAGGTAGTTAGTCAGATTGTCATGAAAATCTATATGAACATTTAACTAAATAATTGTGATAATTGGTCATTACGCCTAAAATTGTATGTAACATATTAGCCCAATAATTAAAATATAATTATTTTCAAAATGGCAGTTCATGATGTTGTATAAAAACACAAGACTAGGGTTTAAGTGGATCGATGGAAGTGGCTATTAATAAATGTTAAAACCGGTAACACTGCCAACGCCATTTTATTGGTTCGAAATATAATTTGCAATAATATTCAAATATGTACATTCAAAATGCGAAAATATTCAAATAAAAGCAGATTAGTGGTGAATTCCATTACCATTTGTATGGACGAGTGAATTATTATTAATTATTAGTTTATTATTATTTTATTATTATTTTAAAATTTTAAAGAATATGAAATGAAGCATATTTTTATTATAAATAGAGATAGAGATAATGAGATCATTTAGTCGAATGCTCTTTTTAAATACTCGTATGTGCCCTACTTTTAAATCTCGAGTAGCTTTTGTCCGTGATTTAGTCTGAGTTTTTTTAATATGTGTATATTAAATTCTATATTAATATTTATATTATATTATAGATAAACTATATTAATATATTAGTTTCATTAAAATCCATTGTATATTTTACATAATCGTAACAATTGGGTTAGTACCTACGAAGTAATTTACATACATATCAAAACACACTCTTATTATGTAATTTTTAAATACATGTATAAGTGTGGACATTCTTAAGGAGCATTAATTATCGAACTATAAAATAAAGTAAAAGTGTTTGCACTACGGTTCTGCAGAGAATGAAAAAGGAGGCCGAAATACTGAGAATCATAAAAGTCAGAAAACTGGAACACTTTGGGCATATCGTGCGCGGCGAGAAGTATGATCTGTTGCAAATGATCATGCAGAGGAAAATACAGGGTAAAGCCGGGCAGGCGACGTACTTCCTAGCTCAAGAATCTCCGTGATTGGTTTTGGCCGAAGTACCAGATCGCTGTTTCGAGCCGCCGCCTCGAGGGTTATGTTAGGTTAGACTAACCACCTCTTTGTAGAAGACGATACCATTGTAACAAAACAGAACAAAACTTTTCCCTGTTCTATATCCTATCAGAGCCGCCAGCACACTTACATAGCCCCTATAGTTATATGCCTGGTATATAGTTTATATTCAATATACAGTTAGAGACGATAGACAAATTAGCTGTGTGCAAATCCGACAATGCAATAATTGATTATCTCTATTGTATCATCGCAGACAATCACTTCCGAAGCAGATTAAACGGGGGCGCGGGCGTTGCGAAAGGGAAATTACCCTCATGTTTGGATAGTTTCACTTTTTCCGTTGTGAAAGTTGCCGTCCTTGCAACTGCATCACTCGAATTTATTACATTGCAAAACACAAAGTGAAGTTGATAGTGGTATTATTTATAGGTTACTGGGTCGAATTTAGCACTCTTTTGTGGGTCCATCTGTATATTATTGTCTTTTAACTTTCTTTCAAAGTTTAACCCTTAATATTTACTCTATTGGGCAGAATAGCTTCTTATATTAATTCTTGATCTGAAATTCCGAGGGCTTTATGTTTTGTCGGCAAACAGCCTGACGGTCTACTATATTGGTGGTTACCGTCGCCCCTAACACAAGCAACGCCACAGGTGCTATGCTGGGAAGGGATAGGGGCTCTGACATCCCTTACTCACTCACCGTAATACAACAGCACACATACTATTATTTCACTTTGGTCTTCTGTAAGAGGGTGGTTACTGCAGCATGACGGGCTGCCCAAAGGACTGCGAAACACTGTGTGTCTGCAACTACTTTTCAGACCAAATCCAACGTTGAAAAGTTAATTTCCAAAGCTGATCCTGATGGGAATCGAACCCGGGAACCCTTGGCTCGTCAATAGGGCGGTTGTATTGTTTAGTTAGGTATTTGCTAGAAATTAAGCAGATCAGCCTCATTAAGTCTAGACAAAACTTCATAATGCACAATACTCACTATGTAATCTGGAATCCTTTCCACTACATTGTTTGTCGTCTTGACGAGATAATTTATGATAGCTGAGGTAGATTTTTATTTGCTTTAATGAATTATCATTCTTTATACAATCATTTACTCTTGTAAATATTATATTATATCAAATAGGAAGCACCCGAAACGTTATTTATTGATTTATTAAGATCCACCAGGATTAATTTGTGATATAAACCATGCACAATAATGCAATAGTTATAAATTCAGATAAATTCAGATATTTATCAATTTATCTTGAATATGCTCTGGAGCTTTATGGCTAATTGTTTATATATGGATACACATGGATGTTATTATATAGTAAGAGTCACTCTATATACTTACTTCATTTCATACACTTACTCTTATACACATAGATACTCTTATACTCATTCTATATACACATAGATTTTAGTAGTTGCGACTACTAGGTATTTGTGGAATACACTTGCTAAGTTTAGTTCGTTTGCTATTTCATGGAAGGTTATACAAATACAGTGTAAACGTCAATAAAAGCATCGTTAATTATTCTTAGATTTTCTTGGTTTCTTTTAATTAAAAAAAAAAAGTGTGAAAATAAACAGCGGGTCCATTTTCAAACTAATTTTAACCACAATTTTTTGATTTTTTGTTCAAAGACAATAAATCAATGCATAAAATTTTTAGATTTAATCTAAAATAAATTTAATATTAAAACGATTGCAACATTTTTGGTTGATATAACAGTATATCGCCTAATATTCATATCTTTTGTATATAAAAATATTCACCTCACAAAAGTGGAGGTATTTTGAGGTAAATGCATGTTAAATACTTTCCACTGACTAACAAAATAAAACATGGTACGTTATCGCTTCGTTTTAAAACGGGGTTGCATTTTACATCCATTCAAGCTATCAGTAAGGAATGTTGGTTATAAGAAATACGGTTCGTGGTTTAACAAAAAATTGCCACGAGTAAAGAAAATAAAATTTACTTTTTTAATTTGTTCAATGAGAAAATATAAAAGAGTTTGAATTTAATGCAAATACTGATTTCTTATTAAAAACCTGACATAAAAATAAAAATAAATACATTTATAATTAAGCAACTGGAGCCATAAGTCATACATTATTATGCTAGCCAATTCCATAGCCACAATATATTAATAAACACAAAAGTAAAGTAAAAGCAAATAAATAATAAAATAAAACAATAATAATTGTAATAATATAAAAATTATAATATTAATTTAATACTTATGATAAAATTAAAAAACTTTAATACATATATTAAATCATTGTATTATATTAACAACAATAATATTCTTTATAATTAATATTCTATGTATTGACAAATACAGTCTGTCAAACCTATTATTGGGTTGACAACCAATTGGTACTAATATATATATATATAACAAAAATATTACACTTAAAAAAATTTGCGTAGCCAAAAACTACATGAGAAAAGAAAAAAAAAGTAAAAGAAAACATTTATAAATTATAAAACAAAAATAATTGAGTCCAGGTGGCGAGGTACCAAGATTACCAAGCAACCTGGCTGCGATACCTTCCTGGATTGCTACTTAATCGGTAAGATTTTGACAATCAAACGCTTGGATACTGCCCTTGACAATAGGCATGATGACAGATTTTGATATTCTCTTTCATAATGTAGATACACGTCTACCATATCCGAAAAAAATAATATTTCAGCAAAAAACAAAATTTCAACGCGAATTATTGAATGTTTTTAAATCTATTTTGAATTACGCGCGAAAACGCTCTTAGATGTCATGGCGTCGCGTCATGAACCGTGAACGTCACCGACATCTCATCAGATTTTTCATTCTGTCAAAGCAAAGTCAAGCAACACGATGGCACTTACCTGGGCGTGACGTCATTCGCTCTGATTGGTGTTTCAGTTAACATGGCCGATTGCAGTTATTTATACTTCTATTTTATTGAAAATCTTATTAATCTCAATTTTAATACAAAAAATGAGTAATTTTTTAGAATCCTTTCAACATATATTTTTCTCCAAAACCATTTATTCTTTGATTCTTTAATACCGTCATCATGCCTATCATCTGACAGATGAAACAGCGCGACACAGCTAGTCTTTTGTAATCGTTGTCATTGATAGTTACGAGTATGTGAGTAATCTGTCTTATGAGTTCTTAGGGTATGTTCAAAAGAAACCTTTAATTAAATTATTGCAGCAACAATACAACAAAGTTGTGTGAATGAGGTATTATTACGTGTGTGTATTGCATCTCTCTATAATGTGGACTACGTTGAATCGAAGCAATCAATTATCTTCGGTTTTGTTCTTGTATAATTAAGTACTAACTCTATAGTGTGACATAGATTTTCGATTCAGTTATATGATATCGCTTTAATTGATGTACTATTTCAACCTTTATTTGCTTGAAGGTCTTTAAATTTAATGTATAATACTATCATCCTTCCTATATATATATGTGTCTTAACATCACAATTTGTTTAATTATCTAGATTATTGTGTTAGACAACTGCACCTTTGAACCACAAGAGATAAAATTCTTAGAGGTATTTTCATTTTCTTGGTCTGCGTAACCTGCGACTGCTGATCATTCTACCTAGTTCACTGTTAATTATTAATTTAACTCTATAGTTTCCACTCTTATATCTATTTAGAAAATTATCTGTATGATTTTATCTTTAGATAAAAGTTATTCTTCGGCGTATGTCTTTTTTATTGTTGTATTTGTTAACCAAATGATGATGAATGGACTTATACCGTGCAAAATTAAAAACCAGACTAATATGGCGATCAAAGTTATCATTTGTGCGGCCAGTTCCCGTGAAATTATGTTTTACGCGTAAATGTAACAGTTTTTTAGTTCTGTATCAGACCGTGTCGATCATAATTTACTTTCGCGGCTACCTCGTATTTTAACGAATTACATATATTGTGTGCATAAATTATCCATATATATATAATCTGGAGGGATTGTTGTGTATTGGTCTTAATGCTATCTTTGCTTACACACTGAAAAAAAAAAACATATTTTTTTTTCATGTGGAATATATAGGAAGTAATTATGCCCAGATAAAGTAAGAAAATTATTATGTGCTTCGGTTAAATGAAAAGATGGATATCAGATAGATCATAAATAGGTACATTTATTTCATGATATTTCATGACGGCACATCGAACGTTCATTTACGAAGATCCATTGCGTCCGAGATTATAATCGCATTATTAGTCGTTTGGTAAGAAATGAGCGCTTTGGCTGTAGTTGCGTGTCAAACAGGTTCTGTGGCGTTTACCATGTGAAAATCTTGTGTAGGTAGCTACTCGCAAACTGCAAGCCAGTGTTGCTGCTGCCACATTATAAGGAATGTAGTATTCACTTACAAATTCTTCTCTGTATGTTAAAATGTATTGCCGAATATGCAAACCTCCCAATGGAACATCTTTATGTGTTAATGAAAACTGAATTCAAATCCTTTGTGTAAAGTTAAATTAATCGGATGGATAGATAGTTACTTTTTTTTTTAATTTATTTTATTTGCGGATAGATGAGCAACGCTTTAGTTTTATTAATTGTCACCCTAGATTAATTAGCTCGTCTGTTTCGGACATCTTTTACCAAATAATAATAGAAGTTTCTTTGTTAAGACAAATATTTTATTTATTTATTTTGGGTTCTAGTGAGACTAATAAGTTATTCTCAATAGATTTCTCAATAGAAACGATGATTGTTTTTCTAAATAGACGTTGACTTCTTTATGTGCACGAAGCAATATTACATATTATCTATTTTAGATATATAAGCACTAAAACATTGTGGTATTCACTAGACATTCAAAAACTATAAAAAATATGATGTATTAACTGGAATAATGTTGGAATTTAGATCTCACAATATTAATTCTGTAGGTTCTTTATTTGATGACTTGGAGAGATTAGTCGTTAACACCGACGACATTCCACACCGTGCGGTTCATGTGCTTGTGTCTACACTTGCGTCGAGTCGATCGCGTCGTCTCCTTTATCGATAAAGTTGCATAGTAGCGGGTGCGCGGAGTTTATATTATGGATTGCGGTGTCACCTGAGGCCATTCGTCGGTCAAGTGTACCTGTTTAACCACATAGGGCTGTTAACGATTTTGCCTCGGGCAGGTTATGATAAGGTGTACATTTGCTGACTGTGGTAACGGACTAGCATTACCGTGGGAAACGCAAACTTGTTACACATAAATTCGCATACTATTTTTAAAATATGTAATCCCTTTGATTGTTATGTATATTGAAGCTACGATGTGTACAGTCTAAAATAAAATTATAATTTCCTAATACGAAATATTTAGTACCAGAAATACATACATAAAACTATAGTCGCAAAGGAAAATAATCACGCTGCAACAATAGGATTAGGAGCTATAGTTTTGAAATAGTTAACACAAATCACAACACAAATAAATCTGGATCGAGAAAAGTAGAAGTTATTTTTGATAGACTAAGTAAAAACCAAGGAAGAATAAGTGTCTCTCTTCATGACCCACGAGATCGTCGATACGTATAGTGTAATGTTCACTGAAACTGTCACAGCTACTTTATCCTTTCCAAATCGGTTGATGCTGTTGAAACACACAATTTGACAAAACACAATCGGTAACAGAACAGTTTTTTTTAAAAAACCAAAAGATTGAGTTTGTTTGCACACAATTAAAAGGACAATTCATTTGCAACGCAAGTTTGGTCATAAGGCAAAAGTGATATCTACGTGTGCTCAATTTGAATTTGATCCACCTTGAAGTATTGAGGAGTAGTCACAACAGATAAATAAATGAAAATCGTTAATAAACTGGTACCGACATTGTTCAAGTTGAATCCTAACGAATTTGAATATGTTATACAACTTTTTCTAGAAGTCACGTTTTTACAAATTTTCTCAAATCAACATAACGATGTTCTTCTAAATGCACGAGGTCGTCAAGTCTAAACATTTTATTAATAAAGCCTTCAAAATTTTTTATTGAGATCTACGTATTAGAAATAAATAAGTAAGACTTAGTTGCCTTATAACAAAGCGAACAATGACTTAAAATTACAAACCGTGGGTCCACAGCTTTAAAATCTAATCCATTGTTTAGAGATAGACATTACTTAACCATCTTACAATGGATCATTTGTGGTGACTGTACAATAAATAAACCACCGAACTAAATTTTATGATTAGCAAAATTATACACAAGTCTCAATTCTTACTATTATTTGATTCGTTGGCTTCATTTTAAGGATAGGGGGAGAATTTGAGACTCGGCGGAGATTACAAACAATTACAACAGGTTTCCAGGTATTTGTCCAGGTCTATTTTAGATTAATTTTTAATTACTTAGTGGTGGGCTAAAATTTATAGTATCGAAAGTGTTTGTTTAATAATACTTTTTTAATTTTATTGCTTCCGATGAATTGACATCACAGTAAGTCAGTTTGTATGTATTGCAACTACAGACAATTGAGTACGATAAAATGGTGGAATTTGTTGTGTGTCTCATTGTGATTTATGAGCATAATAATCTAAGTATACAATTTTGTGTATACCAACTTAGATGCTAACCCTTTTATATAATTTGATGTTTTTTGGAGAAATAAACCTTTATTCCAATACCAAGAGCCCGTAACGTTCTTGATGCCGCAGCATACTTCGGCACGTCGTCGTCGCGGCAAAAAAGGAGTGTGAGTGCTAAAATCATTGCAATAAAGTGAAAATAATATGTTTAGGAAAAAATCCTTGTCAGCGCCGGCCTCTAGGCATTTTCGGTAATGCGCGGTCCTCATCGGGCAACAGCCTTCGGCCACAGTCACCACATCGCATCACCCGCAAGAGGAATTACTTCGTTTGCGCTTAGTGTGCTTTCTGATATTTTTCTTTTTGCTCGAATCCTAAAGGTCCTAGCGTCATGATGACCTTCATCGAAAATTAGGATAAAAAATGAAAAAATATTTTTTTCAATCCGACTGCTAGATCCAGAGAGATAAAAGAAAGGACTAACTATTGGGCTTTATTATATTGTGGTAGTAATAGATTAGTGAGAGATTATTTGACTTAATCGTGGCAATATATTTAAGGTGCAATACGAATAGTTACCACCCAGTAGAATTTAAGAATGAACAAGCAAAGAAAGAAAAAACATTTTATTCGAAAGTCACCACATCGCATCACCCGCAAGAGGAATTACTTCGTTTGCGCTTAGTGTGCTTTCTGATATTTTTCTTTTTGCTCGAATCCTAAAGGTCCTAGCGTCATGATGACCTTCATCGAAAATTAGGATAAAAAATGAAAAAATATTTTTTTCAATCCGACTGCTAGATCCAGAGAGATAAAAGAAAGGACTAACTATTGGGCTTTATTATATTGTGGTAGTAATAGATTAGTGAGAGATTATTTGACTTAATCGTGGCAATAGATTTAAGGTGCAATACGAATAGTTACCACCCAGTAGAATTTAAGAATGAACAAGCAAAGAAAGAAAAAACATTTTATTCGAAAACGGAAACAAAATGCACACTACACAATTTTCCAATGAGTACAATGTTTAATGCTTGCCCAGTGCGTGCAACAGTGCCTCCCTTCAAATAGGCATCCAACTCGCAGGTACTGTGTGTGTTAGAAGCTATACAGCGCTGATCTTCCTTTGGGGACCTCAATTTGTCTCACGCCCAAGTCCATAATAAATAGATAAAATACGAATATAATAATTTGCACGTGGACATAAAAGAATAAATACACATAACAAATATTTTTAAAAAGTGTGACAATAATTTTACAATAATTACGCTGTTACAATATCTATAATGCATAAAAATTTAAATGAATGATACCTTGATTCTTAAATTGTCCTGCTTCTTCTGTCGTTCTTTAAGAAATTCTTTCAGTTTGGCTTTAAACTCAAATTAATTTAATTTACTGGATGAAACATATTTTGTCCGTTAATGTGACGAGTCTGTAGTTGAAAGTAAAAATACTTTAAAGTACTTTAAATTAGTAATTTAATACTTTAAAGTACTTTAATACTTGAAAGTAAAAAAACAATTTAAACTTATGTGACGAATGCAACAATTACTGCAACAAATGAGCAATTAGACACAATTGAAAAGCCTAATTAGTTATAAATACTTTTATGGCGTAATAAAGAATTGTGTAAGAATTGCATAATTGACGAGCCCATTGGATGAGTGGTCGGGGTGCATGCCTTAACGCTCTGTCCCAGGGCTTCCGGGTTCGATTCCCGGCATTAACACCTGGGTATTTAAAAGTTTATACTATTACTCATAATGATGGCAATATTATATTTATGTTTCGTGCTTTTTATATATCTGTAATAAAATCTCATATTTTATTATGTTGTCTATATCTTCTTGTTTCAAAATTGATATAAGTTAAACAATAAAACAGAATTTTCTCACCGACAAAGAAGGCTTTAATTTACAAAATCATTCACATAACCTGAATTAGATATAGCAAAATTTTAGTTTATATATATGTCAGACAAGCTGACGGTCTATTTGATGGTAGGTGACTATGGTCATCCATTAACACAACCACAGGTGCTTCAAGTGCGCTGCCGAAGTAGAATTCGGAATAAGAGATCAGGAAGGGATAGGGGAAATGGGCTCTGGCTGACCCGTCTGGCCGCAGTAGCCACCCATACGCAAAACTACCGTGAAATGCTAGCATATGTATGTTTCTATCCGTAAGTAAGGGAATGCTAGGACACATTACCCTAGCCTCACAAAAGAAATACAATTTTCTCTTGTATTCTCTTTGGTTTTGCTTGGTTTTTTGACATCTAAAATTAAGTGGAGGGTCAACCTCTTTGCCGTCCAACTTTTTATTAATGTTAAGTTCGGCAGACAGGCTGGCGGTCCACTTGATGGTAGGTGGCTACCGTCGCCTATAACACAAGCAAAGCCGTAGGTGCTGTAAATGCGCTGTCGATTACAGTAGAATTAAGGATAAGGGGTTACTTTAATTACTTTTTTACTTCATTTTATATTATTACTCAATAGTTATATTATTACCCAATGGTAGGTATGTTATTTTTACTATATGTATTTTTAATATTCAAATCCCAGGTTCTGTAATAAAAGAAATAAGTAATCAAAAACAAATTGCAATTTCATTCAAATAAGCCATTTGTTAGTCTCGCTGCCTACTTTATCGCGCAAATAATGTATCGAGTTTGAAATTTATCAACAAACGTTCTTATCAAAGCGTATAGTTGCTCGCAAGCGTAACTGACGATAGTAAAACTGTACTTATACAATGCCATTTGTTGTTTCTACATCTCGTTTTGATATCGATAATTGAATTGATCGAATTGAAATATGAAACGCGAAGGTAAAGGCTTTTTTTACAATTTTAAGCGTCGTGTTATTATTACAACTGGACTACCTATAGCAGAGGGTGTGAAACACCTGTCGTGTGCGACATCACTAAATAAATAAAAAAGACGACATCCGCGTATGTCTGTAAACCGCTTAGCTAAACTACGCAATGGATTTTAATGCGGTTTGGTGCTATATTATTTAGAGAAATTAGGATTTTGTGGAAAATATAACCTACATACTATAATTTAATTATATTATATTTGTATATTCACTTAAAATCTACAGCTCCCAATGCTTCATTGACAGACAAAAAAAATATCATAACTTGCAGTCAATTATGGATTTCAAATTTTGTATTATTTTAAGCCTGGCCTATTAGCCAATATGTAAGGCTGTAACGACCATCCACGATGCTGCTATAAAAAAAGTTTTATTTTTTAGTCTGTAAACTATGAATATTTCCTTTTAATTACGATCGCAACTGCTTTTCTTTGAAGGAATTGAATATGTATTGTATTTATTTTACACAGTGTCCAAAGTAGGTACCTACCTAACTAAAATGGAACAAAACAAATAGTTCTTTTTTCTGATTTTTTAAAATATTTTATTCAAGGTGAAATTTGGTCTCCTTTAATCCCCAATCAATTGTAGATATTAGCCAGAATAATGCGGTATTACAAATCTATTTCTGTCATCATATTCCATTCTAACTAAACTAAACCCTTCTTAGCTTGAAACTGCTAAAAGGGTTTGAACATCGATTATTTATAGATATTTACAGTCATGTGTTTGTATTAGTCAACATCTTATTTAGTCAACATTTTTTCTAAATTATATCTTAAACCGAATAGTTATTTGAAAGAAAAACACAAAATAAACAACAGAAACAAATTTATTGTTCAACACAGAGCAATTTACAATAAATATTAAACCGTTTTATAATAAAATCTATACATATAATAAAATTGTGAACGAGCCATGTCTGTACATTAATGTTTTTTCAAAAAACAATTTTTACACGTTGTACTTATGTTACCGAGGCCAAAAAAATAGGTTTTTGAATTTTTTCTGTGCGTTTGTGCACGCTAATCTCAGAAACGACTTAACCGATTTGGATGCGGTTTTCACTTGTGTATTTTAGCAAGCTTCACGTAACATTTAGTGTTTGTTTCATTTCAATCGGTTTAAAGTTACCCACTATATTTAAACAAAATAACATGTCAAGTCAAATTCATAAGAAGAAGAGTATAGTAATACACAAAAGAACAGACAATGATGTTGGATAGTTCTAGGATTCTATTATCCGTATCGTAACGTATAATTATCACGTCTGAATATGATAGTAGAGTGAAGCATTATACTCTCACTCTCTTACTAAGTGAAATGGAGACAGTTCAATTGTAAACATTAGCACTATAATTGAAGCTAAATTGGTACACATATTTTAAGAAATGATGTCATGGCACATTATGCAAGGATTTTTCAATTCCAATATTTGATGAAGTGTGTGAAATTCCAATATTTGATGAAGTGAGTAAGAGTACTTACTCACGAACTGAAAGTTTGTTTTAACAAACTTTCACGAATAATATTTTTTGTGTTTCTCACCAGAGCCACGGAATGTAGGAAATTGTTTGTCATAACACTTTTATGGTCAAATGTTTCATTTTTCTCGTCAGCCTCCATGATATTTTTGATGAAATAATTATTAAAAGTAAACATTTAAAAAAAAAAGCCATGTTTAAATATATTTTATGTGCTATTTTTATTTTATTTTGGCACTTTAAAAAATAATAAAAAAAATCTCACAATGCTAGTGATCTTGGAAATATTAAAAATTTGGTAGAACTCTGAGAACTGCGAAATAGTACGCCATAATTCTATAAAAACATATAGGAATGTTAATAAACAGGGTTTTCAAGAATTAACAAAACGTCTACCGTTGAAGTAACATTTTAATTTTTTAACAATAAATTTCAGTTAAATTTTAATATAAAAGGCAAATTAGAAACTAAAAAACATAACTGAAAAAATTTCGTTTCCATCGCATTTTAAATAAATCCATCTCTCATCTTCTGGTTAGAGGAAGCTTCCTAATTAAATGCGACGTAATTAAGCAGAATCCGTTTAGACGTTTAATTTAGAGTCAGTCCCTGTTTGGTGCTAAAATTTAACAACATAATTCCACTAAGCAAACATCAAGTCCAACGTCACCCGGGGGTCTCAGGATGCGGTATTTTGGGACCAATTAAAGGACGTTACGAGCTCGCCACAGTTGGGGGTCTCCGCTGAAATATTGAACCTAAAAGCCCATTAGCGTTACGGTTCACTCGTCGATAACCCATCTTGGATCGTTTAGGGATGTGCCGTACCGATTGAGGCGTATTCGCACAAATTGTGTTTCTAATTGCAGTCATATCGCTGCCTGATTGCGTATTTGATTAACGAGATCGTAGAGTTTTATTTTAGTAGTTTTGTGAATGCTTACTATTAACGCGAAAAAAAAACTTTTCTCTATAGTAACTCTATATTGGACACGAGACCTAATCCGTTGATGCAGTTTTGTTATACAAATTATATTTTATTTTAGGGAATACGTTACTTACAATGATCATTACAGCTATTTCATTAAATTTCTCGATGCTATTAGTTCCGGAAATAATATTCTTTATTCAGAAAACATTACACATGCTTGAATGCAATCATTAGCTAATTGCATTTACACAAGCAACGAAGACAAAGTAAAAAGCTATTAAAATATTTTTATTGATAATTGTCATTATTAGTGATTCTTTAAGGTCTTCATCATGTTCGTAACACTTTCTATGTGTTTAGTTATGCGTATCAAATTTTAAGATGTAAATAGTTACATTGTTGAATCATAAACGTCACTTCAATAACGTGTCCAAATAAGGCTCACTTTACCTTCATCCGATCATTTATGGCTAACAATGGAAGAGAATTATAGTCACTTTCTTATGTCACTTTCGAATGTTCCTCCAGTTGCTTCGCGGAAGTTCAAAGTTCATATAACACTTAGCAGTGTACAGGAAACAGTACATTATGTTCAAGCACACACATAATTTTTTTAATAGTAGGGTCATTAAGTATTGTTATTATGTCCATCCATAAACTCCTGTTGACGAAGATTGATTAATCATTAGGTTTTTTTATTAGGTGACATAGTTGTTTTTTATTAAAAGATATATAGACTATTGTCTACTAAGTGTGAATCGTCTATTTGTGAACTATTTGTTTTTTTTTTTTCTCTTATAAATAAGAAATCCTGCATACCTCTAATTCTGGTATATTCTCCGTTCTGTGTATTTTATACCTGTACTGTGTATGTATGTATTCACTTCTGGAGTCGTCCATCATTATTTATTGTTTAGTCTTGTCTCCGTCCTCTGTCTCCATTGTTCCCCCACGTGTTTTCGAAGACTGTTTGGGAAATAATGAGTCACTTCTATTCATTGCGACACCTAATCAATGATTGTATCTGTTGCGTCACCTGTAATAATTCCTTGCGAACATTCAGTGAGATTCGTCGTTCCATATAATTCTCATGACTGCATTGTCGTTAAATTTTAAATATTGAAAATTGTTTCTTTTTTTTTAAATTGCTGAGTCTTTATTCAGCAACAGAAAACAAGTAAGTAAGTAAGTAAGTTCTATGTTATTTTTTATAGTCTTATTTGTTTAAAGTGTGTTCTTATATGGATATCACTTAAATTATAAAGGTTTTAACCACAGTGAACAACAGCACTTGTGCGATTGTGTTTCCATCTATGAGCAAGAGACGCAAAAACTCATTGCACTACATTCACATTTTCCCTTATCCCTTTTCCTTTTAGGATTGACAGCACACTTGTGTAACCTCTGATTATTCGCGATGATAGCTACCTGCCATCTAGTGTACTCTATGCCTGGTTGAAACCCTTTAACATAAAAAGTAATTACTCATCAATATCATCATCCAAGAGCGTCCACTCTTGGAGATAATTAAACTAAATAATTAATTAAATACATGCCTGAATAGAATGGGACACCTGTGTAGCGAATTGCACACGCACAAAGCGTACCGACGATGCTTCGCTCGGCCGGTTTTGCATCTTGTGCGATTCAGTTGGTTAGGCATTGGATTTTGATGAGTTGTAACATTGTTATTATAATAATATGTATATACTTAGAATAATGTTGTTATGTTGGCATGAAGTAAATGTCTAGACAAACCAATAATGGTTTACAGACATTTTTTAATATTTTGTATTCGATTATGTATTAGATAATAAATAAATAAATAAATAAATAAATAAATAAATAGATAGTTTTTGTGAGCCAGCAGCTCTTTAGAGGATAAGGTTCAGCGAGAAGATGGTCGGTCTATGGGGCGTTTCGACTGTTGGCTCTACTTTATTTTTTTTTATAAACTTATAATTATATGCAACATGTAATATACCTATTCATAGTATTGCCTGGATCTCGTTCGGTAAATATTACACAAATATTTAATATATTTAAATTTACTTGATTTTTTTTCATCACGATTAGCTCATAAGCTACTAATCTATTACACGTACTCAAGTAGCCCTATTGTAACGTTCGTGACAAGCAAGTGTTTTCTTAGTTCATAGTTAATGCTGGCAATTTGGTCTAATTCAGTCTTCGATTGTCATTGATAGCATCTAATTTGTGAGACCATTCATGCCCGGTTACTATTTGACGGCGTGCCTCCGCCGGTCGTTCTACTAGACACAAAGGTACCTCTTTTTGTGTTCGGACGTCTACAATTGATAAATGGATACGAACGCTCTCGTTTCCCGTCTCCATTCTGATTGTGCGTCGATGAGATTTACTCCTATTGTTAGCGCTGAGTGTCGATTCACTGATAATGGTGTTTACCGCCGGCTCCTCACTTTTTTTGCCAACATCGTGGGACGTTTCTTTTGCGTGCAAAAAGTTATGTCTCCGATGACATAAAATACATCACTCTGTCTATTGTGAAATTTTGGAAATCACCCTTTATGAACCATTATGATAAGTGGATGCGTAAGATACAGTGTTTGATTTACTTCTTACCTACTCTGCATAACAGTTCCATGGAGAAATCAACTGTTTCAACTTTATTGTACTTATGACGGCCGTTGGATGAGTGGCAAGGATGCTTGCCTAACGTCTCAGGGGCCCCGGGTTCGATTCCCGGCGGGGTCAAGTTTGGAAATTTTAATGAAATTTTCAAAATTGACTCTGGTCTGGATTTGAAAAGTAGTGGTAGGGCACACTGCGTTTCGCAGTCATTTGGGCAGCCCGCCTGGCGGCAGTGACCACCCCCTTACAGAAGACCACCGTGAAATAACAGCATATACGTGCTGTTGTGTTCACTTGCAGCACCTGTAGCGTTGCTTGTGTTATAGGCGACGGTAGCCACCTATCATGTGGACCGTCAGCCTGTCTGTCGACCCAACATAAAAAAATTCATGCTGGCTGTTGCCTGCGGTTCTGCATGCGATATTTAGAACCACATACACATGATTTTGCTAAAAATATGTTACACTTTTTTTGTTTAATTTCATGTTACAAAATATAATAGACACTTAGCATATTACTAAGCATATTAGTAACTGTTTTAATTTTATAACTTTATCACATACATTAGCTAAATATGGTGACATAATAATGTTCTGTAAGATATTATTAATATCATTATTTACGATTGTAATCTTCATTTCCTTTCCTTGTACATTCTTATCTTTTAATATTTGTACATGTGTAATAGACATCATACGAGTAGGTTCTTATTAGAAAAAATAATGTTTTTTTTAATTAATACAGAAAATAATCAGAAAATAATTAAAAATATAATATATTTAAATAGAAAGAACTTTTATAAAATAAAACTATTATTCTATAAACATTTCCGTGATTTAATTATGATTTATAATTTTAAATTAAAAGCTAATGTATATTAATTTAATCTCGAATAACAAAACGATTTCATATGACGTCACCTGTATGTATCCTTTTTTTTTATTAAAAAAATGCTCACGATTTGTATTTATTTATTTATTTACCTAACAACACTATGAAGTCATTTTAGAGGTGAGGCGTGATGGTATCGTTTTTACAGCATTTTTAAATAAGCAAAATTCGGACATATGTAGTTTTAGGTACAAGAAAGACTGTATTTATTAATGTAATATATAATTCTGTTATGGTTATAAGTATTTAATAAATTATTATATTATGATAAATTTTAAACCCTTTCTTTGAAAAATTCTCTATTCCCAATTTAAAAAAAAATAGTACACAGAGAGAATATGTAAAACGATCTCCATGCTATTATTGTACGTTAGTACATAACAGCTCACTGTCTCCATGTAATCTCAGAAGAGGCTCAGAATTCCATTATTTACGAACAAGTAAATAATTGGAAGTAAGATGAAGCTCAGAATTAGATCATTACAAGTATTCAATTTATTGTTACAAATTATAGAATATTTTTTTCTTTTACCGCTCTTATTAAATAGTTAAAAGAGTTTGCGAGTTTTCTTATAATCGCTGTACAATTTTCAAAAAGTATTATTATTATAAAAGACTGAAGTATTATTATAATATAAAGACTTTATTATAAAAGACTGCCCTATATGAACCAATATGAAATACGATCAATATGAAGTACGTATTCGTATAGAGACATGTCGTGTAAAATGAATTTGAATGAAAAAGAAGTGAACGGACCGTTATGTAGTCGGCGAAATAATGTAAAATCCCATCGGGTTTGACCGCGCAGCGGCCTGTCTACGAACCGTTACTGCGCCTGACCACTCTTATTGCATTGTTCTTGGCTCGTGTGTGATTGTGGTACAAATTATAAGCGGACATGTAATACGGCTATGTATTCATTACATATACTATCTATTTCTAGCGAAGTGAAGCAGCTTTCGCCTGCTCCTTTGAGAGGTTTCTTTCAAAACCCTAAATACATATTTAGGGGATAGTAGTCCAGATTCTTTTCTAAATAATCTTCTACCTACAAATGAAAGTCCAATCCAAATTGGTTTAACTGTTTCGTAGATTATTAGCCCCAACAAACATTTTAACTTGGGAATTTTTTTAAAACTTATGTATGTGTTTTTCTAATTTAAGAGCCTTTATTTGAAAATGGCAGACATTTAATGTTTTTTTCATCAGTGAAGCTTATATACTCGTATGTAATACATCGCAACTATCTGTCACTCTGAACTAAAACTATGGTTGCGAAACTTTCTGAAGATATTCAGATGTTTTTTAAACAGGTTTGATCGAAATTTGACACACACATAGGCGTCTCTTTGATATCCCTTTTAATATTGTTTTAACACAATTTAGCGTTGTTCTTATCAATAGATGTCGACAGTGGAGTGTTTATAAAACTAGTGTTTTATAAAATATGGCTACATTTCTCTGTGTTGAAAAATTGATAGTTCGCTTTGTCGATGAATCAAATAGATTATTAGCATGAAATGAGCCATTTTCTGTACACAAATGGCCCAAAAATAATTGTTATTCTCAACGGTCAAGGCATCTTATGATGCAATCTCCCGTGAAGGTTCTAATATCTAGTTTGACGCTTATTTTGCGTTACTATATTATCTTTGAAAAGCCAATCGTAACGCTTGTGATAACTTTATTTAGGTACGTTAGTTACTTGCGCCAAGCTACAAAACATACATGTGTTGTTAGTTGTTAAGCCATTAAAGAAGAACGAAATGAGGGTTATTTTCCACTCTTTGCAAAGCAAATATGGAAAGCCCTGTGTATTTTGCTTCCATTAAATGTTATCTTAATATGTTTATGCACAGTACGCACGTGAGCTTTAATTAATACATCCAAATTGAGTGACGCAACATGTTTTATGTTTACGTGAGCATGTGAATATTAGTGTTGAAAATATTTTTGACGACATGATTAGCGTTTCTACTCTTTTTACTTCCTGTAGATTTGCCTAGCGACAGTTACCATTAGGCTTATCTGAACACAGCAGTGAAATAACAGAACGTGTGCTGTTTTGTTTCGGCGAGTGAGTAAGAGATGCTAGAGCCCAGTGTCCTGTTGCTTCCCAATCCCATATCCTTTAATCCTACTATGGTCGGCAGGGCCCTTGTAGTACCTGTGAGGTTGCTTGTATTATATGCGACGGTAACCAGTAACCATCAAGTGAACCAGTAACTATAAGTACCTAATGCATATTTGAATATTATTTTGTAGAAATAATAAGCAAATTACAGACCTCCCGTAAGAAATTCTCTAAATTATAGCGAAATGTTATTTAAATTCGTGGCGTTTTAATCGAAGTTTAGAGAACTAAGTCCTCAGATAGAACGAAGGCAGATACGACTTTGTATTTTTATTTTTATTTTTGACTAGCGACTTTTATATTATGAACATTCCCCGTTTATCCCTCTTTCCATTAGTGAAAATCGAATTAAAATCGGTCTACCCGTTCACGCGTGATGCCGTGACCAAGGGAAATGGGGATTCATTTTTATATGTAAGATAGAGATTTAAATACTTTATTTTATTAGTCGTCGTGGGTTAAAAAATCCAGCTTTTAATAAATGATGTACGAGTAATGCTTCTAAGTATTGTATAACGTGTACTTTTTATAAATGCAAAAGTGCTTTTTTTATTTTATTGCTTGCGTGGTTGTCTTTAGGTGCCCATACTCTTTTTCTATTCCTTTGCATTGTTCAGATTTGTATCCTCCTAGGTGTCTACTTGTTGTTTTGTAACTTTGTTTTTCAAATAAATTTCTTTTCACTTTATTTATAACACGCACAGAAGAGGATACAAGATGGCCTGCGTACAAAGTCCTAAGTAAGCTATTTTTACTTTCATTGAAAGAGTTTGTAAACATATTTAGTGGAAGTGTGTTTATATTAAGAACTTCATATTTTTAACTGTATAGCACTTACAACGGCCAGATGGTGAATTCTAGAACCATATAAATAAACGTGGAACTTTTTTTACATGGTTAAATTTAGGGAATCGATACTCGTTACTAGGTAAAGCATATTGGCTTAGCAACGATTAATAGTCTGAAAAACCACACATTATCCATTTGTTTCGTTTAGTGCAAATAACGATCATTTTGATTATTCGCCAATCCAACAACATGAATTGTAGCTGGTAGGGCTATGTGCGTTGCGCAGTCATAAACTGGGGCAGCTCCTCTGGCGGCAGCAACGACTTCCTTACAGAAGACCACCGTGAAATTTAAGAACTTGTGCTGTTTTGTTTCGTTGAGTGAGTAAGCGATACCGGAACCCATTCCTCAATCCCCTCTACTTGCGTACCTGCTTTATCTGTGATGATGCTTCTGTTAAATGGCGACGGTAGCCACCTACTCTCAAGTGGACCGTCAGCCTGCCTGCTGAACTTTATATAAAAAAGTGGTCGGAATACAGAAAAATGTAAATAAACTAATTGAAGCGTAAGGTTTAAAAATAATATAATATAAAAACCTTTAAAAAAAGTTATAATGTAAAGTATCAGAAACTTCTTATTTCAAGCTTAGCTGGGCATAACTGGGAAACGTAAATTATTATCAGTCCTTATAAAATTATGGTAGAAATGTCTGATGCAGTAACTGGTTTTCAATGAGGAATTATAGACAACTAACTACTGGTCTCGCAATGTCAACTAATTGTATTTTGCCAGCACAAAGCTTTATACGACACGAAGATGCAAGTTAAAGGATATTTTAAGAAGTCGCAATAAAATATAAAATCGAATGTAAATTTTAAAAAAATACCAGTATTATCAACTTACTACCCGTGCAACCAGTGTGTTCAAAGTGCGTATGTAATGCCTAGTTCGAGTGTCAGGGAAAGTGGCAGTTTTGCTCGTAATGCCAATTACAAGTTTGCGAAGTTATAGTGGCGACATAGTGACGCCTACAGTTGTTTGAAACTTTTTAATTTAAAAACGTACGTTAGGTTCGTTACGTTTACGTACGAGTATACACGTTATTTTTGATATACATATAGAGTTATTTTTGAACAACCCAATCCTATGAAACCTTCTATGAACCAATAAGAGTAAGACCAAAATAGACCAGTAAGACCAAAATAGAGATGAAGAAATTTCTTTTAAAGAATATCAATGGAATTAGAAATATTCTATTATATTGTTACGTGCGGGGTCAGTTAAAATGCCGTGTAACGATTTATTTTCACTAACCAAAATGACTGCCAAAATCACCAAATTTGTCCGACGAAACCGTCAAACTTGCCAAAAGCCAATGATTCCCTTAGTGTGTCAGCGGTTCACTGTCGCAGATAATTTCGCAAAAGCTCCGAAGAGTCGTTTTCGTATCACTTGTTGTCGCGCAACCCACTCATCTCGGTCGGCTGCACTATTATTTATACTTGGCGCCAAACGCCTCGATGTATTTCGAATTTTCCAGAAAATGTAAACAAGATTGTAAGCAAGCCATTGAAAGTCCGGGAATGCTATTTCTGTTGAAATGTATGTTGTAAACATAAGGACCAATTTCCTTTGACACTAGCGTGGTTACCACCGCTAGGGTAGAACGTTCGAGACTTTCTCCTGGCGCGAACGCTTTTTCCAGAACGTGCCATAGTTAGTCGTAACAATATATTAACATATAGTAAAGGTATTATAAACATTAAATTTAAACAAGTATTGTTGAGAAATTAATTGAATACTGCGATGTACCGCAGAAATTATAATCAGCGTTAGAACTTAGATTGCGTGTTATTCGTTTGTGCAGTGTTGAGAGGCATACCTGACGACTAAAATTGGGTTGTTAGCTGAAATCTGAACTAACATTATTATGTTTCGGTTGCCCGTTTGATTTTGCTCTAATTCTTGTTGATGTTATCTCACCTAACTATATTTTCTAACCCATTAGCAATGTAAACTATATTAATACTACTGTGATTTAAATTATCTAATACATACCAATGACAAATTGTTTCGTTGTAAACAGACTGAGTGGAATCCCGCTGAAATTTTAGCCCCTTTTATCTATAGTAGTCTATATCACTGTGCTAATATTAAAAAGAGAAAAGCTTTGTATGTATACTTTTGTATGTTTTTAATAAATAAACTCAAAAACAACTGGACCCATTTTAAAAATTATCAGCGAGTAACATAGACTACTTATTCCCCTATCTCCGCTTTTGCCCCCCCCCATCTAAAATTGCCGTTTTCCACGAATATCTAATATTTTATAAAGAGACGCGGACGAAATCGCGTGCAACAGCTAGTAGTCTATAATTGTCTATAATAAGTTTGTAAGCAAATCTTGTAAATAAATATTTTCTTCTTAATAAATTGTGTTACAAAATAAACTGGATATTATCAAGTCTCTTGTAAGTAAACATCACCCGTTTTATTTTATTTCTCATTTTTTACTTTCAAATAGCGATACATACAATAAATAAACAATCATTGAAGTTTTTGTTTCCATAATCAAATTGGTTCCAAATAATTCGACATTACATCATCACTTAACATAAAACAGAATCGCACAAAAAATACGCCACACAAAAAAATTATAGGAAAAAAAAAGCGTTTGGAATATAAGCGTTTGGCAATTGAAGAATTCCCTCGAATGTTCTTTTTTCTTTTTCTAAATCATCACGTGTTGAGAATTTAACTTCTTCCTTTTTGACTGTACATTTGAGATAAGTTTGACAGTGTTATTTTTAAACTAGCTGGTGTCGGCGACTTCGTCTGCGTTGAAAAATGAAATAAAGCCTGACATCTTTATCGCCGATTTTTTTTATATTTTTAGACGATACCTAACAATTTTCAAAAAATTGTTAGGTATCCTAACAATTTTTTGTATCCTATATATTAATCCAGGTAGTAAACTATCTATTTGCCAAGTTTCATCGAAATCCGTTCAGTAGTATTTACGTAGAAGAGTACCAAACATCCATCTAACCTTACAAACTTTCGCATTTATAATATTAGTAGGATTAAATCATAAAAAAATTAACCATAAGAAGGTTATAGTGAGTCAACCTTAAAAGATAGACATATGCTGTCGTGGACTTTTTTTTTGTCGTACATCATTTTTACATAACTTTAACCGTTTACGCAGCGCACGCAACGGAAGGTCTCAAAAGGGATAAATTTTCCCGATTCTGCAACATTTTTCGTTGAAGCTCCGCTCCTATTGGTCGTGGCGTGATGTTATATAGCCTATAGCTATCCTCGATAAATGGACTATTCAACACAAAAATAATTTTTCAATTCGAACCAGTAGTTCCTGAGATTAGCGCGTTCAACCAAACAAACAAACAAACTCTTTAGCTTTATAATATTAGTATAGAAGTATAGATTAGTATAGATATAGCAAATTACAAAGATGCCTTCTGCAATATACTATAAATTTCTCTTATAAAATTTAATAAAATCATCGAATAGAAAGTTTCCTGTGTTTGACACAAAGGAAATAGAACAATAATATTATTATTTAGAACTATGAATAAGTAAAGATACATCATTCCTTGATATCGTTTCAATTCATTATTTATTCAATCCTTTAGACTATCTTAACAAGTTAGTCTTGTTTTTAATACACAAAAGAAATTATTTTGATTGAATCATTAAAACTAAACACCGCGGTCTCGGCTTGAGATATAGTCAAGGTCAGTGACATTGACCACTGCAAACAGCCTACGGAACTCGTTTCAAATGAATTTCCATTCAGAGTTGAATTATGTCGGCCGGTCTGCTTGTATTGAGAAATCCGATGAAATACTACAAGATCGTGAACGTTTATGACTCCCACGTTAAGTTATGCGAAATAACAAAAATCGATAATAAAGCACAATTTATGTGAAGCAATTGATGCGTTATTTTTCTAGTTTTCATCTTATGAAAGTATTATTGATACTGTATTTCAATTATATTTTGTAATTTATTTTAAATTTATTCGAAGTTTCACAACTATTCGGTTCATACTTAAATACACTTTTCTTGAAATAAATTAATTTACAGGTGTTCATCTTTCTTTCAAAAGTTGTTTTTTTTTTATTCATCTCATTTTATGTAAGATCCCTTATAAAGAATTTTAATTGTCTTATTCCTTTTTATAATAATGAATTAGAAAAATGTAACGAATCTTTAACTTATTTATTTCATGAACATTATAACATACACGCTATAAGGAAGATATGGAAAGAAAAGATAGCATCTGTCTCGCAGCCTATTTTGTTACAGATTTATTTTATTTTATTCACAGTTACTAAATAAAATGAAAAAAAAAAAAAAAAAAAAAAAAAAAAAAAAAACCCCGTCTTAAATGTCTTAAATTAATCTGTCAAATTATTTTCTTCTTCCGTTGATAAAGGGGCAAATTAATAGTGGCTATAAAATCTTATCTTAAATGTGTCTTATTGGGTAATATAATTTTATTATAATAATATCGCAAACAATTGTCTTGATAATAATGTTTTCATTTGAAATGGGTCGACGAGATACACGTAATAACGCATTACACGTGAGAAATAAATAATGTTATCTATCATTTAATATGCATTAAAATTTATTTTTCACGAGACATCACTTCAATTTATTATTTTGAGCCTTATTTCAATATATGGTACAGTATGGTTTTTATTGCAACGGTAACGCATGCACGCCGGCGGGCGGCCCCAGAACACTGCCCGGCGGCACACCGGAACCAATGTAGACGTTCTTAACCTTACGAATGTCAAATTAAGTGTTCTTTGTGTTGCATCTTGACAATGTTATGTCTAACATGTAGGTAAAAAATAAATCGAGAAGTAGTGTAGTTGGTTACTTTTATCGTAATTTTCTATCCTAATTTGTCTTGCATTTTGATGAATTTAAGTACCTGGCTATAATCCGAGAATACTTAAATTATTGTAACAATATTTTGTACATATCCAGTTCTTTTAATATCTAGTTTATTTAATCACACACTTACGTAAAATAGTTACATAACAATGTACTGTTTTGTTTCAATAGTATTTATGTTAGCATCCCCGACTCCTATTTTCAACACGATCCCTAAAATACAATGAATGGCTTCCTCAAAATAGCTACAATTAATTTTAATTGATGAGTTGCGTAGTAAATACAAATTTCACGATATAAGATGTACAAAATTTAATGATATGTTAGACCTCGGTTTAAGTAATCATATATCAATACATAAAAATATTAGACATTAGCCATTAGAAATATTAGACAAAACAGTAGTTACAGTAACTTTTTCTGGTTTGTTTATGAACTGAATATAAAAAAGTAGTGTTATTGATAAAAAATAAAAGGCTTGGATACAGTTAGAGTTATCCCACCTTCGGATTATGGTCGAATTGGGGAACGATATTAAATATAATAGGAGTTTTATAAACGAAACACAATACTAGAATTTGATTCACGTCCCACATTACCGTCGTCAAAGCGACTAATGAATATTAAATTAGTGTGTTTCTTTCAAAGCTGCCTTGTGACCGTATTAGTAAACCTGTTAATATACGTACCGTTAACGGAGGCCGCCAGTTGAGGCATCTCTACAGTGTTAACTTTATTGGATTAGGCTTTACGGCCATTGACTTTGACCGTGTAGCGTGTAGATTTCGTTAGGAAAGACAAAATGCCGCTAGATGATGAAATAAGTTGAGCGCTTTTTTGAACTCATTAGTAATACGGAGGCTTTTTTGAGTAAATAATTCCAGAAATTTATTGTTTGTTTGTAAATTTATGATTGGTGATTACGATAGGGATAATTATTCACGTAATATTGTACAGAATATTATTTTATGTCAATAAAAACAAAACCAACTTTTGATTGTTTCATTGAAATAAAAGCTTGTTTTTATATATTTATCTTTTTTTTTTAAGCTGAAGAAATTGGTTTTTATTTGTTTTAACGCGTTAATATCCGAAAAAGTTGGATTTGAAAAATTTGTTTTGAATTTGATTTTCCAATCCTTGATGAAGATTACACATATTGACATCACTTTAACACGCTATCACCCTAAAGAGACGAGCAAAAAAGAAAACAAAAAGAACGTTGTATGCGCAAAACGAAATAGGTACAGCTAGTTCTTATATCGAAAATGTCTCGTTTACAATCAAAGCGAAAATCAAAGCGAAAATATTTTATTTATTATTATTATTTTATTTTATGAACAAGGTACCTAACCTAGTTCATAAAATAACATAGGTCACTGTACAGGGATAGTTTCTTTACGCCCAATTTAAATAAAAAACAAATAACCTAAGTTGTATTAAATCAAGAAACCAACAGTATGTTCTTATATTGTAAAATATTAAATTGTAGCAGTATTGTATATAATACTTTTTAAATTTCATAATTGTCGATTTAGAAATTTGTCTTTGTGAGAAATAGAACGTCTCGGTTAATTGTTTAATCTATTCAGAATACTTGGCACTTCTCATGTGATATAATCAACTAAAGCGCAAGATTGCGTCTGTTGTTTCATTAATTAGTTTATTGTCAGTCAGTCAGCACATTTTGCAAGGCCTTTCAATGATGATAAATGTTTTGCTATTGAAGCGTGTGTGTGATCGATCAAACGAAGATAGACTTCCCCTTCGAAGTTATCGTTAATAACTTTTTTGTTATAATTTTTTTTTATTACATCAAGGTAGCGCTTGACCACTATCGGCCGAAGGTGGACCACGCTTACTACTAGTACTACTATATTACTAGTAAATACATACTAGTAGTAGTGGCATTTACTAGTAAATGCCCATTTAACCTGGTTTTGAAGACCCCGAGGTTGTAGTCCTGTGGGAACACAGACGCAGGCAATGAGTTCCACTCCTTAACAGTCCGAACAAGGAAGGTGAAACTGAAACGCTTCATGCGTGATCGAGGAACATCGACCACGAGGGGATGGAACCCTCGCCCACGCCTGGTGATAAGGTAAAAACTTGGTATGTTTATTGTCAGAGTTCGTTAAGTTTTAGATGTTTTTCTTGAGATGCTTCCACTACTACTTATTCAAAATCGTAAATACGAAAAAGAAGGGAGAGAGAATCAGTTTTATTTAATACTAGCTGACCCAGCGAAATGTATGAAAAAATTTTTTCGTGAATACTTTAATGTTTTAATCGTTATTCCGCTATTCGGGATCGAGACAAGTTCAACAAATCAAAGGCAATAAAAATTAGTCCAGCCGTTCTTGAGTTATAAGTGGTGTATGTGACACAAACTTTGTATATGTACCTAATACATATATCGGGGTACAGAGTTCATTAATATTATTTCAATCATGTAGTGTGTATCGAGTTTATACGTATGTCATCGAAACATGATATACGTTATGCGAATGCAAATTATTGGACACTACAAATAAATATTGAGCGGATCGCAGTTTCCATTTAAATTTGTCGTTCACACTGATAATTCAACGGTTTCAATATTGTGTATAGTCTTCCCTGAACATATTCATTCGTATAACACTGCCTTCGACCTTTTGTTCAACGAATTTACTTGTATTGCGTAATTGGCCGTTGTTTACTTGGTAGGTACATGCTGATAGGACGTTTTCAGTATCCAAATTAACATTGTATTTTATTTATTTGTCTTGTTCACTTTCAAAACAATGGCCATCGCAATTTGATACCATTCAACTTCATTTGAAATAGGTACTTGAATGGATATCACATTTGCGATACCATATTATGGTGTGTATTGTCGATTTAAAATTTGTCGTAGATATCTTGTTGTATATATAAATAGCTATGAAACTGAAATTGAGATAACATTTACAACGTCCCCTTTGTGAGAGTTAAAAATGAAACTCAACATTTCGTCTGTGCCTTCGCTGTTTCTTACTTATTTACGCCCACTAGTTCCATTCTATTTCTATTTTTGTGTTTGTCTGTCATCGTTACCTACATTTATTTTGTGGAACGTTAAACACTAATCTCAGTTTATACATATTTAGGTAGTCCTTTCATTTTAAAAATTTTGACTTTGTCTCTTTGTTGAAACTTTTCACTACAAATAAATAGAATATTAGAAAAAAGGGTAATAATGGTAACAAATTTCAATTTAACAATGGATATCTTTATCAAATATATGTTGTTTATTTACCAATGGTTATGGTTTTTAACTCACCAAAGCGACAAGTTTCATTTTTGTTTTAATAGTCATGAAGTATTTGTTGTTATTGCCACGAGTAATCCTGAATCCTGTACTGTATTAGAATTATCGTGTGCATAAAAGTAAGACAGACAATTTGTCATGCTTATTCATGTAGCCAATTCTCTTCAGTTTACGAAACAATTCTTGTATCAACATCTGTTGACCTTTGCTAAGATCGTGTACCTACTCTTGCAGATTCCGCGAACTGATCCAACTGCCTGATTCACGCTTTTATGCTGTCTAACATTGCATCTTATAACGAACAGTTGATTGCACAAGTGTCTTTGTTTTGTATATAATTTTTATATCCAATTGTAGCTATCTAAATTTATGTTCTCTAAATATTACTAAACAATCTCGTTTCTTCTGAAACATTTTAACGTGAAAATCATTTCTTCCGAAACATTTTCAGATACATTTTAATTCAATTTATAAAAAGTGAAGAAAGTAAATATTTTTTTGAATCACCGAACATAAACATTTTTCACATGCTTGCATAGCTTAAACTGGCTAAATCTTGAATACCTTGGCTATTTGACATGCTTAAAATTAGGGCCAATTGTAACTGCGCAAAGCCACGTCGTAAGAGAATAAGTCAATATACAACGTTGATTTTTAATATAAAAACTCTTAAGGTTGTCTTTAAGGTTCAATTCATAAACGCGCAACCACTTAAATTTGCTCAAAGAAGATCGAGGGCAGCAGGTAATATTAGAACTCTATTTATTTTGCAATAGTTTTTCTTAAATAATCTTACCTTTCTATTACATATTGGTAAAATAAAAACCTAAATTTATTGGCAGTTAATATTATTATAATTTATAATATTTGTATTATCTTCATAAGATAAAAAGATTTAAAAATCTGTTTGAAAAGTGGTATGAGAAAGCCGTAACAAACTTCTATTATTTAAAAACCATGCAGGTAGATATGTAAAAAATTTGAAATTGAATAGAATAAGTCAATAACATCAAGTGTTACAAAATTGATGCCACTCTGGACATGTCTGATTCTTTGTAAAGTTTTATACTTTGTTATTTTTTAAACCTTAGTATCGATACCTACGCCAAACATCTTGTTTTCGTTGCTTTTTTCGTTGCTGTAACTTAAATTTAGTTGGACTCTTAAACATACTTAAATATTAGCTATTTATTTCATTTTATTTTTCTAAAGTAGTCCTTTAGAATTTTTTCTATTTTATTTTATTTTTCTAAATAAAAGTAACCCAAGTTACTCCTTATAATATCAGCTATCTAGGTATCTGTGAAAGTCCCGTCAAAATAGGTCCAGTTGTTTCGGAAAATAATCGGAACAAAAATTTTTTTTTTATAAATACAGTAGGAAGGTATATAATTTGATATTATAAAAAAATTTACATTACAAATTGACAGTTATTTTGACATTTATTTATTGTGTACCTATGTACACAATAGATTTAGCGATTCTATCAATTACTATTCGTCTAGTCAGCCGTAGTCGTCCAGTTATGAAAAAAGTTCTCCGCTGTTTCGTAACTAGTTCAATTACGACTAATGGTGATGTATATGAATACTCAGTAAATAAATGCATAACAATGCGCGGCGTGCTTGCTTGTTCCACAGTTTTAATATAGTCAAGATAGTTTTGAGAAGTTGTATAATGCTACTTTTCCATTTGCCATTACTTTTCGTGGTAGCTTTTAAGGCCGGGACACAATCACGAAGCGGCCAGCGAGCGAAAGCATCGCAAAACTTTCACCGCCACCCGCCGACCTTTGACTTGAAGAGTCTATCCGACGATCGATAGGTCGAGCCACGACTCCATTCCTTGTGTTGGCTTGTGTTAATATTTAATGTAGACATGTACCTTCGCCGGAGAATGACATGTTTACGGACGCGGTGGCCAACTTGCTTCGTTAGCGTGGGCCGAACGTGAGGTATCTCTAAACTAGATTTTTTACATATTTAATCAGTAAATATAGACCGCCTAGAATAATGCTCATTGTTTTATTTGTTTGTTTTTCTTTATGGATGTTTCTGTAACTTGTTTATGTGTTTAAAATAGTAAATATTGACAATGCTATCTATCCTTCGTCAACTTGATGAACGCTAAAATCTTATGTCAGAAAGTTTTCATTAGGAATGCACTTACTTAAAATCTTATATATTGAATTTTTATATTAGACTAGCGTTCCGCGCCCGGCTTCGACCGTGGTGCAATTTTTATATATATGAACATTCCCCGTTTATCCTTCTTTCCATTAGTGAAAACCGAATTAAAATCGGTCTACCCGTTCATTGCGTGATGCCGCGACCAAGGGAAATAGGGATTCATTTTTCTATTATAAGACTAGCAACCCGCCCCCGGCTTCGCCCGGGGTGCAATTTTTATATATATGAACATTTCCCGTTTATCCCTCTTTCCATTAGTGAAAACCGAATTAAAATCGGTCTACCCGTTCATGCGTGATGCCGTGACCAAGGGAAATAGGGATTGATTTATATACATATATATAGAGAAGATATTTGAATATTATTGGATGACCATATAATTTCATTTAATAATTATTTAAGTAGATTATGTCAAGGTTAACTAGTAATTAATAAATTCTGTTAATTAAACGTTGTTTATGAATTATGTTGACGTATTTCTTCTCGTCTGTATCTGTATATTTATTTAATTAAGTTTCATTTGGAAATTAGCGTGAAGGTTTAAGGTTGTTTGTAGGGTAAATAATTTACATTTTATTGAATGAAGTAAGAATCATAATCCGTATAAAATAACTTAGTAACTAGTAGAATTTTCTTTATTTTATTAACTTTTTTAAGTCTCAAAGCTTCATACGATTGATAAATAAGTTTCAATAGTTTTTGTATTTCGTAGTCCTTTAGTCAATTGAAGATACAAGTTACGACTTAGAGAAGCATTTAGTGTATAAGGAGATACATATTTATACGATTTTAGAAGATACCTACTTACTAGTCTTGCCTAGGTGAAACCAGCTCCCAATGTATTCAATAGGATAAACATAATAAAACAACAAGATTGTACTAAGCCTAATAGTAAAACATAGTTTAATCTAGAACTTGGTTATAAATGTACCTCATATTTGTATAAAGATTTTGTGTAAAAACAAATAACAAAATAATACAGGTTTTGAAAACAGATTCACCAAAAAAATTGCGTAGGCGAGCTAATTGAATGTAGGATTGTAATCCTAAAGGGAAGTTTATCGTGTTGAAAGGGAGCGAGTAACATGGTATTAACAGAACCTTATGTCTGCCTAAGCCGTTCACTAAGCGGATACACTATTATGGTAAGCGTATCGCGGCTGACGCGGCATAATGGGCCCATTGATGCCAAACGATCGTCAGTTTTTGAGGCGCTTACTGCCCACCCCGCTCTTGACCCACTTTGTGTTACGTACGTTATACAAACATACAAACGTATTACGTAGTAGTGACTTGCCAGTCATCGGCCAACAACTTCCTACTAATGCAGTAATTTTCATCGGGGGGAATTATTTGCGTACGTTCGATCGAACCGAAACTGTTCAATTCGTCGAGGCAATTCACTTTGATTGATAAATTCAATTATTTGTATTGACCATAACTGAACAACGTTTAATGTGATTTTAGTTTAGATTGTGAGAAAGCCCATTCGCCTATAACGGCGATTCGATAAGTGATGTTGAAATAAGAATAGCTTTGTGCTCTGTGCCGTTGGTTATAAGGCTCAAAATTTATTAGGTATAACTTTATATTAATATAGCCAATATTTAAGCAGTTATTGAAGTTCATGATTACTTGTTGATAGAAGCTTTTGGTGTTATTTTTATTGTTTCTAAAAAATCATAACCTCAAAGGTAAAGGTTTTTGAGTTCAAGATGTATCTATGCATTTTTTGAGTGTAATCACGAAACTGAGAAATATTAGTATTCGGAGCAGAATACTTAATAATATAATAAGAATAAATATTAATATGGCCAATATTTAAATATTCGATTATTATTATTCGATTATTATTATTGAGTTATTAGTATTCGAAGAAGAAGAGGCAATAACGGGCCTGTTCTTCAAAAATATGTGCATATATCTTCTGTTATAGGTGAACAATGTTTGGAATTTAATGTCAAAGCATCGCAACCTTTGGGCGGCACTGAAGTTATTGCAACATGTGAATAAAGCACACAATCATAAATAAGATGCAGCAATAAATTGAACTATTGGGGAATAAAATTTTATGTAACCTTGTCAGATTCGTAATATATGTAATTATTCATCATAAACGTTAATGTTATTGAAGAACATTTAATACTTTTTATTATGAACGTGTAATATAACCTTTCATTGAAACGTCAGCATTCCTTGTAAAATTATCATTTTATTATTTTTTGGGGAATAAATAATAATAATTGTTGTTATTTATTTCAGATGCTAAATGCATGTTACAAGATACAAAATTTACAATTAAATTTAATGCTAATGAGGAAGTATTAATAAATAAAAAATTTAAATTGCCGACATTATTATATCTACAACCATTGAATCGGCTTTTTTGCTCTATGTAAAATTTCATGGTGGTCTAATAAGTCGATAAGAGTTGTGAAATTCTTGGAAGGTTAATTTTATAATTTTGATGTCTCGTTTAATATTCAGTCGTCACATACCAAAGATTGATTATTCGTTTGATTGATAGCAAAGGTTAGCAAATTTAATTGAGTAATTTTTTTATAGGTACGTATTTTTAAAGCAATATTGCTTAGCTGTCAACCTAGTGTACCTAGATATTCACATTTTTAATGTAGATGTAATCTACCCCTGTAGAGGCGATATTTGGGCAGTTCGTCTGGCGGCAGTAACCACCCCCTTACAGAAGAACATCGGGAAATAATAACATGTGTGCTGTTTGTGTTTTGGTGAGTAAGTAAGAGATGCCAGAGTCTCTTTCCCAATCCCTTCTTAATCCCTTATCCTTAATCCTACTATGGCCGGTAGCTTACTTGCAGCGCCTGTGGCGTTGCTTGTGTTATAGGCGACGGTGGCCACCTACTATTAAGTGGACCGTCAGCCTGTTTGACGACCTTGACATTAAAAAACAATGAGTGATTAAGACTAAAACGGACTAAAAGGGTTACTCAATTGTTACCCACATGTTTTATCACACGATTTTATAACAAATATATCTAAACGTTTACTTATATTTTTATATACCTTAGTTTTTTTATACCTGCTTTACATTTTTTACAGGTAGAAAATAAAATCATGGGACGGTATATAGGATATCAATCATAAGAGCCACAATATACACATTAGATTTTTTAAATAGATTTTTACTTTGCTCGAATTACTGTGAACAGAAGTGCAGTAATGCGGACAAAGTTAAAAATAAAGAAAAAGTTTAAAAGAAAGTTAGAAATACGTATGTGACTATAAAGATTTTACGTGCTTTCGATGACACTATTGAAATCTATCCATTCATACGTGAAAATGGTCCCTTATGTGATACCATATTGAGGACGCGACGGCTGCAATTTCCAGTAGTATTCGCGAATGTTCGTTCATCTACGTCTTTTTCTTGGATTTGGGAGTTCGTCGTGATCCCTGGTTTGTATAGTTAATATGCCAATGACTCTTGAACGAATATTACGACTCTTGAATTCTCGGTCCAGAATTGTACGGTATTGATAATAGATTTGAATGTAGTGCTAACATCAAATGTATTGTCAGGCCATTGTCTTGTTATACATACCCAAATGCACAAGGTACGTTTAATATGTATGCACTATACAATACTAGAGACGAATGAATGAATCATGTCTGATAGACAATCGGTTTATCTTGGTCTAGTTCCTCTATTATCATGTACATGTGCAAGTCCTATCGCTTTACTAATTTGCTTTATTGCTTGTCTCCTTGTTTGTAAGTAGGATTAGAGAAGAAATGTAAGTTTTCTTGACTTTTCTCATAGTAAATCTTTGCGTTTAAAAGCTGTTTAATAGCAACAATTATTAATATTAGACTTTTTGCAAGCTTAAAGCCATCGGAGAATTACTTTAGCTTTCTTTGCTTGCTCTTTCACATCTATTACTTTATTTTACATATTGTGTATAATTTCAGGTTCTATTCTAATTGGATTAAGTGTCATACCATAAAGTGCTTATGTGGTTCCGTATTTATTAATTATCTTAGAATTTCTTCCACAAACCCTGTTAAGATTGAAAATGGTGGAAGTAGAAAAAAAAGACTTATTTTTTAAATTTAATGTGTATATTTCAGAATGTATAAACAAAACCTAATAATGACAAGGGAATTTACAAGCGATGTTAGAAAATAAATGACAATAATTTAAACATAAAAAGAAACATTAAAAGGATCTGTACTGCAATAAACAGGAATATTAATCGTCTTTTTTTTTGCCTTTTTTTTCCACCATTTTCAATTTAAACAAATCCAATTTAAACAAAATTTAGGAGTAAATTTTTAGACTTTTTGAAAACTCAAATATTCTTTTTGATTGCTTCAATTGAATACGAAATAAAATTTGTCACAGTAAGAATTCCTTAATATGTATATCAATTTAAATTTTTCAAATGTTTCTCAAGTCACATAAGGTCACATGACTTTTTCTTTTGGCCAATGTCTGTAAAAATGTGATGATTAACGTGATTACCATAGGCCGTATTCTTCGTTAAGCTAAGGAAGTACTTTTTGCTCTTTGAAATGTAATATACTCTTAAGTCGATGTTTGCTTATCTTATGCTTTTATTTCCCTCTAGTCCAAATATTTTCTTACAAACTTCAAATACTTCGCTATTATTTTAATTAGTCATGCACGCATGATACGAACAATGCAGTCACAGAAGCTACAGAATAAAAATAAAAAAACCAATAACATGATTGCATAGTATGACTTGTGGTTTTATTGAAATTTCTTGAAGGGTTAACATTGAAGCGATAGGGCACAATACGTCATTATGATTCTAATTTGTTTGCTTTAATACTTTTAACAAAGACCCGATATGCACCTAACAACGCTGGTATTAGAGTTTATAAATCTATATTTTTATAAGGTTTTTTTTTTAAAAACTTCGATGACTTCACTTTTAAAAAACTTCGATGACCTTATGGAATAGCTCAGGGCATTTCTTTAGATAATTATTTATGAACATTAATGAACTGCTGAACGATGTCTCAAGACAAGGAAGTACTGAATCATTTTTCGTGAAACAACCATTCTTAAAATTTCGTTTCTTTAAATATAAATTTTGTCGCATTATTAACGAGAACAATACACAATAGTTTAAAATAGAGACTTTAGTCGACTATTATCTAAATCTAAAGAAATGGTTTGGGATATTTAAATACACACACATATTTTTAGTAATTCAGACGAGTTCTTATATTTTTTTATAACTCCAAATTTAATGTACCTACTAAAAATTGAAATAATACAACTTATTATTCGTATTTCGTCTAAATAAAAAAATAAAAAAATGGACTTACGCTCGTCAACTTTATTTATCCGACTATTATTGTATCTTTCTACTCTTCAAATTAATGATATTCTATCTACATACATCTTTCGTCCTATCTACTAAAGGTTGAACAAGGAACAAGAAAACCTCAATTACCTATTCCTATTAAAATGTGTTATGAGATCAGAATTCAAATGAATGATTTCGGAAACCGAAACGGTATTAATGAAATAGTACCTCGCAATAGGTTGCGCGCCTCTGTCAGCACAAGGAATTTTGTTTAAAATTAATGTCTTCCAATTAATATAGCCATTTCTCCAGAATTTTTAATCAGTTTCTTAAATCTAGGGCGAAAATTGTTATTGTTGTAATAAAAAGTACTATAAAATGCTTTCGTTGACAACAATTGTTCTACTGTGGTTTTAATTAGGCCGTCGTCGTAATGCCCGAAGGATGAATGTGTGCGAGAGTAAAAAGCAATCTACGAAACTGTTTAAATTACGGCTCAAACATAAATATGCGTATATTTAAAATTAAAATGTGTTTTCATTAGTCCATAGGCCGGTTGTGTATTCCATTTTGATCAGTGCCCTTTCAACTTTGAAAACTCACTTAGACGAGGAATATTTTATATGTTACTAACGATCCGCTCTCGGCTTCTCATGGACATAAATTAATATACATTTCTTGTCTGGAATAAGTTGCATTTTATGACTGCGCTTGGTTGGACTATGTTTGTTCAGTTATGTGCTTGTTTGCTTGCTTGCCGAAACAATCGTGACGTCATGCTTCTAGACAAGTTGTCAGAACAGTTTGCATTGTGAATAAATAGGTATTAGGCGTCTATTTGGGTGTAAAGTCGATGAGCCTTAGTCACTTATATATCAACATTTTGATTTTGAGGTTACCTCAAAATGCGTTTAATAGTTTTTGCGTGAATTAAAAATTCATTTAAACATATTTCCATCCTTACAAACTTCGGCATTTATAATATTAGTAGGGTATGAACTTTTTTTCATTAAGTATAACTGGTTTAATCAGATGAATCAGAAATATTTTATGACTTAGTAATTCTTACAATATATCATTCAGTACAATATTTAAAACATATTGTGTTTTTAGTCTATTTTCAAATATCATTTATTGAAACATAGTTCTTAATTTGTTTATTTATACATTATTATTTATTTTCATTAGGATTATGTGGTTCGGAACGTAGGTAGTTCAGAACAAAGATGACTACAATTTTGACTGAGAAAATAAACTAGAGATTTCGTCTTTCTTAAGATTTGTAGGAGATACATTTAAAAATGCTGCAAATGTGGTTCGATACTCCCAGCAACCTCCTCACTCTAGGATAGTTACTTCCCCCGGTGGTTTGCTGAAACGACGACGGTAAAAACTGTCTTTTAGTGGGATATGCTTACACTAAGTTAGCATGTTAGTTTTTAAATGTTTGTTAAGGTCCGGTTACCCTTAACAAGATCCTCGGACCAAAAACATTAGTTCTCATACGATTTTTGCTTCATTCGTTTACTATTAATTGATGACAGAATTAGCGAAATTGAGGGAACATTTTTACTCTTACTGTACTCTATAACCTGCCTCGTTTTAATAAAACCACTCGGGAGGAAGGTTGTTTATTGTTTCACGCGTATAATATCAAAACATAACTTCGGAGTTTCGTCGTGCGAAACAAACCGAACCGTAGAAGCAATAACCCCTTATTAATTTCTATATAAATATACGAGTATGTGCGTATACGCGTGTAGATTATGTTGACGTATGTACGTTTGTGTCAAATGTTTAATTTAATCAACGAAGGTGGTAATGACAGTCGTCAAATTATATTAATTATACTTGTGTGATTAGTTGTAGTTGTTATTAATTATACATGTTACCTCTATTGGATTTATTAGCTGGGTTCAATGTTTACGAATAAATATACTATTTGTTCCAACCAATTTTCATTCTGGCATTTACCTACTTACTTTTCTGGTTTGATTTCTGATATATATCAAACACGATGTTTAAAATTCGTCATATTATTATATATTCTATCATTACGTTTAAATATAATTTTCCATGCTATATTATATACTTTAAATTTTTTATAACCAGTCCCAGTTAAAAAATGCACTCTACACGAAGACGTACCTACTGATTGTTGAAAAATAATTCATTGCACATGTACGTAATTTGTTTTATATCAAACTAGCGACCCCCCGGCTTCGCCCGGGGTGCAATTTTTATATTATGAACATTCCCCACTTATCCCTCTTTCCATTAGTGAAAACTGAATTAAAATCGGTCTACCCGTTCACGCGTGATGCCGTGACCAAGGGAAATGGGGATTCATTTTTATATATCAAACTAGCGACCCGCCCCCGGCTTCGCCCGTGTTGCAATTTTTATATACTAAAGCATTCCCCGTTTATCTCTCTTTCCATTAGTGAAACCCGAATTAAAATCGGTCTACCCGTTCACGCGTGATGCCGTGACCAAGGGAAATGGGGATTCATTTTTATATATAGAGATTTTACTCGCGAGTATCGTTATAAATTGTAGCCTACTAACTGTTCCCACGACTTCAAACGCGTTGAAAAATGAACATATATGAGTTATAACGCCTGCCATCTTTATCGCTGTGACGACGGTAACGACCATAGAAAAATAACCAAAGACGACTAAAGTGGCGCCTAATTTTTTATATTTTTAGAATCCCTTGGGAATTTAACATTTTTTTAAGATAAAAAGTATCCTATGTGTTAATCCAGGTAATAAATTATCTATGTGCCAAATTTAATCGAAATCCGTCCAGCCGTTTTTGCGTTATTGAGGAACAAACATCCAGACACAAGTACAAACTTTTGCATTTATGATGTTATTAGGCTGTGTTACTCTAATTTCCAAACCATATTACTGTAAGTTTGTAAGTTTCATCAAAAATCGTTTAGTAGTTTATGCGTAAAAATATGAACATTCATACATCCTTCCTCACTTTTGCTTTTATATTAGTAAGACTTTCTGTATGTGACACATACATTCAGATAATAAGACAATACATTACTGTATTATTTAATATTAAAACATACTCATGTTTCATTTTAATGTTTAGTATTCATCCGTGATGAAGTTTAAGTTACTTGTTTTATAATAAAGATACGACTTGCTTCAATGATTTCCAAACATTCAATTAAAATCACTGTGCTGTGGGATGTGCAAATGTTATCATGATTCGTCCAAATGTTTAATGAAATAACGAGAGACGCTGTTTACTAAACTAATGAAAATACTATCTAGTAGATGTTCGTTTATAATTTTGGAAACTCTGGAAATATTCTTATAATATGTAATTCTTTGCACAAATTCTGACGATCAACAGCTAACTTTTATAATTATTGAAATCCGATTACTTTTTATTTATTATTGCTATTTCCAAAAGCTTTAAAAACAAACTAATGGAAATCATTAAAAATCTCTAGGCAATAAAAACTACATTAGTCAAAAGTTATACAAGTAACATTCTACAAAATGAATTACCAATTAGAAATGTGGTAGATACAGTTGCCAAGTGGAATATGAGAAGATCCAAGAACCTCATAGTAAATTGTGTGCAGCCGCAAAATATTGGAATAATTTCATCGGACGCGTTTCTGGTATTGTGCAGTAGTGATTTGCTGAAATTGTGTATTTTGACCGCATTGTGCATGTCAGTGTGGGGGATTGACCAAATAGTATTTTTTTAATTTGTTTTATTAATACAGGTAGTCTTAACAGACTTTAGTTTGACAAGTTGTTTACAAGTTGTTTAATTCACATTGACGATTTCGTGTTTGTTTTGTGTAATGCAAAAAACAAACCTACCATTCATCGTGATAGTTAAATTTCTTCTGATCCGACAAACGATTTCCAAAATACATACATAGATCATAGATGATGTATTCAGATCCACTTTAATAGACATCCATTTTAACATTCTAATATTACTAAGAAATGTTATTAGTGTAAATATGTAAGCATCTTAGTGTTCTCATACGACGTTGCACAAGACCTTATATAAAAACCTTTCACTTGAAATGAATCAAGACATGAAAGCAATAGAAGCAGTGAACGTTCTACTCTGTTTATGAGCTTTATCCTTTTTATAACGATGCCTCTAGTTGAGAATTGATATCTATATAAATCTTATACTCACTAGTTGAAGAAGGTAAGATTTCATTTGGATTTTAGGCAATCTGTTATTGTGACATTAACAATAAAATAGAATTGGAAAATGAAGACTCTCTTCTGATCACGATGGTATGAACATATACATCATCCATTTTATAGCCGTAGTTGTCACCAGCCATAAATATATTTTCCATTGCAGTTGCGTTCCTTTGTTCAATATAAAACTTTAATGTTTTATTTATGATTTTATATTATTTGGTTGTAGAAACTGCAGAAATCATACCGTTGTCGTGACTGAATTCTGTTTACTCATCGACTCCGAACAAATCTCTCGACTAGTCTTTTATTGTGAGATTACCGCTTTTTGCGCTAATTTGGGCACAACGTAACGGCACAGCATGTCTTCTATAAAATTTCTTTATTCTGTAAGTAAAATAAATTGATATAATTTCATAAGCGAAAAATTGAACCATTGTGTGTTTGTCCACAAAATAAACTTGAGCAGCGCGCGCGACATATGCTCTCATCAAATGTTTAAATAAAAGAAATTACTTAGTACTAATATAAATAACTCAACCTAACTATAAGCGAATTAAAAGACAATATTGGTGGATGGAATGTATAAAAAAGTCCAAAGTACTTAGATGATTTCGTTTTTTCATTCTTTATTGTCCTAAATCATCAACTGTCTCTCTAAACAACCTTCACTATAGTTTTTAAATAATTTTATTAACTAATATAGGTGTGGTTTGAATTTGAAAGTTTTAGCATGAATTAATAACCATTATTTTATTTTTTTACTAATTGTGTATTTTACATATTGCTATCCTTGACATAGTTATTAAATTAACAAATTGAGATAGTCCTTTGAATATTCATTTTAATACTTATTATTCAGTTATGTTGTGGTGATAGCAGAGGTTATATTTATATTTCAATCAATCGATTATAAATTGAAAACAGCGAATTATTCAGCAACACTGTGAATGTTAGGTTCCAAGTTTCCATAAAAGCTGTCTCAGCGTAACACTCGCTGTGACAAAGCTTAAAATACGACGCTGTTTCAGTGTCTGATGTGTCATCTAATTCTAGAACGAACGACTGCCTAATAACAATTTTATTATTCAGTCGCGATTTAACCCGGATGTGAAGGTAGTCATCTCAAAGGTCGTCGGCTGCATAATCTGTGCCCCGTCTTTACGTGAGTTTCGTTACGCAATGCCTAGCGGATGCAGCCACACGAAATAATCTTTTGATAATCTTCATTGTGTTTCACAGGGTAATGAGCTAATGAATTAGATGTGAGGTTGTAGTAATGTATGTAACTTGGTGGATTTTTTTCTTCTTCTTTATTTTTTCATACATTGTTTTATCGTGATCTACCAGGTGTCCGCAACGAGCACAAGGAGATGATCATAATCTTCGTTCATAAATCTGTTGTTAAATACTAGTATACCTAAAGATGAATAACTCCCGTACCAAAAAACAATATATGGCTTCGCTTGGAATATCTTTTAAAAAGATTTATAATAGATTAAATATTGCTAAATTTACTAAAATATTAAAATTTTAATAATTAGATATTACTAAAATTCAATATAATGTAAGGGATTTCAACAACGAATACCTTGTTCGGGTTGGTTTCAGGTTTTCTGTCATTTACTTAGGTACTTACTATCCTAATATTATAAATGCGAAAGTGAGTTTGTTACGCTTTCAAGCCGTAACTACTAGAGAGTGGAGACTAATCATGGTGAAATTTTGCATACATATGTCATTTTCTTTCAAGGGTTCTGTCAGAAAGAGTATTGTTCTCGTTGGACGAAGTCGCGGGAATAACTGCTAGTATACAGTACCTAAAAAGCTTAATTTTACCACACGTTACCACCAAACTATTGCGTGATATCTTCTTCTTGGAATTACATAATCTTATAAACTACTAGCGACCCGCCCCCGGCTTCGCCCGGGATGCAATTTTTATATATAAGAACATTCCCCGTTTATCCCTCTTTCCACTAACGAAAACCGAATTAAAATCGGTCTATCCGTTCACGCGCGATGCCGTGACCAAGGGAAATAGGGATTCATTTTTATATATTAGAAGATATATAGACAAGATTACACTCGTATGTGCACTTGTTAAGTTGTATTTGACGATAGCTGGATTTGATTGAGTATTAATTTGAAGTTTGTGTTTTAAACACATTGTACCTCTGTTGTTGTACCCTATTGTACCCTTGTACCCTACAAGATTGTATCACACTGTTGTCAATAGGAAACGGTTGCTTGCGGCTCTATAAAAGCAATGAAATATGAAAGGTCCCATCCGGCTATTGGGAATATATTCCGTCAGGAAACTTAAGTAGTTATTATGAGGAATGGAACTTGAAATTAACATCACACAGGCTACAATTTTCTACAAAGTTGCTTCCTAATGACGTATTCTGCAACATATCGACTCCTTTCGCCTTGCATTAGTAATAACAATTTTCGTTAAATGTGGCGCAAGCTGAACTGTTTTGTAATTAATTAGAATAAGAGAATTAATGTTTAAAAAATATGTAACGCAATTACATTTAAATTATCTTTAAAAATCCACAATATACTGATCGTTTGAAAATGGAAAAAAATATATCTCCTAGTTAAGGAGGAGGTAACACGCTACGGTAGCTTAAGAGGATATGTAAGAAAAAAGTGTTTCTTTGATTGCAATTATCTCAGGATTTGCTTAGCACAGAATTAAAATTTTCTGATATAGGTTATTTGACTACATAATTCAACATTTGTTTAGAGCCAAAACACGATAGCTTAAAATTTTCTCGACAGAAAAAAATTCTAAAGTAACCCCTTTAATTTTAATTTATCACAAATTGTATTTAAACAGTGCCATATTAGACTGATAAAAGTTAGTAAACACAAAGTAAATACAATTCTTTATCATTTGTTTAGACTAAAATATGTTTGTGTGATTTACTTTTTTTTATAATTGATATTTTAACAACGGGCGCTTACGTTATTTGTTTCGAGACGCAAGAGCGCTCTATCTGTTTCTTTTTCGCACGTGGAGAAGCAATAGCGCTTGTAACTGCTTCGTGTTACGCCCAGTTGCTCGTGGCCATAGCCGACGACGGACCTGTGCTTGGCGCTCTTTGCTCCCGATAATAAAGATAAATATTGAAATAAAGATAAATATTGTGAATAAACTTTATAATAATATTATTAAACTTTATAATTCGTCTTAGGGATAATTTAGTGACTAAAAACATTGAAAGATGGGAAACAAACAAGAATTCCAAAATTATAAGAAAAAAAAGTCGAATTTGAAACGTTTAAAAAAAAATACAAGTAATTTGAGACAAAAGAAAAGGTAAGAACGTTCATTTTTAACAATTTATTACGCTCTATGATTTTTAGTAACAAAATTTGTATCTTTGTTTTGTATGTATTAGAATCACATTTCCCAATATGTGCACCAGATAGCAGCATGAAAGTACTTGGATTTTTATATATGATTTTTTTATTGGTTTTATCACCGAGATTAGAAATCGAATTGCTAACAACATATAATATAAACAAATAAATAAAATTTAACTATCTCTTTGTAATGTCAATATAATAGCTTTTTTTTTAATGCACATACTTAAACGATAATATATTTTTATTTGTTTATCTTTAGATAAGTAAGCGCTTACACATGATAATTTATTCTTTTTTGTAACATTTTTTTACCCATTGCAGATTACTACGCGAAAATAAAATATGTAATATCAATGCCACGAGCGCAAGGTTCAAGCGAACAAAATCAAGTGGAGTCGCCATTACCTGAGAAACTTCATTCTTTTTCGCCAACATTAGAAAATAATAAAAGGTTAACCGAATTTTATAACGATGAATTCAAACATGTAAACCGTGATAATAATGCAAGGGAATAGACAAACTGTATTACAATTCGAAATATTTTTTCTTCTTGAATTGAATCAATCAGCTAATACTTTTTTAGTATTAATTAATATACCATAAAACCGAATTACCACTACTTATCATTGACATTTTTGTTCTGATATGAAGGAGTCACCTGGGGATTCCCCTCTGTAGCGGATCGGAGAGGGGATTCCCCAAAACCACCCAGGAAAATCCGAGATGTTGAGGATGTTGACCTGGTAAAAAGTCGGCGACGGGATCTCGGAAACTATCAACCCGAGAAGGACCCGGTTTTGCGGAATGTCATAGAGGGTCATCGGGGGTGACCACATCGCGACCCCCCCCCCCCTCTCCCCCCATACGTTTTTTTTACGCTCCATACAACCGTCCGGATTTTCGAATCCCCGCAGCTCCGAAACGGTGAGAGTTATGGCGGCGGTTACTTTGGCGGATGACCAACGCCCGTGGAAGTCCGTCGTCCGGGACTGTCGCCCTCCCCCCACCTCCTCCCCTTCGGACCCCCTCCGTACAAAATCGCACTCTGTTAGGGATCTTTCGCCGCTGGAGGAGGGCGGCAAAGGTCATCGGAGGGTTGCGAAAGTACGAAGCCTTTCAATTAGTTACCGTCACCCCGCCCTCCGGATCCTCCCCCGCCCCCTCAGGCCCCCCCGATCGGGACTCGGAGGCGGTTCGACTGAAACATCCCGTGTTTGGGCTTTTTCGAATGGGCACGGCGAATGGATTCCGATGGCTCCGACGGGATTTGGATTTAGCTCACTCGAACTCCCCTCCACCTCCCCCTCCATACGAAACCAAACTTCAAAGAGGTTCTTTTATAGAAAAGAGACGGCGGTCGATCCGCCGCAGCGGCGGCGAAGGGTATGTCGGAGCGACGAAAAGTGAAAATTTTGACACCCCCCTCGAATCCCCTCTGCCGTAACTCGGAAACGGCGCGACGCAGCCGGGTCGCGTTTGGGGTCTTCGGAGACGTCTCGGGGAGACGAACTTTTTGGTCGCTACAAAATTTCGAAATTTGCATTTTTGGATTTTTCGTAAATATCTCTGGAGCGGTGCGTCGCAGACCGCCCGTGTCGGTGCTCATTTGAGAGGTCTCGGGGAGATGGATTTTTTGCAATAGACCAAATGTCACAATTTGACAGTCACTGTCTATTCGGTAGACCGTCGGTGACCGTAGCGGGCAGACACCCCGTGTTGGGTATCATTTGAATGGTCTCAACGAGGACGATCCATTGACACCATTGCTCTCCCCCCTCTCCCCCCTTCGGACCTCCTCTATGCAAAAAACACACATCAAAGAGATTCTTTCGCCGACGAAGGGACGGCGGTCGATCCGTCGCGGAGTGGTCCGGAGCGGCGGCACGGGGTCTGCCCGAACAAAGTAAAAGTGAAAATTTTGAACCCCCCTCGAACCCCCCCGGTCGTAACTCGGAAACGGCGCAATGCATCAGGGGTGTGTTTGGGGTCGTCGAAGAAGTCTCGGGGAGACGAATTTTTTAGTGGAGACGAAATTTCGAAATTTACATTTTTAACTTTTTTTGAAAATATCTCAGGAGCGGTGCGTCGCAACCTCCCGTGTTGGTACTCATTTAAGAGGTCGCGGTGAGACGGATTTTTTTAGCATAGGCATTTTGTTTCGTTACTTGTGTTATAAAGTAACTATTGCTACCTACCATCAAGATCAATACCATCAAGAATTATAAAAAAATAATGTCAATCTGAAGTTAGTAAGGAATAAAAAATTGTAAAGTAAAAGATAAAAATGAAATTGGAATGTTTAAATTATGCTCACTACTTTCTAATCATTTAAATCTGTTTAAAGAATATTAGATTTAAAAGAATTATTTTGTTACAGTTTTAGTAAGTATCATGTAAATGCATAAAATAAAAGTATCAATTTATAGTTAAAAATAAAACATTCCAACAACATAGGTATTAGTTTATTATTCTTGCTGTAATAATTAATGAAATAGAAATTTTAATATCAAATTTTTCTACTAAATAAAAATACGAAATATAATATGTGAATAAGAATATATACATATAATAAGCATATATAACATTTTGTATTTTTTTTAATTCTTTCATACTTATTAGACCCTTAGTAGACCCACCATGTTGGTACTTATGTAAGAAGAGGTCTCGGGGAGAGGAATTTTTTGGTCACGACGAAATTTCAAATTTCACATTTTTGGACTTTCTCGGAAATAGTAGCAGGTAGACCCACCGTGTTGGTACTCATATAAGAGGTCTCCGGGAGACGGATTTTTTGCAATAGACCAAATATCACAATTTGACATTTGCGGTCTACTCGGTAGACCGTCGGTAACTGTTGCGAGTAGACCCCCCGTGTTGGGTATCGTTTGAAAGGTCTCAACGAGGACAATCCATTGACACCCTCTCCCCCCTCTTCCCCTCCCCACCCCCGAAAGGGCTATCCCCCCGCGGGCTGCGCAGCCCGCGGCAACGAGCGGAAGCTAGTTTGTATATGAAGCCGGTTTCATTTTTTCTATTTTTATAGACTAGTAGGGGCCGAATTCTGATGTATTAATTCTTATTTGTACTTCCATCGATTTACGCTAACTTTTTTTTTTTTTTTTTTCAGTAATCCGTGTTCGAGTACTCGAACCATTGAATCACCTATTCATCAGGAATCGGTCAAAGTATTGACAGAATTACAAAATGCTGCAGATATATTTCATAAGAGTAATTCCATGTAAGCACTTGTGTAAACTCATTTCAGTAACAATCGGCTAAAATTTAGCAGTGAAAGTTGAAACTACATTTATATGGTCTATTGCTCAAAGAATTCTCAAATTCAATACTACAAAGTAATAGCATAGTACACCCAGAATAGTAGTTCATCTCAGGCATGTCGGCGAGTTATTAGCCTACTTATTACTTGTCACTTTATTTTTTAGTTAAATATTATTTGTGTATTATGAGTAGCACTGAATTTTTATATATACCTATATTTTTTATATTATTATAATGAAATGTTTTACTAATTCATAAATGAGGTATAAATAAAAGTCCTTTTAATTTTTATGTATATGGCATTTATTAAAAACTTACAAATTTGAAATAGAAAAAAATTAAAAAAATATCAAATGGAGAACACAAACACATCCAAATATTACTATAAAAATTCAATAAATCAATAAATCGGGCCAGGATTTCCAAAGTTATAGCGTTGTAAAATTTCACCGCTTTTTAAAATTTGCGTTCATTCGCGCACCACCGCGATGACGTCATACACCTACAGTCCTTGTCCGATTGCAAGTAATGCTGAGTGTTTATTTTCATAAAATTTGATTGTTGTGGTTTGTAGTTATTATTTTAAGTGTTTGTGTTAGCAATTACTTTAAATATTATTGTTATTAAATAAACATAGTGATGGAAGAGGGTTTTGTAAAAGGACAGTCGGACCTACCAAAAGTCGACATTTTTATGGTTGCGCGATATTTGTCTGAGAATGGTGATTATGTAGCCGCTGAAATGCGAGGAATAAAACTGAATAAGTAAGTAAATGTGTAACTTCTCATGTACTTATGTTAGTATTTCAATCAAGTTTTATTAAAAGGCAACTGTTTGTTTTTGTCGAGTGTCAAATGGCAGGGGGACAAACATTTTCTTAATTTCATTTTTAAATATTGCCTTTTTTATTAGGTACAAAACCAAAAAGTTCATTTCATCCTTTATAGCAAATAAACTGAGTCATGTTATTTAGTTTGGGTGTGATCAATGTAAAGGATGTATTAAGCATTTAAAGTATTGTGTATCTTTTATGTAAATTTTTTTTTATAAAATTTATAATAAAATTTATTACATTAGTTTCTTTTTTAAAACAAAAAGTCATCTCCAAGACCAACTCAACCCTAGGTGCGTGTCGAGGCGCGCGCGCCACTCGCGAGGACATTGGCCTGCACCCTGCACATTCAACTACAGTTTTAGGTTAGGTGTCTATTTCTTAAAAGAAACACTTTTGGATGTACGTCGAAATGATCTTCATAACAATGCACGTAACTAGAGGCTTTAAGAGGATCTGCTCTTTTCACAACTTTTAACCACTTTTTCCGAATATTACCGCCTGGTACATAAAAAAAAACAATTTTCGGGGTGATTTTACACTGGAGTTGGTACACATAGGCACAATACAATATTTTTTAACCTTTTTAGTGATCCAATATAAATTTTTTTTATTAAATTTATAGCGAGACTGCGAGCGCAACGAGCTAAAGTATGAAGGTATGTTATGTAGAGTCAGGGAGTGACGTCATACGTTAGCGCGGTCGCTTGTCGGATTTTGCCGCGGAAGCCGTTCTTTAAGGTTTAATATCTCAGTCATTTTTGAAGATAGGAAAAAAATAAAAACAGATTATTTTTTCTCGAGTTACAGGTAACTGTTATTTTATTACTGTTTTATGATAAATATAATTGTCAGCTATTATTTTGATGATGAGCTTATACCATCAGTTAACTTGTGTATATACCATATTTACGCTAGGCAAGCATAGATTTAATTACTTTTCTTGTAATATTATTTTTAAAGAAAGCTTTCGTTGAAAACAATCATTCCGAGAACGTTTTTGTAAAGTTTGTATAAAATTCAACAATAACTTTAATATTTCTTTTTTACACTTTACAATAAAGGAAGTATGTAGTTAATATTATGAAATTAAAACATTTTAATAAAGTTGCAAATAAAAGCGTTTTGAAGCAAAATACCGCAACAAACGAAGCTATGTAACTATCTCTATGTATTCAATTATGTAAATATGAAAATATGGCAGACCTGCATATAAATAAATTAGCTGAAGTTATAAAAAGTTTCTCTTTTTTAAATATTCCCATGGAGTTTGTTTAAATACTAAAAATTTGATGTATTTTCTGTGATTTTAGTGATGTTCCCGGAAATGATGAGTTGTTCACGAAATGATGCGTGTGTTGCCTGAATGAGGATGTGAATGCATTTTAGGGTTTATTATAATAAAATCAAATGTTTACAAGTTATTGTTATTTAGTTATTTGGCATAAAGTTTATTCTAAACATAAATGTAACTTTACTTAGCTTAAATCACTTCTTTACAGTCTTTTGATGATGTACCCTGCCAAGTACAATTCTTTATAATCACATTAAACTTTATGTTGATGGTGATAATGAAACCATTAATAACATGTAATAGTTCTAGTAAAATTGTAAGTAACATTTTAAACAAAAACAAGTTTTCTTAATTACATTAATAGAACACAAGAATATGTGAAAAGATAAACATTAAAAATTTTCGAAAACTTCAATATCAGTATCGAAGTAATAATACTCTCGATTTCTTTCTCTTTTCAGTAATGGCGTAGGAATGATATTAATTATTTGCTCGAATGCAATATATGATACATAGTTTGACACTAACTTAAATTTTTTGGCACTGTTACGCGCTGAACTCAAGAAAGTTACTAGGATTTATCCATCATCTTCATCGACACCTGTCTGACAGATGGCAACATAATATCTGTAATAGATATTTTTCTTTTGAGTAGGTACTTTAATTAATAAAAATGTTCCAGTGGATATTAAATTAGGATGTAGGTTTTCCTTGCCTTGACTGTAAGATGTACCAGCTTCTAAAACAATCTCACGAACTTTAGCATCAGACTTTAGAATCGACGTATTGGTCGTCCTCTCTTTTGGCAAAAACTTTTTGGTCATATAAAGCAACTTGTACTCCTTACTATATCTCCACTAACACATTTTTGGAAGGCTTCCCTGTCTTTGGAATTTTTTTTTCAAACTATCAGCTTTTTCTTGTAATTGTGTAATAAGAACTTCGTTAAATAATAGATTCTTGCGTACTTCAGAAGGTACGTCGATGTTTTTAATCAGTGCGTTAACTTTGCTGTTAGGAGTAATAGGTATTCGAGCTTTCTCCTGTACTTTTTTTCTTTTCATTTTAGTCTTTTAATTAAAGTTTTATATTTACGTTTAATTTTAGCGATTGTTTTTTCCTGTTGTTTTATTTTACGGTATGCTTTAGCTCTATCTTTCCGCACAATTTTTCTTCCTACTGTTTTCCTCACTGAAGGTGTTGCAGATATATCATCATCGGAATGTGGCGGTGTATTTATTATTATATTTGATAATTCCTTCTTCTTTTCTGTGTATTTTTTTTACGCTTCTTTCCATTTTTTTCTCTGCTTTCGCTTTTCTCTCTCGGTCTTCTAAGCAATGTTCTTAACTTTCTTTTCAGCTTTTTTTCTGATAATATGCTCTATCTTTAGCCCTTTTAACCTCTCTGTTCATCTGTCATCTTATCTAAATATTTTCTTTTTCTGGCATTAGTTTTTTCTCTTTCGCGCAAATAGGATGAACTATTTTTGTTAAGTTGCTTTTTCGGACGTTTTGTTCTTTTTCCAGCTTCTTGAGACTCCATATTGCTAAAAAATTAAACATTTAATTAAAAACTGTATTTAACACAACATACACTAAATTTAATAATGAATAGTAATAGCAGATTGCAATTTAGTAACTAAACAGTCATTTCGGAAACGTCATCATCATTTCGATAACGCTCCGTCATGTCCGGTAACGTTCTCGAAATGACCGTTCCCAAAATGACTTTTTCAAATTAAAGCGGCTATTTTTACAGCAGCCATCTTTGACATCATGTCTGGCTTGGTTAATGTAAAATATTTGAGGTTATAATTTCTTTTAAACACTATAAAACGTAGTGTTTTTCAATATTCCAAGGCAATAAATGCATTCCCGGTATGACGACTTATTGATGTACGCACTGTAAATAATGAATCGAAAGATACTTACTACTTATTTTTAATTTTATCGGCGAATAGTTCTCATAACAGCCACTTTGTTTACATCTTCCCCTACAACTGTGCCATAGACACCTAGAGGCTGCGTTCAATAATACATTTATTTTCGTCGATTAAAACTGCGTTCACTGAAATGATGCTTACATTGTCGGACATAATATTTCGACTTTTTTTTCTTCAATTTCTTTTTATTTTTTATTAATGTTTACCATAACGTGATATCAGATAAAATTGAGGGCCAATAAGTAATGAAAACCGTTAAATTTATTTTATTTTATGTTGATTCCCAGAGTTTGTTTCTAAGAAATGTTACTTAGGACGCGTTCTCGAAATGACTTTTTGTACTTATTTCTTTAAATAATTTTGAATATGTTTAACTTTTGAAGTATGTTGTGTGATATATAGTCAATGTGAACACATTTAAATATTTACAAACATTAATTTATTAAAAAAATATATGAATTTAATCATTTATTTACTGGCGAAGGTGATTTGCCACCTTGGTGATTTTGACCCACCTATTTTGTAGATATCCTGAAAAAAAATAAAGCGGCGGCGGCGGGCGCGAATGTGCCGGGAGCGAGCGGATGCGCAATTACTTGTACGCGCGTGACAAGAAAATTTAAAACATTAAATGTTATAATTATAATACATATATGTGTAAACATTACAAACTTATATTGTCAACGCCAACAAAGAAGTGTGATAAATAAAAATGTGGGTAGATTGATAATTAGTACTGGCAATAAAAGCTGGTGTTCAATCACGGACGGGGCAACATTCTAAAGTTACATTAGCCACTCTATATACCTACTATTTTAGATATTTTGGATAAAATAATGTATTGTGTTGTATTTTATTTCTAATATCTGCCAATTCTATTCTAATTTGTTGTTTAAATTACTGTAATCATTATATTCAAAATATATTCAGATTTATAAATGGATTTTGATTAGAAATACAAAAATGGTTAAAATTACAGACTAAGAATGAGATTGCTAGTGATTAAAATTGATAATAATTAAGTGTAATAATAGTGTTAATAATTAAAATTAATATTAATAAGATTTTAGTCAAAAAATTCAAAAACAAACATTCTCAAATTTTTTTCACTTAATTTAAATTAAGTGTAATAATAGTGTTAATAATTAAAATTAATATTAATAAGATTTTAGTCAAAAAATTCAAAAACAAACATTCTCAAATTTTTTTCACTTAATTTAAAAAAAAAAAGATTTTTTCACTTAATTTTTTTGCCACTTGGATTATTATTTATTATTATTAGAGTTACATATTGTATAATAATAGCAAAACATGTACACTACTAAGGCGTAGCAAATTTAGCTGTACCTAATAAAAAGTACTACAAATAAATAAATATTAAAGCGCGATGCGACTCAATGAATTCTTTGTTTTACTTTTACACACAGAATGCCGTCTTGTGTTGAGGGGAGCGGGGCGCATCGATCTGGACTCCGCCCCGGCGGGCGGAGACATTTTTTTCATTTTTATTTTGTGTATCACCTTAATGAAATTAGTTAAAATTATCGCTTATTTTCAAAGACAAATAGAAAAAAATAATGCTATATTGTGGTGGCAGGTCACAATGTGTTTTGTGATCGGAAACTGGAGAGTAACCATCTTCTTACGATACAGAATACCACCGTGAAATAACAGCTTTTGTGTGCTGTTGTGGAGTCCCGGATGTCGAAGTCTATCCTCCGTGTGTTAATAGCCATCTACCATCAAGTGGACAGTCGTAAAAACATTTGTAACATAAATAATACTATGGAAAACTATTTTTTACTGCGATATTTTTTCATATCTTTGATATTTTGACGAATATTTTTAAAATTTTTGTCTGTCTGTTCCGGCTAATCTCCAAAACGGCGGACTGATTTTAACGGGACTTTCAAATATTCAGACATCAGAGAGCAGATAGCTGATAAGGAGTAACGTGGCTACTTTTATTTTAGAAAAAAAAAAAAATAATTGCGCCTACGCTGCAGCGAAGCGTGAACGGGTTCAGCTAGTGCATGATATATTTAGTTACTTAGTTCAATAAGTATCGTCTGGTATATCCGTGATGTGACCTCGCGAGGGGAAATGCCGTCGCGGGAGGCGAGGTGAGGGGGAGAAGGTCACTGTTGCCTCACGATCCCACCGCACCGGTGTGTTCGACGATCATCGCGAACGGAGTAAATGCGCTGACCTTTTTGTTTTTTGTTATTATGGTAGGAGTCTATTAATAGGCAATCCGAACATTTCGCGGTTGTTGATGACATGCCGCTATTTTGACTACGATAATTGGATTTTCCATGTTGCGGTATTATCTCTCCAATTGGTTTTAACAGATGTTTATTGTTAGGTAATTATTTTCAGTACAGTTTTTGAATATTTAGAATGAATTAATGATTTTAAATATGGCACTCATGACACGGTCTTCATTATCGTCATCAACTGTAGGACGTCCGCAGCTGTACACAGTAGAACCTGTCAGAAGCAGTCTGCATTCGGCGTCGACCCACCGCCCTTAGGTCGCCTGTCAACCCTACGGCGTAGGGCCTACGCTGTGTTTACCGGTCCATTGTCTTCACTCGAGAACCTTCCGTCCCCAGCGACCTTCGGCTCTCCGTGCTGTGTGTCCTGCCCACGGCCATTATAACTTATTGATCCACGTTATGTCGGCAGCTTTCATTCACCTTCGGATCACCTCTTTCCTGATTCGCTCTCGCAGTATAACCTGTTTATAGCTCGTTGTGCGACGTTGAGCTTTCTTACGAGGCCCATAGTTAGAACGTTTCAGAACCGTAGTCATCTCTGGCAACACACATTTGTTTTATGGCAATGCGGAATTTTGATCCGCAGATTCTCGAGTTACTCGTATGACTTTTGTTGTATGACTTTTTCTATTTTTTATTCATTATATGTACAGAGTCTTAAACATAGCTATTGTTTACTTAACGTATATTATATTGTGAGATTAATATAGGTGTATGATGTGATATGATGTTAATATTTAAAAAGCCTTTTATGGCAATCAGATGGTTAATTTTTTAATGAAGAAAATTAACACGTACTTAATAAAATCCCTTACGGCAAGTTCGTAACTCAATATAAAATAAAGAACGTTAAAAGAATATCTTATTTTACAAAACAGTTTCTACGCCACGATGTTTTTTTAAAACCTTTTTTAGGAGTTCGTTTGGCGCCAAATAATTAATTAATTATTTCATTGTCTGTTTGAAATATTTAGAAAAATAATAGTCAAATAAACAAATAATTGTTGTAATTGTTATAACAAATAATATTTTTTATTAATATAATCTTCCTGATTCGCACAAAAAATATATAATTGTCACTAAAATAATAAAGATCTTCGAGGATAAAGCTTTTATTGCGGGTTCTATTTTGATCAAAAAATTTTAATCGGCTAAGAATAATCATTCTATTTTTCGCTATACATTGTATTTTTTACTTGATTTAAATTATTTGTGAATTCCTTAATAAATATTCAATTAAAACCAAATTCCAAACAATAAAAGATTATCAATTGTTAATAATATCTTTTTTTTTTATAAAAAAACTAATACCTGTACATTACTTATAAGTACAGTTATCTAATTGAATGAATTCCCATAGACAATAGGTACACAATGGTTTCAAGTCAATCGAAAAGTTGTTATTATCATATCAACGGATCTATGGGAAGATGACCCGCAATAGCATAGGCAAGCAGCCTTTGACCTCAAGGAATTGGCACAGACATACGCCGTCCACTCTCTGTCGTGTACCGTAACGCTTCTACTCCATAATGTTAACACAGAATCGAATCAACTTGTTATTTTGAACCGTAAGTTTATACTACGTATGTTCAATTCACTTTGAAACAATAACAACGGTCACGTTTAATGATGAGTGATTTATGACAAAATTGTATGCTTATAACGGCACGCAATTAGGCGCACGGGCAATGCAGCCATACAATCTTTCTAACAAATTGCTTGCTTTCGTTAGTCATTTCAAGGTGCTGACCATGTTGATCTTTTTTTTTAATATTTAAAACTTAATTATTTTTGACATTTTTATTATTTTTGTGCGGGAAGAGGTAAAATTTCAAGGTAGATTTTTGTGTATTCAGTGTTAAATGATCACGTGTCGCTGCTTGTAACGATATCTTACTGCACATAATTATATTCGATGGTCAAAGAATTTTTACTTCTGGCACACGCGTGTTTTTTTTTTACAATGATTTTATATTGATTTAATTAAACTAGATTTTGTCCGCGACCTTGTTCACGTATAACTATATATGTATGTCTATTATATATCATTCTGATGTATAAACTATATTACTGTAAGTTTCCTCAGAAACTGTTTTGTAACAAACATCCTCATGCATCCATCCTAAAAAAAATTCGCGTTTATAATGTTATTAGGAAAATGAACTCAAATTTTTGTCTTTTATCTAAGAGTTTTTTTTTTATAGATTATATCGTGTATATCAAATAGAAGTTTAACAATATAATAAGCAGTTTAAACAGAAGGAAAAACAGGCCTCGTGCTGTTGTGTTTCGGAATGAACATTTTCCCCTATACGCATTTTGTACTTCTAATTCCTACAAAAACTTTTTAATTTCTCGAAATAAATAATAGTTTGATTAATAACGATAGATAATATCTTACTTTTCCAACAATAACTATGTTTATGAAGTTGTTATTGTTTCATTATTTAAATTTTGTTCCAATAATCTGATATATTTTGGTTTGCTTCCTATAAACACCTTCAAATTTATTGCGGCTACGTAACTATAGTCACTGCATTTGATAGCTTCAAGCTTCAGATAACGGATAGGATGATGCTTGAACGGAAACAGTCTCTAGCGGTTGATTTCGCCGAGATTCGGCTTTATTGGATTTCAAATCAAAACAGAATGAGACTTTATTAGATTCTAGCTCATCTAAAATTACGATTAGATTTCCAATGTTTAATTGAGTCTCGTGATTTAATTTTTAGATTGTTATTTAATTGCGAGATATGTAGGTCGGGGAAAAAGTCTTTTCGCATAATTATAGTACGTATAAACTTGTAATAAAATCTCGTTAGCTGTACTATTTGTACGGCTGGCTGGTTCTGATAACATTAAAAAGTTTACATGTCAAAAAAAGAAACAAATTAGTAAAATGTTGCTTCCAGCTATTTTTCATTTGTTTTTATTTCTGTCAAAATGAAAGAATCTAATGAAGAAATTCCATATATTTTAAAATTTTGTTACAAAAAAAGAAAAATGCAACGCAAGTCCCGAATTTTTTTGTGACGTTTATGGACCTAATGCACTTTAAGAGTAGCACAAAGTTGGTCTAAGCGTTTTCAATCCGGGAATTTTGATGTCAAAGATGCACCTCGCTCTGGTCGCCCTTTTACGGATAAAATGGACGCCATTTTTGAAAAAGTGGAGCAAGATCGGCATATAAGTAATTACGACATAACTGAAGAACTGGGAATTTACCACAAAACAGTTTTGACCCATTTGAAAAAAGCACAAAAAAGCTCGATATTTGGGTGCCACACGAGCTCACTGAAAGAAACCTTATGAATCATGTACTCATTTGCGATTCTTTATTGAGACGTAATGAAACCGAACCGTTTTTGAAGAAATTGATAAGTTGTGATGAAATGTGGATAACGTACAACAAAAAAGTGCGAAAAAGGTAGTGATCAAAGGTCGGTAAGGCTTCACAGACTGTGCCAAACCCCTGGTTAATTCGCAATAAGGTGATTCTGTGTGTATTGTGGGATTGGAAGGGCATTGTTCATTACGAGTTTTTACCGCCGGGCAGAACCATCGATTCGGATCTCTACTGCCAACAACTGATGAGATTAAACCAAGAAGTTGAGAGAAAGTGGCCGGAATTGATCAATAGAAAGGGTGTGGTCTTTCGTCACGACAACGCTAGACCACACACATCTTTAGACACTCAGCAAAAATTGAGAGAGTTTTTCTGGTAGGTGTTAATGCCTATAGCCCCGACCTTGCACCTTCAGATTTCCACCTGTTTCGGTCTCTTCAAAATTCTTTAGGCATTGTCAGGTTAACATCAAGAGAGGACTGCCAAAACTACTTGTGTTTTTTTTTTATCAGAAGTCCCAAAATTTCTACAGCAACGGGATCATAACGGCATATAATGAAATGTAAATAAATTTGAAAAGAAAAATGTCTTGAGTTTTTCATATAAAATGCGAAGAAACTTTTTCCCCGACCTCTTAATTCTTTATTTTATTTTTAAATTAAAGGTTTCAAATATTGTAAATTACAAGTTTACATTACACCTTATAAACTATATATTACATCGTTAAAAAGAATGTAGGTATTCACTTTTACTTAACGTTAATTAAACAATTATTTGCAACATTAACTTGTAAATGCATCGTCATGGTACGTTAGCGTTAAGACTAGTTTAGGGGCTGTTAATTTTTCTCTGCCTCATGCTTCACGAGCTTTAATTCTGTCTGAGCGTGTCATGAATTTTGTCGCTGTCTAATAAACCGCTCGGCTGCGTTCACGGACAGGGCTTCCGTGAAATATATTTGGCAAAACACGTGGAAACGCTTACTTGCATACAGAACAAGGCAACTGTGTCATGTTATAATTATGTAATATTGTAGGTACATGTACACTAGTTTTTTCTTTGTTTTGGTTCGACCGTCTCTGTATTATTATTTTAATGATTACAAATTAACATCACCTTCAAAGCTCTTAATTATTTGATTGTTGAATTCAAAACATCTGTCACTTCCTTTACAAAATATAATACTCACAAACTCCCCCTAAATAAAGCTACACTTTCACGGCCTCTTTTTTTTAAATATTCGTTTTTTAGATTTTTTTAAAGAGATATTAATAAATCTTGCTAAAGATTGAAAAAGTTTTCGTGGCAGAAGTTTTCGCTACTGCAAAGTTAGAGTTAAATTTAAAGGGTTAATCCAACTAATAGTCATATTTAATTTAATCAAAAACAGACGAAAGAACCCTCTGAATGCGATTTCCGCAATTCTATCGGGGAGTATGAATGTGAATAAAACTAATGGAAATTCTTATGTATACATCGGAATCCTCAGTAATCTAGACCTATTCGCATTTGTGCAGTTATTTTATTGTTAGTAAAATAACTGTAGTAGTTTAGTTTTTATTCACTTTCTCTGTGGCCATACGGCGGTGGAGTGCGCGTGGGGCGCGCGGTACTGGACACTGCTCATATATAATACTATTGATCGTATCGTAATGTTATATAGCTATTCAATACAAAAAGAATTTTTCAATTCGAGCCAGTAGTTCCTGAGATTAGAGCGTTCAAACAAACAAACTCTTCAGATTTATATATCAGTATAGATTATCAACCAACTTTGTTTTAAATTTGCAATGTATTCATTGAAAGGTAATGCTGAAAATACATCTATCGTGTTATGTAATGCTAAAAATAATATAAAACCTGTGTATGAATGTATTATACTGGGGTGGTATAATGTGTAAAGAAAAATATAATAAAATCATTTAAAATGCTAACTGAAAAGACAAACATTTTAACATTTCAAAAGATTATTTTAAAAATAAATTATCAATTGAGTTCAATTGCAACCGTAGGTAGTTGTTTACATGAATTGTCTAAATACTGTTCATGAATTTAAAATTATTTTCATGAAGTTCAACAAAGACCGTGCATTAATTTTGAATAGAGCTACTTTCCAGAGAACATCAGCTAAAGGTCAAACAGATGGGGCTATATGTGTACGAATCGCATACCAAAATTTGAAATTATAATATCACTCGCAACCTAATCCTCGACTGCGATACCGATTCCCGCCACGAACCAAACGACCTGAGGATATGTATCGCCAATTCTGCAGCGTCATTTTCATCCGGCAAAGATTATTACGTGGACGGTTTATTTTTATTGAATACTACCATTACCCTATTATTTTTCTCGAAGCGAATTTACAAATTCCTTCATTCATATAGGTGTACCTATAAAAATGTCATTGTATGTTATACAATTATACAAAAATGTAATACGTCGTAAATCAAGTGCAATCCTTACATACATATTATAAAACAAAGTCCCCCACCGCGTCTGTCCGTCTGTATGTATGTTCGCCATGATCTCAAAAACTACTGAACGGATTTTCATGAGGTTTTCATCAATCAACAGATTGATTTCTGAGGAAGGTTTAGGTGTGTAATTCGTTAAAGTTTTTATGGCGATGATTGTTGAAGATGTCGAAAAAAAAAAAAAAAAACAATTCGTCTTGGAGCTTTCATTGAAAACGCTTCCTAATCCGTTTGAGAAATAACAAAACAATGTTTTCCTCTTTTATAGGTCTACAAAAAAGTCCGCCATGTCTATCTTTTAAGGATAGCTTTACTATACCCATTCTAACTTCTAAAAAAAAGATCACATATAATGTGGTATTAGATTGGAAAAGCTATTTAGACAGATACATTATTAAACATTATCAAATCAAATACGTTAATTGGGGGAGTTAATTAATCATTCGAATAAACAGTATCCTATGAAGTTATAATTACCGCCACGAATTACCGGCACTCGCCAATAGATGTATTAAAACAAATGTTACAATTGCTCCCCCGTTACAATTGACACACCTAGGTACCTTAAATAGTTCATACACATATAATTGTCCTGTACGTAAACCATACAATTTAAATTAAATTAAAAAGTTATCATGAAATTAAAAACTACACGCGAGAAAATAAATTCAAACGGTCTCGCATCAACGCGACGCGATGACGGGACTCGTCGCTTGATGACTAAGGCATTATATTACTCGTATATTTTCTCATTTTTCAAAGCGGACGAAGTCGCCTGACATCTTTATCGCTGTGACGACGGTGGCGCCACCACGTCGACAGTGGGGCCATTTTTTATATTTTTTGACGATCCCTCGGGAACCTAACATTTTTCCAGGATTAAAAGAATCCTATATGTTACTCCAGGTAATAAACTATATGTGTGCCAAATTTCATTCAAATCCGTTCGGCTTTTTTTTGCTAGAAAGAGTAACAAACATACATCCTCACGAACTTTCGCATTTATAATATTAGTATAATTATTTATTCTACCTTTCAGTTACATATTTATAGAATAAAACATATCGTATGAAAAACAGCAGAATTTTTATTTCCGTTAACATTAGAATTTTTAATTTTGTAAATTAATTATCTACGTACTCGTATCCAGTATTGTTAAAAATATTGGGATTTCTAACTGAATACATATTTTTGTCTATGTTATTAAGAGACTATGTAGTTTTTAGTGTTATTAAGATACAGTAGTTTAATTTTAAGGAATGGTGCAGCAATTTTAGAATGGATTCAGTACTGTCATGGGTCAGTGCCCACATATGTAGATGTACCTCTTTGTGGTATCAGTATCGATATGCATATAATTATTTTACAAATCCATAGATAATTGGAAGGGAAACCCCTTTTTCGATAAGTACAAAAGAAATGTTTCAAGACGACAACATTTGGAGATTTGCAATACAAAGGAAATTGTTAGAAAATCCTCTGAGAGGAATCCAGTTTGATTGTATCTCGTGAAAATAAAAGAATACGAGTCTACGTTGTTCAGAAGTTCAAGAGCGAATGTTATAAAACTTCCCTTCGCTGCACCGGCGTCGATTGGAATTAAATTAATAAACGCCCGCCGCCGCGGTACTTCCCCCGTATTTTTGAACTCGAAAATAATTTCCGACTTCATTGCGAAAAATCGCCGCGAAATATTTGCTTCCGAACTGATTGTACGTCTCTGGGGCTTTTCAATTTAGAATTGCGCGCAAGGAGAATGGGGGAGAGAAGATTGATATTTCGGATTTTTCCCCGAGCGTCCCTCCCGGAGGCCGCACAAGTGAGTGATCGCTTCAGTCTGTCCCCCGGCTAATGATATCCGAAGCTTATCGGCTCGCCTGTCGCGCGTCATTTTTACGGATTCCTCGGGATTTATGTAAATTTGTTTTGTCAGCGACCCGCCTTGTTACGGTCACGGTGGATCTGGTCCGATATCGGGAATATTGATAAATGCCGACGCTTTAAAAAATACTGCCTTTTATTAAACTTTTTTTTAGCATAAGGCCTCACGTTTTATTTATTCTTTTCTAAATTGCTAATTATATGTAAATTGTGTAAAACAAACTGTCCGTTTGTCTCTTCATTCGCCTTGTTCTTCAAAACTACATACGTAAAAATACTTTATTATCTTATCTTAATAAAGTAAAGTAAAAATACTTTACTTTATTACACTAAAATGTATTAATCTAAGAAGAAGATGAGAATGTATATTGAATGTTATATCCGAAACATCTCATCCGATTTCAAAAATTCTTTTAACAATATTTAGAATGGAATTTCAGGCCAGAGATGGTTACTCTTTCAAGCGGGAGAAGCTGCTGGTAAAAGTTACTAATTATTTAAACTTAAGAATAATAGAGAGAGAGAGATACCTCATTATTTTGGAATCTATCGATTGTAATATGAAATGATTTGTCAATATCTACACTAAATTTGTAGGTGTTTTAATACTCCACGGCGACTTTACTTGTGTTCAGTTTAGTCATGCACGTTACCACAGTGTGCATGTCTGACAGAGCTATTTCTGGTGACGTCACACTTCTGAACAAAACTTGATTACTATGTACTTATATTAAGGCGACGCCAGCCCCTAATGATAAAAAAATCCACTTATTTGTAACCGTTTTCCTTTTAAATTATCATAATAATGCATCTGCAGGATATATGAAAGGGTATCATCATAATTATTTTTTAATTTATATTTAATTATATATATATATATATATATATATATATATATATATATATATATATATATATATATATATATATATATATATAAATTACTAATTTGCGGTCTAATATCGATGTTGTAACCGTGCGATTTGCTTAATAATCAATATTTTAAATATCTAATTCTTAAAATTAATTTTATGATCCACTATCTGAAGTCTCGTCAAAAGAAAAATTTGAACTATACTTTATTTAATTTTTAAATAGATATTTCCGAGATTTGCAAGTAGCGATTCCCCCTCAGCAGTCCCGTCAATTCAGTGCAGGACGAGTTTTGCGGCTGGAGTCGCCTTAAAAGAATTACTAATGCTAGTTACGACCCTTAAAATGCAAGGGTTATGAACTTGAACTGGACGAATGTGAGCGAAACAAGCATATTGATGATTTGTGTCTTGTTTTACCTACACCTATTTTTGCATTTTAAGCAGAAAGTGAGCCTGTTTATGCAATCGAAGATGGTGCCTTATTTGATGCAATTTAAAAGCAAAACGTGTCGGTGTAAGGTGTAAGGATGCAATATTCAGAAGATATCGATTTAAGTATCCAATTTGCCTCATCAAGTTGATTAAATTGATCTAGTTACAAGTGCCATAACTTTCATATAATATTATTCTGCAATCAACATACTTAAATGTTTACTAATCCATGGAGCATTTTATGACTCGACACCAGTGTAACGACTCGAGAGCGTTATTAATATTCATCGACGTTACTCGTGCAAGTTACCTCGTAGACGCCGACGTAATTTAAGCGCTATACCCATTCAACTATCTTACTAAAATTGGCATTTCAAGGTCTCGTGTTTTGTTATTATGATCTTTATCACCTTCTTGTGTTTTATAGTTTTTCAATACATCTTCGAGGGTTGTATTGTCTGTTTTAAGACTAATGTCGATATTACCTGTAGGAACAGCAGCAGATTCGACATTCATTTCTAGGTTTTCTGGACTTTTTATATGACTTTTATTTTGAAGTATTAAAAGTAAATGTATAATGTGAAATATGTTTGCGTAGTCTGTGCACACAGTGTACGTATATATGACGTTTCTATAAATACTTAGATTTTTTTTTTACGGTAATTTTGTCATTTTTATTTTTTGTTCTGGCCTGTTCGGAAATTCTAATCATAAAAAATCTTAAAAGCAAGTCTATCTTGTGCGAAATAATTCTAGGAAAAATATTTGAAAAATTCGTCAGATTACAAAATGTTTGTGTTCAAAATAAAGTGAAATTTAAACATTAATTACTTACAACATAAACGCACACAGCTTAGAAGCACACATAATATTAGAAGAATAGAAAATAAAAAGCCATTGCAACTTTTGTCCATAGTTCAAAGTATATTAAGCATCACGCGTAAAATATTCAAGGGATTATTCCACTTCGTCCCAAAGAAATCGCCTAATTTTGCATATAATTATTATGTCCCTCCCTGTTATTCTTTTTACGTATAAACATTTTCTGTCTTATGTAGACATTACGTATAACATTTTTTTTAAATTGTGTTGATTAAATAACAATAATTTTTTTAGATATTATTTTCTTGATGATGAAATGGTAGTAATTTAAAAAGTACTCTTCTATTGAATTTCTATATTTGGTAATTATTACGTAATTTAAATGAATGACGATCTATCTCGATGACTAGCATACGTTTGCGTTTACATTATTAGTCAACGCTATTAATTATAAAGTAAATAATAAAAAACAATAGTATAGTGTCAATATAATCAAAACATATTGCTTAAATTTATTTAAAAAAATTAATTAGTTACGAGTATATTATTTCCTTTGATTTATTGACTGTGCTTTAAAAATGTTACTAGCGTGGGGACAACGGACGAAAGAACTAGTGTAGGTGATTAAATAAGACGCGAGGACGAACCTTCGGGGACGAAATGGAATGATTACGTTCAACGTATTTAGAAGAATTTAAAATAGATCATATCTTGATTAAAATATAGTAGGTAAACTTTTAAGCTTGGCAGTGGGAATAATTCTAACACTAAACTAAGCTCAGCCCCCAACTTCGTACGCGTGGTATTCGGTAAGGCGCGTAATTTTTTTGTTTGTAAACCGATTAAAATAAAACAAACACTAAATTGCCACAATACATAAGTAAAAACCGTAATCAAATCGTTTAAGCCGTTTCTGTGCACAAACGCACAGACAAACAGACAAAAATCCTAAAATCAGTTTTTTGGCCTCGATATCATGAGTAGAACGTGTAGAAATTGTTTTTATGAAAAAATATTTAATGTATAGACACGGCTTGTTTACGATTTTATTATTATAGATATAAACACACCGGCATATTTAGCGGAACACAAAAAAAGGTCCATAAATCTTTTAAATCTACTTACTACACTTCTTTTGTTATTTAAAGTTTCATTTGTTTTACTTAAAATGAGATCACATTAAGAACAGATTTTGCGAGTAAAGGCTATTTGTGAAAAATTGTACATTTTTGAACTTTTCATGTAACCGGGAAAAGTGAAAATTAATATTAAAATAACAATTAATTAAATTAGAAAAATGGTGATTAATATCGCGTATTTCCTCCACGTGTTCTTATTAAAGTTTCTAACTTTCTACCCGTCTAGGCATACTGAGAATGATGTTATCGATGGTCTCCTGGGATAGTCTCCGCCATTCCTCAACTACGGTGATTCGCAGTTCACCCACGTTGGCAGGAGCTGGAATTCTGGACTTAACTTTTCTTTTCAGCAAGTCCCAAACGTGCTCTATTGGGTTCATATCCGGTGATCTCGCCGGCCACTCCATAACAGTGATATTCATGTCATTAAGATAAGCTTGAGTTACCCGAGCGGTATGCGGCCGAGCATTATCCTGCATAAAAACAAAATCGTCACCGATATATGGGGCAAACGGTACGACATTTTCTTCTAAAACTTCTCTGATATAGCGGTCTGCAGTCAGACTTCCTCTGTCAATCACTACCAAGTCTGTGCGAGCTCCCAAACAAATGCCCGCCCAAACCATTATTGATCCACCACCGTATGCAACTGTAGTTTCAAAATTTGTCTGAATATATCGTTCTCCTTTGCGTTTGTATATTCTTTGCCTGCCGTCAATTTGATTTAAGAGAATTCTGCACTCATCACTAAACAATACCTTACTCCATTGGTCCGCGTTCCAAAGTCGATGTTCCTGAGCAAAAGTTAACCTGTTTCTACGATGATTTACCTCGAGCCTTGGAGCCTTGGCGGGCACAAATGAACCCAAACCAGCTTCTTCGAACCTTCTTCGTACCGTACGCTCACTTACGGTTACACCCCGCACTGCTTCTAACTCATGTCGGGCTTGGACGGCCGTCAAACGGGGGTTCCTACGTACACGAAGCCGAATGAAACGATCATCCCTACTCGAAGTGCGTCTTTGTCTGCCTTGTCCTGCTTTTCTCACATAAGTACCGGTCTCCCTGAACCATTGGATACTGCGATGGATCGTTGAAACTGGTCGACGAAGATCTCTGGATATCACTCTGTAGGTTTGACCATTTCTTCGCATTTCGAGTGCCCTGGCAATCTCCGTTGGGGCTAAGTCAGGCATAATTCAGTCCTCAACTCCAGAAAGATACGCGATTAAAAAAAACTAACAAAAAACAGTATTTCAATGAAATTTTAAATCAAACTCAGAAGGAAGAAATACTCGAAGTTCGCTCCGGATAAGGTGTATTTGAATAAAATTGAAACAATTGCGTAAAATGTGATGTTCAGTTGTTTTCTTAATTTGAAAATATTTCTTTTTAAATTAAATGACGTATAAACCAGCCAGCAACCTTATATGATACTGAAATCAAACCTTTATTTTATGTTCCGCTAAATATGCCGGTGTGTGTATAAATATAGAATAGACTGTCAGTAATTGAAATTTAATCGCCTTAACCAGCTGCAGTTACAATTAAGGCGATTTGTTCTATTGAATGCATTGCATTCCAACAAGGCACACGTGTATCAGCGTATTCAATGCATGGAATTCTTACATGTTCTTTTGTACATGTTACATTAAAGTATTTTAATCTAAATACATATAATATAACATATTTGAGATAGATTTGCTGTCCGCCTCTCTCTGTTTTTCCACCAATGGATTTTGATACGGTTTTCACTAATTGAAAGAGCAATAAGCGGGGAAGGTTTGTGTATATATGTAATTTGTAGAAAAAAATTAAATGCCTCCGTGCGAAGCCAGGTGCGGATAGGTCCACTTAAAAGAAATAAAACGGCTATAAAAAGAAATTTGAAGTATAAATGTAGTTTTCAGTTGTACAATATTCGAAAATGTCTTAGCCTACTTTTATTTTTTATTAATAAGTACTAACAATGTAACACTACTGTAACACAGTTTAATGTAATATAATTATGTGATTAACTGTATATCGACATATAAGGGTAAGAGGTATGCTGTAGATATCTGCCAATATCAGAACTTAATGTGTAATTAATTACGTGCAGTTTGATCCAAGTGTTTCTCTATCGTTACGTTTGGTTTATCACATTGGCAACGAGTCAATGTCGTCGACCTATATGGTAGGTACTTGTAATGCGTTGCTATTTCGTAAATTGCTTCTAAGATTGAAGTCAATAGATTCAATATAAATTTATAAAAATAATCTTGATGCTACATAGTTATTTAAATTTTACTCGAAATACCTCAAATTACTTATTTTGATAAGTTTTCGCATAGTGTATGCATTAGGTTTTTGCAACGCGTTTGAACAAATGTACATTATTGAATACAAGATACCAATGTCCTTTCCAATAACATCATTATAGTCCCTTAACCCTATTTTCCTATCTCTTTTTACACTGACCAAGGTAAAGCAAATAGCATTCGATGTCACATCATCAGGCTCACGCAGGAATTTGATAAAGAGCAAGAGAAAGAAGAAGACAGCGGATTTTGCTTTGGAATCCTCTACGCAACGAAACACCTCAGAGAACGCAGCAATATACGATACTTATAGCAGCAATTTACGATACGCATAGTTTATGCATTGCTATAATATACCTATTACATGTAGCTAGTACCTATGCGTGAGCTGGGCTTTAAAAGCGAATTATAATAATAATAATAATAATAAAGCTTTTATTTCCATAGCATAACAAATTACATCACAATATATATGAAAATACAAGGTTTTTTTTTTTTTTTTTTTTTTTTTTTTTTTTTTTTTTTTTTAATCCATGGACCCTTTCTGAGTAAAAGCCTCCTCCAACCCTCTCCATTTCTCCCTGTCTCTAGCCAAATGCATCCAGTCTCTTCCAGCGAATGCAACAATGTCGTCTACCCATCGTTTCCTTGGTCTGCCTTTAAGTCGTTTTCCTGTTGGGCCTGGCCATTTTGTTGCCTGCAATGTCCACCTTTGATCTTGGTATCGCGAAATATGGCCTGTCCACTGCCATTTAAGACTTAAAGACTGTTTCAGAGCATCTATAATATTGGTTTTATTTCTAATAACCTTGCTGTTTATTTTTTGTATCTTTCGTAACTTTAGTATGCTTCTCTCCATAGCACGTTGACAGGTTTTAACTTTATTTTTTATTTTATTGGAGAAAGTCCATGTTTGGCTAGCATATGTAAGGCCTGGCAGAATACATGTGTCCATTACAATTTTCTTAATATTTGGGTTGAAGTTTCCTTTTAATATTTCCTTTTGCGACCAGAATTTTTTCCAAGCCTGTGTGATCCTTCTGTCGACTTCATCTTCATTCTTGCTATCGTTAAAAGACACCTGTTTTCCGAGATAAATGTAATCGTTTACATACTCAATTTCATTGCCTGCTACATGGATTGACCTCCTTCTGCCGTTTGTAATTATTTTAGTTTTACTAGGATTCATGTGAAGTCCCACTTTTTTGCTCTCACTGTCTAAATTTTTGATCATTTGTTCCAATGCAATCGCTGATTCTGCGAAAAGTACGATATCGTCTGCGAATCTCAGGTGTGTTAGGCGATGACCAAGAAGTAGAATTCCTTTGTTTTTCCAGTTTATTTTTCGAAAAACCTCTTCCAATACAGCTATGAACAGCTTTGGTGACAAAGGATCACCTTGTCTAACGCCTTTTTCTATTTTTATCTCCTTTCCTCTATGCTCCAATTTGACTCTGCTGACACTTTTGTGGTAGATATTTTTTAGTATATTTACATAAGTTTTATTTATTCTGCATGTTTTTAAAGCTTAATTAAAATTAATTAAAATTAAAAGCGAATTAAAATTATTAAATACATTTGATGTTTATTGAGCAGAGATATGTTACCAAAAACAGAATAGAGTTATGTGCTGTTCGGCTCTGTATCGTTTTCAGGGTTTAGACGCAGCCCAAGGAGTTTAACATCGATCCGCTGTGATTGATGTGTTAGCATCCGAGAGGCTTCAGTAATCCGATCGGATGCGGTGTCCGTGTCCAATTCGCTTGTTGTCATGCGGAATAGCATGTTATAAGATTGATTGTACTAAGTAAGACTGAGCCTACTCGACTATCTATGTTAATTCGAACTACAATACAAAGAATATGAGTTGTGGGTTTCCGGGATGATGGCCCAGGTCTATTGGAAATTCTTCCAGAATTCTACTGGAAGAATTTCCAACAGACCTGGGCCATCATCCCGGAAACCCACAACTCATATGGATACCGGCCGAGAAAACCTACATTCCACTATTACAATACAAAGAAGCACGGAGGAAATTGGAGCTTATACAACATCTTGAACTTAATCAAAGCGAATATGTTTTGAATTTCAGAGTTAAATCTTAATTTAAATGTAAAAATGTGCGTTTGAGGGGGCAGAATTAGGATTACCACTTTATTCAAGAAGTATGCCTTGATTAACATTGTTAATTTGTTGCTTAAAGCGATTCAACCATACAATACGCTGTTTGAATGGTTTCTGGAAATCATTTCAGAATATTCAGTGGAATTTAATTAAAACGTTATCCTTTCAATATGTCGGTCGCACTTGTCAAAACATTTGACTCATCGCATTAGCTTAAATGGCTTAAGCTGGTTTAAACACACATCAATTGCTAGACATGACATGACTTAGACACCAAAAAGGAAGGCGTCTAGCGAATAGCCGCTTGCGGCTAGCGATTTTTATTTCTGCTTGGATTTTATTTGACCATTTCGGAAATGCAAGGAAGAGAACGGTGTACCGCAAGATCCTTAAAGTGTGACTTATTGCAGAAAACACAATTCCTACGTATGAGGTTTTCTGTAATTTCGAATATTCTTGTATTCTCCTTAGAATTTTTCTTCCCAAATTACCCTTTGATAGTTCCGGATCTTCAACCAACTCGTAGGGTTCATTGTCAGAATAACAGCATATTAATGACGATTAGATAGTTCTGTCCAAATTATGAGTTAAACCTACGAGACGTTTTGAAGTTACTGTTAATACTGTGTTGATAGTATCAACACAGTATTCATTATCTACTCCAAACTTGATACCTTGAATACACATGTCTCTATTCTCTTTGAACAGGGTTTAATATATATGAATCTGTATTGATTGCCATCAAATGCTGGGTGTACAATTTTTTTCGGAAGAATCAGAGAAATATCAAATATGCATTAAATTGATTGTAAATTGAGTTCATCGAGCTATTAAAATATAAAATGATCGTTGGGGTATTGTTTCTGATTGTAATTCAACCGACGTATTATCGTGGTTAGTGGGCGTGAAGAGATAAACGTGTCCTGAGCAGATTTTGTCGAATAAAATGTGCGTTTTTTTTTAAATTGTAAAGAGTTCGGTGAGAATCTTTTGATAGTAGGTATCTAATTTATGTGCAAGCTAAAGTTAAATTATACGTGTTGCGATTAACAACCCATGAGTTATAATAATCAGTACATATAATATTAGCTTACGAGTTATATTACATATAATTAATTTAAGATACTAAATTATTATTATTATCGAAAGTCAGTAATATATTTTAGTAATATATTTTGAATGGCTTAGATTTATAAATTATCTAAATAACTTGTAATTGTACATGGTTGCTAAAAAGGTGAAAAGATGCTAAGATGACTACCATCATCTTAGTTCTCTATGAAAAACCATAGATTTTTCAAGTCGAATGAGAATTTTGATGACATTTCGCAGTGTAATAGCTATAATAACATTTTTATTTTTTCTTTCCAGGTAAGATGTCTTCAAATAAAATACGGCTGAATATCTTGAAGGTCCATAAAATATTGGTAAGTAAGTATACTAACCAACCCTCCTCACAGCTCCATAAGCTATAATGTGAACTTTGACACAGATTGTATGTACCTAACACTCTAACAATTTGAAGCGACTACATAGTTGGATATATTCCGAAAACTAACTCCGCTCACCGAGCGAAATAATAAATTGCCTACGTTGATATCTTGAACTGATACGATGAATTGATTAATGACCCAATCTCTGTAATTCCTTCCGATTCTTGAAAAACGATGACGATACAATAATTTAGAGGACCGACCGACCGAGTTGAAATCAAATTTGAATTCGGTGTACGCGTTTCGGATTCCACGTTAATTAGAATCCAGCGGATTACGTTCTGAATATTGTCGGTATTGTGCTGTTTGCCTAACTATTTGCGAAGCAGCTAATTCCATTCAGCATCGACCCAAATCCAACCAATAAATCATGTACTATTGTGATCGTGTTACGTCCAACTGCATATATACTTATGACATTTTTGGGCTTTTATAAAGCTAACCTGACTAGTGTACGTACATAGCATAGGTAGTTTAAGGTAACTTATACTTATCATATTATAAGTAAAACTAAATAGGTACTAAATACTACTGCACTACAAATTTAACAAACATCACCTAAACCCACCCAATCAATGAACTTAACTATTAATTAAAACTAAACCAATAAACAATAATTAAGCTAATTTTTATAATCTGATTGTTCGTTTAAAAGCAAATTGGTTTTTATGTTTGCTTTAAAGGGGATTAAGTATTTTTAGTTTCTAAATTGTAACTAAATGTAATTAATTAACTAAACTAAAATGTAATTTAGAAAAAAATTATAATATAGTAGTTATTTGTATTTGCACCATGAAAGGTGGACGTGATAAATTCTGAGGTCCTGTGGTCAATGATGCGTTTCTTTATCACTTAAACTTACAAACTTTGTTAATATTGCACTCAGAAAGATGTACATTGTTTAAGCATAATATACCTACAATAAATTTTGAGAAATCGAAAAAAAAAACTATTTAAAAAATTACTACAAAAATAATAAAAAATAAAATAAAACGATAAACAATTTCATAAAATTCCTTAAATAATTTCATAAACGTAAGAATAAAATTTATTTGTGTTTAGTTCGTTTATACAGAACACCAACTTCATAAAATCACATGTCCATCATACCTAACCGAAAAAAGTTTCTGCTTGTCATAAAACTGTTTACAACCAAGTGAATATAGGTAATTACTGAAAAAATTAAATTATCATATCCAACAACATAACTTCTTCTTAAATTATCATATCCAACATCGCACACATGATATTTCTCCTATTTGTATTAAGTTCTCATATGAACAACTCGTTTTTATTAGCTTTCGTTTCAAGACAGTTTGCCGATAAAAGAGCTAATATTTGTTTAGGACCGGTTTTTTGTATCGCTTTTGCTTGTTTTTTCACTAGTTGAATACTCGACGACGTTCGTTGTGCAATGAATACTAAGATCGTCATTGACTAAATATAGATGTTGCCGTAAAATACACTCGGAATTGATCTGTTTACACCATGTAATTTATGTTTATTTGTAAGTGCGTTTTAATGTTTTGAATCGAAAACGACTTATTTAATGTGCGCGCACGATCGACGGATTGGTTTTGTCAGAATGATTGATGCGACGCAGTGATCTCTCGCGATGATGTGACTGTTAATGGATATTAAATGAAACTTAATAATAAAATATGGCCTTCTAACAAAATTCTAAAACCTTATCAAGAAGAAGTCAGTCAAACAGCAGGACAATATTTAAAAATTTTGATTTAAATTGTACCTACCTCATCTCTCTTAATTGCGACAAACTCATTGCCAAGAATACGAAATCGTCAATGTTAAACGGCAGGCTGACTGTTCATTTGATTGTAATTCATCACCGTCACCTATAGACACAAGTTTTTACTTGTATTTCTAAGTGTTTTATGCTTTACCGTCCCTGATAGGGTAAAGGGATAAAGTAAGGGGATAATGATAGGGGAATGGAATCTGATATCTCTCAAGCATCGAAACACTGTTGCCTCTGCTATTTCTATGATAACTGCTTCTAAACCCCCAACGGATTTTTTACTAAGGAAAGGTTTGTGTATATAATTTGCAGAAAAAAATTGCACCTGTCGAATTCGGGGCGCCAATCCTCTTAGAGTTTTAAGTCTCAATTTTGAGAACTATAGAAGTGAACTTGTGTACAATGTTTGTCACAGACTACGGACGAAATCCAGTACATTAGATCAAGGCCAATTTTTAAAACTTCTTGCCAGGAATGAACTTGGTATTTAGAGAGATAACACTTAGATGGTCTACAATTGGTGACCGCTGATTCTTTATATTACAGAACAATTATTGTCCTAACACGGTTTTGTGCCGACGCACAGTACCTCCTCATCCGACTCATTTCTAAATTTCTCTCGGGAGCACACCTGTAGTGCAATAAAATACGCGTAAAACTTGATCCTTGTACACAAAAGGTTGTATACAGGAGGGCTTAGAAAGCAATTTCGCTATCCTACGCTATTCGTGACACGGTTGAATGAAATTGGTACAGGGCATGCGGTCGGCCGTACCCAGTTACCTTTAAGACCCCTTCAGCACAAACAGCATGGTTACTGCCTATAGAATTGTAGATAGAATCTTGTATGGAAATCTTAATTAATAATTTAGTGTAGTTATCTCGTTCTCATTTGTTTTGTTTTAAATTTTTACCTAAAACAAAAAAAAAGGTGGGAGGTTTGGTAGATAATATATTCAATTCACCGTTGAATCTCTGGGAAATTCCCGATAAAGTTTTTAATGTACAATTTTATAAGATAAATGGAGCCATAAATAAATTCTTAGAATCTGAGAAGTTTTGGCATCACCTCTAATATTGCTCAAACGATGGTAGTTACTTATGTCCATAAAGTGGACCGTCAGTCTGCGAGAGTTACATTGTTACAAAATATCGTCAATATTTATTATTATAATTTTTTAATAATAATGTACCTCCACTTCATTATTGGATTCTCATCTCTTTAATTTTATGCATCAGTTTTCAATATTTTCTTTAGTTCCAAAAATATAAACTTAAATTTAATTACTTAGGTTGCTACTTATATATTTGTATCCTTGGCAAGCGCTTTAGGCGCAATTTGGCATTTCCATTGAAAAGTTGGACTTTTTTCTAACGTCGATATATCCTCAATTATAACATTTATTGTTTGAACACGATTTGTGTAATTTGCAGTGACTTGAAAATAACGAATCTCAGCGAGAAAATGGAATTATCTCATGTTCGTGGGATGATTATTTATCGTCGTGGATTATCAAGACAAGAGTGCTTCGATCAACTTACTCCGACTTTAGGCTATGAAGCTCCATTCTATGCCATTGTAAAACGCCGGTATAATGAGCTTGGTCGTGGTCAGCCTTCCCCCCAGGATGTTCCCAAAGAACTTCGTCCAAAATTTTTGACCGGCCAAAACATCGAATTGATGGGTCATCCTCCGTATCCGTACAACCCTGACTTGGCACCTAATGACTTCTTTTTGTTTCCAAACATCAAGAATAAAATGCGTGCACAACGATTATCGTCAAGCAGAAGAAGCTTTTGAAACGTTCAAAAACCACATTTAACAGATACCTCTATCTATCGGAATTGAAAAGTGCTTCGAAAACGCACGTAGAGTACTTTGAAAAACAATAAGACTAATTTCAATCAGCAATCAGCAATTCAATTTGTTTTTTAGGGTTGCGTACTTCCGAATAAAAAAACGGAACCCTTATAGGATCACTCGTGTGTCCGTCTGTCCGTCCGTCACAGTCAATTATCTCCGAATCTACTAGACCGATTAAGTTGAAATTTGGTACACATATCAATTTCTGTGACTCAAACGCAGAGGTGTGGCGTGCATAGATGAAATCTGTAATGGGAGGTCATTTTTGGGGGGAAAGTGGAAAATAAAAATAAAAAATTTGAAAACTGCATTGTGTGACATATCAAATGTTGTGAAAATCTTAATTGTATTTTTTTTGTAATTTTAAAATAAATAGTTTTCAAGTTATTCAAGAAAATAGACGAAAATTGACCATTCCCACCCCTTATCTCAAAAACTACTGAACCTAAAATAAATACAGAAATTAGTTTTCTACTTATAGATTATAGGAAAACCTATAAGAAGTCCATGATATTAAAATAACATGGTAAATCACTCAATATTGTGCATAGATTTAAACAAAAATGATAGGTAACATCGTACGGAACCCTCTTCACGCGAGTTCAACTCGCACTTGTCCTATTTTTCATTAGTAGGCTCAATACATAAGTAGCAATCTTTGTATTTATGTAACAGTTTAAGACACTCGTAAATGAAGCATCTATGTTTTAAGGCGAGTTTATATAGAAGACCTAAAATAAAAACATGTACGAGCCCGAATTCAATATTGGATATTTCAGTGCATGAAAATACAATAAAAGTGACATTGTTTTTGCCAGTTCAATATTTTTAAATTGTACTTTCCAAATGATTTACGTGTGAATTGTTAAATAAATCGCACGAACGTAACTTATATGGTGAATTTAATAAAAGTTGTTTTCCCGTGAAATTCTATCAATATTTTTTTCCATTTGGGAAATTTGTTTTTAAAGGTTGCCTTAGCGATTTCATAAATTGTTTACTTTATTTATTGTATTAAAAAAAGCGCGCAACTTTTTAACGGTTTATGCGAGTTTACCAAGATTTGATGGTTTAAAAATTTCCTTGGATCACTGCAGTATGGTAACAGATTATAAATATATTTGATATGTCTGTACGAATAAAATAAATCTAAAATAAGTTTGTTTGGTTGAACGCGCTAATCTTTAGAACTACCAGTCGGACTTAAAAAATATTTTTGCATTTGTTAGCTTAATCCTCGACGAAAGTTATAGGCTTATTTAAAACTATGGCGAACGGCGGCCGCCAAAGAAACGAGAACGGTAGGACATTCTTAAGTATATTTGAAGCTGTGAGATATTTTAAAGTGGCATTAGTGTAGAATACATGCGTACAGTATATTTCAAGACAAAAGTAGTATCATTATGCATTTGCACCTTGACTCATCAATGACTCAACAAAAGTGACTGCAATTTTTTTTAGCCTTGAGTAATCAGTAGGTACTCAGTATTTACTAATACCCAATAAGGTATCCGTACTTTTCCGAGAAATTTAAAATTATTTGAAATCCATTAATTTAAATGTTATTGATGTAATCATCTTGAAGGTAAGGATGAAACTGGCCACTTCACTTTACAACACACTCATTAATTAAGACACACTGTTATGTATATTATGTGGTTACTGGACATTATATTTTTTTTTTGGATATTTGTAAAACAATAACGAATGAGCCATAGTACGGTTTTAAATTAAAGTTTGCTCACGAGAATTTCATTCACGAGAATTCATTCATTCATTTCGCGAGAATTCCGAATTTTGGAATTCACGAGAGTTTCACATAGGTGAAATTCGTTAATGCATTTCTGTGAGATAAGTTAACTAACGAGAAACAACCAGATCTCATGTATAGGTACCAGTAAAAACATTAATTCAGCGGTTTCGCCATTTTCTTTAAAATAAGCAAAATTTTCACAGGCTGCCTTTTGTGTACGACAGTAATGACTTAATCATAGTCATAACTTGGCAGCCGCATGGAGCCACTGTGAAATATCAACACTTGTATGCAGTTGTGTTTCGGTGTACGAGTCTAAAGGATGCCAGAGCCTATTTCCTCACGTTAGTTCACACCGAAACGCGACGCGACTCGAAGATGTTTGAAGAGGTCAGTTGTTTCGGGCTGCACATCGCGACGCCGCGAAACGCTTCACGACGCCCCGAGGCGTATCATAGAGGTAAGCGTCCACAATTCCGCATCGCACGCATCGCACGCATCGGTCTGTCGTCGACAATGTCGACGCAGTTGCTCGATGGGGCAACTTTTCCTTTGCGTGCCGAAGACGTCATACGGTTTGTCGATCCAGTGGACGCACTCCGCGCGCCCGCTGTTTAGAAAATCAGGGAATAGCGTATGAATGCTATTCTCTATGTTCCGATGCTTTTATTTTCTTCTTCTTCTGCCAACAAACAAACCACAACAAATTGTTCTTCACACACACATAAGTTCCACTCGTCCGCTCGCTACGAAAAACGGCGTCGACAATCTGATTGCTTAGCAGTTACGTCGGCAATCCGATTGCTGCGAATACAGTGGACGTACTGCCTATAAACGGATCCCTCCGATGCGTGCGATGCGAAACTGTGGAGGCTTACCTTATGTGTAAAGTAGCGTTCGCGCTGCTTCTCGGGATGCGCGACGTCTCAAGATGAATCGCGGCTCAGCGTGAAGCCGCCGACACCACTTTCGCGTACTCACTGAACTATACCTTTTATTGTATCAATTAAGTTCTACATTGTATTGCTACCATAAAACGTGCGCGCCAAGCGTAGCGTAGCGTTTCGGTGTGACTTGACTCTAGTCGGGATGAAAATAAAATTTGAACACATTAACAGTTCTGTTTTCTTGTCATGAATAAGGTTTAGGGTTATTTTTCATATAAACATTATTTCCTTGTCCATACTATATCTTGTACGCTGATTTTTATCCTACCAAGGTGAGCAACGAGCTTACATGTAAGCCCCCTCGACTAGGGCCGTCGTTGGCCTGTCTGCCCACCTTTTAAATTATAAAAAAATAGAGACGAATAGTGGACTCTATTAATTGATCAGTACTCTGTACGCTCACTCATATGCATAATGTGCATATCGAATTAATGCCCTCGCCTTCCTAATGCACTAAATCATACCGTAAAATGAAAGTAGTTCGACATGCGTTTGAAACATGTACATGTATGCAGACAAGTTGTTGTAACTGTTGGTCACGGTGAAAGGGGTTGTGATTTGTGATAGACTGGTGTAGAGTCTAAAAAAAAAAACAACATAAATTCGGTACAATTCACTATATAGCTAATCGAGTGAAATTAAGAAATTTGTTTAAATGTAATTTATATTGAATTCCTTGTATTATTTCATAGTTACTACATTAATATCTAAAATCAGAATGCTGCCGAATTTCAACAACTATCGCAGAATATTAGCTTCTGCATTCTAGTTTCACATACTTACATTAAAATTAAAAGTTTGTCTCACTTAAAAATTAAAAAAGAGAGGTTCCGTACGATGTTACTTATCCGCACAATATTGAGTGACTTACCATGTCATTTTAATATCATAGACTTCTTATAGGTTTTCCTATAATCTATAAGTAGAACACTAATTTCTGTATTTTTTTTTTCAAAATTTTAGGTTCAGTAGTTTCGGAGATAAGGGGGGTGTATGTGGTTAATTTTCGTCTATTTTCTTGAATAACTTGGAAACTATTTATATTAAAATTACAAAAAAATACATTTAAGATCTTCACAACAACACCTTCCATTTGATAAGTATGTCACACGATGCAGTTTTCAAATTTTTTTTTATTTTCCACCTTCCCCCCAAAAATGCCCTCCCATATAAAGATTTCATCTATTCACGTCACACCTCTGCGTTTGGGTCAGAGAAATTGATATGTTACCAAATTTCAACATAATCGGTCTAGTAGATTCCGAGATAATTGACTGTGACGGACGGACAGACGTACACACGAGTGATCCTATAAAGGTTCCGTTTTTTTATTCGGACGTACGGAACCCTAAAAATAATAATTAATATTTCTACGTAAAATTTAATCTATTGTTTTAAATAAAAATAAGTAAATACCAGCTTTTCCCGCAACCTCGTTGCGTAGCTCAGAAATACCACTTTTGCCTACTGTACCATCGAAATATATCGTTCCGTTCGCTGTACTTTACATTTTGACATGTATTACGAGCGTATAATTAAACACCCAAAGCTATAATCCTTTTTTTTTTTTTTAAGGAGGGGAAATGCATTTACGCACTATCCCTCGTCGACGGGGACGATCGACGAGGGGGTGTGTGGGACTCACCCGACGGAACGAATCGCCCCGCCGGTCCTACTCCACTAAAACCGCCTCCATGTTCCACCATCGGCAGCGATAATGGGACCCGGAGTCACAGCCAGGCCCTATCCCCGGGCCCCACGCACCGCCATGTCCTGACCCGCCCCTGTTTTTACACGGCAAGCCGTGTAAAAAACTCCTCCTGTGGTGGCCCGCTGGAACATCTGCAGGCCACCACACCTACACTGCCCGGTGTTGTGCGGGCGGCGGACCTCCCCGCGTCCGCCGCCCCCGAACGAAACGGCTACAGCCGCCCAATTTCCTCTCATCAGTCGCAGCGAGCAGTCAGCGAGGGGATTCGTAACCGAATCAACCCCTTACCTCTTCTCCGCGGCACAACCATCCGCGGAGTCGGAGGCCGCTTCCACCTTCATCCCCCGGACGACCCCCGCTCGTGTGGCCGCTCATCTCATACGACATTATGGGTGGGCGGCCCATAGGGGTGTCCCCCTGACATTTCCCCAACAATCGCGGCAGCCCGAGACGGGCTCCACCTCGTGTTGTCGTCGCGGAAGAGCTACTAAGCCGGGTGGCAAGGCCGGGTCTTCACTCTTCCGGACGACTGCGGAGGGTAGTACTAAGCCGGTGCCCGGTCACCGGGTGTTCCACACCCCCCACATGCCACGATTGCAGGTACTATGCCAGTTGGTCCTTCCCAGTCGCATGAGCTCCGTCTTCGCGTAAGTTGCCCGACTACCACTGAGCGCCAGAGCCGTCCAAGAGAATGCACTCGCTGCGACTCACCCGCTGATCCTCATCCGCAGTACCGAGTCCCATTCCTCGGTCTGACGAACAAGGACCGGGGTGCCCTCTCTCTCACCGGCCACCAATCGCGCGGGCCGAGTACGGATTCTCGGCCCGCGCGAGCGATGACCGGTGAAGCCCCAACGGAAGGTTGGAGCCTCCAAATTGCAGCTCCGCCACGAGCTCCGCTGAGCGGAGCTCGCTCGGAGCCCACCTCGGTGTGGGCCTTCTTTGTCCCCAAAACCAATCCGATCGGTCGAGCAAAGGCCGGTGACCCCACCGACCCCTGCAACCGCCCGGATTGCCAAGGGTAAGCCCCCCCACCACGACAAGGTCATGGCCCACCTAGGGGGGGCCCAAAGCTATAATCCTACTAATAAATGTAAAAGTTTGTATGTTTGAATGTTTGTTGCTCAATCACGCTAAAACGGCTGAACGGATTTGGATGAAATTTGGCACACAGATAGTTTATTACTAGGTATAACATATAGGATATTTTTATCCTGGAATAATGTTAGGTTCCCGAGGGATCGTCTAAAAAAAATCGGCGCCACAGTCTTTTCTCAGCGATAAAGATGTCAGGCGTTATGTTACTCATTAATTTCAGGTGTTATGTTTTTCGTTTTTCAACGCGGACGAAGTCAGCTAGTATGTTATAATAATTATACCTTTGAGTGATAGCAAAAGCGTCCCTAAGTACGGTAAAGAATATCTACTTATGTGCAAGTGCAAAACAAAAATAGGAATGCATTTATAAATTTTCACGTCAGTCGTCTTTTCTCACAGCCCAAAAGATACTTCGCTTTTGAAGATTATTAAGTATTACAGGAATTCAGTTACCTTAATTATATCAAGCGCGTAACCGACATATAAGCTATACTAAATGGTTCTTGTAATTTAATACTGCTAAAATGTTTGTATTGCACACGGTTCCAACCGTCTTAAGTTTGGATTCCTGCAGTGATATTAATTCTCGGATAGTTTAGCTATTGAAAGCTCAAAGAATTTTTAGAATAGGTTGAGCATTTAATAGATTCTTAAATGTTCCTGAGATATGACGTAGCTTACATCAACACTCTCGGATCAAATTTGGCACTATGAAAAAATCAGGAATCTCGATTGTCTGCACCTACACTGTTTACCCTCTGTATATTGTTACTGCTTATATTCCTTCGTTACTAACCGTAACTAAAAATGCACAATAAATACTAATTATTGACCGTAACTAAAGATCTATACATATGTATAATAAAATTGTAAACGAGCCGTATCTGTAGGTACATTAAATATTAAAAAAAAAACAATATGTACACTTTGTCCTTAATGCTACCGAGGTAAAAAAATTGGTTTTAGAATGTTTGTCTGTTTGTACGAGTGCGTCTGTTTCTCTGTTTGTCTGTATGTCTGTTTCTCTGTGCGTTTGTGCACAGTAATCTTAGAAAAGGTTTAACCGATTTGAATTCGGTTTTTACAAATGTAGTAAGTTTCCCGTAACATTTAGTGTTTGTTTCATTCCAATCGGTTTACAAACAAAAAAGTTATGCGCTATACTGAATACCACGAGTACGAAGTTGCGGGCTCACCTAGTGTACAATAAATTACTGCATTTCCTTGCCGAAGACCACCATGAAATATCACTACGTGAGCTGTTGCGTTTCGATGAATGAGTGAAGAGCCTTGTCCTTTATACTATCAAGGTGTTCTACCATGAAATTGAACGTCAGCTTGCCTTTCATACTTTTAAATAAAAAAAATAAAACAAAATGCTGAAAATTTCATCATGTCAATCGTGTCAGTGCTTCAGTCAGAGTTATAATCTCACAAACTGAGAGACAATGTATTATATAAAACAAGTACTTATGAATGAAGACACAAAATCTCAGAGAATTTCGACATAAAATTTGCGTTCGCAAACCGTCATTTAATTAGGCCGACTCAGCGATAACAGGATAAATAAAATTAAATAATATTAATCGTTAATCCTCCCCACTTTGAGCAATTAGCGAAATGACATTCGGAAATACGGACGACAGCGAGTTGGCGCGAATTTTGAAAGTAAGCAATTACGGAATGCGATCGATGGTATGTACAACAGAAGATAATTAACAATGATACACGCGAGTGCGCTCCCACGACTAGTGATTATTGTTAAGTAACTGCATTCAGCGATCTTTTTAGTAAGAGTGCTTGTTCAATATACAAGTAGGGGTTAGTTGAAAAAAGATTATAGTAGGTAATAGTGTAATAATGACATTATTAAATAAAATAAAATAAAAATAAAAAAATAAAATAAAAATAGCCTTTATTGCTGAAGTTAATTAACAAGAAAAGAAAGCATAATATATTATTTATCACCAACAACTCCAACTTGTCTTGCGACATAGGCCTCTTCCAAAGCTTTCCACTTATGTCGGTCTCTTGCCGTTTTTTGCCAAGCTCCGTTTGTTGTCTTGTCCAGGTCATCTGTCCATCTAAGATAAGGTCTTCCTCTTTTCCGTAATGATCCTCTTGGGTACCATTCCACAATGTCTTTGGTCCATTTACTCACGTTATGTCTGATCATGTGTCCAACGCCATTTTTGTTGTTTTACGATATCATTTATTCTTTTTGTTTTTGATTTTTCTTTAATTATTGAGAGTTTAATTCTATCCTTTAACTTTATATTAAGCACACTTCTTTCCATATGATTTTGGCAAACTTCGAGTTTCTTGAATTGTCTTTTTGTCAAGGACCAAGTTTGGCATCCATATGTCATTACAGGTATTATGCACATATTAAATAATTTAAATTTTTGAATCCAAAGCCACAAAATGAATTGATTGACATTATTAATTAGTAATTAATATTTAAGTACTAATATCATCATTGCTAAAGTATCCACTCTGCATATTTGTTACATTTTCAAAGTTTAGCAAAATTGCACCATATTTTATGAAATTTGCTGTGGTTATGTGCCAGGCTACAACTTTTGACGCCGAAGAAAACTATCAATTTCATTATTTATACATTCGATTTCTGCTAAAAATGTTGTCAAGACATACCTTTAATTTTTGCTGATCAAATGAAAATGCAACCTTCAGTACCATGGTGACCGTATTTATATAAATGATACAGCAATCATGGGTCCCATAATTAAAATTAATTTTACAGTTTAAGTAAGCGTTCAATTTTATTTATATGTGACACTAAAATCTCAGATTCAGCACGACTTTGGAATGATTTATGTTCTTTGGGAGAGTCATTAAAAGAGTCAAATTATAAAATTCTAGCTAGGTTTAACACGGGCTTTGAAGATCTCTTGAGGTCGTGTCTGTAGGTTATAGATGTGTAGTCCATACAATATACAATAATTAGAGAGAAAGAATGAGACAGAGGGAAAGGAAGAGAGAAGCATGAATGAATGGAAGTAATTTATTTAACCTTTAATATTTTAAATTACATAGGTATTTGACACGGTTTGGTTTTTCACACAGTGTTTGAGTTATAACAGCAGTGTGTAATCCTCCTAACACTCAATGCGTTTACTTGGTGCATAGTTGCGGGTGTGCGACGCGTAAATACATCATTTTTTATGTCCTCTTGCATAACTAGGTTGAAGATAAAATTGATTCCGACTGTTAACTAATGCCTTGTGATAATTATTCTAAGTTAGGTTTCATATTAGATGAAGAGCCACTGCTTGACATATGTATCCCCCCTCTATGTGTTCAAATCTACCATGGTAATCCATTTGCCAATTCGTAGGAATGTGAGATTTTTCTTGGGCTCCCAGTTAAACGTGATGTTTATCCTCTGTAGGATCAAGAGGCGTTTATTAGATTATAACTTGTGCTTAAAATTGAAATATATAATAATAGCTTCGTCCGCATCTTTTTATAAAATACTAGCGACCCGCCCCCGGCTTCGCCCGGCGTGCAATTTTTATATATATGAACATTCCCCGTTTATCCCTCTTTCCATTAGTGAAAACCGAATCAAAATCGGTCTACCCGTTCACGCGTGATGCTGTGACCAAGGGAAATGAGGATTCATTTTTATATAATTATAGAGATTATTCGTGGAAAACGGCAATTTTGTATGTAGGGGGTAAAGGAGCGAGATGTGGGGAGGGGTAAGTGGCCTATGTTACTCGCTGATAATGTAGCTGTCCATAGCTGAAATGATTTTTAAAATCGGTCCATTAGTTTTTGAGTTTATTCATTACAAACATACAAAAATGGAATTATTTTCTCTTTATAATATTAGTATACATAACTTAATGATTATTTTAGGTATATTAAATATTTTGTTCGTTCATAATTCTGATTATTTTTTATGTCACGGTCGATAAACAAGCTGAGGGATCACTTGATGGCAGGGTGGTTACCGTTGCCACCTGCCATCAAGTGCCATACTCAGATGTCACGTCTTCCAACAATAGTTATGTTAGTTACGTTCCGTATATACCGATGTCACTACATTTTACAAGTTTAAATATTTCATTTTTTCGGCGACAGATGTCGCTGCGCCGCCCGGCAGGTATAACTAGCTATCGTTTCGTTCCTCAATGCATACTACACTTTTCATACAAGTTTTCGACGTTTGTTTTTATAACCCCAGTAAACCCTCAAGAAAAATGGACCAGAGAGGTAACCGAATGGTGTCCCAGACAACATAAAAGAAGAAAAGGGAGGCAGCGTCTTAGATGGGAGGACGATATTAGGAAGATAGCTGGTGTTACCTGGAAGAGAATAACTCATAATAGAAAAGAATGGCAAGCTCTAGGGGAGGCCTTTGCGGGAACGCAAGACAATCTCGATACCGATGTCAAATATTAATAAGATGTTGTAATTTGAAAACTGTAATTGATTGTTCATTAAAGGCTATTATTATTATAAACCCTCTGGTGTTGCTTGTTATACTACAATAGAATTAGGGAACATAAGTACATGCGTCAGCTGTTGCACATATGTCAAAGTGACATATAAAGTAACGCTTGTATTAATTTTACTTCTCATAAAATTTCCATACCCGGGCCTTGTATGAAAATCGATTCTTTAAGGAGTAATCTGCAAAAATTAAATAATATTTTATAAGTTATTTCCGGTAGGTTAGTTTAATCGGAACACGCAAGCAACAAGTTTATTTTAACTAGAATTTTCGCCAATTTGAAGATAATTATGTTTGAAGTTTATATATTTGTGTACACCCAGCGTACCTTCACGTCCATTCTGAACCTCCTTGACCCCCATTGTTGGTCAACAACACGCAACACACTGCGCGTGACATTTCCATTAGGCGACAATAAACGGCGGATGTTTTAACGCGATTCTCAAACTCCGATATAAACACCGTCTTGAATATTAGATGTTAGAACAATTATCAAGCTTTGCTATGTGTGGGGAACGTAACAACACGAATTGCAATTATAGTAAACTTAGAAATTAGTTTTCTTAAATGGCCTCTTCAAAGAAGTTGTGGTAAAATAATACCTAACATTGGTTGTTCACGAGTTTAAAATAGCTACAAAAATATAAAATCAAATATACAATAAATATTCTATCCTATTGAAGTTCTTAGGGTTTTGGTGAAGCCAGAGTAAATTGGCAAACATGTTTTCCTCATCGGTTGCTCTGAAAAGCTTATTGCGTTCTCGATTCTTCAGTGGCGAGGTGCTTTTAAAATTGCAATAGGAGATAGAAGGTTTAGAAATGTATTTAAATCGGATTAATAGAGACCTAAAGGGGATGAAATTGAACAGATTCTACAAATGAAATACTTGAGAGAACGGTTTATTTAAAAAAAATGTATTGCGTTATGGTATTTTGCGTTATCATACTGTCGAAACACATAATTTGATAATTTAATTACGCGAACCATCATAATTTAGAAAGCTCAGAAGTTGGTAAAGCATAAAACAGAAGACGAAATTAAATTGTCATTTTCTTTACTTGCTTGTGTATAGATAAACGAATTGTAAGTGGTCTCCTTAAAATGGTTACTTTGAGGAGACCACTTATAATTCGATTATCTTTACACCACCAGCATGATACATGTCATCATACATACATACAGAATGATACATGATGACGGCTGGTTTGCCGTTATCATTTACGCAACGTATACATACTGTAATGAGTGGCCACACCGTCAGACAAATTGATGACTTGAACGCAGCGCCCTGTCGCTATATCTCAAGATGTAGTAAGGAGAACTCTGGACTGCCGACGAGGCACAAGTTGATATCGATTCTATCCAGACCTGTATATCTGAGACTTCATTATCAATGACGATTTCTTGGTCTAATGGTAAAGGAACACTCGACGAGTAAACTATGTGACTGAGATGACTATCGTTTTTTGGAGACATGGAAAGTTCTACCAGTTCAAAATGATGGTATTGGCGCATACCGAGAAGCGGCCTGTAGAGGACAGGAGACATTGTGTGATATCCATGAAATATGACTATATCCTAATGAATATATCCTAATTAATATTGTAAATGCGAAAGTCAGTTTGTCTGTTTGCGCTTACGCTTAATTTCTCAACCGATCATAGTGAAATTTTTCATACACATTATCAGGGTTACAGGAAAGAGCATAGGGTACCTTTCATCCAGAGGAAAAGTACAGTTCCCGAGAGATCATCTAAAAATTAAATAAAAAAATCAACGCCTAACAAAAATGTATGAGCAATAAAGATTGAATAAATGTTTCAAAACCTAATAAAAAGGGCCGCAGACGAAGTCGCGAACAAAAGCTAGTCACTTATAATTTACATTATTATACAGATTTAGTAGAATGTTTAAACAATTTAGTTTCAAATTACCATAACGATACAAGTTATGAGCTCCTCTAATTTGATGTATGTAGACACAGAGTCGACATGTGGCTAAACAACTGAACTTGCCAGTTTTGAAACTCATAAGTGTCTGAGGATGTTGCGGTTCCCCTTGACAGCTGGTTGATATGCGGTATGCCAAATGTTGAAAATAACAAGTTATAAGCTTAAAGGTTGCATGTTGTCCTCAAAACGCTCTATGTTTTGAATATTGTATTGCATTTCGGTATTCGGCATTTCTGTCCGAATTTACGTAAGTCTAGCTTTAACTCGCGATTCCACAGTACGCCTCAATGGATAACTTATTGGATCAGTTCTAAATTAAAGTGTCGTTTAATTGAGTACTATCCCAGTTAAATGCAACATCCTGAACTTGTCTATAATATGTACTTCGTCTAGTATGGGTGGGAAAAATTGGTACTTAGTGCTATTTGTGGAAAACAATGAAGTTTCTTGCCTTATCAACAATATACCTAATGTTTAAAAAATAAAATACTATTTTTTTTTCTAAATTTTACCATATAATTAGCAAAATTAATACAATTCATAAACAATGAAACGGATTGAAGCTTCCCATGACATCACTTGACATAATTCTTAGTATTTTATTTTGTTTATGTTCATTTCTGATTATTAAAATTTTGTTTTTAACCGTCAAGGTAGTTTAAGTACTTACCGTTAAGAGGAAAGAATAGTACGTATTCGTCCATGCAAAAAGAGAAAATGTTTTTCCACTTCTAAATATTTTCCAATCTCCATGATTTTTTAATATGTTATTGACACAATGAAAGGCTAGGTTTATAGGTTTTCCTTTTTTCAAAATTTGCAATAAATTCAAACTTATAGGCACCTCAAATAACTTAATTTTTGTGATTAAAACTTTGTCGAATTAAGCCGTTTATTTTATAAAAACAGTGTAATTTAAAAAAAAAAACGAAACCTATAAACCTAGAATATATCGTGCTGAAACGATCGATATCAAAATCAAAGTGATTTGTTAAGATTTAGTCAGTGGAAACCGTTTTCTCCCGAAATGGAAATTTCATCAAAAAAAGTACCTATTATCAGTCGCGAGTTGCAACGCTCTCTATCGCACGATTGGGGGTCGGGGGGGGAAGCAAAGCATCACGTATTATAGGGATGTCAATGGAAAAGTCGATAGTAGAGATAGGATCCCCACCCGCGTTATCGATATCTATCTGTTTCAAAAATGTTGGGAGTAAGTTCGGCGGATTGATAAGTCTGGTAAAATTAAACAAGGAGTAAAATTAACTAAATTAGTATTATTTATCTTTCAACGTATAGTCCAAGCGCCAGAGGGTTTTTTTTGAAATGTACGGGACCGGCTATTTTTTTTTTTCGAATATGTTTAGGGGTGTCCCCTGATTGCAAATCCAAGTTGGCGTCATGGGGGGGGGGGGGTGAGCCGCCATCTTGAAAAATCTTGAGATAATTTTTGTAGATAATAATATTTGCCATCTTTTTTATTTAAAACTTTTTTCTATAAAATGCATAGTTTTTTATTTGTAGCGCTTCAAACTTTTTACAATATGGTTTTTGCTAAATATATAGTTAACGGTTCATGATAAATGAAAAATGGTAATAACTGAATTTGTAGAGCATAAAATTTCCTATAAATTTCATTCGAAACTTTTTCCTGTAGAATTTATAGTTTAGGAGCTGCAGCTAGGTAAGACGCCAACTTGGATTTACAATCAGGGGACACCCCTGAACATATTCCAAAAAAAAATAGCCGGTCCCGAACATTTTTTTACGAACCTACTTTTTTTGCTCCGGCGCTTGGATTAGTAGTCTCCGCGTAGCTCAATACACTTCACCCAGCGTTTTCGATTCTTTCCATAAAACACGACTTAGGCAACCCTTCAAAATAGGCATTGGTTTCGTGCATGACCTCTTCGTTGGAGCCAAATCTTTTCCCACCAAGCCATTTTATTAAATTAGGAAACAGAAAATAATCACTTTATTGGCCGATAAAACTGCTTTGGCCTTCTTCGGAGCTGATTCGCCGGTAGCAATCCACTGTTTCGATTGTTGTTTGGTTTCTGGGGCATGGTGGTGGATCCATGTTTCGTCTACTGTTATAAAACGACGCAATCCAGTTTTATCTCGTTGAAACAACGTCAAACCCGCCTCCGAAGTGGTCACACGCATATGTTTTTGATCAACAGTCAGTAAACGCGGCACCCATCGAGCGGAGAGCTTCTTCATATCTAAAGATATTGCGCACACGTTCGTCTGAGACGCCTACTATCTCGATTATCTCCCTCACTTTTACTCTTTGGTCATTCAACACTATGTCGTGGATTTCAGCGATCATCTCTGGAGTAGTGACCTCAACTGGGCGTCCTGAACGCACAGCATCACTTGTGGTTGTACGATCACAGCGAAAATCAGTAAACCACTTATGAATCATTTTAGTCGACAGAGCAGAATCCCCATAATATTTATCAAATTTTTTTTTGTTTCCGTAATAATTTTTTTGCGCAATAAATAATGTTTAATCAAGACACGAAATTCACTTTTCTCCATCTTTGCAAAAATTTGTTCCATTATTTTTCTTTAATGGTTGTCACAAAAAAACTGACCGGTTCGATCGTATTAAGTGAAAATTTGAAATTGAAGTCGTTGGTGTAGTATTATTCGAAATATTGTATTGTTGATCTTCACTGTCTTGGAGTATCGAATTTGTTAAAGTTTGTCTTCTCGAAGACTGATGATTTACAAACTATAAATATAAACCGTGCGTGTCGTAATGCCAAAACATAACTAGTGGGTACCGGACTACGTTCCATGTAGGTTCCACAGTTACCATTCCCTTAGAAACTGATCCCGGTGCACAGGGACAAGAAATAAAATAAAATATTTTCTAAAATGATTTTCTTTTTATCTAATTTCCCACACGAAAAAAATACTTAATGAAAACATTATAAATGCCGGTATTGGCGATAAGCCGGCGTATAGTAGGTGTTCTAGTATTCGCGTATTCGTCTTGTTCGTGAAAATAGCCGAATATAGACGAATAATGCACGAATAGAGATGTGGGAGCTCTAAAAAAAAAACAGTAACGTGTGTAACGTGTCTAATTTACCTACCTACTCATTTTAACTGTCCATGATAACGAGTATAATAACTGTGAGTTAGATTGACTGTGAGAAGGTGTGTACAAACTACAAACCAATTCTTTGCCTTTCTGGCCAAGTGACATTTTTTTCCGGCGGACACATAAGCGTATTCGTTTCTTTTTGCCCCTTCTATAATATGCTTCCATTATCGTGTGACTATTATATCTACAGGAATTAAAAAATAATTTTATTTACATCTACCTACCAAGGTACCTAAAAATTGTTTAGTTAGCTAGCTGAAACGTGGTTGAAACCTGAGCCGACCTAAAACCGACTTTTTGACTTTGATTTTGACAAAACCGAATATCTAGCATTTCACGAAAACATTATAGTTATAATTATTATAGTAGCACATGCAGCAGTTTCGTACACAATAACAAAGTCAAAAATCTTTTGTTTCGTAAATATCATATAGATACATACTTAAAATACAAAATGTCAGTCATTTAGGCAAAAAGCCGATTTATCAAAAATCAAATTAGCTTACACTCGTTTTTTTATGTTAAGATCGGCAGACAGGCTGACGAACCACTTGATGGTAGGTGGCTACCGTCGCCTATAACACAAGCAACACCAAAGCTGCTACAAGTGCGCTGCCGACTACAGTAGGATTAAGGATAAGGGTAAGGATTAAGGATAGGGTAAGGATTGGGATTAAGGATAAGGAGGGGATAGGGAAATTGGCTAATTACATAAATAAATAAATAAATAATAAATAATAATAAATAATCGTTACTAATTACATAAATAAATAAAATACTTACTTACTTGAAATTATCACTATAATCTTCAATTTCTTTATATCGGAGTTTCGGGCACGCCACAAATAAATAAAAGAGTTCGCCTTCCGCCGTAATTGCTCGTCAACTAACAGCGTCCGTCGATGTGTGCGTGAGGCTATTTGTATGTGTTGTGCGCGATTCCCGGGGACATGAGCGCACGAGCGATAGCATGTGTTTTCCTAAATACCTATTTCGTTAGAATCGCAAAGCTATTCTTTCCTCTTAATGATCACAATATATTTCAAGAAATATTTTCGTTACGTAAATTTATTTTTTATAAATTAAATAAATTTATTTAATTTCTTTCCTAACAAACTGAGAAACATCAATTAATTCTTTTATAAAAAAAAGAAAAAAAAATCGCGTTATTCAATAAGGTGAAAACCTCTAATTATTCTTTTAACTTTTTTTTTACTCAGTTATCGATTTCACTGATATTCTTGCGTTTTAGTATATTTTGTTAATTCTTTATAACGTCCTGATTATATAGAAGTAAAAATGTATAAAATAATTTGCTACATTGTCGGTAAATGTAAAAAATAAACACATTAAAATTTGAGTAACTTATAGCGAAATACTCAAATGTGAACGATGACATTGGCAGGAGTATATGGTATGAAAGATATTTTTTACCATACTTAAAATGCAGTGCGTAATGGTCTTTGATGTATCATTGGCTATAATGCCCGAAAATATACCTACCTAATTTGTTTATGAGACATGAGACATTTCAAGATTCCTTGTTTTCCTTAAAATGGGTTCCTATCACACTTCATCAGGCCGATCTGTTTGTGTTCACTAATAAATAGATCAGAGAGTATCCGATTACAAATAATACGCAATCCGTGAGATGTGCCATTAAATCATTTCGATGCCTTTGTCTAATTCTATTTATTACATACTTTTATGGAAATAAATGCTTGGTAAATCTATGTGTAGAAGTGCCCTTTCGTTTTATTTCACAATTTTTGTTAAGTTACTTAAAAAAAAACATTAATTCATGCCAAAGTGCATAAAAAAATATATAAGTTGGCATGGAGATCTGGCTTGCGACCACCTCTAGCCACATAAATTGTCGCCATTTGCCGTTATGCAATAGCACTTGAAGACTTGGCACTGCCAAGCACTTACGTGTGTTTCAGTATTTCAAGGGTTCATAGGCGCCGTGTTGCTAAAATGTTTTTGTATGCCTTTTTTGTGTGGCTGAAAACGTTCAGGTTTCCATTTGTCCATCTTTTTATGGTATTTACATTATAGATTCGGTATTGTATTACCGTGTCTTTAGAAACAGTGATTTTGACAATTAGGATCTGCATGTTTTGCTTATACCGGAACCATTTTAATGATCTATCTCAATACTTTCAAATATCAGTTATTTGTCAATCTGTTAGTTTTTTCTTTTCTTTTTATGTCTAAAGCTGGCAAATTGATTAAAAAAACTTACACTACCAGAATGTTTTATTATAACTAGGTACCCATGATTTACGGTGTTACTCATATTTAAATGTATTTATGAACGTGGTAATAATCTAAAGAATTACCAGGCTTATTATTTTTTACTTGATAACGTGTTTATATTAATAACACGTTATTATTTATTTTGCATTAGCGTAATGAGTTTTTATTGTTCTTTTATTGTTCTTTTTTTTATTGATTTTTCTCTCTTGTTTTTTTTTTATTTTTTATTGGTGTATATTTATATGTCCTCTCTGTATAAAATTGATTTACTACTTTGTGGAAAATGTTGTTGATTGCACTATTATTTAAGTTTATGTATGTTTTTTTTTCTTTCTTTAGTCTAATATACATGGTGTAATTGTTTGTTTTCCCTAATAAAATAAAATAAAATAAATAAATAATGATTATAAACTTGGAGATATTTATATAGTAGGTACCATCCTACGACCCAGAGGAGTGGAACAATAATAGGGAATATGCACATATATTTTTGAATATTTTCATACGATAGGTAATATCTACGATAGGTTATTTCATACGATAGGTTATTTTCTTAACGAAAAAGAAATAATATTAAAAAAATATTTAGGTACATAGACATAATTCTAAAGCAAAAATGTTGATAAAAAATATTTAAGCCTTTTTTGAATTAGATGCATATTTCCTATTCAAAATGACAAACAATCGGACAGACGACAGCAACCATGCAAATGCAGTGGCGTGGGCAATTCGGCCGCACGATAAGAAATAAAAACTAACGAAAAAACCAAGGGAAGTTATAAGGCGATTTATTATGTTTATTTAATGATGTTTTACTTGTCGAAGTTTTCAACTCGACTCGAGTCAGAGCGAAGTTTCAATAAACGAATGAATTAATGTTATAATATTCGAATATGTCATTCGAATATTTTCAGTTGATGGTACTACATCAAAACGCCCGATAGAACGTGTCAGTGGGTAATAATTTAGACATTGTTCTATTTCAAATCCATGAATTGAAAATAACAATCGCGTGCAGCCAACTCTTAGATGATATGGAGGCCATATAAAAGCCAGCGTTGAATTCGTAGTTTCTACGTAAATTCGCTGAAAATTCACTCTTGAGTCCTTGATGGACAACTAGGAACCATCCTTAATAACCGAGTGAGGTTAAAATCATTTTTATAATAATGCTCTTTATGATAATTGATATTACATTGTTATGTAAACAAATAAATAAAAAACACTCCAGCCCTGGAAGAAAACCCAAATTAAATAATTCATATGTATTAAAATGTATAATACTTCTTCATTTATATTAAAAACGAAAAAACTTTTCGAAAGGGCACAACACAACCGCCACAATTTTATCTTCATCTTTGTTTCCTTAAGAATGTTCATGTCAGGTTATATCAGCAATATGTAGATTATATTTTTATCGTAGTTCATATACCATCACGACCTTTTTTTCTATAAAAACTTCAGAAACAACTTTGCCATTTTAGATATTTTTGGAATAGCCTACGTAATGCATGGCTTTTTTTACAGGCAATGTTAAGAGTATTTTCATAGCCACTGATTCATAAGCTATCTATTTAAATCTGCTGCTATTTAAAATCAGCTGTAACAGACAACATAGAGTATCATGTGGGCACATATAAATCCTATATATTAATATAAAAACACATTATTTTTAATTTTTTAAATTGTTATTTTTTAAAGAAAGTAATCTTTCTGTGAAAAGTCATCTGAATGTTTTCTTTTAAGTAAATTTACAAACTAGTTATTTTTTTAAACTATGGTTTATTAAATGCGTCTTGTAGTTTAATCCAATTTCGAAATATCGTCAGAAAATCCGCGCCGTTAGAGTTTTGAACAGTATTCTTCTACTGATAACTATAATTTACGAGAAGCGGGCTCCGCTATTAATTGAAGTTTACATTAAATAAAGATATTTTATTACAAATTAATTATTATAATTATACCCCTAAGTATATTTATTGTTAAATAACTTAAACTGAGTATACCGTTTCAATTCAATTCTATACTAAATGGAATGAAATTATGCTTAAACAATAACATTGTTAAAAACATAAACAATTTTAACCAATCATTGGTTTTCGAAAACTCAAAAGTAACAATACAATGTGTATCGTTGCTTTTCTTGAGGTTGACTAAATTTGGATGAGAATAGTTATTAATATTATACATATAATATTTCTTCTATGTTTGGCTCATCCTTCCTACATGGATAGATGCTGGTCAAGAGCAAACCCATCTATAATAAAAAAATAATAATACGAAGTTTCATTTAAGAGAAGATCGCCTTTTGAGCATCATACTTTACTTATATACGTTTAGTGTGAAAAGTACAAACTATGCTAAAGAGACGAATTCTTATTGAATATAATAATAATTCATACACGAGTTTAAGTTTAATCTAAACTACGAGTTAAGTTCGACAGACGCCTGTCTGATGGTAGACACATGATGGTAGTCGCCTATAACACAAGTAACGTCACAGGTGCTGCAAAATGCGCTGTCGATCATAGTGGAATTAAGGATAAGGGATTGGGAAGGAATTGGGAAATGGGCTCTGGCATCCCTTATTCACTCACCGAAACACAACAGCACACATGCTGTTATTTCATGGTAAGGGGATGGTTACTGCAGCCAGACGGGCTGCCCAAATGACTACGAAACAAAATATGCCCTGATAATTAATTACTTTTCCTTTGGGGTTTGCAGTGACTTTAATTATATCAAATTAATTTAGTTTCATTCCATGTTAGTCAGTAGCACTTACTATGAATTTTTTATTAATGAATCTGTGTATTATAATATTTCATGTAAAATGTTATGGTTAGGCAGACAATTTTAGAAAAAAATGTGCGACATCTAGTATTTAGAATTCACAACTATTTTAATCATTATATTATTATTAAAGTATAATTTCATCCAATAAAAAATGAAAATTCTTTACCTTTTTTAGGGTGTCGCTTAAAACGATTAGAAGTTCCATCGTCGATGACGTAAAATTTAAAAACGCAATAGGAACCAAACAAAAGTTGAGGGTAAGGCGACAAGATCAGAAATGTCATCTTCGTTCAGCGACCACTTTATGTAGATTATATTAAATCCTTTCCGTGTGGATTTCGTATTAGGTTCTCGCGTACACAGTTTGTATGGTAATTCAAGTTACAATTAGAGCTCAGTTCGCAATACAATTAAACAATGTTACTTGTTTGTGAGTTATATGCACTACACACCTGCTTGGTCATGTTTCTTAGAGTGTACCTCAAACAACACACTCACACACGCGCCCGGAGAGATTTGCTTTGCATAATGGCTGTGAAATACGTACATGCCGGATTTATGACGTCACAAAGTTATACTATTTTGAAATCTTACAGAATTGTTGCTAGGTTATTGCTGTTAAGAAGAAAAGAATGAGAAGACTTAGTGCGTAGATAAGGAATGTATATAAGCAATATAGAACATACACTAGCTATTTCTCCCGGCTTCGCCTTCCATCATAAGTTAATTATATTAAGTTCTCAATGGTTTCACTAGCGTAGTATTGCAAACTTATTTGACTATTTTTCACTTAGAATAGCTAACACCAATGGTTTCTTCATTGCAATTTATGCAAAAAAAAAAAAACTATTATCTATTATATTTTATTTTAATTTGAGGATTTCTAGACAAACTTCACGTGTTTCTAAAGAATGTGTTGCCACGTGTTGGTTACGCGAAGAAATAACTACCAGAAGTTGTAACCCTTGGCAAGTCTAATTGTCGGCTTATAAAGTCAATAATTCTTCTATCCTCTCTTTGTCCTTTTCTGTTTCAGTAAGGAAGGATAGGCAGCACACTTCCATCCCTTAGGTGACCGTAACCACTTACATTAAAGTTACAAATATTTTTATCATTAGTTTATGAAGTAAGTATACTTAGCTACAATACTAGCTTTTTCCCGCGACATATCCGCGTATGTTTATAAATTGTAACATATTTTAGTGTATAAACTAGGATTAACTACTGTAAAGTTTCATCAAATCCAGTTCAGTAGTTTTTGCGTAAATAACGAACATCTTCACAAACTTTCGCATTAAATAATATCAGTGGGATATTTACAATTTCTTTAATTGGATATTATAGAACAAAGATTTTTTTCTTTTTGGCTTAGAAATGTGAAATTTGAAAGAGGTTGCCTAAAAAATCTGACTACATTGCATATATGCATGCATATTAACATTTGAACCGCCCCAGCCGGCGCGACGAACGGTCGCGTGACAATGTCCAACGGTGGGTTGAACAGTTTCCGTAACTAAATTGCGCCGTCTATCTGAATATGTACCGTCAGAATTCCGGTTTGCAGTTGCATCGGATGCCCGGTACGCACGTGACGACATGCCCACTGTACAGTTAACTTCAATGTATATTGCTTTTTCATTATATATGAGATTCATTCGTTTTAGCTCTCGGATTACCTAATGTGGAAATTGTATTCACTTGATGTGATGTATCGAAACTTAAGTGTGAACCGAACCGGCGGCGGTCTATAGTAAATTCGTAACAGCAAATCTAGTTTACACATACACAAGCGACGGAATGTAGCCAGACATTTCGACCGATCGTAAAGCGAGCGTCATCTCATCGCGGACCCGAAGTGGTCACCTCCGAATACAACCAACATTATATTTAGTAGACAGTGTGCAATGTATTTTATTGATCATTAATCATGACATGTAATAATTATTTTATTTTAAACCATAAAAAGGTTATTTTATTTTATTTTTAACCATAAAAAACCATAAAATTTATAGGAAACCGCAGATTGTATAACGATAACAGTCTTCTTAAATTAGAAGACATTGACGGCCCGTTGGATGAGTGGCAAGGATGCTTGCCTAACGTCTCAGGGGCCCCGGGTTCGATTCCCGGCGGGGTCAACTTTGGAAATTTTAAAGTAATTTTCAAAAAATGACTGGATTTGAAAAGTAGTGGCACACTGCGTTTCGCAGTCATTTGGGCAGCCCGCCTGGCGGCAGTGACCACCCCCTTACAGAAGACCACCGTGAAATAATAGCATATACGTGCTGTTGTGTTTCGGTGAGTGAGTAAGGGATGCCAGAGCCCATTTCCTTATCCCCTCCTAATCCGTTATCCATTCCTACTGTAGTCGGCAGCGCACTTGCAGCACCTGTAGCGTTGCTTGTGTTATAGGCGACGGTAGCCACCTACCATCAAGTGGACCGTCAGCCTGTCTGTCGACATAACATAAAAAAAAACATTAAATTAAAATGGAATCAATTAATAATAAAAACTAGCTTTTTGCCCACGACTTCGCCAGAGTACATTTTTTTTAGGTCGCGGTGCAGTAACCCTCTATGACATGCCGCAATGTGCTCATTAGGGAACCCCCTCTACGACTGGCTATAAAGGGAAACCCCTCCGTACTCATTATGGGCGGACAATTTGTATCAATCATAATGTCAGTGGTACTTCAGCTTACAGGTAGTATTGATTTTATTCAATAAAAATTTTACTATCATAAAATCTGTTGTAAGTGATTATACGAGTATATCTTTTATCTTCGACAATATAGCACTCATATCTTTCTAAATAATGTGTAATATATAGGTACTAATAATCTATGCTAAGAATCCGTCTCGGGTGGGCAGCGTTCAGGAAGCTCAAGAGACATCTCGTCCAAAATTCTCGGTTTCTTAAATCAAAATCAAATCTAAATATTTATTTATCAATTAGGTTTCTCCAAGAAACTTAAGATCGTCATTTAGATTTACCAGTTAAAAAATTTACCAGGGTTTCGGAAAAAAGCCAAGATGACGATCCTGAGAAGAAAGCCCAAAAAGAAACTCAGGATACTATTCTTTTTGTCATCTTTACAATATAAAAATTACAACAATTATAATCATACACTTAATACTTAAAGTAAATATACAATACTAAGCATAGTATGAGCTCCGAATCCAGGCTTCATTGTCACTTAAATAATCAGTAACCTTATAATAGCCTTTCGAGAGGAGTTTGGTTTTAATGACACCTTTAAATTTATTTATAGATAAGGTTCTGATCATCTCAGGCAGTTTATTAATCAATTATTAATCAAAAGCTAATCACTGGCAACAAACAATGTGTGTTGCCAGTGATGACATATGGCACCAAAACGTGGTCTCTAACTATAGGTCTCGTTCAATGTTGAACAACGAGCTATTTTGGCGGGCTATGCGAGATCGAATCAGGGATGAGGAAATTCGTAGATGAACGAAAGTTACCGATATAAACCGGAGGATTAGTAAGTTGAAGTGGCAGTGGGCAGGACATATAGTACGAAGAGCAGATGGCCGTTGTGGCCGGAAGGTTCTGTATTGGAGACCACGTAGGACAAGGTGGACGGACGACCTGATAAGGCCGCGGATTGACGGTGGATCCAGGCTGCTTCTGATCGGTCCTTTGGGAGAATTAGGGGGGAGATCTTTGCCCAGCAGTGGACATTCTACCCCTGAGATGATGAAGCCTTGTCAAGGATAAAATAACATTGAGTGAAAGCATGTGATTCATGTTTAATAATTATAATTATTATATAAATGAGGGTATGTTATTTTCATATTCTTTTAATGATTCATAGCTTTTAAAAGATTCGTTTGAATTTGTGGATGGAAATTCAATATATTAAAGAAACGCTGTTTAATGTTTCTTTAAACTTTATAATGAAATTTATAAATTCCATTCTGTTCTGAGAAACTGTGCATAAACAACACACTTGGTGACCGAATACGTGTAAAACACCAATGGCATACCGTTATATATTTAGCATAATAACGTTCGTTTACATCCGTGAGCATTCAGTCAACTTTCGATAGTATTGAAACACAATGACCGATTCTCAATAAACTATACTATGGTAATTTATAAAATTCATACTTACTTGTGAAATGTCGTATTGCTTTTAAGTTTAAATCATAATATGGTTTTACAAATATGTAGTTAAGGGATTCACTGAGGCAAATGACATTTACTATAGAACTCGCTGGCGGCGGATCCAATTCAACAGGCCTAGAAATGGTGTTTTTTTGTTTTTACCATTAGAACATTACACAAAAAAAAAATTTTTATCAATACATTTTTTTAATCTGATATCAACTTATTAATAGGTACAGGATTTATATGCGTGCAATAAGCCGTTTTCGAGAGAATTTTCAATAAAGGTCAAATTCTTTTTGTGTTCTAACTTTTTTTGTGGAGTTTCTATTACTTTAACGAAAATTCTAATTAATACAATTGGTTCTTCACATGTTTAAGTATAACATATATTTTTTTCAAAGCAATTGTCTTTTCTATTTCTTGTAACATTTTCATTAAACAATGGATATTTTTAGTATTTAACGTTTGTCTCCCCCTTAAGTGTTTCCTATATTTCAAAATATAGGCTATATTTCTTTTTATTAAAGTATAAGAAACATTTTTATTATTAACTTACATTTGCTGGAAGGTACGGTATGGTCGATTTAAAAAGTACTTGCAACAAACTAGCATTTATAGTAATTACTGGTTTTTTTTTAAATTTTTAAAAAATATCTTATATATGACTATGTACATCTCTACCTACCTATAACAAATTTTCTAAAAATTTATTCAGTGGATTCACAAAGTTTCATTGAAAACGGTTGGGCTATTTCGTATATTAGTGTAATATAGGATCGTCGTGATATGTGATTTTTATATATTAAAAATATTATATTAAGTATATATTAGCTTTTAGTCTCGACTTCGTCCGCGCCTACTTTTTAGGTGTTAAAACGTTTGTTCAGTTATTGTTATATATTTTAGTTAGATATTGTATACAAAATTTCACGATGATCGGTTGAGTAGTTAATATGTGACAGCGAACAAACAAACAAGCTCACTTTGACATTTATAATATTAGCTAGGATTTTACCACAAAAATTATCCCTTATAAGTATATTCATAATTCCTTATTATATTTTTCAGTATGATATATTCACAATTTACACTCTCGTGAGAGAATAGAAATATTGACAAAATGTTTACTGATTTGAAGTCACAATGCTTCATAGAAGTGAAATAAGAAAGCTGCATTTATTTGTTTCGTTAACTCTTATATCAGAAGAAATAAATGATTGATTAAATAATGATGATTAAGGTCGGATCCAGACGGGTATATAACACCATTACTTAAATTTTAAACAATACTTGAAGAGTAAACATGCAAAAAGTCTCATGTAGTGATTATTGGGCTTAAAATACTTAAGATTTAACTGAAGATGTATTTAAACTCTCAGTATTAGCATGAATCCAGCCATAATTTTTCAATGAGAATTGAAATGTCTAGCTCACCTATTTATGAAATGTATTTTACGTTTTTGAAAAATCTAAGAATTCCGATCTTAAAATACTGGGAATGTTTGAACTTTGAACGTACTTTTCTCATTATAAGAACGTAGATTCTTATGATATTATGTTTTCTTTATGATTATACATACATACATAATATATGATTTATGCATAATCATATTAGCTTTATTTTAGATGTTAATAATAATAATAGTAAACCTTATTCGTCGAACTTGGCCGCATGCTCCTTTTTCTGTTCTCAAAGGTAAAAAAAAAATCAAGGATGGAAGATGTTTCGAGACCATAAACGAGAGGAGGGCTGAATCTCTGAAGGAATTGAAGCCCATTCTAAAATGTATGGTCCAGAAATGCTTCCAAGATTAATATCCGACGGTGATTACTTTGAAGTGGACGATATAAAAATTTAAAAACAATTAAATATACAGAATTTCCTGATATTTTTTACATTCAATCTATTCAAAAGTGTATATGCATTTCATCTTCTATATATTTAGTTACCTACATAATTGTTTTTCTTGTTATCAACAGGAAAGTAACAATAATTAAATTTATTGTATAGTAAAATTCTTGGTTTGGTGTAGTTTACTCTAATTAGTTTTAAATTATGCCGATTGTGGCTGAAATTCGGTGCAATACAATAAATAATACTTTGAAATTTTATTTCGCGAATGCAGATGCTCGCAGTGCTCGTTTTCGTTAAGTTCGTGTGCCTTTATTATTTTGTCGTGTGGATCTAACTTTATCTACTGCATTTATTTGCTTTTATGTTACGTACGCACTTTCATTTTTTGTTTGTGTAATATATTTGCATTTTCTAATAATATACTTTTATTTGTATGTTGCAGGTAAGAGCTTCGAAGAAAATTAAGCAAAATTTCACACAAACACTTTGGTAAGCTAATATTGAACGCCCGATTAAACAGCTATCTACTAAAACTAACGTAGTATGGTGTTATTAGTGCACACACGAGTATTATTTTGTAGTTTAACTAATACGAACAAAATGATAGTTTATAGACATAACATTATGGATTTGTTTAGATTACTTGATAAAATCTAAATAAAAATGTATTAAGATGGTAATAAAATTATCTTAAAATGTTTGTCTTTGTTGTAATTTTGTAACATTACTATAGGGCACCTAAGTTCACGGTATTTTTATGCCCATAATTTGATAATTTTGCGTATATTTTAATACAAAGTCAACGGTGAGTTCCAAGCTTATAGAATTTTTTGTTACGTATGAGTGGGTATACGGGTAGGGGGTATTCAAAGCAATATTTAAGAATGGCTTTACAAATAAATAACTAACTATATGTGCTGTATTCTAATTTATGGGAATTAAATCCATTTAACATGAAATGCCGAAATGATTTGAGCATTTGTTGCTTATGCACCCTTTAAATAAATTATGTTTAATCTAAATTGCCTTAATTTATCTAAATAAAACATACAAGAGACTATAATAATCCATGCTGTTATAACAATAATTAATTCAATTAATTTTATAATCAATTCATACTAAATAAACAATTCATCCGTAAGTTAAATTAAATTTCTGTTTACCTATTGCGTTCCATTCGGTGTCTACGTCAAGTGCCTAATATAACAAATTCGTTTTAATAAATTTGTAATTTATTTAATCAAACCATAAAGATTTGAGTTAGTATAAATTGTAATATATTATTGAACACCTCTTTTGTAATTTACTAGATAACGGTACCGGTACATAAATTGATTGGTACAGAAAATAGCATAGATTTGTGGATTTTTGTAATTACATACATATATATGTATATGTAATAATTTATTCACAATATAATAGACGAAAAAAAGTTCATTTTGTTGTAAAAATCTTAACGCCATTAAGATAAATACACAATCAAACATTATTCATACACGTGACAATGTCGAAAATCATAAAGTAAGGATGTAATACTGTAACTAAATTGTAACACAATATACTTACGGATTTAGGTTATAAATGGACAATGTTAATACTATATTGGCCCTCACAAGAGGAGCAAATTCAGTCGAACCAGGCTTAACAATTTATGTAGATGCTTAAATAAATGTTAACAATAAACAGGAAATTCATAATTGGACAATCAGATCTAAGTACTATATCAGACATAAGATCATCTGGTTGATTTACTGAAGCGGCTATGTTTTATAACCATGATATGTTAGCATCGGTAATCAATGATTTCATTGTTTCACATGTAGCCATTGGTCGCTTTCAATTAGGTACAGTCGCATTGCTTCTATGCTTTAATTATTGATATACAAATATCTTCGAAGGTACTTAAACCTTACCTATATTGAGTAAATTAAATATGTTAAAACACTTTGGGAAAGTAATACATGTACTTATAGGTAAGCACACTTTTGGCCGAACCGCTCTCTGGACGCTGAAGAGTCATCGAAACGAGATGCAACAACAACGTTATCGTTAAATTTCCGGTCGCCGATGCTAAAAGTAATTGTGTTTGGTAAAGCCCTTCGGATTACTAGCATGTGACCTACGTGTCATAGGTCACCACATCATTCCATGTCATGAGTCAATTTCCTTGCTTCATTAAAATATTATGTCTATTTTATGTTCATATTTTGTTGTAAGAGAAATAAAAAAAATCTTCTTTCCTTCTTTGTAAAATGTCCTGGAAACTTCCGAAGCAATACACACACATCGGCATAATTAGCGGAACAGAAAAAAAAGGCTGAGTATAAAATAACAAAGGGTATATTGAAAAATAAAAAAATAAAAAAATATATAGTAGGTAATCAGACATGAAGTGAAGAAAACATAAAAGCAAGAAAAAAGATTGACAAGAAAAAAAAAACTTTTTGTAATAAAAATTACAATTTACAAAATTACAAAATATAAGAGGGCTCTTAATAAAATGGGAAATCCAGGGTTTCACAAAAAGAGGCTCTTCCGCTCTTTATTCGAACGATGAGATTCCGGTATCTAGGGACTTACCTATTTTCAGTTTAACCCCTTTTATCGGGGAATAGTTTGGATTGTTGCCACTGGTCCACTCGCGACCAGGGGATCAAAGAGGTGCCCCTTTGCACGGGGATGATTTCCCGCACAAAGAAAACATGTTGCCCTAGAATTTCATTATTTATATAAACTTCGACAATATGTAAGTATAGGAATGTATTGTAGGAGAAGGCGTGCGCGTTAGTGGGCCAGGATTGGCGGTCGCTTGTGGATTTACAAGATTTCATCAAACTACTTATCTTTTATTTTTATTATCTAAAACCAACTTCCAATTAAAAGATTATTATTTCTAATTATTTCAATCTACTCTGAGTTATTTTGTGATCCTATTTGTATTATGTTGTTTTACACTAGCACACACTAACGCGGTAACAATTCTAGAAGAGACGAGATTAAAAGAAAATATTTTTACCGTATCTATTCCAACAAATGAGTGTGGCGAGATGGGAGGCACATTAATTGCCCAATACTCTTATTCAGACGTATAATAAATAAATAAATAAATAAATAAATAAATAAGGACGTCATTGTTAACGTACGTATAAAAGGAAAATAATATTGTGAATTATATTTGAGAATTACAAAGAATTATCAAACATTCACTTTGCTAAATGTTTTGCAGACATTCATAAAGCTATTAGTATAATATTTTTATAAGTAGGTACTTGGAAGAGTAAAAATATGAGATATACGTTTAAAAGTAATGTAATCTCTCGCGAATACAAAGTAGAGAAAAATACATTTTACATTGCATAATATAAAATTCACTTTCAAACAAGGAAAGCCAAAATGGCGCCCGGGTTTCAGTCAACGTTTGTGGTAACCAAGCCACTTTCAGTTCAGTAGGTACATTCATTCTTCTTTGCGAATTTTACGATCGTGGCAAACTTACAAGGCGTTTTTAGTGCCAGTGAAGTTTCGCTCCTATTTATCGGTGATACGGCATCAATCTTTGTTGCGGAGTAGTAAATTGATATTTGTCCTCGTGCGGTATCCGTAATCGTAAAACCGGTCAAAGCTGTTTTCAGCGAAGTACCATACATACTATTATCATATATGTGTAGGTAGTATATATATAGGAATATAAGGAAAGACTTGATAAACTCCCTTTGACAACATGTACACTTTCTATAGTTGCATATTATAATTTGTTACTGATGGACAATAAGGTCTGACAGCAGTAACCGTTTTCTTTTACAAGACCACCGTACATTAACAGCACGTTATGCTATTCTGTTTCTTACCTCATTCCACTAACCTCATACTTTTACAGCCACAAATAAAGCTTTCCAGTATATAACTTTAGTGTAAAACGTGTGTGTTTGCAATACTAGGGGATCTTCAGTGCATACGCATGCTAATCTTAATTGTCTTCGGCGTTCAATGTGTTTCAAAATCTTTTTCAAGTCAAGTACAACAATGCGAAGCCGGAGCGGGGTCATTAGTTAGAAATAAATATATCCCAACGACTATCTTTATGGCCGGTATATTTCGTCTTCATTTCCAGTTCATTTTTAAAGTCATATTTTTTAGTCCGTTAAGTAATCTCTAAGAAAGTGCTCCAACGAAACTTCTTACTTTAATAGCTAGTAGAAGTTTCCGCACAACCACGAAGCGAGAATTTAATCCTGCACAAATTTACCATTATTTACCAGAAAACATTTATAAAATTTCACTAATGCCTGTGGAAGAAGCTTAGCATGCAGCAACAACATTGTTTCGTTTAAATCCTTTACAATTTGGCGTAAATTTAGTTTCGCCTAGATTATTCCGAGTCGTCTTATACTCAGAGATGGTAATTTTGATGGAATGATGCAAATTATTCTTAGCTCGAAGCAGAGCTATACACTGTAGGAGATAGCTTTATTTGTTGAACATGCTCCTAGCGGCTTTAATGCAAGATAATCTGTTTTGTCTTATTGTGAAAATAGCGGTGTGGTCTCAAAAGCACTGGATTACTCCCCCAATTATACGGCCAATATTACTGGCAATGTTTCGCAATATTGTAGGATTGTCTAAAATTTAATTGCTCCACATTGTTTTATACTGGATTGTTTAAGTACTGCACCATAATTACTGTAAGAATTATTTTTGCTTATAAAAATCTTTCTATGTTATTATTATCTCTTATGAGTCTTCCTTTACATCCGTGAAGAGGATTTATTTTAGTGTTTTGTATTTTAGTATTCTGTATTTTGTATCTTTATTATTACGGTTCATAGGGAATGTATTATTATTTTATTCAGTCATTTGTTTTACAAATAGACTAACTAAAATAGTACTGACATCTATATAAGTATTAAAATGAGATTTACTCTGTAGAATCTTTGACATCTTTAGCTCCTACTTATCTTTTTTTGTAACATTCACGATTTAAGATTTAAGCCAAAGTTTTCAATCTTCGTCTAACTAACGTCCATATCACTTAAATCGTTACATATCGATTAAAATTAATAAAATAATATTAAGTCAAATAAGAAAGTCTTTGAAGAATTTATTGGTTTACAATGACGCCGAGACATATGAATGAACGTTTCTATTAATTATTATTACTTTATGCGAAGGTATAACTACAGTGGAAGAAAAACTATTACAACGACTACCCTCACTCGTAACAGGCGGCAGAACGAGGTACACAAAACTAATTTTGAACAAAGTTTTCGAATTTTCACGACAGAGTCGGGTTCAGGGTATTGTCGACGGAGACCCGACTCTTGTAGATATTCTGAACGTTCGTGAAACTTTGATACATGGCGCGGCTATAAAAGGAAGCGGTTGCTTGCTACACACATTTTCGTGTACACTCTCGGTAACAAATAGGTTCAAAACCCGTTTCGAAAATCTGAAATTTGAAACAAAATAATGTGGTAGATTGTAGCTCTCATCTTTAAGAGATTCAAGCAAATAAAATTTACATCGCAGCAAGAGTCTATATACAACCCAGCAATTTCAAGTAAGTAACAATAAAACGCCTTAATATCATCAAATATGTGTCCTGTATTATCAATAATAATAATCATCGCAAAAAAAATATTGTTCCAAAAATATTGTTGTGTTTTCGTGTGTAAGGTAAGTCATAGCCCATTTTCTTTATTTATCATTGGTGTCCCTTGTGTTTCTAGGCGATATTGTTTCTAGCGATACCTACCATCAGATGGAACATCAATCAATCTTCTGCCTTTTACATAAAAAAAACAAAAATGCCACTACTAATGCTATAATGCTACTACGAATGACAGACAAGCCAGAATAAGACTAATTAGTTAGTTTCTCTATTTTTCTTCTAACATAGGCATGTTTGATACCTATATCATACCTATATTATGATAACTTCTTTTGTTGAATATTTTATTACCTACTAATTAAAGTAATACGGACCCGAGTTGGTTAATTACTATCAAGAAACGTTTTAATATTCTACTTATTAATATCAAGGAATAAAAATAACCTTGAAATGGAATAGGTAAAAGTTTCTCACTCCTAAATTACGAGTGCTTTGTAAAACGTGGACTCAAAGGTTGGAATAAATTAATTACAGTACAATAAATCTTGTTGAATTAATAGCCTAGCATAATTCTTCATCCACTTTCCGCTATCTGAATTCCGGGTATACCAGTGTGACTTTACCTCTTACATAATTTACATAATATATAGGTTAGTATACTGTAGGCTTAGCTACTTACACAGTGGTAAGGACAAGGTCTTAATAATCAATCATCGTCGCCTACCTAATCAATGCTGAAGCAATTGGAGACCCTCCCTTAAATCCCTGTTACGCCTGCACCTCATTTTGACTTAATTGACTGAATGGAACTCAATGGAAATAATTTTCTCTTGCTACACTGCTAAAACAACTGTTTCAAACCCGTGCGTTTCGAATAAAATCCGTTTAAAACGCACACATCCCTTACATCCTAATTTTGAATAAGCCTGTGACCAATAGTATTAATGTTAAACATTTGAAGTAGTTTGATCTAAATCCGTGACAGTTACTAAGAATTTTTTCAAACTTAAAAAAACTGTAAATTATAAAAAAGGCTTTGTTTTTAGCAGATCTCAAAAAAGAAAAACCATTAATCATTAAATATTTCCAAACCTGTTCCTTCCTTCAGCCATTTAATTTAATCGGGCCAGGAAAACACTTTGATCATGTCAAAATATTTTTAAAATATATCGCAGGTGATAAACAAGTATTATCACCTACTAACATTAATTATTGAAATAAATAAATAAATAATAATTTAAATAATCTCATTTCTACTTAATTTCTTTATAATTTACTATTTATAATTTCTCTCATCATCATTGATTTTATATTTTTTTTTTTTTCATTTCTAATCTTGTCTGGTATAAATCTAATGGGACCCAATTAGAATCTCGCAAGATTATGTTGTGTTTAGATATTCCCTAAACTATTCAAAAATTTGGTATATTCCGTTGACAGTTTTCTGAACTATTGTGTGTTTATTTATCTCACAAGATACGCATTACCAGAATATAAAGTATCAGATCCATCCAGGAAGGACATATTGGCCAATATTTATATGTTTTCCATATCCTGTTTACGTTATACGCAAGCATGATTCAAATAACTTCACCATTATTAAACGCATTTACCCATTATTAAACGTGTTGATACTTTAGTATGATATAATCGTAATTAGTTATTTTAACTTTATCGAAGTCGACTCCATAAATGCACCCGTCTGGCAGGCCGACAGCACCTTGCAACTTGGCTTGCCCCCCTTGGTTATAGGTTCCTACTATCGAGTGGATCACCAGTTTGCTAGTTGACCATTAATACTAGCATAGGTTGAGCACGATCTAAGTAAACAAATATACTTAAGTAAAGATCATAGTAGTATCCATCTCTTTGCTAGACCGCCAAATTGAGTTCCCTAATCGGCCATCGAGTGGCTCTTGTACGGGTCCGAGCACACTTCTATGAACAAGGAAAACCAGCAGCTGAACAGAAAGTTATTAATATAAACCAACCGAGTACATCCGAAGCGGCGCGCAAAGAAGGAAAGGTTTATCAATAATCTTGATGGGCTTCTTATAATGAGTTTACTTTTAACAGCGTCTTTATCCCTTTGTTAATTATCGTTGCTAAACAACCGTATCTAAGACTTCAAGAGTTAGGTACTTTCTTAAGAGGGAAAGATTGATAATCTCAAGGCGGGTATATTCATTATCTAGGTTTTATTAAATATTTAATAAGACTTTTTTTCTTTACCTTAAACACAAAGTAACCTGTACTCTCAAGACCTAAAAAGTCGTGTACCTGCAAATGTGCATACCTGAAAATTTGATGTTTAAAAAATAATTTCACTTTTATAATTGTTATTTATCAACTTCATAACAATATTAACTTCATACATATAGCTTTTTGCAGAGACGTCTTGAAAACGATTTTGCGGTGGAGAATATCTATATCTTCTTATATATAAAAATGAATCCCCATTTCTCCTGGTCAGGGCATCACGCGTGAACGGGTAGACCGATTTTAATTCGGTTTTCGCTAATGGAAAGAGGGATAAACGGGGAATGTTTTAGGGTATATAAAAATTGCACGCCGGGCGAAGCCGGGGGCGGGTCGCTAGTAGTATATAAATATCAATGTTAAAAAGTTCAAATTCTTCAATTTGTCAATAGTTTTCAATCCAAATAAAAAAATAAAAAAAAAAAAAACGAGGTGTAACCGCTACAACTAGATTGTCACTACTTAAAACGCTTTTATTAATGATCTGCAAAATTTCATTAATGACCAATTATCAATTAATACTCTTTAGGTTTTTTTTAATGTAAATGTCGCCAGGCAGGTTGAACTTCATGATGAGTGGATACCGCCGCCTGTAAACACGAGGAATGCCAGGGGAGCTGTCTAGTTAGGTACTGCCCTGTCCTGTATTCACATTCCGTAATCACGTCCCGTTTTTACATATGAAATCTATATGTGCGCATTATAAAAGATGTCGGCGGTTTTGATTAAAGAGAGTAAACAGCAATGACAACTGTCAGTTGTCAACTGGACAGCGGGAGCGGAATGTCATTGTCGTGGACTCTGACACAACACCGCCGCGAGCGCTAGCGCAGAGGCATCGTGGCCGAGCATTACCTTACGAGAAGGCAATCGGTTTACATCAAGTGAATTGTGCTACGTGTTTGGTGGAGTGTTATCTGATTTGGTGTGATTGGCTGGTGGACAATGCGATCGAGGACTTATTTTGTGCCGATTATAGCGTTTGGTTTAGAATTACAACGCATGACCTAATGTTGAATTATATTCTCCGCGCCCGACTATTCGCGCCTATATGTCGTGATCGAATAATATGGAGACCAATGATAAAGAGGACCCTAATCATGTCCCTTCATTGCGGAGGACCCTAATAAAACCCCTTCAAAGATGTTTTAAATGTTTTTTTTAGAAAATTCTTTAATTGTGTAGTAAATAAATAAATATACCTAATCTGTGACGATTTTAAATATTTCCGACAAGGACACATGAAAAAGAACGAATGTAATATTGACAAACATCAACCTAAAAAGAAATCTAAAAAACAAAAAGTAAGAAGTTTTTAAACTTTTTACTTGTTTGTTGTATGATAAAGATATTTTTTTTTTTAAGTTATATTCCTATATTAAGTTGATTTTTCTGCTTTTTATTCTTTTAATACTATTTAATAAGTGACAATTGGGATAATTAATACGCTGAGTTTGCAAGAGTCTTTTGTGAGTTCAGTTTCCGCATGGGTTTTGACAAACTAATTATAGAAAATGCCCCCTAATGAAACTAATTCAATGCCCGATCGTTTCCATTCTATTAGGCCTTTCATACCTAATCGGCTTGCTCCTTTCAAATGCTGGCTCTTTTGATGAGATGATCCTGCTTAACGACGAAGAGATATTATGTCAGGTTAATTGACTTACTTAACAGAATTTAGAGGTGGCGCTGTTGGCTTTTCAACTCGCTCTACATTTTAACTGCGACCAAAAGCCCTTTAGCATTTACTATACAATTTAAAATTCTGAACATAACATTTGTATCTATGCATATAATAACCAATATTAATTGAGGTTTGTGACGATGTAATAGGCAGTGTAGATTGTAAAATTAAGGAAACATTTGTATCACATACAAAATTGTGCGAAAGTCATTAACTAAATATTCCTTCCATAAATAAAAGCCTATATATAAGTTAATATTGAATTAATGAGGGTTTTCGATACTTTTTCTGCCACCAGGCAGCGCTTCTTAGGCGTCAGATCTGAACAGCTGTCACATAGCACAGAGTCGTAGCTATTAAACATAAATTATTGAATGCAATTCGCGTATGTATTTTTACAGTTCAATGGTACCTGACGCTACAGTGCTGCCATCTCAATTAGACCGTTTCAAAAAACCGATCTCAATTAGACCGTTTTTTTTGGACTTGATTAATCGAAACATTTAATAATTTAATAATATTCTAGAACGAGATTTGTAAAAACTGGTAATTTTTGATGAGGGAAACATTTGTTTGTATCATAGCAAAGTGCAAAGCAAAAATGTATGTCAAAAGTTTAAAAATTTTCGACTATGCGGCGTCGTCTACTTTGCATTTAAACGCTGGTACATAGTCGTATGACAGCGGTCTGAAAATTGCAGTAAAACGTTTCAATGTGTAGAAATTACCTAGAAGTCGGCACGTAACGATGCTTTTTACGAAACTACTTACATTTGAATATCTTTCATCTAAACATTCTAGGCATAATAACGTTCTCGTGTTCAGAAACTCATACTTGCACATCCTCAAGTTTCAAAAGCGATGACGACAAAAAGGTAGGAACTAGTTTTGATGAAATTGTGTAATAAATATTAAGAAATTTCATAAATATGCTTCCATTAAGCAAATTAGTTGAGAATCGACATAATTATGTTGGATGGTAAAGTTTAAAATATGTTTAAAAGTTTAGTGATTGGTTTGTTTTATCATCTTAGAGTAATAATTCCAACATACTTGTTGGAATTATTACTCTAAGTTTATCATCATAGCCGCGTGTCAAGGCGAATGTGTACTCTTCTTCGCCTAGGTCATTATAAATGATTCAACGGTTTAAAAATTCGTGTGAATTAGAAAGAAAAACTTATTTTTTCACAACATTCACTTGTGACAAACATGATTTAAATGAATTTAAATCATGTTTATAACATTAAAAGAGCTTCTATCAATTTTTATCATTTTTTTAAGTAATAGCTCAAGGTAATGCAGGTTTATCTAAGTTATTCAAAACCTAGTGTTATTCTAAAAATATCAAAACGATATAAAAGAGTTTAGTTTGAATTTCAAACTAATAATCAAACATACTAGTGACTTTCGTACGATTGTGTGTATTTCGTAAGGTGCCTTTGAGATGTGGATATATAGGCTCATGTTAGGAATTCCATGTAGTCCTGTTCAGAGAGTCATTAATTTTAAATACTTGCGTTGAAGTCATGAAGGTTGTAAAGATAATGAAATTACAGTACTTTGGGCATGTTATGAGAGGCAAGCTGGAGATGCAAGAAAAAATCTTAGGTAGAAATATATCCAATAAAGGAAAGCCACTTTAGCAGGGTGAGGAAAATTAGAGGATTGTTCAGTCTTACTTTACATTTTCAGAAAATAGCCAAAATAAAAATGATAGTAGCCACACATTGTAGAGAAGTGGCAAAACGGGAGTTAAGAAGTTGCTTAAAAAAATAAAAACTTATCTAACTAAACGTTCCTGCATTAAGTCAGTTTGTCGGTCATGATCGCTTATGATTTAAGGTATGATCAGACAATGTTAAGTTTACACAAACGTCGTTAAAACGAGTAAAAAGGTTTACGTCTGCTCCGTTGAGTAGGCTCGATAATAAGCTAAGTGAAACAATGCCGAGCCACAATTTCGACACAAGTGCGCGGCGAATTTCTATTTCTTTAATGCTCCTAGTTGCCTTGTGGAGTCGTAACGTTTTTATTCTCACACAAAATGACCGTTTCGAATTATATTTTGTCACGGCAAACCGCACGGTTCACACGTACCGTTGAATATTTTAAAGCGGATCGGTGTCGCACTGACACATTCTATCGATACCCGTAGCTCTATTCATCCCCGATGACAGCTGTAAAATGTCAGCGATCTGAAATATGGACTCGCACAGTTTGACTTCAGAGGTTTCACAGCCGCAAGTGAGTGTTGATATTTTCAAAGATTTATCGCTTCACCAATGTAACTAATTTAAGTTTATTTACTGTGTAAATAACATCAGTAACTTTGGTCTTCTGTCTTATACGAGTTAGATTAATTTTTTTATCTTTTAAATGGAATTAAATTGAATAGAATTAAATGGAAATTAAATGGAATAAATGGAAATGGATTTAAATGGAACTGGATAGGCCATATAATCAGAAGTGAGACAGAAAAATGGTCGAAAAACATCACTATGTGGTATCCTCGTGAAGGAAAAAGAAGGAAGGGTCGACAGAAAAAAAGGTGGGAAGAAGAGATTAAGAAAACAGCTGGACCACTATGGAGAAGAAAAGCCACAAACAGGAATGAATGGCAAACTCTAGGGGAGGCCTATGCCAAATGGCAATCTGATACAAACGTTACCGATGTCACATGATGAATTAAATAGGAGAAACAACCACAATTACAGAAAATATATATAAAAATAATGACTGAGTAAATATATAGTAATAATAATAATGTTATATGTAATAGAAATGAATGCAATAACATATACTATGTAGATAATTGTATTGTTATGTCAGAAATAAAGGCTTTTAGAATAGAATTGAATGTAACTAAAGGTTTTAGTTGATATTTTATTCTGCGACACAAATCATCCACGTCAGTCTGTGCAAGGGTTTCTGGTTTCTCAACCTTTTTTAATTCTCGAGGCACGGGCAATTCTCGACCAGGATTTTTCGAGTATCTCGAGAAATTTTGAATTTTTTAATAAAACACTATGTAATTTTCAAATTTTTGCTTTATTTATCAGTCTATTTCTCATCTCATTGATCTTTCAGTTTGATTACAAGTTGGACTGATAGAGATCAATTAAATCAAATGGTAAATTTTTTATTTTAGCGTAGTATGCATTAATACAGACCTGAGGTGGACAGACGACCTGATAAGGGCCGCAAGTCGACGGCAGATCCAGGCTGCGTCTGATCAGTCCTTTTGGAGAATTAGGGGGATGCCTTTATCCAGCAGTGGATGTTATACGGCTGAGATGATGATGATGCCAACTAAAACTAAACCAGTAACCGGAATAATAATCAATAAAGAAATAAAAATTTCATTCAATGTTATTTCCTTATAAAATAAGCTTTCAGAAATACAAGAGGATTTAACAGCATCATCTGATAGGCGCTTTCTTATTTTACTGACAGAATTTCCCGATAACAAGACAACACGTTCATTCTCCGTCGATATAGGCTTAATAATCACTACAGCTTTCTACATTTTTTCAAGAGTTGGTCGTTGGTCAGTAGACTCAAATAACTGAAATTCTTTTTTATTATAAATTTCTAGTTATCTGAGCATGACTGGTTTTGTCTGAAGTTTCAGCTATCTGAACGGCCTTTTTAGTTGAAGTTCAAATAATTCATTGTCGAGTTTGAGGTCCTCTTCATTATTTTCAAACAGAACCCATAAGCAACAGTACACAATGATAAGACAACTAATACTCAGGGACGGAGCGACGCGCGCATGACAAACAAAGTCCGCGCGGGCGGCAGCGGGGTGACAGCGATGCGAGACTCATCACGTGTTATATGTATGGTTTTCTTTTTAGTTACTTGTCGCATGGAATTGATTTCTTGAGTTCTCGAGGCTCTGATTTTTTTTCTTTCCCGTCTTGACTAAAGATAACTTTCTCGAGAATTCTGGTGCAGAAACCTTACTCTGTCCTCTCAAACAACTCCACGAATTTTATTGTTGTTCTTGCCAAAACTGGGATTAGATTTTATTAAAAATTTCTGTGTTGTTTATACAACATAGAAATTTATAAGTGATTGAATTTTTAATTAAATCTATAAATGGTAGTGAAAATTCCGTGACTATTAACTTAGTCGTAACATAATGAAATATATGGCGGCATTTGAAATTTTTGTTTAACTTTATCAATTTAATATTAACGGTGGTTAAAACTGCGGGACACACCTAGACCTTAATAAAAGCAGATGGCTACCCCGACTACCCCAACATTAGTTCTTCAAGACGGATCAGTCGTCCTTAAAAAAAAAAACACATTTTTTGTCTACTTACCTAAGCGACGTCAGCTAAACCTCATTTTACCTTAGGTATTTACAGTAGACATCAAAGATATATTGGCACAGTGATATACATAGTTCTGTAAGGATGTCGAATACCGTTTATCAATTTTGCCTTTATAATTTGGTATCATCATTTCTAAGCTATATCAGGCCTCTGTCACTCCGTGTGTGCCGTGATATAATTCCCTACCGTCGCTCACATTGAATGTGAAAGGAGTGCAACTTCTGTACAACTGTTCTGTGCAACTTACGCTAGTACTATTATTTATTCTGTGGCTATACATGGATTTCCTAGGAAATGAGCCTATCTGAGAACACTAGTAAACTGCAGTGTTTTGTTAACTTATGCCAATCCCCACTGTGCTGGTCGTGATGGACCGTAGCCAGGGCTGGCCAGGACGAGTCTTTAATTTTTCTTTAACTAGCGTTCGTCACCGGCTTCGCCCGGGATGCAATTTTTATATATATGAACATTCCCCGTTTATCCCTCTTTCCATTAGTCAAAACCGAATTAAAATCGGTCTACCCGTTCACGCGTGATGCCGTGACCTAGGGAAATAGGGATTTATTTTTATATATTAAGATAATAAAATGAAATCTTATCACTTATTGTATGAAACATTCGCCTAAAATTTTCTAGAGTGTCAAATATACGTGTCATATATTATGGAGACGTAAATGTAACTTGAACTTAAAAGTTATGACCTGCTTAAGAAAAGCGCGACTTTTGTCACAGACGAAGAACCTAGTTGGGGGAAATTTTTATTGTCACCAACATTGTTGATATTATTGTACCCACTTTCGTTGTACCGTTTCCTACATTGTTGTAGTCTGTAAATTCATTTAATTTGTCACTAGACTTGTAGCCGTTCTGTGGTAGTCGCGTTTCTTGTGAAAACACGTCTTCGCAGAGAAGAAATTTTAGTTCTCTTATTTTTACCTCTTTTTGCTTAAATCCTATATAACTTGGTCATAAAGATTTCCCGGTTTTATTAAACTTGGCGTAGGTATTACAAGGCAAAGCGTCTTGTTGAATTAGCCTTTGATAACTTGCGTTTTAATTTACAGCTGAAGATTGAAAACTTTTTACTGAATGCGTAGTCCTTATTAAATTTTGTGTATTTTCAATTTTTTGTTAAAAAAAAATCGAGTGTTACACTAACGATTGGCTTAATAGCTCTGCCCGCCGTGTAAAAATTAGCTGGTTTGTACCTCGGTTAGACAAACATTTGTGTGCAAGTAACATGTCTGTTTGTCTTGATCTGGGTGTTCTGTATTCTATGTGTATATATTTACAAAAAGTATGTGCCTAAGTATTTAATTTATCGTTAAAGTTGTCTGTCTAGCCCCCATAGTATAAAAGCTGCTTAGTTTTGGACTAGATGGCGGTATGAGACATGTCTCAACACATTAATTTATCTATTTATAATATTGATGAGCCTGTTGGATTAGTGCTTGCCTTAGTGCTCTGTTTCGGGGGTCCCGGTTTCGATTTTCGGCAGGGTCAACTTTGGAGCCCCCTAGGTGTGCTAAGACCTTGTCATGGGGGGGGGGGGGTCGTAACCCTCGACAATCCGGGCAGTTTGCAGGGGTCGGTGGGGTTAGCAGATTTTCCCACGCAAAAAAAACTTTGGAAATGACTTTTTCAAAGGTTAGTCTGGTCTGGATCTGGGAAGTATTATTGTTCGTTCGTTCCCACTGCGTTTCCCAGTCATTTTGGCAGCCTATCTGGCGGCATTAACCACCCCCTAGTAGAAGACCACCGTGCAATGACGGCAGCCGTCAGTGGAACATCAGCCTGTCTGACGAACTTAACATAAAAAAGTTATGGACGTTCTTAAATTGATTTGAAAGCGTTTTGAAATGCACTCAAATTGAATTGGGAATTATGATTTTTGTGTTTGTTTTCGTCCTTCGTACTATTTCACCGAAACTGAAATCAGTAGTGAAATCGTAATAGACAGATAATATTATTTTCATAATAATAATAATAATAGGTACCTACGGAATGACGGTTATTGAAATATACGAAAGAGTATGAAAATACGTGGTGCTATTCGAACTAGTAATTTTTGAACTTTAAAAATGCTAATACAAAAAGTAACCAATGTCGCCAATCAAGCAAAAGCTCGAAGTGAAGACATAAACTTCCACGGGACAGCGACTAGAGAACGTGAGGTGCTTAGTAATCGCCATTCGCACCGGGAGAGCTCTCGCACCATTAACCACGAATGGACCGATTGGGTGGAAGAGATTAAGTTACACCGCCGCGTTTAACCGGCCGTTCTTGCGACGCTTGCAATAAGAAATGGCGATGGAAATTGCAATTTTAAATTTTTCGACGAAAAACTTGCGGAACCGTGTCGGCGTTAGTATGCATCGACGGACCTTCGTTGCGATACAGTCGCACGAAGTAAAATTTCTTTTAATGATTCAAAAACTTAATTTTGAAACTGCATTAAGTTTTATACTTAAAATAAATTTAATCAACCATGTCTGATAAATTATTCTGCGTTGTTTCGCTAGAACTTTTTTTGTATCACATTAAACTTAATAGGTAAATTAAGTAAAAGAAAAAAAAAACTTGTCACGTGTACCCTTCACCTTCGCTCTAATCACAGAGCCTCATGCTTAGCATAACGGCATGATCTCCACTATACTTTCGCCGTGTGTATCTTTTGTAGATTTACATGGCAGCTAAACAGCGTACAATAGCCGCGTCACGATGACGTTATAGGCCGATAATGACTCTTCTTATTATCAAGGAGAAAAAAAGGAGCTACACTTTTCATTTACATAGAATATGCAACATAGAATTTTGTCCCTGCTCGCCTTAGTTTAGTAGGACTTATCATTTCATTCTTATTTGACTGTTTAAACTAATGGTAATGAAAAAAAAAAGTACTAAACCATTGTAAAAAGTTAAGATTTAGTCCCACACAAAAAAGAAAAATTGAATTTGTACCACGGTGGTAAAACTGACATAAAGGCGTTTTTGTCAACTTCGATTATCGGGAAATTCGAAGAGAAACCGCACAGAATCCAATACTTACACGGATATTGTACTTATATTTATTGATGTAGTCTCAGCTTGGAAGCTATTATCTTTGTAGCTTGAATGAAGCTCTACAATGCTGCAGTTGATTTAGTAATTCTTCCCATTAAATACTCGTACATACTCGTACTAGTAAAGACTTTAAATGGTATATTACCTGTCAGATCCTGTAATGTAGACGTTATAAATTGCAGCATTTTAGTGTTTATATTAAGCAGACTTAATCAATATGTATAATTCCGAAGCTCATTATCCCCATATCTAATCTTTTAAAGTATATTCCGATCACTCCAAAATTTTGGTAGAAGTATCTGCCATAAACTAGTGTATTTAATTACTTATATGACTGAGGTGATTTTTGTTTTTGTTAAATGTGACCGTATTCATTTTACGTTTTGCAAACTACAATTAACTCTATTTTGAAAACTGTATTGTCCAATTTTATGTGAAAATATTTGACTGACAGATCGATTAGATGCAATTTCATCTGTAACTCTATGCAATATTAGACGGCGTAGGAGCCGTCTTTCATGTAGAAAGGATATATGTTGTCACAAGATCGAATAAGCTAGCATATCAAGCACCACGCACCAAATAAAATAACAGCCTACGCGTTGTTAAGTATATACTCTAGTTATATACTCCAGGAGGAATGCCCTGTTTATGACAGCGTAGCGTTCCTATATGTGTATGCGACTTTAAAAGTATTTATTTTTATCTATTTAATTTAACTGTTAATTAGATTACATACTTAGATTTTGAATTCTTTATTCCTTATCTTTTAAGATATTTTGCTTTTAATAATTTTTAACACTCACCACACGTTGATTGTACGATTAAGATATATTTTAGATCTTGGAAAGCTTTTATGTCTTCTCAAGTGTAAATTGCATCCGAAAATTGTTTACCCAACAGCTCAACGTTCTCTAACCCCAAGTAAATTTTCACGATGCTCACAATAGGAAACGCGTTTTCACGAGTGGATTCTTGTGATATTTCCGCAAGTTTAGCCGTTTCCTTTTATTTATGAGCTCCTCAAGTGCCAGGTGTGTCGTGGATGGAAATGAATCCGACTGTCTCTCCTGCATTAGTTGCCTGCAGTAAGTACGAATATTTTTATTTTATTGCTTCCTGTTAATTTGATGGGTGGTTTGGTCTACAAAAAAGCGACTATTTTGAATTTAATATGTAGCTTGTTACTTTTTAATGTTACAGACATATCATTTGCTTAGCAATTTTGTAAACAATAATATCTTAATAATTTATTAATCATTGTTAATTATCTAGTTAACACTTTATTTAATGCAAACTTCAAATGTATGTTGTAGGTGTACTGTTTTATACTATTTATTTGAAAATGTAATCAAGTCATCGCCAATAATTATTTTATCTATAAACTTTTTCTAGTGCGTTGAGTTTTTTATTTTTATTTTGGATCTTTAGGGAACGGTACTTTTTTCTGGATGAAAGGTACCCTATGACCCTATGTACCCTATGTACCCTTGACGTGTGCTGATGTGATCGGTTGAGTAATTTACATATTAGCGTGATAATATAACAAGCAAAAAAACTAACTTTTATTATCGAATATGACAGAATAACCGTTTGACTAATTAATTCATCAGATAATAAAAAAAATACGACCTATTTTGTCAGAAGCAAACGCCGTTAATGGAATATATTTTTGAGGTCTATAAAACGAATAAGAACGCAATTTATGAGAAACAATCTGATCTGACAATAACCTAAACCCTACCTACATACCTATTGGACATGAAAATTGAAAAATATACATAGGAAACTAAGAATAAAACGTATTTGCGTAAATAGACATGAGTTTGTACAGAAATAGCTTTGGTGACAAATGTGACGTGATGCAAAGGTTTTCCTGTCACCAAATGTATACGTCTCGTTGACATGTAATTTCTTTGAGCGGATTTGATACACGGAAAACTATTAAAGAGGGTCTGCGTCAAAGGGTAAACGTAAAAAGTTTGCGTTGGAAAATTTCATACTATTTTGAAGCAACTTCTTGTCATACAAATTGTTCTCTACACTGGAAATATTTTTGAAAGAGAATATGTGAAACTATCACGTAAATCTGTGAAATTTTTGATTGTAGGAATTTTTAAGGATTATTTTTAGCTTGACAATAAAATTCTAAGTATGGCCCAACCAAGTAAGTGAGATTTTTTATATATTATATCTTTTTAACTTTGTAACCGATTTTTACCAGTAGGTACTGGATTTAAACTTTTTCGTTTAAATGCAAATTCGAATTCGTTTTTGACAAATTGTAAAAGCGGTTAGAATAGTTATGGAGAGAATGGTTAATATCTGTCATGGCTGTGGGTGGCTTTCTCTTCTTCAGACTCACAGTTAAAGAAAAAAGTATTTCATTTGTATTCGTAGAAGTATATTAAGCGAGGAAGTTGAAATATTTCAATTTTAATAAATTGAATTGAATTTTAAATAAGTAGATGGCACTAGTTATTACTAGATATTAGTAGATAATATAGTTAGTTAATATAGAGCTAGGCAAAATGCTACTGTCTTTTTAATAACCCGTTTAAATTTCACTCTCAAGAAAGCAAAGAAAATAAACTTTTGGCCATTAATATCAACTACTAACTCTCAGATTGATTCTTTATATTCTAGGCACGTATATATAATTTATTATAATAAATTATCTAAAGTTACTGCACTAGTATATATAGTTATATTCGTCTCAAATTCTTTATTGAAGATGTGGCAGTATTTTTTGTCAAATTTTGCTTTAATTGCACACATTGTGTAAGTAACGAGAGAGAGAGAGAGAGAGAGAGAGAGAGAGAGAGCGTACTAATATATTAGTGTAGGTTGTATCCTTGCCTTATCCTTTTTTAAGCTGCCTTATGTGAAATAACCTTATGCATCTAAGACACCTTATGCAGGAATCAAATGAGTAACTTAACTAATATTAACATTATTAGTTAAGCAGCAGCATCCTAGTACGCGATTTGGAGTAAGTACTAAGCTCTCAAACAATGTTGTTAATTAGGTTCCTATTGTCAAACATTATCTAGTAATCACTAACACACAAAAGGCCTACATTTTTAGGTATTCTTATTTATCTAACCACCTAGGTATCAATGTTGTCAGTAATAAGAAACTTTTACTCTACTAAGATCTTGTCCTGGATCATGTCAAAAGAAAGTAATACCATTTTCATCCAACTAGCTGACTTATTGAATTACAGGACTAACTATAACATAAATATAACTAACTATTACATGAGAAAGTTTTTTTTCTCTTGGATGTTACTTTCGCAGTTTTCCGTATACTTAAGGGGGAGACAAACGCTAAATACTAAAAATATCCATTGTTTAATGAAAATGTTACAAGAAATAGACAAGACAATTGCTTTGAAAAAAAAAAAAATATTATACTTAAACATGTGAAGAACCAATTGTATTAATTAGAATTTTCGTTAAAGTAATAGAATCTCCACAAAAAAAGTTAGAACACAAGAATAATTTGACCTTTATTGAAAATTCTCTCGAAAACGGCTTATTGCACGCATATGAATCCTGTACCTATTAATAAGTTGATATCAGATTAAAAAATTGTATTGATAAAAAAAAAAATTGTGTAATGTTCTAATGGTAAAAACAAAAAAACACCATTTCTAGGCCCGTTGAATTGCCTCCGCCGCCAGCGAGTTCTATAGTAAATGTCATTTGCCTCAGTGAATCCCTTAAATTGAATGGAATATTCTTTAACAAATAGATACGCAATAGACTGTGTTGATTTACTTTCAATTAATTTTACGCACTATTATTTTGCATTTTATTTTTATTTTGTGTATGCACTAAGTATTATTTTTATAGAAATGTTTTCTTCACTCAGAAGCTGCTTTGTTGTATCGGTAAAAAAATAGTTAGTCGGTTAGTTGGATTGAACAATAATAAAAAATAACCACTTTTTAAAATAACTTTGTAATATCTGGAGTACTTATAAAATAAATTAAATACAATATATAGGATGTTTGGGTAAGTCGTACTGAATATTAAAGGACGTTATTATTCAGGTCATTTGTAATGGATTTAATATAGCGTCCTAAACTTAATCGTTACGGAGATATTGAACTTTAAAGATTTAAAAAAAATATCCCTTTTTTCGGCTTTGATATCGAATTTTTTTGGTATTGGAGCTCCTAGAGTTCGATTTTTTTATGTTTTTAGTTAGAAGGCATGTAAATTAATAAAAATTATTAACAAAAATTGAACGTACTCCTAACAGTTTAAAATAAAGACTCGACAATGTTCAGACTTTATAGGCTTTATTCAGACAAATGTATGGAAAATTTTGTGCAGATGATTTTAAAAACTTCTACGTCTCTTTAGCATAAACACTTCCCATTAAATAGGCAACATTGAAGAGGGTACATTTTTAGTTTGAGATAAAAAAGTTAAAATACGTACATAAAACAAAAAAATGAGAACAATATTTTACGGTTATTTTTCACTTGTATGTCTGTGTATGTGTGTATTTGTCTATGGCATCGTAGCTCCCAAACGGATAGACCGATTTTGATTTTTTTTTGTTTGAAAGCTGACGTGATCGAGATGGTTAAAGATCATCAGCCCATTTCCTAGTTAACGAACGGAGTTCACTAACTTCCACAGGTTCGATTGATGTGAAATTTGGTATACTGTTACTTCGGTGGTATTTCCATGATATGGTAACGTTGGTCTGATGCTGCAGCATCCAGTAGTATGCGGGACACCCAACTCCTTAACAACTTACAGCAGATATATAGTGTTTGGACTCACTAGAAAGTCGGGGGTTAGTTTATGATTTTAATTATAGCTGGTATGTTAATTACATCTTTTGCTGTCGCGACTGCAGCGAGTGTTCGCATGCACTTTAATAAATTTCTTTACGTGTCTAAATTATGTTATAATTTATCTCCTAAAATCGTCCGTTTCGCTGATCGAAGTCTTAAAAGTCCAAAGCAGTGGGTTAGTCAGCATAATAGGTATAAATTGCTTGACCTGTCTAAATTACCATAAATACATTATATAAATTACCGTAAATATATAAATATACTTGAATTTTAATTAAAAAAATAACGTTGCTCCTAAATCATTAATTTTAAATGATACTTCATATTTCTGAGTTAAAGATAGATGCCCATATTGTCCACTGCTGAACACAAAAGCTTACACCCTTTAAAACTCATCGTCAACAGTCAACACCCGTCCTGGATATATTTGTCACGGGATCAAAGATTAACTTAGCAGGATGTTTCATGTTGCGGTGACTAAATGTTTTGCGCGTCCTTTTTGTGAGTTTCATAATCGCAAACCCAACAATGAAATATATCCGAAACTGTGTTTGTCGTCGAGTTGAACATGTTCAACAATGATTTATGAGCTCACGCGATTTTTTTATATTTATTCTCCTTTTGTACTCCTGTCTCGCTGTCGTGTTTTCTACCGGCACTTGTATAATATATTTTCCCGCTTGTTCTACCAATGTAACTGTTAACGTAAGCAACATATAATTTATTTGTACGTTCATTCGCTTCTGCAGTAATCACATTTATTGCGAGATTTGATTAGTTCACTGGATTATAACGGCAATTATTTTTAATTGCTGTTAATTGTAGTTTCACGTTTGAGGCTTTGCTCTTTTACTACTCCTTTCATACAGTGGGTAAATACTTTCATACAGTAGGTATTCGTAATCTTCAGTCGTAAACTGGTGTGCCAGTTATAATCTTAATTACAGACCACCATTATATTATAAAAAAAATTGTGCGCTGAATTAGCAATGATAGTAAATAAGTTTGAACGCTCGCCTGCCAAATTTGCAGGTGCATGTTCCGATTCATGCCTACATCTCTCTGCTTTTAGAATTCAAATATAGATTAGTAATACTAATCAATGAAGAAAAAAGACCTATAATCAGTCATGAAACGTATTTATATGCTCGTAGTATTTATGATTGAGGTCCTGACATACTGCATACCTCAGTCATAAACTAGGCAGCCCGTCTGGTGTTTCACTGTTTCAGCCGATCACATTGAAATATCATGCGTACTGTTGTCTTTCGCTGAATGAACACCTGTGAAGGGATGCCAGTACCCAATTAATTTCCTACTTTCAACTGGTCTATTATCCTTTGTCTTGTCAAGGACAGCGAACTTGCACTTCGTATCGTTGCTTGTCTTAATAGCCGACGGTAGCTAGTACGTTCAAGTGGATCGTCCATCTGCCTACCGACCTTATTTAAAGGTTTAAAAAAAGAAACGGTTTCTCCATGCCATAATTTTATATGACCGAATCTACCTACGCACTTATTCCTCGAGATAAAGCAAACAACGGCGTGGCTGCGATGTATTTCAACTACGAAAAAAAGTAGCGGTAGTTGATGGGAGGGATTATTAAAATGAAGTATTCTTCTTCCCGCACAACTTTCATAGACTGGTTTTACGAAGACTTCAAAAAAATTTTTGTAACTAGGTACTATCATAATAAGCATGTGGTTTATTGCTCCTTCATATGTGTATGTAGGCCTTCATGTGGGCTGGTGCTCATAAAACGGAACGAGTTTGGAAACTGCAGTTATCATTTCAATATATTTTCATTTACTCAGTCTTCAAACTGTATGTGGGTGGTGTTACGCGATGTTTACGACGGGTCGTACTATTCGCTCCTAACAATAAAGTAACAAAATTTTACGTGCACCATTGGTATAAATTTGATTTAATAATATAGCTATTTTAATATATTTTCTTATTTAAAATCGTGCAATGTTTTATTCACGTTTTTGACATTAATATCTGAATTTATAATAGTAATGTAATCATAATTAACCCCTTAAATAGGACCATCATGAAAACGTAAAATAAATATACTTTTGTGTTTCAAAGTTTGTGTAAGACTCCACGACGCATTTTTTTATCCACTTCTTATTCCCTAGCCTTTAGAAAATATCCTATAAATCTTTGACGCGACCTAGCATCCTCTCTTTGTATTGGTTTTTATAGGCCACGGAACCACCCGCTAACAAGAAAACCTTTAAGCCTGTCTGTCAAACTTTACATTAAAATAAACATGCAGATGAAAATAAAGTCCTGTCATGAATGAAAAAAATACTTAAAACATTCTAATTGTATTTATAAATAGGAAAATAAAATTCATATTATGGCGCCTGACATGATCTACTTAAATACTCAAGAACAATATTTCTGAACATATTGTCTTTATGGTGATTGCTTAAAATTTGCGTTAATTTTTAATTTACAGTATAATTAATTGCCAAAATCAAAATTCAAACCAAAGATTCCTTAGCTGGAGAGTTTAATTTCAATCATCAATATCCATCTGACTAAACTACGTTGACAGGTATACTGTCTACTTTAAATGGTTCTCATTCTCGGTTATTGAACGATATTGGAAGCTAAAGTGCAGCGGACCTGATCAGAGAATCAAATCTGCTGCATTTGTCAGTCTTTTCGAGTTCATATGTGGATTGAATATTTCAATTAAATGAAAGAAGTGATTATTTAGAAGCGGGCTAGATGCAAATATGATAAGACAGACTTCACAGTGAAGAACGGAACGTCATTTTCGATTTGCTTGTTTGTTGAGCTTTTGTTGAAAAAAAAAAAGTCTGACATAGAGAAGTTTAACGAAAGTGTACATCTGGAAATTTATTGCCAATCTGACCCACAAACTTGTCACTAAAGTTCAAGGGTGTTGCGTTGCGATTGTGCTTAACCGGTTATACCGGTGCTATATCCGCAACAAGACACATATCAAAGCAGTGATAATACATTCATTGACATAGATATCTTTGGTCTGTGGCGGCAACTAAGCCAATTTATAGTTCGCCCCATTTATAACTTTTACCTTTTTTGTGAGAAGAGATTTCGACCCTTTGTAAGTTTTTTTAAGAGATCAAGGAAACGGGCATGCTGGCTAACGGTTCACTTGATGGTAGATGCCTGTAAATATACACCATGACACCATAGGGATGCAAATTGCACTGTTAACTCTGATATATATATTCCTAACGCACAATGTGGAGGTTAAGCGAATGGCTCGCGTATCCCTTAGTTACGTACTGAAACACAACAACTGTTATTTCATGGTGCACTTCTATAAGGGGATGGTTATTACTGCTGCTAGACAGGCTTCCAAGTTTAAGTCCCATAAGTGATTCTATAAATGATATACAATCCTCAGCTGTTGCCATGTGTCTCGACCTTTACTAAGGTTCGATTAAAAGAAAACTAAACGAACACCCTAAATATTTCGTTCACTATTTGAAGTCGATTTCGTCTAGACGTTTGTTGTTCACATAAAAACAACCAATACTCCAAGAAAATTGATTCGTAACGTCTGTGCTAGATGGCACAGATGATTTAGTGTCGCATTGTTATTTAGAAATATTTTTTTGAGATTCATCTTCGCTTTTATCCCTCGGACAAACTTTTCTTCGATGAGTTATATTAGTCGAAATAATTAAAGCTGAAAAAATGCATGCAGGTGATGAGATATTTTTCGCGAGGAAGACGAAAAAGCATGCAAAAATAGGACGTAAGAAGTTCAGACTGTGGCTGTCCCCCTAATAGAAACAAATTGATTCTAAATGCTAACGCAGACGGTAAACGCGACAATTTTTAGTCTGCCGTTCGTTTCGCACTGACATATTCTCTAGTGTAGTGTTTTTTTTTCTTTTTTTTTTTCTTTTTAAATACTAAACCAATCGAATTCTCCATGTTTACGTGCGGACAGAGTGTCTGATGTATGTTAAAAAACTATTATAAATCTTTACAGACAACAATGGAAAGAAAATGACATAAAGTCTATCATCTGCGCAGGTCATTATTTTTCAATCTGAATTTTTGAGGTAGTTTTTATATTGTAACCTCTCTTTAAGTATAGAGCTTCATGCTGACAGTGGTTCTGCAGAGCTTTGATTTTTCAAGAATTGAATTTTAAAATATTCTTGGATTTCTTGGAAAATTGTTAAACATGCTCATATTTCAGATTATACTTATGTGTAAATATAAAATTAGAACCTCAAATCCAGGGTGTAAATCCACAACGAAATCGAATTTTTAATAGAACACTACCAGGACGTCCAATAAATCTTTGTGTAAATCCTCGCGGACCGAGATAGGGTGTTTCCGCACAGGCCGAGGCAGAGGCCGATACGACATCTGCCGTTGACTGTGAGCACTTCGTGAACAACCAATCGGTGCAAGATACTGCGGACCGTATAAATTATGTACGAACGTGGCGAAGCGACCGAACGTCGTCGGGAGAACAGTTTTTGCTTATCTAGAAGCCGTTTGATATTTTGCGCATGAAATTTTTAGCAACTTTCAGCGAAAATCCGGGAGAGATACGGAGATGGTCTCACATTTCGATGATACAATTTTCTTTAAGTCCATTCTTAAAAATTCATTTTATCCATATTTCTTTGAGGGAATATTTTTAATTTAATTAGATTCTGCATTATATTTCACACAAAATTACTTTAAATTGATAATGAACTTCCAAAAATTTTATTCCGGTATAAAGATATGAGAAGCCGCTAATCTGTATGTTCGCTTAGTTCTTTTTGAATAACTATAGTATTTTGATGCGGTTTTCACAGCCATTTAGTGTACTTTTGGAATATTGTAACAGATAATAATAAAACTTATCGATGGTACAGAAATTTCTCTGTATTGTAAAAATGTCGACATTTATAAATGTAAAAATGTATTTTCAGGCGGTTACTCGATTTATTGTGGCCTGATTACATCTAACTGCTGCGTGTAAAACCGCCCTAGTCGTAGTATATAATAAGGATATACGTACTTAAAAAGCGATACCCACATCGCTTCAGTCGAATTGTGATTTGTTGACTTCCAGAAGAGAATTTACGGCTTCGTGGTAATACATTATTATTAATATTAACTACGTGTCTTTTCACGTGCTAAGATTATAGAATAGGAAACATCTAAGAAATCGCGTGACTACCATTTAAATAAAATGAAGTATTATTTTTGTCGTCGTTCTTGAAGCAATTGTGACTTAACAAAATGCTATCTAAATAATATATTTTTATTTGTATAGGAAAGCAAAAATCATGACTTGACCAAGATAGGATTCCAAGATTATCCATTACTTACGGGACAGCCTGTATATTTATTTCTTGCACCATCAAGGCTTAAGACTGTATATTAAAAAATAAATATACTTATACGAGTGTCACCTTAATTACAGCAAGCTCAGCACATTATTAATACACCTCGCGTCAAAAAAATCGCACTTCCGCGAAAATAACTTTCAATCGGTACCAACACTTAACACACGCATGTCCCCATAAATAGTGATGTCATTTGAAAGCTCAATAAATAAACTTTAAAAATAAAACATTTCGTTACATTCAAAAAAATGCTTGACGTCATAAATGTATGTGACTTTAAAAAGAAATGAAAATTTTGCTACTCACAAGGGTCACTATTTGCGGTACTTGTTGTAGATATAAAAAGGTCAATACGGGTTCGTTCGGGGTCATTCGCTCACTAACCGTCGAAGAGGACACACAAGAAGGACTTCCGCAAGAAAAACAACTTTCCAGATGGATACCACAGCTGATGAAGCCGCCCAAGTGGTTGCACTGCTGCGATCAGGGATGCGGTGAGAGTAGATGCGGTGAGAGAAAGGGAATTATTAACAGTTTATAGTTCGACTCATATTATCCGAAATCCATGACGTCATTGTTGTCATTGAACTTTTGACTGTACACTTGTAAAACATTGCCTTTCTATCATTGTAGGTGTACGTAATAATTTTTACTAACTCAAGTAATTATATGTAATTATTTCAAATTTAATGTGATGGTCACAGAAATATTATTTTGGTCTGACCATGAAAACATTTATAGATTCTTAAATATTAATAAGTATAATAATTGATGAAATTTTAAATTTCATCAAATAAACATTATAACACATGTGTCTAATTTTAATTGCAAAATATTTGTTTCTAGTAGGTACTATAATAAACATGATTTTTGTTGTCTGTTGGTGTTTTCTATGCTGTTTACGAGTAAAATAAATAAAAATAGTAAATTTTATGTATGTATATTCGATAGTATGTTTATGACTATCCTAACGAATATTATAAATGCGAAATTTTGCATAGCTACACGTTGTCAGAGATACAATAAAGGATATAGGATATCTTCCATCCGGATAATTTGGAATTAGGTTGTAATGTTCTTGAAGCAATAAAAGTACGTACTCTTCCCGAAGGATCATCTAAAAATTGAACTGTATAAACTGTCTCTACGTTGCTCATATTTTTGTTGGGCGTTGATTTATTTTTTATTTTTAAACGCTCAAGAAAAAGGTGCGCGAACGAAGTCATGTGCAAAAGCTAGTATAATATAACTATGATATATGTGTCTTCTCCGTCGACGGAACCGATATTATTACGAGTGCCTACTTGCAGCTGAAAGTCAAAATTGCAAAGAGTCCGAGAGTCGGAACTGCTTAGTCGTCGCCGTTCGTCGTGATTTATTGGATGTCTCCGCTCCCTTGGATATGAACCACTGCTGAAATCTCTCGCAGAAATTCCCTTTATGAAAATTGAAAATAGTCGTCCGCACAGATTATGAGCATATTTCAAGTGTTTTCAACTCGCTTTGTAAATAAATGGCGTTATAAATAGCGATGATTAACTAACTTGCTTTGATTTACTTTTAGTTTGAAAATAATTAAGATAAATGATAATTTTGCTTGCGTAAATGTAAATTATATATTTAAATGTAAATAAGGTACTGTGCTATCTTACTAATGTTTTAGTAGCGTATGTTTAGCATATATTTTAAATCTTATCCTGGTACCTTACCTACATATATCCTGGATCGAAACCTACCCTAGTACATAGATTCTGGATCAATACATTTAATCCCGGCAATAATTAATTAGTTTAAAAGCCGCCGCCCGACAAAAGTTAGTAAATGTAACTCTTACTGTCTGTATGTTACTTTTTTATTGTTAAACCTTTGAACCAATATTCATAGCGCTTTATGTGGAAATAGCTTGAACATATCTGAAGGACATATACTGCTTTTTAACGTTTCAACCACGTGTAGAACCGTGGATAAAAGCTAGTATGCAATAACAAGTAAAAACAGCAATAATAGCTGTGAAAACAAATATACCCTTTAAGCTCAACTTATTTAATTTTTATGTTGAATTTGACTAGGAAAACACTAGGAGCATAAGCAACACTGCACGCTTGTCCCTGACAATTAAAAGAAATCGAGTAAAAGTAAGAGACAAGACAAAGGAATGTGGAAATGGGCTCTGGAATACCTTACTAACCGAAACCCTATACAGTTAATTTACGTTGGACAAAAAACTAAGTGCCAGACATAATGTAATGTAACCTCCATTACTAAGACACTAAATATAGTGTAAAGTGAAGTTGGCTACCGGATCAGCCTGTTTATCCGAATTTTCTAGAACTATATATAACTTATTTTGATGCCCGATATACCTACACTAAAGCATATAATAGAGATTGGTGTTTATGAAACAAATAAAATAGATTATTGACCTACATATAATAAAATCGTAAACGAGCCGCGTCTGTACATTAAAGATTATTCAAAAAAAAAGAGCAATTTGTACACGTTGCACTTATATTACCGAGGTCAAAAAATCTCTGTTTGTCGGTTTGTCTGTGCATTTGTGCATGCTAATCTCTGAAACGGCTTAACCGATTTGAATGCGGTTTTCACTCATGTATTGCAGCAAGCTTCCCGTAACATTTAATATTTGTAATAACAAACAAAAGAGTTAAGCGCTATAATGAATACCACGCGTACGAAGTTGCGGGCTCAGCTAGTAAATATTATTAGGTCGGGGAAAAGTCTTTTCGCATTTAGTATGTATAAACTTGTAATAAAATCTCTTTGGCTGTACTATTTGTATCTGGCTGGTTTCGACAAAGGTTGCATTTCAAAAAAGAAATAAATTAGTATAATGTTGTTTCCAGCTATTTTTTATTTGTTCTTCTTTCTGTCAAGAATAGTGAATCCAATGAAGAAATTAGATACATTTATAAATTTTATTACAAAAAAAGGTAAAATGCAACGCAAGCCGCGAAAAAAAATTCTGACATTTATGGACCTAATGCAGTGTCAGTAAGAGTAGCATACACACGGGTATTCAAGAAAATATTTAAAATATTTACATTCACAATACCGGATAGAAAATGGAGCACAGGTGGAGAATATCCACCGTTTTTTTAAAGTTTCATTTTAAAAATTGCGCTCAGTACGTGCGTTTACTGTGACCTGAAAATAACAAGAGTTACGCGAAGTGAATGAAGAAAAATTCGAGGATTAATCTCGTTGAGATACGACACTGTGGGACGTAGATGGAAAATGACTTCACTGAATGCGACATAGTTTAATGACGCACTATAAAATTAAATTTATTTCTACGTTGAGTGTAATGAATATAATGAATAACACAGGTAGGGAGTACATACACAGGTAGGAGAACCAGACATAAAGTAACGATTTTTATAAAAGGGAAAATGGGTTACCTACCCTCTCACATCGATTACCCTAGATAATACTTCGCATAGAAATCGCACACCCCTCGCACACATTTCTAATCTCACAAAATGCGTAGATGTTATTAAAAGTGGGAGTAATTGATAGATTTGTAATACTGTTATTATACTCAAGAGTGTATCTCTTCATTATGTTAATTAATTATTTCTGTTATTTAAAAATTTTATATTTTCGTAGTAGTCTGGCACAAGTCGTATATTGTATATTTAAACGAAGTGTCTGAAATGTAATATGGCAACATTAACGTCCTGTTCTAGTAAATTAATCTTACACAAGTGTTGCATATAATATGTTTCCACCACTTGACTAACTGGGAAGAATTAATGAGTAAGGCGAGATGCCAAAAACGATTCTGTAGGGTACTGCATAGATTTATCAATGGCTTTCTCTCCGTGCAGTGTGAAATATGCAGTTTTTATGGGGAAAAATGATTCAGAACCTACTGAATCTGTGTTTTTTTTCCCTACAATTAATCATGACTATATATATAATATAAATATTTTTTTTCTATACGTGTGTATGTCACTGAACTCCTAAACCGCTGAACCGATTTTTTTTGTATGTGGTCCCATGATCCAGGGCCGCATTCAAACACAATTACAATATATAGATGATTACAATAGATCAACGAGGATACAATCACAAATAAATTCACAATAGAACTCGATAGGTGGCGCTACAATCGGATTAATTTTTTTTTTTGCGTTCGTGCAATACTTCTGCCGGGACTACTAGTTTATTGTATATATAATAGACATTATGAAGAAGGGAAGAAACATATTTTAATTAGCCGGTTGTCCTTAATAATTAAAAAAAAACTTATGTTATCACATTTTCTTACGATAAATGAATGTTATACAGAACAAAGATGTAGTATAGACATGAAAAAATTCAGTTACATACAAGCACTAGTTTGGCCGAAACTTAGTCCGTGTTAAAGCACAGAATAAATTACAGTACTAGCGTACAGAAGTTGCACTCCATTCACATTCAATGTGAGCGACGGTAGGCAATTATATCACGGCTCACACGTAGTGACAGAGGCCTGGTTAAAGTTCAAATGTACCATAATTCCTCACGGTTATTGCACATATTTTTCACATAACTGTAACAATCAGTAGTTATGGAGTGAAGAAATCGGTATTATTAGGATAACAAATAAACAAAGAGTTCAAAGTAAAATGCAACCACAGAATGAATTCGCATTGAGGGCAGGATGTTAGTTCTCGTAATTTATTACTCTAGGTTAACAACAATCCTGTAATTTAACTGTGGTTTAATCAGTAAGTTAACTCACGTTATTATTGCAATGGTATTTGTCTTTTTACTACTTTTGATTTATATTTTCCTTCTTATTTTACTAGTGAGACTGCACATTATTTTTTTCAGTCAATGGGACTCCCGTCTTTTGAAAGGAAACCTCACAGAATCGTGAAGCCTACGCTAGTCCTTTATATCTAATATTATATAAAATTCTCGTGTCACAGTGTTTGTAACACTGTGATACTCCTCCGAAACGGCTGGACCGATTTTTATGAAATTTTGTGTGTATATTCAGTAGGTCTGAGAATTGGTCGTAAAGTATTTTTCACCCTCCTACCCGCATCCCCCATTTTTAAATCGGGATTTTAGTATTTTTGTATGAAGAATATTCAAATAATTCCGTCGTTGATTGACGTGAAGTGTCGCGTCACTTTAACATATGGTTTGAAAATAAATTGGACAAGATAGGTGGCGCCACAATGGGTTTAGAAAATTATTTTCGGGTTCGGAAGGACAACGTCTGCTGGGTCAACTAGTATATTTATATATATTTATTTATTTATCTATCTCCATTTTATACCTTACCGTTTAACATATTAGGATAGGTAGTGTAATTGCATCCCATCGATATTTCTTGTGTTTATATAAGCCTGTTCCCATGCCACATACCCTTTATGGCAAAGAGTCAGTAACCTTGAAACATTTTTAATATCCTTGCATATTATGAAACAAAGCTGCCTGTATGTATGTTCTCGATAATCTCAAAAACGACCGAACGGATTTTCATGCGATTTTCATCTATCAACAGAGTGATTTCTGAGGAATCTGTAGGTGTTTGATTCGTTAGGGGGAAACTCGAGGGTTTGCAAATTAAAGCATACTATAAACAGGTGTATCATGAAGCACCTCTACCTAAATCCGATAGATGTCGCCGCTTCACCTAATTCTATTATTGTATAATAGATGGCACCATCAATATGAATAGTGTTATATTTTTTATTTTTCAACGCGGAAGAAGTTATTTTTATAACTAATACAATGAATATTTAGGAAGCAAGTTATTAGGAAGTATATTACCTGAAATTTTTTTATTCTGTATTTTTTTACCATTAACAAAAGGCTATTGATACTTAATTATCAAATGTAATGACAAGAATTAAAAAGAATTAAAAAGGCTATGTGCATATAGCGTGAACTTAAGTTAGAAGAACCTTTTGTTAAACGACAGCGAAACAAAATTGAGACATTAAAAGTATTTCAATTTCAGCTCGTTATAGAACAATAAGAAGATAAACTTTTGAACGAGTCTCGACTCCGCTATCGGTTAGTTTTAATTGATCGTCAGTTTATTGAAAACGCCGAACAAGTTCTGGCTTTCTAACAAAACTCTTCCAAGATTTACCTGGCAGCGGAACTAAGAACTGTCGTTAAATGTACAGACACGTAGACCCGGACTTACGAACTATTTAACTACCTCATATGAAACTGTTGGTTTTGAAATCAATTTTGAAGTTTAACGACATTTAAATAAAAACTAGATAGTGGTCAAAAGCTTTATTAAATCTCATGTCTCCAAAATAATAGTAAAATGAAGGTCGTATGTGCTCTCTTTACAACGGTATAATACTAATTTATGAATGTGTATTCATACAATCGTTTAAGAATAATTTTCTTCTTAAATGATTTCCACAGCTTTTCACACGGAGGAATTGATTAAGTCAGTTCTTACTGACTTAATCAATTCAGTCTCGTGAATCATCGATAACGTGATTGATCTATACTTGTATATTAAATTGGTTGTACTGACTGACTATCAACGTACAGCTAAAACATACCAAGTCTAGGAAGCTGAAATTTGGAACATTGGTTTTTTATATAAACGCAAGAAAGGATTTTTGAAAATTTCAACTACGTGAGAAGCCGCGGAAAAACCGATGAAATAAATAACTACATAATAGAATTTGGAAATATATAAAAATACTATTTATTAAATCTATTAACAGAATTAATTGAAAACATTAAAGAGAAAATATATTCCTAACTCTCTCTAAACGCTTTGTATTCAGAACTAGCTGAGCCCGCAACTTCGTGCGCGTGGTAGTATACGGTATATCGCGTAACTTCTTGTTTGTAAACCGATCGGAATGAAACAAACACAAAATGTTACGGGAAGCTTGCTACTACAATATATCAGTGAAAACCGCATCCAAATCGGTTAAGCCGTTTCTGAGATTAGTGTGTATAAACGCACAGACAAAAAGACAAACCGACAAAAAATCTAAAAACTATTGACCTCGGTAACAATGTGTACAATTTTTTTTAATTTTTTTTATTTTATTTTGAAAAAGTATTTAATGTTAATTTTATGTATAGATGATATCGATACATATAAAGTAAAAAAGCAAAATAGTCCATGTAACATTTTAACAATTTTTATCAAACATGTAAACCATCATCCTGCCTTAAAATGGCACAAAAATAATTCTTAGTCAATTTCACAAACATTATCTATATGTCATTTTAATAATGCAGAGTTGCATTAGAAGGTAACGTATTATTTAATATTCAAAGTTAGATTCTAAGTTAGATTCGTGTTCTATAGGCCGTTTTGGGCTGGAAAAAGTATAATTTTGTCTTTTTTGAATTACCGTAATGAAGTATTGGGTTCCCATCGAATAACCGTTCAGACGACGAGGGTTGTAAATATTTTGCTCCTAAATCGTTATTAATCCAATGTAAAGTCAATTAGGCACACAGTCCCTTATTAACGCGGGATATAGACGGATACTCGCCGATATAAAGTGAGTTGAGGCGCGTTGGGTCGGAAACTAAAATCGTGGAGCGGTCGAGCTCCGCGACCTAATGGCACATTACGTGTAAATGTTAAACAGTATCTGATTTGCTTATTTTTTCTACTATTTTAAACTATGAATATCGCGACCTACCTCTTGTAAAAGACATTCATTTATATTTTCTTGTCGTTATCCTTCATCCCACTTATACCATATTTCCTCTCCATCTTGTGTTAAAATTGTAGTTTGATACTAAGTGAAAAGCAGGTGTGACAGCTGATTTTATCACTTTTTTTGTATTGTGTGAATTTTCATTTAATATTCACATTTCTTAATCGGGATATTAACGTAGATAGGTACTGTCTATTCAATTGACTGCGGTAAGGTTCAAATATAACGAGGAACGCCGAGAACCCTTGAGATTTTCTGACCGATCTTAACAAACGAAGCCCCCGTGTCCCACAAGTTCTACGCCTAAAGCATTTGCTTCGTAGATCCACTCTTGATGTAGATTCACTAATAGATTTTTCTTGCGGCTTCGCCTGTGTGAAAAGTAAACAAAAGTTAACCTATTCGTCGGGGAACTGTCCACCTTACTCATAGTTAAATTGACTGAAAGGTAGTCAGTTTAAATATGGATAATAACAGTTAAATATTTCAATATGGGTAATGGTTAAACTGACTACCTTTCAGAGTTAACTCAGATCATAGTCTTGGAAACGTTACAATATTACCAGCTCCTTTCCAAAATACAGACCTCTCTTGTTTGTACAACGCGTATTATCCGGGATAATTCGTCTGCCACCACAGATGACACTGCTGTATATGACCATTTCTACATAGTGCGCCCACGCTTGTAAACGTTTTTTTTTTTTAATTCTAACTTACTTATTTGATTATCATGAAAATCGTATAAACAGTTTTCGGTATGTATAAGATTTCGAATTCAAAAAGCGTATTAAAACAATCTACTTTGTCTACGAGTCCTGCTTAATCATTTTATATTGCATTTTTTAATGCAAAACAAATTTCTAGAAATATGTAGTCATTAAAACGTTGGATGATTAATTTTGCCTCTTTTTATTTTCAGATACTGAAGCAACGAATGAAATAAAAGAAAGGTAGGCAGTTAAGCCCAGCGCTTTTATAAACAGTATCACGAAAAAAATACAACACTGTCCTAATGGAAGCGAGAAACGAAACGAGAGAAAATGTCATTAAACATTTTCAATAAAGGTCGGTTCATGTCATTTCTTTTGGCCATTAATTCGGCCATTGTGAGTGACGTCGGCCGATCGGCCACGAATTCAATCAATTGACCCGACCGAACGATGTCGGGCTTGATTTGAAAAGTGAGGGTCCCTAGCCCCCAGAATTATTACTCCTAACATTATTACCGTTGGTATTGTGTCTAAATATTGACCCCACCCCTCATTCTAGATCAAGGACGCTGATAAAATTTAATGGAACTAGTGTTTGTACGCGTTCTGATTACCGGCTTACTCGTATATCTGTCGTTAGAGAAGAGAAATGGTTCGGATTCCTTGTTGTAAAACGTGGAATGCCTGAATCAAAACAGGTATAAACGTGACGATTGCAATGAATAAGTAATTGACTTAATTAGAAGCTTTGATTGTACGATAAGAAGACAATAATATTTCGTAAAAAGTTACCAATTTCTTAGGGCAACTCAAAACTTCGCTTCAAATTGAAGCAAGAAGAACTCTTGTAGGAGAAATTATGAATTTCGGTTCCTTGCAAGTAGTAGGTACGCTAAGGAAGGTTTTCATGTATTCTGAAAACCTATCTACCGTTAACCTTTTCGCCGCATATTACCATTAAAAATTTATGATTAATATAAAGTTATAAGATCTACAATGGTTCCTTTAAAGTTACAAAATTTGAAGTTTCTTAATCAACCCAATTAAAAGATTTAGTGCTCATTTTCATTGATTTATAACTCGGGCGATATACAGCATGCGGAGTGCAGGAACGGACACAACTCAGTGCAATCACAAACAGTTGTTTGGATCAGAATAGTTAAAATTGCTCTACAGAACCCTAATTGTTGTTGACCTATGGTAGGTACATACACTTATTGATTATTATTTTTTCAAAGCGAATGCTCTTTCCGCACCTATGCAAGGATACCAGTGAAAATGAGCTCTTAACAACTCTTAGTCTTAATATAGGAAACAATCTGATAATTTGTAATTATCAAAAAAATATTTGCATTTACAAACATTAAAATGGATTAACGATTTTCATAATTATCAGGTTCATACAACGGAACTTAAAGGGCGCCATATATTCACGCATTTGTAAGTTTTTTTTTAAAGCCTTACCTTTAGTCTCGTCGTATTCAATATACCTTCGAGAACTCTCGCCAGGCTATCGTCCGACGAAGGAAGTCTGTCCTTATTCCATTAATACCAAGTGATTTTATTACATTTAAATTGCACTCATACACCAACTTGATGTATATATGGTTTTACTCCTTTTTTTGGGAGGGGAAATGACGTTTACGCACTATTCCTCGTCGACGAGGATAGTCGACGAGTGGGAGTGACTTATCACCGCGAATACCCACTAAAACCCCCCCGGATTCCACCATCAGTGGTCCGAGTTCATAGCAAGGCCTTATCCTCAGATCCCCACGCACCGCTACGTTCTCTTCGAACCCAGCTTAGGGCGATGGCTTCGCCTCACTTTAAATGTGGCGGCCCAATGGAATGCCGTGAGCCGCCACGCGTCCTTATTGGGTGTTTCAGGGCGTCAGACACGTTCCCTTCTGACGCCCTGAGGTTGTCACGCGATGTGCGCCGCGGCATACGCCCGAACACGTCGTGCGTCGTCCGGCCCTTCGACGCCTGAGTGGATCAGCCTGGGGGTCTGCCTCGCGAGCCCGCTCGTTTGCCTCTTTTCCATTCAGGGCCGCTTCACAAAACGTCTTGACGGCAATCCAGCCGTCAAGACTTTCAGTCATTGCCTGACGACTGCGGGTAAGGACAAGACGTTCATTACTATTATGTATCTGTCTATGAACATCTGTACAGTTATTATATTACGTATCACTTCTGAGTACAAGCCTAATATGTAAAGCAGTATATTTATCCCACTGCATTGCTAATATTTCAACACACTCATTTTTCCTCAAAGCTATTCCTTCAATTTTAATTTTAATTTGTATTTCAAACCGAAATGACGTAAAATGGGATTGTAACCTGTTACAGACCAGAAAACGTTCCGAGCGACTGTAAATAGTTTTTATTTATAATCTAATTAATAGTTAACAAATAATAATTTAATTAATATTAATCAATTAATATTTCAGCCTTAACCTTCTTTTGAACTGAAAATCCATTCTTCTGTATTATCCAGGCATGTACGAACATTAAATAAAGTGTGATTTGCTTTTAATACAGTATTGAATATCGGTTTTCATTCTCCTACTATTTTCCCTTACAAATACACCTCGGTACTATCAATGGATTTACTCGCTTCAGTGACCCGCTTTTTGTCATCAACTAAAACAAAAAGCATGTATATATTGACACGAACTATATTCTCTCCTAGTATTTTTTTTGTCTCGTGGGGGCCGTGTTGTTTTCAATCGTTGACTGCTTTACAACAACGCTTCGAAGCTAGTTCAGATTGATTAATGTCCCCTCGCTACCTACCTATCCGATCCGATGAACTGCGCCATGATAAGTTGTGGTATTTTATATTGACTGCCAGTCGAAATAGTAGTTTATCGTGTTAGGGATTTATCGTACTTCTGTAAAGAACATATAAAAAAAAAATTATATTTATTGTTCCTTTATGAATTGTATAGGTTGGACATAGGTAAGTAGGTTTATATAAATTTTAATTATTAAAATAATGCATTTTTTAAATATTCACACCTGATTCAAATTTTACTCAATAGAAAATTTAATACGCCCTGAAACTTTTGAATGGGTTTTTTTCTTATCCAACAACAGACACCTACATTAATTAATTCCCTATAAATCTCAACCATTTTCGCAAGTACCTATTTGATTTTGTATCGCAATGACAAAATCTTCATCTTTGTTTTTCACGGACTATTCGGAAACTGGGTCTATAAAGTGTCCACATTGTAAAGATTCTTACAAAATAACAGCAATATCAGGTAGCCGTTCCATTACGGTATGCCATTAGCCTACATCAGGACCGTTATCATACAGCAATAATATGTGGTATGCCACCGCAGCATCACATGTAAGTGCTGCAAGGCCGTTGCGGTTGATCTAACGTACTTGATAATTCTTTATCTGTCAAGACACGACCAACTGACTCTGATCTCTGATGCGAGCATATTTCTGTTCTCCGTGAAGCTGAGGTGGGTGGCTGCGAACAAACGCAATAAGAGGGCAGCGGGAGATATTAGTTTAAAATTGTTTAATAAATCACACGAGTCTGGTTGATATATTTTTTGTTTCAACGCTCTCATTTGTAAATACACACGAAAGGAGTCGCTAGCAAAAGCTGGTATACCATAATTTTTATATTTTTAATAATTCCTTCATTTAATTTGTTATGTGAGCGTTTACCAACTGATGATGTTATTAAATGAAACGGAAATGGTACCAACTATACATACAGTGCATCCTATGAAATAGGAACAGATTCAGAGTTTTTTTTTTTAGATTTTTTTAACTGACTTTCAGACAAGCGATTATTTAAAATTCTTTGAATGCAGTTCGTATTTTTTTTTTTTTTAATAAAAATGAAGTCTTCTTTCAGTGACATTTTCTATCTACAGTATCTAAGGTACTTTTCCTCCATGTGTCAAAGTTGTGTAGTAAACTATTTTCATTCCACTTATCTTTTGCTAACGAAATTGCGATCGAGCTAATTAATAGAAATGTATTGTGTAGACTAGGTGTTATTTTAATATTGTGTACATCCGGGCGTTTCTACAGACAAGAATAGAGCGCTTTTTTAAACCGTTATCACAGGCAATATCTTTTATTGACACGGATGCACACTTTGCCTTCCGTGGCAATCACAGAACTCTGCATTTATGAATGAATTTATAGCGAAACGGCTCATATAAAAATCGATGCTTTAGAAGATTCGTCTTTTTGCGTAACTTATATGAATATTAAATTGAAAATTTATATAGAAAATGATTGAGCGAATACTTGACCAAAGGAGGTTAAATTAGATTGGCCGTCTCCAAAGGACTCGATAATTATAGGAATAGGCTTCTGGTATTCTGTATTTGAACGCGGATCCCATTACATAGTCATTCATTATAATATTTTAATGTAACATTTTCAGGGATTTATTATATTTATTTAAATGGAATATACTCGTAGATATATTCAAGAGGTGAACATAAGAAAATCGTCGGCTGAGGCGTTTGTGCATTGCGCAAAAAAATCTTGCGTTTTTTCCTCTGATTGACAGGCAAAGGCTGAATGAGGTAACATCCGTAACGGCCTCACATGCAGACGATCCGTGACCTTGGCTGATGAGGTGGTCTGTTGCTCATGCGTGCGGCACGACGTTCGAAAAGCACGACTCGTGATGTTAATAATGATTTCCTGAGTACAGAATACTGCTTGTTTACACACCTGTCGAATGATTTAGGAATAGGCAAATCACTTAAGATAATGATTTCAATAATTAAACATTATATTATTATATTATTTAAATTATATAACAGTTATTATGTAAATAATTAAAAAGACAAATAGTACCTAATTGAAGATATCTATTTAGTAACCGCACGTGGAATACTTATCTGTATTGCGTTTTGCAAAACGGTACTCAAAGTGAAATTAATTATTAATTGAATACTAAAGATAATTAAAATATGCATCAGTAACAATGCATAATATAAAAATAACAATAATAAACAATGTTGGGAACTAAGTCAGGGTAGACACAGATAAAATGTTTTTTAAAACGTTTATTCTGTAGCTTTACCTATTTTCTGCTTAAGCAATGGTTTATTTTTAATCAGCTTTGAATGTCTGTTGGGATGAATTTCAATTTTGAGGAATATCTTGCAGTCAGTGAATAATTGGATCTTACCATGTGTTGGAATCTATTTCCTTTGGGGTACATTGTTGAAAACTCCTCTACATTGTGCACAAGTATCTTGTAATCTCAGACTCATATCTTCACAACTATAACAATTCTCTAAATAAGATGCGCGGATACACGACAACCTCTCTGCTCGAACGCCTCTGTTTCTCTGTTCGCGAACCTTTTTCTCCCCACCAGATGGCGGTGTCTCGTCTGCCAGTGCGACACTCGCACAGAATACGCCTTATTATGTTAAATTCTAACACATGTGTTAATTGTAAGTTATTAGAATTCTTTAAAATAAATCATAAGCTTATCATAACATTGAGGCTCTGCATCACAAATGCCTTTTGTGACGACATAAGCCAAGGTCAAAGTTTCCCTTTTTTATAAAATCCTGATTTTACAAAATCTGAAGTTAGATAACTATTTCTTGCATTTTTTTTTGTTTTGACTTTTCCATAACATTTTATAAAAATATGTAATCTTGTTACACGAAATGTAATCTTGTAGGTACACTTTTGTAACGGAACTAAGATTCAGATAACTTTCGTCTTTGTTTAAACAAAGTTTGACACTTAATAATAATATGGGAAAAAATCGGTTCTTAAAATTAAGTATTAATTCATTTTATTACCAAGAAAAAAAATCTAACATTTATGTAATATATATATACATTGTGGTGTGCAAAGCGATCCAATTTTAGAACATGATCGTGGTTGAAATACAAACCCTATTGTTGAAGCATCGTCTTTATCCGCTTGTTATATTGAGATTTACTTGGTAATCCCAGCATTAGAACAAACAATTATATCGAGATTCTACTAAATAGCCCTTGACATACTTCTAAGACAGATTAAGTGTGATTTGAATGGAGCATCGATTGAATTAAACATTAAAAAATAAAATTCCTTAACATTTTAATAAGCAAGTGATAGGCTTAATGTCAGTTAAATTCTTTATTCTACGCTGGCTTTTAGACTTGAAATTTAATATAAATTGAAGACAGAAATAACAACTTCTAAATATAATTATATAGACTAGCTGAACTCGGCCACGCTTCGCTGCGGCCCATACGGCGGCGGCGTGTACATAGGGCGCGCGGTACTGGAGACTGCTTATATATAATAATGCTTCCTCGATAAATGGACTATTCAAAACAAAAAGAATTTTTCTATTCGAACCAGTAGTTCCTGAGATTAGCGCGTTCAAACAAACAAACTCTTCAGATTATAATATTAGTATAGAAGTATAGATTAATACGTAAAAGGAAAACTTTTCCCTTTTTAACATTAAACACACAACCTCGTGTTTGATACATGCACACACTTTTGACACTACGTATGTAATATTTATATACTCTTTTGTTTATGGTCGAAATTCGACCACTGGATGACCACATTTACACCCAGTGACTAAAATAGAAGAGAGCAGATCAATTAGATCTCAATTAACAAGAACAATAATATATACTAACTACCTACACGGATCCTCTATCCCTATCAATTATAATTATTTGATTAATTTTTAAATTTGATATCTGATTACATAATGAAATCCTGTAAGTGGCAATATAAATAATGCAGTCCCAATTGTAAGTTGTTATTTTTTGTATTCCTGTGGGGTTTTTATTCAAAATAAAATAAAATAAATCGGAAGCATAAACTTGTGATTTCTTTTTATATAAAATTTTCATAAAGATGAATAAACGGTGAGCGTGCATCTTGTTTTCTTCTTTAATTTCATTTGAGTCCTTAACAGTTTCATTTTATTGAAAATATCTTATTTCATAAAATAACCCTTAATTTAATAGGTTTAAATAGTGTTTAAATTTACTTAAATAGTTCATCATAAAAAAAATTCTAAGAACTTTAGAGGATACCATTCTCACTCTGAAATGAGAAATGAACACCCAACGTTATAAGGTGTTCAATTCCCCAAATATAATTCGGAAAATTATTACGTGTCCCGTAATAAAATAGGCAAAAGGTTTCCGCTCCGTGTGAATTGGTCGGATTTAGCTCGACAGCTCAACATATTTATACGGATCGTTTAATATTTCAAAGTGCAACGAGAGAACACCGACTCCTTGGCTTTAAGTCGACTATACACAGGTCGGTATTCAACCCTGTACGCTGTTTACAGGGTTGTCAACTAGCAACGAGTTCTAAACGCTTGTTTCTCTTGTGTCCACGAGTTAACAGTTTTAGCCACATTTATTTCCAGTGTTCCGAAGAAGCTTATTTGTCTTATTTTAACTCGTACACTAATTAAAAATTATGTTATATTTTAAATAACATCGATGTTTAAATGGTGTTTCAATGGTGGTCTCTTTCTGGAAAATCGGGGAACAATTTAGATAGATAATATTGTATGCAATAAGAATTTGTAGTTACACATTACACAATACCTACTTATTACACGTAGAAATCGTGGCATAATTTATTATTTAATACTTTTCCCCCTTTATGTGGTTTCTTACATCTCTTCACAAAACTTGAAATTAGTGTTGTCCAAAACCTGTTTAAAGTTGGTTTTAGGAAAATTCAATATTAGCGAGTCTATTGTTGAAAAAACTGTACCTATACAAAATAGATAAAAGTAGGTCATAAATGTCCTTCCCGTCTTCAGTTTTAATTTAAATTTAATTTAAATTATTTTAATTAGTTTAATTATTTTAAATCCATCATGTGTTTTAATTATATAACATTTGAACAATAATGTTAAATGTTGGTAAAAACATGTACTGCCATTTTCAAGGATGGGCGAAGCCGCAGGGCGTAGCTATACGCACATACTTATATATGTAGACACAAAACTTCATGCTTCTAAGTAAAGTCTTATGAAAATGCGACACAAGTATTAGGTACACTATAGAGATTTTAAATACCTATAAGTAGTACATTTAGTGAAGTTACCACCCTTAGTTATAATCATAAACGGTACACGGGATGCTTACCACATTCGTACACAACTAAATTATACAATAATAAAAAACGGGACAAGTGCGAGTTGAACTCGCGTGAGGAGGATTCCGTACGATGTTACCTATCCGCACAATATTGAGTGATTTACCATGTTATTTTAATATTATGGACTTCTTATAGGTTTCCTATAAGTAGAAAATTAATTTCTGTATTTTTTTCAAAATTTTAGGTTCAGTAGTTTCGGAGATAAGTTGGAATGGTCGAACAGACGGACACACTAGTGATCCTATAAAGGTTCCGTTTTTTATTCGGACGTACGGAACCCTAAAAATTGTTAGAATTGGAAATTTATCCAAGGATTTTTTTCAATTATTAACAAACAAGATTTGCATTCTTAATATGTGACACGTTTCACATTTTCCCTTGTAGTTTTAAAGTTTTTAAGTTAACCAGAGTCAAGACAAAGTCAAGGAAAGTGGTAGGAAATTTCGCTTTTTTTCGTATATTAAAACGTTCCTAAAGATTATTTGCTATAAAATTGTTTTGTAGACAGTTCCTGAAGAGAACTTGCGATATGTCCTGTGTAAAGTGTGGCCTCCAATTAAGTTTCCGTCGGCAATGTGACGACGAGTCGACGCCAATTCGTTGCGGCTAACTTGTGGCCTCATTAGACGTGTTACTACTGCAATGTGGAGTTTCCAGCTCGGAGTGACGTGGAAATATAATGCTCTTGGCTGCTCTCTGAATTTCTATGTAACTGAAGGGACAATTATTATTCTCCTTTCAGGTTTCTAGACATAGTAGTTTATGACTGTGCGTTGACAATTACAAGGGGCACACTGAAATGATCGGGAATAGAATATTTCGGATTGAGTTGCAATAAAACCTTTTTTAGAATTTGAATACTGGCCTCTTAGAATCTTAATGACATTCAAACAATTAAATTTTTTCATTAAAAACAAAAACTATGTTGGTATAAAGTTGACACGTCGTTAACAGAAATGGAGCTCACGCGTGAACATTTCCGTGCCATAATTTATCACAATTTTCGTCGCGGCTTATCTCAAGATAAATGTCTCAGCGAACTTGTTTCGATTTATGATGTTGAAGCACCGAGTCAAACGACAATATACCGCTGGTATGCCGAGTTCCGACGCGGTCGTGTGTCGCTCAGCACTGTTTCTTCTGCAGGTCGACCAAGAACAGCGGTCACGCCTGAAAACATCGCAGCTGTGCGAACTATTATATTAGATGACCGTCATGTGACATAAGCAGATTCGGGCTGTTATCAGTATCGGAATGACTGCAATTCAGTCGATATTACCTAATGAGCTGTGTGTAAGAAAACTAGTTTCCCGCTGGGTTCCCCACAATTTGTCCGAAGAGCAAAAGGCGGCTCGTGTAGATTGGTGCCGGAATACTCTGCAACGCTTCAACGGAGGGAAGTCAAATGCCGTTTATAATATCGTCTCAGGTGACGAATCATGGATTTATTCATACGAACCTGAAAGAAAACATCAGTCAGCAGTTTGGGTCTTCGAAGACGAGGTCAAGCCAACGAAAGTGGTTCGCTCCCGCAGCGTGTCAAAGAAAATGGTCGCTACGTTTGTCTCGAAAAAGGGGCATGTTGCTACAATTCCTTTACAGGAACGCAGAACGGTTACCGCCGAGTGGTATATCACGGTTTGTTTGCCAGAAATGATAGCCGAACTCCGAAAAAATAACCCGAAACGTCGCATCATCTTACATCACGATAATGAGAGCTCCCATACGGCTCGGAAGACAAATGATTTTTTGAAGCAGGAAAACGTTGAGCTGATGAGCCATCCTCCGTACAGTCCTGACCCTGAGCCCAAACGATTTCTTTACATTCTCTAGAATGAAAGATTTATTACGCGGTCAACGGTTTGAAGACCCCGAAGCAGCTGTGGAAGCGTACAAATCAGCCATTTTGTCATTATCAACTTCAGACTGGAATTACTGTTTTAATGATTGGTTTGCACGAATGGAAAAGTGCATTAAGTTGAACGGAGAATACTTCGAAAAACAATAAAATACAATTTAGCTATACCGTGCATGTGGTTTTTCTTATTCCCGATCATTTCAGTGTGCCCCTCGTACAGTAGTGGCAGGGCACACTGCGTTTCGCAGTCATTTGGGCAGCCCGTCTGGCGGCAGTAACCACCCCCTTACAGAAGACCACCGTGAAATAACAGCACGTGTGCTGTTGTGTTCTGTGAGTGAGTAAGGGATGCCAGAGCCCATTTCCCTATCTACTACCCCTAATCCCTTATCCTTAATCCTACTGTAGTCGGCAGCGCACTTGCAGCAGCTTAGGCGTTGCTTGTGTTATAGGACGCGACGGTAGCCACCTACCACCTACCATCAAGTGGACCATCAGCCTGTCTGCCGACCTTAACATAAAAAATAAAAATAAAAATTAGTCAGGACAAATTATTTTAAAATATTTGTTATTTGTGGAACTTTGTGGAAGGCAACTTTTTTTAAAACTTATATTTGATAATTTTATAAAAAAGTAAACCTATACATAAATTATTCAATGTTTATACGTGAGAAAAAAATAATAATCACATTTCACTTAGACGAAGCGGGTTTTACTTCCATACTCAATTCATATTTTCGGATCATGAATACATTGAAATTATTATCGAAATACAAAAAAATATTACGTCTGAATTAACCTTATAAATTAAGTAGTTGCCAATTTAAGTCTAACCTTCGCCTTCATTTTTGCTTTGAAGTCTTCTTTGTACATTACCATCACAAAAGAGTTAACAACCTATCTATCTGTATACTAAACACTATCCCAGTAATAACGCGAGCCGGATGACATCGCGAGGGAACGAACGTCCTTGGCATAATCAAACGAGTTGGGTCGGAATAGTTAGCGACAACTTTGTTTTTATTTTCTTTTTATTCATTTTATTGGGTATCGACTTGAGAATACAGACGATAATAATGGAAATCTCGTTGCGAAGGGCATTCGAAATCATTCACTGTGATTTAATTAGTGATTATAATAACGAAAGACTAACAATTATGATGACAAGTATACATAAAACAGATATTAGAAAAATTACAAATTTTATCTTACGTTATTTATAAATTTTAAAAATAATTACAAAACTGCCTTAACCTCTTCGGAAACTAAAATTATTCGCTTTTCATAAGCGTTTACGATTTGCGTGATTTGATCAATCTTGCCGTTAACAGATAGAGCCAACTAAAATTAATCACACCCTCCAATTAAACAACCGTTAAGTAATTTTGTGTGGACTTATTTTGAAGTAATATACGTTTATTTACACGGTTTGATAACTAAAACAACTTAATTAAACTTAAGCGGATACAACTTAACGCATTATTTTATATAAGTTTTTACAATCGTTTTTTTTTTCTTCTGAAAATAGCCAATAGGTATTTTTTTGCACTTAGTTTTGACTAATATTACACAACGCAACTTAATATCACTGTCGCTCGGACAATTTAATACGGAAGATTTTATGTAGAGAAATGTAAAGAAAAGTGCATTAAAAAAAAACTTCAATCAATAAAAATACAATAGTGTTACGACTAACTATGGAACGTTCTGGAAAACGCGTTCGCGGCAGCCGAAAGTCTCGAACGTCCCACCCTATCTATCGTAGCTACGCCCCGAGTAGTCAAAGGAAATGGATCCTTATGTTTACAAAATAGAGTTTACATTTCAACAAAAATAGCATTTCCGAACTTTCAGTGGCTTGTTTACGATCTTGTTTAAATTCTCTGGAAATTCAGTTTCAGTCTTACACGGGCATTTTAACTAACCCCGTACGTACCTAACAATATGTACTTTTAAAAAAACTATTTTATTTTTTGTCTTCTACATTAAAAGGAAAATAAAACCGTTTCCTCTTCGGTCATCTCACCACTAACTCATTAATTTAAATTAGTTTCATGCACATGACGTTTTGCAAAGTATTAAAAAAATTGCTCTTTTGCAAACTTATTCAAAGCGAACCGCGAGTTTGCGTTTTCTCTGCAAGAGTTTTCACGACTGGTGCACCCATTATAAAACAATATGCGAAAGTAGTTTAATGGAAGTTAATAAGCGTTTAAAGTCGGATTTTATCTTAGACCGAAAAACGAGGAATTTTTTTTCTGTTTCGCATATTCCACCCGTTATGACGCTGGGTAAAGAGGAACGGCTAAGAAAGTAATTTAAGTCGTGTCACTCCCAGTCACCGGTGTACCTTCATCTCGAATACATTAAACACGTAGTGGTTCCGAGGGACGTGTGGGTTTGCTGCGTTCGTAACGTTACCGGTTTGCACTAACTCACCAACCTGTCGAACTACCCGAACGGTTGTCTATAATTAATTTTTAATGAACGATTGACTTTATCATCTAAGTTTTTACTATCTGACATTATTTTTGCCTGATAGCTTATGATCTTCTCATTGGATTTAAGCTGTCTCTATACCGCTATCGTCATCATCTGACGGCTTCCCTGCTGGCTTCCCTAATAATTATCCAATAAGACAAAATTTCATCAAAATCGACTCTTGGTTAAGCCAGAATGCAACAGAACAGAACATTTAGAACATGTACGACATTTTGTAACATGTAATGATATGGACTTTCTAACTTCAGTTTAATTGTTCTCAGTTTTCCAGAACTATCCCAAACCAACCACTTATTACGCCATGTTGTTAAATAATGGAGGGTTAAATTCTAAATAGTAAACAAAAGTGTGAAATAGTATCCCACATTACTGTGTTTATATATACATATAACTGTTTGATAAGTTTTTTTCCAAATTAGTTAAGCTTGTTTAACAAACATTTAAGCATCTTTTTTAACTTCAGCATTTATAATATTTAAAAGGAAAAAAAGTGAGAGCTGGGTTTTGTTTATAGTAAAATAGATTATGCGTTGCGTTGGTATTGTACCTTAATGACGATAAAAAAATTGTTACGCTTCTCTAACTACAGTAGAGCTTTAACATGGAAATTATCAGGGACTAAACTTTAAATCTATAGGCGCTTTTTAATTATTAAAAAAATGTTGGACTCAACACAAGCTATTACTCAAAAAGAGCCTTATTTTCAGTATTGTTGTAAAAAATGTAGATAATAAAAAGGAAACTTCCAATTTAAGTTTAATTTTTTTCTTAATAAATTACAAAACTGCTACAATCAATAAAATTAATACATTTTTATTTTATTATTATTATAATATTTACTTTAATTAATTAATTAAATTTTTAATTTATTATTTTCTTAATTTAATTTAATTTAGACTTGCTGCATCGATATGAATTTTTAAACCGACTTTATTTTGACTGCCATTTGATTACAAGGCGCGCGAAAGATTTTAAGTATTATAATTTATTCATTTATGTAAGCGTCGTTGTTTTTTAGAATAAGCCAAATGGAATTGTCTGTCAAGTTACACTTTTTTAAACTTTTATGAAAATACGAATTGTACGAATTGGTTATTTTTATTTAAATAGTTATTGTTACATTTTTTATCTTGGTAGTGATTGTACTTTTTATATGATGCTTATCAATCCTTGCGACTATATAATATTACGAGGCCTCGATATGTTGGTAGCTCCCAAAAGTTTTTAACAGTTATCGAACGTTTAATTGAAGACTTGTGCGATATGTTTCTATTTTTAAACATAAGTGCAAAAATCGTACTAGTCATCTCCAATATCCAATAGGAACTGCTCGCTGGCCGTACGACGTGAAAATGCAAGCAAAACCCATCTGAACGTCCGGAGGTAGCGTTGAAAAACACGTATTCGCTCCAGTATGTGCAAAAGGCAACACCGGTCATAGGCCAATGACCCTCAACCACCTCCCTCCCACCTCTTCGCTTCCATACACTGTCCTCCCGTCTCCCCCTCCTCATGAGACTACTGCTAATGACATTTGCTAGGTATTAAATCTGCGCAGAACTTGCCCAAGTCAGGTCAGGATTCAATATGACTGTGCCTCTTGAATTCTTATTCTCCTTTATGTCACACACCTCGATGACTCGTCTGGAAAAAATTATAGAGTAAATAATGATCGTTACCACTGATTAAATCCAAAAATGATAATATCCAGAAATGGTAGTATCCAGAAGATGACATTTTAAGAAGAGGTTACAGACCGTCTAAACGATATTAATATATCACACTGATGTATGCACAACATAGCTTTATAATGCTATACTTACTAGTATTTGTGCAATAGTCTATCTGAAAATCAAAGAAAATACTTTCTATCTAAGAATTTCGAACTTAAGACGATAACTTCGAAAAGGAGATCAATCGACGAATCCAGCTCGGATGTTCAGCGTTCGGGAAGCTCCGAGACATCTTCTAGTCTAAAATTCCTGTGTCTTAAACAAAAGTTTGCCGTGATGTTTGAGCGTGTTTACATGTGTGGCGCTGAAAAGAGGCTATGCTCGGTGTTACACTGCGAGATCGAATCAGGAATGAGAAGATACGTAGACGAACAAACAACCGACATAACTCGGCGGATTAATAAATTGAAGTAGCAGTGGGCAGGACACGTAGTAGGTACGGAGAGCAGACGGCCGTTGGGGCCGGAAGGTTCTCGAGTGGAGGCCACTGACCGGCAAGCGCAGCGTAGGATGTCCACCCACGAGGTGGATAGACGACCTGATAAAGACCGCGGTTCGACGCTGGATCCAGGCTGCTTCTGACTGGAAAATTAGAGAAGAAGACTTTGTCCAGCGGTGGACTTCCTACGCCTGAGATGATGATGATGATGATCTTCTGTATTTTTCATCTATATAAATAAAAATCAATGGAGCATCACTTGAGAACAACACAACCGATTTTGCCGATTATTCCTTTTTGTTGTGTTCGTAAGTGTCAGTAATAGGTTAAATTGAAAGAAATCTAGTAACGTGGTTACTTACTGAAGAATAACAAATCTTTAACTTTTTGTAATGACGCATCATTGGGAGTAAGATTTTTTAAAGGTGTTTTTTTTAATATTAAAAACGCTATAGAAAAGTTACTAAAATTATTTTTATTTACGTTTTTATATTCATCGTCAATTCCGAACATAATTTTTTCATCCGATATTGTTACCTCTAAACATACTACAATGAAATCATCTGAACAATGAAACCACATAATGGACTGAAGGAATAAATGAACGCCACTCAAAATCACGAGTAATTGGAAAGTTTGTTCCTACAATTGACCACGCCAGGAATCGAACTTAGGATCCTTTAATAAAATTAGTTATTTAAATCCACGAGTTATCAGTAATTAAATAAAGTGCAGATTTAATATTGTTTTGCGATGGCGTGTTTTAAAGTGATTCGTGAGCAAATTATTACATTATAGACGGGCACCAAAAATTTTATTAACCTTTTAATTTTTCATGTCAGCTCGAACGAAGCGACGACGGAACAATTAACCCTTCTGAAAACTCGATTTAACCTATTAACAATTCATAACAAAGGTCCCCTTGAGACAAATGTGACAAAAGTCCTCTTTTCGACAAGATTTCTCTGCGATTTTCTGACAACCAACCATCATACGTAGTTTAATAGCAGGGTTAATATTTTTAAAAGTTATTTTTAATATTTCAAGTTTAAGGTTTCAAAGAATTCGAGTGACAAACATTTTGTATTATTGTTTTATTTTATGAGTCATATATACATTAAATAATTTACATCAATTACCTAATTTATCAATTAATTTAATAATTAATTTGAAACATTAAGCAAAAGTAGCGCGTTTCTTTCAGAGATGCGCGTACCGTCTCTAATGAAACAGTTTTAGATCTGCAGAGCGCGAATATATTGGATATATATCGTTAGAGAACCTCCATAGATCGCATATCTCAAGAGAGAAAAAAAAATTTAAGATAAAAAAATTATATCGATTCAATCTAATTTCAGCTTAAATAAACGGAAGTAATTTTTTTTTAAATAAATAATATATATCTATTAAAACATTTATTCAATCTTTATTGCTAGTATATTTTTTTCAGGAGTTGAATATTTTTTTATTTTTTTTCTATGATACCTCGGAAACAGTGCTTTTTTAGATGAAATATGATAGGACATAGAAAAGGACATAGGGAGGACTTGGGTGGCTTTGGGGGTGACAACGTGTATGCAAAATTTCATGAAGATTAATGTATTTGTATTTTAGTGATTAGCCAGCGAAAAATAGATTTCGCTTGCTAGTCTTTTCTTATGTTCTTACTGATTTTTCTGTTCACTTTCACCGTCTGATCCTTTTCAAGATGTCTTTATATTTGGTGTGTATCTCCTTGACACTCATGACTCATAAGTTTTTATTACATCTGACAAAAAAAACCCTTATTTTGGTGTGTCTAATCTGTTTAGTTTTTTAAATGATTAAATCTGACAAAAAAAAATTTGGTGTCTCTAATCTGCTTAGTTTTTTAAGAGGGAGACAGACGCTAAATACTAAAAATATCCATTGTTTAATGAAGATGTTACAAGAAATAGGCGAGACAATTGCTTTGAAAAAAATATATATTATACTTAAACATGTGAAGAACCAATTGTATTAATTAGAATTTTCGTTAAAGTAATAGAAACTCCACAAAAAAAGTTAGAACACAAGGAGAATTTGATCTTTGTTGAAAATTCTCTCGAAAACGCTTATTGCACACATATGAATCCTGTACCTATTAATAAGTTAATATCAGATTAAAAAATTGTATTAATAAAAAGATTTTTTTTGTGTATTGTTGTAATAGTAAAAACAAAAAAAAAAAACACAATTTTTAGGCCCGTTGTATTGTCTCCGCCGCCATAGCGAGGTCTATAGTAAATGTCATTTGCCTCAGTGAATCCCTTAAATGATTAAAAATCCTATATTATCGTGTGTCTAATCTGCTTGCCACTCATGACTAATAAGTTTTTTAAATAATTAAATCAGAGAGAAAATTAATGCCCTCGTTTATTTTATACTACTATAACTGTTGTATGTTTATTAAGATCCTTTGAATATGGTTTATGCAAATAAGGATTTAATTATTTATTTGCTTTATAGAGAACAACTCGCGATATTTAATCATAAGAATATAATAATAAAACACGACTTCATAAAGAAAAATATCGGGGGGCTATACTTTTTTCCCCGCGTCGACTCCTTCCGTAATTAAGTTTTGGCGCCTGCCTCATTGAATTTAAATGTAGCTTGCGCCAATTGTAACAATATTTTCTTTCTCAAGTTAACATTGTCTCGCGCTCCAAATGTCGTGCTTTTCGTTTCACTGTCGAGTACATGATATTATCGTTTTGATGAAGAGGAAAATGAGGCGTCCCTTCGGGGGTTTTGCTGATTAATACGCTTTATCTCTGCCCCTCAGCAAATTCCAGTCGATTCTTTCCAGAAGGAATCGATATCTAATTTCATTCTACATTGTAGACTTGTGAATAGGCTTTTATCGTCGTTGTTTTAATAAGAAATATTTGATTTTTATCAAAAATTTAAAAATACGCAATCAATTTGTACCTATCAATTGGTAAACTTTTCATTTTTTATAACTTAGACAATCCTGTAGCCCTAAACTAAGTACTGATAAATATCCTATCATGGAAACCATAAATGGGGTAAAACCCAGTACACCCAGACTAAGACTAATGCCAAGATTTGAACTCATCCCTGAGGTAAGATTGCTAATCTAGTACGTGTCGATTGAGGACAAAGACAAATTGTTTTATTTATACTCGTAATTTTACTGTAAATATATTTTAAAGTCACAAAAATTAAGATCCAAGAACAGATAAGGGAATGACACAAAAATAACAAAATAAATTGGCAACCGACGCCATCTCGTGACTTTTGGGCGGTACCGCAATGTGCGACCGCATTTGTTTAGGTCAAAGTTAAAGTTGCATGGCGTTTTAAATTTACATCTTACTTTGAAATGAATGTTTAGTACAGGCATTTGGTGCTGAAAAAACAGATTTTCCGGGAGTTTTGAGAATTAGTGGTTTAGATTTCGATGTGCTCTTTCCGTATTTCTACTTTGCCACCTTGTATCGTTGTCGCTCGCGCCGCCATATTGGAAAAATGGCGCCTAAAAACAGTTGTTTTGACAATGTCTCCTTTTGGACTCATTTTGGCGATAAAATAATATAATAAATTAAACTAGAGAAAATTTCCTATAATTTTTTAATTGTAACAACCCTTTTTTTTAATTAAAGTCTATTCCAACTCCCGGAAAACTTTCCAGGTAAAACTGTTATATTCCGTGATAATGAATAAAAAATTATATGCCTTCATTCTAATTTTGAATACAGTATTAGAATTATTGTAATTAAAAAAAAGCAATTTGAAATATTAAAACATATGAAGCGTAACAATCAAGTAGAGTTAATTTTTTTCTTAGGCTGATTTTTGAAGAGATCTGTTAGTCAGTTTTCAATGAAAATATTAAAGCTGGACGTTATTGATACTTAATTATTACCTATACACAATCATTTTATTTACTTTTTACTTGAATTCCTTATATTTTATATAAGGAAACTAGTTTTGAAAAGTGAATTACGAGTATATTGTTATCCATCGAAATAATTTAACGTTGTTATCAATCTAATGTGATTTTCACTGTGAACTGTGTACTAATTGATGGTTCAGAATACACTCCCAAAATATCTATTGGTTAAATAATGTCTCTATTTCAAACTCATTACGCTCATATTGAACATGTTATCGATTTTACCAAATATCAACCAATAGCAATGTCATAAAAAGTGCATCAGAGCTATTTGCAATATGAACGTAATGGAAAGTTGTAGACCAGTCTTTAAAAAATTACGTATTTTGCCATTGCCCTCACGATATTTATTTGAAATGGGCTTATTTGTAGCTAAAAACTACAGATTATTTAAAACTTACGAAGAAGTTCTTCCCAATATGAACTTAAGGAATAAACATAAATTGTATATACCTCCGCAAACACTAGAAGTATGTAAAAAAAATTCTTATTATATGGCCATAAAAGTCTTTAATCATTTGCCAGATAATATAAAAATGTTGCCTTTCCCTGCTTACAAGAAAAGGCTTTTTGATATTCTCCTAACCAAATCCTATTATTGTATTAACGATTTTTTTAAAGATAAATTGTAAAGGTTTTAATGAAACTCAATCTTATATTATTTTATTTATTGAATATAAGTACCGAAAATAGCAAAAGTCATTAAGTCATACTGTTATGACCAAACAAACATATATAACAACATATAAACAAACATTTATATGCTAGTATTACAGGTATCTGCAGCTATTACATTTTATCATTTTAATTGCTAGTATTTAAACAATACTTTGTAATAAAAAAATAATTGTGAGTGATTACAACAATAAGTCAACAACTACAAATGAAAGTACAGATAAGGGTGAGAAGCAAAACATCACTTAAAATTTAAGAAATTATGAAAGTCAAAATAATAATAATGAAATAATGTACCTAAATTCGATATGTCAATAAGGAATGGTATTGTATGGTATTATCAGTAATAACACAATAATCGAGATTTACAGCATCAAGATGTCAAGATTTGCACACCGAATATCGGTTGGTCATGAAGGAACAAGAAAACTAAATGTCATCTCTGTGATCAGTTACCCATGGTCATCGCAAATAAATTCTTCTTATTGTTATTATTATTATTAAGTACATGATTTAGTAATTACCACATAATATGCGTAGCACGAGGTATTAGTAGCGAAACATTTACTTAGGCTTCTTGTAATTTTGTTTACCTTCAAGCTAAAAAGCCACAAAATAATTTAAATACTTAACGGTTCCACAACGCCATTTAGACTGTGGTGACATCGCAATAACTGTTTAATTAAAATTGCTTTTCGTAACAACAACCTGGGGAAATAAACCGTCAAGCTCATAGTTAAGATTTTCACGGAAAGAAGCTACGTTAAACATTGAACCCACAGTTTCGTGTTGTGTTTTTAAAATTTTTCTTGAAATCTTTGAATCTACTTGATAATGGTTTCCCCATCTGATTTATAATTTCCATAATCATCAGCCTGTGTCTCTCAACTGTTTGATATAGGCCTCTCCCAAGGCTCGCTATCACACACGGTCCTCTGCTTTTCGCATCCAGCCAATTCCATTCCATAATACTTAATTTATTTTCGCTCAAATTAATAGAAACCTAAATTTTCTAAATGTTAACAAAACTAGGTACAAAAAAGTTCTTACGTGTCCTTTCTATGTAGTTTGTCTTTGCAACAATAATATTTTTCGTTATTGTGCACATTTTAACTTGGTTTTAAACATCTATGATAAGTTTCAAAACGTTTACGTTTGTAAACATTTTACTTCGTCTTTTAAAAATTTGTTATAAGTCACTGCTTCAGTTTTTATAACTTCAAGTCACTCCTTTATCTAATCGTTACATTTAAGGAAGTTTCGATTCTACGTTATGTAGTTTCATACGCTGCTAGGCCCTCGGGAGGCGTTTGCTCAAATTTATAGCAGCAACGTCTGCGATAGCCGAATATTCGCCGTTCAGCGGTTATTTACGTGTAATTTGAAACTGTAAAGATTTTATCAGATTTATTGCTCTTTATCTTGCCCTAAGTCTTAAAGATTGATGGATTCCCTTTTGTTCTAAAGGCGTTGGATGTGTATTGAAAAAAAATAAAAAAATATCATGCAACAATAGCTAGAATTAAGTTAGGCTAAAATATTACATAGATGTTAACCATATGAAATGTTACTGATTATTTAATACGAATTTAAATTAGAAGTATTCGTGGATATTTTACACTATTGATTTTTAACGTTTTATCTTTTCTATTCCTAAAATTAAAAAAGTCTAAAATGTTCAAAACGAAATGAATAACCCTTCGTAAATCATGTGCGTTGTAAAAAGTCGCCTTTTTGACCTACAAATCGTATTGTACCTACTTGGTTGAAAAATTGCGCTGGCAGTCAGTTCTGATAACATCCATCCAAAGCCATCCATCAGGCGAGCGATGGAGTCACCCACTTTTCACCCTCTGAAGAAAATTCCAACATAACAAAATATATTAGTATATGAACTAATTCATTTCTTTATTGAAAACATTTAGCAAAAAGCTCTTACGGCAATTAATAGTTAATTAACTTTACTTGAGCACTGTAAAATAACTTTTAATCCAAACGTGGAAAAAAAAACGAAGGAGTTGAAAGTCAACAATAATTATCATACTTACCGAAAGACGATATGTCGAAACTCATTAAACTAAAACTTGGTTTTGCAAAACCAAAATTGGTTTTAATTGTGCATGTCAAAGTAAAAGTTTCGTTACACTAAATATAATTAATGCACTTAAAATATTTTTCTAGGGCCTTTGTAAAATTGAACCAATAAAGTGACAAGTCTTTATATTATACGACAGTTTCATCTCTTAGTAGTAATTGCTACGGAAATAGTAAACCATGGTATCTATAAGTTGAATACGATAATTGCGGATGCTCAGATACGGAGAGGATTAATTTATCAATTAAGTTTATCTTAATTATTATTATCTTTCGTCTTGATCTTAACAGTAAATAATTACACAGGTTCCTTTGCAAGTATTTTCAAATGAAATTTGGATGCTTAGTAACAGATACTTTTAATATAAATTTGCCGACGGACGAGAATTTGAAGAGAAATGGTAGACTATATGTCAGACGGTCGACTCCCGTCAGGAATGTCACGGGTTCATTATCGCCCTCACGCTTTGTTCTGTTTTGTTCTAGTTTGTAATTTATGTACCCACGCCAACAATTTTTGCCGTTAAAAGACTCGAGTTGTTTGATTAAAACGCAGGTATCCTACAGCGAAATGAAAAGTTAATAATCATGTCATAAATTTTAAATTAATCTTTTTATGTAAAGGTCGGCAGTTAGGCTGACGATTTCACTTTATGGCAGGTGGCTGCTATCGCCAATAAACACAAATAACACCTGGGGGGACGTAAACGTGCTGCGATCCTTGATAGGACAAAAGATAAAGAAAAGATGAGGATGGCGAAATGGTCTTTGGCTTCTCTTACTCACTCGCCGAAACATAACATAACTAAATCATACTTACTGTTTGCTCATGACGATTTTCTTAAGGTGGTGGTTGTCATTTTCTTAACTGCCTTCAGCTGACTTGTCCAATTTACGACTTCGAAATTCAGTATGCGCTGTGCCATTACCACAGTGTGGCCATTACCTAAAAGTGTGTAAAAGTTGTAGTGGTTTCTTATATGCTATAAAAATATTTAAAATATTTTATATTTGTTCCAGGTCAAACAACCACCGCTTATCAAAATGAAGGAAGAACATCAGAAGATTTTTGGAAAAAATTCAAATATCCAACTGATCTTATAGCTACTTTAAATCTACGAGTCATGTAAAAAAGTAAAATTGTAAAACTGTCATATCCTGAACCATATCGCGTACATTATCGTGAAGAGAAACTCAAGACATATCTCAATGTTATGCTAGTCACCTCTTGTGATTAAATATAGTAAACATAATTTGCTCAAACTCTTTAAAAATATATTTGTGGTTTAGCTGTAGACTTTCATGTAATTAGAAGTATTGAGATTAGGAGACAGAAAGCAGATATAAGACTGACCGAAGACGCCATAGAAGAAATAAGACAATATGAAATACTACACAGTTTTTTTCTTAAGAAGGCGGACGTTAATACTGAAAGCTGTACTCATATTGACGGCGCTTTGGTTCATGGTTGCGTTGCTTAGCACCAATGGGGGGACAAGGAACGCAATTGTAGCGCCGCCTGCGGTTGAATATGAGGAGGTGGAGGCAAAACCATTGAAAATGGCTAAGCCCACGCCCTCGAAAAGGAAAAGCGAGTCTTATGGCAACAACTTATCTGACGGTAAGGTCTGCCTCCATTCACTGAAATAATAACAATAACGCATGAGTGTTGGGGGTAGCGTTAGTATTGATAGTCGTGTAATATTAAATATGATTAATACTGATAAGTTTGGCCAAATAGTTCATAATGAAAATAATTTTCTTCCTTTCCTGACAGAAATCTATTGCGAGTCTATTTAAGAATTCGTAAATAAATGTCTTCCTGACATTTTTAATAATATTCAAATAAATTGTTAATATCCAATATTTGATCTAATTCTTTTTAGCCAAGCTTGTTTCAAGAATATATCTGTAGAAATTTGTTTTTTTTTTTTCTTCATTACACTTTTAACTATTTAACAACAAAAGTTTTAACTCTTAAAAATTTAAATGTTCATATGTTTTTAGTTTTTACTAATTTATAATTTTTAAATCTTATGATAAAAGTATGTCATTTAAATAATTACGAAAAGCATTTGGGGCCTGCCTAATTGCTGGCTTTTAACGGCTTTTTAAGCACTTTTAATCCTTTATTTTCTTTAAAAAATATTTCTTTCTTTAAGTATTTGCTTGTTTCTTTAATATTATTTAGATAGGTTTCTAATGCATGCATGTACGTTTATATCACAGCATTGGTGCATATCGATTGGATTGGTCGGATTTCAGGACAGGAAGGTAATTTTAAATGCTCCATTATTTTGTAACGCATACAATACAAACACGATTGCTACTAATTTTTTTTTATGTTTAATTCAGTAGTGGAATGAAATTAATACATTTGTGCATTATTTATTTATTAGGTAATATTGTAAGGGCATAATCATTTAATGACATCATGGTAGTTATTGTGACCGAAATCAAATTTTATTAACCACTTCATGTATATACATATTATGCTATGGGAATGTTTTAGATTTGCGGATAGTGTAATTAGAGGAACTGAGCAATAATATGTAATCGTATTCCCACGTTAATTTAAATAAGGATAGTAATGATTAATAACATCCCGCAGGTCTAGGAGTGATAGCTGCTCCGGGCTCGGACAACGCACCCGGTGAACTAGGAAAACCGGTCATATTGCCTAAGAATATCAGCGAAGAAGCAAAACAGGCTATGGCCGAAGGATGGAAAAAGAACGCGTTTAATCAATATGTTAGTGACCTTATATCTATAAGGAGAAAGTTACCGGATCCTAGGGACGAGTGGTAAGGAATCGAACTCCATTTTTCTGGATTTTAAACTACCAATCATAACAAAATTATAATATCTTAAACATAAAGAAGACCTTAGGTTTAAATTTTTATACAATAAGTTTTATTGAACACTATTAGGTATATCAAAGGCGTGATAATTTCTCACTTCTTGTACATTTTTAAATTTAATGTCGACTTCAAAAATAAAATAAAAAAATCTTTAAATTCGTTTTAAAGATTTTTTAATTTTATTTTTTGATCAATGTTTGGTAGTTAGTATCTATATCATTATAAAGTCCCAAGTACTTTTTTTTCATATTGTTTTTGGGTATTTCTACCGCATCTTTAATTTCTTTATCTGTGCTTTCTTTATTAGTCTTTATCTTTTTTATAAAATTATATATATTATATATATATAATAACAATAAATAAATACTTGTTATATCTCATTCATAGTGTAATTTACATTTTCTTTTCTAGGTGCAAAGTACCAGGTCGCTACTTAGAAGATCTTCCACAAACATCCGTAGTCATATGCTTTCATAATGAAGCGTGGTCCGTATTACTTAGGACCGTGCACTCTGTCCTAGATAGATCCCCTGCACGCATGATAAAGGAAATTATTCTCGTTGATGACTTTTCTGATATGCGTAAGTTTAGTAATTGAATAAATAAACATATTCGTAATCATTGGAAGTGTACACTATTAGTTTTATATTTTCAGCTCATTTGATGCAGTCATTGGATGACTACATGTCTTCTCTGCCAAAAGTCAGGATAGTTAGAGCTCCGCGACGAGAAGGACTTATTAGAGCGAGGCTTCTTGGTGCTAGATATGTAACAGCACCTGTTATAACCTACTTAGATAGCCATTGCGAATGCACTGAAGGTAATGTCCCATTTCTTTAAAATAGTTACATATTACTAAAAGTTAAATAAACTAAGGGAAACCGTATTATTATTTCAGGATGGTTAGAACCGCTATTAGATAGGATCGCACGTAATAAAACTACAGTAGTGTGTCCAGTTATAGACGTCATTGATGATAACACACTTGAGTATCACTACAGAGATTCGTCTTTAGTAAACGTTGGAGGATTTGATTGGAATCTTCAATTTAATTGGCATCCTGTGCCAGCAAAAGAACGAGCAAGACATCAGCATACAGCCGAACCTGTATGGTCTCCAACCATGGCTGGTGGTCTTTTTGCAATAGATAAAGAATTTTTCGAAAGATTAGGTACTTACGACAGCGGGTTTGATATATGGGGTGGCGAGAATTTGGAGCTATCCTTTAAGACATGGATGTGTGGTGGAACACTTGAAATAGTACCTTGCTCTCACGTTGGTCATATATTCAGGAAAAGATCCCCTTATAAGTGGAGAACTGGTGTAAATGTTTTGAAAAAAAATTCTGTTCGACTGGCAGAGGCAAGTTTTACACTACTTAACTAACTTACACCTACTTAACCTTTCTATCGTAAAACAATTGCAATGTTTTTAATATAATATACTTTTAGGTTTGGTTAGATGACTACGCAAAGTATTACTACCAAAGGGTGGGCAATGACAAAGGCGATTATGGCGATATTACTAGTAGAAAAAAACTACGGGAAAAGTTAGGTTGCAAAAATTTTGAATGGTATTTGAAGAATATTTACCCTGAACTTTTTATCCCTGGAGAATCTGTTGCTCATGGCGAGGTTTGTAAGCTTTTACGTTAAATATTTTCTTTGATGTAACATAACTGAAGTTTTAAATTTCAATTTGAGAATGAATTTTTTATTATTATTTCATACTTATTAATAAACTTTGCAACCATTGCAATGAAAAAAATCATGAGTGCAAAATTGAAATTGTAATTTTTCAAAATTATTACCTACCCGTACAGATCAGGAACATGGGCTTCCAAAAGATATGTCTGGATTCACCAACGCGCAAGTCAGATCTTCATAAAGCTGTTGGACTATACCCATGTCATCGGCAGGGAGGAAATCAGGTCTTCTGTCGTTTACAATTCGACCCTTTGCGGCAGTACCATTTTGTAGGAGATTACTGGAATATATCCCATTTTGTTTCGTAGATATTTTCACTTTGCACTCTTAAGGTTAACTAGCACGCGGATCACCACTTTTTCTTTTATAAGCACTGTAAGCATGACGATATATTATTTGGTTTATTATAATGACTACATATAGGTTCGAAATAGAGCATTTGGTCGCCAATACTGCATTACCGGTGAAGCAGATCCAAAGGAAGAAATCATTGAAATGGTATTCATACATAGATGCCACAGAATGGGTGGGAACCAGGTATCTAATTAAAAATAGGACTTTACGAGTGTTGTGATAGTGTTTTTACAGCTTTGGGTTACCAGAAATACATTTCTAGTACGACTACACCTCATTCTTATATAAGGTTTTGATGTTTTATCATTTTCATGGACACCATATAGCAAACATCATCACGTTAATGCATTTAAAAATGGATTAATTTTGTATTTTGATATTTTCTGAGATTGTGCATTTGCTAATTTTACATAACGTGATGATGTGAGTTGACACGCTTGCTTTCGGCACGACTTCTTAACTTGTGAATGGCATTAGATCGCGAACTCCTGGTCGGACATGTGCCTCGACTCACAGGCGGGACCTGAAGAAATGAAGAAGCCTGTCAACGTTTGGCCTTGTCACGGGGAATACGGCAATCAGGTCTGTTTTGGGCGGTCTAATTATAATTCATTCTATTATTCTCGCTTATGCATTATCGAATAGTTGGTGGTTGGTGCTGCGCATCATTGGTAAGTTATTTAACTAGTTTGCCCTCATTTCATTGGTTCGCTTTTAGATAGCTCATTCTAATTAATAATAGTAAAAACATTCGCTTTCCTGCCTACAAATATATTTAATTAATTAAAAACATGACACGCCTGCTTTCAGCTTGTAACAAGGCTTATCTACTAATGTGATTTTAACACATGTATATACGTTTCATTAATTATTTTAGTCATTTTAATTATCTTCCGTAAACTTCAAACATTAGTATGTTGTATTAAGTGTTGCGCTGATTTTAAATCTAATTTATGCTTTAGATAAGCATTAGTAGAAAGTGCTTATCATTTAATTAGATCCTTAGAAGTGGATAAATGAACGTGAGTAAATTTATATTGTTTTCTTAAATGAAAAGGGTAAATTCGATTTTCTTCTACGAATTTGGTACTGCCGTGAGGTCTTTTCCTAGATTAAGTTTATTGTTAACCATTTTAACAAATCCTCTATTCATTCCTTTCTTCCTTTCTTACAACATAAATAGTTACCTAATATTGTTTGAATAGAGGTGTAATATTTATATATTTGACTTTATTTGCAGAATCTACTTTGTGTATGTTTTGTTGGGATTTGGCTAAATGGGCGGAGCAGTGTATAATAGCTATAATTCATTTATAACAGCAGAGTATAATTCATTTTTTTTTCTATTTACTCTTATTAGTATTTCGCTAATTAATGTCACCCGAAATAATTTCAATAAATTAAAGCAAGCTAAGAAACTGTTAATTATATTTAATGTCATATTTGCGTAAACACTTATTGAATAGTGTTATACGAGTAAATGCCAGCTTATTGAAATACGTGATAGTTAATATTATAAATTTAAATTATTATAATTATTAAGACTTAATCATCTTAATTACATTGATTTAAATATAATATTATGTCCTGTCTATATTTCTAACCGTTCTTCGTTACCCACAAAGTTGTGTAAATTAATTATTATAGTTTGGCTAACCATTAAGACTGTTCTTAATTATTGTTTCCTACTTAAATTTTAAGCTTTAATATTATGGAGAAAGATATTATGCTTTATTATTTTATTTACCTTTAATAACATTTTTTTCCGAATTTTCCAGTATTGGATGTACTCGAAAGGCGGAGAAATCCGACGCGATGAGACTTGTCTCGACTACTCAGGACATGACGTGGTTCTGTATCCATGTCATGGCGCTAAAGGGAATCAGCTTTGGCTATACGATCAAAAGGTAAATTTTAAATTAAACTTATACAAGATAAAACAATTTATAAATTCGTTACAGTTAGATTTTCAATGATATAATTATGATTCATCATGCGAACGTTTATTATATTTCTTGAAATTATTGATGATAAATTTCTGAGTGCTGTAATTTTCTCGACAGAAATTAAATTCAAAATTGCCTCTTAAATCCATATTACCTGAACTTATGCAAATTTGTTCTCACTCTTGCAACGTGAGTAAGTGAGTCATATGCGATCGCTCTACCGTCATAACGACTAGTTTACCCCTAATTTGGTTTTATTTCTTTTGTTTTTATACTTGCAGACGAAGTTATTGAAGCACGGATCTAGCGAGAAGTGCATGGCGATATCTCGCAACAAAGACAAGATCGTGATGGAAACGTGCGATGACGACGAACTGCGACAGAAGTGGAGTTTCGAGAACTTCAAACCTGAAAGACTGAGTGCAGAACTAATGGCCGAGTAGCCGGAGGCCTACGACGAAGTGTTGTTTATATAAAATAACACGAGACTCCTATAAAATTTTTATACAATTTACTAACTATTCAGTGTTTTACGTGATACACTTGTTGTTGAACGCAATTCGTGCTTTTAACCTACGTGATGTGATTACTTATATACCTATTGTACAGAACTTCGAATGGTATGGAGAGTAAGCTTCTCTTTCGAGGTTAAATAAAAGCCATTTATGTACGTAGCAGATAAGGGCTGTTGGTGTGCGTAGAAACAAAAATATGTGTCGCAATGCTTTCGACTGTAATCATAATGGAAATGTTAAATTTTACGGAAGTTGTTAATTAATTAGTTGTACCTACATAACTATTTTTATTAATCGACTTTGACCCCATATTACTTCTCTTGGCCTAAAATTTTCTAGCAAAATTTTATTAAATTTAATCAGAGTTTAACTTAATAAGACCGATCGTTATTAATTATAATGAAGTGCCAGGTTTAAAAGCTAACGTCGTATGAGTGTATCTGATCATAATTGTTAGTGGACTTTGTCTTTTTTTGGTATTTTTTGACCGACACCAAATAAATGAAAATTTTAATGTGTAAAAAGTACCTACTAGCGTTTTTTGGTATGATGTTAATACGTCTCCTCAATGCTAAATTTAATCTATGTGAAAGTATTTTGTACAAAAGTCATCATACATAGTATTGATATATCAAGTATTATAATTAATGGAGAATTCGAATCTGTACATATCTAAATACATATTTAATCGTACGTACATATTTAATTGAATAGTTAAAAATTGTAAAGTAAATGTTATTTCAATATAAATAATAATAATTCGATGGTGATTTAGTCTTAAAGCGAATGTTATTGTGATTCATATTTAGTAATTTTGACTTGTATAAACTGACTAGTTGAATAATAGTTATGTATAACAATGGAACCGTACTATTCGTGCGTTGTATTTTAGATCTTATTATGTATGCAATAGTTAATATTTTTATATTTCATTGGGAATCTCGGTGGGCGAAGTCGTATTGAAAGATGTTCCCGTTAAAATAATCGTAACATCGATTACTTCTTCCTTGAAGTAATTTTTTTGTGACACCTTATAACTATTTTCAGTTATGGTGGCCATTATTACGATATACAGATTTGCATTTTATCACTTTGACATTTCTGAATTATCAGTTTAATTATCTATTAATTAATTAATTTCAATATGACTTGGCTTTAAGTACTTTGATCATAACAACATATTAAAGGTCTTCATCTAAAATGACTGAGTAATTATTAGAATATTTCTTTAGTTATTTGTAATGTGTCATGTGTAGTTAGTTAGTAGTACTCTGGTGTTTTCGTCTATATAGGTACTATAATATGACCATAAATGAGCAGTTTTAAAGATTTTATGTTACTTAAAATTATATTAAACATTTATTTCTAACTATACACTCATTTCGTTATTCCTACTGCATTCCAGCTTGTGATCTTATGAAATTATTTATATCTTTTACGTGATTTTCCAATAGTTTGTGATTGTTTAGGATTAATTTGACTCTTTGTATTATTATTTTTTTCGATTATTTAATATTATGACGGCGTTTATAAGCTGACGCTTAGAATCTATATGTTAGGTTTGTTTTCATTTACGACACATTCGTTACGTACCATACTTTATTTCTTGACGTGAATATACTGCCAATTAGTCTTCCTAGTATCGTCATTTCAGTTCTAAGTTTAGTATTAGAATCTAGTAAATTTCTAGTTTTATTTTCTAGTATAAGAAAATTCCGCTCTGTAATAAAAAAAAACTTATTATTCCTTCGATTGTAGTTTCGATTAGTGTTGATATAGGTGTTATGTTTGGTTGAAGATTAATTATTTCGCATTTACTGAAATTTCTCAATTCCTTTGACTTTGTAATATACTTAAAAAATTATGAGTGTCACTTAAAATGTTATGTGCTACTATTTCTAGTAATAACTTTTCACAAGAAAATAAGAAAAAAAGTACCAACTCTTAGTTAGAAACCTTACTAGTTTTGTCTATATTGAAAGAAGTATGTAGCGACCAACGTAAATAACATGTTAATATTTGTTATTTCTTTGATGGTTTTGCAGCACTATTTTACTTCCAATTGACATTATTTATGACCCATTGAAAGGAATTTTAAAGTATACATAACGGAAAATTTGATTCTGCCTTGTTTGTGTTTTTTATATAAGCTTTTAAATAAAAGAAGAAAGAAAAAGAAGTATTTGTAGAAATTACACTTCCATTGTATTCATGCACTCATATTTGCAATTGTTGCGAAGGGGTCGTTGGATGAGTGGTTAGGGTGCCTTGCCTCAACGCTCTGTTTCTTGAGTTCCCGGATTCGATTCCCGCAAGGGGCAACTTTGAAAAATTAACTTTTCAAATTTGGTTCTGGTCTAGAGCTGGAAAGTAGTGGCAGGGCACCACTGCGTTTGAGTAGCCCCCTTACAGAAGACCACAGTGAATTAACAGCACTTGTGCTGTTGTGTTTCGGTGAGCGAGTAAGGTATGCCTAGCCAATTTCCCTATCCCCTCTCCTATTACCCTTATCCTTAATTGTATACTGCGCCATACTGCGAGAGTTTCCGAACCTACACAAGTCGTCCTTTATCCTGCCTTTATCTGTTAAATATTTTTTTAGGTCTCAACTCAGTGCGATCGTTGCACACAAATAATTTAATTGGTGCACAGTAGGTATATTGGCCACTCGCATATCGAAAGTATTATGTTTAGTGGATGGTCGAGTAGTTTCAATTAAGATATTTTCTTTTTAATAATTCTGTCATTCGTTTTGCATTCCTTAAAAATCCTTTTAATGTTTTCTCATACAATGTAAATAGTTTGCAGAATGTTGTTTTTTTTTTAATGGCAATGTAGCCTATTACAATTTGTGAACATAAATCTTTGTCGGATTTCACAATTTAACTATGTATATATTTTTAATCGTCTATAAACTTCATTGTAATCGAGATTTTTAAATTTATTGTAAATAATAATATACGTATATCATGTTTTCAACGCATTCACTTTATTTTAAAGTATCTATCTATTGTAAGTAGGTTTTATTTATTATTTTGATTAATGCATGCGTTGGAAGCAAAAGGCCGTCAAATATAATCCTAATATCAATACAAAGTCTTAATATCATATTTTATAATTCAATTAATAGAAATTAAAGGCATTATATACATGGTGGTAATTTGAGATGGGTCAGTAAGGGCAGCTACCTAAACCATTGTAGCTAGAACAAAACACTCTTAGGAGACTATCCATTATTTTAATAGTTATTCCCATTGGCATTTAAATATTTTGAAAAAATGGTACAGTCAGCGGGAAAAAGGTCAATTTTCATGTTTTGTTTTTATAACGCCAATCGATTCTGTTACTTATAAGGATCAATTGACCCTACGGGACCACCTGAGGTTAGAGTACTAGAAACGTCAAAAATCTCAAAAAACTACTTCCATACGTTTCTTACGGAAAGAGATTGAAAAATAACTTCAAATGTTGTTTTTAATTAAAAAAGGCGACAATCACTACAATTGCCAATCTTTAAAAACATGTAAAGATCGTAAGTAATAAATCTACAATAGTAGTTGTTTGCCCTTTTGACGGTTTCCGCAATGAGCGTGTAACCGCTGATATTGTGTTTGCGTTAATTCCATACACCGTTGTTGTGACAGCGTCTTTCAATTCTTGAACTGTAATGTACCTACTTTTTCTTGTAATTTCCATTTTTGAGATATCCCAAAAAAAAATATCAAGAGGTCTCAACGACCACAACGACAGCTTTCTATTTGTACTTCTTCAATATCTTTAAAACTTGGTTATGGGAAATGCCTACTTCGGCAGCGACTTCAAAGTGTTAAAATTGCAACCGCCATATTTTATCAAGAATACATTGTTGTCGTAAGGATTTCTCTTAAAGGAGCTAAGCTCTACAAGAATATTTAGGAGATTTTTTATAACTTTTGATATAGGGTATAGGGTATTTAATCTTATACCATTCCATGGCAGCTGATATTATGTATAAAATAAGCTTCTAATAAATCTATGCGATCTAAATTTGAAGCCATTTTTACTTCAATATTTTCACAATTTAGCTGACATGCAAGAATAATAATAAATAACATTTGTTTCTAAAACAATGTTTTCCTTCCAAATTCAAATTAATTTAAAATAAACATTGCCTAGCCAGTTTCCATTGTAGTGATTGCCGCCTTTTTTAATTAAAAACAATATTTGAACTTATTTTTCAATCTCATTCTGTAAGAAATGTATGGAAATAGTTTTTTGAGTTTGTTGACGTTTCTTGTACTCTAACCTTAGGTGGTTCCATAGGGTCAATTGATCCTTATAAGTAACAGAATCGATTGGCGTTATAAAAACAAAACATGAAAATTGACCTTTTTCTCGCTGAAAATCCAAAATCCAAAATCTTTGAATGCTCATGGGAATAACTATTAAAATAATGGATAGTCTCCTAAGAGTGTTTTGTTCTAGCTACAATGGTTTAGGTAGCTGCCCTTACTGACCCATCTCAAATTACCGCCCTGTATATATTTTTCTTTTTTCATCGATTTTTTATTTCAATAAAATATTTAAATTTTTATCATCGATTTGAATAAAATATGAAGTATTGTTAAGATTGTAAATTATTGAAGCCATTATTGTTATAAAATTTCTATGTGATTATTGATTATATAGGACGGCCTTTAAGTAGGTACCTATTGTAAAAGTTTTTTATAAATTGTAATTCATGTTGAGATAGGAAGTTTTAAATGTGCCTTATACCTACATAATTTTACTATATTTGAATGTCGAAATTTCTGTATATAAAGCTATGTCTCCAATTGTATGATACATAGTAGAGTAAAAATTTTAGAGCGATAATATAGTATTTGTAAATTAAAGCATTATGTTGGATTTGTACACTTTGATGTTTTATTTACAAACTGTCGCCCCATCTATTGGTAATTAGAACTATTTTCAACGGTTAACTCTAAAACGATTGGTTAATAAATAAGATAGAAACAAACTGGTTTCTGTGTCTTCCGATTTCTTTATATTCAGTTATATACCTATGTACAATGACAGTGTATAACGATAGGCCTCGTGACAAAGTTCAAGGAGCTATAGAGGGCTAAATTCGAAGCTTCTTTATATATAAGGCAGCAGGCAGCCTGACGGTTCACTTGATGGTAGCAGGTAGGTGGCCACCTACCGTCGCATATCAACACAAGCAACGCTGTTGGTGCTGCATGTGCGCTGCCGACCTTAATAGGATAAAGTATAATAAGGTATTAGGAGAGAATATGGAAATGGACGCTGGCCTTCTTTACTCATTCACCGAAACACTATTTCAGGGTGGTCTTCTACACCACCTGTATATACTAAAAAATAATAAATGTAATTATATATATTTCTATAAAATAGTGTAGGTATAATAATTCAGATATATTAATTGAAAACGTTAAACGACACAAATTGATAATTTCCAAGTATCAATAAATTGAATATTGTTCATTGTGCGATTTATACACAAAGACTTTTATTATAACTGAGGTAGACGAGGCATACGCACCAAATCTTGAATCATCCAAACGGAGTTAATCAGCACCGTTGCACTCAGTGTCATTTTACGCGTAATAGAACGAATTCCGGCTGTATTATTATCACCGAAAGTCTTTAAAAGTTTCATCTTGTAACGACTATATTAGTAGGTACTGTATGTATACAGAATTAATGCGTATTTTCATGGGTTTAAAATATTATTTTAGCGAGCGTTTGTTTACTTATCGGCTCTGGTAGTGAAATTTCGCGGTCGAGTCCAACGTGGTCATCTTTTTCACTCTTGTTGACAATTAATATTTCTATCTCCCACTGATTTACGTAAGATACTTTCTGTTGATGTTATCATTGTATAGTTTTCAGATTGCTTTTCAAATGACATTTGGTAGAGTACACCACATCTACCTCAGTTAAAATGAGTCTGCTTTATACAAGCGGAAACATCCCCATTAGTGAAAAAATGTAGTAAAGTCGACAGCGGATTGGCATATTTCCCTAGTGTCACATTGTGACACTTTGTCCTTAGGCAACGATAGCCACATACACCATCAAATGGACTATAAGTCAACTTGGTGCCCTATGGTGCCCTATATCTAAATACTATTGTAAAAACTGTAAGTGTAGAAGAAGGAAAAAGACTATAAAATCAATATTTAAAAACACTTTTTTAATGGTACAGCAAAACAGAACGAAACAATGATTGACAAGGAATTTTCATACTTATATGAAAAAGACAAATAATTTAAAATAAAAACAAACAGCAAAAAAAAGGTTATATAATATGAAAAAATATACAGAATATAAAATGTAGGTGAATTAATCCTTAACAACTATTAAAATAATAGGTATGCAAACAAAAGTTTAAAGCAACATTTTACTATGTGATATCTTAGAATTAGATTAAGTATATCGCTAAATGCACAATCTCATACAATTTAGGCCCAAACCGTCATGGCGGTCATGACCCGTGCTTGGTATATGGCGAAAGACAGAAATAAGTCAACATCTTTTCAACATTTGGAGGGACAACAGTTCACATTCCTGTGAGTATATCAGTGTAGGTATGTCATCATTTTAACATGTACTTAGGTATCAACATGTTGTGTCATTTTAAAGTTTTTATATATATGAACATTCCCCATTTATCCCTCTTTCCATTAGTGAAAACCGAATTAAAATCGGTCTACCCGTTCACGCGTTATGCCGTGACCGGGAAACAGGGATTCATTTTTATATATAGAGATTAAAGAGATTAATAAATATCTTTAATTTTCTTAATAGTCCAAGCGCCAGAGGTTTTTTTTTGAAATGTACGGGACCGGCTATTTTTTTTTTTGGAATATGTACAGGGGTGTCCCCTGATTGTAAATCCAAGTTGGCGTCATCGGGGGGGGTGAGCGTCAGCCGCCATCTTGAAAAACACGTTTTATTGAATATCTCGCGAACCGCGCATCGTACGACAAAAATAGTACAAATCATTTTTGTAGATAATAATATTTGCCATCTTTTTTATTTAAAACTTTTTTCTGTAAAAAGCATAGTTTTTTATTTGTAGCGCTTCAAACTTTTTAAAATATGGTTTTTGCTAAATATATAGTTAACGGTTCATGAAAAATGGTAATAACTAAATTTGTAGAGCATGAAATTTCCTATAAATTTCATTCGAAACTTTTTCCCGTAACATTTATAGTTTAGGAGCTAACGCTGTAAATGTCGAGTGAACGCAAAATATTCACGAGATTATAATGCTATATATTCAATCATGCGCCTATGAGTTGTGGTATATATTTTGGGTCGTTCGGACTTTCCCCCCTCAAGATTCCTACAATATTGCGGAGCTGCCTGTGGATGCCGAAAAGCTGGTTTGAAATGTTCAATCATTTGCTCGAATTGCAGTGGCCAAACATGCGACAACGTGCCAGACGTAATAGATGCCATCGGAGACGAAATCGAAGAAGACCCAGCCTTCGATTCGTCTCCTTCGGATATGGCGGAGGCAGAAGAAATCGATTCAGAAGGAGATGAGTGTCTTCCGTCGACATCGAAAAGAATTAGACTCGCCCTGTAAAATAATGCGCCACGTTTTTACATAATAACTTTTATGATGATACTGTATTAAGCAACAATAAATATCGATAAATTATTCGTTGTTCTCCACACTATTTATAATTTTAATTGATTCGTTACACAGCTGCATTGACATTTTTTGGAACACTTTATGCCATTTTATGCGTTATGAAATGGTTTTCGTATACAAACGAGCAATATTGTCACTGATAATGTACGAGGTGCAAGTTTTACCTAGCTGCAGCTCCTAAACTATAAATGCTACGGGAAAAAGTTTCGAATGAAATTTATAGTAAATTTCATGCTCTACAAATTCAGTTATTACCATTTCATTTATCATGAACCGTTAACTATATATTTAGCAAAAACCATATTGTAAAAAGTTTGAAGCGCTACAAATAAAAAACTATGCATTTTACAGAAAAAAGTTTTAAATAAAAAAGATGGCAAATATTATTATCTACAAAAATGATCTGCACTATTTTTGTCGTACGATGCGCGGTTCGAGAGATATTCAATAAAACGTGTTTTTCAAGATGGCGGCTGACGCTTGTTAAAATATTGTTGGTTTGTTTAAACACTTTTGCGTGCCTACACTCTATTTCTTTTTGTTGTGGGATCCAGTCTTCTTTCTTTAAATTAAACTCATTTATTTTATTATATACATGCACATATATTAATCCATTTCTTATATACCTTAAAATAAATAACACTATAAAATTCTATCCTTTACATATCGTTTCTAAACTTCAACACATTCTAACTAATTTTTTCTCACAATGACATCTTACATATATTTTTAAAACATTCTTATTTTAAACTCAAACCTATATAAATATATATTGCCAGTATTTATGTTCAAATACATCAACATCCCCTCTGAATCTTAAATACTGGCTCACTATACTACACCAACTTTAAATGCTAAATCTACTTCATAACTCATGAAACTATAACATCTTCATTAAATAAAATACTCATCTAACATCCCCTCTGAATTTGACTATATTAAACTTTTCCTAAAACCCCAACTGACTGTACTACACCAAAATAAACTGACCGACTGTACTTCACCAAAATAATCTGACTGACTGTACTATCTATTCACCTATAATATCTATCCTATCCATCACATACATTACTCAGTACCTATCTTCAAATACATTAACACAAACACAACACTAATTCCTACAACAAACTAACCCCCTAAATATAAAAACATCACCTTCAAATATAAAAACACTAACTCATCATATAAAACACTTATGTTCTCCTCGAACTTCATCTTCATCTTATATGAAGATCATCATCAACAACATCTCCACCTTCAATTACTTCACTATATAAAACTCCTCTATCTTTAAACTTCAAACCATCTCTTATTTTAACATTTTCCCCCTCGAATCTATAATCCTTTCTATATTTCTCTCTTCTCACCAACTCTCAATATTGCTTTCTAATAGTCTCCTTCAATACAGCCATCAGTCATCAAACTAAATTTCCTGAATCCTTTCGTAAATAATTTTTATCTCCATCAAATTTTTCAAAATATATATTCCATTTTCCTACATATTAAAATTTCTACTTAATCATTTATTCTTTTCAAAATCGATTTTTAATATAAATTTTTTCACAAATATGTCATCGTTTGTCAAATCAATATATATTCAATTTTGGTAGCCATCTTTAATCTCCTTTCTTCATATATAATTTCCAATACTTTCTTCATTTAACATTTTCTCTCCATAACATTTTCATCTATAACTTTAAATTTCTTCTCTATAATTTACGCAGTGGAAGCGTGCTGGGCCCATAACCTGTTAAAATATTGTTGGTTTGTTTAAACACTTTTGCGTGCCTACACTCTATTTCTTTTTGTTGTGGGATCCAGTCTTCTTTCTTTAAATTAAACTCATTTATTTTATTATATACATGCACATATATTAATCCATTTCTTATATACCTTAAAATAAATAACACTATAAAATTCTATCCTTTACATATCGTTTCTAAACTTCAACACATTCTAACTAATTTTTTCTCACAATGACATCTTACATATATTTTTAAAACATTCTTATTTTAAACTCAAACCTATATAAATATATATTGCCAGTATTTATGTTCAAATACATCAACAACGCTCACCCCCCCCCCCCGATGACGCCAACTTGGATTTACAATCAGGGGACACCCCTGAACATATTAAAAAAAAAAAATAGCCGGTCCCGAACATTTTTTTACGAACCTACATTTTTTGCTCCGGCGCTTGGACTATAAGCCTGTCTTCATTTATCTTAAGAGTCGGCAGAAATTAAGAGTCATTTATATTATTTCGATGAAGTCGGAAGACAGGCTGACGGTCCACTTGATGACAGCTGGTTAGCGTCACCTATAACACAAGGAACGCCAAAGCTGCTGCAAGTGCGCTGTTGACTGCAGTAGGATTAAGGATACGGGATTGGAAAGGGTTAAGGGAATGGGCTCTGTCTTTCTGCAAGTTGATATTTGGTATCTATTCATACAGTGGCGTAGCTACACTTTCAGCGCCCTGGAGCAAAATTTTTTAAGCGCCCTCTCTCATTTTTTGAACGATCGATTGTAACATTGTAACTTTGCGAACTTGTAACTAAACATTGCATGCATATAGCTAATAAAAGTATTATTGTTATCAAGGAAAATATGCTGAAAGATTACAGATTCATTATTAATATTTATTAAAACTGAAAAAAATTCATACACAAAACTCCAGATGATTCATTTCGAGGTTTGTCCTCACGTGCCCATATGAGAGAGGCGTTTCAAAAATTTTGCCCCAGGGCGCTAAAAGTAAAACTCATATTACGCTTCTTTGCTTGAAATTAATTTTAGTTCCGTTTTCCGCTACCTTTTCTGGCGTACATGTTTCATTTATAGATATTTGTCCGAAACTAAAATGTTTCGAAAAAGTAAATAATGAATATTTATAATTAGGTGGGTTTTTTCGATTGGCTATTGACAAAAATTTAAGAAAAAAAAAAAAAAAATTGCGCCCCCCAGGCCCCGGCGCCCTGGAGCAACTGCTCCCACCTGCTCCCCCAGACGCTCCCACCTGGCCCCTGTATCCATACCAAATGTAACCTATATCAGAAGACTTGTTTACTTGTCTAACGGCAGAGTTACTTTTAATTAATAATATACTCGCTTTTGTGTTCGACTTCGCCCGCGCGCCCTTTTCTTAAGCGTTGAGAAATAAAAATAAAATCCACGTTTCACAAAAATATTTGAGCAATATTTATTGAGTTTTATTGCTCAAATATTTCTGTCAGGGGTTGAAATTTTTAATTTTTTTTAAGAGATACCTCGGTAACTTAAATATGCGAGCGGTAGGATTAGCGAGCGGACCTTACAAGTCTTGGTGTTTGGGAGCCTGGCCAGGATCACTTCAATCTTCGACAGTCAACACAAATTGCTTCACTTTTGTGAACACTGGATACGATGCACATGCACAAAATGTTATTTATTGTTTTTTATTTATAATTGTTAGCGATGCGAGATGCGTTCACTTCATTCAACCTTCTCCCTTTTCCTTCTCCCTTTTCCGCGCTGGACGGTCATGCACGGGACAAGGAAAGGGATAGGAAAAGGAAGTTGAAACGGCGCGTTCAGTAACAATAGGTCCTTTTCAGTGTCGCTCACAACGTGTATGGAAAATTTCCTGGTGATCGGCGTGAAAGCATAATAAACAAATAAATTCGTTAAAATTTGTAAAGACTGGCTTTCGCCAATTAGTGTGGAAGCTGTACTCATGCCTACCAAATAAGAACTTATATTCATCAATTGTATCCGATACATACAATAATAGAAAATGCCAAGTAGGTGGTGCGGGTTGTAGTTTCTACTAGTAGGTACCAAATCTAACAAACCAATGTTTGTAAAGTTGGCTGTAATTTTTAACACTTGTACCTACGTTGGTATCGAGTTTTCAGAAAGGCCGCAATTTAACAGCAAAGGAATTCCTTGTAACCACGCACCGTGTCATCGCAGTAACACTTACTTTGCAATGTTCCCATCACAGTTACAAGTGTATTCAACACTTACTTATCCATTGTACTCTTTCTTGACTAAAAGAAACGTAACCAATCATATTGCTACGGAGTTCTACATTCCAATATTTTTAACTAACGACCCGCTCCCAGCTTCCTATAAATGTATTTTTTCTGCAAATTAAATGCACCAACTTTTCTCGTTTATCGCTCTTTCCATTAGTGGAAACTGTATCAAAATCCCTTTGGGTGGTTTAGAAGAATTTAGTGGAGAAACAGACAGAGGCGGACTGCGACTTCAATAGGTATAGATAATTGATAGACAATAAATTTATATGAGCTTAAAATGTTTTAATGCTTAAAAAATAAAGATATTTCATGAGCGGCAGAGCGCTGCATTTTGTAGTTGCTGGTTTATTATTACAGAACAAATGTTATTATCACAGAAGAATTATTATTATCACAGAAGAATTATATCTCAGAAGAATTATTATCACAGAAAAGTTGTTATCACAGAAGAATTATTATTATCACAGAAGAATTAATATTATCGCAGAAGAATTATTAATATCACAGAAGTATGATCACAGAAGAATATTTATTATCAAAAAAGAATTATTATCACGGAATAATTATTATTACAGAAGAATTATTATTATCACAGAAAACTTATTATTATCACATGAGAATTATTATCACCTAAGAATTATTACCACAGAAGAATTATTTTCACAGAAGAATAATTTTCACAGAAGAATTTTTATCACAGAATAATTGTTATCACAGAATAATTGTTATCACAGAAGAATTATTTTCCCAGAAGAACTATTACCACAGAATTATTATCACAGAAGAATTATTATTATCACAGAAGAATTATTATCTCAGAATTATTATCACAGAAGAATCATTATTATCACAGAAGAATTATTATTATCGCAGAAGAATTTGTTTATGCTCCAAAGTTCATAATCCTATATTATCACAATTAATGGATTAATGGAGTATTATGGAGGCGTATTAATGGAGTGATATATTACATTTTATCACTCCATTTTTACGCCAACATATGTAAGTTTTAACGTTTACTGCAATTACTAAATTTATTTTATTATTGATTCTTATAGAATTTCCTTTTTTTCCGCGCCTTTTCCCTCTTCAATGGATCATTCAAGCAGTGCATTGTGTATAGTTAATTATTTTGTTATAACTTGTTATATTATTATTTTTTACCTATGTATTTAATTATTCGATCTATCTACATACCTCAGCACAATGCTGAACCAGTATCCGATTCGCTACCGCGAGGACACACACGTTTTTTATTAATTTTTGTCCTGTTCTTGTATATAATGTGTCTTTCGTGCAGTGAATAAAAGTCTTTCTTTCTTAAACTAGAATTGCGTGTTAACTGGATTTTCTCCCCATTTCCTTGACCGGAGAAGAGTACCTACCAACCTACTCTCCAGACTCTCCACGCCTGTACCCTACGCTAGGCTTTAGATTTTAGATAGTTGAAATTGTTATTTACAAATTATTATGTTGTTTACAAATATAACTTATCACAAAACTCAAAAAGGTTAGTAGGCGTACAAAGTTCCAACTAAGGACAGGTTTATTTAATTTTCCTGAGCTCACAGATCGGTGGAGCTTGAAAATTGTGTATACGTATGAAATCATCAAATATGTGTTTTCGTCGAATTTTCCTTTACGCCTTGCCTTTGGAACACGAGCTGCTACTTTATTTGGAGTAAACAAAGGGATTGATAAACTGTTCGCTTATGAAACTTACTTAACTCACCAATTCATTGCAACTACTTATTCCAAAGCCTAATCTGCATACTTGGTTCTAATGGTCCAATTTATAATGATTAGTACTTTATTTTAAATTTTAATAGATTTTATTATGTATATATGTTGTTATTGTATCAATATAATTTAGACTTGTATATTGAGACTATCTCTCAGGAGGATATTGTACTATCTACTCTTCAGGAATGAACATTCACAAGCAAGTGAAAGAAGAAAGAAAGTAAATAATTTTTATAAAACATAAAACAATTTACAACAAAAATCTTAATACTAAACATCGAATCTATAAAACATCATATAATAATATGTTTTATTGATCATCATATATAAAGATAGATGTATAGAACTAATAAATATATAAAATAAACATATTTTAGGCCAAAATAAATTTTCAGTTAAAGCTATTGAGTATAAAATATGTAAAATATAAAAAGGTTGTAGTTCTGAATTCTCTTGTACGGCATTTTGAGGTCCCTAAGCAATAAAGATAAGCAATGTCATTTTGAAAGATTTCAATAGCAATCAAACAGTGACCGTTATAACTATTATACATATATACATACCGAGTATACTTATGTGTATAAGTTTTTTTTGTAGCGCAAAGCTTTTATTTGTTACACCAAATTATTCAGGTATAGTGCTAACAAAATTTTGTTTATTGACGAGAATGGAAATGGTGAGAAATGTCTTACTAATTTATAGGGTTTTATTATTGTTATTACAATTATTTAAATAGTGTATCTTTAGTGTATTCTTAATGTTTATTTGTGTAATTTTATTTTTCATCCTTACGGTTCGTTTACGGTTATGTATATAGATTAAATAAATATGATAAATTAAATTAAAGAGTATAGGTATAATATTAGTAAGATAAGAGTTACTCCTATATAGCTTGTTATTTACAAGGGTATACACTTAAAAGTAGTCGTCTAGTAGCTAACAATGAACTTTTTACTTCCCCAGCGCAGAGTCCGCCTCGAGCTCTCCGATAAGTTACCTACTGGTAATGTTTTTATTTGTTTTTCTTGGTAGGCACTGCCCGCTGCCGTTCGAACCTGTGTCTGTGGAATTGGCGAAGGGTTGCCTTTTGCAAGTTGAACTTTGATCTAGAAAAGTTGGAGGAAAACCACTTGAATTTTGAAAGTGAAGTGCATTGTAAGTTTTCAGGAGCTTATTAGTTAGTTGTTCACTACTTAAAATAATGAGATTTAACTAATTTTAATCACACAAGTTATGAGCTTTATTTTTCATTTTTGTGACAAGTTCCGTTTCATTCTGCAGATTATAAATGATTCAGTAGACAAATAAATTCGTGTGGCCCCAAACAAAAGTCGTAATGTTAAAACGTGTTCGTCCCGTCATTTGTTTGTCACAAAAGTTTTAATGCTATGCTTCGAACGCGTTGAAGCGGAGTTACCGAAATAGGTGGCGATTTAAGGGGAGACGTAATCGAATTTGCTAGTAAAGTGTGTTTGATAATCTTAACGAAATCGATTGACATGTGACTGTCAATTAAATATTTATAAAACTTTAGCAGATATTGCTATCCAAGAATAATCTTTATTTAATGATACTCGTACACCTATGATTTGAATTTCTTTGAAGATAAACGTCTTTAAATGTGAGATTTGATATTTTCATAGTTGATATTTTATTAAAATAAAAAATACAACATATTCATGAATATTGTTAAGACAACCTTGATAACCATTTTAAAATAATTTCTCGTTTTGATATAGGTACATAAGTCTTTTAAAGAAAACGTCTCCATACAAATTACGTTTTCGCAGTCATTTGGGTGGCCCGTCTGGCGGCAGAAACACCCCCTTACAGAAGACCACCGTGAAAAAAGAGCACATGTCCAGTTGTGTTTCGGTGAGTAAGTAAGGGATGCCAGAGCCCATTTCCTATCTCCTAGTCTCTTATCCTTAATCCTACTGTAGTCGGTAGCGCACTTGCAGCAGCTTTGGCGTTGCTTGTGCTATTAGGCGACGGTAGCCACCTACCATCAAGTGGACCATCAGCCTGTTTGCCGATCTTAACATAAAAAATATATATACAGACGTCACGTCAGACGATTCATGAAAATACGCCGGGTTTTTTTTTCAAACACTTCATGCGCCTGAAATCACGGGTAAAAAGTAACGTGTTTTTATTGTTTTTGACAATCAGAAGATATCAAAACCTTCCCCTTAACAAAGTTCGTACGATCTAACGAATGTGTTTTTTTAAAAACCATCTACACGTGCTTTTAGCCTAATGAATACAATTCCTCGACGGTCTAATTTTATTATTGCGTGTATGAAGAACGAACACTCTAACTAACTTACTTGACAATGTTAAACGGCTTCGTCAATGTTTTTACATGATTAAAATATATTTCATTAAGTATTCATTCATCCATGTTTCATAATAAAACAAAGTGTATTACTTTTATTTACTTAGTAAGTGATATATATATTACATGGCAACAGCTGTATAACTGTTTAACAAGGTAGTTTGTAATAGATAAACATATATTAAACTCGAGTGTGCACAAAAAGGGTTTTTACAACCGTAAAATAACAGCACTTCTGCTGTTGTGTTTCGTTGAGTGAGTAAAAAATCCATTTCATGCGGCAGTAACCACCCCCTTACAGAAAACCACCGTGGAATAACAGCACGTGTGCTTGTTGTGTTTCGGTGAGTGAGTAAGGGATGCCAGAGCCTATTTTCCTATCCCTTATCCTTAATTTGTAGTCGGCAGTGCACTTACAGCAGCTCTGGCGTTGCTTGTGTTATAGGCGACGGTAGCCACTCAATCAAGTGGACCATCAGCCTCTTGACATAAAAAAAATCTGCAAAATAATATTTGTTGGAATTAAAGAAATATTATTACGCTCAGTATTGGACATTGATAGGTAGACAAAACAATTATTAATATTCAAATACTAGCAACGCTAAATAGTAAAAATATCCATTGTTTAATGAAGATGATACAAGAAATAGACAAGACAATTGCTTTGAAAAAAAAATATTATACTTAAACATGTGAAGAACTAATTAATAACTTAATAATAACTTAATTAGAATTTTCTTTAAAGTAATAGAAACTCCACAAAAAAAGTTAGAACACAAGAAGAATTTGACCTTTATTGAAAATTCTGTCGAAAACGGCTTATTGCTCGCATATGAATCCTGTACCTATTAATAAGTTAATATCAAATTAAAAATTTGTATGAATAAATTTTTTTTTTTTTGTGTAATGTTCTAAAGGTAAAAACAAAAAAACACAATTTCTAGGCCTGTTGAATTGTCTCCGCCGCCAGCGAGTTCTATAGTAAATGTCATTTGCCTCAGTGAATCCCTTAACGAATTTAACTACATAAACTTCCGATGAGAATATAGAAAGCTCCACACACGTCTAACGAAGCGGAAAAAATTTAAATATCAAATTTCATATCCACACCCATACGACCAAGAGTGCTGGCAATTTCCTCCCTCGCAATAATCGAGGTAGTCAGCCAGTAACTGAAAAACTTTCCTGGCTCTTCATTGGTTGATTTCACTTTATTCACGGAAGCGTGACTCGAATATCTTGCTTTTCATTTCACTGCGTCTGATGGATCTAGTTTTTTGAATAACATCTCATTTCTGATATCATTTATTTTATTTATATCTATGTAACTGAACAGAAAAGCTTTCGGTTACGTATCGATCACAAATTAATATTATAAATGCGAAAGTGAGTTTGTTTGTTTGTTTGTTTGTTTGTTTGTTACGCTAAACTACTAAACCGATGATCATGAAATTTTGCAAACACGATCTCAGGGATATTTTAAAGGATATTGGATATCTTTCATCCAGAACAAAGTATTGTTTCCTCTCTCATCTATATTATATAAAAATTGAATAAATTATTGCTCATATATTTTTTTTAAGCCTTGATTTTATTATTTTTTAATGGTAAAGAAATAGAGGCGAAGACTAAATCGCAGGAAAAAGCTAGTTGTTAATATTTTTTAGTCGTAGTTTTCCAAACACATATTTGTCTACATTTTCACGACGAATAAAGTCTGAATTAATAATACTGGTCATCGTTAAAAACTATGTTACGTTAGGCGAATAGTAGAATGGTAGCTCTATGTCGTCTATTAATAGACGACATATGCAAGAATAAAGGAAATGGCGAAATAGTGTCATAATAACCATCAAATATGTATCGACACCTCATGTTTCGGCTGTATGCATGCATATTGGTCGAATTAAGGATAAGGGATTAGGGTGGGATAGGGAAATGGGCTATGGCATCCTTTACTCACGTACCGAAACACAACAGCACATGCTGTTATTTCACGGGTAAGGGGGTGGTTACTGCCGCCAGATGGGCTGTCCAAATGACTAATAAACGTAAATGTACCCTTTTTTTTTCGAGGAGAAATCCATTTACAGATTTCCTACCGCTGGTTAGACGGTAGGGGTATGTGGGGGTCGCCAGTGCTCCCTGCTATGCTCTAGGTCATAGCGGCACTGGCATTACCCACTAAAACTTCCCGGTGTCTCCTTGTCCTTCGAGAGGGATGGACCGGGCTCTGCCGAGGCAACAACTCCGATTCACCCCAGGGCAGCCTAGCTATTGCTGGCTAGACTAACTCCAATGGGGGATTGCCCGGAGGCACCAGGGCAATCTTCAGACTGGGGGGACCTTGTGCAGGCACACACAGCTAGCCAGCTATGTGCATAGGTCCCCTAGGACATAAAAAGACGGGCTTGATATGGATTATTTTTCCAGAACCAACTGTGAAAAGTTCATTTCCAAAGTTGACCCTACCGGGAATTGAACACGGACCTCTTAGACTGAGCGTTAATGCACACCCTAACCACTCATGAGTTGGTTGTTAAATTATAAAAAAAAAACCAAATTATTTTCATAAATTACATAGTCCTTTCTAAACTGTTCAGAAATACATCGGTGATTTTAAATTCTTAAAATGTATAAAAAAAGTACTAAAAATATAGAAACCACTCGCTGTTCCGTCTTTTCCACAATTAGAATGAGCACAAAGCGAAATTGAGACTTTTAGTTAACAAGCAAAGAAACTAGATAACAAGGTATTACACTCTTCTTATCTCTTTAACGTCGATGCGACACCCAATAGCCTAGAATATTACTTAACGAAGCTAGTTCTTTAGTTATTTCAGATTAGATTTTTGCTATCGGGAACATGGAATTGCTAATGGAATTGTATTTTTATAGCGACAATTGTTAATGATTCAGACTATTGTCTGCCAAAATGTCAGAACTCTGTTCGAATCCCTTTTGGGTCAAGTATATAAATTTTAAACGCTTGCACAATTTGAAGCGATATTTCAACATGATCCTCTAGACTTACATAAAGAAAATTTTTAGGGTTCATTTTACAAGAAATGCTAAGTAGTTTCTAAGATAGTTTAAAAAATTAGATTTTATTCTAGAAATTTTGAAAGTCTGAAGAAAATTGTTTCACTTATATAAGTAAAAAAAAAACATTATACTTATAATTTACACTGATTAATACACCATAACACTTTGATTCGTTGTTTAAAACGTTTGTCACGCGTACACTGTACCAAATTCTAGAAAAAATAAATTTAAGAGTTATTGTAGAGTTACAGTCGCGTTGCAAACATGTACGAACTATATAAAGGTGGTATAAGTACTTCTTGTACCTCTTTTAGCTGCTACAATAGCCTTTTAAGTACCTTTGTATCGCTCTACAAACTCCTTAGTACTGCTTATATATTGCTACTGTAACTCTAAAGCCTGTATAAGGTGGGCCCTTATAGAAGAGATAGAGAATCCTTTACCGCTACCGTAGCTCTTCTTATGCAGGATAAGCCGTTAAAAATACCCCTTAAGCAGCTGTTATAACTCTTCTTATAACTCTTGTGTGCTACTTGGGAGGTGGTTACCATAAGGTGGCGCCTATAACACAAGCAACGCCAAAGCTGCTGCAAGTGCGCTGCCGTCTAGAATAGGATTAAGAATAAGGGATTAAGAGAGGATAGGGAAATGGGCTCTGGCATCCCACTCACCGAAACACAACACACGTGCTGTTATTTCATGGTGGTCTTCTGTAAGGGGGTGGTTACTGCCGCCAGACGGGCTGCCCAAATGACTGCGAAACGCAGTGTGCTCTGCCACTACTTTCCAGATCCAGACCAGAGACAAATTTGAAAAGTTCATTTTTCAAAGTCGACCCTGCCGGGAATCGAACCCGGGAGCCCTAGAACAAAGCGTTAACGCAAGCACTCTAACTACTCATCCAAATTTACTAAATTTTTACAAAATTCGAAATAACTTTGAAACCAATGAAATCGCTGAACATATATACATACCTGGGGGTATTTAAACTAGGTATTAAGGTCATGTATCGTTTGTCTACAGTCCCAGTTATATCCTTTTCCCGCAAGCGTTGCCACGAGGAAAACAATATTATGACATATCACAAACGTTTAGTAGTGTCAATGTTTACACAATCATCAAACCAATGTTACAAATGTATCACAAATGTTTAGTTAGGATCTTACAGAACGTAACAATGAAATAACAGGTGTACTGTTGTGTCTCTGCGAGCGATTAAGGGATGCCAGAGCTTTTTTCCATATTCTCTCCTAATCCCTTATCCTTTATCTTGCTATGGTCGGTCTCGCACTTGCACCACTATAGCATTGCTTGTTTAATAAGCGGCGGTAGCCACCTACCGTCCAGTGGACCATCAGTTTGCCTGCCATACCCAAAAAAATATCACAAATAAATTATTTAATTAATTACATTCTACTAATAATGTACTTCATTAATAAAGTAATTATTAATGATGTCAAAATTTGCACACCGAATATCTATCGGTTGATCATGTAGGAATAAAAAAAGCTAAAGTGTCATCTCTGGTATACCGATAACCATGGTCATGGCAAATAAATTATTATTATTATTATTATTCACATATTTATTTATTTTCTTAATTTTAAATTTTTTACAATATAAATATTAAAAAACAAACAATATATATCATAAAAAACTTAAAACTAGGATTCCGCAGATAGCGGGGCAGGGCCCAAGCTACCGGTGGTTAGGGCTGCAGAGTGAGGAACCTCCTGACAATTCGTGCCGTGTCTTGAAGTACCGCCTTCTGTATTTGTCCCTTGATCCAGCCATCTAGTGAGAGCCTCTTGAGATGTTGGTCGAGGCTCTTCGCTATAAGACCGTTCGCCGAGACGACTATCGGGACGATAATTGTTGCATCGACGTCCCACATGGCGGTCACCTCGTGAGCCAAGTCAATGTTGGTAAGCTTTTCTTTTTCGGCTTATTATTATTATTATTATTACAATACAATCGTTAAATTTATAACACGATTCTTACAAATTCCGAATTAATTGAACAATCAAACTCTGGGTTTCATTTTCCAATACAAAATAATTACGTACTTTGCTTCTTAAATTTCTGTCCAATTCAATTGAAACGTTCGACAAAATGGATTTGCGAAACGTACGGTACGTACAGTCGCATCAAGAATTTTTTGATTAAATCTTAACGGAAGAATGATTTTCTGGTATAAAATTGGTTTACAGGAATGCTTTCATAATGTTCTAAAATGTTCCTTTAACTTAAATTTAAAATTACTTATAGTTAAACATGTTATCAGGTAGTTTATTAACTTCAATAAGTATAACGGACAAAATTATCTGATAACGTCGCCTCTAAGGTTCGGGTTGATTCGGCATAAAAGCAATATTCAGGTTTTATGACAACCTCAAATAGCGTTGCGTTTGCGATTATTATTTTGTATTTTTTTTATATTAAGGTCGGCAGACAGACTGATGGTCCACTTGATGGTAGGTGGCTACCGTCGCCTATAACACAAGCAACGCCACAGCTGCTGCAAATTCGCTGCTGACTGCAGTAGGATTAAGGATAAGGGATTAGAAGTGGATAAGGAAATGGGCTCTGGCATCCCTTAATCACTCACCGAAACACAACAGCACTCGTGCTGTTATTTCACGGTGGTCTTCTGTAAGCTCAGACGGGATGCCCAAATGACTGCGACAGTGTGCCCTGCCACTACTTTCCAAATCCAGACCAGAGCCAAATTTGAAAAGTTGATTTTTCAAAGTTGACCCTGCCGGGAATCGAATCCGGGAACCCTAGAACAGAGCGTTAAGGCAAGCACCCTAACCACTCATCCAACGAGCTTGTCACGTATGTCTTTTTTTAGAATTAACTCTTTTTATATTCATCAATGTGTCATAAATAAAATTCAAAATCATTTAGGCAATTGCTAAATACGGTATATACAAATGTTATTTTAAATTTAAATACGTATAAGTTCACATATTCAGCCGTCAAGCGGTGTGCGAATTGGGAACAATTTATTTTGTACAGCACATGTACAAAATATTTTATAATAACATAGCAAGCATCGCGCATACTACATAGACTCAACATTTATGTACTCATTGAGGGAATAATAAGCTTTTCCCATTGGAAGATTTTACTATATACGAGTAAGTGCAGCTTCCTACAAAGGACTCTTATTCTGGTTTTTGCAGGGACCACACATAGTTGTCATTATGACGTGGACGCTTCATGAACTTCAAGTTTTTTTTTTAATAAATATTATAAATATAAATATAAACACTCAATGCACAAAGTTTTAAATTTTTTATAATGCACTTACGTGACTCTCTTTGTTTTAAATTTCAAATGATTCTACTCGAACACTTTTTTTTTGTTCTAAATACATATTGATTGATCAGTGATCAAATCTGATACCGGTCGCCATTGTAAATTAATGTACTAGTTCTATGAAATTTTTAATTAAATTTTATAGCTTTAAACTTAAAATGACAATGTTTCATCATTTTGTTCATTATTTTAATAGCTATCATTATTAACTTGATTGTTTCATCCTAACCCAAATGCAGAAAGCAGATCTGTTCGAAATGGCCAGGATCGTCTTTTGGTGTCATATGTCAGCGGTAACAGTGTCCCTTCAATTTGGCTTTTGATGGGGGATACGAGTAAAATGGATTGTAATATTCACAACTCATATAGACCTCTTATCACTAGGGGGTACTATGGAAACGCAAAAACGGCTTTTTTGTTCTTTCTTTTTTTATGTTGAGGTCGGCAGACAAGCTGACAGTCTATTTGATTGTAGGTGGCTACCGTCGCCTATAACACAAGAAACGCCGCAGGTGCTGCAAATGCGGTGTCGACTATAATAGGATTAACGATAAGGAAGTGGAATGGGGTTAGGGAAATGGGCTCTGGCATCCCGTACTAACTCACCGAAACACAACAGCACACGTGCTGTTATTTCACGGTGGTACTCTGTAAAGGGGTGGTTACTGCCACCAGACGGTCTGCCCAAATGACTGTGAAATGCAGTATGGTACCCTGCCACTACTTTCCAGATCTAGACCAGAGCCAACTTTGAAAAGTTCATTTTTAAAGTTGTCCCTGCCGGGAATCGAACCCGGGAACCGAGAACAGAGCGATAAGGTAAGCACCGTGACCACTCATTCAACTCGCTTGTTTGTGGGCGAAAATAAAGGTCAATTTGAAAAAGTTCATTTTTACTAGTTTTCCTTAACAGGAATGGAATCCAAGATCGCGAAGATCGCGAATCAGAGGGTTAACATTTAAACAATTCGAGTAAAGTGAATAAAAATGGTAAAAAGAAAACTTTTCATCAAAAATTCATAATTCTTGAAATTTTCAAGAAATTAGAAAAACGAAATATTAATCGGCATTCAGTAATATTCATACGAAACGGACGACGTGGAACGAATATCAAGCAACTGCCAGAAACATGTCCAAATTGTAATTTTGGTTCGATTCGAAAACTTTTGGGTTTACGAGCATTTTGGTGGTGTTCCAATAGTCATTGAATACAGAAACTTTTTCATTTACGCTCTTGGACGCCGACTGAATAATATATGAACGGCTGGCTTGCTCACGAAAGCCTTCGAGAATCCTTTTATAGCCAGCTTTAAGGATTTTTTAAGCTTTCCATCTGAATTAATCACGTCTCAGGGAGAGATTTTTATACGATTCCTTATTACGAAGTAGCTTGATTTTTGTATTGTTTTATATTATCGCTTAAAATTCTTCTCTTGTACCTACACCGAAATTTCTTCCTAGCTTCATAAATAAAAGCAATATTAAAAAAATCTGAATCTGAATAGATTTTTGCTTTTACTAAGTAATAACTTTTAAGTATTTGCTGCCAAATTTTTAAACAAATTTATTGATGACATTACTGGTAATATAATTTATTAAAAGTCCTTCAATGGGGTAAAGACTACGTTTTTCAAACATTGTAAACATATATACATAGGAGGTATATTGTGCAGCCCGTCTGGCGGCAGTAATCGTGAAGACCATCGTGAAATAACAGCACGTGTGCTGTTGTGTTTCGGTAAGGGATTCTCCTATCCAATCCCCTATCCTTAATCATTTGCAGCAGCTGTGGTGTTGCTTGTGTTATAGGCGACGGCAGCCACCTACCATAAAGTGCACCGTCAGCCTGTCTGCCAATTTTAACATTAAAAAATCCATATAGAGCTATAAACAAGGAAGGTTTGTGTATATAATTTGTAGAAAATATGTATGTGAAGCTGGGGGTGGGTCGCTAGTTTCGAATAATTTATTGAAATAAATAATTCAAGCCAAAAAATACCAACTGAATTTCACCAGAGCGTGGTGTGTATTTGAGTGAATATTTTAATGCGGTAAATAAACCACGAATTTGTCAATGCAGAAGCCACAGGACTGAATACTTCCCACAGGAAGTAGATGTTACAGTCGCTTCAGGGAATGAATAACACATGAGTTGCGTACCTTTATTTGACCTCCTTAAAGTGAATTTGGAAATAGATGGCGAAACTCATTATTGGTAAGACGCTTTGAATATTATATTATTGTAACTTGATTATTCAGCAGATCGACTATTTTAGACGTGGAGTCTGTTACCCTGATATAGACAAGTATTCTGCACATGGATGGTGCAATTACCTCTCTTCAGAGTTCATGTTGTAGTGACGTGTAATGAGTTATTCATTTTGTCTACTTTAATTATGTACAAGACATTTTATTAGTGTAATAGAAATAAACTTTATTAGAATTAATATTTATGTGTTCTTATGCTGTCAAGTCTCACGCAGGGTGATTTGGGTATTATTCTACGACGGCCGTATCGTTTTTGATAAGCACATAGACTCTGTTATATCTAAAGTCAATAAAGCTTTAGGATCATGATACGAACATGTGCTAATTTTAGTAATATCAAAACGCTAAAAATTTTATACGCAGCCCCACCTAGAATATGCTTCACAAATATGAAGTTCGCGATATCAAACACATATTTCGCGTAATGAGAGGACACAGAAGAAATTTCTACGATACCTTTATTACAAGAATCATCAAAAATTGCAAGATTTTTTTATATGAGTATAGGCGTAATATTAGCGATATTTGTTATTTGATGAAAATTGCAAAGCGTGAAATTGTATCGGCTGAATTATTATTCAAATTATATCTAAATATTCCACATACTAACCTGAGGAATCGCCCTTTGCTGCATGTCACCACAATTGTTATTAGATACAGATGTCGACCTGTTCCACAGCTCTATAGTTAAAACTAGAAATATTATAACCGAAAAATTCTTTCAGTGACTTTCTAAAACTATAACTTCCTTATATTGTGGCGTAACTTGCCTACCGTGAATGCTGGTTGTAATTAATCTTAGCAATCTTTCATGTTAAATCTTTCTATTTAAATTGTTTATTATTTAATATTTGTGCTTGTAAATTTTTCTAAAATAAAATAAAATAAATTAATTAAAATACGGTGCCACTGACAGTCTTTATAAAATTATCACAATAGGCATAATAGTTCATAGTTTGTAGATCTAGTGCTTTCTCCATCCTCGGGAGGCTGTAAAAAAATCACGTAAATTATTACACCCAGTACACACGTAGCTTTAATATGTATTAATATATATAGCAATGCATGGTACGATATATTTTCTATGGTATTTTTTGAGTGACCACATACACAACCATAAATATTATATTCATATTTCGTTACGACATTTACTGAAATATGTATCCCATATTAAGATAGTAGGACAGTAGTGTGAAGGCAAAATATACATTTTATTAATATATATTATAACCATGTCTGGCTTTATTTTCACTTTTATCCTCATTGTCTAAACATCTCCATAGAATATCTACAGAGTGAGGAAGAGAATTTTCTAAAATTTAGAATTATTCAAGGAATAGATGTTAATGTTAACGTCTCAGTGGGAATTGTTTAAAAACTTCTGCTTGAATATTGTTTTCTTAGGCAAGTTAGTAGAGCGTTTATTGCTTGTTATCCTTTGATATTGATAAAATAAAATAAAATTCACGCAACTTCAACTTCAATTTGTTCTCCTCAGGTTCCAAATTAATCTTGTGGACACATATCTGTCACTTATAATATTAGAATCGATTTCAAGTAGGTATCAAACATTTCAATATATGAATTGTGTCAATTGAAATGGAGTTTCCTAAAATTGGGTCATCAATTTTGTCCATTCACCTTAAAACGTACCACTGAAGTATTCCATACATTATGCAATACTAGTACATAAAATGGCTTAGACAAAGGAATACAGCAGAGTAAAGCGAGGCTCTGAAAAAAAAATTCATTTCCCCGGGGAGATTACTCGGCACCTGGGCCAATATTAAAGGACGAACGCCCTTCCACATAGCTCTTTGAATATCTGAATTTTTGCATTTCACCCTTCATATGTGTAAGTTCAGTAGTCAGAAAGGTATTGTCACTGCTGTTATTAATCATAGCCCGAACCATTAGCAACTTCATCCATCCCTTTTTTATTAATGCACGGTTTTATTAAAAATCATAATATTGAAGCTGTTGTCATAAACAAGTCGTTTTTGTTCCTTTTTGAAACCATTTAATAGAAGTGTGGTGGTGTATTACCTTCAATATTCATGGTCGGCAGCGCACATGTACAACCCATGGTGTTGCTTGTGTCCTTAGGCGACGGTAGCCACCTACCATCAAGTGGACCGTCAGCCTGTCTGCCACCTTTAATAATATATTTTAAAAAACTCGATGTGAGTTAATTTTCAGGTCTATATTATTTACATGAGAAATGGTGTCAGGTATATTGACAATCCACTTGCCATTCTAGGAGATACACTTGGTACTACTACATACACTTGGTACTAATTATGTTCATAATTAGTACCAAGTGTATGTAAGTTTCTTGCTGTCTCTGAGAAGATAAATACATCCTATTAATATAAAAGATAAATATAAGTAAATGGTGATAAATAGCATTACTTACTGAGTTATCTTTACACAACATATACTTGCCGTAAGAGGGTGATTACTGTCGCCAAATCGGCAGCAACATTGAATTAAACTGTAGTAAGCACTAAACTGGGACTGTGAAATATCGTGTGAATAATGAACCTAATGAAGGTAAGACAAACAAATTTGGGCGAATAAGAAACAAAACGCAGTTAAATTTGAAATACGATTCGCATTACCAAATTGGTGGAAAAGCCTTCGACTCGTGAGAGACATTAACCGAAAATTTATGAAGGTTCCAATAGGCGGATAAGCAGATTCCCGCTAATCCATTTTGTTTGTAGCGAGCTTTATTGCCCGAGGGACGCCCGAATTTATGTTTCGACAACTCGAGGCTGGCCTCGGCGTTTACGGTACGCATGGACAGTTCCTAAAACACAAGTTTGCTTGAATGGAGGACAAGTTAGTCGCATTTCATAAGTTTCGATTTGATTAACTTAACTTTTTATTAATTAACTAGATGATTAAATTAAAGAGTAACTTTAATTATTATTATTGTTAAATTTTAATAACAATGAAAGCAAAGGTCAATTTTTCCTAGCTGCTGAATTGTGATTTTTCGCCTATTAGCTAAAGAAATAATTGTGGTATTAGATTTGACTTACTTTTCGTGCATTTTTAAAACTAGCTTCTAGGGAGTTTTAATAATTTTAATATTTTTATACTAACTTTAGCTTGACTTCAACTTTTTATACATTAAAATTAGTGACAGGTAGACCAGGTAGCAGACGGTCCATTTAATTCTAGGTGGTTACCGTCGCCTGAAGGAGCACTGTCGACCCTGTATGAGTTTGTTACATTAATTTAATTTTAATTTACTTTTAAGTCATTGGACGAATTAAGCCATAATGGTACCAATTAAATATTAACATATTATAACCGGAAATCCCATGTCCTGCATCAACGAATTATTTATGTATGATTGTATTTAATTATACATGTTTTAGTATTAATAAGAGAAAATTCTAAATTTATATTATTACAGTGATCTATGAATATGTGTTTCTAGACAACGATAATCCCCTATAATTGCGCAGTCGCGCTTTTAATCTATACTAATATTATAAAGAGTTTGTTTGTTTATTTAAACGCGCTAATCTCAGAAACTACTGGTTCGAATTGAAAAATTCTCTTTGTTTTGAATAGTCCATTTATAGAGGAAGTTTATAAACTATATAACGTCACGCTATGATAAATAGTATTATATATAAACAGTGTCCAGTACCGCGCGCCCCATGCGCACGCCGCGCCGCCGCCGTATGTGCTGCAGCGAAGCGTGGCCGAGTTCAGCTAGTAATTAATACCCATCAAAAAAAATTACCAAAAAACATTGGAAAAACTAAATTCAGAACATATTATTGTGATGCATCTATAAATATTTCTAAAACATCTAAATTTGGATCAGAATCAAGATATCAGGACCATTATCCTATCCTCATCTGATCCCTTTATACTTCATTCGCGATGGCGTCCGAGACTCCTTGGTCTATAGGCACTAAGTAAAATTCCATCTAATGTCTCTCTGTCCATAATTACATATCATTTTAAAAAAGAATAAAGCTTCGCTATGAAGTAAATTGCACTAAAGATATTGCACGTCGAGAAAGAATTGTTACGTTCTTCGCAAACGGTCTATTTGAAACATTTAAAAAAGTAAAAGTCACAGTTAATTGACACTCGGCTGCTTTTAATTGTCAAAGAGCCAACAATTAAACAAGTGTGGTGTTACTCAAAAGGGAAAAAATAAGAACTCCTTTTTCCTAAATAGCCAACAGCGAGCGCAACTAAGCGTTCGCCGCGGTCTGCCAGCCAGCTCGCCTTTTGTTTAACTCGTACTTGCACGCGTTCAACCCTCTGGCCACTTTAGGTCATGTTGCTTTTGCTTCTACTAAATGTTGTCTATCTCTCTTTTACAGAAGTCCGTTTTTTAAATTCTATTTTCTAGTAAGAATTTTTGTGCAGTCAAAGATGCTAATATTAAATTTAACTAACTATAAGAAAGGAGATCAATCAGTTTTGTATGGAGATCAGTCAATCAATTTATATATTTTTTTCGTTTTAGCGATTGAACCTTGTACTTTCAGATAAGAAGAATTTGTTGGGAAAATATCATGTAATTTGGTAATGGGGTTTTCATAGATATTGAATTTTGAAAGTATTACCTAGACTTCTATTACCTAATTCTCCAAAGTGTAAGTTAAAAAATAAATAATGACCTGGTTTTGATTGATGTCCTTTAATATATATTTTAAGGAAGAGTTAAAATTCCAAGACATCAATGACTGTTTAATATCTCATTTTATACTGTCAAAGCTAGAACTCTGCTGATCTAAGATATATTACTATAGGCGAATGAAACACCATATAATGCTCCTGATTTGGTTTATCTGGGTGATCTAAAAGATCTGAACGATTTCACCGACGTACTCTGGTCTTTCGGACCTCTAATTGATCTCAGTGTAAAACTCAAACCACCTTTAATTGGCCTTTAAATGTTACAAAAAGTTAATAATACATTAGCTTATAACGTAAATATCTTTTATAAATCTCGGAGTGCTTTAATAGTTCTTATATTTTGGCTTTTCGCTTCCACTCCTTTTACGCCTTTCAGCTTCCGGACTTACGTGGTCGAGGTTTTATTCACAAAAGCTCCGCCGGGGTTTTAAGAAACACTCAAGTTACGCTTTGTTTAGTGGCGATATTGTTTATTTCTAACTATATATATTATTCTAGTATTATCTGTTTCTAAAATTTCCTGACATTTTCATAGAATATTTTTTAAATAGAATCTTCTATACAAGAATAACTTAGGAGAATTTATTAAAATCCGTATAATCAAAATTTCAAATAACAACATTTAATCTTAATACTTAATAATCTTAATCAGAACTATATATACTTTCTTAGATCTCTAGTAGTGGTACCTACTTATCCAATGAGCTCTTTTCTCCTTTTATTCTTTTGGAAATGTTGAAAGGCCCGTACACGATAAAAGTATAAGAAAATTTCTTTTAAACCGAGTGTTAATTAAAAGTCTCCAAACTTTTCTTAACCTAATTTATAGTTTTGCGTTTTAATTTTATAATGAATACAATTTATGAAACCTTTAAAATATGTAGGTATTAAATGGAATCCTGGGTGGATCGGAGTTGTTGCCTCGGCAGAGCCCGGTCCACCCCGCTCAAAGGGCAAGGAGACACCGGGGAGTTTTAGTGGGTATTCTCAGTGCCGCTATGATCAGGCGCTGGGCGACCCCCACATATTCCTGCCGTCTAGCCAGCAGCAGGAGATCTGTAAGCGGATTACTCCTCGTCAAAAAAAAAAAAAGGTATTAAATGGAATAAATGTTGATAGAATTGTAATTTAAAGTCCAACTTGGTGTTATCTTCGCCTATCCGTAAACACAATCAATTATATATACTCGTATATTAAAGTCGGCAGACAGGCTAACCGGTCCACTTAATAGTGGGTCGCTACCGTTGCCACACTAGGTGCTGCAAGTGCGCTGCCGACTACACAGGATTGAGGATAAGGGATTGGATAGGAAAATGGGCTCTGGCATCCCTTACTCACTCACCGAAAGACAACAACACATGCTGTTATTTCACGGTCTTGATTCAGTAAGGACTTGATTGCTGCCTCCAGACGAGCTGCCCAAATGACTGCGAAACGCAGTATGCTCTGCCACTACTTTCTAGATCCAGACCATAGCCAAATTTGAAAAGTTCATTTCCAAAGTTGACCCTGCCGGGAATCGAACCCAGCAACCTTAGAACAGAGTGTTAAGGTAAGCACTCTAATCGCTCATCCAATGGGCTACTTAATACCACACCATCAAGTGGACAATCAGACTGTCTGCCGATCTTAACATTAAAAGTGCACCTTCAACCTGTCTAACTGATCTTTACAAGTTAATTGATTCCAATGACGTGTAGGTGAGCGTGTCATTGTAAATGCATTCCCGTGAGATAGTTGACAATTTTTTATTGCAAAACGAAAATCTAGATGGCGCGAACTAAGCTCCGCTTCAATATTTTACTGGATGTAACGTATTTGCAATAGAAGACACGATAATACGAATAAAACAGTGTATTACACGTGTATTCAATCTTCGTTAAAAGTTTTAAGAGTTGTAACTCTGTTAGAGTAGCTTCCGCTAACCGTATTACCATGTTTAACTTTCCACCTGTATTTGTGGCTAGATCGTAACTTCGAGGAACTTCGCTGAATCCAACTTGCCAAGACAGCGTTCTCTGCTCGTGTGTTTACACTTTTAAACACTGCCTTTACGATATTCTATTTGAATTCACTGTGAAGGAGGAGATATATGTAGTTTCTTCGGTTCCGACATTGTGTTTGAATTTTAACCTTGCATGTAAAATTGTGAGCTTGTTTTGTATGTAAAATAAAATGCCTGATAAAAATATGAAAAGTAAAATTATAGTACTGTGATTAAAACAAATGGTAGGTCCATTTGCTTAATTGCGATGAAACTGAATTACGTGAAATATTATGATGAAAATGAATAAATTAATACGATATTACAGCAGTAAAAGACTTGCAAATAATCTTTACTTATATTACTTTTGTAGCTTATTTTTAGTAATTTGCACTAGCAAGCGGTTCCCGGCTTCGTATGGATATTTTTTCAATTTTTTCTCTTCATAAAAACCTTCCTCAGACCTCAATGAATATTTGAAAAACTTTAATTAGCCGAATTGGTCCAGTCGCTCTTAAGTTTTACGCTTAGCAACATATTTAACTATTTTTATTATAAACTCCTTTTTTTCTGTTTTATCACTCCTAGTCGTTGATATGTTCTGGGGCACTGAATGGCAACATAGATGTCAACGCGATCGTTGACTTGCGGTAGTCTGGGGCCAGCGGTAAAAATATGTATAATTTTTATATATAGGCCCAGATTCTCAAGCGCCGCAAATACTCATCCTTACTCAAGGACTACGAGCTTGCGGTGCTCGCAGTAGAGACACTGGGCCCCTGGTCAACAGACATGAAGGCATTTGTAAGGGCTCTGTCGGCACGGCTGGTCGACTCTACAGGGGACCCTAAGGCTGGCACATACTTCTCTCAACGTATCGCCCTAGCGGTACAAAGAGGTAATGCTGCCAGCATAATAGGGTCGATGCCGCAGGCGGACCTGTTAGACGGGGTCTTCCTTTTGTAATCTGTATATATATATAAATTTTTATATAATGTAAATACATTAAGTTTTTATATATTACTGTAAATATTTAATTTATCATAGTCTACTAGTTATTTATTTATTTATAAGTATGTATTGCTATTTTGTTGAGTTGTAGCCCTTTTACAACATAAACACTGTATAATAGCGAAATTGATTTGAACGTGAAGCATGTCGGGAGGAATTTTAATTGTTGAAAATATATAGTTTTTGTAACAGTCTACTGGTGGTAGTTGGGTACCCTTGTCACGAAACAAAATAAAGAGTGACTTTAGTTTTGATTTGTGTGTGTCGGCCGGATGGAAGCAATGGATGGCGGCCGTTTGACCTTTGTGGGACAATAATTGCATTAAAAAGACATTTTGAATTGTTTGTGCGACGATCTAACAGTGGCGTGTAATACCTCTTCCCTTCAAGTGGAAAGGTAGTAGAAGACAAATGAAAAAAATTTGGTAAGTCCTTCATTTGGTACTTGCTGGTAGCAGAGACATTTATTTGGGCTCTACAATCGTAGACATTTGCATTGATTCCAACACTCGTAGATAAGTTAAATGTAATATTCGTTATATGTATTTGTTTACGTCACATGGATATATTATATTATTGTAGTCATATATTTTATGTAGTCTATCATAGATTTGAGCGGCCTATCGTCAAAATGTACTAAGAGATCAGTCTTGTGTGGTTTATAGCGACGATAAGAAAGCGACTCTTCGGAGCTTTTGCGAAGTTACTTGAGACAGTGAACCGGCGACACATTAAGGGAATCATTGACGACTTTTGGCAAGTTTGACGGTTTCATCGGACAAGTTTGGTGATTTTAGCAGTCATCTTGATTTGTGAAAATAAATCGTTCGTTTCGCCCTTACACAGCATTCTAACTCACCGCGCACCGAAGCTGGGATCGTTGAGTCAGACTTCAACACCTGGCCGATACTTTATTATTTTTTAAATGGATTTACAATCTTCGAAAACCAATCTTCGATTTCTAGAAAAAATCTTCGAACTCACCCTACTTAATAGAACATCGGAAAAAATAAATTCACTAAGTAAATGTCACATTATCTCGCCTTGACACCTCTCCAAAGACGATTTACGTAAATAAACTAGAAAGCATTCGTATTTTATTTGTCCATAAAAATGTCGGAGAAAGACACCGACGCCCTTTGCGTGACTGAGGGCGATGTATCACAGACAGGGGATGGGAAATAACGTCCCTGTTCTTAAGAAAACATGTGAGACACCTGTTTTCCTCTTGTATCTTTGATATAAGTCCTTTAAGGATAGTAAATTTAGTTACAATGAAGACGGTATGAAAAGTATATAAAAAAATCTTTAGGTTTTTAAGAATGTATTCTGATACTAGCTGTTCCCGCGACTTCGTAACGTGTGGTATTCGGAATAACGCGTAACTTTTTTGTTTGTAAACAGATTGAAATGAAATGTATGTAGGAACACGATTAGAGTCCCCGGCATCATCGGTCCCGAAAGGACACGACCAGGATTCTTCGTATCATTGGTCTCCACCCTTGATCACAGATAGGCGCGAATATTTGATCACGTAAGGTCACGCGCTGCAATTCCAAACAAAACGCCACAATGGGCACAAAATAAGTCCTCGATCGCATTGTCCACCAGCCAATCACACCAAATCAGATAACACTCCACCAAACACGTAGCACCAGTCCCTTGATGTCAACCGATTGCCTTCCCGTGAGGTACTCCCCGGCCGTCGTGCCTCTGAGCTAGCGCTCGGTGTTGTGTCAGAGTCAACGACAATGACATTCCGATCCCGCTGTCCAGTTGACAAATGACAGTTGTCAGTGCTGTTCACTCCCGTAAATCAAAAGCGCCGACATGTACACTACATATTACCCTAAGCTTGCTACAATGCATCAGTGGAAACCACATGAAAATCGGTTAACCCGTTTCTGAGATTAGCGTGCACAAAGGCATAGTAGGCAAAAAACGGTTTTATTATATATATATGAAAATTCACCAGCCTAAGCTGAACCCTACTTAATGTGACTGATCATATAGATCTGAGGTTAACTGAAATTGGAATTCCCAAAATCCTTTAACATTGTCAACGGTTTTCACTAATGGAGAGCATCCATGCAAAGCTAGTGGCGGATTGCTAGTAAGAATTATAAAGCTTTATATGGTAACGACAATTACTGTCATAATGATACATCAAATATTAATAAATTCTATCAATTATTTTTATTAAAAATATTAGCAGTTTTGCAAAATTTGCTATGATTTTAATGACATGTATGTATGTATGATATGCATCGTTACATATACATTCGTAAGTAAATAAATTTATTTATATGAAACTAAGGTACGCAAGTATCAAATGCTCTGTGAAATGCTTCATCCATTTTATCGTGATGGAAGTTTATGTTCGTTTCGGCCACGTCTCGAATGCGGCGATAACCGGAGGCTTTGTCTCTCGAAGTAAATGCACAGTATAGATCAATAAACAGTTGTCGGACTTACGTATTATATTTGAACACTTCGCTTTTAATTCCAACTTTGTTAAAACACTTTCATTTTATTCACATGTGTTTTAATTCCTGTTTATTTAAGTTCAATGTTAACTGTAACAGCCTTTATGTGACATGAATATCCCACTTTTTTACAAGTCTCCCTTCTGGGTGAGGAGGGAGACTTGTAAAAAAGTTAATATAAGACCCTGACTAAATTTATGAATAAATCACATTGGAACAAAAGTATCATTAATCCAGCATAGAACTTGCTATAATATATAACTTTATATTTTCTATAGTATTTTTGGAGTGATGTGTGGTCAATACATGTATTTCTATTGTGTCAGATCTACTTTGACCCAGTTTGTACAGTTAGCTACAATGTTGGTAATGTTGGTAATCTACACAAAAACCCTTAAAAAATAAATTAGAGACATTATTTAAAGAAATAGGAAATAATATGTAGATTTTAGCAATTTTTGTAAAAAATCTTAAAAGTCCATTATCTTGAAAAAGGTTAGATTTGGGATATGGTGTTTCATAGTCGAATCAGTCAGTAATGATAGAAATTAAAAGCTATACTGACAGAGCTTAGCCGGCAACCCTGATATATTAGCATCTTACACCATGTTTGGTACATTGCTATAATATAATATATCTATATTTTGGCATGTTAATATTTATTATAGTGGGTCGTCAGCCTGTTTGGCGACTTTCGCATAAAAAAGACCAATAATTTATTTACATTCCACTCAATGAATAAATAAGACTTGGAATTAGAATTACGTTGCTTGCAACTTGCACTATTTCTAATTTAATTATATATAATTTATTATACTTTGCTATTAACAGTTAATTTATTAGTTTCATAAGAAAATAAATACGAAATTTCACTATACCTGTCAATTTCCAAAATACCTCAATTTTTGCCGTGGGCGAGCACGGCAACTTTAAACCAACAATAGAATCCTTTCCCCAGCATTGGGACGTAATATTTGAAGGTACGTTACATATATATATGCAAAATATATACCCACTTAGCGTATATTTCAAGATATATAAAATTTAAATTACTCCTATAATTTCACTACTAAAATATAAGAAATAAAAATTTGGAAACGGTGTGAATATGGTTCAAAATATTCCAACTCCAAGCATCCATTCTGTTTATACTGCACAACAAAGATAATAACACCCCAAAAGGATTCGATAAGATCCGTCAATGCCCCACCAATTGTAAGACGTAAAATGTATTCAACCAACGTAGGATAATCTCTACTTACTTTATACTTACACAATATTATTGTTTGTGGACTGCGCTTTACAAAATACGCCATTTCTCTTAAAAGTTGTCAAACAGTTTATGTAACTTAGTCACTAAACACATTACCTTATAATATAAGTAGTAAATACACTGAGAACCCTATCTGTTGATAGTAGACGAAATGTCAGCATGCGTGTTCTTGTGTTTCGGTGTAAGGAATAAGGGATGTCAGAGCTCATTCCCCTATCTTAATCTTGTCATTTACCCTATCCTGTCGGAGTCGGAGTCGCATACTATCGTTGCTTGTCTGTCTCCTTAGGAGACGGTAACTTTCTCTATCACTATGTCTTTAGTATTTTAATAATCATGATATTAATGTCACTTAACATGAACTTGGGCTTTTCAGTTTGTTCCTTGTAATTTAAGATTCCAATTTTTGATACATAGTTTTTTCAATATATTATTTAGATCTTCTAGCTAGAATATTCATATATTTTCTTATTTATTTGTTTGTCGTTTGAATGATTATTTGTTTTTATCACTTCATTTAAATGAAGATTCAGGTATTGAGAAGGAGCGTAGGACTTTGATGGTGAAAACCCGCTGTCACTTCGATCACTTAGATTTAATATTTGTCTATAAATAAAACTGATTTTTAAAAGGTACATCTTAATGCCCTTCAATGTGTAAATTATTTTTATTATAAATGTTTTTTTTTTTTATTTATTTTAAAATTTACAGATAGTTTACACATATGAATAGTTTTTCGGTGACCTTTACACTAAGCATTAGCATATTAATACTCATTATTAAACTCATTATTAATAACATAGTTTTTAAGTTATTTTATTCTTCTGTAAAGAAATATTCGAAATAAAATAAAATTGTAGAGAAAGTACCAGTGCCACGATATCTGAAGACCAAGGTTTACAAAGTGCGTCCTGACGACTACAAAGTAATGGCGTATGGTGCCGAAATGTGGCCTCTGATCCACAAACTCTGAAAAACCAAAGTTGTCGATATTGAAGAAAGATTCAGCAAGCTGAATTGGTAATGGGCGGGTCACATTTGTCGCAGAACGAATAAATGATGGGTTAGACGACTTCTCGAATGAAGGCCACGAATTGGAAGTCGCAGCCTTGGACGACTTGAAAGGCATCGCGGGAAGCGGCGCGTAGAGGACCGTGCCTGATGGTGAGCCTTGGGAGAAGCCTACATCCGGTAGTCGAGTGATACGGGATGAAGATGATGATAACGATGAGAAAATAAGTGATTTAAAATGAATGTTAATGATTAAAAAAAAAAAAAAAAATTCTGTTTAAATTGAAGATCTGAGAAGCCAAGAAAGGGTTTCTAGTCTAGTTGTATATCGAGGTCTTTACTTAATGTTAACATACGTTATAACTCAAATATTCTACGAGATGTTCGAAAATTTCTGTTTATCTTCAGTTAATACAGATTTGAGCGCTGAAATTGTGTAAGGAACAATTACACAATCCAATTTACTTCGAGCTGAAGTTTCTTTTGTAGTTTGTAGTGACAGGCATACTGCTTCCGCCGTCATCAGACAGTCCACCTTTTTTATTAAGTATACTTATTTAATACTAATAAAATTTGTCTCAAATTTCAGTTTTTATGTAAGAATTTTAAATAATTCATTTCAGTAGTGGCAGGGCACACTGCGTTTCGCAGTCATGTGGGCAACCTTCCAGGCAGTAAACAACCCCTTACATAAGAGCACCATGAAATAACAGCATGTTTTATCAGACAGGCTGACGGCCCACTTGATGGTAGGTGGCTACTGTTGCCTATAACATAGGCAACGCCATAGCTACTTCAAGTGCGCTGCCGACTATAGTAGGATTAAGGATAAGGAATTGGATAGGAAAACGGGCTCTTGGATAGAATTCGACGGTCCATACGTAAACCATCGAAAGTGATTTTTGACATTTTTCACCAGAGCGTTTTAAAGTTTGTTTGTGGTATATTTCTTAAATAAAAAGATTTACATTCAAATTTCGAGATTCGTGATAACAAAAAAAGGTAATATCTTTGTACAGACATGTTTGTTTATGAAATTTTGCTATGGTTTTGTAGAAAATTGAGTTTCTATTGATTACGACGTAATAAAAACAATGTTTACCATCGAGACTGCCACTTTCGATTGTTAAAACTGGAATTATTATGGAAAGTAAAAACGAAACTGGCAATTTCGATCTTAATACGTCGGATATATTTTACGAAAATATTTAACGTAAGTGGTAGTTTCCATTATTTACGCTGTAAATAAATGTATTAATATACCTATACAACATTCTTGAGAGTGGTAGTTTCGTCTCGCTCACACCTCACCTACGCCCGCGTAAATACGGGTAATCTAGATTTTCGATGAATTACGTCACAAATTTTATTTACTTTGGATGTTTTACATATTAAATTTCTGTTATAAACAAAATACAACTTAATTTCTTTTTCAGGATATAAAATATAGCGTTAAAGAAACCGATTCAATGAATAAAAAAAATTGCAATTTTGAGTTTCGATTATTTACGTAGGGGCCGTCGAATTGGTGTTTAAGTAAGTGAGGATAAAGGCTTCCTATCCCTTATCTTTAATCTTGCATGGTCGGTAGCGCACTTGTACCACCTGTGGCTTTCCTTGTGTTATAGGCGACGGTAGCCACCTACCGTGGCTTTCAGCCTATCTGCCGAAAAGTCCAAAAAAAGTACTGGCTACTTTTTATTTACAAGTACCTATGTTTCAACCTGAACGATTCAGTAACTACCAGTAATTTACATTCATTCAGATAGTCAGGCTGCACTTCAAGCACTAGACTCAGACTCTACAGTCTCAAAGCTTGTGCGAAACTGTGTAGACTACTTAAATACCTTAGGGCGCAAGAACAAAGTGGTCCTAAGATGGGTACCTGGCCATATGGGGATCGAAGGCAATGAAATTGCCGACGAATTGGCTCGTGTAGGCGCAAAAGGTAGGCTAATAGGTCCTGAACCTATGTGCGGACTACCAAATAGCCTAGCTCGCTGGACCATATGGAACCAGTGCTTTATTAAATCTTACCAACGCTGGATTAACTTGCCAGGGTTGAACCATTCCAAAGCGCTTATTAAAGCCTATAGTCGAAACGTGACAAATCAGGCTATGTCGCTTAGTAGGAGCAATTTGTGTATGCTATCTAGGGCACTAACGGGGCACTGCCGCCTCAATAGGCACCTAAAAGTAATGGGGCTCACTAGTACGGGAGAGTGTCGCTTCTGCCATGAGGCAGAAGAAACACCAATGCATATCCTGTGCGAATGTGGCCCCCTGATGCACAAGCGCAGTCACATCCTAGGAAGTCACACAATGGCTTGTGAAGATGTGAAGAATGCCTCTATCAAAAAAGTACTACAGTTCCTTAACGTGGTAGGTATAGGTAGAGAGCTTTAGTTCACGTGGCGATCACAATATTTTAGCAATGGACGAAGTGATACTGGTACTCTAGCAGACAGAAATAGCCACTAAGACAAGATAAGATAAGATAACTACCAGAGCGATTCCAGTCAATGCAGACAGCTGGTCTAAAATCCATAATTTATCTTTATTTATTTATCTTTATTTACTTTTTAAAAATTTGTTGAATGAGAATATTGAATACAGCAGTAAGTACAAATTGAATTTTATTTTCCATTGTGTTTTAAAAATATGAAAATAAAGTGTCACATGGATATCCTTCCGATTTACACTCGGACATGTCAACTGTAAATTCACGAACTTTTGTTTTAAATATTTAAAAGCCTTTCATTGAAACATTTATGAATAAAATATCACGATAAAAGAAACTATCAGCGCGAGTGCTTCAACGTGTATGGTTTTTGTTATCAAAACACAACTTTTAATGGACTTTCATAAAATATTTATTACTATGTAACATTTAGTTCATATGAATACCAATAACTAAAAATAATATGTACGTATATTCAGAAAATATTATAATATATTTGAAAAAGAACCTTATAATGCTATAAACTGACATTCCATTAATCCTTATATTCCATTCTCCAAACCAACACATTGCATCGGCGGAAATGTTTTCAATATTAAATTTTTGTTCTTTGTTTTTATTCTTACTTAAAAAAAGAAATTAAAATTACTAATAAATTAATCAACTTAAATGTAATTTTATTCCTATATTTGAAATTTAACCTCTATGTTGCTAGAGATATCGTTGATTCCCCGTTAGATTTTATAGTTCAGTTTTCTGACGATGTCTTCCAGCTCGTAAATTTATGAAGATAACATCTAACAAGTCGTTGGAAATTTGGAAGGTCAGTCGCTCTACCGCATCCTCCACTCGAGAGACGTGGTCAGCGACGACCGACAGGTCGATGCAAATGCTTAAGCAGCCTGGGTGAGCAGTTTTGCTTCAAGAGAGTCGATAACGCATGCGGTCTTTTCGTCATCATCAAACGCTGGGTGGCCGTTGGGTCGAATTAACGAGGGATTTGGGATAAGTTGGAATCCATCTTCATCGATATCGGCATCCTATCTATGGATCTATGCTAGATGAGAATGGGAGGTATCAGACAATGGGGTGGGTTCGACTATAATTTCGGTATACAGGGAGCGTAGTTGTAATCAGTTTCTTCTGAAGGGAAAGAGGAATAATAATAATAATAATAATCTCAAGAGGCTCTCACTAGATGGCTGGATCAAGGGGCAGATACAGAAGGCGGTACTTCTTGACACGGCACGAATTGTTAGGAGGTTCCTCACTCTGCAGCCCTAACCACCGGTAGCTTGGGCCTTGCCCAGCTACTAGTGGACATCTAATTTTAAGTTTTTTATAATATTTATTGTTTTTATATACATATATATTGTAAAAAAATTAAAAATAAGAAAAGAGATAAATAATGGCTGCGTTTCGGTGATCTCTTCGGAGAGACCGAGGGTTTTGTCTGTGCGATACAAGATCAGGTGGTCAAGACACGGAATTACCGGAGGTACATCATAAAGGATGGCACAGAAGACATATGTCGAGCCTGTCGTCATCCTGGAGAGACTCTCCGACATGTCACCTCCGGTTGTTCGGCGCTTGCCAACACTGAGTATCTGCACAGGCACAATCAAGCGGCCAGGATCCTGCATCAGGAGCTCGCTCTGAAATACGGCTTTCTTGAGCGGAGGATACCTTACTACCGGTACTCGCCAGAACCAGTCCTCGAGAACAGCCGTGCCAAGCTCTACTGGGACCGGCCCATCATCACGGACAGGACTATTCTAGCGAATAGACCTGATATCGTGTTGATGGACCGGAAGCAGTCGCGGGTGTTTTTGGTGGATGTCACTATCCCCCATGACGATGGTCTCGTGAAGGCTGAAACCGAGAAGAGGAGGAAATACCTCGACTTGGCCCACGAGATCGTCGACATGTGGGCCGTGGCATCCGTTGAAATCATCCCAGTTGTTCTGTCCGTAAATGGTTTGATCCCAGTCAGCCTCAGGGATAACCTGGGGCGGTTGGGATTCCGTGGCGGTTCCCTCCCGGGCCAGATGCAGAGAGCGGTGCTGCTCGATACAGCCAGGATAGTACGTCGGTTTCTGTCCTTGTCGCCCTGAACCCCGACCGACTGTGCTTCTGTCGGGGGTTACACCGTCTCCCCCTCATTTTGGCTTTTAGAGGGGGAGACGAGTCAAAATTTCTAAATAATAATAATAATTTATTTGCCATGACCATGGGTATTGGTATACCAGAGATGACATAGACACGAGGTGCGGTGTTATTCGCCCTCAACAGCTCCTCCACATTCTCCGGTGATCGTGATGCGTGGAGTAACAGCTATTGCGTTCGTGCAGGTGACGTCAAGGGATTGTATCACCTCATACGTGCTGCCTGGCCCTTTAAGGGTGTCAGGCATCTGATGCAATTGCTAAGAGGGGTCCCTGAGGGACTTATTGAGGAAAGCATTCGGTCTGCAGTCCTAACTTGAAGAGAACCGGGCGGTGGTCAGTTGAATTGAGTTCGTGGACCGTCTTTCACTTGCATATTTCTGTAAATTATTAAATACTTGTTGCTAATGATTAATTAGTTAACTTTTTAAACAAATTTGGTGCTCAACCATCTTAACTTAATACCATTCGATATAAGTGATCAGAACTTAGAATGGATTATGTAGGAGTTATTTTTTCGATATTTATACTGCTTAGAACCACTCGACCATGACATTCTGTCTCACAGGTCCCGGGTTCAATTTCCGGCAGGGCCAACTTTGGAAATGAATTTTTAATAGTTTTCTCTGGTCTGGCAAGGAGTGACAGGACATACTGCGTATCGTTATTTGCTCATTTGGTCAGTATGTCTGGTGGGTGTAACGACCCCTTTACAGAAGTCAATTATGAAAAAAGAGCAGATGTATTGTTGTGTTTCAGTAAATGAGTATAGACCTTGAGACTTTAACATCAGGACAACTCTATTGATGAAGAAGAAAAATACTATCTCGCCATTATAAATACATGAAGAAAATAATACTCATCAAGTTGAAGATTTATGTCCCAAAGTGCTCAAAACTGTAGATGTATATTATCAATACGTTCGTATCAACATTCACATCTTGCGAGTGAAAAATTCCATAGAGGTCTCGCGGCGGAACGAAAACAACAACTACAAAAATAAACTACAGAATGACAATAAAAGTATCATGGAATCATAAAGCGCGGGAAGTGACAAGATACGCCTTCATCCGCACATATCAGCTACATAGCTCACTGCGCCGTGTTCGTTTTTCAAACTGAATGGGTTCCCTCTAGTGGAAGTAAGTCGACGTACTAGCAACTTCTGTGACACCGATTCGATTTGTTCGCCTTGTTTTTATTGCTATATGCTTCCGCATGAAATGTTTACTGTCGAGTTTCCACTAGGTACTTTTATCTTTGTTTCTCGCATAAACTATCATAAGATTGTCGGCATCCATTTTACCTTAAACATATAGTTACTATTTGCTGAAATAAATCTATCATTTAATTTAATTACAATTAAATCGCAGTGATTTTAACAAAAAACTAATTAATTTAATTTAATATTAACGTCTTCTAATTGAAAAAAAGTGTGTGTGTAAGCTTCGACGCACGACGAATGGAGTTTCCTCTTTTAAACGTATAAAATTTTCCTTGTGTCATTAGATAACTGGATACCTAATTATTTTATAATTATTTAATTACTTTCTATATACTCAGATGTCACGTGTTCCAACAAAAGGTATGTTAGTTACGTTCAGTATAAATAGTTCATTTTTCAATGACAGATGTCGCTGCGCCGGCAGGTTATATTTCGTTCCTCAACGCGGACTACACTTTTCATACAAGATTTCGACTTTTTATAATAGAGAATAGAATTAGCGAACATAAATACATGCGTCAGCTGTCGCACAAATGTCAAAGTGACAGATAACGTAACACTTTTTAGTTAACGGTTGTATTAATTTTACTCCCCATAAAATTTCCATACCGGGAGCCTTATATGAAAATCGATCTTTAAGAAGTTAAACTTCAGAAATAATTTTAATGTATTAGGTAAAATGATTGATTTTTATCCTGCTTAGAAATGCATATACATGGAAAACAACTATTCAATAGGGGATCGGACAGTAACCAGATTAAAATCTAAAATGTACTTAGAAAGAAAATATATAATTTTTTACGATTATTTATCGAATAATAATTTAATATAATTCATTCAAATATTTTTAAATGAAGAAAAAAATTTTTATTATTTACAATATTTTTAATCTATACTGAAACACCAATCACAGTGCGTGACGTCATTTGTGGGCAATCATTGTCTTATGCCAATGCAGCTGTTTCGTTATGATATGACCACAAATGACGTTACGCGCTCTCAGATGAACTATCGTGGCGTTTTGGCGGCATTTTCAAACAAACAATATTAAAACATGATTTTGAGTACCTAAAAGGCTATAAATAAATAAAATAGTATTTTTTATGGGAATAAATATCCATGAAGATTAATTTAAAACACTTTCTGAAAATTTGTCCGAACCCCTATTGCCATTGTGTAGTCGCCTTTTTAAAGTTATATAACAGAGACAATATATTATAGAAAAAAAAAGTTATGCTTCACCTAATGACGAGTGTATCCAGGTGGCAAGTGAATGCAAGTTTACGAAAAAATCAAACGGATCTGCTACGTTCTTCATAATGGTGTCAAAACGAAATTATACAGTGTTTATACAGTACTACTCTTAAAAGTGTAAGCAATACACAAAGCGTATACAATATAATAAATAGCTCACGCTAAATATTGAAGCTACGCTAAAATAATGGAACAAGCAATTTAAAACTGATTTCAAATATAATTTGAAGATAGCACATCTGCAAATGAGATCAGGTATATTCAAAACTTTTGAAGATTCAAATTAAAACACCTCAATACAGTACAATGTACGAGTTTGTAGCGAAACAATCTGCGACTTCAAACTTTCTTTGGACTTTCTAACTTACTTCAACTTGCAAACCAGGTTTCATATGGTACCAAGTTTGTCGTTCTTTTGAAATGTCTACTTACATACATATATGGTAGGTTTAAGGTTTCTATTTAGTTAGAGTTTGAGTATGAAAAATAAATGTTAGGAAAATATTTTTTTAATACATTTGCTCAAAAAGTGGCGTATTGCAGGGACGTATAGCGTTCGGGATGTGGGCTATTACACACTCGTGCTTTTTTTTTACCTTTCCCGCACTCGTGCGTTCTCTTTCCCAACTGTCAAAATAATGTCTATTAAAAAGAAAAACCAACCATGAAGTTTTTACTAAAAAGTTTTTATGATTCAGGCAAATACGTATATTTCTAAAAAGAAGCTACGAATTTGTTTCAATATCAGATTTAATGATTTGATTTAATGAGTTAGGTTAGGTTTAGTATCCGATTGACTGCCGCGAAAATTCTACTGAAGACTTGGCTGTATGGGCATAGTTTCCTTTGCCTACCAGAATGGTTGAAGAAAAAAAATCTCTGCTTATATTCTACGGTTGGCGCCATTTTCCAGAAATTTTCTTTGCGAGTTTAGTTGTTTGTTTTATTAAATTGCTTCATTTTTTCGCAACTGTATTAAAAATAGTCGTTCAGTACACGTGCGGAACCGTCATTGCAACTTGTTCCGACTGTCAAACCTCGCCTTCGGCTGCGCCTCGGCTCGGGTAGACATTTGTCGGAACTCTTTGCAATGACAGCCTTTCCGCACTTGTAATGAAATATACTATAACAGTTTATAAGTAAATTATTATAAATTAAATATTAAACATATTAGGTCGGGGAAAAAGTATTTTCGCATATAGTATGCATAAACTTGTAATAAAATATCTTTGGCTGTACTATTTGTATCTGGCTGCTTTTGATGACATTAAAAAGGTTACATTTCAAAAAAGGCTTAACGCTCTGTTCTAGGGTTCCCGGGTTCGATTCCCGGCAGGGTCAACTTTGAAAAATAAACTTTTCAAATTTGGCTCTGGAGTGGATTTGGAAAGTAGTGGCAGGGCACACTGCGTTTTCGCAGTCATTTGGGCAGCCCGACTGGCGGCAGTAACCACCCCCTTACAGAAGACCACCGTGAAATAACAGCACGCGTGCTGTTGTGTTTCGGTGAGTGAGTAAGGGATGCCAGAGCCCATTTTCCTATCCCCCTCCTAATCCCTTATCCTTAATCCTACTGCAGTCGGCGGCGCACTTGCAGCAGCTTTGGCGTTGCTTGTGTTATAGGCGACGGTAGTCAAGTGGACCGTCAGCCGCCTGCCGACCTTAACATAAAAAAAGGAAACATATTAGTAAAATGTTGTTTTCATTTATTTTTATTTCTGTCAAAATGAGTGAATCTAATGAAGACATTCGATACATTTTAAAAGATTATTACAAAAAAGGAAAAAAATGCAACGCAAGCCGCAAATAAAATTTGTGACGTTTATGGACCTAATGCAGTGTCAGTAAAGGTACCACAATTAAATAAATTCCATTCCAACGGACTAATGACTTTCCCAACCAACAATTTACTTAGTTGTTGATGTGTGTAATATACTTTTACACAAGTCATCGGATTATGGGAAAAAATAGATTTCAAGTTAGATTAATTATTTTCCTAAGTATGTAAAAACTTTCATCACTTCGGCAGATTTTATGAATCCTTCGAAAAATATCAATGAAATATGTATATAATAACAATATCGTAAATGAAGGAGTACGAAATCAATTAATTCTCTATTTGATGATTTCTGCAAACTTACGCCTGGATCAAAACATATATGTTTTGACTAAGAAATGTATAACTAAGAAATGTATATATACATTTCTTAGTTCATTTTCATATTTTACTAGCGACCCACCCCGGCTTCGCCCGGATGCAATTTTTATATATAAGAACATTCCCCGTTTATCCCTCTTTCCATTAGTGAAAACCGAATTAAAATCGGTCTACCCGTTCACGCGTGATGCCGTGACCAAGGGAAATAGGGATTCATTTTTATATATATAAAGATTATATTTCTCCCTTAAATATATTTATTAAGCTTATGTATGTAGAATATACTTTGATAATCTCTACTCGTTTCCTGAAGCGTTCGTTTTATTAAACAATTTTTAGGTCGTTACATGCAGACATAGCAATTTATATGAGGCAATGAAGTTAATAATTCAAATTTTATCGCTTGCAGTCACATATAACATTTCAATATTGAGAAACGTGAAACGATATTCGCATAAAATCAGTATAAAAACTTTCATCTCAGCCGTAGGATATCCACTGCTGGACAGTGGCCTCCCCCTAATTCTACAAAAAGACCGATCAGAAGCGCTTGGATCCACCGTCGACCCGCAGTCCTTATCAGGTCTTACCTATCTACCTCGCGGGTGGACGTACGCTGCGCTTGCCGGTCAGTGGCTCTTCGGACTATGTGTCCTTCAACTTATTAATCCTCCGGATTATGTCAATAACTTTCGTTCATCAACGAATCTCCTCATCCCTGATTCGATCTCGCACTGTAACCCCGACCATAACCCTCTCCATAGCTCGTTGAGCTTTCTTACGAGGCTCATAGTTAGAGACTCAACATAAGCCATATGTCATAACTGACAACACACAATTCTCTCATTAAACTTATTTCTCCCCCCCTAGGTGGGCCAGGACCTTGTCGTGGTGGGGGGGCTCACCCTTGGCAATCCGGGCGGTTGCAGGGGTCGGTGCTTTTTTCCTCACCGACCTTTGCTCGACTGACCGGATTGGTTTTGGGGACAAAGAAGGCCCACACGACGTGGGCTCCGAGCGGGCTCCGTTAAACGGAGCTCGTGGCGGAGTCCAATAGAAGATTCCTTTTACTCGACACTGGCGAACAATGGCCGTCTTCGGGATGAGCCGAATCGCCAATTTTAAAAAAAGAAGAAGAAGAAGAACTTATTTCGAATTTAGCCTCATAAACCCGGTAGCCCATTTCGAGGTTTTAACCACCTTCTTACAGGAGACCTTTCAGTTGGATACTGGAGCAAGGGATGTTAAAAACCATTTCCTTTGGTTCCTATCATTTATTTTTAATTAAGAATTCCAGTATTTGAATATTGATAAATTAACATAACGATGACTAATGGCCACCATAACTTTATTTAAATAAAACCTATTAATATACTAAGAGATTCATTATCTAAATTTAGAGACCCTTAAATTGTTCTTCATTCTTTTCTACGTGAAAACGGTTTTCTTTTACCGAACAGATGAACAATGGGTCAATTAATAATGATGTAGTAGTTCGCTTAGGCACATAGCTCCAAATTTGCATGTGAAAGAGATGAGCCTACCTTGTTTTCACAAGCATTGCCGTAAGTAAATGTTTATGTTGGACCGTTAGTGAAAATGAAACACGGTTTCGTTTTTATGTCCAACAGAACGTGTTTTACATGTTTTATAATAACTTCAATTATCTCTGTTATTTTGGGTTGGTAGATATGGAGAATTATTGTCTGATATCAAATTAGTTTAGAAAGTGCCGCAATTTAGCTGAAAGTCTACTTTATAGGCTACTGACTACGTATGGTTGTCTGGAAATCCACCAAGAGATGTTCTCTCATACGACTGCCGACTCTCATAGGACTAAGAGGTAGTAGTAAAATTGGCCGTAGTCCTGTTTTGATGATGCTTGTGTTCACAACTCATTGTGTTATTTCACTATGATCTTTTTTGAGGGAGACGGCCTAAACAGGTTAAGGTTGGAACGTAATGCCTTCCCATTTTCAAAAACAAAAAAATGCTTTTTATACCAATTCGCATTCAGGACAACCACCTATTCTTATTTATTTTATTTTCTCATGTCAAAATGGAAATTTTCTTTCCAACTTCTATTCCTTTGAAATTGTGTTATTCATAAAACACACAAGGTTAGCATATATATGTATATAATCAAGAATTTCAAAGACATTGTGTTTCAAATCTCCTATCAAAGTCTATATAGAACTGAGTCAACATTCAGATTGACTATCAGAATAATCAATTCTGATGAAATTGTCTTTATTTTTGATACAGCATAGAGAATAGGAGCAATAAGAGTATCAGGACATATTGGCAGTCTTGAACTTGGCTGCCCAACTGACGGCACTTTTACAGAAGATCACCGCGTATTAGCACGTATATTTTTATTATTCTCTGATTAGATAGAGAATAATAAAAATAATAATAAATGATAGAGACGCAAGAGCCCATTTCTCTACTCTGATATTACTTCATATCTAATTACATATACTCCGTATTTATAGATTTTAGCGAGAACGACTACGACGGCCTATAAAGGACATCACATCCAACGCAACGCCTGCGAGTTCGTCAAATGTTTTCGTTTAAAACAAATGACTATTGGTCACATATTTTCATTATTTTTAATAAGCATAATTCTACAGTACAAAAGTAAGTAACTAGTTATATTTTCAACTTATCTTTTAAACCGTCAGTTGTGGAACTGCTTTGCACCCTCTGGTGTTTTTAGGTTTTCTCTCATGGGTTACCTATGGGTAATAATATAAAAATTTTACAATTAAAATTTAAAATTAAAATTAATTTTAAATTTAAATTTTAAATTAATTAAATTTTTTACAATTTTAAAGTTTAGATCAAAATTTATATTTTATAATTAATACAAGTACTCAGCTTTTGTTCGCCCATTTCATACAAAGAAAGCTCTACCAAAAAATTCGTAGCAATCTACATTTTATGTAACATTATAAGTTGTTCCAGTTTAAGCTCGAAAATTGTGACTTATTGAAACTCGTTTAATAAAGAGCTGTTTGGCAAAGTGCCAAAATAATACTGGAATAAAGTGATCGAATGCTGGCCACGGAGAATAAGGGGAGAGTTCCCTATATCAGTGCTAAGCTATTGTTAGAATTAGTAGTGTTAAAGAAACAGCGATAGCCTAGTGGGTCCAATGCTACCGAAACGCCAGATGCAAGTTTGAAACTCGGCTGAAGTTTGAAGTCAAACCTTTAACTCTTCATCTGGTTTTTGATTTAATATATGGATTAGAAATAATAATAATTTCTTCTAACGACCAAGAAAAATATCGCGAGAAAAATTGCTGGTGTTTAATGTCTAGCAGTCTTCGAAAACATGTGAAGTGGCTAAGATTATTTGCCCCCAAATTGAAAAGATGCTCTCCTCAGACAGAAATAAAGTTTAGTTTTTGTTTCTAGTTTAATTTTGATATATACATTACGTTAATTCATACAGGGTTTAAGTAAAAAATAAAAAAATTTAACAAGAAAGTTATGAAATTTTCAACTGAATGCAACTTACTTACCATGATTGGATATTCTACAAAAAAACTGAGTAATTACCCTGAAAAGGTTAAATTTATTTAAATAGATTTAGGCCAAAATAATAGTAACCATTCTATTTTACATGGAACAAGTCTACCTTAAATCGATCTTACAAGTAAGGAGTGGGCCAAGAGAACTGTGAGCTGTGACTTTCCCTGTAGAGCTGCAGATATTTAGGCGATACTTTAACAAACAAGTAAAAGTACTTGAAGTAAGCTTAAAGTTTTCTGCCTGTAACTCAAAAAGAACAAATATATAAATAATAGTTTTTGTTTAGTATAGCAAATTAAATATATATCATTAGAAAAATTTTCCTACAAAAATATTGATCCCTGATCGCCTTAATCAGGACGGCCATAGCGTAGCTAAATAGCCTTGTAAAGTTGGTGAAAAACTGAAACACTGATTTAGAACCACGTGGTTCTAAATTTCACATTACGGATTCTTTCGTATTGCCCGATCCATAAAGATGAAAATCTTTGCGGTAGCTCTATTCAGAAAAATTATTTTATTAAATGAAGTGCCTTTATTTTCTTCACAGATTTTATGTTTATTAATAACCTGATGCTTATTAGCCTTGAAAATATTTGCAAATGTTACTCTGAAAAATCGTCTAAAATAAAATAAAGATTGAAACAAACATTTTCAAAATCAAAGTCAAGGGACAAATGTTTTCTAAATAATTAATACTAACATAATAAAAGCTGAGGAGATTGCTTGTTGGTTAGGTTAGGTTGCTCTGGAACTGCCAGTTACATAGATTTTAATTTCTTTTTTATTTTCTCATTTTATAGGCTAATTTTTAGAAAGGTTACATAGGTCATCAGGTTCTGGTCCTCAAAAATGAGCAAAAGGAAAAATTTGTGCCGGCGGGCGATGAGATGCCATGCGACGCGTAGGGTCAATGGCTGACGGCGTCCTCCGGCGAGAAACGAATATTACCGAGAAAAGCCGACATGTGCATGCCTTTGTCAATAGAAGTTAAACGACGGGGAAACCGCGGCACACAGCTAGTATTTTGATATTTTAAAAACAATTATTATTAAAGATTTAAAACGATTTAAATCAATTATTTAAATATAAAAATCGGTTTATTCTTTTGGGATTAAGGCGACTCCAGCCGCAAAACTCGTCCTGTACTGAATTGACGGGACTGTTGAGGGGGAGTTGCTACTTGCAAAAAAATTAAATAAAGTATAATTAAAATTTTTCTTTTGATGAGCCTTCAGATAGTGTATCTTAAAATTTATCTTAAGAATTAGCTATTTAAAACATTGATTATTAAGCAAATCGCACGGTTACAACATCGATATTAGACCGCAAATTAGTAATTTTTTTATATATATAATTTAAAAAATAATTATGATGAACCCCTTTCATATATCCTGCAGATGATTTGAGTATTTTTTTAAATTATAATTATTATGATAATTTAAAAGGAAAACGGTTACAAATAAGTGGATTTTTTATCATTAGGGGCTGGCGTCGCCTTAAATATTCCATTAAAAATTTATTGAATAATCGGTAAGTCTGTATTTAATATTGTAATATTATATGGTGTTGAAAATACTGTTACGAAGAATGAAAAATACGAAGAATGGAAATGCTAAGAGAATAAAAAACATAGAGTACACATGCAATAAATTGGAAAATCAATTGTAAGTATCAATTTCAAATTTTATGTAAGAGAGGGGCCCGTTCAATCGAAACGGGCCCCTCTCTTTTTTGTCACTCCCCATTTTTTTTATGCCAACGTAGACCCCCATCGAGTCTACCGTGGACCCCTGAGGGTCCATCTGGACCACTTTGGGAACTAAGGGTTTAAAATAATAAAATAGATTGCAAAGTTCATATTTCTTTATTTGTATAATCAGATGTGTTTACATAGAAGTGTTTCTTCTATTTTTTTCTCATAGATTTTCTCAGAGAAGTGCATTTTTCAAGTATTCACCCTTCACAATAAAAATTTTCAGCTACTCACTACGGGCAAAATAACTCAGTAACTTGGAAGTAATACATCACTCTGCGACGTAAGTGCGGATAGTCCGCCGATCTCTATTGATATTGCCATTAATCATGGCTACTCTGGTTGTGTAGGAAGCCAAAAGGATGCAGAAACATTTTCATAAAACTTTTATTTTTGTCACAAATGTTTATACTAATTATTAAATGTCGCGATAGGAACACCATGACCGTAATCTTTGCGGAAATCTTTTGGATAAGTATTTTCGTATTTTATGTGTTTTAAAAAAGAAACATGTAATTAATAACATTTAATACGTAATATTAATAACTTAATATATGTTATTTTGTTTTGTTATATTTTTTCTTACTTTTCACAATTACTTTTCTTGTTATTATTATTATGAAGTCGTTTGTTTTGACTGATTTTCAACGCACAGCAAAGCTACTAAGTCTAGAAAGTGAAATTCTAGAAGCAATTCTACAATTTTTGAAAATTTAAACTCCGTACAAAGCCGGGGGCGGGTCGCTAGTAATCTATATTAACAAAATAGAATCGCTAAATGTTTGCTAAGTGTAAAACTCGAGAACGACTGGATCGATTCGGTTATTTTTTTAAATGTTCGTTAAAGTCCGAGGAAGATTATCATGAAAAGTTGGATTTAGAACATAAGATTCAGGAGTTAGAAATAATATATTATTGAAATGTTTGTCAATATCAATGTTAATATTAATTATGTTAATAATACTAATAAACACTGTTAATGTTACTAATTAATGTTAATATTAATATTAATTTTGTTAATAATTTTTATAATTATCTATATAATTTTAAAGAGATTCTGACCATTTATTGAAGAATAATTTCTTTGATCAAAGGTTTGTTTCGAAACAAAATAACTGACGTGCACACAGGAAACAATGCGTAAAGTCCATCCGTAATTACATAATTACAATTAAAAAAAAACTGTATTTGCATGAGTTTAAACGCATTTAAATTTTTCTCCTCTAAAATATTCAACTCATTTTAATAAACAAATGGGCAGCTTAAAAAAAGGCAAATCGAAAATGCGCTGAAAAGTTACTGTACGAAAGTTCCATTGTATTTTTGGACAAAGGATACTAGAAAAATACACATTTTCATCGCCGCGTATTATGTCAATTGTAGCCAAGGTGTATTTAACGCCAACTGTGGATATTATTTAATATTTATTGAAAACTAACCATTGTGAAGGTAATACGTTTACTTAAGCAAATAATTTTAAATTGCCTAAATAAACATGTACTCTAATAATTTATAAGCAAAGTTCTGTATATTTCGATTCTTTGAAATTGTAATAAAATTTATTGCAAAGCCTTTTTATGTAGGTGGTTAATAGAACTGCCACTACTGGCCTTAGTGGCAAGAACATTGCCTTTCTTAGTCACAATTTGGCAGCAACCAGCTCTTCACAGAATACCACAGTGAAATAACAGCATGCTCTTGGTTTTTTGAGTGCTGTTTGGTTGCGGTGTTCGTTTTGTAAGGGATTTAATACTTAATCTTATCAAGATTTTAACCTAAGTATGCTATTTATAATTCCAAAATGCTCCCTCACCCCTCGGAATATATAATAAGTTGCATACTTATTTTGATCAGCTGCCATTGATGTGGATGTCATTTTATGGCAAATAATAACAATTGGGTTTTCAAAAGTTTAGTCTTAATTTTTTTTTTTTTTTTTTCAAAAAATTAGAGCCTGCAATATTTTAAATAATAACTTTTATTTTATTTATTTTTATTTTTATTTGATAGAAATACCAACAGCACAGCAAAAATTGATCAAGTCACACAAACAAATACATAGACACATTTACATTTATTTGCCAATTACAGGTATCTACAGCTGTTATATGTTGCATATTATCTATGTTAAAAGTTTAAAAATTACACAATACTTAAAATTAATTAATTTAAAATTTACACAATTTAAATATTTGTAGGCATTTCTTTTTTAATTATTTTCTACCGGCTACATTTCTGTCAAATGCATAAAAAGAACAATTCTTGTGACATTTCTAACAGATACTCCAGAGAAAAGACAGGAAACAGTTCATTTAAAATACAGCAGAGCCCCACTAAGCACGGAAGCATTGTGAACGCTTGCCACAATCCCTTCACGCTTTTTAGGTCTAGAATTTGTTGGGAGAAAACTTGAATGGGGAATAATAGAATGCAATTTAGAAAATATCATTGAAATTGTTGTGATTGTTAAACGTTATCTAATATATTATTTTATATAAAATTTTAAATAATAAAGAATCATTCTTAGAAGGTGCAACTTAAATTTTATTGACATTTCAGCATTTACCAAAAATTAATTATAATAGGACATAATGAAAGCCATTAATTACCAAATTCGTAATTACACGAATTGTAATTACGAATGTTTTTTTATTATCTAATTTACATTACATTTATAATTAGGTTTGTTTTGCTACTCATCTAGTCGTACCAGCGTGAGTTTAAAAACAACTATTGTTAAGAAAGAAATTTTAAGAAGGAGACATTTCAAGAAGTGAAAAATTTGGAAAAAGATCAATGCATGAAGGAATTAATTCCCTTGTCTGTCTGTTGCAGTGGAAATACAAAAGAGAATATCACAGATAGGTACATATCTACAGTACATTAGGTTTAACACCAGGCCTAATACAAGTACAACTCGGACGTGGCCGACAAAATGTCACGACTCGAGCGAAACAAGACCGCAATTTACAATTGTCACCAAGGTAAAGCGGTTTGTTACTGTTACAAGGTTTTGTAGTCAACACATCGTTTGTTGCCGGGGACGTCTCTTGTTCGGTGTTTGGAAAAAAAATTTAAACATCTTCAGCTGCTAACACACTTAGCAAATAAAGTTTAAAAAGCCTTTTTTATTTTTAAATTACTAAGTATTATTTATGATGTACTATTATAATTATAAACCAATTTTTTTTAGTACAATTAATAAGACTTTAATTTTATCAGATGTAACAAACCAACTCATTATACTGTAACTTTAGTTAATTTAATTTATATTCATTGGTTTAAATATAAAAACCAAAAACACCATTGTGAAGCATTCCGTGAGCATCGTAAAATAAACAGCACGTCTGTTGTTGTGTTTCGATGAGTGAGAAAGGGATGCCAAAGCCCATTTCCCTATACCTTCTGTTGATGACAGTCACCTGTAAAATAAATAAGTAATATGAACAAACTTACCTGTTGTATATATATTTGTTTGTTTACCTTCATTTCCACTGCGACGGATAATTGTTATATCTTTTGATTGCGAGCGACCATCGATTAACATTTTATGTTAGTCACGGATATGCTTCCGCGCAAGGCACATACATGCTGTGTCCTAGACCGAGCCGCTCGCACACTCGGAACATCGACACCAAACCCAGTGACCACATTCGCGTTACCAATACCTTCCTAATCCCTTAACCTTAATTCTACTATGGTCGGGCAATGCACTTACGACATATCTGTAGACTAGGAATTGACCACAAAACAGTTTTGACCCATTTGAAAAATTTGGGTACATAAAAACCTCGATATTTGGGTGTCACACGAGCTCACTGAAAGAAACCTTATGAATTGTGTACTCATTTGCGATTCCTCATTGAGACGTAATGAAACCGAACCGTTTTTGAAGAGATTGATAACTGGTGATGAAAAGTGGATCATGTACGACAAGAACGTGCGAAAAAAGTAGTAGTCAAAGGTCGGTCAGGCTTCAAAGACTGTACTAAAACCCGGGTTAACTTGCAACAAGGTGATGCTGTGTGTATGGTGGGATTAGAAGGGCATTTTTCATTATGAGCTTTTACCGTCGGGCAGAACCATCGATTCGGTTCTCTACTGCCAACAACTGATGAGATTAAAGTAAGAATTTGAGAGAAAGCGGTCGGAATTGATCAATAGAAAGGGTGTGGTCTTTCATCACGACAACGCTAGACCACACACATCTTTAGCAAAAATTAAGAGAGTTTGGCTGGGAGGTGTTCATCCATCATATAGCCCTGACCTTGCACCTTCAGATTTCCATCAGTTTCGGTCTCTTCAGAATTCTTTAGGCAGTGTCAGGTTAACACAAAGAGAGGACTGCCAAAACTACTTGTCGCATTTTTTTTGATCGGAAGTCCCAAAATTTCTACAGCAACGAGATCAGCAACCTACAAGGTGGCAAAAAGTAAAAAAAAACGTATTCTAGAAACAACGAGTTCGGGATACAGAAGTTAACACGGGGCGAGCCGAGATTATATAAGTGGGGAGGACAGGACGAATAACAAGTTTTAATTTTTACTCAATTTGCTCTGGCTACGTGCAAAGTATTTTAATTTACCCACCCTCTATTTAATGATTGGTTGAGTTCAAAGGATTGGCTATATAAATCAATTTGTTTTAGTATACTCAAAGATTAATAATATAAAAACGATAACAATATTGTAAAAAAAGTAAATAAACGACTCGTGATCCTCTCCAAGAGGCTGCGCAACTTGAGCGGTTAAAAATTAGTTCGTAAGCTAGTATATGTGTAAGTTAATGTTTAACTTTTTGTTCATAAACGCCTTGCTCGACAGTTCGGTGTTCTGTTGTCCTCGGACCAAAAGCATTAGGCTAGTTTCGAAACAGATCTATGGCTAATGCCAATACACAAGGTTACCTAACTATACCAGAGAGTTAAACAATTATTAATATTTTGAGTCTCTTTTTAATTTTCACATAAAAAACACTTTAAAATCCAATTTGCTTGTTAATCTCGTTTTTAGAAACGATTACTCAGTTCTTTGATTCACTAAGAGTTATTTATAGTGCTGCATTGGGCAGGGAAGAGCAGCGAAGCCATTGGCTAGGAGCCAGTAATTAAATGTACCTAGCAGGCCTTTGAAACGAGTTCAACCAGAAGACTTGTCTGGAAAAAAATTTCGACACTTGATTTCACGTAGCACTTCGTAGCAATGAATGACGTCACGCGAATTTGGCGTAGCGTGGAGTCAACGTAGCAACTTCATAATCATGAATGCAACGATTTTTTAACTAATAAATATCTTAACCAAATTAATATTTTAATTGGGTAAACGAATTTGTTTATTTAATTACTCAAGTGATTATCATGAAATTTTGCATATACATTGTCAGGGGTACAGAAAATAGAACCGTTTGAAAGGAAGCGGATAAAGTTGTGGACTAAAGCTAGTTTAAATAATATGTAGATGTATTCATAAAGTAGGTATATTTATGTAGACCGCAGAGTGCTTTAAATGCATTTCACATCAAAAAGGCGGTAAAGAAGTTACATCTCTTCCGAGTTTGCTAGTAACGATGATCGAGACAGTTATTATTGACAAAAAAACACAATAAAAGTATTAATAATTTTTAAATTTATACTATAGATCTGCTAATAAATCTTTATTGTCTATATTACTTCACTTAATTGTATTATGTCTTACATAATACTATATATTACTTTACATAGTCTATCTTCATCTGGAATAATGTGCATTTCGAAGAGTGAAACCATTTTTCAAACAGATGCTGTGGATACGGAGATTATTACAACATTTGTTTTCTTTGTCTCTGTTGTTGTACAGTTAGTTTTATAGGACAATGTTAGGTTTTAAGTTTTATTTCTTGTTGAATAAAATACATTGAAAAAATTTAGTCCAATGTATTTTTGGACCAATCTATTTTTTTATCGTAAACTTTGCAAACCCTACCGCTTAACAAGTGAGTCAGTTACCCAGCCAGTACTTCAGGACGAAAAAGCCCGCTAGCAAATTCATTAAAGCCAGGAAGAGGTGTAAAAACATTATCTGTAGGGGTAAAGATCTCCACTCGACTCAAAAGGGTGCGGCTGGGACTGACAGCAAGGGGGTTAAAAATGCAAAGGCTCTTTACTTAAGCAAACATCTCTTTTGTGCGGTAGAAGCGAAGGCGATGTATGAACGAAATGTGAATGCGTCATTACAAATTTACATCCAAGCCATCTATCCGAGAACTGTTTTCATGGACTACTCCGAGTTGGTTAAGACTTTTTTCGTTTCTTACTAAATTTGGGCAAATGTTTGCTCTAGACAAGCAATGCGACGAGCATGCAGATAAGCAATAATTAGGTTGTGCCTATAGATTTGTGTTACGGTAACATATAGGATAAGAGAATTGTTGCTTATTGAGACAAGTGTTCCTAGGGGAAAGCGCACATATTCTTCTGAATTTGTAGCGATTAAAGCTAACATCATAAGGTGCAGATAAAAAGCTTGTCATTTCTTATTCATAGAATGAAACACAAAAGCATATGTGCTGTTTTTAGATCGTTTCGGTAAGAGGGTGGTTACTACGTCTATGAGAAAGTATTAACAGTTAAGTTGATTACGTATTTGATAGGATATTACCACAGGTGCTGCAAGTGCGCAATAACTTTTCAAATATCCAAAAATAATTTATTAGGGTTCCATACGTCCGAATAAAAAAACGGAACCCTTATAGGATCACTCGTGTGTCCGTCTGTCCGACTATTCCCACCCCCTTATCTCCGAAACTACTGAACCTAAAATTTTGAAAAAAATACAGAAATTAGTTTTCTAATTATAGATTATAGGAAAACCTATAAGAAGTCCATGATATTAAAATAACATGGCAAATCACTCAATATTCTGCGGATAGGTATGATCGTAAAGAACCCTCTTCACGCGAGTTCAACTCGACTTGTCCCGTTTTTTTCATTTTTATTGAGACTGGCTAGTGGCTAATGGCGAAATACATCGGCATTTTAAAAATTAAACCAGCCAACACTACAATTGAGTTGTGAAAGTTTAGTTTAATTGACAAAACGTGCAATAGTTTTCAGGACAACAGAAATAAAACCCATATTTTTATCATCATCTCAGCTCTAGGACGTCTACTGCCGCCTTAGCGGCCATCAGCTCTATGTCCTGCCCACTGCCAATTCAACTTACTGATCCGCAGAGTTATGTTCTTCGTTAGTCTATGGATCACCTCATTCCTGATTCGATCTTATATAGCAACCCCGAGCACAGCCTCCCCATAGCTCGTTGAGCTACGATATTTGTATTACAGGTATCAAAGGTAATATATATTGTAACATATAAAAGTAACATAAAGTGTACATATATATTCAGCTGAATATATACACTTTATTAAAAATCAATGAAATAAAAATTAACTTCGTTAATTTGACTCCTAATTCACGACCATTTTTTTTATTTTTCTTTATTTATAGGAAAAAATTACAGTTAACCGATTGTTAAAAAAAATATGAAGAAAATGTTTAATTACTATATAATTAAGGAAAAATACTATTGAAAATCGAATCGGCTCACTTTAAAATTTTAAATACATTTTATAATTGGCTAATAAATAAACGAGCACGAAATGCTGATTATTTCGACTCAACGATTTCCAATAATAACATCCGATTTTCCGTAGCGAGATGCAGCAGTTATGGAATCCAATTTGCCGGCTTTTGTCTCCGCCTTGCCTTGTGCCGGTCGAGACAGAAATTTTACTTTATAAAGGATATTGGGCGAATGATACGGAAATAGTAAACAATTATTGAATTACATTCTAACAATAATTTAATATTGACTGATTTTTCAAAAAGCTGCAGTACACGTACAAAGAACATGTATAATTTAAGCTAACAAGTTAATTTTAATGTGTTAAATGACTCGCGTTCTCACGAAGTCAAAGAGAACTAAGAAAGAGAATCAAGAAACTAAGAACTTGTAACTTTGTAAGTTCCATCTACCTAAATTAAAGTGTATTATAAATGCTGCAACAAACATTTTTCAACATAATAATGAATATTGGACTATGTTCAGTTGGAAAGTTCAATCAGTGATCTTCAGAATTATTGTAATTTGCTAATAGATAATATTTCAAGTTAAAATTAACATTGTTAAGAACTCAAAATATTTATACATTTTTTTGACAATATTTTATTAAAATCACATCAAATATTTTATTTGGTTTAGGCACTATATTAATAATTAATAATAATGAAAAAATATCATTAATAATGTTAATTATTTACAAATATTTTAGCTTCGGTCCCTTAGAGAGGGTCCCAAACATGCTGGCTGTATTAATTTGCTGACCAAGGTAACAGCCAGCTACGGAATCGCCAATTATGTCCACCAAATGTTTTGATAAAGTGTTAAACAATTTAAGCGCGTTGGGACCTCACGGACCCAGAGATTCGACAATTAAGGGAATGAAAATATAACCGGTCGCATCTGCAGCAGCACCAGCTGTGGCAACTGTTCCATGAAGATGGGACGAAATTAATGAATTCATAAAATTAATGAATTTAATATTTATATTATAAAACGTAGTCGAGTTGTAGTAGTTGTTTTAGTCATTTTTTAGGGTTCCGTACGTCCGTATAAAAAAACGGATCCCCTATAGGATCACTCGTGTGTACGTCTGTCCGTCGCTCACAGACAATTATCTAAGAATCTACTAGACCGATTAAGTTGAAATTTGGTACACGTATCAATTTCTGTGACCCAAACGCAGAGGTGTGACATGAATAGATGAAATCTGTATATGGGAGGTCATTTTGGGGGGTAGGTGGAAAATTAAAAAAAAAAAATTTGAAAACTGCATTGTGTAACATATCAAATGGAAGGTCTTGTTGTGAAAATCTTAAATGTATTTTTTTGTAATTTTAAAATAAATAGTTTCCAAGTTATTCAAGAAAATTGACAATTCCCCCCTTATCTCCGAAACTACTGAGCCTAAAATTTTGAAAAAGATACAGAAATTAGTTTTCTACTCATAGATTATAGGAAAATCTACAAGAAGTCCATGATATAACATGGTAAATCACTCAACATCGTACGGAACCCTCTTCACGCGAGTTCAACTCGCACTTGTCCCGTTTTTTTTACTCCAGGGTCCCGAATTGGATTACCAGGAAGCTAAACTTCGAGAGCGTACTTTCCTCAGCTCGCGTTAGTCTGAAAACAATGGCTTGTTTCCCCAGTCCGTTTTATCTTAAAACAAAGTAGGCAGAGGTTGTAAAAAAAAGTTGTAAAATGTGTTCCATAATAGACTAATCTCCTTAAGACCGCGTTATTTCAACAGATCCGGCGTATTCCAAGGCTCGAATTTTGTATTAAATTTCGCGCAGCTGAATTTATTATTAAAATTGAATCGTCGAATAATGCCTGACATACTTTAGATCTTTTCTCGTGCCTTAGAGATTCCTATGTTTTAATAATAACAATGAATTCCAAGGTCACATTTTTAATAATGATTTTTTATTTTGTAAAACCTGATTTTCTAGATTAGGTAACTTATTAGAAATTTGATTGGAACAGCATTTGATCATACGTGTACATCAACAATAAATTAACATATTACAAGATACGTGATATATTTTAAGGCATACCTAATGCGCTTCAAAATTCAAAAAAATCGCCTTACAATAGCAGTCATAAAAATATATATATAATACTAGCAGACGTTGTCCTGCCGGAACCCGAAAATAATTCCGTAACCCGATTGTGGCGCCACCTATCGGGTAAAATTTTATTTTTAAACCATATGTTAAAGTGACGCGTCACTTCACGTCAATGAACGACGGTTAAATATTATTTGAATATTCTTTCTAAAAATATACTAAAATTGCGATTAATAAATTGGGGTTGGGGGTAGGAGGGTGAAAAATACTTTACGACCTATTCTCATACCTACCAAATATACAAAAAAAATTCATAAAAATCGGTCCAGCCGTTTCGGAGGAGTTTTGTTACAAACACTGTGACTCGAGAATTTTATATATTAGAATATATTATAAACGGTTTTAAGTGTTTTTTAAATTAATTAATTAATTAATTAATTAATTGCTCTACCGTCTCCTATTAATAAAAGTAAAGCTATAAGTGCTGCACATACGCTGCTGACCTTAGTAGGATACATGGTGGTGGATTGGAAGAGCATAGGGAAATGCGCTCTGTCATCCCTTGCTCACTCATCGAAACATAACCGTACACATGGTGTTATTCATGATGATCTTCCTTAAGAAGGTGGTTTCTGCCACCAGATTGGCTGCCCAATTTGTGGCTACGAAACGTAATGCGCTCTGCCCTTACTAAGGCGAGTAAAACGTTATTTCTAGTAATCGTTTATTTAAAGGCTTTTCATAAATTTTAAATTAAATTAGTCAAAAATAAACGTCGCAATTGAAACTGAATAAATTCAAATATTTAATGGGAACTTATATATAGTTGAATATGAATGTGGTAATTGGAACCGAATTTATTGTTGTGAGGAGTTCCCCTTTGTTCGTGTGGTGGTATTATAATTAGCACTTCTCCACACAACTCGGACACAGTCTTGTCGTTATGCAGTCAACGAACTAAAGCACTTGTGCGGAATAATGGCGATTATTTTGTGGGGAAGGGAGGCTGTTAAATAATTGGTTAGAAGCCATAATTATTAAGTAAATTTATAGACAATTGTGTCACTATGTCTATAAAATTATTAGTTGATAATATAACATTGCGGATTTGCTCTTTTTGTTTTATTTATAGACTCTATTATTGCAATGAAACGATATAAATATCTAAAGCAATATTTGCCGAAATAGCACGCACTCTTACCATAAAATTCAATAAAAAAGATTAACACCACCAATTTTTCTTGATGTCGCGTCCACAATAATCCAGAGTTAGAAAATCATTTAGCAGAGAATCAGTCTTCTAGGCGTACTTACGCTATAATGGAATTGCTTTAGTCTGGACATCCCGTATTTGAACAGATATTACGGAAGAGTATGGACAACATTAAGGAATAGAGCAGGAATATGCGAAGATTACAAAACGACTCAAATTCATATGGATTGTCATTATACTAGTAATTAATACTAGCTGTTGTCCGCTACTTCGTCCGCGTTAAAAAGTAAAAAAAAACATAACGCCTGACATACATTGACCCTTGACATTATACATTTGCCAGCGTACTGCGGCTTCACCCGCGTGGAGTATTTAGACTATGTCCAATTGTCCACCCTGCAATACTATTGGTAACTATTGATGAAAGACTTTTTTAATGGGGTAAGTAGTTTCGAAGATTACCTTCTTTATAATATTAGTATAGATAAAAAGTATGTCAAAAATAAAAGATTCTTGCGATACGGTAGTGGCAATTATTATTACCTTTACATTATTATAAGTATAACAACTGTGATTATATTAATTTTAATTTATCATTTACTTACATAATACATTAAAATACAAAAATGTTGGTAGTTTTTTATTTTTAGTACTTGTGGCAGCCCTACCGATTGACAATTAAGCAGCGGGACGACGAATAACATACGCTAACGCGTGGCGTCAAGGCACAATTTAGAACGCGCGCCGTTCGGGCTCGCCAAGTTTAGGTATTTAAAATGTCGGCTTTCTTTAAGATCCAAGGAGTGCTGTATTCTGTGGTAGTGGCATGAGTTCTTTTAAAGGAGTTTAACTACTGGTACAGTGAACTAGATATACTGTGACGGTATGGGCAGTGAGTGGGAAATGCAGTTGTCTGAGTTTCGAGATGCAGCTTCATTAACGTAACGTTGGCATTGAGCATGAAGGACTCTTGTTTAGTACTACCAATTTAGAAGCTAGAACATTCGTGTCTGTTACCTATCTTCATTGGGAAGAACCATTTCTACTAACACATATAATATTTGTGGTTATAATAAAAGTGGTAAAGAAAATATTGATTGGAACTGTTAATAACATAATGGATGGAACAATTAATAACACAATTCTCACAGGGCTTTCTATTTCTTTTTGGTGAAGGTCTTGTAAAATAACAAGAAATTATTTTAATCAGAACGCTTAAGAATTGTGGAAAAAGCAATTTTATTCGCCAAGCGATAATCTTTTCCTTCACTTTCAGTCTTCAACGTTTATAACCTGTCAGATAATATCAAACATTACCAGTGGATGTCGGTCTGGGCACTAAATTTAGTTCTATTTCGGCTCAAGCTCTCGTCTATACCCGTATAGACATCTACTCTAGATTCATCATCACTAGTATTGTAAGAACCGGTGTATAAGCTGTCTTGTGTCCGCTGAAACTTTCTTTTTGAGAATAAGGAAAAAAGTTACAAGTTTTAAATAATTCGCATTTCTGACTAATAATATTAATTAAAAAGCAAGTTTTCTAGTAAATAATCTCACGAGTATGAAAATCAATACAATTTAATAATAATAACTTTTTAATGCTTTGTTCGCTAAATGAAATAAATCCATAATGAAACTGTTATAATAGATATATAAACATAGATATAAGAATAACTGTCGCACCCATAGTAAGTTAGGCCTAGGAGCTCCGTTCACATCCATATACAAGTAATACTGCAGTCGTTTGCGCGGTAGCCTCACCAGCCAAATTAATTTATCAGTAATGTAGATGTACCTGCGGATGTGCTTTGTTAATAATCCCAATAAGTTGTCGGTAAACGAATCACGTTCAAAAGCTCAAATTTTTTTATGTTAAGGTCGGCAGACAGGCTGACAATCCACTTGATGGTAGGTGGCTACCGTCGCCTATACATTTCACACCAAATTAGCAAACTCAATGGATATTCTAAAGCATTTGATAAATAAGTGACACTGCTGTGGGATCTCGAAGACCTGAAATATTTGATCAAAAATAAGCGATAACAAAAAGATAATACGTTTGAAGACCTTATCTATATGTTTAAAATGGAAAGAACTGTGTTGTCTCGAATTGTGTGTTCTGAATTGTCCCGCGAAAATGTTTTTGTTTTCTTTAAATATCTGGTCTCTGGCAGAATATCAGTGTTGTGGTCTGCACCACAACTGTATACCGAGTCAGGATTCCTTTTCCTCCTGTTACTTGTTTATATATATGATTGTCTGTTGTGTTTATATTACAGGAATAAAAGTTGCTTTCTTTCTTTCTTTCTTTGTAAAACCCAGCCAGGTGCATCACTGTCAGCTAAATTATGGTAACAGTGTATCATACCTACGCGAAGCCATTGCAGCTCTTGAACCATGATATATATTTTTTTCAATTTTCCTCGTTAGATCATATTATTCACCTGTGATACTAGTTATTAATCCCGTTTTAAAAACATTGACCACTGACTGTATTTTATATTGTGGTATCACCGGATAATCCCAGGATGAGTTGAAGTGTGACACTGAATATTAAAAGGGGTTTCGGTAGGTCACCCTAGCTTACATGATTCCGAAACTTTGCCAAGAATGGACAAAGTTTAATTATGGCTTAATCGTAGCAGATTTGTGGTGGAAATGTTTTTGCTAGGATTAATATAATAAAATATTAGTACTCGAGTAATGAAACGTTTTTAATAGCTGCTATATACTATTATGCTACTACCATTTAATTGCTTAGCAAATTTGATTTTTTAAAGTGTTGGATGAATGATGAAATATTTTACTATGACCTGAATCCTGAATACAGAATATAGGTTTATTCTGTGTTTTACTATCATATTATAATTGTAAATTAGCACAATTTACCTTAAACTATGCTATGTAGACTAGTTATGCTATGTACAATTAATTTTTACCCGTGCACTTCTTAGTTTTTATTAATTGCATTCTGTTTGTGTGCTTCATTAAATAAATAAATAAATCCAATAAGTATGGTTTATTTAAATATTTTTTCATCTTACTCGTTCTTTTTAAAACAATTAAAAGTTAAAGTGGTCTACAGAGGAAGGACATATTGTCGCTGTGTTGTTGGAAAATGCTAAAATTCCTCACCATTTCGCTCTACGCCAGAAACAGCACGCAAACTTTCAATTGAGTCTAAGAGTTCTATTACACTGGCGTTAATTTAACACTAATTTTTAACAACGACGGAGACAACGGTAGTGTAAGTGACGTAATGTTTATGTTTTGATAACCACTGGACTCTGAATGTACCTCAGGGGAATGATGAATTTTAAATGTGTGTATTTGTGGTTTCTTTCAAAGAAGTGCCTCGGCGTTTTATAGATGATCGTGAACGTCCAATGCTTCGACAACTTTTACTGTTTCGACCTTTTATCTCGTAGGTTACGTTCAGGATAATCATGTAGCTGTCATTTGAGATCTTCTCTTCCACAGTTTTTATCGGTTTTGTGAGCTGTTTGTGATCACCTATTGTCACTTCAGCTTACTAATTCTTTACACTGGTCATATGACTTTATTGCTTTCTTTGCTAAGAATTTTTTTACACAAGTTAACCTACACATATTACCTACACACAGGCAAATAAATGAAATTGAATTTGAATTTGAATTTGAACAACAATTTGAATTTGAATTTAAAGCACTTCCTTAACACGTTTACATACCTTTTTATAATAACTTTCGAAACTTCATTTATAAACATTGTTTTTTTTAGGACGACAAGAAGTTTTCCCTTTACCTGATCCTGATGGTAGATAAAGTTACCTTGAACTATAAAAACCAGTAGGGTAAGTATGCAAGTTTACTGCAGACTCCGATAGGATAAAGGTAAGTAAAAAACGAAACGTCATGTGGGCCGAGTACTTGTTCGTTGGCAAACGATTTCAAGAGAGCGTGTGGCATTGGACGTATCCGGAGGGCGGAGGACAGAGTGTGGTAGCATTCAATTAATAAGCCTTATATTCAATAGTTGACGATTTTGAGCTAATGATAATGAACTAAGAGAGAGCATAAGAGATTAGGCTTTGCTCTAGAACACAAGTGCTATCTATTATTTTATATCGGCCTTCTGCATGGGATTATTATGATTTCAATACATGCTATGTTATCTCTAAAGCGCACTGACTTAGTCTGGGTACGTCAGTTATGCTTAGTACAACGAAATAATATCTAAAACGGAAAATAATGTAGCTATTTTCCTTTAATAAGTGTTTTAAAACATTTAAAATCCCTTTGTAAATTAGTTTCATATGGGGACAGAAACCACCCTGTCATAGAAGACCATATCGTGTGATGTACACGTATGATTTGATTCGATGCGATTAGCAATATATTAACAGACAGATCACTTGAAATACACCTAGGCTAACCCAAACTAGGCTACCATCTTAAGTGTTCTGTAAGCCCATCCGCCGCTCTTTTCCATAAATGTATACATTTATTCAACGCTAGTGTGAAAGAGCACCAAACAAAAGTAACATTGTTTTGTATAAAGCATTCTACTGAGCGTCAAGAGCAATCATAACTCTCAACTCAAAGACACGGTTTCCGTAACTAAGTTTACCCTTAGATTGTATCTTTTAGTTTTGTTACAAGTGATTTTCTAAGGGTAAACTGCTTGCAGAAACTCGTGCGGTTCCTTTATTCCGAACAATAGTGCGGTTGATTCGCTTCAAAAACTATGTATTATATTGGTTTACGCTAAAGACAGACGGAGTGAAAACAATTGTTGATGTAGGTCAAACCATATTTTATGAATCAGTAGTTCACTGCTTTTTATTAGAGACAGAACTGCCCAAGTTGAATTTCGGAATAAAAATAAAAATATCGGAAAATAACGAGTACAAATAACGTTTATATAAAAATAACGAATAGGTGTTTTCGCCTTTTCGTTTTGTAATATTTTATCATTTTCTATATAATACTGTCCGGATTCTACTTTGGAAACTTGTTGCCGAATTACAAACAATATTAATTGTTCGTAGTTGAAGCAAATTGAGTTTCTACTAGTACATAAAAGCTTATTAATATTAAGAAAATGATATTTATTTTGTGATAGTGCAAACATATTATTACCGAACTCTATAAATTCTATATAAAACGTTGCTATAAAAGAGATAGGATATAAGATAAGATAGATAGATATAATTGAAACGTGATTTCTTATTTACACTTTATTCAAAAACAGTCAATCTTTAGATAGCGTTTAAAGTTAAACAAAATACTTAACATAATTATAGGATATCATTGAATTTGAGTATTTAAAAAGTGTTATAATTTAATTATTAATAATTATTTCTTATGTCGCTTATGTGTTACACAAAAATATTTTATAATTATTGTTCATATTTTATACATATTATAGCACTCCAACATCAGACTATTTAATTATATTTAATGGAATTTCACGATAATTAGCAATATTTGGCTAAACATTTTCGCTATGGCTATTATTAACTTTCTACGGTTATAATTATATTAACAATGTTTATTTGCCTTGACCATAGAAATGGTAAATACCAGATGTCATTCTGTTATTGTTCTAACTTGACCAAACAAATATTCGAGATGCAAATGTATTTATTTTATCTCATCCATACTGAACGAATGCAACCTCCTAAAATTTATAAGTCAAATTAAACAACAAATTTAATTTATTCTTGGAAAAATCTTCTACTATCGCAATATTTTTTGAATAATATCAAATCCACAATATACGAACACAAAACGAACACGAAATAACCTTTCAATTAAATCATAGTTATTGCACATTATTTTAGCGTAAAATTTTAATTAGTTAAAAACTGAAAAGAGTTTTCTGACTAGTTTCTTCGGCTGAATCAATGTAACGAAACCGTCTGTTGGTAATTATAGATTAACAATATAATTATTTTGACAAACAAAAATTTAATCCCTCTACATTTAAGTCCTTTGGAATAATTTTATAATAATCCAAAATTAAAAAAAATTCAAAAAGATTATTTTCCAATACTTTGCTCCAATAATAGGCGTATAAAGTGAAAGCAACTTCAAATAAGAATAATATAAAGTGAAACTTACTTAGTTTACAATTAAAAGTGAGATTTTTATATTTTAAGCGACAATTAAGCATTTTCTATATTAAACAGCGTAGCAGTGGACAGTCGTCCACTTAATGGTAGGACCATCGCCTAAGGACACAAGCGACACTATAACAGGATTGACCCAAAGTGAGACGATAAACTCCAAATCAATGGCTTACACGAATGCCAAATTCGAAGAATTTTTAAACTCATGGTGTACCCAGAGTGGTACGGTAGTATAGCCATGAGTTTTTATTACATTGTGTTAAAAACTCAAAGCAGGCATTAAAAAGAAAAAACTTCAAAATGTTATAAAAATGCAACAAAGTGTCGTATTCAACCCTTTAACTAAAGTCTATTTAATGATGACGAATAATGATACGACATTTTTTTAATTAACGTAGTGTATAATGACAGTGCTTGTGGCGAGAGCTGTAAGGATAATCTCAACATCGGTTTCAATAGAGACGCTTTCTTGGTTCTTTATGTGAACGTACATATTAGTGTTACCATTGTTCTTTTTAAAATTGACGATCCAAATATCTTTTCTTCAGATAACTCCTGAAAAAATTACTTTTGATATTTGATTAAATATGTACATAATTAACAGCAAGCTTAGAATTTGTCCATGTAAAATTTGTTAGAAGGTAAAACATTCTATCACTACGACTTATATTAGGCTTTTATAGTTAGTTCATCTCAATTTCAAATAAACTGCAAAGAACGTCTATTACAAGTTGGCAATTGAATAATTATTTTATATAAAAGCGTTGGAGACAGGCAAACAACATATAAGTATATTATCGACTAGCTGAGCCCGCAACTTCGTACGCGTGGTAGGTATTCGGTATAGCGAGTAACTTTTTTCTTTTTAAACTGATTGGAATAAAACAAACACTGGAAGCCTGCTATCAGTGAAAACCGCATTCAAATCGGTTAAGCCGTTTCTGAGATTAGCGTGCACAAACGCACAGACAAACAGATAAACAGACAAAAATTCTAAAAACTGTTTTTTTGACCGCGTGAACATAAGCATAACGTGTACAAATTGTGTTTTTTTTTTTTTTTGAAAAAATATTTAATGTACAGACACGGTTTTATTATATGTATAGATAAGATATTCGTAACATCCGGAGTAATGTGGCGGAGGCAAGAAATAACGTGAACATAAGAAAAAGAGCTTCGACATCCTTATTTACGTACTAAATCAAACGTTACAGGTTTCACTGTGGTCTTATCTAAGCTTTCAATTTGTCTTGTGAGTCGGGCTACGATAAATGAATACGAAATTGAAAGATTTTAAAAAAATAACTGTTTCGTCCTTTTATTTATAACTAGCGAAACACCCCCGGCCTCGCACAGACGTCCATATTTAAAAAAAAATGTTCGTAAGAGCAGGAAGTCTCCTCGAATTTCAACGGATATTTAAAAAATAAAATTACCGCTATATAAAATATATTGGTTTAGCCGTTCTCGCGTTTTGGGCTTGGCAAAACATTTAGATACTAATTTTTATTTATATAGATTAATAACTGTTAATAAAAATAAAGGATTTTCCGGTAACGTACACAGTACAATAACTTGTGAGCGAGTCGACTTCGCGACTGTCACTGTTTTGTATGATTAATGATGCGGTCGTTAGCCGACGAAACTGCGAATGGCAACAAAGTGACGTCTTTATTTGTGCTAAATGCCACCATCATTCTTAGCACTGTTCAGTGTATAGTTGAATCCTACAAGATGCGGATAAGTGGGACATTATTGTGTGCTGATTCTACGTAATATGCTATAATTATTATCACATTTTTCGTAACAGACGTCTGTATATTGAAGCATATAGAACCTTTCGCTATCAGTGTTCAATAGTAGTTTGACAATAGTAGTTCAAAATAATTGTAACAAAATAGTAGTTCCAAAAAAGGATTTAGATGCAAAAAAAAACGTAATTTACGTTTAAACTAGCGACCCGCCCCCGGCTTCGCTCGGCGTGCAATTTTTATATACCCTAAAACATTCCCCGTTCATCCCTCTTTCTATTGGCGAAAACCGAATTAAAATCGGTCTACCCGTTCACGCGTGATGCCGTGGCCAGGGGAAATAGGGATTCATTTTTATATATAAAGATTAGGAACAGAAAAATTTTGAACAAATCTCTTTAGTTGGATACTTGAGAAGTAACTCCTTTGACTTTCTTACTCTTCATTGAAAAGTGTTAATGCACAAAAACTACAGAACTTTCACAATGGGCATCATTAGCGTTCATTTCCCGAAGAAGAAAGTTTGTGAAAGGCGACCAGATTTACATTTGATTCTGTAAACTTTGATTGTGATTTATGATTCGTACCTAACTTTTAGGGTAAAATCCCTGGAACCACTATTGGGACAGATCATTAATTTCCAATTATATTGTCACTAGTTTTCTCTGCGACTTTGCGTTATTCAAAACAGTCAAGGGGTTGTTTTAGGGGTATTTTACTAAATTGAAAGCTTTAAAATTTCAATTTTTACCTTAATTATTGGTAAATTGACCAAATTTATAAAAAGACTAGTTGAGCCCGCAATTTCGTACACGTGGTATCCGGTATAGTGTGTAACTTTTTAGTTTGTAAACCGATTGGAATGAAACAAACACTAAATGTTACGGGAAGCATGCTACAATACACCAGTGAATACCACATTCAAATCGGTTGAGCCGTTTCAGAGATTAGCGTGCACAAACGCACAGACAAACAAACAAACCGACAGACAAAAATTCTAATAACTATTTTTTTGACCTCAGTAACATAAGTAGGTACAACATGTACAAATTTTTATTAATTATTTTATTACAAATTAACACCGTTTTTGTGCACCATATTCCTTTTTTTTCAGCATATTAGTGTTAATGAAGCGTTTAAAATGAAGGATTTAATAATGATAAGATAATGATCGATGACTAGTTTACTTGTTGATATATTTTACAAACACACAATCAGCTAAATAATAACCCCAACGAAATTTGCATTAGAACAATACTATTGTTTTCCTCAAAAGTTCTTTTTTTAATCGGTTGACGATAAATATTTGTAAAGTCAAAGCTTGAGGGTCGTTTCTATTTGTATACCAAAACAGTAGAATGTTTGCTAAATTACAACAAAAGGGGGTCTTAATTAAATTCTGCTATGTAAACCTTAAACCTTTGAAGAAGCCTTCATTAGATTCATTTACGAACATCCTGACAAAAAACGTTCAAAAACGGAGGTCTTGTAGAATTTAGAACCGCTTCGTCTTTATACTAAGAATTGTGGGTACGAAATTTGAAAGTTAAGTCGTATTAGGGGGAAGACATACTGCCGAAAATCGACGCGCAAATAAACATACATTTGGTGTCTATTTGGTCACTGGTAAAAACAGCTTTATTTATGTGAAATAAAATTCATTATTATTTAACCGGTGCTACAAATCTGCTATGAATATTTTTCAATTCCAGACTATGGACAATTTTAACAATGTGGATAACTACAATATATTCGGTTACTTGTTACACAGAGCTGTTTAAGAGAACGCAGTTCAAACGCAGAATGATCTAATAATGCAAAAAGAAATTAAATAATACTGTTTTCTATATTTCTAAATTTTTTTAAGACAGTATCCCTGTGCTCTATGTGTTATTAAGAACCTTCTGTTTTTCTAAGCTACACGACGAGTTACTGTGGTGTTGCCTCTCGATAAAACACACTGGTGACATTCATTAATGTAATACAAAATTCATACCAGTGTGAGTGTTGGTAATTGTTTGGTATTAGCGTCTTAATAAATCCGTGGAGGTCGGCATCGCGAACGCTGACACCATCAGGTGATTAAAAGCGGAAATAAATCATATTAGCGTTTCAAGCTTTGTTTTCGCTATTTAATGCATCTGATTAAATAATTAATTGCTTAGTTATTAATTAATTAATTGCTTAGTCGAAGGTTTTCGTTAAAATTTTATAGAAATACTTTTGAAAGGCTTTATAAATACCTATAATCTACACAAGTTTATGTGTGTTTGTCTGGATGCTATTCATTCTAACATCTTCACATTTTACATAATCTATATCTATCTTTATTATATAAAAATGAATCCCCATTTCCCTTGGTCACGGCATCACGCGTGAACGGGTAGACCGATTTTAATTCGGTTTTCACTAATGGAAAGAGGGATAAACGGGGAATGTTCTTATATATAAAAATTGCATCCCGGGCGAAGCCGGGGGCGGGTCGCTAATAACTCTCAGTCTCTGCTTCTCCGCTAACTTCTTTTAAACCACCCACCGGATTTCATACGGTTTTCAATAGTGAATATAGCAATAAACGAGGAAGGTTTGCAGAAAAATATGCGTCAGTGCGAAGCCTGGCGGGTCGGTATATAGAAGACATTTATATTACTACACTAGCTGGGTCCGCATTGAAAAATGAAAAATAAAAAATAAATAAGAAAATATCTGAAATCTTTATCGCTGTGACGACGATTTTTTATTTTTTTAGACGATCCCTCGGGAACCGAACATTTTCCAGGATAAAAAGTATCCTATATGTTAATCCAAGTAATAAGCTATCTGTGCGCCAAATTTCATCCAAACCCGTTAAGCTGCTTTTGCGTGAAAGAGTAACAAACATCCACGCATACATCCATCACATTTATAATATTAGTAGAATTTGATTAAATAAATATTACAAAACTTAATATGTTTTAAGTTTTTAAGGCACATAGATGCAAAGTTGCCAGTCTGTGTGTATTCTATAAGATGTACTTCGGAGATCATACCGCCTTCCCCTTTCTTCTATCGGACATGCAGATGTACGGCTGGTTACCATCCTCAAATTCGGAACAAGCGCTTTAAAACATCTTTTGTGATGCACACTGCTAAGGATTGGACTCCCTGCCGTCTGTATTTCCGAGCTCATATAACCCAAATCTTTTCAAGGTTCGAGTGAATAGGCATCTTCTGGGTGAGCTCGCTCCATCGTCGGCCTCATCCTTCCTACATGAATAGATGCTGGTCAAGAGCAAACCCATCTTTAATAAAAATAAAAATAAATCTCGTCGTGTTTCAACAGCACGAACATGTCCTTAGTATCCTAACAAAAAGAATGGTCTCTTTAGATTTACTTAACAGGAACGTCGTTAGGGGAAATTGAGGTTAAGGTAAGCAAATGTTAAAGTTAACGAGGGACCCCAAAAATCTCAGAAAAAAAAACAGATAAAGTGAAGTGTCTTATAAATCTTTAAAAATTTGCTCTTACTCCGGTAAGGGTTGAGATTTTATTAAAGAGATTGTTCTTTAGAAATTTTCTAACGGTAGCTGCGAGATAACATTAAATTAATCGATAGAACATCTTACGTTACCTTGATGTATATAGGGGAAAGAGGGGGGAATCCGGATAGGGGGTAAATCCAGATAGCTGTTATTTCACTACTCCGCCTATCGCTGTCTCATTCTAGACAGTCTAAAGACACTCGCGAACGCTCGCTCAGTGCGGTTGCAAATGGCGGCCACGTCAACATCCCAGTGTGTACGTTTATACAAGAAAAACAAAAACCGAGGTAAGTTATCTAATATTTTGTCAATTTGAACATACTATCATTTGTTACGGCCGTGTAGAAACATAAAGTTTTATTTTTTTTATGAAGTTATCCAAATTAAAGCTAATAAAACAGAATTTATTGTAGCAAAGAGTGCAAACATAAAGTTTTAGTAATTAATATTACAAACATGGCACCTGTGGGGTACAAGCGGACGGGGTGATATCAGGTATCCGGTTTCACCCCGTGCGATTGTATGGATTGTGGATGGATGCAACAACATGGATTGCATCCAACCAAGTGGTTGGATGCAACAACATATTTTTACTGAATGGATGCGTCACTTTATCGGATGTGTAAAACCAAGCAAAGAAAATCCGGTGCTTCTCGTTTTGGATGGTCACGCCACTCATACAAAGAATTTGGAAGCCATCGAGCTAGCTCGTGATCATGGTGTCATAATGCTCTGCTTACCACCTCACTGCACGCATCGCTTACAACCCCTAGATGTTGGTTTTATGGGGCCTCTGAGTACGTTTTACTCTCAAGAAGTTCGATTATGGCTTCGAAACCATCCTGGCCGTGTTGTCACCCAATTTCAAATGTCATCTTTATTTGGAACTGCTTACAACCGTGCCGCCTCTGTACAAAATGCAGTTTCTGCTTTTACTAAAACCGGAATTTTAGTAAGGTGTCGGCAAAAAGAGTAATAAAGAAAACAATCAAGAGGATTCGAAATGTCTGGTTTGTGGTGAAAAATACAGCGAAACCATGTCCACAGATGAATGGTATCAATGCACTGCGTGCCTTAAATGGGCTCATGAAAGCTGCATTGGGTGCTCTGGGGCACAATTATTTTTTTATGTATGTAAAGACTGTGTATAATTTAAATATTCTGTATAGTGTCTGTATAATATAAAATGCCTATCTGGTTTTATCCATAGGTGTGGGGTGAATCCGGATCCATTGTTTTTTATTAAATTTGTTCTAGTTTCTATAATTAAGATTATTCTTAAATAATTTCTAGCCAAAGTTATGCCAAATGATTGTCAATTATTAATTGTTGATAATTGTCTAAATATATAACATAGTAACTAATCTACGACGTTTTTTTCTTAACTATCCGGTGTCCCCCCACATTCCCCTATGGATTATTTGGACTATTCGCTCGAAATAAAATTGAAATTTACATGAAGGAACTATTAAAAAATGTTGAGCTCTGTTAGGTATATTATCTTTCACGTGTAAATGTGGGTAAAAATGTTGTAAAGTTATTATACATCGCCAATCAGAAATCCCACTACTTAAGAAATACTTTTTTTTATGTTAAGGTCGGCAGACAGGCTGACGGTCCACATTGAGAGTGGATAGGGAAATGGGCTCTGGCATCCCTTACTCACTCACCGAAACACAACAGCACACGTGCTGTTATTTCACGGTGGTCTTCTGTAAGGGGGTGGTTACTGCCGCCAGACGGGCTGCCCAAATGACTGCGAAAACGCAGTGTGCCCTGCCACTACTTTCCAAATCCAGAGCAGAGCCAAATTTGAAAAGTTGATTTTTCAAAGTTGACCCTGCCGAGAATCGAACCAGGGAACCCTAGAACAGAGCGTTAAGGCAAGCACTCTAACCACTCATCCAACGGGCTCGCCAAAAAAAAAAGTTAGTCGAATTCAGTTACTTGTATTTGAAAGGGACAAGAGATTCCTAATAAAATTTCAATCGAATAATAGATTGTTTTTAAAGTTAGGAATAGCTGAACTGTAGTTTAATAAATAATATTTATTATTTTATTATTATTATGTTAAGTTAACGTCAGACTGGCTTAAGGTCCACTTGATGGTAGGTGACTTCCGTCGCCTTTAAGAAAAGCAGCGTCACAGATTCTGCAAGTATGTTGCCGACATACTTGCAGGGGCTGGCATCCCTTGCTGACTCACCGAAACACAACGGCACAAATGCTGTTATTTAACGGTGGTCTTCTGTAAGGTGATGGTTACTGCTACCCAAATGACTGCAAAATGTAGTGTGTCCTGCACTACTTGCCAGATCCAGACAAGATCCAACTATGAAAGTTTATTTTCAAAGTCGGCCCTGCCGGGATACGAATCCGGGACCCTTGAGACATAGCGTTAAAGCATTACTTCAACCACTCAAGGGTGTTGTCGAAAATAATGTCTTAATGAAAATTACTAGCGTTCGCTTGTGACTTTCTCTGCATATCTTTCTGAATTATAGTCTATATGTTATTCTGGTGTTTAATCATATCTGATTATTCTGATTGTCTATTTATTCTGATGTCTACGTGTTCATCAAAATCGGCTCAGAATGTTTTGACGATAATATGGGTGTAATAATACCTACTCCCTAGTAGTATGTACAGGATTCTAAAATTACCCTATTTATATACATTACTAGCGGCCCGCCCCCGGCTTCGCCCGGCGTGCAATTTTTATATACCCTAAAACATTCCCCGTTTATCCCTCTTTCCATTAGCGAAAACCGAATTAAAATCGGTCTACCTGTTCACGCGTGATGCCGTGACCAGGAGAAATGGGGATTCATTTTTATATATAAAGATTTACATTGGCATATCGATAGGTATTAGGTATGCGACGAAATATGCCTGTTGCCCGAGACAGCAAAACCGCGGTGTGTGCATTATGTTTACTTGTATCCGCGCGCACACAATCCGAACCGATGTGACAATATATACGTAAATATGGGCCGCGTAGGTATTTTGCCATTTTGAACCGCTGACGCCAGGGAGACGACATCTTGTCGAGAAGCTAATCAATAGTGTTGAAATTCCGAAGCGTTGGCTGTGACGGCTACTGCTGGTTCCCATTCATCCTCTGTCATGAATCCAGCGATAATGGTCAAATGAATATACAAAACCACGCTAATAAACAGCTCTTTTCAGAGCTATTCCAATTTACATATTTATTTCCACCACCATCACTCGGTACCGATAGCAACAATTTTATACTTGAAAGAGTAACTAATTCCAATCTTCAAAAATGAACATTTTTAAAATTAGAAGGACGACATTCAGTCAATTATAAAAAAATATTACATTATTACTACGACTATTACCAGACGAGCTCACAATAGACAAAGTTAAAATTACAAATGACAAAATAATTGCAATAACTTGATTATTAAAGCCATTTCCATGAATAGTTTTAATGGCTGTTCATTGTGCGATTGAACAAATGTTTGTATTGTGTATTTGCTTTTGGTTGTGGGAACGTAGGAACTCGATGTATACAAATTAATGTATTGACAAACATGGCGAACATACACAAGAGTTTAGTAATTGTCTTACTCTTGATTTAATATTACTTTAGTATTACTTTGTAATTATGACTGCTCATCATAATTGCTTTATTCTATCTTAAGTTAGAATAAATATTGGCATTTCCTTTGATAGGTACTCTTTCAGTTTACAATTTACTGTAATTTTAATATAATGTTTCGCAATTTGAAATATAGCTTCTCTCTTTTGTATATTCTAACTTTACAATACTTACTATTTCATATACTTAATGAATATTACAATAAATACGGAATTCATTTTCCTGTAATCACATTGCAACATAGCCTTCATCGTACATAATATGCATTACTTGCACTTATGTTGCAGGTGTTAATCACCATGAAGTGGACTTTAATCACCATAATTAAGTTTATCTGCTTCGTTTTTTCTAAGGGTGTACATGTGAAAGTACGTCTGTTATATGTTATACTAGCGGCCCGCCCCCGAATTCGCACGGTTTTTTTTCTGCAAATTATATACCTTCCTCCGTTGATCGCTCTTTCCATTCGCGAAAACCGCATGAAAGTCCGTTCAGTACTTTTTGAGATTATCGCGAACATACATACATATACAGACATACAGACAGAAAGACGCGGCGGGGAACTTTGTTTTATAATATGTAAGGATGTGCGGACGGAAGTGAAACACTTTGCATTTTCAAACGTATTTTAATTACTAACCCGTATACAAAATACATAAAATAATAACAAGTACCCTACATTAGGATTACAAGCTAGTTGTAAAGCTAATTAGCAATTTTAATATTTAACCATAAGTTAAAAGATTTTTGGTGCAAGCATTCCTTTTTGCAAAACGAAGTTTTGCCAAGTACAAAGAATTTAATCCCAGCAAGAATTTATTCCAAACTAGATGAGCCCGCGACTTCGTACGCGTGTTTTTTTTTAATGTAGACAGGCAGACAGGTTAACCGTCCACTTGATGGTAGGTGGTTAGCGTCGCCTATAACACAAGCATCGCCAAAGCTTCTGCAAGTGCGCTGCCGACTACAGTAGGAAAGGATAAGGGATTGGGAGGGGATAGGGAAATGGGATCTGGCATCCCTTACTAACTCACTGAAACACAACAACATACGTACTGTTATTTCACTGTGATATTCGGTATAGCGCGTAACTTTTTTGTTTCTACCGATTGGAATAAAATAAACACTTAAATGTTACGGGAAGCTTGCTAAAATACATCACCGAAAACCACATTCAAACCGGTTAAGCCGTTTCAGAGATTAGCGTGTACAAACGCACAAACAGACAAGAATTCTAAAACATGTTTTTTTGGAAAAAAAATTCTTCAATGTACAGACACGGCTCGTTTACGATTTTATCATATGTATAGATGTAGATAGATAGATTTCATTTAATAATATTTTCAAGACTCGTTAAATTTTGAGTAAGTACCTCTCTTCCTAACTAAGCACTTAACTTTTTTGTTTCTAAATCGATTGGAATGAAATAAATACTAAATGTTATGAGAAGCTTGCTAAAATACATCGCCGAAAACCACATTCAAATCGGTTAAGCCGTTTCAGAGATTAGCGTGCACAAACAGACAAAATTCTAAAAAATATTTTTTGAAAAAATCTTTAATCTACCTACGGACACTGCTTGTTTATGATTTTATTATATGTATAGATGTAGATAGATAGATTTCATTTCATAACATTTTCAAGACTAATTAAAATTTGAATAAATACCTCTGTTCCTATAGTATTTGCTATATTGCGAATCCGTTCATTTGTTTTGAGAAATAGTTGTTTTGGGAATATTCTCTTAAACCTATAAACTTGCCGGAGTTCACAGCTAAAACTCAGACTTGAACAGTTGTTGCGATTGCCAAAACAATACACAAGTAGTATAAAGCAGTTAAAGTTGCATTTGGATACAAACGCAATCGCATCGAATACGTGAAAATAACAATTCAAACGCTTCGGAAAACTGAGGCAAACAATATAGATACTCGCAAACAGTTGCAAACTGAGCTATTGCTAACTTGACTTCATAACTGTGATGTACGGCAAGGCTTTGAAAATTCTCGCCGTGTTAGTGGTGATGTGGTTAGTTTCTTTATTTACGATTTTTAAAGAATTCAAAAGCAATAAAAACGTTTTAAGGGCATTAGACGATAAAAAATTGTATGCCAAAGCGTTATGTAATATTAAGAAGAAATATAAGAGAATGGTCGATAATAATTCACGGGTGAACTCTGGATTTGAAGGTATTGCACGTTTTTAATATACGAATAAAATAGAAATAATTAATCGTTTGGGTGTAGAGCACAAGACTTTTAATATAAATGTCTTTTGTGGGTGGGTGTAAGTAATCATTCAAAGGTAAGTAGTTAAGTTAAAGTTATTTATTTCTATAACAAATTTAATAATTAAGTGCAAGCTTATCCTTTAGTTTCAGGCATAAAATAGTAGTGTTTGTTTTATTATTATTTGATTATTTAATAAATAAATAATAAATAAACCGCCAAGACTAATCGCACCAACTATATTACTATATAGACAAATAATTACTAATACAGGCTTTTTTAACGAAAACCAATTTGTTTTAAGATTTTTTTTTTTGTAAATTTAATTTTTAAGAGTGGCGGATTTTGATAAAATGAATTAACGGACCTGGGAATGTAACACCTAGTCTAAAATCAACTTTTAAAAGATCATTTTGAAAGTTAGGCCTGCCGGGAATAAAATTCGGACCCTTGAATCAGAGCGCTAAGAGAAATCCTTTAACCACTCTACAAGTGGGTTCGTCAAAACTTACTATTACGTTACTAAACACTCTGATTGCATTGTTGTTTAATTATACAATATAACATAATATGTAGCCAACATGTCTAACGTGGAATGCCGGCTCCCTGAGACAACCTGAGACACGTCTAAGAGACCAAAATTGTACAACCTGTCTACCAGATGTGAACTAGGCATTTAAGTGTGCATGTATGCTTAATGTCGTAGAATAAGGAAGAAATATATATATATATATATATATATATAGGTATAGATTATAGGTCATATAGTAACCTAATATATTATCAATGTAGACAAAATGGCGTTGAAACTCTGAAACGTGGTCTCTTAGCTATGGGCTTCGTAAGAAAGCATAACGTCGCTCAGCTATTGAGAGGACTATGCTCGGGATTACACTGCTAGATCAAATCAGGAATGAGGAGATCCATACATGAATGAATTTTATCGACATAGCCTGGCGGATTAGTAAGTTGAAGTGGCAGTGGGCAGGACACATATTACGATGATCCATTGATAATCCATTGGCTGCTGGGCCCGGAAAGTTCTCGAGTGGGGTGCTACGGAGCGGCAAGCGCAACGAAGGAGTCCAGGTCCACCCACAAGCTGGAAAGAAGACCTAATAGAGGCCGTTCGTCGATGGTGGATCCAGGCTGCTTCTGGCCGGTCCTATTGGAAATGTATGGGGATTGGGGACGCATGTCCTCCTCCAAACTTTTCTTATCAATTATTCAGAATGATTATTCGATACATTATGAAATTATCTTTCTTGCATTTAGTTAGATCATCGCATTATTTGTGAATAGTTAGATGTTAATTTTATGAAGTTTTAAATAATAATTGTATTACTTTCATGTAAAATATATTAATTGAAAAATCATCAGAATGGCAAAATCTAGAGCATACGAGTGTCGGATTTACTATGGATGACTACCTATCGGCTATCAAAGGTGTTAGCTATCCACCAGGTAAGGGTATTATTATATTATTTTATTTGTAATGTATTTGGATGTGTTAAAATAGTAACTCTTGGAATAGGTAAGATAGTCTTTTTATATTATCATATTACTAGCTGAACCAGACCACATTTCGCTGCGGAGTGCTCGTGGGGCGCCCGTCTTCTTAGACAAAAACCGTGATAAGTCGGCAAATATAAATAAAATGTTCTTGAGAAATATAAATAAAATGTTCTACACATAAACTATTCTCAGAAATTCCTCTTTCCATCGATATGAACAGGAACAAAATCGGTTTACAACTTTTAGAGATTAGCGCATACACACAGACAAGCAGACTGAAAAAAAAGGAGGTCTGTAATACTATTATACTATGTATTGATGAAATGTCTGAATTCATTTGAATTCAATAAACGTGTTTTCTTTATATAAATATTATTATCTTTTGGCAACATTAACAGTTATTTTAGTTTTCAAAATACTTTCGACAAAAAGTTTTAATTTTTTTTATGTTAAGATCCGCACACAGGCTGACGGTCCACTTGATGGTAGGTGGCTACCGTCGCCTATAACACAAGCAACGCCAAAGCTGCTGCAATTGCGCTGCCAGCTACAGTAGGATTAAGGATAAGGGATTGGGAAGGGATAGGGAAACGGGCTCTGGCATCCCTTACTTCACTCACCGAAACACAACAGCACACATGCTGTTATTTCACGGTGGTCTTCTTGCCAAAATACACACCTTGATAACGGTTAATTTCTAATTAGTAATATGATTTGTCTTTGATAATTCCCTAAATGATGTATTGTTAAAATGTTAAAATATTAGACAAGTTTCCTCAAAAATCTTATCATAAATTTCTTCTTAAGGTGACGCTTCATTGCGAAGGTTGGCGATCATCAAGGCTATCTTACCGACTGAGGAAGCGAATGCTAAAACTAAACCATTCCCTTAAATTCTTCAACCAGTATGCCTTTTTTTCTGACTCTGCCACGTTTGCCCTATCTTTTTCTTGCATCACCAATAGAAAATAGTATCTTTCCTCTCATTTATCGCTCTTATCACTTTCATTCCCTTCTCATTCGAATCAGACTTACTTTTCTTTACTTAATACCTACTTTACTTTAATTTGTAAAAACAAAAGAAAAGGAACAGAATTTAAGAATAAAATTTAATAGAACCAGAATTAATTTGAACATAATCTGATGCTTGTATTCAAATTAATTCTGGTTCTATTTATTAAATTCTACAGAATATTAAAGATTTTTATTATTTTTTTACTATGAAAGTACCAATTTAACGAGCAAGTGTAATATTATACTATTATAAATTCATTAGAACTTTTCAAACTAGGTATGGACGGTCTACCTGTTATATTAAAGGACAATGTAAAGGGGTTCATAAAAGCAATGGTAAGGAAAGGTTGGCATGATAATGCCTTTAACCAATTTGTTAGTGATGTCATACCTTTGAATCGCACCATACCTGATGTGAGGGACGAATGGTAAGATTTTAAATAATAATGTAACCTATGTAAGCATATATTTTTGCACTTTAAAAATTAGATGTACGAGTAAAAACAGATAAAACTCATTAAAGCATTCAATAATAAAAATTCAGACATTGTTTTTATCGTCAGGTGCAAAAAACAGATATATTCAAATTCATTGCCGGAAGCTTCGGTGATCATTTGTTTCCACAACGAAGCACTCTCAACTCTTTTAAGAACTGTACATTCAGTGCTCAACAGGTCGCCAGTTCATCTTTTGAAAGAGATTATATTAGTGGACGATTTCTCTAATATGGGTAAGAAATTAGGTTTAAAATTATTTTAGTTTGCATATGTAGTTCTCCGTTCTCAAAAATGGTCATGCCACGCTCTATTGGGGTCACTTTACAATCACTGACAGAAATAATATTGCCCGTAAGCCTGATATCGTGGTTAGCGACCTGTCCCGGTACCGGCACCGGTAGATACTTGTTGACATTCCTATTCCCTATGAAGAAAATCTCGTAAAAGCGAAGGAGAAAAATTACTCGTATTTAAATCTGGCTCCCGAGGTGACAATAATTCCGATTGTCTTCACCGAACAAGGCGAACAGTTGCTTAGCGAAGAGGCCCACTGACATGTTTAGATGTTGCTATCAAGGTTTCTACGTGAAGGGGTAAATGGAGGAGTTGGTACTTCATGACACGGCAAGTATTGTGAAAAGATTCCTCACTCAACTGTCGTACCAGATGTTCGGACATTGCTCGTTACCACGTTTTACGTTTTATTGTTTTTAAAATTGAACTACAATACTGTGATATTATGTTTTAGATCATTTAAAGAAACCTTTAGAAATTGAAATCCAAAAAATACCGAAAGTTAAATTAGTCCGCGTGAAACGTCGAGAAGGTTTGATAAGAGCAAGAATGTTAGCACTTGATCATGTAACAGCTGCTGTAATTGTATATCTTGACAGTCACTGTGAATGTTCTGAAGGTATGTAAATACAGAGATTTTTTTGTCATTAACTAGTCGCGCTATTTTAATGTGGTGTTACCCACCTTACTTTGGGTGTTTTGTGTAATTGCAAATAAACCCACAGAACAAAGAATCGCCGCGCCGTCTCCTGCTAGAGACGATATGATCAACGCTTTCCATACAAATTCAAGGTGTCAGAAAGCGTTACAGTTTATTCAATAACAGTCCATGCACGGCTGACGTAGTTTTGTGTTACAAGACCATCTCGACTCGCATTTATTAAAAGTTGAAAATTGCGATATGATGCAACAGAATGTTATTTATTCAAGTTTTTACTTTAATTATTACACCAAATCACAGCAAAATGTGGCATTTCTATCGCTTTTTTTTTTGATAACCTTCACAACTTGTATATAGAGTTTCTATATACAAGTTGTGTTATAGAAATTGCCAAATGCACCTTGAATTGCTCTCAGCGCGCAACGAACATTATTATACTGCCGTCTCTAAGAGAGGGCGGCGCAACTATTACTTGCTCTGTAAATAAACCCAAGAGGTGTTATGACATGAAAAAATGAAATTACAAACAATAAAATGTAACCTTTAAGATATTAATAAATTAGTTGGATTACATAATGAATCGAAGCAGCCGCCATGTGTAGAAAATAGAAACCTTGTTAAATAAAACATTACCATTTTCCATAGATATAATATCAGCCTATTATATGTTTACATTGATTGTCAATGTTGAATACAAGCTTTTTCAACAAAAAGTCAAATTCGAAATTTTGTCGCATCAAATCGTAAGAACAAGTACTTTCTTTTTGCATTTTTTGCCATCTAATACAATTATGCTAGCTGAATGTAACAAGGTCCATTTTTTCGTTTGCACTTTTGCGATTAGTTGTGAATTTAAGAGACTGATCTTCTGATTCTGACTTCGATCCTTTCTGCTGGGATGTGTTTTATTCAAATGATTCTGTAGATTCGTCGTTCTATTAGGAAACTCTGTGGTAAAATAAACACATACACTCAGTACTGTATTATAGAAAATTTTTCTTCCGATTAAACATTTTAGAATACAAAATTTGCGAACGATTAAAATTAATCGTTTATAGCTTATTGCGGATCGATAGGATATCACTTTGACGACGTTTTAAATCTTTAAACTAAGTTTTTTTACACCTTTAAGTGAAGTGATTATCATATTTTGTAACTTCATATAAAATTGAAAACGCTCAAGTCCAATTTGTGCTGTTGTGTTTCGGTGAGTGAGTAAGGGATGCCAAAGCTCATTGCTCAATCCCTTCCTAAGCCCTTTTCGTTAATCCTACTATGGTCGGCAGCGCACTTACAGCACCTGTCGCATTGCTTATCATCAAGTGGACTATCAGCCTGACTTAACATAAAAATAAAATTGGAGGAGTTTAGGATATGTAATGTAAAAATTTGCGCCTACTAAATAAACCTTAAAATATCAATTATGACATTGATAGTTTCATATTCACTTCAAAGCAAATGTTCTAATTTAAACTTTTAATAATTTAACAGTTGCACTTTTTTTTCAGGTTGGCTCCCGCCCCTATTGGATGTTATAGCGAAAAATCCCACAAAAGTAGTTAGCCCCGTAGTAGACCACATTCACGATAACACTTTCGAATATATACCCCAGGACATATACGATCTAAGATTAGGAGGGTTCACTTGGGATTTAAGTTTCACTTGGATAGCGATACCGCGTGAAACATTAGTCAGTAGGAAGCAACCGGCTTCACCAATACAAACTCCAATTATTTCTGGTGGATTATTTGCGATAAGTAAGAAGTATTTCAAAACACTGGGCTGCTACGATGAAGGGTTTGATATTTGGGGAGCAGAGAACCTTGAATTGTCGTTCAAGGTGTGGATGTGCGGAGGTTCCATGGAAATAGTACCGTGCTCTCATGTAGGACATGTTTATAGGAAAAGATTTCCTTATATGGGCATAGAAGACTCTCTAAAGAAAAATAATATAAGATTAGCAAAGGTACCGTTTGTGATTCCGTAATATTTATTGTTATTTTCTACACTAATTTCTTTATACATTAAAATTAAAATGTAAGCACAACGAAATAAATCAAAATATTAGTATCAGTGTATTTGTTCAAAATACACTGATACTAATATTATACTAATACTGATACTAGCTCTTACCCGTGATATTGTCCGCATTTTTTAATAAATTATAGCCTGGATGTTATTCTTATCTATAATCTATGTTACTGTAAAATCAAATCAAAAATAGTTCATATGTTTTTTGCAACAAAAAGTATATGAAAAATATGTTTTTTGCAACAGTAACAAAGATTCTAAGAAACTTTAGCATTTCTAATATTAGCAGGATTAGAAAATTCTGAATATTGTTGATAAGTACTCAACTCAAAGGTTAACTAAAACTCTTGTCACCAATATCAGTCGAGTAGTCTGAATCACTGATAATTTAATGATAAATGGCAATTAGCTGTTAACCATATTAACAGTCTACTAGAAGATTAGTTGTTATCATCACTTAAGAACACCAGGGAGGAAATAATAAGGATAAGGGGATAAGAAAGAAACAATCTGGTTCGTTTGATTGAATAAACCAGATCGATAAATTTATCGATCCACCAACGAATAATATTTGCTTTGACATTTAAGTAAATCATATTTTTATAATACAATTTTTATAATTCATTCACAATTATTATTAATATTTTTATTTTATTTTTCACTAGCGGCTCGATCCCGGTTTTGCACGGTTGAAATTTTTTTTCTTCAAATTATATACCTTCTCGTTTAGAGCAATAATGAAAACCTTATAAAAATCCATTGGTTGGTTTAGAAGTTGGCAGAGAAACAGATAGAGGCGTGTTTATTTTTAATATGTATACTTTTATAACATATAAATAAATATATATAGAAACCCGATTAACGGTTTCTTTCTGTGTGATATACAAATCGACCTAGATATTTTTAATTTGATTCGTTTAATAATTTATTGAATCTCATTTATAACCGTATAACATCATATTAAACATATTATTTTAAATGTACAGGTGTGGTTGGATGATTACGCAAAATATTACTATAAGAGAATAGGAAATCACGATATCGATGTTGGAGACGTCTCAAGTAGAAAAAGATTGCGTGAGAAGTTGAATTGCAAATCCTTTGATTGGTATTTGAAGAATGTGTATCCACAGTTAGAAATACCTGATCACTATGTGGCCAGTGGACAAGTCAGTTATTTCTTTGTTACATAAGAACTAAATCAGCGTATTTATTAATGTTTTTTTTTTCAATGTTAAGGTCGACAGACAGGCTCACAGTCCACTTGATGGTGGCTGGCTACCATCGCCTAAACACAAGTAACGCCACAGGTGCTGCAAGTGCGCTGCCGACTTAAGAATAAGGAATTGGGAAGGCATAGGGAAATAGGCTCTGGAATCCCTTACTCACTCACCGAAAGACAACAGCACACATGCTGTTATTTCACGGTGGTATTTTGCAAAGAGGTGGATACTGCCGGCAGACGGGCTGCCCAAATGATTGCGAAAAGCATTGTATCCTGCCAGTACTTACTTAAAATTTCATAATTTAATGGACGGGTTCCTACTTAAAAAAATTTTTATATAATTTTCAGATATTTAGTGACGGCAATCAATTGTGCCTCGATGCTTCGTTGGTTTTTCAAAATGTCCAAGAAAATGTTAAATTGTTACATTGCCATTCTCAAGGCGGTAAACAGGTGACTCTATATTTTTATTGCCAAACCAGACTTTGTCAGCTTTGCTCTTAAAATATTTTCAGCACTCTTTTCACTCTAGAGACAGAATTCCAAGAAAATAAGAACTTATTTTTATTCTTTTATTTATTTATAAACAAACAGTTCATTACAATGAAATCGTGGGTAATGTCTTTATTGGGTAACCTTCAATAGGGTCGTTTAGACAAAATGAGTTATCGTATACAGTGTCAGTTATCTTTACATAAGTATTATAAAACAAACCCCCCCCCCCCCCGCCGCGTCTGTTTGTATGTATGTTCCTGATAATCTCAAAAACTACTCAACGGATTTTCATACGGTTTTCACCTATCAATAGAGTGATTCCTGAGGAATCTATAGGTGATTAATTCGTTAAGGTTTTATCCTTAGGTTACCGAGGGTTTGCATTGTAGCATACTAAGCACCGGTGTATCACCAAGCAGTTCCACCCAAATTCGGCAGATGTCGCCGCTTCACCTAATTCTATTGCAATATAATAGATGGCGCCATCATTAGTGTTACAGTTTTTATTTTTCAACGCGGACCAACTCGCGGGCACCAGGTAGTATAAATATACAGTTAAAAACATTGCATACATGTATCTCGCTCCAATTATAATCTTATTATACTTTATTTTTTAATTCAACAAAATTAAACCAATTAAATTACTTTATTATTATTATTCACTTTTTTATTTTCTTTCTTAATTTTAATTTTTTTACAATATAAATATAAAAAGAAAAACAATATACATATATCATAAAAAAATTAAAACTAGAATACCGTAGATAGCGGGGCAAGGTCAAAGCTACCGGTGGTTAGGGCTGCAGAGTGAGGAACCTCCCGACAATACGTGCCATTTCAAGAAGTACCGCCTTCTGTATCTGTCCTTTGATCCAGCCACCTAGTAAGAACCTCTGGAGGTGTTGGTTAAGGCTATAATACCGTTCACAAATTATTATTAATTTTATTATTATTTAAAAAGTGTGATTTTAGTATATTTTTAATATTTGTGTGATTTTATTTCTTTATTTCTATGGGCAGATTATTAATTACATTGGTAATTAATTATTGTGATATTCCTTTACAATATTTATTATTAAAATTAAGTTTTTAAATTTTTCGTAGCTTCTGGTAATTTAGTGTTTTTTAGTTGTAGTTTACAATCTGCATTACAGTTTTGGGTTTACACAATGAATGGTGAAATCAGACGAGACAATATGTGTCTGGACTACATTCCCGACGTCGTTATTATGAATCTGTGTCGAGGAAGAGTTGCATCACAAGTTTGGTTGTACGACACTCGAGTAAGTGTAGTTTTAGTAATATTTACTGCTTGAAAAAACAATTTTTTTAATACTTAAAGGCACATGATTGAAGTAAAGATTTTGTCATGGCACACTTAACGTTAAGATTAAGCGCTAACATCAAATTTAAAAACATATCATAAGATTTAAGGCGTTGTTAGATATGTTTATTGTTCAAAATCATAACAACATGATCCATTAATTGTAACATCAGTTGTTGTTTGTTGAAAGGGACATTGAGACTTTTCTGAACGCTTTAGAAAAAATGTGTACACAAACGCCACCTATATTAGTCGTTTATACCTAATACACACCCGTAAGGCATTTTAATTATATTTTTTACCAAAAATGCCACTAAAATTAACATATTTTAAAAATTCCATTTCAACGTAGTTAGCTTAAAAATAGCATTAGCAATTGTTGAAGTTATTATGCTACAATTGCTAATGGGAATAAAATGTCGGGCAGAATAATAATGATTGAGAATTTTTGATTTCGCTCTTGTGCAAGTGAATAGAGAATTAAAAAAAGAGGTGTTGGTTATAGCGTCTGATTTATTATTTAAACCCACTAGGTGTGCTGAATCGACAACCTAGTATTATCTTAGTTTTTAATTTATCCTTATTATAAATTAAAAACTAAGTCTATCTACTACGTTTTCACTGTTAGTTGTAGATATATTTCGATTATTCAGTCTGATGTCTACTTGATGATAGATGGTTACCCCCTTAGCCAAGCAAATACAAAGCAACACTTGGCATGAAGATAGATTAATCCGTGGATATGGATACAGTGGAATGTATCGCCCATTAATTTATAGGCTAGACTAGCTTTTTTCCGCTACTTTTTTGTAGTAGTTAAAACATTTATATTCTATACTAGCGACCCGCCCCTGGCTTCGCCCCGGGGTGCAATTTTTATATATATGAACATTCCCCGTTTATCCCTCTTTCCATTAGTGAAAACCGAATTAAAATCGGTCTACCCGTTCACGCGTGATGTCGTGACCAAGGGAAATGGGGATTCATTTTTATATATAGACATAAACATTGATATTTTTGAAATCAGTTTGAAACAGCATTTTTTCAAGGTTAAAGTGCCCTATCTCCTTTTCTGTATGACAATCCATCCCTGACAAATCTTATGCAAAATTTCATAATGATTGGTTGAATAGTTAAGGCGTGAAAACGTAACTGGAAACAATCTCGTTTTCGCATTTTAATAATAGTTATGTTTAGTCACCAGCTGTTTTTTTTATGTTAAGATCGGCAGACAGGCTGACGGTCTACTTCGTAATAGGTGGCTACCATCGCCAATAACACAAGCAACGCCAAAGCTGCTGCAAGTGCGCTGCCGACTACATCAGGATTAAGGATAAGAGACTAAGAGGGGATAGAGAAATGCGAAACATTTCTAGACAACTGATTATTTGATATTTTACACAATAATTTTACGTTTATTTTACAGTCGCAGTACATAAGGAACATGCAAACTCAAAAATGTTTGCAATACATTAAAACGTTTGATGGTTTGAGGTTAGTACTGCAGAAGTGCACACCGAGTGTTTACTCTCAGAGATGGATTATGGAGAATTTCGACGTGGAGAAACTTTCTCCAGAACTTAGAATTTATGCCAAAAGACAAATGAATATATTTTAATTATAGTGAATATTTATTGCTGTGTAATTGTACCTACATTCATTTTTATATTAGTCTTTATTTCATAAATTACCTGATGACTTTGTTTAAAAATGGAGATACTTCTTTATTTGTATTAAAAAACACTATTACATTATAGAATTACCTACAAAAAAGTTGAATTTTATTTTACAAACCTGATCACATGACATTCCTGCAACATTTATAAGAATTGAATTTGGATAATTAATAACTTGAATAATATTTAGTACTTCGAGTCTAATTATAATAACCTATTAATATGGGTAATTTTAGCCAAAAATTTATGTCAAATAAATATTTAATCAATAGGGAATATGCACATTTTTTAAAATTATCATACGGTAAGTTATATCGTTATATAACCGTAAAAAAATATTAAAAAATCGGAAATTTAGTAACAAAAACAATGTTAAAATTAACTAACAGCTGCGGGCACTTTAAACGCCCGCCCTTTTGGCACGCTTGTCGTGACGTCATATTCTACAAAAACAATCAAACACACATCTACACGCTCGTTGAAATTTCATAGACTTTAACGTCACATTCGAACTGACCGTTTCAAGTATTTTGTATTTCCCACAATTTTTTTGCATTTTTTAATAATTATTTTCTTAACGAAAAAGAAATAATATTAAAAAATATTTACAGAGACATAATTCTAAAGCAAAAATGTGGATAAAAAAATATTTAAGCCTTTTTTGAATTAGACGCATATTCCCTGTTGCCAATATGGTAACTTTTATGGACGTACGTACCTGTATAATGCAAGATGAGAAAGGGGGTCGCGAACTATCTCAGTTGAAATGAATAAAAAAATGGATAGATGTTCCAAAAATAATTATTTTATTTTATCTTTACATTTTTGAATTAATTAAATACTTAAACTTTATTACCTTAATGCATTATATTTATGTTACAATTAAATGTCTACGAGTATATAATATGAAATGAATTAAAACAAATATTCAGTAACAATCTAGTGCTACAAATTCAATAAATTAGGAATTAAATGAGAAAATATAAAATGTTTTAGATTACGTTAATCTGAGTTTAGTGAGGAACACCCCCAAGAAGATTTTCGAGGCGGATACTGAGAGATATAAGACATTATCCTACCTTTAATACCCATGGACACAGAGGTGGCGTAACATCAACGGGTATCACAAATAACGGAAAGAGCAAAGAGAAAAAAGAAAAGAAAAAAACATTTCCAAAACATATAAGAATACAAAACAAGCCAGAAAACGCGATTAAGCATAAAGACGATGTTAAATACGAAACTGGAGTAGCTAAGAAATAGAATTAATAATATTTATTAGGTACATTTGTATGTTTATTTATGGTTTTTTACCCACAAGAAAATATATTACGTTCATAAAAACCATCTTGTTTCACAAATGAATTCACAGGTGTTTCACATGACACAGTGTAATTATGATTGAGTAATGTTTGTTTTTTGAGCGTAAGACAACTTATTTTAAAAAATACAGTAGGTACAGAATAATGTTGCAACATATATTTGGACTGGATTATAAAAAGGAACTGTTACCTATTATATCTATGAGTACAAAAATTAAATATTAAATGGCAAACAGGCTGATGGCCCACTTGATGCAACATCAGGTCGCACTAACCGTTATACAACCGATAGAACATACAAAGAGAGGCTACATCACTTCTTAAACTAACGCACATGGACGCAAAATTGTCTGTCTGTGTGTATTCTATAAGATGTACATCGGTGTGCTAGGGAGCTGCATGAGATCATACCGCTTTCCCTTTCTTCAAGGTTGAAGTGAATAGGCATCTTCTGGGTGAGCTCGCTCCATCTTCGGCCTCATTTTTCCTACACGGATAGTTGCTGGCTAAGAGCAAACTCATAATTAATAATAAAAAAAAGGTGTCAAATCGATGTAGCTGGCAATTTTGGGCACCAGCCCAGAGGTGAGAACAGTATACATTGGGCCTAATCTGGGCCATATAGAAAACTAAGCACTGGTTAGACGTGAAATACCACTATGTCATGTTAAACACGCCAATTATTATTTGTAATCAAATAATATATTCCTTAAAACCTGCAACGGAAAAAAGAAACTAAATAAAACGGTCTTCCACTTTCAATTTGAAGTATTATGACGAAATCCATGCCAAAGTTGATCATTGCTTATGCCGAATGGAAATGCTAATTAGTAAACTCATTTGTTAAAATTATCTAAAAAGCAAACTGAAATAAATTCAACTAAGCTATCATAATCGTTGTTTGTTACAATAATAAATAAAGCAGTTATGTCTACGTCATTTGGAAGAACCTGGCAATTTATAACGACTTTTTTTTTAACCCAAATACCTTTCTCGGAGGCTTAAGTTAATTACAGGCCATAAAATAAAATAAAAAAAAATTTCGGAACAAAATGGACGTTTAAACCGCTTTATTTTAACTTTGGCGAGAAATTATGAGAGAACAGATTTTAATAATTTCATTCTATGTTTTAGACACTGTAACTTCCTAACCTATGGGAATGAATCTTCCATGTGAAATGAATTTTCCATTTCGAAATTTATAAATTTCAATTTATATATTTCAAAAACTGAATTAAACTAAACTAAATCTGGATCATGGATCAGGAAATGCCCAGTTATGTTTGGCACTAACAGCTTTTAGTGCGATATGCTCTTCTTTCATAATACATCTTTCAAACCAATTTTTGTTATAAACGGTGATTGGCGTACTAGATAGTAGGCATACTTTATTATAAACACAAACAAATGGGTAAAGAATTAGAAATGAAAGCTTTTATCGAGTCTATTAACCGCCACTTTTTACATAACAATTGCCTGTCACACCTACATAATCTGTATCGTGATTTTATATTTCATCTCTCTCCGTCCTTTTAATAAATATGTTGCTAAGCTAAATAAAAAAAATAAAATAAAGACAACTCTGAGATAAATCTGTGAGAAAACTACGAACAGTGTTGTTGGTGACGCAAACGTTGCCGCGGGTCGCAAAAAAAAGAAGATAATTATATTTTTGGTTAGTCAATGCGTCAATGCGAGCGGCTAGCACACTCGGAACATGCGCGGAAGCATATCCGTGACTACCTTAAAAAAGTTAATTCATTGTCGCTCGCAATCTCAAACCACCCTCTTTTATTATATTTAAAAAATATCAATTATACGTCGCAGAGGAAATGAAGGTAAACAATAAATATAAACATAAACTCTAACAACATGTAAATTTGTTCATAATTCACTTATTTATTTATAATGTTCATATTCGACAGTTGACCGTCATCAACAATTGTTTATTTTTATATTCTAATTAGTCTATTTTAGTATCTATTTTTATTATTTTTATTTTACACAGTAAATACCTAATAAGGCTTTCTGCCCAGTATACTACATGTGTAGCCTATGACGAACCAATTATTCATTCACCGGTCATCACCGGAGAACGTATAATTATCATATAAGTTCATCACCGCCTTCCGTGTATGATACTAATATTATAATATTATACGCTATCATGTGCCTAAAGACAAAAATTAGTAAGTTTTAACATTAAACTATATATGTATCATGTCGTGCACATAGAGATTCCACGCAAAAAAAAAAAAATCACAGCTCTGTTTTCTTATTCAGCTCGTTCAAACATAAAGCCAATAAACAAAAAATATATATATTACATAACTTCTTGATCTGTATTTCAGACGAGTTATTTTTGTTTTAAGTATAATACAAAGTTTACGAAAAAATACGAAAAAGCTACCGGCTCTTGGACTATGCTTTAGTTCGTACGTAATCGTACGGAAAACATGTGCATGATGTCGGATATTGTAGTAATTTGAAGGCGTTACACTAGAGGGCACTGCTAGAAATTCTAATTTGATTCTTAAGTGCAGGGGAGAGTATGGGTGGGTGGGGTATACAAAAAAGTAATTGGAATATGGACTGCCTCCTTGCCCTGCAGAATATTGCAAATTCCAATTCCATCTGGATGCCATATAGGTATGATTTCAATATCATGTGTCACCTTAAGCAGCTGCTAGTCCATAACCCGATAATCAGATGCTAGTGGATAGTCGAAAGGACATGCCGTAAGGTAAGCCATAGTTACCCTTAACTAAACTATGAGCCATTTTTTTCGATTCCTGGATTAAATTAATTTATTTAATTATTTAATTTATTTAATGAAAATATTATGCAATGTTCCAAATAAATTGAGCTAAAATCTTGAATGAAAATTAACCTGAAGGCACCATTTGTGTTCATTGTTAGAGCTACGAGTAGAGGTAATACTGACCACTAAAATGTTGACAATTGAATTTTAGCGAATATTTTGCTTCAGAATATGCTTTAATACAACGTTTGCGGTTTCTATTTCGTTTAGCCAAATGAAATTGGAATATTTAACCGTTATTCAAAGCTCTTTTCGCAAATGTAGACTGTGGAAATTCATATTTTGTATGTTTTTGTGAAATATTGGTTAGACAGTAAAAATGTTTGGCAGGTTACGCTTTGGTTTTGTTTATTTTAATTTAAAATAAATTATTAATTAAAAATATATGCTCACTACCTGAGCCTGCCACTTCGTATGCGTGGTGTTCGGTATAGCGCGTAACTTTTTTGTTTGTAAACCGATGGAACGAAACAAAGATTACATGTTACGGGAAGCTTGCTACAATACATCAGCTAGTAAGTAAATAAAAATCTTATAACAACCGTGGGATATTGCAAGACTGTAAACTAATTTTTGTGATACTCGATTTAGGCGTTGATTAAAAAAATATCTGTTTTTCTAATGATGAGCAAAGCTGCGTATTTTAGAAGACTAGAAATGCTGCTTACTCAGTGAGCTGGTGCATAGTGCTTTCTCGCATTGAGGAGAAGTCTACAGGTATCCAGTATAGGGACGTAATACACAAACTGGCACAGGTACAGATGTCAAACGATGCTTGTATGAAAACATTTCTTTATTTTTCCCTTAAGTCCTTTGACATATTAAAAAATCCCTGAATTATCAAGACTTTAAATGGATACATGTTAAAAGTAAGTGAATTTATATGAGTATTTTTTAAAATAATAATATACCTACTAGTTTTAAATGAAATTATTTATCTTCTGTTAAAAGTTTTAATGGCTTCTTGATGCTATGTTGGAAATTGAACCAATTTGGAAATAGAACCGTCCATGTCCATTCGCATCTGTTTACACCTAATCGCACCACACTGATTTGCATAATGTGCTCCGTCGAAGATAGATGACGTTATTCAACACTACCGCAACATATTGAAGGGAGGGATGAAGAAAAATCGTGCGAGAACCGTGCTCTGAAAACTGATTTCTTAGACATCATTTTTGTAACTCTAATTCATTCGCGATAAAGATGAAATTCGAACAGCAAGATGCTATTGGTAAGTGAGAATTGGAAGGGTTTACAAATACGTAACGGTTTCGTGGAATTTATGATCAAGCTGAACATTGTTGGCGGCGATCCATTTTTAAAACATATAAACTAAATATTATTTAATATATTATTATTAATAAAAAATCATAAGTATTTTTTTTCGTATCCCTTTTTAATTGGAAACTCAATGCATTTGGTATGGCTGTGTGTAAATAACCACCATCCTAGTGCGTGTGCGGGAGCGGGTTTGGGGTCTCTTTTGGGTTGGCTGGCGCTTCACAGAAAATTAAGAGCGATCGAGTAACAGTACCTGCTCTACGGATGCATCCAGGTCCAGGTGTCGTCCAGATGAGAAACTACAGTTGAACGCCAGTCACCAACACAAATTATTGTCCACAATGAAACATTCCTTTAAGATTATAGTGCGTTGCTAGGTTCATAAAGCGTTTTACGAAAATTATTGTTTATAAGCGGGACGAGCGGGGTCGTGTCCGCAATGAACGGCGACAAGTGAACTACTGCTGCCCTCTCTCACCCGAAACTACGAGATGGCCAGCACTAAACACAACGTCCAAATAACAATCAATTTCATTATGATAAAAATTGTTTGACTGGCCATTGCGTAATAAGTAATAACAAGAAAAAGTTTAATAATATTTGAATGCCCTAGTATGCAAGGATACTATTTTACATACGCCAATTTTCCTAATTTTTCGCTCTTTCCGTTAGTAAAAATGGTAGGTAACTAAATATGTTTTCTTAGTTTATAAGAAGTAAGCAGATGGAGGCGGACAGCGTTTTTTCCTACTGTTTATTATACTACGCTAAAATAAGTCTTCTTCATCTTTTTTAATTTATCGGATGTTCATAAAAAATTAATTGCTTGAAAAGTTATAGAGAAATAAGATTTTTTTATTTGAACTTGTGACAGAAAGGCACACAACTGATTAGATTGGATCAGGACTATGGATCTGTCCAACATCAGAGGGATTATGGATAAAAGGTAAGGGTCGCAATAAGGGCAAATAGGTACCTAAGATTAAAAGAGGTAAATTACTATTTATAGAATTTTTTAAAGATAGGATTATCTTTAAAAAATTCTATAAATGGGGGGATCCCTTAGCTTTGTAATTTTTTTAAATTATCTCTATAAGCAAATCATATTTTCGCAGCGAAACACTTAGCGACAATCGGTGTGGGTAAAAGAGGCAAATTTCTATAAAAATCGTCATTATACAACGAAACACTGGAGCATAAGGCTTGGCATGCGGAACTTAGTGTGCCCTCCTAATATTTTTTACATTCAACCTAACCATTGTTTTGTTTTTTAAAGGAGACCTTGTTGCAAGGTAGAGAAAAAACTAGCAAAACTAACTTGTGCTGCAAGTGTGCTGCAAACCTTTATAAGATTAAGGATAAGTGATTAGGAAGGGACAGGTAAATGGGTTCTGAAATCCCTTACTCACCCACTGAAACTCAACAGCATGCTGGATATTTCACGGTGGTCTTATGCAAGGGGATGGTCACTGCCTCCAGGCGGGCTGCCCAAAAACTGACAAAAAATATATTTCAGCGTTTACGTGGCTCATTAGGTTATTTATTTATTTATTTTTCAGATAACGTAATCCATTTTTAGTTATTATTTAATTTACGTATTATGTACAATGCCGAAAAACTTATTATATTAAAATATTTATAAAATGTTTAAAAATAAAGAGTTATAGCTCTCAGCAACAGTTTTTGAGATGCTGTTGGCGCTAGCTCGTGTCCTCTCTGGGAACGACATCGTTTTCTTTCTGATTTTTGCATGAAACCCGTCATTTTGGCTTCGGTAAATATTTGAGAGGCGCTACAAAAACATACTAAAACCGTAGTTGTATTGGATTCGCAAGACGTTGTTGGATTTCTTGGTGTAGTTGGTCCACAGATTACTCGCGTACAGATTTTGGTAATTTTAATTTGATCAGTACAACAAGAAAATCTATTCTATTCTATTCTATTCTATTCTATTCTATTCTATTCTATTCTATTCTATTCTATTCTATTCTATTCTATTCTATTCTATTCTATTCTATTCTATTCTATTCTATTCTATTCTATTCTATTCTATTCTATTCTATTCTATTCTATTCTATTCTATTCTATTCTATTCTATTCTATTCTATTCTATTCTCGGGCGCGACGAGGTTCCTACTGGGAATGCAGTCTTCCCCGCGCTGGACAACCGTGGCGGATCTTGGATGTCGTTGGCAACGTTCCCGCAACCCGCCTATTTACGACCGCGCTCCTAGTTTTTGGGTTTTAGCCGGTAGGAGTCCGGCATAACCCCGCAGCGTCCTAACCATAAAAAAGGTTAATAATAGTATTTTTAATAATACAATCACTTTACAGTTTGCGACGTAGCCAATTGTGTGTGTAAATTTTAAGAGAAATTAATGCAATATTCACTTTCAATAAATAAAACTTTTATTATTAATACTTATGTAATTATTTATTTAAGTTTTTGCTGGTGAAATTGTAATATTTGTAATTTTAATGTACGACAGTCCCTTATAGGTTCAGTAGCTACGAAATTTTTTATTGACATAAAAGGCCAAGTCGCCTCAAACATTGGTCATAACCGTTAAAAGTCACATAAAAAGCATTTCGACTACTCTCAAAGGGGAAATGTCAACGCAATATTATTAGAATGTACCCAAATTTAATGGAGCGCACGCCATAACGCGACACTAAATACAATTTTGGGCGAGGTTATGTTTAAATGAAATGTTTTGAATATTTACAAAGTTAATATTTTTATAAGAACGATGTTGTTTCAAATAAGATACAATTTATTGTATAATTTTTTAAACCTTTTTTGAATTAGACGCGTATTCCCTAGAACACCGTAATGGCGTCTGGTGAGAGTCTTAGACGTATAATATTCAACATTAACGGTTTTAGGTGTAGTATTGCGCTATTAATCACTATTTTAAAGTTTTTTTTATTATTTTGTAGGTACAGTAGTACTTCAAGTCTCCTTTATAGCCCATAAGCAGTTAAAATTAAAATTAAACTTCCTATACAGGTTTAACTATATCAATGACTATATAGAAGAGATTACTAAAACTTTCAGCCGTTAAGACATTAAGACATAATTATATAAGACAGCCGTATATTTTGAGTAAAAAGATATAAGCTATGCTAGCAGTCTTTTTGGGAACAGACAGGTACATGTCGCGATCTTAGTGCCTGGAGTCTTTCGTCATCTTATCTGATCCTATCTGGATCGTCATCCTATCTGGATCAGAAGTGCAATCAATCAATTCCCACTTGGGTTTAATTGTGTAGTTAGGCAACAGCAGCTTACTCGTGATATCAAGTATCCACTTGATAAAGTGCTATCATGATACGCGGCGTCTGCCAATTTGTGTCCTTTATCATGAAAAACTATTCACTTCTTACCTAATATACAACTAATACTTTAATTTGTTAGTTAAAGTTGGAATTAGAAATCCACAGTTTTCTGTTTATTTACTGGAAATCTGTTAGCAGCACATTAACTGTCCAAAATTTATTTTCAACTTGGTACCACAGTGCTGGCGTCAACAACAAAAGTTAACAGTATAACTGAAACCTTCATACGGGCTAAAATGTTTAAATTGCAATTTTGCGCCTGGAAAATTTATAATTTGTTCTACCGTTCGGCTGGCTCATTTGGAGAGAATACTAGAGTATTTTAATTAATCCCATATTTTACAATTATTTGGAAATAATTGTACCTAATTTGTTATCCAAAAAAAATTAAAATTAAATTATATTGTTTGAAATTAACAGACACCACAGTGTTAAAAACTTTTTCAATAAGAGGGATGGCAGGCATCCTGGGTGATAACGAGTATCATTGTATAATTAGCTCGTGCCCGCTAATTTGTTTGCCTTCGAATAACGTCTGACATCTTTATCGCTGTGACGACAGTGGCGCCGGCCGCCACGGCGGCAGTGGCGCTCAATTTATTTTTATATTTTGAGACGATCCCTCGGAAAGCTAACATCTTTCTAAGATAAAAATTACTCTATATGTTAATCCAGGTTACAAACTATGTGTGTGTCAAATTTCATCCAAATCCATTCAGTAGTTTTTAAGTGAAAAAGTAACAAACATACATACATCCATATAAATATGCTCACAATGAGGGTTTTCGATATTTTTTCTGCCACCAGGCGGCGCTTCGTAGGCGTCAGGTCTAAACAGCAGTCAGATAGCACAGAGTCGTAGGTACTAAACATAAATTATTGAAATTCTATTGTGTTTATGTTAATAATAAATTTATTAATATAAATTATTAAACCAAAAAATACATAGAAAATTGCAATTCGCGTATGTATTTTGACAGTTCATTGGTCCTGACGCTACAGTGCTGCCATCTCAATTAGACCGTTTCAGAAAACCCTCATTTGAATGTTCGGCTCTAGACAATAGAGTTTAAATTTGCTACAAATACTTTTTTCGCGTACGTTAAGTGACGTCATCTTAAAAAACCCTAATTTTTTTTCTCCTGTACGTTTTGTATGTGACTGAACTCTTGATTTTTTTTGTGATTATTAAAACCACAATCTGAACCCGCTAGGTGGCACTAGGATGGGTTACAGAAGTTTGGGTAGAACAACGTCTACCTGGTCTGCTAGTTTATTTATAAAAATATTCCAAAATTAGCAGTATAAAGGGATTCGAGTCGCTGCTAGTATAATGGCAAGGACAACAGTATACGTTATTTAATTTTTTTGTATGGTTCTACACTAGGATGGTTACTGTCGCCACATGAGCTGGCTGCCCTTTTACCTGCAGATCGAGTACATTATTAACTGCCGTTATTCACCTTCAGTTAGGCTGATATCTGCAGAATCTTCAAATCTTATTAGTGCTATATACATATTGTCAAATTTTAATTTTTAATAAGTCCCTTTTATCGCGTCTTCGAACTCTCATAAAAGCACTTAAACTTCACGCGTTTGCTCATTATTAGCTGAGCAATTAATTTTAAGTAGCTAAATGTTTGAGACAGCCTTACCGAAGCTTAAAACAAGATTAATTGGTGATGCTAGCGTGAAACTTGGAACGATTATACGAAGTAATGAACGAAGTCTAAAATCTTGAAGTTGTTTACTACACGGTGATGAATCTTATGGCTTTGAAGCAATTTAAATAAAGTAGTGCCTTCGAGATGAGACTTCATACGAAAACTTTTTGTTTAAACATAAACTTTTTGATTAAATCAGCAATATCTATTGTCATTTGCTGTATTGAGTTAGTAAAATAATGACGAGAGTTTCATATAATGTTTTATTTATTTACGAGAAAGCATATACAACAAACAGAAGACTAATTAAATCGCAATTGCGTATTCAATCATTTTAAGAAAGCAAATAGGAGATGGAAAATCTTTCACGATTCTGAAAGTATCTTTCACGATTCTGAAACAATAATTTTTAATATAAGTATTTTATGTAAGTATTATATGTATAAGTATTTTTCTGTCTCCGCTGGCAGCCATTACGTCTAGTACCATATCAGGATCTGGCGCCAAAGCGAAATGAATAGACAATAAAGCGATACCTGTAAGCCTCTCGGCCGCCATTCTATTTCTTAGGAAGGATTTTATTCTCTATAGGTATGAAAATGACCGCTCAACAGATGCCGTTGAAACCAGAAGGGTGGCCAGAATATGTATTAGCCTGTTAATGGTAGGAAAGAAAATTTTGTCACACGTGTCTAAAATTTCCATAATTTCGACTGGTTTCTTATCTCTGTTTTTCCACTTGGCACACCACATACTATGTACTCTGCTTTTATTAGTGATTCTCCAACACTTTCTTCCCAATAAATTTTCATGAAAGAACACGCAAGCGAATAAACAGACGGCTAAAAACGTTTTTTTTTTTCAATCAGATTTCGGGGGGGGATAAATCCCAACTATCCCCCCCTCTGTATATGTGCTTGGGTGTATTAATGCATTTCGTGTAATTATTATTGTTTGTTTTCATTTTAAGACTTTGTGATTGTTTAATTTAAATGTTTATTTGTTTAATATTGTAAGGAAGTCATGTATTCTGCATTTCTTTTCTTTTTGTTTTATGTTTTTAAACTATTTAAATTTCTATTTAGTGCTACTTTTTGATAAATGATGTATTCACCTGTAAAGGCGTATCAGTTGAATCTAGATTTTACAAGTGTGTGATATTAATTCTAAATAAATAAATAAAAGGTAAGTGATCAGGTAGTGATAGGTTACCTAATCGCAACGTAACGGTTTAAACGAGAGATCTGTTCTACAAGAGAGTGTTACGTACTGCAGACAGACCAGCAGGGGAGTTTATGAATACAACATTTATTTTTATTTGATTTTTACCATTGTGAAGAGATGTGAGACAGGGTGTACTTTCTTCGAAGTTTTACACTGCCGCTTTTGAAGATGCATATAAGCTCAACGGCGAATATATCACTCACCTTCGATTTGCCGACGATAGTGTGGTTTCAATATCGTCGGCTCAACACGATGCTCGATGGCCACCAAAGGGTGGGCCTAAACATGAACAAGATGAAAGTTATATCTAATGTTCATGTTGTGCCCAACCCAGTAACAGCTGAAAATTCAACACTCGTAGTTGTTGACGAGTACATCTGCTTGGGGCAATTAGGTAGAACCAATTTCGAGAAAGAGGTCAATCGTCGAATCCAGCTCGGATGAGTAGCGTTGGGGAAGCTCCGAGACATCTTTTCATCCAAAATTCCTCAGTGCCTTAACACAAAAGTTTTCGATCAATGTGTGTTACCAGTGATGAAATATGGCACTGTCTCTAACCATGAGCCATATAAGAGAGCTCAACGTCGCTCAACAGGCTAGGGATCCAGGGGGATTTTGATCGGTCCTTTTGGAGAATTAGGGGGAGGCCTTTGTCCTGGACGTTCTACTCAATCTCAATTAACTTCTGTTCGGTTACTATGTTTCCTTCTTTCAATGATAGAGATCCCACTTCCGATTTTTGTGACTCGCACACTTATTTTACATGTAATGAATTACTTTGGCAATAATTATTTATAAATCAATGAAATAAGTAATTGCAATAACTCTAAATAAATTGTTTCCAAGAAATCTTTAAGAATGGAATGAGGCTCAGCAGCTTTTTTTGCGCTTTTTTATTTTCTTATTTTTTTTATTTTTAGGGTTCCGTACGTCCGAATAAAAAAACGGAACCCTTATAGGATTACTCGTGTGTCCGTCTGTCCGAACATCCCCCTCCCTTATCTCCGAAACTACTGAACCTAAAATTTTGAAAAAATACAGAAATTAGTTTTCTACTTATAGATTATAGGAAAACCTATAAGAAGTCAATGATATTAAATCAGAGTGATGGTAAATCACTCAATACTGTGCGGATAGGTAACATCGTACGGAACCCTCTTCACGCGAGTTCGACTCGCACTTGTCCCGTTTTCATTTTTCGTTTAAAATATATTTCCTTTTAAAAAGTAATTCCAGAATGTTATTTAAGCTCATTCATTACAAAGCTTTTAAAACAACACAAATTATTATGTTTTTGTGCATAACATAAAATTGTATTAAGTCCTAATTTGGTAAGGCCCTCTCACTGCCATGAGATAACAATAAAAGTGCTGTTGTTTTTCGTTGAGTAAAAATGTCAAAGTCCGTTTCCCTCCTAATGGTAGTGATAGTAGTTACCTACTGCCAAGTGAACCGTCAGCCTGTCTGCCACGCTTAACTAAAAAAAGAGTATTATTTCTTAATTATTATTTCTATTTATTATTTCTTTAATTTTCAATGTTTTTAAATTTTCTTTTCCAAATACCTTTAAGAATAAATCTTAAACGAGCTACCACATAGTGGCTGCTATTTTTATGACATTTACTTATAAATGTGAATAAAATTAGATTTAAAATGGTTTTCAGTTTTAACCATCCGTTCACCAAGCAGAACTAAGTTAAACCCAAAAGTCAATGCTCATAAAACTTGGATCAGTTGATATACTGGAGAAGCGGGAAACGTCTGCGAAGAAACCTCGCTAATAGATCGGTACAAATGGTGACAGTAGGTGGTTCTAATAAAAATTACAATTGCTATTTTCATTGTTAATTTGCATTTCTACACCACTCCAACCTTTTAGAAAAGAAATTTTCAAACATGTATTAATTTAATACTTTGGAATGTAAGATTTCTTTTTTTAATTAAAAAAATATATTTTCTGGTTCCCAAAGTCCTTCAATTTTTAATTTTCGTGCAAAACGCTCGATTGAAAACCTTGCCTTGCCCTAGAGATAATGCAGCCAGCTTCCTAGTAACCCTGAAAAAAGTAGTCTTGTTGGAAACAGATGATTTATAGTTTGTCAGTGTAATTCTGTAAGAATCAAATGAAAATCTTAAACACAATTTCTGATCTTAGCGTTCACAAACATCACAACATCTATTAGCTGACTTAGCAATGTCAGTTTGTAACGGGACCACGTCTAGCGTGGTCACCATAACGTTAAATGAAGAGGACAAAATTAATTAAATTAAATAACTGTTGTATTATATTTAGTTTATGTATTTTATTACGTTCGTCACTAAAATCAAATACGAGAGAAAAAAAAGGATGTAGCGATGTATGAATTGGTTATTGTACCAGAACGAGTCTTTGTCCTTAATATCAACAAGTGTTAGCAATAAATTAGCCGCAGGCTTCATTTCTTTCTATTGAAAAACTTTTAGTGCCTTAAAATCTTTGTCTAATATATTTTGTTGCATTATTTTTTGTATCATTACGTTGAGAAATGAACCCGCGCTGGTTTATTAGATTCCTTACAAAAACAGTATTTAAAAAGAATAGCTATTCATATATCGTAGAATAATGACCCCAGATGCCGGTTTGTTAAAATATTGAAGCTATTGTTTACTGGAGAAAGCGTTGTAGCTTTGTTTCTCGTAACATTATATTGAGTTTTTACAAAAAACGGTTAAAAGAATGAATCCCATATCGTCGTACTGTACGCCAGATGCGGAGCCCAATTGTCTTCAATATTTCTTTAAAAGAGCCAAAATTGGACACACAAGACCGAAAGAGACGCCAATAGGGTTTTCATTAGAGGGAATGCGAAGGGAAGTTTTTGAGATCGCGAGGGCGGCTATTGGGGAGAAGATTGGGGGTGGAGTCTGCGTGGACGCAGGAAAAGTGGATAATTGGTCAAGGCAAGGGTTGGCCGAGACGAAGGAGAGGGTTTGAAGCGTAGGCGCAGAGGGGAAATGACAAGAATAAATACGTAATTCGGGAAGGATTCAAGACAGTAGTCAGTTCGCCGCTCGACGTCGCCCAGTGCACACGTCTCGCTGAACGCTCCGTAGCGTTTCTCGTCGCTTGACGCTCGCCGCGCACCGCGCAGTTGTGAAGTGCAGTTGTGTAGTGCAGCAGTGTGTGATCAAGTGAAGTGCGATTGTGCATTGTGCAGTGCTGTTGCGGACTTTTTACATTGCGCTAGTTGTCAAGTCGGTCTCAGTAGTTTTTACTATAAGGCCTTCGCGCAACTAGTGTTCTGTGCCCATTCCATTGCCCTTGCGGTTGGTAAGCCGCCAGGGTCACTCCCCCTTCTCAGGGACACACGCTAGGTACACACTCACACCTAGCGGGGCGTCTACACGCGCCGATTCGGGGCCGCTCCCCGCGCCTTCACCGCCAGGATGGATCTCTCCATCCTGGTTCATCAACTCCGGCTGCTCATCCGAGAGCAGCCTGATGCCCTAGATAGGGTACTAGAGCTGGCCCGCGAGCCAATCGCCGACTCTCCTGAGTCGCCGATGGACGCCACTTCGGCGCCTTCACGCTCCCCCTCGCCCACCCCGCGTGGCTTCACCGTCGTCAACTACAGGAAAAATAAGAGGAGTAACTCAAACTCCTCTAACAACTCGAGTTCGTCAAATCCGTCGCGTAGACAGAAAATCGAGTCGGACTCCGCGTTCCGCCGCCCTCCATCGCCGCGCACCGCTACCACGCCCGCGCCTCCCGCCGCCAAGGCCCCACCTCCTGTCTTCCTGAGAGACAAGAGGCACTGGGACCCCGTCCGCGAAATGATGCTCGCCAAGGGCATCAAGTCATACCGAGGCTCCAACGCGGGAGTCGGTATATCTGTCAAGGTGAACTCGGTAGCCGACTACCGTGTTCTAACCGCGTTATTAAGGGAGGAGCGCATCCCCTTCCATACATACTCTCTCCCCGAGGAGAAAAACCTACGCGTTGTTGTAAGGGGCCTTCCCCACGAACTCGGCGAGCAGCCGATATTGCGCGACCTAATGGGTCAAAATCTGCCGGTGCTAGAAGTGCATCGGATGCACGCTAGGAATCGTACTCCGTACGATATGGTTCTCGTCGTCCTCGAGAACTCCCCAGAGGGGAAACGCATTTTCGGCGTCCCCACGATCTGCGGGCTGTCGGGTCTCCGCTTCGAACAGCCACACAAGCGCAACACCATAGGGCAATGCCACAATTGCCAGCTCTACGGGCACTCGGCCCGTAACTGTTATGCGACGCCCCGGTGCGTCAAATGCCTAGGGGACCACGCGACCCGCGACTGCGCGCGCGTAGCGGGTACTAGTGAGCCCCCCGCGTGTGTACTCTGCAAAGAGTACGGCCATCCCGCGAATTACCGCGGATGCCCCAAGGCGCCCAAAAGGAAGCCCCGTATGGTTTCCTCTCGCCGCGTCCCATCACAACCGAGGCCCGCTGCCTCTCGCGCCGCGCCCGTGTATTCCACCGCCAATTTCCCGCAGCTACCGAAAGCCGCGTCCGCGATAGCTCTAACGCCAGCATGGGCGAGGCCCGCACTCGCCCCTGCACCCAGCGCCGCTTGGAGGAGGCCCGAGCCTCAGCCAACAGCGCCCGTTCCAACACCCGGCGCTGCCTGGGGGAGGCCCGCGCCTCCGCCGGCAGTGCCTTCTCACCGCGTTCGCCCCGCTCCGGCCCGCGTCAATAAATCCGATAATTTAGACTTCATCGACCAACTCTCGGAGAGTATCGACCTCGATGATATTTCGGCCCTCGTCCGCGACTTCAAAACTTGCAAAAAGGGCTCGTTAGGTATAGTTAGCGTGTTCGTCCGTCACGAACACACACTCGCCGCCCTCCGCCGGATGCGGGACTCATTTGAATAATTCCAATGGCTACCACTAGTAGAATTAGACCATCTTCCCTGTCGTTGGCGTTCTATAACGCCCGCGGCATCCGATCCCATAAATCCGAAATCCAACATTTCCTTACATCCCATCAGGTCGACGTGATGTTAGTGCAAGAGACCTTCTTAAAACCTAGCATACGCGATCCGCGAATCGCACAATATCTTATGGTCAGAAATGACCGCCTCAACGGCCGGGCAGGAGGCACTTTAATTTATTACAAAAGGTCTCTTCACTGCGTCCCAATTAACACTCCTCCTCTCGTCAATATGGAAGCGTCGGTTTGCCGTCTCGCAATGTCCGGCCATCCTCCAGTAATTTTAGCATCAATTTACCTTCCCCCCGATAAGCGCCTGTTGAAAAGAGATCTCGAATCCCTCTTCAACCTCGGCCCCTCTGTCATTTTGGCAGGGGACTTTAACTGTAAACACACCCGCTGGAACTGTAGTAGAGTCTCACGTAACGGTACAATACTCGACCTACTAACAGACGAATTAGACTTCGACATTATTGCACCATTAACGCCCACCCACTTCCCTTGCAATCCGAACCACAGACCAGACGTTCTTGACATCGCTCTCCTTAAAAACATATCGCTGTCCTTTCTCTCAATCGAGCCCATCCATGAGCTCAATTCAGATCACCGCCCCGTAATTTTAAAACTCGGACGGCAAACCGACCGCTCTCGCGATACCACCACCATTATCGATTGGAATAAACTACAGAAGTCACTCGCGCGTCCCTCGCAACACCTAGAGCAGATCCCTGAGACACTCGACAGACCCGACGACATAAGTGAAGCAATCAGAGCGCTCAACAGCCACCTCCACGATCGCATCAGCGACTCCTCTAAGGAGATCCCGGCGGCGAACGATCGCCGTCTGGAACTCCCGGAGGACGCGAGGAGGCTGTTGAGGGCTAAGAATGCGGCTACTCGTGCATACGACTCGTTTCCCTCTCCCGAGAACCGTTCTCGCTTACGGCGACTGCAACGCCGTGTCAAATCGCGCATAGCCGAACTCCGTAGTGACCAATGGAGCCGTCTTCTATCCGATATCTCGCCTTCACATCTAGCATACTGGAGGCTGGCGAGGACGATGAAGACGGAAACTAACCTATCCCAATTACCTGTTCTAGCACGACCCAACGGCCCTCCGGCGTTTGACGACGACGAGAAGGCCGAATACCTTGCCGACTCCCTCGAGGCCCAATGCTCGCCCAGCCTTCAACCGGTCGACGCCAACCACGTCGCCAGGGTGGAGGAAGAGGTGGAGCAAAGGGCATCACAACCCCCTGATGACCCCATCGAACCTGTCTCCCCTGCTGAACTGCAGATCCTATTCAGACAACTGAACCCTAAGAAATCGCTGGGTATAGATCGAATCTCCAATAAACTACTGAAGCGATTTCCGCCGACGTTATTCTCACTCCTACTAAGCATCTTCAATGCAGCCTTGCGCGATCGTGTCTTTCCAGCCGCCTGGAAGGAAGCGATCGTTATCGGTATTGCAAAGCCGGGCAAGGATAGAACCCTCCCCGCCAGTTACAGGCCAATTAGCCTTCTCAGCTCCATCGGGAAACTCTACGAGAGAATCCTGTTAACGCGTATCCTTCGTCATGTTAACTCCAACAATCTTCTCATCGACGAGCAGTTTGGCTTCAGAGCCAGACACTCGTGCGTCCATCAAGTGCATCGACTAACTGAGCACATTCTCTCCGGGCTTACCGAAAGCCCCCGTCCAATAAGCACCGGTGCCGTCTTCTTCGATGTGGCGAAAGCCTTCGACAAGGTGTGGCATGCCGGGTTGATATACAAGCTATATCAACTCGGTCTGCCGGAGGGCCTCGTACTTATAGTACGGGACTTTCTAGCCGATCGAAGCTTTCGCTACAGAGTTGAAGGCACTCTCTCCTCCCCCCGCCCCTTACGGGCAGGCGTTCCTCAGGGTTCAGTTCTCTCACCAACCCTCTACTCCCTATACACCAATGACATACCACGCACGGAGGGGGTCGAGTTGTCTCTTTTCGCGGACGACACGGCCCTCTACTTCTCCACCCGACACCGAGGCTTCTTAACTCGCATGCTTCAAACCGCCGTGACCGCTCTCGGCGATTGGTTTCAGAAATGGAGAATTGAGGTGAATCCCGAGAAAAGCGCAGCAATGTTCTTTTCGCGCGGGAATCTACTTCAAACTCCTCGCGCTCAGAATGCCCTACAAATTGATCGAGCTTCACTCGGTCAAATCTCACTCCAGGGCCGCGTTATCCCTTGGGTCCATCAGACCAAATACCTCGGTGTTACCCTCGACCGAAGACTTACCTTCGGTCCTCACATAAAGCGTGTCAGGGACAGGGCAGCGTTCGTCCTGGGTCGCCTGACGTGCCTCATAGGCAGGCGGAGTACAATGGCCCTTAGAGATAAGGTGACATTGTACAAAGTCTGCGTCAGACCGATCATGACGTACGCTAGCGTTGTCTTTGCGCACGCTGCTCCCACCCATATCCAATCCCTTCAAGTCATTCAGAACCGATTCCTGCGGAGAGCTGTGGGCGCCCCATGGTACATCCGCAACGTCGACCTCCACCACGACCTCAACCTTCCCTCCATTGTCAAGTGCATCAAGGACTTCGCCTTGAAGTACTACGACAAACTCCCTCGCCATCCTAATCCGCTAGTGGTCAGTTCTCTCATTTACTCTCCTGACACTAGCGATACTCTTTCTCGTTTCAGAAGACGACCTCGACACATCCTACTGGACCAGGATGACCCCATCACAGCAGCAAACGCGGCGTTTGCTGGTGATGACAACGACGTGCAGCTGCCCCGACATCGTGAAAGAAGAGGAAGACCGCCGCGCCGCTTCTCACCTCCGAGGCGCGACCAGGACACGGCGCCTGCGAGGGACCTCCCGGCCCGGGGACCACTTGTACCGGCCACGGCCAACGCCGTGGTCGTCGCAAGTGGCCCTACAGGGCTAGCCGGTCCCTCATAGCTTAAGCTTTAGATAAGTTTTTATTTGTAAGGGCCGGGCGCTTCTCGCCCCCCCGACGCCCGGTGACGGTTCCAAAGTCCCCTACGGACTAGAACCACACCCATTTCGAGGTGAGTTTTAGTGCGGTAAGAGTCCCACATAACCTCTATGGGCATTTGCATTGCATGCGGCATTTGAGCATAAGGTATCTTTTGAAGATTTCTCTCCTCGGAAAAAAAAAAAAAAAAAAAAAAATTCAAGACAGTCGGATCTTGCCGGTCTTCATCGGGTTACGTAACAGGAGACAGTCGAATTAGAGCGCGGACGGTCTACGGTCAGACAGTCGAGAGTCAACGATCAACGGTCGGACAGTAGGGTTTTCTTGGCTACACCCGTTTACGTAGACCGAGAGTACGCGGAACCAGTAACGCGGGAAAATACTTAGTAGCCCTCACCCCTTTTCAATGCTCAGATAGTGTATTTTAAGTAATTAATTATAGATTGCGATTAGTACCTATTTAAAAGCTAGGATAAATTATATTTAGGGATGTTAGTTTAGGTAACTAGTAAATAAGTGTATTAGTGTGATTTTGTATAGCTTTAGGCGAAGATATAGAATCTATTAGATATTCGCGAGTGAACAGTGACCAGACCACCGGACAGCGCTACAGCGAGTCCCCGCCTATGCAAGTGTCAACAAGGGTAAGCAGTATCGAAAGGTTAGTGGGCATGTTTATTATTTGCAGGATTAAACTTTTGGCAACAAATTTGTTATTTACGTTCTGCAGTGTTGTCTAATGTTAATGGTGCATTACAATTGTAATAGGATGTATTAATTGATTAAACTCGTGCAACATATTGTTTAGTTAGGGTAAGAAGTGGCAGAGAAGATAGAAACAATTAATTTATCTTGAATCATTTTACCTTATATTTTACTGACACATAAAATATGTATGAATTTACAAATACCGATTAACTTCTTTGACTGTTATTTGTGTCTATAGGTTAGACCTAGTATCAGCGATGAATGTTTATCAGTGCATAACTACACATGTGAATTATCGTATCACACTGAATAAGGATATACCTAGGCTATAATTAGGAATAGGTAAAGCAATTACTTTAGTGTTAGGTATTTCTCTAGTCCTTAAGCTCTGAACTGGTTGCTGTATTATTAGGTTATTATTGAGCAGCGTGAGTAAGTTAGGAAGGGAAATTATATGCAGACGGTGAGGGCATAGCGAAGGAAATATAATACTAGAGAATATAACTATGAATGCGTGTGGTATGCACGATAACATTAGGTGATTTAGATATTAGAATATAGGTACATAAACACATTAAATACCTACGTAAACACAAGCAACGTATTCAATAAGAGGTCATAAATGATGGTATTTGCCGAGTACGTACGAGTAAGGAAAGGGAATTATGTAGGATAGGATAATAGGTATAATTGAGTAAGGCCGCTGCCGGATTTGATATGTGAGGAAATTAGGTATACTAGAATTACTGATAGGGAAGCAGTTAAAGACTAGAAGGCTATAGGAGAAGCGTTCAATAATTATTTAGGTCAAGAATTTATAGTAAGAATGATTGTGCGATGTATGCTTGTAGTGGCAGGGCATGTAGATAATAAGTGTTATACAGTTTTACATTATATTGTAATTTATACATGCACTACCTATGTAGTCTTATACTCAATAGGAATATACTATTATACGAGTAAGAGTGGGAAATGTACGTGAGTAAGTTGATATTTATTGCTCATATAAAGGTAGGACAGCTATACCGAGTAAAAGTAAGGGTGTACGTGAGTAAGCTGGTATGTTATTGTTCTTAGAATCGGAGAATAGCTATACCGAGATGACGAGTGCGTTAGTTAAGTAATTAGAAAATAAGTGAATTAGGTATTTTTATATTGAAGGATTAGGACCCATAATACTGGCAACGTCGAAATAAGATCTTAAAGAAAGTAGCATTATGTGAGAAAGTAAGGAATTAAGCATAAGCAATGTCAGAAGGATTAGGTAGATATAACTCCGAGCGAGGAGACAAACACAAGCAATATCTTGATGAGTGGAAGGGCGTGAAAGTACTTAGAATATAAATGTAGTTAGCTAATAAGGTGTAGCCAAGCCATATTGCGTTATCAACACCATAAGTTAGCTAACCGCATAATTCTAATTATTGTATAGGGAAAGAGTAAGGTAATAAACACATGCAACCTTCTGGGTAAGCGGGCAAGAGTATGCTATGATAACATAAATGTAGTTAGCTAATAAGGTGTAACCAAGCCATATTGCGTTATCAGCACCATAAGTTAGCTAACCGCATAATTCTAAGCATTATATTGAGTGACGCAAACCCTTTCTCCTACTCATAAGAGTAGCGGAAAGTCTTCAAATAATGTGGAAATCTGATGGTGTGTGGTGTTTTATGTAGTGGCAAATAGTCTTTTCAATATATAATTAATTTGGAGATTGTAACTCATAAGTAGTATACATTCTCAGTTACATATATTTTCCATTTGGGTATTCTGAAAGAAGCCTTCTGATCAGTTTATGACGCACTTAATGAGTTAATACAATTTAATGTATCTTAGACTGAACTTGAATAATTAGTCATACAAACTACAAGTACCAGACAACTAGTCATTATAACAAAATAATACAATATGACTTTTGTCTTGCCATTTAAATGAATCAACCATCAATACAATAATTGTCAATTGTTCCCTTATGTACCTATTAAAATTATATACAACATGGACTTCTAATATTGAACATCTATCTTATTACCTACTAAATCAACATCCAAATCAAAGCATCGTCCTTTAGAGCGACTGTGTTCAGGCTGTGCTATGTGTTCGTCTAAGGAATGAACATACGTGTTCATTTCTTTAGCTGCAATGTACAAAGTTGTAAATCTTGGGGTGCCCATCGTCCTATTGGGCCCAGACTGATTTAGCCATAAAGGCGACGATCATGCCATGGCGTCCAAGGTATCCCCTCGTGTTCTTAGTACGTGCGTAGCAACCTCACTAGTACAGACCGGTTGCAGATTTCTCTAGAAGACATCTACCTATCTATGAAATCTATCTATTATTTGGTGGTTCCCACCCATAACTCAATTCTGAATCAAAATATCGTCCTGTGGAGTGACTGTGTTCAGGCTGTGCTATGTGTTCGTCTAAGGAATGAACATACGTGTTCATCTCTTTAGCTGCAATGTACAAAGTTGTAAATCTTGGGGTGCCCATCGTCCTATTGGGCCCAGACTGATTTAGCCCTAAAGGCGACAATCATGCCATGGCGTCCAAGATATCCCCTCGTGTTCTTAGTACATTCGTAGCAACCTCACGAGTACAGACTGGTTACAGATTTCTCTAAGAGACATCTACCTATCTATGAAACCTACCTATTATGAGTTTACTCAAAACCTACTCCAATCTCAATATTGAATTGGAATTAAACAATTACTATTTCATTACATCATGGAGAAGCTCGTGGTCAGCTAACACGACCATTTGGTGGTTCCCACCTAACAACACAATACTGAATCAAAATATCGTCATTTGAGTGGCTGTAATCAGGCGTTGCTTTGAACATGCGTGTTCACTTCTTCGGCTGCCACGACTTAAGTAAGGCGTAAACCGCGAGGTGGCACCATCAGTTATTGGGATCTCTGGATTAGATGTTGAGGTTGCCGACGATCTTAGCGGAAGGACCGCGGGGGAGGTGCCCAACAGTCGAAGCCAGCAGAATCCCGTGCCGCTACCCGTAGTCAGAAAGAGCGTGTGCAAGCAATATAAAGTAAAACCTGGTACAGACCTTTCAAAGAGACATCCATGTTCCTGAAACCTTAACATCATAATGATGGTGTTAATTGACCTAGAGAAGCTCTCTGGTAAATATTAAAACAACTATTTATATGGGATTGGAGGATTCCTTACATCCTACCATTTATCGTCTTCGTGTCGCATCGATACTCCTCATGTCAAGTGGGGAGAGGAACCTGTGGTTTGACTCTCACACCTGGAGTGCGATGGTTGGAGCACACCAGAATCCTTAACTCCTTCGCTGAAGAATGAGTTCGTAGGTTCCATTAGCCTCATGGCTTATAAAAGATTCACTAGGCAATCAAACGAAACCTAATCCAAGTTAGTTTAGTTCCTTATTACTAACTATTTAATGTGTAAACTTAGTTAAACCCTCAGTACTTAGAAACCCATGTCAGGAAATATATTTATTTAGTTCATTGAGCATTTTAGCACAAAGTATTACGTACCTCTATAAAGAACTAAAGGGTTACTATCAAACACAACGTAGAACACTACCACTATTAGACGATCACAATGCCAATAAATATACCTTTATACTACATTTCTTTAAGAAAGCAATGCAAGATAAAGTTGATTTTATCTCTGTTTAGAAATCCAACACATATTATATAAGTTATAATAATTATCAGTATGTATGTGTGTGTGAGGAAAGGAAGGTGTGTATTAGGTATAAGTTGTAAATTCATTTAGATTAACCATCAGTGTATCTATATTGAACTATATCGATATATTGATATTTATTGTTAAGGGGCGCACGTCGAAAGACGGCGTATTAAGGACTATTCAGAGGGGGGAACGTTACAAGTTATAATTTTAAGAATTTACAAAATAATTTAATATATTAATTACATTTTTTTTTCGGAAATAACAAACGCAATTTATGACCGGAACGAAAACAATTTAAATCTTACTTTGAAATGAAACAAAAAAATCCAAAATTCTATTTTGTTCAATTTAATTACAAAATAAACTACTGTTTCATCCCTTCGCTGAGGTAATAAGGTACAATGAAAAGGTTTTCCTTGGCTTAAAAATTTTAAAGTATCTTGCAACGGAGTTGTTTTATTTTTGACGCTTTCGTGTTTTTATTTTACAGTTGGAATGAATATAGATAAACATTTTATTGATTCTAAATGTTTTTAGATTCTAGATTACATTTTATAGATTTTAGATTCTAGATATTTCTAGACAAGACAGAAGGCAATCGTCACTATTCTTGGATTATCTGAGCAATCAGCTCAATCTGAGCAGCAGTTTATAACATTTTTAGTTAGCCGCCGGCCACAGTAACTACACACTTAGAAGACCACCATCAAATAATAACATACCTGATTAGATGGGTTAGTCAGTAATTTTTTTTAAATGTTAAGATCGGCAGACAGGCTGACGGTCCACTTGATGGTAGGCAGGCTGACGGTCCACTTGATGGTAGGTGGCTACCGTCGCCTATAACACAAACAACGCCAAAGCTGCTGTAAGTGCGCTGCCGGTATTATTATTATTTTTATTTATTTATTTATTATTTTTTTCCTGGTACCTTATTTAATGATTTACAGTTTCTTTGCACCTATTCCAATAGCGTGATCAAAAGATAAATCTCGGATTAGCCGATTGAAATATAACATTAAAAAACTAAGTTTGATTTTGAAATATAATAAATTTTGTTCTTATGATTCTTTTTTTTTAAATATCATTTTCCTTTCACAATAAATGAAAATATTTTCTAGTATTGAATGTTCTTCTTCCTCATCTTTAGTTTCTTTGGTTTTAGTTGATTTCATCTTTGTTAAGGATGATGTTAGTTTCACTTCCCAAAGTGTCTTCAACAAGTCTGCAATTTCTATTTTGAGGGTGCAAAACAATGGAATAATCTTCTTGATTTATGTGGACATACTTTTTCAAATAACCAACGATCAAATAAAAGAAATGGCGAAGAAATATATCATAGTTCTTAAAATTCAAAAGTTCGCGTGTCGTGCCTAAGTCGGTTATGTCTAAAAAAAAGAAAAGAAAAATAACAACAAAAATATAAAAATGAACACACGAAAATGTAATCTATTCCAATTGAGATATGGAACTGAAAGCGAAAAAGTTGGTATTACTCAAAATATTCAATCAAAGTTTCCTTCGTACCTGGAACACTTTTCACTTTTACAAAGACAACGAATCTGTTTGAGTTTATGGAGAAGGCGTTTTATATAACACTAGCGATACGCTCCCCATTCGCACAGGTAGTAGAGCATACTTGTATACAAACTGATCAAAAAAAAAAAAAAAAAATATGTAAGCACATTTTTTTGGATCAGCTTGTTGCGTCTAGTACGAATTAGATTTAAACAGTAGGCGACAGCGGGTGGTGGAGCTTGGGCGGGGGTGGCTGCATCAAGCGAGTCCCGTCGTTGCGTCGCGTTGTTGCGAGACCGCTTGAATTTATTTTCAAGCGTTGTTAAGCGCGTTTAGGATTTAAATTATAACTCCTAAGATATATAATTTAAAGGGCTATAATAATATGAAATGTTAAATTTGATAACGATTAAAACTGTATCCGTCTAAATAACTTTTCCAAATACCATATTATATAATAGGTATGTGATCATTTTTTTAGAAGTTTAAAATGGGTATATAATGCTTAAAAGATACATATGTCATCGCGGACTTCTTTGTAGTAGACCTTATAAAAGAGAAACAGTCCCACCATACATTGTTTTGTTATATCTCGACAGCGTTTTCGAGGAAAGCTGCCACATGGCTTTGTTGATGAATTTGAACTTAAATACTGGCTGTATTTAAATAGGTTTGATTTTCAAACAATGAAAAAGAAAAATATCTAAAGTAGAATGTTTTCAAAAAATATATAATATGTGAGTAGGAAAAAATGAGTTGAAGTATTGAGACCAAAATAGAAATAATGTTTGATGTTTTTTAATTTATTTATAGAAAATGTTGTAAAGGATTAGGATTGAAAAGAATATATGTGCACATACATTATGAAAACAACATATGTAACTATGATGATGATGTAACCAGACAGGGGCGTAGCGTCGGGGAGCGGGTGGGAGCAATTGCTCCAGGGCGCCGGGGCCTGGGGGGGCACAAATTTTTTTTTTTTCTAAAATTTTTGTCAATAGCCAATCGAAAATGCCCACCTAATTATAAATATTCATTATTTACTTTTTCGGAACATTTTAGTTTCGAACAAATATCTATAAATGAAACAAATACCCGGTTATTAAATGTACTCCAGAAAAGGTAGCGGAAAACGGAACTTAAATCAATTTCAAAGCAAAAGCGTATTATAAGCTTTACTTTTAGCGCCCTGGAGCAAATTTTTCAAACGCCTCTCACTCATATGGGCACTTGAGGAATTATACACAAACCTCGAAATGAATCATCTGGAGTTTTGTGTATGAATTTTTTTCAGTTTTAATAAATAATGATAATGAATCTGTAATCTTTCAGCATATTTTTCTTGATAATAACGATACTTTCATTAGCTACATGCATGCATTGTTTAGTGAAAAGTTCGCAAAGTTACAATGTTACAATCGATCGTTCAAAAAATTAAAGAGGGCGCTTGAAAAATTTTGCTCCAGGGCGCTGAAAGTATAGCTACGCCACTGTAACCAGAGGTATGATGGAAGATTTAAATTATAACTACAGTGTCGTGTAAGCACAACCACAAATTACAAGAGACTTGACAACATCGTCATATTTCAATCAATTTAACACATTACACACCTAAACCTTTCTCAGGAATTACTCTTTGGATAGATGGAAACCACGTGAAAATCCTTTAAGTACTTTTTGAGATCAATGTGAACATACAGACAGAACAGTCAAACGCTGCGGTGGACCTTGTTTTAGGTATGAAGTAGTATTAAGAACTCTTTAGGAAGCTGTTCATTACATTTTCATTCAGTTGGCATTTGTTTTTACAAACATGTGTTCATTGATCTGAATCTGAACATGTGTATTTTTATGTTTTGGGGAGTAAGTAAGAGATGCCAGAGCTTATTCCTCTATATCCTCCTAATCTCTTATCATTTATGCTACTGCAGTGCACTTGCAGAACCTATGGTGTTGCTTGTTTTATTAAGCGATGGAATCAAATTTACTGGGTAAGCGTGGTCCACCTTCGGCCGCATCTGCATCTCTCATCAGGTGGGATAGTGGTCAAGCGCTACCTTGATTTAATAAAAAAAAAATGAACCATCTGCTTGCCGGCTCACTTTACATAAAACATACCTACTAAAACATAGTTGAGATTTCATAAGGAGTCAAATTTAAGCTACTTAATAATTAGTTTTATGTTACCCATGATCGCGTATTGAAAACAACTAGCTGAAGCCTCGAACTAATAAATGAAATGGAATGGAATATTATTAACTATATTCATTGCGTTAAAAATTATTAAATCGCCGTTATCTTTCGTGAATTTATGATAAAAAAGTTAGAACGTTGAAGGTACGCAAGTTTCGACATCCCGAGTAAGGTTGAAGTTTGATGAAAGTAGAATTTGATGGTTTATTCTGACGATCTATGGATAACGTTTCAGAGTATTTCAATCAAAATTGTGATTATAAATTAGTTCCCATTGTTTTGCCAAATTATTTATTACTTGTCAATACTTATCAATACTTGTTCTTAGTAGAAGCAATGTTGCGATAAGCAATCATAAATTGGGCAGCCGGTCTGGCTCCTTAAAAAACTCAAAAAAAAAACGTACCTACCGCCATTTACAGAAGACAATTTCCATAGTGCGGTGGTATGTGAAACACAGTTGCATATTTTCAATTACACATTATACATGTATGTATTTAATGCAAACATTTTGGTGGAATTCTCAAAGGCTTCAGACGTGGACTGTCAGACTAAAAAATAAAGCTTTTAAAGTTATATCCAATAAAAATTGTTGCGAAAAACTATTGAATTGATAAAAAGAAAACACTCATGTTATTCGTGTGTGAAAAATATTTTGTCCATTTTAAAATTCATTAATAAAATTTTGGTTTGGAAACAAGAGACAGCTTCGAAAACAGCTTCCCATGTGAACAGTTGTTGCATGATAAATTAACCGTGTCAATGAACCTATCGGTCGCTCGCGATACGAATGAAAAACGATGCAAACCAAGTTGACACCCGGTCGGGTGGCAGTCTGGGTATTGTTCAATTTTAGGTGAAAAATAAAAGAGAAATAAAACTCCTGTACAGGAAATGTTTAAGGCTTTTTTAAATGCTTAGTAATTTAATAATGTTAAGCATGTTAATCAGCTTAAGCGAATTAACAGAATTAACAAAAACAAAAAATAAAGAACTTATATGTATCTGATTAATGGATATTTAAAAATATCTATGATTAAAAAAATAAGTAATATATAATACTGCAATGGATATAATCAAATTAGCTATTAATATATATTAATATGGGAGGAAGGACTTAATAATTTGTAGTCACATACTTCCAAATTAAATGAAATTACCGTAACTTTATTAACTTAACTTTACTTATTTTATATTTTCTGTCGTAATATTTCTCCAAAATATTGCGTCTCAGATAGTATTTTTAAGCTTGTGAGCAAGCTCCAGCCATTTTTTTTTTCTTTTTTTAAGTAGTGGCAGGGCAGACCGCGTTTTCGCAGTCATTTGGGCAGCCCGTCTGGCGGCAGTAACCACCCCGTTACAGAAGACCACAGTGAAATAACAGCACGTGTGCTGTTGTGTTTCGGTGAGTGAGTAAGGGATGCCAGAACGCATTTCCCTATCCACTCCTAATCCCTTATCCTTAATCCTACTGTAGTCGGCAGCGCACTTGCAGCAGCTTTGGCGTTGCTTGTTTTATGTCTGCCTGTCTGCCGACCTTAACATAAAAAAAAAACAAAAAAAATTAACATGGGAAGCTTTGTAAGTCAAAATCTATAATAAATCTACAACAATAGCAATTAATTGTAGCTATTTATATACAAAGTAAAATAATATATAATTTTAATTACTGTATTAGTTATTTAGAACAAACTGATGTGGCTTGTCTACTCAAGCCTGTTAAGAGTCTAAATAGTGTGAAATGTCACAAAAGTTTTGCGAAACTTTGAGGTTAGTAAGGGCGGTTAAACTCAAAGCCATTTAAGAAGTCGACAACTTAGATGCGGAGCCCAAGGGGAAGCCATTATACAAACGCGGCTATAATAGCAATACTAAGGCGTCAATCCTCATAAAGAAACTTAAACTTTACTTATTATCTTGAATATTACTTTAAATCTAGGGTTGTAATGAGACGAAAATTATTTAAAATCTATATGTGCAGTATATTTCGTTTACAAAAATCAGTATTTTAATAAAAATCTATGAAAATGTATTATTATTTACTGAAAATAATATGTAACTAAGTGTATTTATCAGTATGTGTGAATAATATATATTAAAAATTATGCAATTTAAAAAAAATAATTATTAAATATACTTAATAATAAAAAGGAAATACACAAAAACTAAAGTACTAAGAAAAATTATATGTATTAACAAGCATGATGTAGTTAGCTAATCCAAAAAAGCGAAAGCTACCGAATCTATAAATAATAGTACATTACTGCAGAGACCAGGAAGTGAAGGAAGTGAAGTCCGGCAATCCTCATTCCGGTTGAGGCTGCTATAGTGCTGTTCTCAATAAATGTGAGGAAATAATGAAACACGTGATAATGCAAAAAAATAATAGTATAATATGAAAAAATTAATAAAAAATAATTTACATATACGCAAATGTTTACTAAAAGCAATAAATATTTAGGTAGGTACTGAAAAAAGTCTGCTTTCCCGCCTTTTTTATTTTTTATTTTCAATGAGTGCAAAGGAAACAGCCATACGGCCTAGTCATGAAAAGAGCGTGCGCTCGCCCCCGCGTGCGCTCGCCCCCTCGTTTCATCGGGCTGAGCAGCGGCCAGGAATGAATTTTCATACAACATTCTTGGCCTAGGCCGAGAAAGAAACGCATGAGCCAAGAATTACAAACTTCGTGGCTTGTTTTTAGTACAAGAATGCCTACATTTCCGAGCATGTTTGAGAAAAATATACCTATACATTAATAATAATAATATTTATTTCGGATACTTTACAATCCATATACAAAAAGGGAATTTAATTTAGTATTATTAACGAAAACAAATATTTACAAAAATAAAAATAAATTTAAAATTAAAATGACATCTTATTATATCTGGACATCTCGGCCCCAGGGCATCCATCCAGTAGCTGCAGCCGAATCCAATGAGTTATACGATTTTTAAGGATTGTCACAACCGATTTCCAAAATATGGATACTTTTGCAAATTTTAGTTAGGTCATAACATTAAATATGAAAAGAACATTTTCAGACTGAAAGGAGTGTCTAATTAGCGACGTCTCTTCGTAGAGAAATACTTTTAGTTATTTATTTTTTAACTTTTTTCAGAGGACCGTCCAATTGGACGTTGGTAATTGCCGTCTCATTTGAGTCAGAGGGAACCGGCAAATAAATACTTGAATAACATTTTAAAAGAATTTATGAACTTGAAAATTAAAAGGGACAAATAATTTTAACTGATATTCGTTATTTATTCCTATTAGACAAGCACGTTAGATAAGTGGTTAGACTGACAGCCTCTCATACAAACTTAGCAGTTTCGATTACTGTTCAGATAAATGATTAAAACGGACTTTTCAAAGGCGGCTTTCGTCTGCGTGTTGCTATTGTAGTTTCTAGCAAAAAATATTTTAGAGACGGACTTTCGACTTATGCTTTGGTCGAGTGGATAAGCCCTGTGAGTCATAAGGTTAGTCTAATTCATTTCAAGGTTGACTATGAAACTAACTTTTCTAATATAGGGAAGAGATGCCTGAGTCCAGGACTGCTCGTTTAGTTGTATGTTTAAAATTGATTCTAAATTATTTTTGAGTAAATTGTCTATTTTTGATAAAAGATTTTTATATTTCCAGAGAGGACAGCAGCGGTTACACATAAGTTAATTTAGGAACAAAAAGGCAAAATTTCATAATCGAAAATGCAAAATGTGGACTGATTTCTAGGAGGCGATGGGAATAATTTTGAAATTTTGTAATACAATTTTGAATATATTCTGGTATTCATTCATCAAAAATGGGAGAACCTAGGAGGTGAAGAGTATTTTTATCAACTATATTTATATTTGGTGCAAGTTGGTTAAATTTATGTTTAATAAGATCGATATCTAAAAGGGAATTTTGAATGTAAAGTTCGCATTTATTACAATTTAGCTCCAAACCGATGGACTTGAATTTTTTCACAATCGAGGAGAGATCTGAGAGTACAGTGTTGGCATCACCTCCTATAGGTCCCCTCTATATTATATTGTACGTTACATTTATATTAAATTGTGCAATTTAAACCTTCTGAGTTTGGGAGAATTTATTTCCCACATTATACATAATTTTAGATACTGTCACGCAAAATCGGCTTACCCCAGGCTACGCCCCAATGACTCTCTCTCTCTCTCTCTCTCTCAAGATAGGCAGGTAGGCTAACGGTTCACTTAATGGTACAGCTAAAATCGCCTATAAGGAGAAAGTACAACCAAGGGAATAGGTATAAGCGAGTTATTATCTTGTTTTTTGGACATGGAAGATAAGGCTTTTTTTTTTGAGAACTTGACATTGACATTGACGAGAAAACGTAGTCAGGGTGCTTGCTTTAACGCTCTGTTCTAGGGTTCCCGGTTTCGATTCCCGGCAGGGTCAACTTTGAAAAATGAACTTTTCATATTTGGCTCCGGTCTGGTTTTGGAAAGTAGTGGCAGAGCACACTGTGTTTCGCAGTCATTTGGGTAGCCCGTCTGGCGGCAGTAACCACCCCCTTATAGATGACCGCCTTGAAAAAAAAAAAAAAACAACATTCTAGTAGCATGTACCTCTTTGGTTCGCTGTGACTTCGGCTTTAGGTCGCTAAAATTAAATAAAATTACAATTTTTTTGCAGTACAATAATTCATTACGTAAATAATTAAATGATTGTCTAATGATTGTCTATTCAAATGCAAGCACAACAAACTTAAAATATAGCCAGATGTAAAAGTACGCAAACTTCGCGTGAAAACACATTGCGTAGGCGTAAAAATGAGCTTGATAACAAGAGAAAATACCTGGCCTTCTGGAAACTGATGGGTTCGTTACCTTGATTTATAAGTTACTGTTTTTCACGCAAAACAAGTTTGGCAACAAGGGTATTTTTTACAAGGACTTTAGGAAAAAGTTTCGTAGGAAAAGATTTAGAAGTTTTTGCAACACATAAAGATTACTTAACGTTCAATCGCTCATTCGTACTTTTCATGTTTCATGAGGCAAAATTAATTATTACCAAACATATTTTTATTAGCGTCGTTGCTAGAGAGGACACGAGCTAGCGCCAACAGCATCTTAAAAACTATTGCTGAAAGATATAACTCTGCGATTTTTAAACATTTTGTAAATATTTTAACATAATAAGTTTTTAGGCATTGTACATATGTAAATTAAATAAGAACTGAAAATGTAAATGTAAATAAATAAATAAAAATAAATTATACAATACTTGAACTCGGCCACGCTTCGCAGCGGCCCATACGGGCGGCGCGGCGGCGCCGCGGCGGGGCGGCGGGCGCGTTGGCGGCGTGCGCATGGGGCGCGCGGTACTGGACACTGCTTATATGTAATATTATTTATCGTAGCGTGATGTTATATAACCTATAGCCTTCCTCGATAAATGGACTATTCAAAACAAAAATAATTTTTCAATTCGCACCAGTAGTTCCTGAGATTAGCGCGTTCAAACAAACAAACTCTTCATCTTTATAATATTAGTATAGATATCAATGTCAATCAATACACTAATACTCAAACTCTTTGACTATACTATTATGAACTTTGAATCTTTCAGCCACCGGTCACTGAGACTTGAATTTCTTAAAATGTGCTTCTTTATCTGCTTATTTTTACATTAGGTAAAGAATAAATGATTTCAGTACCAAAATTGTTCTTGGATGTCACATCACGTCCGCACTGAAGTTCCGTACGTCCGTCCTACGTGTTATAAATCATGGCCGTCCCACTCTCACATGCGGGGCCTTCCAAATTGAATTTTGATGTTGAAAAATTCTATCCTATGCCTTGTTATGGGACACTTTTGCACTGGTATTTAGAAATCTGGGATCACTGGTTTTTAGAGTTTTAGATATTGCTTAAAAGATAAACAGTGTTATTACAAAAAAGATAAACAGACATTGAACAAGTGTCTAAAAAAATTTATTACAAAAGCGTGTTTAAGCAGTTAGAGTTAGGCACGGTTTTAATAATACTTTTCATATTTTAATATATGTCAATGCTTGTCGAAGCCTCAAAGTTAGTCTAAACTGCTTTGTCTCTAATTTTCACAAGTTGTATTTAGTGGTGTGGCATCATAATTTATGATGAAATATCGGGTTGTTTTACCTTTTATTCTTGAACCCAATTTTCTTCACGTTCAAGAAATTTTATTTTAATATTGCAATTGTCCATTTTTTCCATATTACTTGAAATAATTTTTATTTATATTATACTCATTTGACAATGAGTAATGAAGATTGACAAGTCTTGATAAACACATTCCATTCTTTCAACTGATCACTGTTCTATGTGTACAATGTACTCATTATATACATAAGTTTTGGTTCCAAAACATACTTATGGCGGTGTATTTAGAGCAATAATTAATTTATAATCACACACGGCACTGTTTTATTTATATATAGATAATTTTAAAATATTTTTCTGCGTAGAACATAACAAATTTGCATAGAAAGGAACATTTCGGATTGAACCAAATGAAGTTGAACGAACGTTTTGTAATGTTGCTATTTTATTGTTACTATTTGCTATTTTATAATTTTAAAATAGCAACATTTGGTTGCCTATAGATTACCTAGCAATGTTTTGGTTAGTCAAAGGACAAACACTATTTTGTAATAGCGAAGGTTAAACATTATTTGAGGCAGGGTTTAAACTGTGAAATTGTACGCAAATGTCATTAGACGCTGTTTGACAAAACACGCGTTGAGACATAGTGTAGTATTTTTTTTGTAATAACACTGAAAGAGTTTTAAATATTGATTTAGTTAAAGCTCCTTTGCTTAACTGTCTCACATTGTACAAATAACTTGATGGCTGGAAACTGAAGTGAAAACTCTCTAGATAAATTTATTTGTTGTGGTTTTTTTTTAAAACTTTGGGATAACTTGCTTGTATTAATAGGTGACGGTTGCCATGTGCCATCAAGTGGACCGTCAGCCTGTCTGACGACCATTACATTAAAAAAAAACATTGATGGGCTAAAAATCCCTTACTCACTCGCCGAAACACAACATCATACGTGTTGCTATTTTACAGTGGTCTTCTGTAAAGGGGTGGTTACCGGTCGGGCTGCCCAAATAGGAGGCGATACTATGTGAAACGCAGTGTACCCTACCACTACTTTCTAGATCCAGACCAGAGCCAACTTTGAAAAGTTAATGTCCAAAGTTGACCCTGCCGGGAATCGAACCCGGGAACCCTAGAACAGAGCATTAACCACTCATCCATCGGGCTCGTCATTTATTATAAATAATTTATTTCACGAGATTATTGTGTAAAATTATTAATTAATTGTGAGTTATAATTAAGATACATATAAAATGTAATATATTACTTTGAATTTGAGTGTTAAAATGATGTGATTTTTCTACTAGATATTAAGTTTTGCTAACTTTAGCATTGTTTGTCTTAACTTTTCGTTGTTTTTTTTTCTTTTTTTTTTAATTCCATTCCATGTCTGTCAACGCTTTAATTGTTGTAATTAGATTTAATGGACAAAAAACTATTAAAGGAACAATGAAAGTATGATAAATAAGAATGATGAATAGACGAATTTATTTTTATTTTCAGAGGAAAATGACTCTTTTGAAAAACGTAAAAGTTGCCTACTTAAGGCTACGGTCTCGCTTTGCGACTCTACCTTAGCAAACAGAACTAAGCGCACTTTCACGCGTTTTTTTTTGTTATGAATTGCAATTATTAAAAAGTACATTAAAAAAAATATTTTTTGTATTTTTTTTTCATTAATTTATTAAAAAATAGGTCATTACTAAGTGGTTTTAAGAGCGACTGCATTAAAAAAAATTTTCAACAGAAAAATATATGTATTTGCAGTGGTAAAATTCATGAAACTACAACTTTTTAAACCACTTTAAATAAGAAAACTAAAGCGTTTATCAAAAAAGTAACCAGTTTAGATTATTGCTAACGATATGAGAATAAATGTAAACTGAATATATTTCGTATTTTTGTTATAATTTTTACATAGCATGTGCTTGAATGAGACCTTCAACGCGTTCAACCTAAATAGAGGCATTTTTAATGCCCAATAGAGCTATTAAAATGTGCATCAAAATAAAATTAAAAAAGTGTATTTGAAATTTCAAATCCATCACTTTCAATAAATGTAAAATATATTTCATTTATTCTTTTGTTAGTAACTGTAAAAAAACATTTATTTTCTGTAAATTATGCAAGAACACTAATTTTTAGGAGACTCGAGCCTTAACACAAATTTATGAAAGTATATGGCGATAAGTTCAAAAATTTCAATGAATGGAAAAAGTGTAAATAACAAAAAAAAATCGTGTCAAGAAAATTATTAACCAAAGAGGAGTCTCGACAAATTACATTTACAACGTTACAAATTTTGTTTTTCCTTTGTAAGTACAATCTTTGAAGGAGGAAATTGTTTTGGAATACAATATTTTCCAACGTATGATGTTACGTAAACATGATAAGGCATTGTGTTTATAATAAAATGTAATAACATTACATATTTGCAATATTGAGTGTATTCAATACTGTATTTTATACCTGCATTCTACCGATATATCGGCATATTTACCCTTAACTTCTGCTGGAATACCAATTACATTTCATTCTGCCATTTTTTTAACCGTCGCCTGTTAAAATAAACAACGTCATAAGTGCTTCAAGGGTGCTGATGACCTTAGTAGGATAAATGATAAGGGATACTATGATAGGAAGCGATACTATGTAGAATAGGCTTTAGCATCCCTTACTCACTCACTTGTTATTTCACGGGGGTTTTCTGTAAGATATAACTGTGAAACGCAACGAGTTAATTATAATCAAGTATAAATGTGTATCTCGGTCAACCCTATTTCTTTTACGAACGTGAGGTGAATTTAATACGATATATATGTACACAGTGACTAAGATATGATGTATGATGAACGATCTTTATACTGATCCTTTCCCCCAAAGAGAGACCTGAATCATTCGTCATGATAAACTCGTAACAGTAGCGTATTGAGTATTCCGAACGTAATAATGTATTGGTAATGTGATTTATTGTTATCGCAAAGGAAATAAACTGTTTCATGTTTTCCGATTTCCATATCATTAAGCATTTGCTAGTTTCGTTTGCCTTTATTGTTCGCGTTTTTATTTCGTCGTGAAACGAGCGGCAATTATATCAAATATTCAATAATAATTAGGTATATTTTAATAAATTATCATCACATTATTTTTCGAAAGGATCAATCAGAAACAATATGGATCCATTTTTATAAGCCCGTTGGATTAGGGTGTTTGCCTTAACGCTGCGTTCTAGGGTTCCCGGGTTCGATTCCCGGCAGGGTCAACTTTGGAAATTAACTTTTCAAAGTTGGCTCTGGTCTGCTTCTGGAAAGTAGCAGTAGTTCTGGAAGCACACGTGCTGCTATTTTACGGTGGTCTTCTGTAAGGGGGTGGTTAAAGTAGTGACAGGGCACACTGCGTTTCGCATTCACCTGGGCAGCCCATCTGGCGGCAGCAACCACTCCCTTACAGAAGACCACCGTGAAATACTGTAGTCGGCAGCGCACTTGCGGCAGCTTTGGCGTTTCTTGTGTTATATGCGACAGTGGTCACTTACCATCAAGTGGACCGTCAGCCTGTCTGCCGGCCTTAACATTAAAAAAATCCAACAACGAACTGCGGCCCTTATTAGATCGTCGTGCCATCTTGTGGGTGGATAGAGGTTCGACGCTGCGCTTTCCGGTCCGTAGTATCCACTCCAAAACCTTCCATTCCCAGCTGCCGTTGACACTCCGTACTATATGTCTTGTCCATAACTTACTAATAGGCCGTTTTCTATATGTGACTTTCGTGTAACCCCGAGCATTAGCCCTCTCCATGTTCATCGAACGACATTGAGCTTTCTTACTAGGCTCATAGTGAGGTGTAGACCACGTTTCAGCGCTATATGTCAATTGTAACGCATGGGTCCAAAATAGACCATAAGAATTATTGGTATTATTAATAAATTATATTAAATACACTCTCATTTATTACAATTTTATTAACGAAATAATTAAATATGTTAATATGATTAATAAATAAATTAAACCTGATTACACCGTGTTTAAAATTAAACTCCTGAGAAAAGTGTGCCCAACTTTTTTGGTAGAAGAAACTGCCAGGTTTAGAGAACTCGTGGCCAGAAATAGACGGTGATTTTTCAGTTAAATATTTGAGTATGTAATGGTTGAATATTAACATTTAAAAAAAAAAAGAGTTTTTCAAACAATTATTTTAGTTTTTTTATCTGGTTTAATTTTAAGTTATTGTTACACTAGCTGAGCCGCAACTTCGTACGCGTGGTAATTGGTCTAACGCCTAACTTTTTTGTTTGTAAACCGATTGAAATGAAACAAACACTAAATGTTACGTGAAGCTTGCTACCACGCAACAGTGAAAACCGCATTCAAATCGGTTAAGCCGTTTCTGAGATTAGCGTGCACAAACGTACAGACAAACAGACAAGCAGACAAAAATTCTAAAACCTATTTTTCTCGATAACATAAGTGCAAGCTGTACAAATTGTTTTTTTTGAAAAAATATTTAATGTACAGACACGACTTGTTTACGATTTTATTATATGTATATAGATTGTATACTAATTGATTTACAAATAAAACATTCTTGAATTGAGTCATTCAAAGTAATTATAAATCTGGTGTAGACAGATTAATTATATTTCTCGCCTAATAAAAAAACCGAGGAACAAAAAAAAATGCCTGTGTGTATTTACATCTTTAAAGCGTTAAAAATTGTTTCAAAATAAGTCGCTACTAAATAATAATTGGTTTTGGTTAAAATATTTTCAATCAAAGCCCGTCTGTCATTATTCACATAAATGAATAAAAGCTGTTAATAACTTGTCTGAGCACCCTTCACCTCAGGATCGTAACTTCTTAACTTCCATACGAAAATTAATAAAGGCCTTTGGCAATAATAATTCATTGACAGTTTTCAGCCATTAATTAGCTTAAGGAGATTCTCTGTTAATATTTTTAATTGGTGTAGCAATATGTCTCTATGTTTCTTTGTAAAATAAAATGTTTTGTGTTTTTAATTTTTTTTTCTTAATTTCTCGTTAAATCATATAAATTAGTTTCATTTGTGACTGACAATCATATGGTATGAGCATATACTATGAGCATATACTAGCTGGGTGGACTATGGTAGTTAGATGATCCCTCGGGAACAGTGCTTTTTTTCTGGATTAAAGGTACCCTATGTCCTTTCCTGCATTACCTATGCAAAATTTCATGATGATCGGTTAAACGGTTTAGGCGTGAAAAGGTTACAGACAGACAGACAGAGTTAATTTCACATTTATAATATTAGTATGGATTATATTAAATTTGTTTTACTGTTTAAGGTTACATCTATATAAATAAAAATGGATCTTCGAAATGTATGTACGCCCATAACTTTCGAACGGGTAGACCGATTTTAATTCGGTTTTGACTAATAGAAAGCGGGATAAACGGAGAATGTTCATACATATAAAAATTGCACCACGGGCGAAGCCGGGGCCGGGCCGCTAGTTTCAAATAAAGCAAAAATAGAAACAGAACAAGTGCTTAATAGAATAAATAAAATTTAATGAAGAAATTTGCTATATTTTGAAATTTTTCCGATAAAAAAATATGCCGTTTATAGACCTAATATGGTGTCAGTATGAGATAATTAATCACAGTCTAGGAATTCCAACGTTAAAGAAGAAATTTTCTATAGCCGCCCTGTTACAGATAAAGTCGATGCTTTTTATGAAACTAGATAAGATATTGTATTGGGAGTTATGACATTGCTGAACAGCTGAGAATTGACTACTCATATTAGTTTTGACTCATTTGAAAGAAGAAAATAAGAAACACCTGAATATTCAATAATTCGCTTGCTCACTTAAAGAAACCTGATATATTTATAGTGTTTTCATTTGCAAATCTCTATTAAAAGGCATTGAAATCAAATCTAATCGTTTTTTGAAGTGGTTTAACTTACAACAAGAACGTGAAAAATACGAGCATCTTGGTCAAAGTACGGACAAGCTCATAGCCCAATTTTTAAGGAAGGTTAAAGTTGACAGTATTAATCAGAAAGAATCAGAAAGTCTTTGATGATGAGGGTCCATAACACGCATGAATCCCTCTCATATTGCTCATGGGGTTAAGTGAGGGTAGCCACCTATCATCTAAATGACCGTCTGTCTGTCGTTCGTTGAAATAGAATTCCGAAATATGAAATAATAAATAAACGTACAAATTAAATTTATTCTTAAATGGAATTATGCTTTTTACAATCATGTTTCGAATATTACGGATTATTAAGAAAAATAGTACGCATTCTAAGCTTTATTCAAGCAGCGAAATGTTAATATAAGTTTTGTAAGCCTTACACCCTTAACTTATCTAACCAGGCGTCTTTTCCTCAATTCCTGCTATAAGGACACGTAATCAGGATGTCACGAGGAAAGTTAAATGGAAAAGTTCTTGCGGACCTTTATGCATGCCCTTTGGGCTATCTGACCTTACCTAAATGGCTTCTAAACTTCTAAAAAGTTGTATTAAGAGTTACTGAGGGAGAGCTTTATATGCAATTAAACCCAGGTATAAATTAAGAGATATAATTGTCGGCGTAGATGAAGATAAGGGAACTAATGGGAATTAGTAAAAATAATCAGTGTTTTAAATGAATTAATAAAGAGAGTTTCTTCGATAACAATTATAACAAAGTAACTCACTAAATTGCAAGTAATGTATTCAGTTAAGTTTAGTTTTTTTTTTAATTGTTTTAAGACTTATTACCTTTTAAAGATAAAGATCCAAACCAGATCATTTTTTTAACTTTCACTTTGGAGATTTTGGTAATAAAAGTCTTTCTTAATTTCAGTAATTTCCTGTGAATATTTTAGATTTTGTAAATGGGGATAACATTCCAAAATTAAAAAACTAATTACTTTATTGGAACAATTGGATTTTTTAACATTTTCAAATTTAAATATAATATATGAAACCCCATTACCAAATTATCAGATATCAGATCTCAGTAATATCTATAATTAACTGAGAACACACAACTAGGATAATAATATTGTAGGCCAGGAGGTTTTTGAAATTTTGTGAGTCTGAACGAAGTTTTGAAAAGGTAAATCTTGCCGTTTAAAAGTAAAAGGCCGGGCTATTACAATAATTGATGATTTACAAACTGATAATATATAATTATATACGCCAAACCAGAATAAGTAAGATAAATTGTTACAATTCAATTTATCGAACTCGAACTGCCTGCTCTTGATTCATTGAATTCATTGAAGTAGTCCCTCCATCAGTTTACTGATTTTCTGCATTAGTTTTTCTTTAGATTATCTCCCGAAAGCTAGTAATTGTAATTAGACTGAGAGCTCTGAATTTTCGTCTCCTTAAATACTTAGATATTCGTTTGTCCCAATCATAGAAAATTCTGGCTTCGGGAAGTTTCCGTTGAGTCCATAGTTTCGTCATTAAAATGTATCGACATGCAATGTTAATATAGCTCTTAAAGTGATGTGTAAAAACTGAACGTGTGGAAGAAGGAAAGAGACTATAAAATCAATATTTAAAAACACTTTTTTAATCGTACAACGAACAAAACCCGAAATGCGAAAATGTATGAATGACAAGCAATTTTTTTATAAAAAAAGACAAGGAACATAAAATAAAAACAGACAGCAAAAAGGTTAAATATTCGAAAACTATATAAAAAGTAGCTAAAATTAACCGTCAACAGTGATGACTTTTAGGTTATCAAAGTAATCACATTAAAAGCTATTAATTGATAGATGGTATTGTTCTAATAATGAATATTTTGATGACAAATTTGATGTGACTTAATTTAAAGTAATTAAATTAATAAAAGTAATTAAATTATATACATATTACTAATTTACATAAATCATATAAGATAAAACATAATTTAGTATGTATAAATCTAACCTAATTAAATATATTTACAAGTTTAATAATCTAAACTAAATATAAATCTATATATTCTATAAACTAATATAAATACTTATAAATAATTTAAACCTATTAACCTATTAACCTAGTAATTAAATTAAATTAAATTGATAAGTAATTAAATTGATAAACTAATTAAATGTAAACTTGAATAAAAATATATTTTATTTACCAACATGGATAAAATTGTACGTCGTGATTGCGAATGTTTTTACATGAGTTACATATACCTACTCCAAGGGAAGTGCTGACGCTGCGCTTTGACCCTAACAATACAATATGAGGTAATCGGGGTCAACGATGACGCAAATTACATTACCTCACGCATTGTGTTGAACAAGAAATGCATTCCTATATCATACATCGATTAGGGCATTAGGCTAATTAGTTTATAATTTAAATTGTAATTTGTCTTTATTAAATTGTTATAAGTAATTTTGGTTTTTTTTCGAGCCTCCTGCTGCCGCAATCGTAATTGGCGCAGTCGGTAGGATATTCGAGTCAGTGCGCGGCGCGATATAAGGACTTCAAAAATCGTTGTTCCTGTCAGCTCCGTAACCACTGGTTGAGCTATCAAGCCTTCATCGGGTATCCAGAATCTACGAAACTGCTGCAGCTTGGTGGAGAAACCGATCATCGTTTCACGAAGAGAACCAATTATGAAATTATTGTAAGTACATTTGAATTGCTCTCGTGTGCTTCTCCTAGTCTTAATCCTTACCAGCTCCAAAATTTATCATCCCAGAGCTCATAGTCAACGGGATTCTGCATCGCAGCAGGACCGTTTAGATAGATTCGATTTAAATAGAAATTTAGAGTCAGTAGATTGTAAAAACATAGATTATAAAATGGCTAACCCTTCTCGATCAGTAGACTGTACCGATGCCATCTTCAAAGCCCTAAGGGTTGTCCCTGATTTTGACGGGAACCCTAATGTGCTCACAAGATTTATAAGAATTTGCGATCAAATCGTCACCACATATATAAGCGAGGAGCCGGGTAGCGAGCTTTCTAACTTGTCGCTACTTAACGGAATTCTAAATAAAATTACGGGCACTGCCGCAACTACAATCAATTCAAACGGCACCCCTGAAAATTGGTTAGGTATAAGAACCTCATTAATTAATAACTTTTCGGACCAACGAGACGAGACCGCACTGTATAACGACCTCTCGCTAGCCACCCAAGGTAATAAGACCCCTCAGGAATTCTATGATCATTGCAAAAACCTGCTTAGTACAATTATGACATACGTAACTCTACACGAAAATCTAACTACCACTATTGAAGCAAAACGCGACCTTTATAAAAAAGTTGCCATGCAAGCCTTTGTACGCGGTTTGAAAGAACCATTAGGTTCCCGCATAAGATGCATGCGCCCCTCAACTATAGAAGTAGCTTTAGAGTACGTTCAGGAGGAACTTAATGTCATGTATCTACAACAAAGAAACGAGCCCCCGAAGCCACACACCACGCCGAAATTCATGACTCCATTTTTCCCAGTTCAACCCTCACCTCACAGACAAGGCCATTTTCAGCCCCCAGTAGCAAACTGGCCCCTTCCAGTAGGATCGCGTCCTACACTACCTCCTTCGCAACCTTTTAGGTTCAACCCCCCACAAAATCCGAATCAATATAGAATGCCCACGCGCACTCAACAGATGCTCAGTGCGCCACCCCCTAATTACAATCCACGCAGCAATGTCTTCCGATTACCAGCAGGACATACCTCTCCAAACGCAGGTGGTCCAAGACCAATGAGCGGAGTTGTACCTTTTACTCCCAAGCCCTTACCACCAAGTGGACATGATTGGAGGAAATTTGGCAATCCACCGCCCAGTAACTACTTTCGCTCACGCGAAATGAATTATAACCATTGCGAAAATTATAATAACACGTACGACTACCCTGACTATACCGGACTATATAACCAGGACGAAGGTTATAACTACTACCCTGACATAGACTACAATTATTACGGATACTATGACTATCAGGACGGTAACCACATTATGACTGATAACCAGTATGAAGAAACGCAACCCGAAATAGACGAGCCCCAACCATCCGCCAGTCCTCAGGAGGATTTTCGGAAGACTACTATCCAGAAAAAACCAAAATAGAGATAAACCTTCAAACACAACGCCAGCTTCCTTATATTCAAATCAGAAATCCACCTCTGAAATTTTTGATAGATACTGGTGCCAACCAATCATTCATATCTCCCGAAGCCGTTGAGAAATTTTTCCATCAATCTCAGATAAATTTTGATCCTTTTGAAGTAACAAATGTGCACGCCACCTCACGAAATAATTACTCCATAACCTTACCTTGTTTTGCAGAATTTAATGACCCGGACTATGTTAAATTTTTCATATATAAATTTCACAATTATTTTGACGGACTAATTGGACTAGACCTTCTCAGCAAATGGGAGGCAAAGATCAACCTAAAAGACCAAATTCTACATACACGAACTGCCGACAACCCCATTCAAATGTATAATTCGCGAAACGCGAACCTCTACGAAGACATTATCCCATCCCGTTCTTCCAAATTAATTAGGATCCCCATTAACGCACTAGACGGAGAAGTTTACATCGGAGAACAGTTGATCTGCAATTGTTTAATACATGAATGTGTCACAACCGTTAAAAATAATCGCGGTTACGTAGAAGTCGCAAACATGACTGACAACGACATTATATTCTCCATGGACCGCCCAGTTAGAGCCGAAATATTTAATGTTGAGTGCACAGTCACGCAACATCAGTCCCCACGTGCCAAAGAAGTTTTGACTAAATTACGGACAGATCATTTAAATCCCGAAGAAAAAGCTAATCTTGAGACATTAATTTCTAGATACTCCGACGTCTTCTATATCGAAGGCGAACCTTTAACCTTCACCAATGAAGTCAAACACAGAATTAAAACGACAGACGAAACACCAGTGTATACTAAAAGTTACAGATATCCTTTTGTACATCGCCAAGAGGTTAGCGATCAAATCTCTAAAATGCTAGACCAAGGGATCATCAGACCTTCTGACTCAGCTTGGAGCTCCCCCATCTGGGTAGTTCCTAAGAAAATGGACGCCTCAGGAAAACAGAAATGGCGCCTAGTTGTAGACTTTCGAAAACTCAACGAAAAGACCATAGACGACAAATATCCTATTCCCAACATTACTGACGTACTTGACAAGTTAGGAAAATGTCAATATTTTACCACCCTGGACCTGGCCAGTGGATTTTACCAAGTACAAATGAGCCCTGAAGACATTCCTAAAACGGCATTCAATGTTGAGCACGGACACTTCGAATTTTTGCGTATGCCGATGGGACTTAAAAATTCTCCATCGACTTTTCAACGAGTAATGGACAATGTCCTTAAAGGTCTACAGAATATCATCTGCCTGGTCTACCTTGATGATATAATTGTATTCAGTACATCCCTACAAGAGCATATTGTTAACTTAGAGAAGGTATTCGACAGACTTAGGGAATCTAACTTTAAAATCCAAATGGATAAGTCAGAATTTCTTAAGCTCGAGACTACTTACCTTGGACACATTATTTGCAGGGACGGTATTAAACCGAACCCAGACAAAATTGCAGCCATCGAAAAGTATCCCATCCCGAAAACTCCCAAAGAAATTAAACAGTTTTTAGGCCTTCTAGGATACTACCGTAAATTCATCCCTGACTTTGCCCGAATTACGAAACCCCTTACACAATGTCTCAAGAAAGGTAAAAAAATAAATTTTGACCCAGAATACGTAAACTGCTTTGAAAAGTGCAAAACCCTTCTTACAAACGATCCCATCCTCCAATACCCAGACTTTAGCAAAGACTTCAACCTTACAACTGATGCCTCGAACGTGGCCATTGGTGCCATATTATCCCAAGGACCGATATGAGCCGATAAGCCTGTGTGCTATGCCTCCCGGACCCTGAACGACAGTGAGACAAATTACAGCACTATAGAAAAAGAATTACTTGCCATAGTTTGGGCTACCAAGTATTTTAGACCTTACCTATTTGGACGGAAATTCACAATACTGACAGACCATAAACCATTGCAGTGGATGGTAAATTTAAAAGAACCAAACTCAAGACTGACAAGATGGAGACTAAAGCTAAGCGAATATGACTTTACTGTAATGTATAAAAAAGGCAAGGCCAATACCAACGCCGACGCTCTTTCAAGAATAGAGATACACAATGATGAATGCAAATCCCTTTTTGAAGAAATTGACGATCTTAATTCTTTATTAGGCAATCCCTCTGAAATAATACCCACATTAGCAAAGTCTTCCACTGACACTGCCCACACCAGTAACGAACACCCCATATTAGAAGTACCAATCACGGACGAACCCCTTAACAAATATCATCGACAGCTATGCCTTACTATCGTAGACGACGTAAAACGAAAACCAACTATGAATAAACCCTTTGACACACACACTCGAGTTGCTATTCAATTATCTTCAAAAAACCTAGAAGAAGAAGTCACAAACGCCATTAAAGAATATGTCAACCCGAAGGTTAAGACCGGTATCCTAATAAATCCACCTCTCGCCATGTACAATATTATCCCCATCATCCAAAATAATTTTAGAAGTTCATCCATGAACCTTGTGCTAACCAAATTCGAAATTGAAAACGTTAGGGATTATCTACGTCAACAAGACATAATAGGACATTATCACAATGGGAAAACTAACCACAGGGGAATCAATGAATGCTATTTGGCCCTTTCTCGAAAATACTATTGGCCCAAAATGAAAGACCAAATAACCAAATTTATCAATGAATGTACCATCTGCGGTCAAGCCAAATATGACAGAAATCCCATTAAACCCCAACTCCACTTAGTACCACCAGCCACTAAGCCCTTTGAAATTGTCCACATAGACCTATTTACGGTGCAAAATGAAAAATATATAACATTCATCGACGTCTTCACAAAATATGGGCAGGCCTATCATTTAAGAGATGGAACCGCTGTTAGCATTTTACAGGCGCTACTCACATACTGTACCCATCACGGTGTCCCCATGACCATTGTAACTGATAACGGCACAGAATTCACCAACCAACTATTTTCAGAGTTCACTCGATTACATAAAATAAACCACCATAAGATCCTGGCACATTGCCCTAACGATAATGGCAACATTGAACGATTCCACTCCACAATTCTTGAACACCTCCGGATCCTAAAATTAGAAAGAAAAGACGAACCTATAGTTAATCTCATGCCATATGCCATAATCGCTTACAATAGTTCTATACATAGTTTCACCAAATGTAGACCCTTCGACTTGTTAACAGGACACTTTGACCCCAGAGACTGTCTTGACTTTGACTTTACACAACACTTGTTACAACAATATTCATTAACTCATAAGGAAAGAATGAAAAGAGTGTATGAAATCCTAAACAAGACAACCATGACTGACCGCACTAAAATTATAGAGAATAGAAATAAAACCCGCCAGCCAGAAATAGAATATGCACCCCAACAGCAAATTTTCATAAAAAATCCCCTTGCAGACCGTCAAAAGACTGCACCACGTTACACACAAGACACAGTGTTAGCTAACTTGCCAATTCACATCTACACTTCCAAAAAACGCGGTCCGGTGGGCAAGTCACGATTAAAACGAGTCCCTAAAACAGCTAACTTGTTACAGACTCTTACTAATGACGACAACGAGCGTGACACAACTTCTTGAAATAAAGCTCGAGAGTTTAGACGATGGACCTGGACTACTACCGTACAAACTTGGACCAATAAGACTGACAAGCCACTATCATACCTTCCTACAGTACATACGACTTGATGACATAGAAAACAAGATCGAACTATTATCAAATCAGTTACAAAACTTTCGCTATCAACTCAAGAACGACACGTACCAATTATACGAACTCCAAATAGAATATTTGACTATGAAATTAGGCAAAGTATCAAAGCAACTTAAATCTTTAGAACCCAACCGCGCTAAGAGAGGCATTGTAGATGGCCTCGGGTCGGTTATAAAAAGTATAACAGGCAATTTAGACTACCTAGATGCATTAAAATACAATGATGCCATTAAAGATTTACAAAATAATAACGCAAAACTAGCATCCGAACTCAACAACCAAATCAGTATCAGCAAAGATTGGGTTACGAGACACACAAATGTACTGGACCAGCTGGTTGATAACCAAAAGAAAATCAACGACACAATAGAAACCATCATGCAGGCAGATGCTTACCATGAAAATAGTTTAATAAAATATGCGCAATTTGCTCAACTATTAGAAATTATTACTGAAAATGTAGAGGACCTCATGAGCGAGCTGATTAGAATAGAGAATTCATTGGCATTTATTCATACTTCAACCGTGCATCATTCTATGATAGAAATAAGTATCCTAAAATCAATGTTAGATAAATTAAAACTTTTGTACAGTGAAAATCAAATTTTAAACTTAGAATTAAGACAATATTACGACATCATAAGACCAGGATCGTACTATTCTAAACAACAGATAGTTATTATATTCAAATTTCCAATAGTTTCAGTAAATATCTATGAGTTCTACAAACTTGCCATCGTCCCTAATAGAAACCAACAAGCCCTAATTCCCCCCTTTCCTTTTATAGCATTAAACGAGATGTCATTCATGTACATAGAGACAGAATGTCCGAAGTATAGCCAATGGTATCTCTGTGAAACGGACCTTAATCACCAACTTCGTAAGAAACCTGACTGTATTCAAGAGCTCATTACCAACCAAGTCATTAAAGAGACATGCCATTATACAACAGTGAGTATAGAAAAGGAAGCTATGGAGAAACTAGACGATGAACATTATGTGCTATCATTTTCACAATTTACAAAGGTCCAGCTAGTCTGCGACAGGGAAGACTTCACATCGCTTAAAGGCAGTTACCTTATTACAATTCCTGTGACATGCCACCTCAAAACCCCTGAATTAACCATCATCAATGATAACGACGAAGTTAAGGGACAGCCTCTCATACTTACACAAGTACCCTTCAACTCCACGAAGAAGGCTCTTATGTCGAGACACATCAGATTAAACAGCATAGACTTGCATGGACTACACAGCATCCAAGATAAAATCATCATGCAAACCCCGATAAGGCTCAGCGAAAGCCAATCATACAACTCTTTATACCATACTACAATACCATTGTACGGATTTATACTTGTCATAGGAGCACTCGCTATTATTCTCAAGGTACGACGTTTCTTCAATCGAACTAAGAGTCATAAGCCGGAGGAACCTGAAAATTCGGGCACCCACAGTTACGAAGACACGGATGAAATAAGAAGATTAGGAACCAAGAGAGACTTCCCAGCAACCAGTTACGAAGACACGGATGAAATAAGAAGATCAGAAACCAAGAGAGACTTCCCAGCAACATTTTCTCTCAAAGTTCTAAAATAGTTGCTGCTCTAAGGGTGGAGGAGTTACATATACCTACTCCAAGGGAAGTGCTGACGCTGCGCTTTGACCCTAACAATACAATATGAGGTAATCGGGGTCAACGATGACGCAAATTACATTACCTCACGCATTGTGTTGAACAAGAAATGCATTCCTATATCATACATCGATTAGGGCATTAGGCTAATTAGTTTATAATTTAAATTGTAATTTGTCTTTATTAAATTGTTATAAGTAATTTTGGTTTTTTTTCGAGCCTCCTGCTGCCGCAATCGTAATTCATGTTTATGCAAATAAAGTTTTTATTATTATTGTAAGCTGCTTGCTCGGAATTGAGATTAATTCTGAAAAGTAATACGCACAGAACTTAAAATTTCTTAAAATAGAACCTTATAATTCGAATTTTATTTAAATAAAACGAAACAAATTTGGAGATATCCCACTGCGAAGCCAATAAATACTTACTTCGTTTCTCAGTTCTAACTCTAAGAGTTTGAACCTAAATTTTTTGTAGGAAATATACTAGGTGAACTTTAGTGCATAATATAAAACTATAGCTTTAATTCAAATACACTTCTAATCTAATTAGTAGTCATTATAATAAAATAATTAATTGTTTTTACTATTTTAAGCTTATTATTTTCAAACATTATCACTTGAGGAAGGTTGTGATCGCGTTCTGCTAAGGTTGTAGGCAATATTTGTCCATAATTAAATTGCGAACATATAAAACCTGATAATATGAATAAAGAAAATCTTTATTTAATCAGGAAAAGATAAAATATCGAAGTGGTTAATTTATTATATATTTATTCAAAACTAACGGAGCCCTCAACTTGGTACGCGTGGTACTCGGTATAGCGCGTAACTTTTTCGTTTATAAACCGATTGAAACAAAGACTATGTTACGGGAAGCTTGCTACAATACATCAGTGAATTCTAATCGGTTGAGCCGTTTCTAGATTAGAGTGCACAAACGCATAGGCAAACAGACAAACATTCTAAAAACTATTTTTTTGACCTTGGTAACATAAGTACAACATGTACAAATTGTTAAAAAATATGTACAGACACAGTTCGTTTACGATTTTATTATATGCATAGATAAAATGATACGAAGATATCAACTACACGAAAAGGAGAATGTCATCAATAGTCAAAAAATAAATGATTGTTACATATAAAGTTCTCAATTGGCTACATTATAATAATAGCCCAGGCGGTATCTGTTTTGGGTTGGGTAAATTTAGAAGGCGCTTGCATGAAACCATGGGCTTATTTTTTTATTAAACAAAATGTGAAAAAGTTGAAAACTTGCCCCCTTTTAAAAATATTAAAAAAAATTATAGAACCAATTTTTTTAACAAAATTTTACCTAATATACAATTTATATTTTTACGATGCAAAAATGGTAAAAATCGCGAAGATATATAAGATATATGTATAAATCACTAAATAATTGATTTTTTTTTAATATTCAGATTTATCACAGAGCTTCCATACTTAGCATAAAAGAACTCGTGGAAATGATATAATGTATCCAACAAATTTCATCAAAATTGAAAAATTCGCGTCATAATTTTTCAATTTAAGCTTGTGTGAAAAATTTGAACATTTCAAATTCTTCCTGAGGCTAATCTTTGTAATATCTTGAAAATTGGTGGAATCATAAAAGGGAGATTTACGCCGCCACCATTGCAAGGCTTCCGTTGTTGATTAGAACAAATGTTAGCCCGTTCCGCAGGTTATTTGCTTATAATGCTTCTACTTGCGTAGAGGAGCTACGACAATCGATGCCTTTTGACAGGAGTGCTACGACTGGGCATACACTAAGAGCCAGGGACTTGGATCAATTCTTGTACATCATTCTATTACGCTTCTATTGTAGCACGTTATCTTGGGTAATTAAAAATAAAATGAATAATATAAAAAGTTTACAATATGTAACAAAAGTTTACAAAATGTAAGTAGTTTGTACTATATTTTGAAGAGTTTTTATCGGAATTATCACATAGTCTTTATAAATACACTACCTTTTATTCGCAACGTGGTTCGCTTTTTTGGGAACGGTAAATATGTCGTTTACTACTTTTGACAAGGTACATATATGCAAAATTTCATAATAATAATAATAATAAATCATTTATTCAATGTAAGTTTTTTACAAAACATTTATTTTCGTCAAATTTTCTAATTTTGACGAAACTACCACCGGTTCGGAACGCTGCTTCTAGGGTTCGGATCTAATGATCAGTTGAGTAGTTAAAACGTAAAACCAAACAAACAAATTAACTTTGCTTTTACTATATTAGTTAGTGTAGTGTGGTTTTTTATTTTTAAACCACGGCAAGTGTTTACTGATCGAATAAGCTTCGCAGTTTTAGCAGTCACTCGAGTAACTAATGTAATACGCAAGAGAATATTTTATTGTAATTTCACTCACGTACCGGTCCGAGACTGACCAAAATAGTTTCGGCGACAGTGAAAAATATTGTAGCTTAACCTTTAGAGCATTTCGGAAAAGCTCCAAAGACTTTTCCATTTATATATTGCGACAAATGTCAACGTCAACATCACCGACTCATGGGATTATGTCAGAGTGAATTGAAATTGACTGATATTATAAGAAGATCGTAAACCTGTTATTTTGTCTTCAACTTTCTGTCTGTCAACTCTTATTAAAAATAAATTGAAGCATTTAGATTTCCAGTGATTTTGGAAAAAATATCAATATATATTAGAGAGAGAGTTAATCCAATATGTTCTTTGCCACAAATAAGATTATATTTGAAAGGAATTTGACTGTAGTTTAATATTATTTCTCATTTTCATTTGCTTAAAAGCAATTCCACTAAAAGGAAAATTTTTTTTTATAATTATCTGTAGGTTTGTATCCAAAAATACATAATCTGTTCTCAAACAAATTTTAAAACGAGAGTCTCCAAAGTTTAATACTTTGTAAATGATATTTATTGTAACAATATGATATTAAATATTATTCTTGAAGCTCTATTAAATATTTCTTCTATGTATGAATTATTTTCATTGATAGATTTTTCTTTTTTTTTCTCTCTTGTTTTCACTGGTCATCATGTAAGAAACAGCTTAGAAAGAACTTTAGTTCTGACCAAGAAAATGGTAAAAGCCATATACGACAGCATTCGTAAATTTCTAGAACTAACTTTTCCCTCTGTTTGTGTATGATTGATCAGAAAAAATAGCACGTTATAATATACTTTCAGGACAAGATTTTTATGCCGTCATATAAGGTTGGCGAAGCTTCGACGCGCATTTAGTTTAATTAATATACGGTAGTAATGATATAACTGTCCATTTGAGAGATTTGAAGCGATTTATTCTGCATTGGTAAAATGCAAATTGGTGCATTGCGGCCGAACGCGTGCGCTTTCACGGTGTAATCAGCTTGGTTACATCGTTGATTATCAGTCTGTGGGTTGTTTTCAGTTTATTTCGTTGAGTCATTTTCCATGCGTGATTTTAGAGGACATTATTACAGGGTTCTGTGGCTAACTTTATTTTGTGGCTTTAAAATTATTATCGAAATACACGTGGATTATATTTAAAACTTTGTTAAAATATTTTGTTGGGATGGGTTATTTGAGCTTTGTGGTTATTATAACTCTGTCTTGCTGTTAAACCAGGCTGCGTCTGAATAAAGTATTATACTTCTATATAACTTATAACTTCAATTGACACTTACGTGCACAATTTGATAGACACAAATAATTTTGCTTCTCGTGATACAAATTTTTATATACATTAGATGTTGCAAGACATACTTCGTTACACAGCTATAAACTGAGCAGGTCTTTCGACGGCAGTAACTTGAGAACAACACAGAAGATCACCGTGAAAATTGACGAGCTTTATAGAAAAGCTTCTTCGTCAACGCTCATCGATGTAAATGATTTCATCGAAGAAATTATCTTTAAATAAATCAGCGAACTCTTTGGGATCACTCACACCCTCAATACTCGCAGAAAGTCCAGGCTTACTAGCTATGATGCAATTGTATCATAAATAAGTTGCAGTTGTATACATTCGAACCTGTTCTCTGTGATCTAAGCACCACTTCAATCTAGATTTAAAAACTTTCTTACTCATCATAAATCCGTCATCTCCTTGGCTTGCCAGCCGCCACCCAGGAATTAAACTTAAGTCTGGCCTCACTGCGTGCACCAGCAACATGTTTATTCCATCATAAAATCCTTTTTCATATGTCTTTTTACACTTATAACTAATTGAGACTGAGACAGACAGAGCTGATACAATAGCATGATAAAAATAATCAATTATCATCCGATGTTCTAATTTATTACAGCAATAGATTACAGGAAAATCCACTTTTCTCAGGATTCGCCTAAATCGCAGTTGGTCAACACTCAGTTCGTCTAACATGCGATTTGTCTAAAATAACAAATTGATGTACAGGTAGGGATGAAAGGGTTCCTAATGAACTTTGTATGCATTGATCTCTTTTGTGTTTTATCTATGAGTACTTAACTACTTAAAATAAATTACTAATTATTATTGTCAACCCAAGTCGGTGTCAAATGTCAATCAAAAATTCTGTTTATTAGATACCTATTTTATCCTTCTATACTCGTAATATTATTTGGCAAGAAATGGACGACAAAAAGGATTTTAAGTTCATAAACAGTAAAAGCGTTATGTTTTCTTTCACCTTCACATCCGTGCGATCTACATAAAGAGGCATTTTGTCTCCAGACAAATCAACTTGATGTGTATAAGTTTATCAATTGGTCTTCGTGGCTGGTTAAATTTACGAACATATGAAATCAAGTATTTCTTTGTTTGCATTTTTGTGAACTCAACTACAATATTTTTAGCTAAGCCTGATCATATTGGAGTGTGTATACGTCTCGGATATATGTATTCAAAAGCTTATCAATGGTTGTCACAGTATTCACGAAATCGCCAATAAATTCTTTTGAGAAATGTTCCAGACTTCCATTGTCGCAGAACGAGGTGACATCTGTAATTCCTTAATTAGCATTTCTTATTTGATTACATAATCTCTCTAGTCCTCACATTCTTGAGTATTTATTTTTAGTTGCATATTGTTTGTTAATAAAGCCTACTGATTGTTCGATTTTACTTACGTACTTTATAACTTGCGTTACGTCAGCAACGATTTTCTGTAAAATTATATTTTGGTCTGTCTTCCCAACTGGCAAGGGTAGAGTTTTATTCAGATTTCCAAGTAGAGAGCATGTTTTTCGTTTCATCTTTAAATTCGGACAGAATTTTGTTTATACTTTGAGTATTTATCTGGCTGTAATTGTTTTCGCAGTGTAACATATGAGTGGGTCAAACTCCTGTGATTTTCTTAACGGAATATCAGATTTGGAATGAACTTGAATACGAAACGTCACGTACTGAGCCTAATTGGGGCGGTGAGCGTTGTAGGGGCATTATGGATTATATCTTATTGGGTTCGATATATTTATTGCGTTTAATCAGCAGAATTTCAGGTATTCATAAACAATTGTAAATAATATTAAGAATTTAGTTTTTATGTAGTTTTACCTATTTATTTGACGTTTGTTGTCGGTTGCCAAGCGATGTCAATAAGTGTAATTTGCACATAGGCAAGTTATGCGTAATTTGCTATTAATTAAGTTTTCTTTAAAATTAACATTAAATTTTTGGCTTAAAAATTGCGCTTTCAAATGCATCGAAAACCGTAAAAAAATTGGCTATCATGTTGCGGTGTGTGATTTATAGATGAAGTAATGGATACAGTATTAATAATTATCAAAATAAATACGTTAGTTACCTTAAGCATTTCATACATATTATAATAAACCTTACACTAAGTATACAATTTAAATGAATATCTTAGAAGTCATGGTAAATTGAAAAATACGTGGGAGAAAATACCTAAATTCAAGCGGTCTCGCACCAACGCGACGCGCGACGCGACGATGTGGGGCTCACTTGATCCAGACGCAAGCGTTATATTACTCCAATATTTTCTCATTTTTTAACGCGGACGAATTGTCAGAGCACCAACTACTATACAATAATAATTATAATAACTTCTTGATGTTAATTATTATTTCATGACAAACAAACACAAAAATATTATAGGATTATTATCTCTTCAAGTGTGACTGAACATTTGATTCAGCGAAAGATAACGTTGCACAAACAAGTTTTTAATTTGTTATCTGTATGCATAACTGAATTCACAGGCTCTTTGTTTGCCTGCTAATTTATAAATTTTCAACATTGCAAAAATTCTTCACTTTCAGCACGCAAGACAAGTTTATGGTGGAATTTAGTAGAAAATAACATGTACATACATATTCTAAAAATTCAAATATCAAATGTTTTAAAATTGTTATTCTAGTGAGCAGTGTTTTCTTCTTTTCTTTCAATGCATGCTCATTACTGGACGTTGGCCGTCAGCTTTACAAACTCCCCCTTGTCAATGGCGAAGTGGAAAATCTTCACAACACTACGAATTTTAGTTCACTCTCTTATGGTGTGATCTATACATTAAAAAAGTACATTATTTGTTGAGTTGATTTGTAAATTAAGTTCAATAAATATAAATTAAATAAATTTTCTCTTAAATAATTTTTAATATTGACTTGTTTTCGTATTCTCTGAATGACTTCACAAAGTCAGCATTGTCCATAATATGCTACAGTTGTAAGAAATAAAGTAAGTTGTACAAATAGTTACCCTATTGTCTTTTGGCTTAGTCAGAGCGTTATGTTTAAAATTTAAAATTGCTTACGTCGAATTGATGCACGGCACATGTCAGAAGTTAGAGAAAGTACTAAATTAGAGGTCATTAAAGGCAATTTTTATAAAAGTTTTACTGTTACGGCTGGCCATGGAACCTTCTAGAAGGAACGCGAGTTCGCGTCCGGGGATATGGAATATTCAGATAGAAGAGGTTAATGTTTACACGAAAGATGGTGGCCACGCCCCTTTAAACAAGAGAAAAATTAAATTGGTCCTTACGGTTACGACATTGGGCTCATATTCCAGGAATCGAAACATCAATTTAGAACCAATAGAATAACAGACGCACGACGTTTACTAGTTCAAAATTTCGAGTACTTTCAAAGAGTATCCAGACTATTACGCGAATATAAAAACAGTAGTTTTTACGAATCTGAGACATCTGAGACAGTGAGTTAGCGACGTGTTATTTATACGAATTAGCGACGTCATTGGCGAGTCTTGTGATATTTGGAGGAACTCTTGGTCTGCAAGAATAAATCGACTTCTTTCACCCTTACACGCCATTTTTACTCACCCCGCACAAGCGTAAAGCGTAGTGCTTTGCAATAATAAGAATTTGGAACAAAACAGTTCAAAATGTAAACGAAAACTGTACTTATTCGCTTACTTGTGTCGCAAGCCGTGCAGGCTTCAAATATTAACACATACGCAAAGCAATAGAGGGTAGGACGGGAAATACACGCTACGTGACAAAGATATGTGTCACTAACAAGTGCATCATAACGCATTCAAGTCACGAACTCGACTTACTAGCGGGGAAAACAATTTTGAATGCGTCAGTACTGACAGGAGGCTACGTTTAAAATACGCGTGGTTATGCCGACTGTACATTTGTATGTGATTCATTCGAGTGGTTTTCTATTGGCTTTTTGTTGTTGAAAAATCATCAGAATGTGGTTAATTTAAATCTAAAAGGCATATTTATTTCTAAAGCAATGAATCTACGAATTCCTTTTTTATTTTCTTAGGCGTAGTTTTTAATTATAAGATATTAATTTAAATTGTATTGTGTAAAGTGCTATTACAATGTCTACGAAATGCTACGCCTTAATCAAGAATCACTCTGTTGATATGTAGATATATACTACATGAAATCCTTCAGTAATTTTAAGATCATTATGACAATTTCAGCCATTCATTGTATGTGGTCCCTGGTAGAATATCAGTGTTGTGGTCCGCACCACAACTGTATACTGAGCCAGGGTTATATAATTTGTTTATATATTTGTTTGTTTCCTTCAAAGATCTTCAACTGTATAGATTGGGCAAGACGAAAGACAAACTACTGTCACAGTCTAAATTGGAATTAACAACTGTCAACGTTTTTTTATTTTTATAGAAGAACCAATATTTTTGTGGCAAAAAATTTCCAATGCCCTCTCTATATATTATAGTATATTTAATATTTTTGGTTTCGTTTGTTTGTATTTATTATTTATTCATATAATGTTTGTATTTGGCTGATATCTGTAGAGAAATAAAAGTTGCTTCCTTACTTCTTTCTTTCCATCTTTATTGCTCAGGCGTTGAATTTTTTTATTTGTATTTTTATAATATTATGATCCCTCGAGAACAGTACTTTTTTCATGATGAAAGGCACGCTATGTCTTTTTCTGTAACCCTGACAACTGCAAAATTTTGATGATTAGTTGAGCAGTTAACGCGTGAAAACGTAAGGCAAACAAACAAACTCACTTTCGCCTTTATAATATTAGATAGGAAGTGGTCCAATGTATTGAATATTTGAACACGGTTTATATGTAGTAGGGTCTAATAGATTGTTAAACTGGTCATATCGACAGAAAGAAAACTTACTACTTTCTATTGTTGTGGAATATATCATGTATAGGTATTTATTTTCCTTTCCCCATTTTAATATAATTTTATTTAATAATTTCCCATATTTTTCTTCCTTTGTCTCTTTATCAGCCTTTTACTTCTGATTTGATTTTATTTCACTCTCACAAACTTCCGTTATTTTTCTGTACTAGTGGATGTACATTTCCATACAATTTAAGAACCAAAATTGTCGTACCAAAATGTCGTCTCTTTAAGTGTTAATGTGCAATTGTTTGGTACTCGTATAATGTGATATTAAATATACGAGTAAACACTTTAAAAAGATTTTTAAGTATGTCTCGATTAAACTTTATTTTTTATACAAAACTCACAGAATCGATTTTATTATTATTTTTTATTTTATTAAAGATAGGTTTGCTCTTGGCCAGCATCTATCCGTGTTGGAAAGATGAGGCCGACGATGGAGCGAGCTCACACAGAAGATGCCTATTCACTCGAACCTTAAAATGATTTGGGTTGTTCTTTTTAAGTCGACAGTAGAAATATTGTTGATTTTAATTGTTGAATTAATTGTTAAACTTACTTCAATCAATAGCATAGTTATTTGGTATTACTCAAAAATAAATCACAGCAAAATTGGAAGATTTGTATAGTACCCAAAAAAGTCGCACATGGTACTGAATTTCGCCATTTTCAAATATGAAATCATTTTCAAATATAGAGATCTATTATCTCTTAACCAAGTGACCCGGATCTTTTTTCTTATTTTTTCCAGAGCTGGTATAACCTAGCCTATCACCCCTTTCCAGCTTGACGTTTAGTTTCGGGACACCCAGTATAAAAATGGTCCTTATTTCTAGTCTTATGAGATGTTTCATTTATGATCAAATTAAAAATTAAATTAAATTACAATTAAAGTATAATTATAAAGTATTATAAATCTAAACAAGTAGTTGAGGAACTTTATAATATTTATAATTTTATATTTATTTAAACATTGATACTCAAATAGAAATAAAATTCGACATATTTTTGGAATGAAGTTATTCTTTTAATCTATCCTATCTAAGTAATCAAAAGTTGTTGGAAAACAGGATCGAAGGTAAAATTCTTGCAGAAATTCCCTCGAACACGAACCTCGAAACTTTCTGTGAACAAATTCCAATTATGTCGATCCGTTGGTTACGTATCGAAGGTGCAAATTATTTATTTTTAAAATCTGTTTAGCTTTAACATGTTTATAGAAACAGTACCTTTAGCATTATTAACTATTTGGTCGATAAAAACGAGCTGCAATTTAAACGACTAATTAATAATGTGTAGATCTTGTTCAGTAAGAAATATGCTGTAACCGCGAAATTCTGTGCGGGGCGTTAGGGCTCCACAGGCGTTCCAATCGGCGTTACTCACCGACCAAAACCCAGGGGTAGACACTACACCCAGGGGTAGACCTGTGTTATCTCTAGGGCCAACTACTTGAGGGTGGACTGAGACAAAGGAAAGCCAAGCGTTAAATAAAAGAATATATACTTATCTATGTCCAAGAATTACGATAAGTATATTATTTTCTTCCAATAAATTTTGGATGGAGAGCGGATGGAAGCTGGGGCCGGAAGGTTCTCGAATGGAGGACACGAACCCCTAAACGCAGCGTAGGACGTCCACCCACAAGGTATTTCTCAATAGAAATTTGTGTGGAAGGCCTAGTCCAGCAGTAGACAACATATAGCTGAGATGATGGTGATGATGATGATGTTTGGTCAAGATGTACTTAGCTTTAAGTATGCTAAGTTGTCCAATTGGACCTGAGCTTAAGCCGGGGCGCATTTGACTAGTCTATACATATAATAAAACTCGTAAACGAGCCTTGTCTGTACATTAAATATTAAAAAAAAAAAAAAAACAATTTGTGCTCATACTTATGTTACCGAGGTCAAAAAGATTTTACACTGAGGTTTTAGAAATTTTGGCTGTTTGTCTGTGCGTTTGTGAACGCTAATGTCAGGAACGGCTTAACTGATTGGAATTTGGTTTTCATTTATGTATTGCAGCAAGCTTCCCGTAAAATTTAGTGTTTATTGTTTCCAATCGGTTTACAAACAAAATAGTTACGCGCTATTCCGAATACCAGCTAAATAAAAAAGGAGCAATACCTGGTCACCTACTATCCTTTAAGCTTATTGTATTTATAAAATACCGTAATCACAAGTTTTACTTATTGCAAGTTTAGCTCTAGAATTGTAATGTTACTGACACTGGGTTTTAACTTTAAATCAAATTTTATACAATTAATGATATTCTATAAATTAATGATAGTCCCCGATACGAGTAGATATTATTACATTGTCAATTACAGCACTTATTTCTTAAATTATCAGCTAATATTACAAATAAAATAATAAAACCAGTTACATATATATCGCGGGTTCTGTTTTGTTCTGAAGGTACCAACATAAAAAATACGAGAATTTTATTTTATTATTCGCCAATAAATTTTTTACGACGATCGACAACATATTTTGTCAAAGTACTTAATTTTAGTTCGTACAGTTTTCGTGATCCTATAAAACGTTACTGAAATAATATTGACTTTAAAATAATTCTCATAATGTTGATGAACCATCAGCGTTCGTTATAGTTTTATTTATATTCTTATTATTATGTATAATAGAATGTAGGAATTATTATGTATGAATTATTATTATTAATTAATAATACGAACTTTAATATTAAAATTCAAAATTATACGCTATTGTCTCGTTTACATTAAAATCTTATGACATAGTTGACGTGTTATTTTTTTAACAAGTCATATACACAATATTTTATATATATTATGTAGAATATATAAGTCTCCATAAATTTTCTATTTAGATTAAAAATAACGGAATTCTTTGCTTGCGTGATCAATCCATACTAATATTATAAATGTGAAAGTAACTCTGTCTGTCTGTCTGTTACCTTTTCACGCCTAAACCGCTGAACCGATAATCATGAGAATTTGCACACACGTTGTCAGAGTTCTAGGAAAAGACATTAGGGTACCTTTCATCCAGAAAAAGTTACTGTTCTCGAGGCATCATTTAACGCCTGGCAAAGCTATAACATTGCTCATATATTTAGTCAGGCGTCATTTTTTTATTTTTCAACGCGGTCGAAGCCGCGGGCACCAGCTAGTTTCCCATGTTCACTGAAAGCTTTGTTGAGTATAAATGATTTATCATTCACTCTAAACTTTACAGATAAAAATATTAAGTGGGAGGTATACAGTCTTGGCTCGGTTAAGGGTTAAGTTCTAATTTAATTTTATTAGACGTAAGAAGCAGTAAACGACTGCGACTTGTAGTCTTTCTGGCTCTCTCTCTCTCTCTCTATGTATATGTGTGTCTATCTCTTTCTCTCTGTGTGTATGTCACCGATCAACATAAAAATTGGCACATTATATATGTATTGTATATGAACAAATTATACTGTCAAAATTCAAGCAAAAAAGCCGCAGAAAACAGCTATAATGACGTAACGGGCTAACTTTGAGATATGTAGGTACATATCGCCATATTAATGAAAAGGTTGTTGTGACTACATCCAAGGAAGCATTGTGTTAAAATAACCAGTGTCCAGTTTTTGGGTAACGTTTTTAATTACAAATTGTGATCTCGGCTCATATCTCTTGAGAATTATTCCAACATAACTTATACAAGAATAATGCTTACGTATATCGATATGACGTAGTCAGAACACTATCCTGGATTGAATGAGTCAGTATCCTGTCGGATTTGATTTCCGTAGGTCGTTTTATCTAGGTACATCCTTCCTCCTTGTTTCAACTGTTATTATCCTTCTACATTTCCATCGAAACTTAATCAAAATATTATTATTGTATTAAGCACCTAATTTAAATTTCATGCATGGGAATTATGGAGAGGAATGTTATACATATCAAAATGTAATATATTTGTCACGTAGGTTTTATCTTCAGTCTGTCTGTCACGTGGGTGATAGGGTAATGGCGTGTACTCCCCGGAATGTTAAGTGGCCCACCCCGTATTATTACACGTGGAAATGAGAGCGGCTTAAATAAAGAATTTCAATTTTCATATAAACATGTTATATTCGATTTACACGTACTTATGTACTACCTATTATATACATTCAGAAGCATTATTAACCGCCCACTTAAATTTTCCGATGTAACTAAAAAATATATATTTTGGCATGATTTTTTCTTGGCCATATTTTTAGAACGAATAATTACGAAAAAAAAAATGAAATTACCCAATAATAAACAAAAACAAAGGCGGTGATAAACAACCTGATTTTTTTAAAATAATATTGCTTCTTCTGGCTCTTATGACCTCCTCCAGTCGATGTGGAAGACTATCCATTATGTATTGAACACTTGACTGCGGTATATTCTTCCATTCCTCGACCACAGCTATCTTCAGCTCATTAATGGAAGTAGGAGCCGGAATCCGATTTCGTACTCGCGGCTTTAAGGTACTGCGTGTCCGTGCGCACGAGCATTGTCGTTCTTTAAAAGGAATGACATGAGGTTCTAAGACCTCTTCCACGTACTTCTGAGCATTTAGACTGCCTATTTCAAACAAAAACAACTTTGTACAAGCCTTGTTGCTGAGCCACCTTGATAGCCCACTGTTTCCGACACTAACACACTGTGCAAACCTCTCACCGGGGCGTCGTCAGTACACGCGCTAGCGTCCATCGGGACCTCTTAAGGGCTTCACTTGGGCAAATGACATTTACATTAGAACTCGCTGGCGGCGGAGACAATTCAACAGGCCTAGAAATTGTGTTTTTTTTTCTTATTAATAGGTACAGGATTCTTATGCGCGCAATAAGCCGTTCTCGAGAGAATTTTCAATAAAAGTCAAATTCTTCTTGTGTTCTAACTTTTTTTGTGGAATTTCTATTACTTTAACGAAAATTCTAATTGATACAATTGGTTCTTCACGTGTTTAAGTATAATATATATATATTTTTTTCAAAGCAATTGTGTTGTCCATCTCTTGTAACATCTTCATTAAACAATGGATATTTTTAGTATTTAGCGTTTGTCTCCACCTTAAAGCTGCTCTCGATCGAATTTTAATAGTGATTCTGCTATTCCGGACGGAGAAAAATTCAAAAAATCAAATCATAAAAAACGGTCCAGCCGTTCTCGAGTTATAAAAGGTGTAAGTAACACAAACACACACACACACACACACACATCTATACTAATATTATAAAGCTGAAGAGTTTGTTTGTTTGAACGCGCTAATCTCAGGAACTACTGGTTCGAATTGAAAAATTCTTTTTGTTTTGAATAGTTCATTTATCGAGGAAGGCTATAGGCTATATAAAATCAAGCTACGATAAATAGTATTATATATAAGCAGTGTCCAGTACCGCGCGCCCCATGCGCACGCCGCCGCCATATGGGCCGCAGCGAAGCGTGGCCGAGTTCAGCTAGTACTATATATGTGATATTAAATCTAGTTGTACGGGCAACTGTAAAACATATATTTTTATAAATAAAGACAGTGACAACAGATCACTCAACCCGATGGGTTTCATTAGGTTTATACAGAACCTCCACCTACCTTTAAAAACATTGCATCCACAACATATAAATTGTTATTAACGTAGAATGTAACCTGTATCCACATGTTGACACCGTCTCGTGTTTATTCGTGAAAATATATTTCATAAAATTGGAGGAGACAAATTGACATGACATTTTTGGTTGTCTCTGTGTACATATAAACCAGTAGACAATGTTATCATGAATAATAGAAGGATATTTTTGTTTTCAGTGTTAATAGTTAAGTATTGAACAGATTTCTATAAAATATGGTAAAATGGATGCAGCTTGAATCGTGGGAAACATTGAAGAAAGAAGTTCCAAAATAGGTGATCTGGGGTCCACCTTGTACTAGATTGCATTAGATTGTATAACATTAGGATATTACAATTGACAAGAACCGCTTGAACAAATTAATATCATTTGCTAAAGGTCAGGCAAGTTGACGATCTACTTGATGTTATACTGTACTTGATGGTAATGCGTCCTTACTAAGGAGGTGTTTACTGCCACCATAAGGGCAGCCCAGTTTATGACTGCGAAATGCGATGTGCATCTACTGAAACTGTTATGTTTTCTTAACGAGTAAACTCAAATTGAAACACAAAAAAAGAACATTCCTGAAATTAGGTAAAATTCAAGTTCATTAAAATGAAACATTATTCCCTTAAAATGGGCCACATTGAACATAACGTCAACACGTTGGGATTTTATTTATTAATTACTAACTGACACCCACGACTTCGCCCGTGTTGAAAAAAAAATAAAAAATAAAAAACGCCTTACTAAATATATGAGCAATTATTATTATTATACACTGGCGACCCGCCCCCGGCTTCGCCCGGCGTGCAATTTTTATATATAAGGACATTCCCCGTTTATCCCTCTTTCCATTAGCGAAAACCGAATTAAAATCGGTCAACCCGTTCACGCGTGATGCCGTGATCAAGGGAAATGGGGATTCATTTTTATATATAGAGATTTATTTATTTCTTTTCTTAATTCTAATTTTTTTACAATATACATATATACATAAAACAATAAATATTATAAAAAACTTTATATTATATTATCATTATTATTAAAACTCTTTATTTGTACTATAAACATAAAAAATAATAAAAAAAAGAAAGAAACAACAAGTAATAGTACAATTAGTACAAAAGGCGGCCTTATCGCTTTAAAGCGATTTCTTCCAGGTATCTAACCTTTGGCAATGTAACGTCTAATATCTTCATTGCAGTTATAGCATTGCCAGGCGTTATATTATCCCTCAGGAACATTACCTTGTTCTGGATAAAAGCTATCTATGTCCATTCGTGCATCATTGACAACGTGTACGCATAATTTCTTGATGATCGGTTCAGCGATTTAAGCGTGAAAAGGTAACAACAGACACACAGACAGACAAAGTTACTTTCACATTTATAATATTATAATATTGTAGTATGATTAGTGACCCGCTCCGGCTTCGCACGAGTGTTTTTTTTTTCTGCAAAATAATAAAGCCTTCCTCCTACATCTTTTTTTCAGCAAAAACTGTAATCAAAATCCGTTGAATGCTTTGGAATAAGTAAGCGAAGAAACAGACAGAAGCGGACAGCGACTTTTTTTATGTAATAAGTATAGAAAAGCTCGAATAGATAGCTTTTTTACGCGAATAAACGAGAGATCTCAGGTGCCTTTTTTAAAGGTTGGGAGCGAAGGGGAAGGTGCGAGATTACCAATACATGTTAGAACATGTAGTTTACATATGTTCCAACAGAGATTATGTCGGACTGACTTCCACTGGCTAAAACCTAACGAATTTCTAGCGGGGCCATAGATAGACGGGGTTGCGGGAACCCGACCGAGAGCTTTCTCCAGAGCGAGGGGGAGTGTGCTCGGCGTACCCGACAGTGGATTCCTTCTCGGAGGACCTTACGATGAGCGGTAGTCTCCCCTAAGAGTTCTGCCTCAAGTGCCTCCCATTACAAGATTACAAATTTATGCAGTTAAATGATGTTAATCAAAATCTAAGCAAAGTCTATTCGCTTTATCATGAGTTCAACACTGCATATCTACACACGTGCATGTAAACACATACAAAAACACCCATACTTCCAAGGTAAGCAAAAACAGTGACTGCATCAGAAAGGAGGAAAACGATACTAATAACGGACTGGGATCAGAAACTCGCCTCGTAATTAAGCGTTAATGAAAATTATTATATAATATTTTTATTAACACAATGAAAATATATTTGAGTTTAAATAACTGCATGGTAATATCCTTCATAATAACTATGGAGAAGCGGTTAATTTTAACTTTAACTAAAAATTATTTTCCGCCGCAAATGGACACCATAATTAATGTCTCTCCACTAACAAAGTGTTCATTAATGCCTAGCAATGGTTTTATGCGTTATGCGATTTATATTTTTATATTAAGTATTATAATAGTATTAATTATTAACGTAGTTGTAATTATAATCGTTATCACTATAGAAAATGGGTGTGATTTTAATCATCACCAAATTAATATATTAATAATATGTATACTAAAACCAAATTAATAAGATTTTTCTTCAGAATCTTCTTATATATAATATTCTCGTTTCAGTGTTTGTAGCAAAACTCCTCCGAAACGGCTGGACCGATTTTTTTTTTATATTTGGTAGGTATGAGAAAGGTGGCGCCACAATCGGGTTACGGAATTATTTTCGGGTTTTTCGGGTTCTATATATATATAAACGAGCCGTGTCGAATTTTCGTTTATTTGTCTGTGCCTTTATGTACGCTAATCTCAGAAACGACGTGACCGATTTGAATGCAGTTTTCACTGATGTATTGTAGCAAGCTTGTATTTCCCGTAACTTTAGGCGTTTGTTTCATTCCAATCGGTTTACCAACAAAAAAAGTTATACCGAATACCTCCATTACACAGTCGCGGGCACAGTTAGTAAATAACTGCAGCCACAATGGATGAGTTTCAAAGTAAATAAAATGCGATATTAAAATGATATTTCTTTAGTCATAAATTCAGTCACTTTATAAACACTGTTATTGGTCCGGTCAAAATACACATTCAAGGTTACTAAAATTCGTATGAAGCTGAAAATTAGTACGAATGTTGGGAACAACGTTATAAATGAAATGTGAAAAGATCCCATTGCTCCCAGTTGTGCAAAAGAAAATATTCAAAATAAAAGTTCGCAATCATGGGATTTTTGCATTTTTTAAGCCAAACGGTAAGTTTTATCATTAAATTGCAAGATAAAAATTGTAGATCATGTAATTATCTACAAAAATAGGACTTACACTTTTTCTCTAAAAATCGCCATTTCTGAGATATAGCGATTAACAAGTTGAAAAAGTTGTGTTCTCCACAAATGTTTTTTTAAAGTGGTTTCCTTGTTAAGTCTATTCCACAATCTATTGTAGTCCTATTTAAGTAAATTATATTGTCTTAACAAATATTATAAATGCGAAAGTGAGAAGTACGAAGATGATTCGTCAAGAGGAGTCAGCATGGTTTACAGGCTGTTTTATAAGAGAAAAAGAAATTCGCTCTAAATAATTATGTCATAAATTCTTAAGCTGAAAAACTGCTTTCATATCGAACTTAAGAATCGAACCCACATCATAAAGAATATTGATGTTATCTGGGCACATAAACAGTAAGATAGTCTTGTCTGTACATTAACTGTATTTACCAGAAATTGAGAGGGGCGGTAAAAGAAGAGCAACAAAATATGTTTTTTACATTATTGTCCCTCTGTCTATATTTTAACGCTACTCTACCAACTACTGAATTGATTTTCATGTGGTTTTCACAAAGTAGATTAGTAGTAAATGCCTGGAGCAACACAATATAGGTTCTGTCGTGTCGTGGTTTAAAGATAATTTCAAATTCTTCGCTCGCCTTTTACACAAATTGCATATCGAACTGTCAAAAGTCGGACTTTTATTGCAAGGTTCGAAAGCTTTAGGATCCTTTGTGTACAAATGTAATTTAAAAAAATAATTTTTAATTTAAATTTTTATATAATAGAGTTATTATTTTAGCAATAATTTCTTAGAGAAAAATTGAAACTATTGACAATATTGTAACATAGTTATTACTATAAATAGTGAGTTAATAAAATAAAGATTAGATGGCGCTTTTCAGTGCACTAACGAATATGTTTAGCTAATTCACCTCAGAGAGGTCACAGAGATACGTTCGTCCACATGATGGTATGTGGATAACGGGCGCATACATAGCCTACTTTTATAGAGTGAAGGCTAAGGCATAGGAATGCCTAGTGACTGGGTCGGACAACTGATTAGCCCGCTTGGATGGCGTCAGTATTGATCACCATTATGAGATAATAAATAAGTATAACAATATGCGTGACATAACAGTAAGTGTTATCTCACGCACATTGGGTAAAGGATGACCGAGCCGATTCGTCTATGCCTACCCGCTCTGGTCACTTTATCCTATCAAGGTTGGCAGCGCACTTGCACAAGGGGGATTCCCTTGTGCAGTTACAAAAAATGTGAACATGCTCGTGCTACCCACTATCACGTGGACAGTCAGCCTGTCTGTCGACCTTTTACATAAAAAATACTTGAATATAATAATATATAATTTTCATGGACTGGACTGACAGAAATGCTGACAGTCCACTTGATGATAGGTGGCTACCATCGCCTATAACACAAGCAACGCCACAGGTGCTGCAGGTGCGCTGCCGACTACAGTAGGATTATGGGTATTAGGAGGGAATACGTAAATGGGCTCTAGCATCTCTTACTCACTCACCGAAACACAACAGCACACATTTTGTTATTTCACGGTGGTCTTCTGAAGGGGGTGGTTATTGCCGCCAGAAGGGCTGCCCAAATGACTGCAAAACGCAGTGTGCTCTGCCACTATTTTCCAGATCCATACCAGAGCCAAATTTGTAAAGTTCGTATTTCAAAGTTGACCCAGCCGGGAATTGAACCCGCATCAACGGGCTCGTCATACTTTTACTTAATCTTAAATATTTTCAAATTCAAAGGCAATTAAGGCATTGCATTAAGCCATTAGGCATTAAGGCATTAAGGCATTATTAAGGCAATTATTGCATTAAGGCAAGCACCTTAACCACTCATCCATTGGGATTTTCCTTCTTTCTTACATAAATACGTTTTTCAACTCAAAAGCAAATCTGCTATCTCTTTTCTTAGAAATACACTTTGTCTCAGTTCCTAAGTGTAGTCGATTTGCTTAAGTATAAAAGTTTGAATCTCAAACTTTAAAGTCAATGAATTCTTAACTGCGCACAGGGCGCATATAGGAGATTTAAATAAAGTGACATAACAGTGCAATTCCGCAGTTTAATGGGTCTCGACAGGTGCATTGTGCGACAGAACCCGGCAAGATAATGGTTATGACTACGAGAGCTATTCAGTACGTTCCAAGCGCGAAAGCGAAGTATTTAAGCAGTAGTTTGAAACGAGCCTTCCGAAAATTACTATACTGCGGCCCAATTACTTTAAAGTTGCACTTTTGGTAGATCTGGTAATTTGGTGAATCAAACACGTAGATTTGCCTTGCCTTTTTGACGTGATAACGTCTAATAAATCGATGAACGCCGGCTGCACGCAAGAAAAATGATTACTCATTGTCCCGTTACGCTTGAGCCGATGCACCATCGGAGCGAGAGCGCGGCACGAGCGAGCGAAAGGCACGATCGGCTTGAGCGTTCGGCTTGCGCCGCATCTATCTCCCTTCCACTCGATTGGCCTAATGCGGCCGAGGAGAAGAAACAATGTTTTGTTATTACGTTGTCACGATAAACTATCGTCCGTAAACGATTTTTTTTTTTTTTTTTTTTTTTCAATATTTGTCGTGGTTCGTTGTGTTGAAAAACGGATACAGGTTTTCCTGAATGCCATGACTTGATGACGACTGTTTCTCTCCAGAGGGAATATTCCCCAAACACAGGATGTACAGGATCGGTCTTTATGTGATAGCACTATTATGACAACAATAAAAATTGAAATGCTAAGCTTTTACTACTAAGCTTTTAACAATTTTCGCAAAACTATTCTTTCAAGAATTTTCACGACTGCTTTTAGAAAGCACACATTTAATTTTATTTTAAACAAACATCAAGTACACACAAAAACAAGTTTCTGTGTCAAAATGAACTGAAAATTCAAATGCTTTATGGTAGAATTAACGGTAAGTATGTAAACACTATTACTTTAAGTCAGCACCTGACGTCAAGATAAATCCCGGGGCGCATTAGATGGATGCTCACGCCTCGCCCCCGGATCGGATAACACTAAAAGACGGATTATCGGCCAAACTGAGATTAATTACGTCGGCCCATAAACGCGGTCATGGTTATCTATACTTTGGGGGAAATGGATATTGTTAATCCGTTGTTACAGAAAACGTAAATATTTATCTATTTTCATGTGTCTTGGTTTCAACAACACGTCATTTTAATGTGATATCGAATTGTGGACATCAGGAAAATCTCAATGATATCGTATAACATGTGTAGGAAGTGAACAGGATAAAAGGTAATGCATCACTTAACTAAACATATCCACATTGGAACCCAAAATCTAAGAGACCCGTCTGATCTTATTCACAAAAAAAAAAGATTTTCACATAAGTTTACCAATAAAAACAAATGTACTGTTACATTTCGTTACATTTGATAAAATCATCATCAACACCAGCCTCTCTTCATTGTTGGATATAGGTCTCTCACAAGGATCACCACCACGTACGGTCCTCTGCACTTCCTGCGATCCCCTTTAGGACACAGGACGTCCCACGCTGCATCCTTCAATTTGTAGAATTTGTGAAAGTCGTGGCATACGTATTGGTATGCCAGAGCCAATTTCCGTATCCACCTCGTTTCGATGTATTTCGAATTTTCCAGAAAATGTAAACAAGATTGTAAACAAGGCATTGAAAGTTCGGGAATGCTATTTCTATTGAAATGTAAACTCTATGTTGTAAACATATGGACCAATTTCCTTGTAACATATGGATCACTAGTCGGGTAGGGGCATGGCTACCATCGATAAGGCACGTTCGAGACTTTCGGCCGGCGTGAATGCTTTTTCCAGAACGTTATATTGTTAGTCGACAACTAATAATATTATAAATGCGAAAGTGGCTACCATCGCTAGGGTAGAACGTTCGAGACTTTCAGCTGGCGCAAACGCTTTTTCCAGGACGTTACATAGTTAGTCGTAACAGTATTAATTGTAATAGTTATTTACAAAGATTGTTTATTTGGGATATAAAAATTATTTACAATGTTAATGTTACTACTGTAAATTAATTATGTTAATTAAAAATTAATCTGTTAATTAAAAATCAAAATTATTTACAAATTACATAATTATCATATCAAGCTTGGGTTTCTCAGGGAGGGTTCTAAGCATGCTGGCTGCATTACCTTGTTAAATTGAAATGCTACTTTTCTACGCCGAGATAAACAGCTCTGGACTCGCCAATTATGTTGATGAATAATTTAGACAAAATGTTAATAAATTTAAGCGCGCTATATTCAATAGTGAAAGGAATAAAAATATAGCCGGTATTGATATATCTGTATCCCTCTGCGAATTGACCGCACTTCTTATTTCTTTTAGGATCTCTAAACTTCTACTAATGTTAAAACACATACGATTATACAATAAATAGCAATGGCCGTATGATTGTTACATTCAGATGTGAAATCGAAAACACTGTTCCAACATTCATACTTTTATAAAAAATTAAAAGTAAAGTAATTGTATTTTAGAGTAGATGAAAATAACTTAATTCTAGATTTAATTAGAGTGCAATGTGCACACAAATATGCGCTCACAGGAATTTACTCCGCTCTGATAACACTGCACATTCGGTCCAACACGACAACTATTGTCCCGCAAAACATGTGTGTCGTGCCAACGAATATTTGAAGCGAGATTATTTTCAGTTCCTATTCAGTAAAATTTCCCATTTTATTTAGCACTCTTAATTACGTTTCTCATCTAATTTTACGTTACATAAAAGTATAGAACTTGTTTCAGAATCTGTTAAAAAATAGTCATTTTAAGATTCAGATGAGGTAATATCTAATCAAATATAAGGATATAGTGCCTAAATTTCCTTAGCGACACCTATACACTTTGCAAGTAGACACTCCCGATTGGGATGCACCATACTCGTATCATCAGCATAACTTATATCAGGGAAAAAGTCTTGTCACATGTACATAATTAGTAAACTTACATAAACTTGTAACAAAATCTCTTTGGCTGTAGGTATTATTTGTATCTGGGCGATTTTAAAATGGTGTTTCCAGCTATTTTTCATTTGTTTTTCTTTGTGTCAAAATGAGTGAATCTAATGAAGAAATTCGATATATTTTAAAATTAATATTTTAATAAATTACAAAAAAGGAAAAAATGCAATGCAAGCCGCGAAATTTTTTTTGTGACGTTTATGGACCTAATGCAGTGTCAGTAAGAGTAGCACAAAGTTTGTTTAAGCGTTTTCAACCCGGGAATGTCAAAGATGCACCTCGCTTTGGTCGCCGTGTTACGGATAAAATGGAAATTTTTGAAAAAGTGGAGCAATATCGACATAGCAGTAGTTATGACATAGCTGAAGAACTGGGAATTGACCACAAAACAGTTTTGACCCATTTGAAAAAACTGGGTACACAAGAAAGCTTGACATTTGGGTGCCACACGAGCTAAGTGAAAGAACCCTTATGAAGCGTGTACTCATTTGCGATTCTTTATTGAGTCTTAATGAAACCGAACTATGTATTATGTAGAATGAGCTCATTCCTTCTCCTTTAACTCCTCTCAGTGTGTTCTTCTTAGGATTGCTTGTGTATGTAAGCAACGTTAGCAAGAGGACCGTCAGCTTGCTTAACACGCTTCAGTAATAAAAAAACACCTTATCGACTAAATCCATACTATATCCACGCTAATATTATAAATGTGAAAGTAACTCTGTCTGTCTGTCTGTTACTTTTTCACGCCTAAACCGCTGAACCGATCATCATTTGATACACGTTGTCAGGGATGCGGGAAAGGACATAGGGTACCTTTCATCCAGAAAAAAGGTACTGTTCCCGAGGGATCATCTAACGCCTGCCAAAGCTATAACTGCAATAAAGATGTTAGGAGTTACATTGCTCATATATTTATTCAGTAGTTTTTTTTTGCATCAACTTATTATTTATATTCATAGTCGAGTAGACTTTTGTGTAAACATATCATCAATTCGTATAATTCCCTTAATTATAGATAACATATTAATAAAATACATTGTTAAAAGCAAAAATTATAACACTAACTCGTGCCCGCGGTTTCGCCCGGGTGGAATATTTAGCCTAAAATAATCTATCTAAGCCACAAAATAGCCATCAAAGTATTTTTTTTTGCATTTTCTCTTTCATAAGTAGGCGTATATTTGTGCTCTTGTGAATTATTCTTATGTTTGTTATTCAAAAACACGAAGATAACAAACTGTCACAATAATAACACACGAAACTATACAATATAATCGTCAAATATTGGAATATTCTTAGTATAAGTGGAGCTTACAAGAAAAATCTAAGAGTTTTTTTCAAAAGCTTTGGTCCGATACTTTGTTTGAACAAAGCAAGGTCCCAAGACGAAGCCACTTGGTTTTTTGTTTACCATCTGAACAAAAGTGATGACATTGTGCAGTCTAGTAGATACCAAACATCACTTGTTTGCTTGCATCCCAGTTTTCCAGATAGAAATAACACGGTTGCAAAGAAGCAAAATAAGCCATCTCAGCTATGTTATATACTTGTGAGTTATTTTTATAAACAACATTGTCATTGAACCCATTTTAGGGCAAATAATATGACTTAGATTCCAGACGTACTAGGTACATAAACTAAGTCCGACTAATGGGAACAAGACTTTTTCAGTGCAAGGATTGTTGTGTTTATTGAATAAAATGTTGCATTACAAACCAAAGAAGAAGCTGATAGCTTATGCTATGATAGTGGAAATATATGTGGTATTAGTGGCTAGAAACATCACAGTAGAATTACGCGTTAGAACAAATAAGGCAATAGCATCTTATTTCGAATATACTGTTGGGATTTTCATGCAATTTACATTAAAACGCAAACGTCTTCGAAGCGCTTCCTGAAAAAAAAAACACTGGTAATAACAGGGGCAGAGGGCTTCTCTTATGATAAACACTATTCATCAAAGATGGTCAATCAATCATGCTTTCGAATCAGAAAACAAATTGATTTCAACCGGACATTCGGCGTAGTATTTCTTTTTGTTTACACTGCAGCTAGAGAGCAGTCCATGACGTCCAGATCACTGAGGATAGGAATTGACTTCATAAATTGTTATTCTTCTCTGACATTTAGGTTTATTTTAATCATAAAGATGTCTCAAACGCCTCAATGTAAACGGGTTCGTAATAATGTTTTTAAAGTAATAATGTATAGAAGAATTACAATAGCATTCAAATTACCCAATACCTTCGTAAACTATTATAATAGAACCAAATAAATATATTTATTTATTAACGTGCTTTTAGCTGTAACTTTTTGATAACTAACCCGCTTTCGGTTTCGCACGAATGCATTTTTTTCTGCAAATTCTATTACGCAAACATTCCACGTTTTCGCTCTTTCTTTAGTAATCCGTTGGGGGGTGTAAAAGAAGTTATTGGAGAAACAGACAGATAGACTCGGACAGACAGACAGACACGTATACCCGTTGTCAGCCAAAGACGAGTTTGTAATTTCCGAGCCGTCCTTGTTCGAGTCTGATGGGCACTCATGCGTATGTATCGATCTAATTGAGCAATTGCAGCCCGAAATCTACCCGAACCAGATCTTCTGGCAACAGTGCCTGTCCGTCATTTTGGATAGCTCTGCGAGAACGCTGCAAATGTCCTTGAATCAAAGAAACGACTCTGGTTACAGTAATCATGTCCAAATGCCTTCGTACTCTTAGCATTCTTAACTTAAAAAGATAATTACACCAAAAAAATATGATTCCTTGCTGAAAATCTATGCTAAAATGATCCCGAGCTAAAACAAAAATCCATACGAAACGCCATAAAGAATTCAAATATAAAGGTTACTGAAAATTGTGGCCAATATCTAGTCTCAAACACTACAAGTAAAGAGTTCAGATAATAAAGAGTTTGTAACGTCAATATTTTGCTATTTATCAATTAATTTTGTTAAATAAAATAAGTATAGTTTTAGTGGCCCCTAATTTGTTTTGTCTAGTATATAAGTTACATACTCCTATTATGTTCTCTTCACCATGAACTACACCCGTGCTAAGCTGGAATATGACCGTCTACATACAGATACATTTTCCCAAAGAAACTTACCTACTTATAATCATAATAAGCACTTGTATTTCATACTTCCATAATATGTATGTGAAACCTATCTGTTACCTTTACACGCCTTGACTACTCAACCCATCTTCATGAAACTTTGCATTCACAGTGTCAGGAATCCAGTAAAGGATTGGTATATTGGTCTTATATTTTGTCAGGGGTGATATTTTTTATTTTCCAACGCGAACGAAGTCGCGGGCACCAGCTAGTTGTTTAAATCTTAAAATATGATTGCTCCAAACGCTTCAATTTTGGTCAGACGTAGTATCGAGTTCTATTTTGAATAGTAATATACTCTTGGAACAATAAAAAGCATATCCTAGACACAGACATTAAAAGATAAATTTGCTCGATCTGGAAAAGCGATATAAATAAATACTGTTCTACAAGCAGGCATCATATAACAAAAACACTCGACAAAAGAGAAGAAAAATCTAAACGTCTTTATCTCCAAGCTTTATGGCACCTGTTAAGAGTTGTTCAAGAAAAATATACTCTGAAAGGCTATTAATGTTTAGTTTTAAAACTACTACGAGAAATAAAATTGCCACACATCCTGGAGTTAATGACAGTTTCGTTAACGTTTTTTTTTTATAAATTAATTATATGTTAATGTAAATATATGGTGTATAACAACATTGAAATTTAGTTTTTACGTACATTAAAAAATTCTAAATAAATTACTAATCGAATGATAACTCTTGCCATTAATAAAGAATTTAATTTTCTATTCCCCTTATTAATCCCTTATCCTTAATCCTACTAAAGTCGGCACCGCACTTCTATGTATTATCTATGTATCCTTGTTTTTATGTATGCTTTGTCACAAATAAAGATTATGCTATTCTATTCTATTCTATTCTATTCTATTCTATTCTATTCTATTCTATTCTATTCTATTCTATTCTATTCTATTCTATTCTATTCTATTCTATTCTATTCTATTCTATTCTATTCTATTCTATTCTATTCTATTCTATTCTATTCTATTCTATTCTATTCTATTCTATTCTATTCTATTCTATTCTATTCTATTCTATTCTATTCTATTCTATTCTATTCTATTCTAAATACATATTTGTGGTTATATGTATAATGTCAAACTAGCTAGTAGTGCGTAGAAAATAGTGTTGTTGGTGGAAGTTAAAATTAAATGTTACATTGAAGACAGTTATTACCAAAATTAAGAAACTTCATTGTGTGCGTACATTATTATGTTACTCTATAAAAAAATTATTAAAACAGATATTATATTATACTTCAACGTTGAAATAACATTATTTCAACTCTCGCTTACTTATCTTCTTTCTTCTCTATATATAAAAATGAATCCCTCTATTTCCCTTGGTCACGGCATCACGCGTGAACGGGTAGACCGATGTTAATTCGGTTTTCACTAATGGAAAGAGGCATAAACGGGGAATGTTTATATATATAAAAAAATTACACCCCGGCTGAAGCCGGGGGCGGGTCGCTAGTATTTTGTATTAATTAACATTGATTCTATAGCATCGTAGACATGCTACGCAGCATGCTTACTCTGTTGCTATGAGCGCTACGGATCATGATAATTACTTAAAGATTGATAAAAAAATCTAAAATTCTTGTTTACAAGCTACAAATTTACTTTACAATTTTTATTCCCTTTGTGTGTGTTTGTCCGGCCTAATTTCCGAAATGGTACAACCGATTTTCACGAAAGAGTAATTACTTTTCAAAAAGTAATGTCAAATATTTATGATCTTGGCTAAATTTAGTAATCAAATATAAAATTCGTTAAATAAAATTGAATTTGAAGTACTATTGAAGTACTCAATATATTAGGAGTGTATTAAGTGAATGGCTGAAAACCACAAGATTTGAAGAGCCCGTTGGATGAGTGGTTCCCGGTCAATTCCCGTGAGGGTCAACTTTGGAAATTAACTTTTCAAAGTTGGCTCTGATCTGGATTTGGAAAGTAGTCGCAGGACACACTGCGTTTCTCAATCATTTGCGAAGCCCGTCTGGCGGCGGTAACCACCCCCTTACAGAAAACCACAGTGAAAGTCCGGCACGTGTGCTGTTGTGTTTCGGTGAGTGAGTAAGGGATGCCCGTTAAGTATCCGTGGTGAGATCGGTATGTTAGATAAATTTGACCACGCCAGAGCCCATTTCCCTGACCCTTCCCAATCCCTCATCCTTATCCTTAATCCTACTGTAGTCGGCAGCGCTCTTACAGCACATGTGGCGTCGCTTGTGTTATAGGCGACGGAAGCCACCTACCATCAAATGAACCGTCTGCCAATTTTAACATAAAAAAACTCTCTTTTGAGAACCTCCCAACTAAAATGTTATTACTAACTGTCCCAAAAGTTAATCACTTCATTAATATTGTAGATATATGTTTAATTGTTCCAACAAAAGTCTGAATCTGTACAAAATGTAGTCACACATTATATTATACGTATGTTAAACAAAATCGTAATAAATGTATATACAATTCATCGGTATCAATAACGATTTCTTAGTTATGTACACATATAGGTTACTTGGAGCTTTCTTGGTGCGTACGAAAGTATTTTATTTTATCTATACTTCTATACTAATATATAAAGCTGAAGAGTTTGTTTGTTTGTTTGAACGCGCTAATCTCAGGAACTACTGGTTTGAATAAAAAAATTCTTTTTGCATTGAATAGTCCATTTATGGAGGAAGGCTATAGGCTATATAACATTACACTAAGATCAATAGTATTATATATAAACAGTGTCCAGTACCGCGCGCCCGACGCACAGTCCATCGCCGTATGGGCCGCAGCGAAGCGTGGCCGAGTTCAGCTAGTCATAGATTATTATTTTTAGAGGAACACAATTATGTCGCTATTGAACTATTATATTAAATGGCATTATGTTAAACATAAGATTTACAGAGTAAACATAAAATATGTTGAGATTTGCCGCTGGTAACCTTTCTTGAACATAAAGTAAGCAAATTTGGACCCAAAACTGACTTATCTGGGAGGTAATATATACTCAAATAGGTGTGTTTTTGTGTGCAAGTAAAGGATAAGTATATGATAGGGGATGTTTTTTCATTTGAGGTAAGTAAAGCATAATCTACTTAGTGGTAACTAGCTAACATCAAAAGTGATTGCATTTAACTAATATCAAATGGTCAATTTTAACATTCACTAATATATCACCGTAACGTACCATAAATACAATTTCTCTTCTCAGTTATGAGGAATGACTTGGTAGGATTTCATGTGTCTTCAAATATTGCGGTCAGGTTTTCTCATACTATTATACTTTTATTGTTTAAGTGGTCATTTTATATTTATAAATCATAAACAAAGTCGAAAAGTCTCAGTGTGCCATATCTGTCGCCGGGCCTTTGACCAATTGTGTTGGGAGGAAACAGTATCGGTATATTTAAATATAAATTAAATAGAAACACTTTAAGGGTCTAAAAAAGAGCTCCGAAAAAGATTTCGGATATCGTCTCCCGAAATCCGCGAAATAAAAGAAGGGACATATTTAATAAATACGGGTCTCGTTTACAAGGCAAACAGCTCATCAGACAATGCAAACAGCCAACATTTCCCTCTACGTATTCCTATTTGTTTTATGCAACATCGTGAATTTCGGGATTTTGTGTTAGGAATTTTTCGGCATGCGACTCATCTGCTCTTACAGCTATGTAAGTACAGTCGGGGTACGAAAGCCTTCGTCAGTTTTCAAATTAATTCCTTTATCAAGTCGTAGACTGTTAGTACCTTTTGAAACTAAAGCACTAAGCAGACAACTGACAGACGTGTGAAATGAAATTTTGGCATGACAGATAATTGTCCTAGTGCAAGCAAATGTCGACTTTCAGGTGACGAACCTTTTTTTACCCTGACTTTACATTCATGCTCGATATTTCAAAAATATGTGTAACGTAATTTTTTTTATAGAAGTAAGCGTACAAAATAACACATAGTTTCTAGTTATCGTGGTCTCACATTACGGTCCAAGGCAGGCTGTCGTCTAACGTAGGATACACGTGGTGATACAAGTATTGTACGATAGTCTGCTGCAAGAGGAACTGTTCGCTGCAGTGTCTATTTCTTAAACTGTACGACGTTTTGTATCACAAATGTCCCAGTGAAACCAACAGACTTTGTAGTTCTACTTCAAGAAATAAGTGTTTGATACAACCTCAAAAAAGATTGCAACGGAATGATGCCACATGGCTTGTAGTTATTTTCAATTATGACGGCTAGAGAAACTGTCTAAAGCCCTTTTTAATTTACTAGTGTCCGCCCATTTATAGATATGCAACCATAGTCAAAATGAAAAAAAAAAAAGAAGGCCAAGTGTTTGTAAATTAATGACACTAAAGATCGTCAATAGCCAATTAACAACACAAAAAAAAATTGTTCGCAAACAAATAAGGAAAAGGCTGTAAGCCTTTTTGTCTTTTCTCTTTTGCCCTTCATACAAAATATCAAACATGAAAAATAATACGATTTTTAAATTAAATTCTTTAACTACTTAAATAAAATAATTTCATTGTATCGACCATGCTCGAACTAAGTGTGTCAGTATTAAATAGTATAGTTATATGTGGCATAGAGTAAACTAGCTGTGCGCGTGACTTCGTACGCGTGGTATTCGACGAGCCCGTTGGATAAATGGTTAGAGTGCTTGCCTTAAAGCTCTGTTCTCGGCAGGGTCAACTTTGAAAAATGAACTTTTCAAATTTGGCTCTGGTCTGGATCTGGAGAGTAGTGGCAGTCCACACTGCGTTTCGCAGTCACTTGGACAGCCCGTCTGGCGGCAGTAACCACTCCCTTACAGAACCTTCGTAAAATAACTGTACGTGTGCTGTTGTGTTTCGGTGCACACTTGCAGAAGATTTAGCGTTGCTTGTGTTATAGGCGACGGTAGCCACCTATCAACAAGTGTCCACTTGTTGATAGGTCAGCCTGTATGGCCGATATCTTAATATAAAAAAACTTTTTTGTGTGTAAATCGATTGGAATGAAACAAACACTAAATGTTACGGGAATCCTGCTATAATACATCAGTGAAAACCGCATTTAAATCTGGCTAAGCCTTTTCCTAGATTAGTGCGAACAAACCCACAGAAAAACAGACAAAAAATCCAAAAACTTTTTTTTTACTTCGATAACATAAGTACAACGTGTATCGATTATTTTTTTGAAAAAATATTTAATGTACAGACACGATTCGTTAACGATTTTATTATAATATGTATAGATAATTGATACATGCAAATAAAAAAATGTTATTTATATTTATAGCAATAAAAATTATGTAATATTTAAAAGACAATATTATTTAGTAAATTTTTCCTATTAAGATTTTCGTGCTTTAACATAAATTATGTATAAAATTGAAACAAAATATATATCCCTCATAGACGAACATTTTCTATACTATATATCACCTCCGTAGCAAGATTTGTCTTCAGTTTCGCGTCTGTGTAACGTCGTGCATCAACGTCTTGCCGCTCCACGCGAGCCATTACACCACTAATCGTATGAGATTCCGCCCGGATGCCTCTAATTAATAGCTTGAGACCTACTATATGACACAGACTTACCTTCTTAGGTACCCGAGGGACAATGTGCTTCCAGTTCACAAGATGCTTGGAGAACTTTTAAATTTAATTTGCAATATTCATTGATTTTTGTCATTAGGTGTATAATTTTTGTCAGATTTTATATTCTATATATCACAACCAAATGACAATAGAATAATTTAACAGTTCGCGAAAATCATTTCATAACTATTTCTGCCGAAGTATTTTGAGCTCCTTCGGAGTATAAAATGATATTCAGTAAGCGTACATTGTTATTGAACAAAAATTTTCAGATCAATACACATGCAAATGTACAAAGATTTCCAATTTTTTTTTTTGCAAAAAAAAAGCAAGTTTCTTCTTTTATAATATTTAATATTGTTTATTGTCATTTTAAATTTAATATTTTTAACTCAACTCACATTTTAGATGCGGAAAGGAAAGTTTCAAGTTTTATTAAAATCTTTGTAACAGATTTAGTATAAATAACCAACAAGTATATTTTGAAAATTTATGTGCCCAAGATATGATGCGTATGGTTTTAATAACACAGTAAAGGAACAAGTATTGGTAACAAATGAGTCACAATAAATATCAAATCACAATAAAAAAAGAAAACGAAAAAAAGAAAACAGCCTAAAAAATCTAGAAAGCTTATTTTATAACGTAAGATTTTTGAAAATTTCAACTGAATGCAAAACCGGGGAAGGGTCGCTAATAAAATATAATATTATACACAGAAACAATAGTCAGAAAATTAAATTAACTAATCAATACAGTATAAAATTAACTTTAATATTAAAAGTTTTTCTTTCAACGAAACCTTGTCGTACATTGAAGTTAAAATACAGTTTATGGCAAAACTTAACCGACGCGGCCTAAACGTGAATCAACGTAACAATTTACAAGTTGTCAAAGTTACAAAAACATTATTCTGTCAATAAGTATAGTGTTAAGCCATTCAAAGTAAATTATTTAATTAAATTCAGTCAAACTGTACGCGTATTGCTCAATACAGAAAAATACATACATGCACTACAGCGCCCTCGCACGCTACGAATTAACTTTTGCAAAAGACAGTAGATTATAGATTGTTCTTTTTTTATGTAACGGTCCGACTATTGAATTACTAGGAATTACGAAGGGATAAGAAAATAGGCTCTGGTATCTCTTACTCACTCGCCGAAACAGAAAAGCACAGATGCTGTTATTTAACAGTGATCTCCTGAAAGTTTTTTTTATTGAGTATTTTGTATTATTAGTACTCTGTCGTTTTTTGTTTATATTTTTGTGTGAGACCTACCTCCCACTTTTACCAGAGAGAGTGTGAATGAAAAAAAATTTTAAACATAAAACTGTAATTTTTAATTCCGACTAGCGGCCCGCCCCCGGCTTCGCCCGGCGTGCAATTTTTATATACCCTTAAACATTTCCCGTTTATCCCTCTTTCTATTAGCGAAAACCGAATTAAAATCGGTCTACCCGTTCATGCGTGATGCCGTGACCAGGAGAAATAGGGATTCATTTTTATATATAAGATTTAAACCAATTCTAATATTTCTTAATATTAGAATTGGTTTCACTATTGGTTTTTCACAACCGGTTGGTTTATACTTAACAAAATATTTACAAATATTTTGTTAAGTATATTAATTTCAATAATAATAATTATTAAAGCTAATTAATAATTATTTACGAATACTGAACGCGCCTAGTATTCAATAGTACATTGGTTTTATTTTATTTTAATTTCAAATTAACAAACGTACAAGAATATTTAATATATGTATATCTATTCTCTTTTGAATGAATTATTTTTTTCTAATAAGACGCCATCTATACCTTTTCAAACACACTCATTGTAGCTTTCGGTTAAGAGGCAATTATGACAAACAAGAGAGTTCTCGTTTATTTTAATAGATGTCTCAATATTAAGTAGGTATCACGAAAGATTGAAATAAGTGGTTTTATTAGATAAACTAACTACAACTAGGCAAGTCATAGGTTCTGGCACATAATTTAGAATTTTTGAACATGAAACCAGCTTATTTATCTTTTTCAATAGGTCCCAGTTACAAATAGGAATATAATTTCTACAATGTGTCAAATATCGATCCATTGATTAAATGCTTGTATGTAGGTTAATTTTCTTTAACAATTGGTGCAACCCTAAAATTAATTGATCCAGTCCTCGCGTGGCTTCTATGAAGCCAAACACAATCCACATCTCAACTCGTGTGGCTTGTGAAAATAAACACCACTGAAAATTCTTCAAAGCTTTACCTTTTAAGGGGGAGACAAACGCTAAATACTAAAAATATCCATTGTTTAATGAAGATGTTACAAGAAATAGACAAAACAATTGCTTTGAAAAAAATATATATTATACTTAAACATTTGAAGAACCAATTGTATTAATTAGAATTTTCGTTAAAGTAATAGAAACTCCACAAAAAAAGTTAGAACACAAGAAGAATTTGACCTTTATTGAAAATTCTCTCGAAAACGGCTTATTGCACGCATATGAATCCTGTACCTATTAATAAGTTAATATCAGATTAAAAAATTGCATTAATAAAAAAATTTTTTTTGTGTAATGTTCTAATGGTAAAAACAAAAAAACACCATTTCTAGGCCTATTGAATTGTCTCCGCCGCCAGCGAGTTCTATAGTAAATGTCATTTGCCTCAGTGAATCCCTTAAGGGGCCCTAGTATTTCTCATCATCATCATCATCTCGGAAGTAGTAAGTCCACTGCTGGACAAAGGCCTCCTCCCTAATTTTCTAAAAGGATCGGTCAGAATCAGCATGGATCTACCGTCCACCCGCGGCACTTATCAAGTCGTCTGTCCACCCTGTGAGTGGCCGTACTACGCTGCGCTTGCCGGTCCGTGGCCTCCACTCGAGAACCTTCCGGCCCCAACGGCCTTCGGCTCTCCGTAATATGTGTCTGCCCACTACGTCGGTAACTTTCGTTCATCCACGGATCTTCTCATTCCTGATTCGATCACGCAGTGTAACCCCGAGCATAGCTCTTTAAGTAACGTTGAGTTTTATTAAGAGGCCCATAGTTAGTGAAATAGCCGTTTCAGTGGCATTTCTCATCACTGGCAACACACATTGGTCGAAATCTTTTGTTTTAAGACGTTGAAGAATTTTGGTCAAGAAGATGTCTTCGAGTTTCCCGAACGCTGCTCATCCGAGTTGGATTCGACAGAGTTCTTAAAGTTCTAGTATGTATACGATACTAAAAAATATTGGCATAGGTTTGCGAAGACGAAAAGGATTGTCGTTATGTGGCGGCTATTACGTTAAATTAAGGACAAATCTATACTTACGATTGATATTAAATTCTTGTATGCGATTATTTCATTTGTGGCAAAACCAGCATTGAACTATGTTGTTTCTATATTTTAAGTTATACATAAGCACGTTAAAGTTTCATTGTGTACTAAACGCCCACTAAAAGGTAGCTCATTCAACTGAAACTTTTATTCATTAATGCTAACTCGTGAATGGCGGTTTGGATTTCCTACAAATATAATCATAATGAGCTATGCCTCGACTCAATTCACCCAAGCATCTAGTCACTCGCCATTATACGGCAGTATGAAAATTCGCAACAATCCAGCCCCCTAGTTTCATTCATGATTTTCACCTTCAACCATTGAAAGCCGACCTTCTACAGAGATTGTGTCATATTGATGTCAAATTTGCACATGCGTGTAGGGTTTTCATCCCGAACGCATGCGTATTAGTTGGCACTTAGTTTATCTGTTATGTAGTTTGTAACAAAACCTGTCAAGCTCGAATAATAAGCTTATGTTACTTAGCTATTCACATTATTTGAATTTGCAAAATTAGAGAGTGCTTGGACCCTTATGGCTGTTTGAAGAATTGTCTTTATTTTTTTTTAACAATTTGTAGCTGTATTGTTAGCATCAGTGTTTTCTTCTGCTTTTATTTTTCCTAAATCAAGTGTTTCTTTAATAATATTTAATTGATTAATTCCATTGTGGAGGAGTTTCATCAACAGGTAAGTCTCGATTGTAGTTGTGATTGAAAACACAACGCCACTACACTTATTAAGATTAGAAATTGTGGGCGTTACTCCAGACATCCTGCGTGGGTGGAACATCTGGGTCATAGTACTTTGCGTTGGTAAATAAAATACTCACATTTAATGTTTCACAGGGCGTAATGCACTTTCAAAAATATGATTGAATTTCGTTTGTAATAGGCACTGTTGTTCGTTATGAAGAGAATAAAAGGTTTTCTATAATGTATTAAAAGCTTAATCATATTTTTTTACGCATAATCAATATTGGGCTTTAGTCGTTCATTAAACACTTACGGTTCGGTGCTCATGCCCTAGATATCACGATGAGAGGTAATTACATGACCCGATATTTATGCATTAGTTGGCGTCTGTATTTTCAAGGTTCGAGTGAATAGGCGTGAGCTCGCTCCATCGTCGACCTCATCTCTTCTACAGAGATAGATGCTGGCCAAGAGCAAACCCATCTTTAATAATAATAAAAAAGTAAACGTTATTAAGTTGGCGAGCGACAGAGACCCGGTGGTGGCTTCACGAAAGTTACAAAGAGGTCTAGATGAAATTTCAAGCTGGCTTCGACATTGGAGATTGAAAGCGAGTGTGGCTAAGTCTGTACATGTTACCTTTACATTAAGGAAGGGCAACTGTCCGCCGGTGATGATGGAAAGCACCACTCTACCCCATAGGGAAAGTGTTAAATATCTAGGACTACACCTTGACCGAAGAATGCCATGGAAACACCACATAAAAACTAAGAGAGAAGAAATAAACATTAAATATAAAAATATTCATTGGCTAATGGGTCGAAACAGCAAATTAACAATTGACAACAAATTGCTCATCTATAAAGTAATACTCAAACCAATATGGTTATATGGCATTCAACTATGGGGCAATGCGTGCAACTCAAATATCTCAATCATGCAAAGAATGCAAAATGCGATATTGCGAACTCTCTGCAATGTACCATGGTTTATTACCAATGCAGAAATCCACGAACAGTTGGGAATGAACACTGTCAAGGAAGAAATTGGTATCATTTCCCAAAAATATAAATTAAGATTGCATGTGCACACCAATAAATTGGCAGCTAACCTGATGACACGCTACTATCAGAAAAGGTTGAAAAGAAAGGACATCCTGGATGTTGGAATCAGAGGAGGAGATGTCTTCATTGGAGGGCACACTCGGCATATCATACGTGGAACATAACACATCTGCTTATAGTTACAAGTACTGATTGCAGATTGTAGAAAAAAAAAATTAAGTAATATAAGTTACAGTTGTAGTAATTCGTAATGTTCATTAAGATCACGTAATAACATGATATCATTGTATATAGAAAAAGCGAAAAAGTACTATCAAAATAATTAATCAATCTAAACACGTGTAGAATCGAAAGACGAAGGCATTCGTGTTACGTATTAATGATTATCCAACTAAATAGTTTCATAGTTTAGTATTTTAAAGTTTGAACACTGACACTAAGGCTGGTGGCCCACCTCTTCACCTTTCCACTTCTCAATATTTTTGTTTATCTGCTATCTCTGCTTAGTGGTCTTCGATTTTTTGTCTGGAAATTAGATTAAACATTATAAATTTGATTTTAATATCATTTTCTTTCATTGCCGCCTAATAGGGTATGAAACTGCAGGAATTAATAATATTGAATACGTTTATCTAACTTTGTAATTATAATATTGTTTATTTTATATTATATTGCATGTATATTTTAAATACATACCTTTAGTTTCAATTCAATTCAAATCTGAGTTTGCAGTAATAGTAAAGTAGTTAATATCCATATTTTTTGGCTTCATAATGAAACTATAAGATTCTGGTAAAGTAATCACAGTGTCAGTGTAGCTCTGGAACCGTGGTAGCGGTGAGAGCAACAGCCCTTTTTTGCGTGGGAAAATCTGTGAACTAGATCCCTACCGACCATTGGGAGATTGGTGGGGTATGTGGGACTTCTATCCACTAAAACTCACGGTGTTTCCTCGCGCCGTCTATTTAAGGGATCGTGGAAACATGCATCTGCACCCCGTGAGCGAATAGCCCCATGCTTAGTCTGTTAGTTACCTACACATAATATTTTGTTTAGCTTATAATATTAGATTTCTTATAAAATTATATATTGATATATTAAGATGAATTCGCGAATGAAGTCGCGGTCTTTGGGTAGCAATATATACGATTATACTGCGAATTATTTACAAACATAGAAACCGTAAATTTTGTTACGACTAACTATGGAACGTTCTGGAAAAAGCGTTCGCGCCATCCTAAAATCTCGAACGTCCCATCTTATCTATGGTAGCTTGGCCGGTTCCCGATTAGTGTCAAAGGAAATTGGTCCTTATGTTTACAACATAGAGTTTACATTCAACAGAAATAGCATTCCCGAACTTTCAATACCTTGTTTACAATTTTGTTTATATTTCTAGTAAATTCGAAATACATCAAGGCGTTTGGCGCCAAATATTAGCTTAACAAGCGATTCAAAAAAGAATCTTCGGAGCTTTTGCGAAGTTACCTGCGACAGTGAACCGGCGACACATTAAAAGAATCACTGACGACTTTTGGCAAGTTTAACGGTTTCATCGGACAAGTTTAATGAATTTGGAAGTAATCTTGATTTGTGAAAACAAATAGTTCGTTTCCCCTTACACGGCAGTATGACTCACCCCGCACGTAACAATATGTATAGATAATAGGTTCAATGTCATAAATATTTAAAATTATCAAATTAGGTGGCTAAAAACACAAACAATGTCAAGGGGAACTTTAAACAGTATATAAATTGTATGTCATATATAATAATAATAAGTTCATATAAATTAATATTGAATTTAAATTAATTATTTCTTTGATTTAATTAGAGTAAGATCCCACCGTAAATGTGATTTAAACAAAAGGTTACACGTGGGGTCTTTGCCGCAAGTACTTTTACCAGATATTTTAGGGTTCCGTACGTCCGAATAAAAAACGGAACCCTTATAGGATTACTCGTGTGTCCGTCTGTCCGACCATTCCCCCCCCCCTTATCTCCGAAACTACTGAACCTAAAATTTTGAAAAAATACAGACATTAGTTTTCTACTTATAGATTATAGGAAAACCTATAAGAAGTCCATGATATTAAAATAACACGGTAAATCACTCAATATTGCGCGGATAGGTAACACCGTACGGAACCCTCTTCACGCGAGTTCAACTCGCGTTTGTCCCGTTTGTTCGTTAACAAGTCCACTCATTTGTTTAGGAACTATATGAAGTACCATAGAAAAGAGTACGTAGATCGGTCTCTTCTCTTTTCTAGCGCCTCCACAACCCAAGAGTTGCGGCAAACTAAGTAGGTGGCAACCTACTTTTTCCAGAGATCGGCCTCTTCGCTATGGCACTTCATATAGTTTCTAAACAAATGAGTGCAATTGTTAAAATAAAGGTATTAAAAATAATTATGGTAAAGGTACTTGCGGAAAGATTTTGCTATGCAACTCTGCGGTTTTGTATGACCCCACGTGTAACTTTTAATTTAAATCACATTTCGACCAAATAAGATAGGCGCACAATTTTACGGTGAAATCTTAGACTAAAAGATTCTGGATTCGATTCCCGCCATGGTCAATTACTTATTATTTCTATAAAAAATATTTTTATCAAATCGAATTCATGGTTACTATTTGAAGTAACCGAATAGAATCCTATTTAGATACTAGTTAAGCTTAAAAATAGTTGAACTTTTAGATATTTTTAGATAACCTACATAACTGCTTTATTATTGAAAAGTTCTATTTACAAATTAGCCGTCAAATAAATAAAATTGCAGAAAGTCTGGTCAATAAAGGAACCCAGTTAGAAGTATAAAAAAAAAATCAATAAATTATGACCTTTTATTTTTCATGCTATTCATCGGACATGACTCTTTTTTTATTCGTCGTCTTTAAAAAAACAATTACTTTCATAGTAACAAATAATACAAATAACCTATTCATTTTATATTTTACTTTAAAGCATAATGTACAATTGCTTACAAGTAACAATAACCCTATACTCATACTTCTACTTCCCACTATGCAGCTTCTTCTTCTAAGGGTCAGTTCATACCGGAACGCTTGTCTTTTCAAGGTTCGAGTGAATAGGCATCTTCTGGGTGAGGTCGCTCCATCGTCGGCCTCATCCTTCCTACATGGATAGATGCTGGTTAAGAGCAAACCCATCTTTAATAAACAAAAAACAAAAAAAAGAACCTTGTATATCCTTTGGTGTGTTGAACGTTATAGTTGTAAAAGGTTTTGTGATATTGTGGAATAAATTTTTAGAATTTTTATAAAGTAGGTATTCTTATTCTCAGGTGACAAGATTTTTCCACATTTTTCCATTGAACCCGTTAGTTGGCTAGTTTTGTTGTTAGTCTCAAGACCCTAACAGAGACAAGATACCTGGCAAGGTCAATTGTTATATATGATCTTTTCCAAGTTATCCTTGGCCTGGATATCCCTGATTTCGCCAGTAATGCGCTTTGTGGTTCCCATAATACAAGTATAACGATTTAGTTTTTGGTTATAAATATTGGTTGTCTGGGGACAGTAACAATTATTGAAACACATCTAACTTCGCCTTTCCCTTCAAAGACAAACATTAGGGCACCCGTTAATGTACCACCCGATAAAGTCAGACAAGGACAGAAAGCAATTAATCTTGACAGTATCGGGCAGCACGGCTGGGAAGTAACTGTCATTATATGTAGAATAAAATTTTATTGTTGTCATTATATTCGATAAGGGTTTAGATAAACCCTGTCTTATCTTAAATATCCTAAAGATTTACATAAGCAACAGAAAGTAATTTAAAATTACATTTCTTTGTAATAGAAACTAAGTAGCTTCAGGCATTATTTGTAAAAAGAAAACGTGGATCAAATGTCAACCTTTTGAGGCCTTTGATATGTGTTTATTTAGGTTTTTCAATAAAAGGGTGCAATCAGACAATTAGGGTAAAGTACAAAAACGTGAAAATGGGCATCAAAGTACAGCCCGCTGGCGTTCGTCATTCGAGTCGGGTTTCATTTTACATGAAGTCACGCATGTATTGCTCTCGGTCTCCCTCCGTTAGTCAACGTTGAACAACCGCAGTGGAAGGACGTGTTATAAAATTATAGAAATTTAAAATTTAAATTAAAAAAATGGACATAACAATAACAAGACACTTCAGCTTAGACGATGTGAGTACATTTAACATACATATAACTAATAATATCTAGTAAATACTTATTTGCTGATTTTTTTAAGTCTTTTTTAATTTGTTTAAAAAAATATATGGTTTTTAACAATGTTACGGTAATAAAAAAACGTATTACGAAAATTTCACTACGTAAAATTTCGAAAAAAAAAAGCAGGGAAAGCAATATGCACAGTAAAATCTTATTTTTAAATAAATAACATCAGAAAACTTCAAAGTCAATAGAAACTAATATTCAATATTTTTTCTTTTATTGAAAATTATATAACATTTATTAGATACGTTGAATAATACATAATACTTTAATTGCGCACAAGTAAAAGAAAGCTTTAAAATTTTCGTGTACACGCTTTTCGTGTACAGCTGTTTACAGTCGAATGAAATTGACAACATCTGCGCAAAAAGCCGGAAGTGTCTGCAATCAAAGCTTTGACTGCTTATTTCCACGCCACTTACTTCGAACTAATGCCATCCATAAATTAACATTTTTTTTAAATATAAATCTCCATTACTTCTGATTTCGTCCCTTTTCTAATTTATTTGCAAGACCATTTACTTTCGTAGTGCCCTGGTTTTATTGCTGTAGTTAACGCTTATGGCTGCATCACGTTTTGGTCGTTAAAATGGGAACAATTTAAGATTCCAACTAGACAACCTTATTCGCACTTTTTTCTTTTTTTTTTGCTAAATGTGACAGGAAGAATTCATAAAAATAATAAAAATATTATGAGCACAGAATACTGTATAATAATATAGAATCAATATAGTTATTGTACGTTCACTGACTAGTATGAAAATTACCGTATGCAAATTCACAAGAATATACTCCAGAAATTAATTATTATTTTTTATGTAAAGATCGACAGACAAGCTGAAGGTCCACTTTATAATAGGTGGTTACCGTCGCCTATAACACAAGCAACACCACAGCTGTTGCAAGTGCGCTGCCGATTACAGTAGGATTAAGGATAAGGGATTGGATCGGAAAATGGGTCTGGTATCACTTACTCACACAACAGCACACGTGCTGTTATTTCACGGTTGTAATTAAGGAATTAACGAATCCAGAAATTAATGTACGACCGCTGTAGTTTTCGAGCGACCCCGGCTTCACATAGAAGCAATTTTTTCTCCCAATTAGGTATATACACAAACCTTTATAGCTTACCGACTTTTCCATTAGTGAAAACCGTATCAAAATCCGTTAGGTAGTTTGGAAGAAGTTAGTGGAGAATCAGAAGCGGAGAGTGACTTATTGTATGATATGTATAGATTCAAAGCAAAGACATGGTAAGCACTGATTTGCTGACGATTGGCGGGTGCGGTTTATACGTACATTGTCCTTCAGAGAATTATTCTACTCAGTAGTAACTGCCATTTCTTAGTTACGCTAGACTAGATCTCCTATACTAATAACCATGTCGCTTATACATATTGTTTCATAATCGATTGCAGCACCTTACCATAGAGTGGGCTGTCAATTTGCTTGATGTCAAAGTCCTCAATAGTAAAGGCGAACATTCTTAGTTATAGTAAACTAGCGACCCGCCCCCGGCTTCGCCGGGGGTGCAAATTTTATATAATTTGAACATTGCCCGTTTATCCCTCTTTCCATTAGTGAAAACCGAATTAAAATCGGTCCACCCGTTCACGCGTAATGCCGTGACCAAGGGAAATGGGGATTCATTTTTATATATAGAAGATTAAAAACATAGGATATAAATACAACAAGAAATTTAAAATGATACGATTATCATATGATACGATCTGTGTAATGCTCATGTGATCATGTGCAGTAAATTCACAGTAATCTTTCTGTAAAAGGGTGCTTCAAATGTGTTGTAAAGTTTATGACATCGCAACTCGGTGTGGCCTGGCAATACATAAAATATGCTCATAATCCCGAGAAATTTAATTAAGTTGAAACATAAGAGCACTAGAAATAAATTCTAAAATTTAAATCGTTATATCCTGCTTAAATCAAGGCACGGAAATTGCTTTCCGCCCGCGAGGAATGTTTCCATTTGTCAGACATAGTTCAAAAGCAAAAGAATTTATTTAAAGGTTAACTAGCTTTGAGAAAATAGGATTTATTAAAGAGAATATTATATTAGGTTCAAACTACGCTTATAATACGTTTAAACGTGGATATTTTTAAAATGTTATAAATTAGGTAATTATGTACCGCGGATTCAGTCGCTTAAAAAGTGGTATCTCAAAATACTCAACGAAAAATTTTACACATAATAATGAAAGTGCCATTGTAATCGATTCTAGGCTTAAACACATACAGAAAACATATCAGACATACGTGTCTTATTTTTTGTGTCTTTAAAATTCAAACTCAAAAATTCTTATTTTAAAATCGTAGCGATTATTAAGTTTTTATTTGTCTCTTATTAATGTTTAAATCTCTTCTCCTTTAAATACAGTTGAGTTTATTAAATAATGGCTAATATGATTAACATATGTAATATCTATACAAGATAAATGGGGATGCCAACCTCATCTTAACTTTTTTTTTGAAATACCAATATATAATACCTTTTTCTATGTTAATGTCGGTAGACAGGCTGACGGTTCACTTGTTTGTAGGTGGCTAGCGTCGCCTATAACACAAGCAACGCGAAAGCTGCTCAAAGTGCGCTGCCGACTACAGTAGTATCAGGGATAAGGATTTGAGAAGAGTTAAATGGGCTCTGACATCCCTTACTCACTCATCGAAATACAACAGCACATGTGCTATTATTTCACGGTGGTATTCTGTAAGGGGGCGGTTACTGTCGCCAAACGGGCTGCCCAAATGACTGCAAAATGCAGTGTGCCCTCCCACTACTTATACATGAGCAATATATTTATAAGTTATAGGTATTTAATCTAATTTCTTGTATTATTTATGTGTTCAATGGAGACAGTAGCCACAAAGTGACCATTAAGTTTCTTACAGAAATTCTGTCTGCAAAAGACTATCTTAAAAATATTTTAAATAATGCTTTCAAACACCTTTAAAATGTTATTATCTTTTCAGTCGTCAATGAGAAGCGGGGCGTTAGCGGCAATGGAGGCGGAGCCTGACCTCAGCACTTTCGAGAACAAGTCAGGGTTAGCCGAGGATATGAAGTTCCTCGCTTCCATGCCCGAGCTGTGCGACGTCACCTTCTTAGTTGGCGACACTCGAGAACCTGTGTGTGCTGTTAAGGCTGTATTAGCTGCACGAAGCAGGTTTGTTAATTAACAACTTTAACCATATAATTCAGTTACCTGCTATTTAAACTCAAAAACAATGACAATAGACAGAAGTGACAATAGTCTGAAAATAGATTGTATATTTGATTTGTTAAAATAACTGCACCACCCATTGCTTTGCTTATGTTAAATGGGCGACGGTGCCGACTTTTAAGTACAATAAAATAAAATCTATATCTATATCTACGTCTACGTCTACGTCTACGTCTACGTCTACGTCTACGTCTACGTCTACGTCTATGTCTATGTCGACGTCCACGTCCACGTCCACGTTCACGTCTGCGTCTACGTTTACGTTTACGTCTATCATCTATGTCTACATATGCATCTATATATCTACGTACATATATCTACTAATTTTAAACTAAAGTCGCTGTAGTGTTTCACCGTCATTTGGGCAGCCCGTCTGGCTGCAGTAACCACCCCCTTACAGAAGACCACCGTATGTGTGCTGTTGTGTTTCGGTGAGTGAGTAAAGGACGCCAGAGCCCATTTTCCTATGCAGTCCCTTATCCTTAATCCTACTGTAGTCGGCAGCGCACTTGCAGCACCTGTGTGCCGTTGCTTGTGTTATAGGTGACGCTACCTACCATCAAGTGTACTGTCAGCGTCTCTGCCGATCTCAACATTAAAAATAACGCTTCTTTCTGTTTCTCCGCTAACTTCTAACTAAACCAACGGACTTCGCTACGATTTTCACTAATGGAAAAAGCGATAAACGAGGAAAGTGTGTGTGTAAAAAAAAATGAATCCGAGCGAATCTGTACTGATCGCTAGTATAGTACAAAGCATATGCATTTTTACTGCATTTATTTTTTGTTATAATTATTTTGTCAGCGAAATTCCCAGCTTCAAGCTGGTAAATACATAAGTAATTTGACAGGGTAAAAATGTCATAATTGTTAATATTAGTACAAATTATTGTTTTCAAAATATTACATTAACATTAATCTGACTAAAAAACTATGGAATATGTTCTCATAAGAATGGTCTGGTTTGGCTGTATGTATAATGACCTTACATGTGTTACATTGTTGCTTTACATGTGTTTATATCCACTGGTTTCCAAAGTGGCGTCTTAATATCTTAATCTTAATCTAATTCTACCATCTTTTTGTTAAAGATGTAGACGTTTTGACTAGATAATTTGAAAGGTTATTTTCATAAGTGCTTTTTTCAAGACATGCATATAAAGTTGAAAATAACCACTTTCTGAAGGTTGGATAAAGGCCTACATATATAATTCAATAATCTGATAAGTAAAGAAGCCTGTTCAGTAGACTATTGAGTGCTATTGAGTTGTTACATTAAAATTTTCTGCAACACGTTGCTATGATACAATTGATAGGAGTTTGTAAATTGTAAATAAACATAACCGATGCCATAAGAATAAATAAGAACAAGTAGAATGGAATCTTCTTTGCCCGAGTCCCAAACGCCGCCATTTATATAACTACCTCCCCCTTCACGTCGCTACGCCCCTCTGTCGCCCAGGCTTGTCACCAGGGTTGCTTACTGTTAAATCGGGGGGCACGGTATTGCCCCCGCCAAGTCGAGCGCGATATTGCTTACGAATAAAGATAATATCGCTAAAAGATAAGTTTTTCTTATATTTTACCATTATTTTATTCTAGTTTTATAAAATATGAGATTTATAAATACTTACCTACATTATTATGTTACATATCTACATTTAATATACTTATAAATAATAAGTTATTATAAGACAGTACCACACCAAATGAAGCCAAATGACATCGAATTCCCCACAATCCTTTCAAGATTTCGTGCGAGATCGAATTAGTAAGTCCCTTTTGATAGCATTGACCCCTATTTTATATATGTCCGTGTTCCATTATTTAGATAAGGAAACTCTTACAAAAAATATAGTTGAGAAGATATAATGTATATTTATTTAGGGTACAAATAAATATAATGTGTTAAATTTCTAATTTAGCTTTATTTTTATGTAGACAAATAAAAAAGTTATTTGTGTGCATTTTTTGGTTGCAATTTCCGGAAATAATTATGACATAAAGAGCCATTTATGACATAAAGAGATTTATCCATTCTAGGTTTCTTTTATATGCAGATGATAAAAAGATTTACCGTAATATTGATAATCTCAGTGATGCTCATGCTTTGCAGGATGACCTCGACAGGCTTCAGGAATACTATATCGCTAACAGAATTAATGTCAATGTATCGAAGTGCGCGCATATCACCTTCACAAGGAAGCATAAGCCCTATGATTACACTTGTAAAATAGGCAACGCATGCATTCCCAAAAAGTACGTGATGAAGGACCTTGGCATAACACTGGACGCAAAACTTACTTTTATTTCTCATTTAGATAATATTGTGTGCAGATCTTTTAAGAATTTGGGTTTTGTGTTTCGGGTTAGTAAAGATCTTACTGATTTGTCCTGCGTGAAGTTGCTATACAACGCCTATGTGCGCAGTGTTCTAGAATTTGGTAGCCCGATTTGGAACCCACAGTACGTTACGCACAGAAATCGTATAGAGCGCATACAGAAAAGGTTTGTGAGATGGCTTAATCGCCGTTCCCATTACATTCCCGTAAACTATGATGATTCTTGCAAACGTCACGCATTGATGACCTTGGAGGACAGACGCACTGCCTCCGATATGTCATTCCTCCACGACATTTGTTCTGGGACTCTTAATTGTCCAAAACTGCTGTCCGAAATTTTGCAGCTTCAGGCCGGGCCTGGGCGTGGAAGAAGGATAAAATTGTTCCATGTCCCACTATCTCGATCTAATTACGGCCTTAACTCAGTATACCACAGATTACCCACAACTTACAACGATAAGTTTATAGACTTGGACATTTTCCACCTGCCGAGAGCGTCCTTCAAGCGCAGAGTCGTGAATACGCTGAAGGACAAATAACCGAGCGTTGACATACTCGCCAACTTTCTTGTTTTGAGTACTTTAATAGTAACTCGTACATGTTGTTCTGTTTTGCCAACTTTTGTAGGCATTCGTATTAATATTATTATTTCGTCAATTATTACACCAACAGGAATATTATTTCTTAATTACCACTTACGCGCCCACGCATACACAAACATACACACACACATCCTAACTCCTTACCTAGATCCTTTTCCCCATCGTCTAAAATCAATTTACTTTTCAACATAATTTGGATACATAATGAAGCCCTGTAAGTGGCAATGGTGATGTCTTTTATGTATATTATTTCTGCTGTATTGCTGTAGGGTTTTTGTTGAGAATAAAATAAATAAACAAATAAATAAATAATCATTTTTTTTGCAAACAAACGGTTACATTAGAATGAAATCGCGGGTGATTTCTTAAACCCTTAATAGGGTTGTCTAGACAATGAGTTATCATATACAGTGTCAGGTATATAAATAGATAGTTCGCATAGAGTTTCTAAATGCAACATTTGGAATTAAACTCTTAGTCGGGCATTTTTAACATAAGCTGCCGGCCACAGTTACCTTTAGATACATATGCAAGATTCTCACGAGGTGATAGCGTAAACAAATTATATAAATGTAATGTATGTTAAAGCACTTTCATATATGAAACATTCTTCTTTATTATTAAAACAGAAATTAAATATTATAATTGAACCAAAATTCAAAGAAATGTTATGAAAGAGACAATAAGAGAATTCTTAATATTAAAATACTGACATGACCGCAAAGTAGCATTTCCTTTGTTACTGGCTCTTTTATTATCATTCCTACTCGTCTATTTATATTTGCCTTTAGGCTCAATACGTTAAGGTTTTAAACCTGTTAGACTTAACTTGTCAACATAAAAAGAACAAATAATTTTTTTTATTTTTTTTATTTATTTACACAAAGAAAAAATACATTGGGCGGTACACAGTTTAGGTGTACTATAAACTCAATTAAGTTTCTAATTATAATTTATTCCTATACTCTGTTTGAAAAGAAGACCAATTACAAGATTTAAAGTAGGTACAAGCAATTATAACTATACAAGTAATTATGTAGAACATATTTTTGTATTTTATATTTAATAATGTCAAAATGCAATAATAATAATTGCTAATATTAATTATTTCAAATCGTGCTTATTTTCAAAGTCGATAGTCATTAGTCAATAACTAAAGGAATGTTCTTCATATAAAGGAAATTGGAGATCCATAGAACTCACCTTGGGTCAAATGTATACAGATATGTATAAGTATTAGGCTTGTGTGTATACAGAAAGCTGGGTTGTCATGTGAAATAATTAAAATAATTTATGTTTTCCACACCATACAAGATTTTACCATACAATTTTTTCTTGTATTGTTATGAAATCGTTATGGTTATTTTCGCTTATGTATAATAATAATAATGGTTTTTAAATTGGTATGGTGTTAATCCTTGGAATTTGCAATGAATCTTTAATTATTATTTATACTGACCCATTATAATTTAAGAATTTGTCATACCTCTGGGATCCGTTTATATCACAACTAATAAAATTCTATATAACTTATTTATGTGTACATATTATATTCTTTAAAACATTCTCTAATCCATTATAAAACATATATAAAACATGAAAATACAAATCAAAACCACCCAACATTTTTTTACATTAAAATTTCTTTATGTCATTACCATAAACCATACCAAAGATAAAATTCAACTCTCCATCATTAATTTATCCCTTACTTATTACGAATCTAAATACAATAGTGAGTGGGTGCAACATTAAAAGTGTTATTGATAGATAAAAATTGTTACAGGGTGTTTCAAAAAATGCTCTACCAAGCACCAAGTCCACAAAGAAAGAAGGACCCAGCGCCGCGCGAAAACAAACTGAGGCTGTTCCTGAAGCGATCGTCGGAACCACTTTTGAACCTTCAAAATGCTGCACAGCAGGTAACGTGATTATTGATTGCTCTACGAGGCGTGCAAGTTTGTTACAGAATGCTAAATGTTGAACCATCCGTTCTGACGAATCATCCCTACTCAAATTAAAGTCCCAAAAGTCTTCGACCGTAAAATTGATTGAACTTAGTAAAGTTAAACTAATGAACCCATTGCTAAAGGTTTTGCGATTTGGAAAATAAAGGAAAAAAAATTTGCCCGGGCGAAATTACCATTTTTTCTAAAACAAGTGACAAGTTAACACTTCTAAAACAAGTTTTCTAAAACAATTGTTATCGGCAAGTGTTATTGTGAATATATTTTGAAATACTAATTTTAGCAGTCGAGAATTCCAATCGCTTAGGAATTAGGAATGTTTTATTTTTGCTGCAAAAATCTATAAATCGTTAAGTAATTAGTTACAACGACGTTATACCTTTAATAACTGTGATTTTTTTTTAAATTGGAAACTATTCTCGTAAAATAAATAGATGACACGCGATTCCTAAATCTGGTTTTGAATAATAAAATTAGTATTATTATAAGACACTTTTAGTATACGGTTAATAATTTATTCATTAAATTGTGATAAGACCTCACTTTAAGATAAAGCTTTAAGCTTTTATTAGATACTTCACTTTATTAGTTTTGCTTTCATAAAGACTTTTCTGCGAAAGCCTTATTACTTGATTGCAATATAAATAGTACTTGTTTTCAGTCCGTGCTGTTATTGCCTCTTTACTGTTTATAAACAGGCAATTGACACTGGACTTTTATATAGCCGTTTTTAAGGTAAAAGCAATTTCAAATAGTAAATATTAAAATATAGTAAAATATTTTCATGAAACTGAAGGGAAAAAAACAGGGCGATATTAGGACTGTACTAAGACATAGTCCCACGGACCTAAACGAAAGAAAAATGCATTGGTTAACATGATTTGTTATTTAAAGACATCAAGTACACAATCCAACCGTCGCTAAATGTATACTAATATGCCAAACTGTTTCGCTGAAAAAATTCTATAGATATTTAAGATACAATATACAATAAAGTATAGATTTACAGAAAAAATATCAATATACAGTCCGCATATAACTAGTGGCGATAAATAGATTATAATTTATGTGTTGAAACAGTAAGCAGGCAACACATATAATTTAAGATGCAAAAAAATAAGAGATCCGAAAAAAGTGGCGCTAATGTTATGCCCTAACGTGAATTGTTTTTGCTATGTTCAATGCAGAGGTCCACTTTCGCGCAGCAATTGGCACCAATACAAGAGGTAAAGACTAAATTGACGATGTTATAGGGATCAATTATTTTCCATCGGTTTTTTCAGTATTCGATGTTCATCTTGTACAAATTTTCACTCCTCAACACACTTGTAGATCGAACTTTGAATGGTCGCAATTCGACAAATTCTCCTTTGTGTGAACAGTTTTTCGTTTATTTATCCGGATTACTCTTTGAAAATATTGATGTTGCATGATTTTTTCTTACATTTTTTTTTTAAATTACATTTTGACTTCGATGTTGTGTTTCAATATATTTTGATCACAAAATGCCTATTTTTACAATACAATACTTTTATAATTTTCAAATCACTTAGCACTGCATGTGATCGTTTAATTACTTATGTTATAATTTTGCAATGCATCATTATAACTCGTTTCTTAATAAATCTAAACAATGAAATTAATTTACATCGTCTTATTGAGTGAATGGTTTTTTTTTTGTTTTGCTACAATTTCAATAGGTAAATCAGAGACAGCTAGTGTATTTAAATTAATAAATATCTCTTACTTGGGTTTCCAAAAAGTTATTATATCGTTGAATTCATAAATAACCCAAATTATTACAATAACATGTAATTCTGTTCTTTCAAAATCGCGCAGCCATCATCTCAGCAACATCAAACCCTGATTATCGAAGAGTTTGAACCGGACGTATTCCGCCAGCTGATAGAATACATTCATACGGGTTGCGTCACATTGCAACCAAGAACTTTACTAGGTAAGTAATATTATAAATATAATAATTACCAATAAATACTTGTCCGGGCTTTGTTAGAATTCAAAAATAAGGCTCAACCAGTCAATACCTAATTTCTCTTACGACTGGATAAGAAAACATCGACTTATCTCTACCATTTACTACTATTACTGTTTGTACATATCATATTATTATGATATTTAAATTATTGTTAAACTGACATCAAAATAAGTTATGGTGGTAAAAATTAATTCTGGTCTATTGAGATATCGACTTTGTTTTGTATACATCTATGGGTATTTCTGAATAGCTTCTATTATAATTTTCAAATAATATACATAAGAAATTCTGTTTCTACAAATTCTGTTAATGAAACATACGAAGGCGTAAAGTTTCACTCGTAACAATAAATTTACTCGTAGTCTGGTTGTTGACCGGACTAAGCAAACGAACGACGGGTAATCGACGTTAACAAAACAACAATGTCTATTATACGTTTTCTAATTAATCATGGGTTAATGTTTGTTCCTTTTAAATTACATAAATGTATATTCACTACTATTACAACTTGTTAGGAACCTGTCAAAACTTAACCGATCATTTATTTTCCTTCTACAATTTATCAATAATAATAAAAATGATGGTATTTATGTAACAAGTACATACATATCGACAAAATTATAAAATGGAGGTATCCGAAAAAATTGGCACAAAAATTTCTAGATTTTGCTGTGCTATCAAAAAGAGGAAAAATTCCCAAAACCCTTTTTGCGTAACTAGTAATTTTCAAATTATTGAAACCTAGCTAGATATACCTAAATACATTTTTTGTTAACTTCGAAGAAGATATAAATCAAATTTGTATGAAAATAGTTGTCATATCATATACGAGTAAATTACTATTAATTTAAAATATATGTTTAATCAATTTAATCAAATAAGTAAGTCTTTAAATAAATAAAAATAATAATTTTGTTAATTAACAATTAACAAATACTAATTTAAATAAATAAGTGTCGATATACTAAAACGTAAAAAGTAGTGTTCTTTTTCCTTATGCATTAAGCCTTAAACCTTATACCCTTCAATTAAAATATATAACATGATTTATAGACCAAATAAATTATCTAAATTCATATACAACACTACTCAATTCTTTCTCCTCTTGATGTACATCTATTAAAATTTCCGAATGACTGCACTCCTTTAAATTATTGTAATTGTGTTTTATAAGACGTCCAAATTTATTTCACTTTCATCATTTTGGTTATTTCTATTTAATATAAAATCATCTTCCATCTTCAAATACCCTTTTCGACACAAAATTCTTATTCTTCATCTACTGTCAAATCTTACTGACTTTACTCGAACTTCCCCTCTTAAAAATATTTTCATCTTGTATCTCCTGCTGCTAATATGATCATTTTCATTTAATTCTCCATTACAATCACTTTTGAATAATTCATCCAACCTTATCAATATTGTAATCAATCACAACGTTACACGAAAAACAACTTTTCAAATTCAACGGTCCCATATATCTTATATCCATTATTCACAGTGGAAGCGTTATTATTATTTAAATCTTCATACCTTCATATCTTCATATCTGTGGGATCCGTTTTGTTTTTATATCAAATAAAAGAACTGTAAAATTTCTCTGTTTATATTACGTTAATATGCACATATTACTTTCTTTGATAAAACAAATACATTTTCTGCACCATTATAAAATATAAAACATTTTTTATCTTCCCTACACATAACTGTCACCAAATCTTTTTTTTTTCACAATTCTTAAATCAATATATTTCCGTCAACCCATTCTCAAAGTTCAAAATTTAATATTTTACCAAAGACAATTTTTAAAATAAAATTCACCTCTTTAACAAGCTGAAATAGGTTTCGAAATACATTTAACAGTCTGAGTCACCATTGAGTCATGTTGATAATTTTTTACTATTTAATGTCGCCAGTAAACGGCTACAATAAGTAAAAAAAAATTCTAAATGGACTGTCTGCTTGTCTGACAAAGTAGTCAGACAAGCAGACAGTCCATTTAGAATTTTTTTAAATAAATAAAACATTAACATAAAAAATAAAACATTAATTTTGAGGGAAAGAGAGACAGAGAGAGTGTGTGTTATATGAAATGTCGGATTCAATTTCCTGTTATCAATACTGTTTTGATTTACTGAACACTGTTTACTGAATCGAAATTAGCTTTGAAATTATATATATATATATATATATATATATATATATATATATATATATATATATATATATATATATATATATATATAGGTAATATAGGTACTTAGATTTAAAAATATTTCCAAAATTAAAGTAATAGAGTCAGTCATAGAGCGAACTCTATTTGCTTATTTACACAGATTACCTATTCGTTATTCTATGCACTTTGTAATTTTCGTGGTAGTAAAAAAAACACACAGTTGCGAATAGCACTTCTGCTTTAAGTGTACTCAAAGCAAAGAGTTACATTACGAGATTTACCATATTTGAGCACGACAGTTCACTATCTCGAGGATTTGATGTGTAGTCGGAGTGAAGATAAACTACTTCTCAGTTGGAATAATAGTGTTACATCGATTTTCGGTACGAACGCAGCTCTTTTTCTTTCTAAAGATATTCACTGCAATTAATCTCGTAACATTTTTATGTACACACATTTTACCCAATTGTTATTATTTTACTAGAATTTAACTTGTCTTTAAAGATTACTACTCGCCGCTAGGACACGCCGTTTTACGCTTTTATTGTGTAAAGATGGCCAGACCGACTGAGAGACCATTTGATGGTAGATGGCTACCATTGCGTATAACACAATCAACGCCAAAGATACTGCAAGTGCTTTGATGACCTGTAAAATTAAGGCTAGATTCTACAGATTCAAGGGGTTAGGAAGGGATCGGGATGTTTTTTCACGGTGGTCTTCTGTGAGGGGGTGTTTACTGCTGCCTCTACTCAGTGTGCCCTGCCACTATTTACTATAATCAGAGCAAAGCAAACTTTGAAAAGGTTTTTTTTTATAAAGTTGCCCAAAAATCGAATCCGGGACCCTGAGACGAAGCGTTAAGGCGTTCGACCAATATTTATATCAATTTATCAATCATCAAGTAATAATTATTTCAAATCTACACTTAAAATCAAAATTACTTGGAAGGGCAGGCCTGATCGGGATTTCAACCTTGGACTTCTGTTATATATTATTACTACAATACACAATGATTTTTAAAATATATTCTTTGATTATATCCTTCTTATCCCTTGTCATATCAATTCCAGTTTATAAGCGACGATATACCTACAAACAGCTTGTCTGATCTCATTATTAGACATAATTGTATCAGCTTATTCTCAGTTTGTCTGACGATTTTTATAAAACACATAATACTTGCACATACAATATAATAAGTATGACTTAAGTAATACTTATTATATTGACTTAATAAGTATGAATTTAAGCTTTTCATTTATATATTGCGGAATTTTATAGTATTTAATATTAATATCAACGGAAAATAGCTTCCTTAAGTGGGATTATATAGAGGTACTTTCTTTTCGCGAAGAAGAACCTTAAACTTTAAGGAAAAACGACAATCATATCTTAAAATTTCACTTCTCCCCATTTTTCATAAATCCATTTTTGCTTTCCACTTTCCCACCCTTGGACAATCGTAAAAGTTCAGTCAATCGTAAAAGAAATAATGGCAAAAAAATGAAGCAATATCCGATTTGAATCCTCAATAGAGCGAGCCGTGACGACGAAATTGTATTTTCAAATTTAATTTCAATAAAATATTTGATTAAATATTCTCACTCGCCTTTCAAAAATTATTCCATAAAATAAAATAAGCTTTTTACATACCAACTTTTTTCACATCTTAGTGTGTTATATACCAAAGAAATCCCTCATTTATACATAAGTATGGTTAACACGGAATGTTCCTTCTGAATTTAGGTATCAAGTTTCACCAGTTTAGGGGACTGTTTTGCAGACAACGACGAGAAGACAGAGCACATAAAATTTATCTTAACATATAAAACAAAGTCGGGTTTGTTCGAACACTTATAACTCGAGAACGGCTGGACCGATTTTCATGGTTTTTGATTTGTTGTATTTGTCTCCGTCCCGAATAGCAGAATAACTATTTGACGAAAAAAATAAATAAAAGAAAAAACATTTTCCTATACAAAAAGTTCATGGGTTTCGTAACTGTCAAACATTTAATGTTCATCCCTTCGATACGGGATAAACTGGATCGATAAACTCTCCCCTCAAATTAATAAACGTGTTTAAAAAATGGTTTCGAATTGACAAGATATATCCACAATGTTCGGATAATGGCGTATAGGGCAATGGGCTCTGGCATCCCTTACTCACTCAGCAAAATACAACAGTTCTGTAATGGTTTTCTGTAAGGAGGTGGTTACTGTCACCAGACGATCTGTCCAAATGAGTTTTTTTCCATGGCAAAATCTGCGAACCAGACCGTCAATGACCATTTGGAGACCGGTGGGGTACGTGAGATTTTCACTCACTAAAAACCCATGGTGTTTCCTCGCGCCATCTATGGTCAGGTATCGTTGAGACACATAACCTCTTCCCCCTACCAGAAGCAGTATGCCCCCTTCAACTACTTAAAGTAACTAAATTAAAAATAAATTAAATTCGTATAACAGATACGAAAACAATGCTACGCGTATCATGTTCATTCGCTTAAATAGAGAATTACATTTATTTAAATGTAATAAAAATAGATTTCTGTTTTTTGTATATTTAGTTTACTTAATTCATTTTGAGTATTCATTTGTTTTTAAAGAAATTGAATTTAATTCTGCTAATAAGATTCTGAGGCGGTACGAAATTCGCCAGGTCAGCTAGTATGTAATAAAAAATGAAACACTCCAATGGCAGAAGCTCTTGGCTTCGTCGTAAGTATGTGTAAGTGTACTTGGGATTGTTATTGGAGCTGTGAATGAAGTGGTTGTCGGTAGACTTCAAACTCATATATCCGCTTTACTGCTCGTAACAGTAGTCGTAATTCGACCTACTGTATATTTCATTTAGTTTGGATCGCTAGTGAGCTTAAATGGAATATTCTAAGAACTAAAGTCTCGTAGTTGTGCTTTGAAATAATAGTATGTCTTACTTTTACATTTCCGTAGGTGTATGTGTCTGTCTGTAAGTTCATACGTAAAAAAGAAATGGCTACCTTTGTGATTTCCATCTGCCTTTTTTATAAGTCTTAAGAGCGCTTAACAGTTTTAAGGCAAGTCAAAATTTGCGCGCGTAATGAGCGCAGCAGTATTTGTTCGGAGCATTTATAGTGTCTTTTTTAAAAAATCATACAAAGGAGATAGTAGCCATTTATAATAATATTTATTTATTTTATTAGATATTAAGCATTGAAATTTCATGTACATGTATTGTTTTTTCAATGAACGGTCTGAATTTGTAGAAATAGCGCAAAATATAAAGCACAAAATGCACGATTTCATTATTTTTTTAACACTATTGTTGAATTAAATTTTTAAATTTCGAGTGCAACAAATAAAAGTAGAAAATATTCCTGTAGTTGTAATATTTTTCAAAACACATTTCTAACAATTTTTCTAAAGTAAATAGATGACCAAAAGTGACTCGATAGTAAAATTTAGGAAAACAGGTGTTGCTAAAAACAGGATTTTGCATACATAAACAATAATTTTTAACTTTTAATTGCAACAAATAATGGAAATAGGATTGTGCTATCCTGTTCCATTTTTGTTTTGTTTGTATTATTTTTACGTCAACCACAATAATGTTCAGAAATTCGTATAAAACGACGCAAGCAGGGTTCAAACTGTTAAACGCTCTTAAGTCTGCGTATATTTTTTTGCCTCTTGTTAATAACGGTATTTAAATTGTCTTAAAAGTTTTTATTACCCTATCTAAGCCACGATTAAATAAAAATAAAAGTCTGAATTAAAGAAATATATATTATAATGAGGTCGTTATAGTAGCGTCGACGTTAGCAGTAAATCTTTTTTCACAGCTTTGATGACATTTGAAAATATATCACAGACCCACGCAAAAAGAGTTTTCATATTCATTTCGAAGCGAAATTTCCCGAGGGATAAAACAATTCTCGAGCAAAGATGGTAATTGATTTTTTGTACAATGACGAGAGTAATAATAAAAATCCGGGCCTTATCAACGTAGTCCACACTAGGACTAGAGAGGTCCACATAAAGTTTTCGCTAACTGACGAAACAAAATATCCTAGTCGACTAAAAAATATCAGGAAATAGTGAAATATATAAACATAATTGTTTTTTTTTTGTTAAGGCAGACAGGCTGACGGTCCACTTGATGGTAGGTGGCTACCGTTGCCTATAACACAAGCAACGCCAAAGCTGCTGCAAGTGCGCTGCCAACTACAATAGGATTAAGGATAAGGGATTGGGAAGGGATAGGGAAATGGGCTCTGGCATCCCTTACTTCACTCACCGAAACACTGCAGCACACGTGCCGTTATTTCACGGTGGTCTTCTGTAAGGGGGTGGTTACTGCCGCAAGACGGGCTCCCAAATGATTGAGAAATGCATTGTGCCCTGCCATTACTTTCCAGATCCAGACCAGAGACAAATTTGAAAAGTTCATTTTTCAAAGTTGACCCTGCCGGGAATCGAACCCGGGAACCCTAGAACCGAGCGTTAAGGCAAGCACCCTAACCACTCATCCAATGGGCTCTTCAAAGTATTTTATCAAAGTATGTTAGGATATAATATTGCTATGGTTTTTTTCCTATATTTGAGGTAATATTTGTATAAAATTAATAGTTCCTTTATATCGACAGCCTTTTATATGTCTCCATTGTAGGGACACAGGCCTACCCTCTCAACAAGGGCGCATGAGCTATATGGGCTACCCACCGCGCTGGCCCAGTGCGGGTTGGTGGACTTCACATGCGTCTTAGAATTTCTTCTTTGGCGTATGCAGGTTTCCTCGCGATGTTTTCCATCACCGTTCGAAAGTAGTCAGTAAATGCACTTTTTTTAGGCTTTTAGAAAAACCTCATTGGTACATGGCATGACCGGGAATCGAACTCGGACCTTTCGACATGATCGCATCTTCCCACTGCGCCAGCGAGGCTCTACATAATTTGTTTTATAACGCTCTATATTTATAACGTTTTTGTTATTATTAAGAAAGATTGTCTTTCAAAGAAGTATATGAATTCAGTGTTACCAAACTCGAGTCCCTTGTCATTTAACTTTTGAATTTCTATTTAGACAGCGAGTACCTGAAAAAATATCTCGTTAAAAATTCAGCAATCCCCAAAATTGATTATCCCATTTTAAAATGCCGTCACTTTTCGATATGGGGCTTTTCAAAGGCGCATTTTATTTTTATCTTCGATATCATTAAAATCAAAGTTGAATTCCATCTAAATTGAATTTTCCATGAAAATTAGATTTTCTCTTGCCATGCACAAGTCTTGTAATAAAGTGAATTTCCTCTCAAACAGGAACTACGATGGAGCTAGGAGTAATGGCTTTATCGTATTACGAGGTAGAAACATCGCATTTATTTTTACAACGTGTAAATGGATTATGCGGAGACCTGCATGCAACAATTGTAACTATGCCATGTTGCAATTAGGTCTTAAATAATGTTAAAGTTAACAAAAAAAATACTAATTGATATAACTGAATGGTTTATAAGTATTGACATGTTTATAAACAAAAGTTTCACCAACAACTTTCGTAAAGATATGGCAAATAAATGGCTTTTAGACTCATTATGGTGAGTCCAGAATATATAACATAACATGTTATAAAACTTTTTATATGTGTGGACGATATTTATATAAATAGGTTATATAAAGAAAGAATGTTATGTATAAGTTATAGTCACGTTATCACGTGTAGGCATGAAGCGACCAATACAATTAAAGAGATGTTAGATAACTGTTATTTTAATCTACACTACCTTGTTTTATGTTAATAATGTACAGTAAAATTATATAACAAGTTATACATTTTTGACGCACCTTTATAGTATGAATTATACCTTGATTACTCATTTTAAAAGTGTGTCGCCGTTGAATAATAACATTAAGTTTAAAATTATGTATTATACTTTTTGTATATTGTTACGGCTAACTATGGAACGTTCTGGAAAAATTGTTCGCGCCGGCCGAAAGTCTCAATCTCAACGTCCGACCCTATCGATGGTAGTCAAGCCCCTTCCCGACTAGTGTCAAAGGAAATTGGTCCTTGTGTTTACGACATAGATTTTACATTTCAACAGAAATAGCATTCCCGAACTTTCAATGGCTTGTTTACGATCTTGTTTACATTTTCTGGAAAATACGAAATACATCGAGGCGTTCGGCGTCAAGTATAAATAATAGAGCGAGATGAGTTGGTGGTGCGACAACCAGCGATACGAAAGCGGCTCTTCGGAACTTTTGCGAATATCTGCGACCGGTAGCTTAGGCCTTGCTCCGCTACCTGCGGAATTCTAGTTTTAGGTTTTTTTATAATATTTAAAACTAAGAAGAATTAATAAAATATCAAGTACAATAATAATAATAACACGTTCTATCGTTTATTGATAATTTCAATAAATCATAGGGAGCAAACACTTTTATCTGCACACCCAATAAATCAGTTTTTTTAATATAAAAACCTTTATTACGCCTTGATAAGATAGTTATTATTATTAACAATCATTGCAATAGTCTCATATCGGTATCTATTTATTAAATGAAACCTGAATATATAAAAACTAAATATTACGAGTCAATGTGTAGTCAGGATATGATACTTGTTCTGAATAGTTACATAACAGGCCCATATTATTACACATAAATAGTGGGAGGCCATACTGCGTTACGCAGTCATTTGGGCAGCCCGGTTGGCGGCAGTGACCACCCCCTTACAGAAAATACCGTGAAATAACAGCAAGTGTACTGTAATGTTTCGACGAGTGAGTAAGGGATACCATAACCCATTGCTTTATCCCTCCCATTCCTTTATCTTTAATCCTATTATTATAGGCAGCGCCCTTGCACCATCAGCCGTGGACCGTCAGACTGCCGAACTTAACACAAAAAAAGCCGTAGAATAACAGCACTTATGCTGTTGTGTTTTTGTGCGTGAGTTAAAATTCCAAACCCGATTCCCTCTTGCTTACTATCTTCTTATATCTTACTATTATCTTATATTCAAGAGCCGATTATTTGTACAATATTTGTGTTCAAGTTACTTACTTACTTCAATTCTTACTTACTTACTTCATCTCAACGTAGGACGTCCACTGCTGGATAAAGGCCTCCCCCTTAATTTTCTAAAAGGATCGATCAGAAGCTGCCTGGATCCACCGTCGACGTGAAGAAGATGTCTCTGAGCTTCCCGAACGCTGCCCATCCGAGCTGGATTCGACGATTGACCTCCTTCTCGATAGCTCTACCTCTGTTTGTCTCAAGATGTACTCGTCAACAACTTCGAGAGTTGAGTCTTAAACAACCAGTCTGATTAATTTTTTTTTTCGCATTTATTTGAGAGCCTAATTCTTGGTGGGGGTTACTAAGTCTATAACCTTAAGATCACGGTGTAAGCCTTAGGAACCGAACAAAAAGAAAGACAGAAGAATGTTAAGTGAAAACGAAACAATAGTGCGGGCGAGTGATGCCATCCTTTCGGTCTTTTAGGCCCATAATTACCAGTTCTTACTACGTCCTCTTCTTTAATAGACTGTTTGGTGATAATTTTGTAGGTTGATAGGCAAATCTAGTATAGAACAAATTTCTTATCTTATAAAAAAATCAATATTTTATTATTAATTACGTGAAGAACTATAATTACCTCCAAAGTTCTATAACTACCGTTCAGTATGAAATCACCATAAAATGTTGTTTTTATTACCTAATACATTTGAATCGCAGTTACCCTTGGTAAGGTCTATAATTGGTTTGGTCATGTACCATCACTAAAACTTAAGTTATCCTTACATTCTAATGTGGGTGTGCGAAAGTAAGCTTGTTAATAAGCTTTCACGCTTTATAAGCTTTGTTTATAAGCTTGAAAGTAAGCTGTCACGCCTTAACTACTCAAGCACCATGAAATGATACTGTTCCAGAGGGATCGTTTAAAAATAAAAATAAAAAACCTAAGAAAAAGTGGCGCGTAAGAAGTGTCAGACAAAAGCTAGTAATAAATAAAAACGTAGATACAAAAAAATAAAGTGAAAGGAAATTTCTAAACCTATGACTATAAATGGGCACATTTATATTTAAAAAGAATGCTACGACCTTTTTTCTGTTTCCGGCCTTCGTTAAAGTAGCGAACCTATTTTATCTATGTCCTTGTCCTTTTCCCCATTCTGAAGGAAGTTCCAGTTAACGAAGTCCAACCTTAACTTCTATATATTATTTATAATAACACAGTCAATAATATTTGATTCATAAATAACTTAGCACCTGAGGCTTCGTCTGCCTTATAATTTGACAGTATAAAAAACTTCTTCATGACAAAATACAAAACATTTTTGGTTATTGGTTAAACGGTGTAGTATTTTAACGGTTTGATAAAGGCAGGGCACAATTTGTTTTACAGTTTTCATTAAATGGGCAGCCCTTCTGGTGGCCACACATGGTGAAATAACAGCATGAAATAACAGTGCCATACTTTTTTTATGTTAAGATCGGCAGACAGACTAACGGTCCACTTTATGGTAGGTGGCTACCGTCCCCTCTAACACATAGTAGGATTAAGGATAAGAGATAGGATAGGAAAATGGGCTCTGGCTGCCCTTACTCACTCACCGAAACACAACAGCACACGTGCTGTTATTTCACGGTGGTATTCTGTAATGGGGTGGTTGACCGCCAGAGGGGCTACCCAAATAACTGCGAAACGCAGTGTGCCCTGCCACTACATACTTGTAAAGCGATCGTTTTCCAACGCGACAAACGAAAAATTCATTTCATATAAAAGTCACGAATCTTTTATTACATTACACTATTACATTATTTTATTTAAAAAAAATCCAAAATTATTGTACATTTCTTTATTTACGAGAGAAATTATTTCTTTAGAGTTTACCTAGATTTTAGCAAAACAATTAATTTATGGTTCATTTTCCATTTTTATCACCATTCGAAACAATGGTCAGGGTTTTAAACAAGAACAATTTGGGATATTGTTTTTATTATGTTAATTATATATATAAGTTTTAATTAAACTGGATTGCCGGCACTTGAGTAATTGAAAAACCTTTATCTATTTGCTCAAATCGAAAACAAACGCGCCTTGTTTAATTACGATAATTGTAGTTAAGAAAGAATGTTTAAAAAATTACAAATTTCTCTTACTTCTAACAAGAAATTAACATGAAAATAAAATAACTTCTATTTAGGGACTTCGCACATTTTTTTTTACTTCATACTATATATTGCTGATGTATTACAAGAAACTGAGGTTTTTTTTTAAATTTAGAATATCTAAAATGAAAGATAGAGACTTTTTATTTTATAAAAATGACAATGCAAACTTAATTTTCGTCAAATTATTTGTATTTTGAGGACTTGGAAATAATTGTTAGCAAAACCAAGGTAATTCACAATATCTTTGTCAACCCTGTCGATATCCTTCGAAAATATCAAAATCAAATTTTTTCCGGAGAAAGCTTAACTTGGGCTAATCATAAAGCTGGATAAAAAAAACTTCGATAAAGAAGCCGAAAGGAGACATGTCATCTTTTTACCGTCCATTCATCCAATGTTTTATGACGGAGATTATTTTTAGTTTTGACATACGGTGTTGAGACTATTGAGCATCTGGCAGTGGAGGGATGCGGAGGACGAAAGATGTAATATTGTGGTGTTGAAATAAAGAGCTGGTGTAACAGCCGAATTCAAACAATCCAACAGTCTCTTGTGTTTTGGTGGTGACTAAGAGATTCCCTAATCGATCATCATTCCTTAATCCTACTAGAGTCAGCTGTGTTATAGGCGACGATAGCTTCCTACCATCAAGTCGACCGTCAGCCTGCCTGACGATCTTAACATAAAATATATTTATTTAACAATTATATATCCATCAATCAAGCGTCGATTTATATAATTAATCTTTGTATCTATACTAATATTATAAAGCTGAAGAGTTTCTTTGCTTGCTTGTTTGTTTGTTTGGTTGAACCCGCTAATCTCAGGAACTACTGGTTCGAATTGAAAAATTCTTTTTGTGTTGTATCGAGGATGGCTACAGGCTATCTAACATCACGCTAAGACCAATAGGAGCGGAGTTTCAATGAAAAATGTTGCAAAATCGGGAAAATTTATCCCTTTTTAGAACTTCCGTTGCGTGCGCTGCGTAAACGGTTAAAGTTACGTAAAAATGATGTATGACGGAATTGTTCCCCTTTAAAAGTTTTAAAGAAAAGTCCACAACAGCATATATCTTTTTTAGGTTGACTCACTATAACCTTTTTTATGGTAATCAAATTTGTTCTAAAGTAATGCATTATTAGCGAAGGTGTTTTTATAAAGATGATATTGATCTTTATCCAAATTATTCATCAAAAGTATTTAATTTTGAACAATATGGTCCTCGACATCATTTGATTTCAACTAATATCTTAGGAGATATCTTAAATTAAAAAGTACGCGGGAGAAAATAAATTCAAGCGGTCTCGCACCAACGCGACGCGAACGAAGCGATTTTTCATTTTTCAACGCCGACAAAGTCGCGACCACCAGCTAGTTAAAAATATTTTGAAAGATATTTTATAAATTTCAGGTGTAATGAATGCGGCCGATTATTACGGACTGGACGAACTTCGGCGAGCTTGTGCGGGTTTCGTTCAGTGTTGTATCACAGTTGATACTGTTTGCGCTTTGCTGGCATCAGCTGAACGATATATTCAATATAAATGCACAAAGTCCCTAGTACAGAAGGTCAGTATAGATATTTTGACATCCATTTTGAAAATATTTATTAATATACTTTAATTTTATTGAATTAACAAAAAAATATTAAATTCGATATCTGGCATTAAAATTGAATTTAAGCTATGAACATCTATAATGGTTAATGTATCGAGTTTTCCTGATTATAAATCAAACTGAAATTCATGTGTAACTTCTCTATATTATATGTTAGTAGTTAGTATATTTGATCGATATATTTTCCTACCGCCCTAGCCAACATGCCGAGCGGTCGGCGTTGGCGCCCAAAGCCAAACTAAAAATATATAATATTGACAGCTATATGTAGGCGTAGTATTGTTTGTTTTAATCAATAAGAATTAAAGCAAAAATCCTTGATTCTTTACCAAAATCATTCATTATAAAATTTATAGATAAAAAATGTTAAAATAACATAAAAAAAAGATTGTCATTGTTCTTAGTCATTTTATTTATTAGACGATTAGAAGCATCCGTTGTTGACTTAATTATTATAAAAAATGTTAAAGAACGCATTAATTTGTATGATTTGATCTGAAAATTTATCGATTTAATAAAATATTATAAATTATAACTTTTCCTCAGTTACACAAGTACTAAATGGTGTTAATAAGAGTAATGTTGAAGTTAAAATACAGTTTTATTTTACAGTCAGTCTTAACTATGTATGACTAAAGTAGTCTCGTTGTTCAGTCCAGTCTGCATTTCCAAACTGATCGTCTGTGTGAGGGAGCTTCCTGCTTTCGTCTGTGTGATGGCCTGGAATAGGAGACTTCCTTGAAAAATAGACGAAAAGTAATAGTCGCGTGTTGTAAAGGCCAAAATAAATTATTTGAGCAACAGTTTTTTATATTTACTGTAAAACGGAGAGCTCAAGATTTAATTATTTTTTTCAGGTCCTGGAATTTGTAGATGAACATGGTAATGAGGTTTTGAACTTAGGATCATTTACATTATTGCCACAACATGTTGTCAGGCTTATATTGGCAAGAGACGAACTTCGAGCAGATGAGTTCACGAAGTTTCAGGTAACTATAGAAAAAAAAAAAATTTTTAACTATGTTAGCCCATATGTATATGAGTTTGAATCTATACTGTTCAAAGAATCTAACTACAGAATTATACAAAAGCTAGTTCTATAGCTTAGACTTATAGAACATTATTTTATTTTATTTTATTTTATTTTATTCGATAGAAATACCAACAGCACAGCAAAAATTCATCAAGTCACACAGAAAAATATATATAGACACATTTACATTTACTTGCCAATTACAGGTATCTACAGCTGTATATATTGCATATTGTCTATGTTAAGAGTTTAAAAAAAAAATTACAATTGTCAACCATTTCATACAAATACCAATTAAAAATACATATAATATTAAAAACAATTTGGAAGAGAAGGGTGTGCACTTAAAATCTAATCAATCACAAAAGTCAAGCAATGTCAAACAATATAAATTACACCAAACAACAATAAAATCAAACTAAGAATCCAAAAAGTCAAAACAATGTCAATCACATCAAAAAATAACACCTCACAATTACGTTATTATTGTTATTATTATTAACCTTAGTTTAGTAGTTCCATAGTTTAGTGGTGCTCAGACTTAAACAAAAATTGTTAGACTACAAGCGATCAACTCGGTAGATGCCGCAAGAATGTGTGATGCCAGAAGTTTTCTTTCCAAAAGAAAAGAAGCCGCAATGATAAATGCCGCCGTCCCTTTATTAAAGCTGCCTTTCTTCACTAGCAGGAGGTTATATGAAACAAAAAGTAATAGGGGGTTATTCTGGCTTAAATGTAAATTATGTCGCCATCTAACAAAAATTTTGAGTCAATCAATATCTGCCAATATTACCCGAGATCGACTCAAAAAGCTCTCGCGATCGACTGGTCGATCCCTATCGATCATTTGAGCACCACTGCTTTAGAAAAAAAATGATACGTGCTTTAGAAAAAAACCTCTTGGCTTTAAAAAAAATTATGTTAAAAAATCTGAAGTCAATAAACTCGGAACGGGTTTGATCAATCACAATTAAACTTTGCATATCAAGGATCGTAGGACTGTTTGTATATCAAGGACAAAATTTTTCAAGTGGTCTCGTTTTTAATATACTTAGACTCTTTATATATATAAAAAGCTTATAAGCAACAACCTGAATACAACCTGAATATTAACTGAAGAAATTAACTGATCATTATCTTCTAGCAGTATCTAACTGCATAATCTAATTGATTATGTATCTTCAAAATACTTTTATTAACTTGAAACATCTTAGTGAGCTGAAAATGAGTTCTCACTAAAGCTTTTTTTATTAAGCTATCTTTAGTGAGAACAGACTCGTCCTAATCACAACAAGCATTAAAACACCAAGTATAAGTATATTTAAAATCACTCGTGCGTTGGTTTAAAGATGCAATTTTTACTTAAATATATTATACAGTCTAAACCAGAGGTTCCCAGACTTTTTTTTTCATAGACCACTTTCAAAATTTAACTTGTTCCGTTGGACCCCCTGCAGCTACATTTCTATCATATTCCCAAAATTCGACAAAAATGTGAACATTAAATCTAACTATGGAAATTTGCGTTGCGGCTGAGTTCCAACCACGAATGCGGAGTTTTCTAAATGAAATAAGTGAAAATTGATTGTTTTTTTTTGTCACGCCAACATACACCCCCGTCGAATCTCCCGTGGACCACTTTGGGAACTGAGGGTCTAAACGGTCTAAATACAAGGGGCACACTGAAATGATCGGGAATAGAATATTTCGGTTTGAGTTACAATAAAACCTTTTTTAGAATTTGAATACTGGCCTCTTAGAATCTTAATGACATTCAAACAATTAAAAAAATTTATTAAAAACAAAAACTATGTTGGTTTAAAGTTGAAACGTCGTTAACAGAAATGGAGCTCACGCGTGATCATTTCCGTGCCATAATTTATCACAATTTTCGTCGCGGCTTATCTCAAGATAAATGTCTCAGCCAACTTGTTTCGATTTATGATGTTGAAGCACCGAGTCAAACGACAATATACCGCTGATATGCCGAGTTCCGACGCGGTCGTGTGTCGCTCAGCACTGTTTCTTCTGCAGGTCGACCAAGAACAGCGGTCACGCCTGAAAACATCGCAGCTGTGCGAACTATTATATTAGATGACCGTCATGTGACATACGAGCAGATTCGGGCTGTTATCAGTATCGGAATGACTGCAATTCAGTCGATATTACATAATGAGCTGTGTGTAAGAAAGCTAAGTTTCCCCGCTGGGTTCCCCACAATTTGTCCGAAGAGCAAAAGGCGGCTCGTGTAGATTGGTGCCGGAATACTCTGCAACGCTTCAACGGAGGGAAGTCAAATGCCGTTTATAATATCGTCTCAGGTGACGAATCATGGATTTATTCATACGAACCTGAAAGAAAACATCAGTCAGCAGTTTGGATCTTCGAAGACGAGGTCAAGCCAACGAAAGTGATTCGCTCCCGCAGCGTGTCAAAGAAAATGGTCACTACGTTTGTCTCAAAAAAGGGGCATGTTGCTACAATTCTTTTACAGAAACGCAGAACGGTTACCGCCGAGTGGTATATCACGGTTTGTTTGCCAGAAATGATAGCCGAACTCCGAAAAAATAGCCCGAAACGTCGCATCATCTTACATCACGATAATGCGAGCTCCCATACGGAGTTGAGCTGATGAGCCATCCTCCGTACAGTCCTGACCTGAGCCCAAACGATTTCTTTACATTCCCTAGAATGAAAGATTTATTACGCGGTCAACGGTTTGAAGACCCCGAAGCAGCTGTGGAAGCGTACAAATCAGCCATTTTGTCAACAACAACAACTTCAGACTGGAATTACTGTTTTAATGATTGGTTTGCACGAATGGAAAAGTGCATTAAGTTGAACGGAGAATACTTCGAAAAACAATAAAATACAATTTAGCTATACCGTGCATGTGGTTTTTCTTATTCCCGATCATTTCAGTGTGCCCCTCGTACACCTACTAAATCAAAGACTTAAACAACACTAAACTAAATTGTTCCGACAATTCTTAGTAAATCAAACACAAAACACAACAGAAATATCAATCAGTATAAAGTTTCATGTTAAATGAACTTACCCTGCATTTAATGTGCAATTAAATGCATTGTAGGTGCATATAAGTACTTTATATTTGTTTTTAAGTAGATTAGGTTACTTCAGGGAGACTTTTAGTGATGGGTACTTGATAATTATTAACATGGAAATCTCGAAAATTTCAGGCTGCCCTGATGTGGAGTAAAAAATATTGCGACACGAACCAGAATATATCACTGAAGGAGGTCATTGGGAATTTCTTAGAATATATTCAATTTCATAAGATTCCAGCAAACGTGCTCATGAGGGAAGTGCATCCGCTTGGATTGGTTCCTTATTCGATCATCATGAATGCATTGGCTTACCAGGTGCGTGCGTTCTTTTCAAAAATACATTACTTAGGGTTTGATAAAGTAAATATATTCATATTATTAAAGTGATGCATGTGTGTTTATAACGACTTTATAATTGATGGTAAATTTATAGTAGTAGTGGCAGAAGATACTTAGTTCCGTAATGAGAAGCTGGGTAGCCTGATTGGCGACATTAACATCTCCTTATCTGTGTTGAGATGATTAATACCGTGAAAAAAAAAAAAATAGCAATGCAATAGCACACATCCCAGGCATCCCTTACTTTTATTATATTGAAGGTTGTATTGCCAAGGTCAATTCTCACCTTGTTCCTTATCCTTTATCTTATTTTGAGTTGGCAACACACTTACATTTTGTATTATAGACGATTTTGTACTGGTTTGTATTATAGACGAAAAAATCCGCTACCACAAAGTGTATTATCCCCCTGTTACCCTGTTTATCTACTATTACATTTAAAAAAAATGTCGTTAGTAGCTGTGTGTAGTCGTAGAACATTGAGCAGAGTGCTGAAAACGCTCTTGTTGCAGGCAGACCCGGCCAGCGTAGATCCTGGCAAGCTGTCCCCAGCTCGCGTGCGGCGTGCGGGCCGCTCCATGTCTGTCCAGTCCTCTTTAGACCCCTACGGCTCAAACACCACCCTCTCTTCGACCGGCTCGAGCGACGTGCCGTCATCAGATTCTAGGCACAACTAACGCGAGGGGAACCTCCCCCGTCCCGCGCCCGAACCCGTCCCCGGTCCTTCCACAGCTCCAGTCGTCCCGACACCCGCACCGGACAAACCACCGGAAAAACTCGGACTGTTTTCTTCTATTAAACGCGCAGCCAGCAAAAAGTTCGGTGATCGTCGTTCTCCAACACCAAAAACGAGGGAACCGCGATCGAAATCCGATTCAATTAAACACGCAGCGTTGACAAGACAGGTCTCAGAAACTGTGGCAGCGGCAGGAGACCCCACTTTTGAACGCTGCAGACCGAGGAAACGCGACAGCGAAACCGAGTTCCCGGTACGTAAGTCCACTTCAGAAATCTCCGAAAGTTTTCCATTCGTGAGACGCGCTTTGGCCGAGATAGAGAACGGTCTGAATTACTTCCGCAAATCCGTGGCGTCTGAAATAGCAGAACTGAAGGCGCCGTTGGCGAGAACGGAACCAGTTGTGGTCGTGGCGGCCGCCGATGACGATGAAGTCCCCATGTCTCCGCCTCCGCCTATGGGTTTGAAAGAACGAAGGGGTTCTCGCGGTTCTCCTTGTGCTAATCTGCCACCTTTGATATTACCACCGAGCACACCGGAACCTTCACCGAGATCTCCTTCTCACCTTTCCCCGAACCGTCTATCACCGTTGAGGGTGAAGGAGCCGTCGTCTGCGCCGATTTTGCGTGACCCTCCGCGCCGTACAAGAACACGTTCAGAAATGCCACCGGAACCGCCGCCTCGTTCGCCGCAAACACCTCGACCTGCATCTGTTTCACCTAAACACACATTTGCTTTCAAAATAGTCTTAAAGAAAGTGGAAAGTACACCTAACACTTCATTTGACCGGCCTGAGCAATGAGAGTACCTCCTTTAAGCGCGGCCGCTGTAACGCGGCGGGGTACTTGAGGCAAACGACGCGCTCTTCTCCGGTTTCTAGAAAATGCTAGCATAGATTAGTTAGCGATGAAACAGATGGTTTATTAAACAAAATATACCAAATCTTTTGGGACAGATTTGAAAATTTCTACGTGTTCTTATGAATATTGAGGCTGGACCTCGCTTTGTGTACGTGTGATGTAACTACAATAAATTACAGTATTAAAATCACAAAAATTACATAAGAATTTATGTCTACTATTAAGTCACACGAAACTTCCGTGAATATAACATATTTATGGAATTTTAATCGTTAAACTTAATATGTGTATTTTTCATAAAACTGCCATTATCTCTATTAATATTGTTGTTTTCTAAAATAAAATTAATGTTCTTTGTCACATTTAAATGTGCCTCTATTTAACTAACATTTTATATTCGTTATGATTAATTTCAATATTCACATGTTTTCAATAAGTAAATATTTGAGTGTTAGATTAAGTATCATATGACTTAAATTTGACATATTAATAAAAATGCTAAAAGCATTATGCTATAAAAAAAAACTTTCAGGAAATACTACCTACAGTATGGAAAGGACATACAAGTTCAATACGAACATTGTAACATTTTATAACACAAATCACTATGTACTAATAAATTTGATATACATTCTGCGTATACACATTCTAAGTATTTTTGTAATATATAAAAAAAATCTATTGTACTATTAGCCAAATAGTAATTCAAATATTTGTAAATGCAACATTATTAGTGGTGAACATTTGACATAATTACGTCGATTTTTGTGTCGTTAAAGAATTGACATGAACAACCCATTTCTTTATTTGTTCTTGTTATGTACAGTTGGGGTAAGAAAAGGTTAGTCACCTTAAAGTGGACATTTTCTTGCACCAAGGCAATTATCTGTCATAACAAAATTTGTCTGTCTGTTTCAAAAGATACAACTTGATAAGAATTTGAAAACTGACGAAGGTTTAGTAACGAACGATTAGTAATCAAATACAATAAAAAGTTGCACCAAGAATTAAACAATATTATAGATAATCAACTATAAAAAGAATATTTTAAGATTCAAACAGAATTAAAAAAAAATCTGCACTCTTTAAGTTAAGAATTATTCCGTCACAGTGTAAAAAGTTGGCATAGGCATTTCGCACATAGCCGCAAGTAGGGTTGCCAAGTGTCCGGCTTTAGCCGGACATGTCCGGCTTTTTAAAGTCGTGTCCGGCCAAATATATACAAGTCCGGCCCGTCCGGCTTTTGTTAGGCTTTTGGTCAACCCCGCAGCGGCCAGAATCACGCGGACACGCATAATTCGCGATCTTACAAATTACTTTAAGAAAACAATATTTGATTCATAATAAAGAATAGAGCAAGTCTTAAAGCAATAAATACAAAAATAAAAAGAACTGTTTCTTTTAAAAACCAGTGTATCAGGCTTTTATGGCAAAATGTCCGGCTAAATATGAGTCTGTGTCCGGATTTTCGATTTTGAGGCCTGGCAACCCTAGCCGCAAGCATAAAATTGAAGGAAATATAATTGGAATTATTGATTTATTTGAAACTAGCGTGCATTAGTGAAAAGCCGCATTCAAATTGGTTAAACCGTTTCTGGATTAGCGTGCACAAACAGATAAAAATTCTAAAAACTATTTTTTGACCTCCGTAACATAATGGTTTTTTTTTTTTTTTTTTTTTTTTTTAACTAGGAACAATGACTAAATATGTAATGTACAGATAGGGCTCGTTTACGATTTCATTATATGTATAGAATAGGTTTATTATGCACCAACAAAAAACTTCATATTAATCGTCCGAAAGTCCGAAAGTGCTCAAAATTAGTTAATTCAAATTACTTATGATTATTTTAATGCATATTCAAATGGCTAAATAAGTTTAAAGAAAGTCTTCTACGATCTGTAATCTTTTGAATATACATATTTCATGTTTATATTTTCAATTAGATTTTTTTTATAATGCTAATCTTTCTAGACACAATTATAATGTTGTATAAACAATATATTGAATTGTTATTTGTGAACTTCGACAGCGGTTTTATTTAAACCGTTAAAAACTTTTGTTTTATGAAAATTAGTAAATTTCATTACGTGGAAGAAAAATTTTTAACTAAACTAAATTTTTAAGTGCTATTTATTTCCTTAAACTAGATAGTGTCATCATATATTTGTTATAGTATATCTATGTTTAAAATGTCACGTGACCCAAATATAGATGTGTGTCGATCCCTCACATTCATGTATATGGTAAATATTTTTAAGAACATATTTCAAAGTGAATTAAATTGCTGTGGAAGTTCTTTAAAAAACAAACCCAAGCCACAATAGTTGTTGTAATTTGTGGTGTGATAATTGTGTGATTTTTAAATTAGCAAAAATATAATGTAATAAAGGGAAAATTGTATTTACGTATTTATCAATACATGTTACTTTGGTGTACTTTTTAATAATTAAAACTATTCATGCAAATGCAATTTGACGGTGTGTAATTATTGTGCAAGAAAAATATACAATGTTTAACTCGGCACATTTTTGGAACCCGAATCCCTCTCCCACTATTTATAAAACGATTTCTAAAGACATATTGGAGATATATATTGGAGATATATATATATATATATATATTAAGACATATATGTTGCGAATCAGTTTTTGTTTTCGTATGCAATTAAACATTCCCGTTGAATACATTCCCCTTGAAACATTCCCTTGCAATACATGATCTAATGGAATCTTTATCTTTTTACAGACTTAATTACTTTTTTAAGTAATTAAGTGTTTCAATCTTCATTAATTACTTTTTTAATTATTATTATTTTTACAACTTTCTGATCATTAAAATAGCTTTGTAACCAAGTGAAAGACGGGATAGGATTGCTATTTTCAAATGCTAAAAAAACATGTCAAAAAAAAATTTATCAGTGCCGAATTTTCTATTGATAACGATTCGATGTGGCAAAACCATATTTGGATATTTGTTGCACCAAAAATTTGAATTAAAAAAGAAACCTTTAGATGTTTTGATATAATATAAAAAAAGTGTTCTATATTTGTTACTATAGGAATTAATGTATTAGCAATTTTTATATTGTGTCAAAAAAATGTATGTAGTCAGAGGATATGAAACGATGTGGCATACTGTATCAATTTTATGAACTTCTATCAACTTTGTGAATTTTATTGATGGACGCTGCTTTCATAAGTTCTGTATGAAGTATTTCATTAAAAATATTCTACGAAAAAACGAAGATACTAGTGTTGCCAGAGTTATACAGCGTGTTACGGAAAGGGCATATCATTCCTAATGCAGTGGAGTCTGAACGATATTAATCGTTTCAAAAAAAAAAAAAAAAACAATATACTACACATCATCCGTTGTTTTACATCATCAGGTGCTTTGAAATCTTAGGCAAGCACTTATTTCGGCTTAATATAACCTTTTCCTAATACTATGTATAAAAAAATAAACAAATTACTAAAAAAGATTTCATTTAATTGAAAAACTGTTAACGTTGATAGTTAACGTTAACGTAAAAACATCATGACTGCGTTTGCATGACAAAAGCTACAGTCAAATACATTAAATGTCCTCTTCTTTACATTAAAATGTGTGTCGAAATTTTTTCATAGTTTATATCTAAATTTTATATACTCCTAACGTTTATTAGTTATACGTATAAAATTCATATTAAAGTTATCGAATTCCAACTTTTTGGCATTTTCCTTATGATATTTGTAAGACACTATATTCTTTTCATTCAGCTAAGATGCGAGTTATTTTCACTTCGCTGCCTTTGAAGTCATATTTCGCAGACAAGTTATCTAGTTTTGATATTAAACCCAATCATCAAATTTGGATCCAGAAATTCGTATACCTTTATAATGATTCCACGAGCAATTGTAATATATTTGATTGTAATATCCAAACAATTGTAATATATTTGATTTTATGTTATTTTATTAATATTTGAGACACATACAGAAATTAAACAATAATATAGGAAAAATAATAAAATTAACACACATATTAAACATATTTTCAAAGGCCGTGTTTTTCACAGCTGTATTAGCTACATTCTTTTCAAATTTCATTCAAATCTGTTCGTCCACTTTAACCTGAAGGTACGACGAATATACTGTTACGTGTGGGGTGAGTCAATCTGCCGTGTAAGGGCGAAAATCAACTATTTATTTCCACAAACCAAAATGACTTCCAAAAGTGCTAAACGAAAGGTCCGATTCAACCGTTAAACTTGCCAAGAATCGTCAATGATTCCCTTATGAGTCGCTGATTTACTGTTCCGAAGTTTCGCTTTCGAATCGCAGAATCGAACTGTGTGCTAGCTCGCCACTTCACCTATTTATACCCGCTGCCAATCGTCTAGATCTTTCTCGAATTTAATATAAACAAACAAATACGAGTAGGTAAACAAGTAAGTAAACAATTCACACGTATTGTAAACAAGATCATTGAAGGTTCGGGAACACTATTTCTGTTGAATGTGAACTCTATGTTGTGTGCATAAGAACTAATTTCCCTTGATAATAACCGGGGAGTGGCATAACTTCTATTCTACTATGGAACTTTCCAGTTATGTTAATAGGAAAAGACGCTTTTCTCGAACGTTCCATGGTGAGTCATAACAATACTAACAAACAACCTGCGAACACATTATGTAATCATAAAGATTTTATTGATTACTTAAACATTTCCTCGATAAGGAACTAAATATGTTTATTGCTGACTGTACACGTATAATACAATAAAAAGATAAGAACATGGTCTTGCTCGAATGTCGCCTATCGCGTCACTGCCACACAAATCAAACCTGTATATTTACATACACGTACCTATATACACTTTCAATATATGTGCATTGGTTTTGTAGGCCGCATTCTTCAGTAATAAAGTTGGTAGCACCTCTGGCGACAGTAACCACCATTATATGTGCTGTTATGGCCCGGTACGACGCGGAATTTAAAGTGTAATTATTTTGCTTATGTATCATCCTTGAAAACGGGAAAATACCATCATCACAATGTGAGAAAAGCTATCATGATTTATGGGAATGTATGGCGGGCCGAATTCTTTAAATCATCTTACTTGTATAATGATATAAATCAAATATAGATTCCTTTTCACGCGCTCATTTGTTAACGGTCTCGGGAACAGGTTACAGCTATTAATGTCAACAGCCCACCTATGTAATAGTTATTTAACGATAAATGAATTGATGTATCGTTGTCTTTGACTGGAATATTTATCTGTTGTGAAATTTAACCGTGTTTTCTACATAAATTATGTAAATAAAATGATGTGGAAAAAATGTTGTGGATGTTTATTGATTTTTTTTTGTCTGTTTGAAACAACATACAAATGACGAGCCCCATTTGTATGTTGTTCAAACAAATGGATGAGTGGTTAGGGTGCTTGCCTTAACACTCTGTTCTAGGGTTCCCGGGTTCGATTCCCGGCAGGGTCAACTTTGAAATGAACTTTTCAAATTTGGCTCTGGTCTGGATTTGGAAAGTAGTGGCAGGGCACACTGCGTTTTCGCAGCCATTTGGGCAGCCCGTCTGGCGGCAGTAACCACCCCCTTACAGAAGACCACCGTGAAATAACAGCACGTGTGCTGTTGTGTTTCGATGAGTGAGTAAGGGATGCCAGAGCCCATTTCCCTATCCACTCCTAATCCATTATCCTTAATCCTACTGTAGTCGGCAGCGCACTTTTGTGTTGCTTGTGTTATAGACGACCGTAGCCACCTACCATCATGTGGACCGTAAGCCTGTCTGCCGACCTTAACATTAAAAAAAAAAATTTTTACTCGTATCTAATTAAAACATCAGATTTTGCATTTTGCATTTTTTTACATTGTATTTTTGAATTACTATTATCACAGTCTAACCATACTTACGTCATACAGTCAAGCAACGAATGTACTTGCGTAGAGCAACGTTCGGCGAATTAGCTTCAGTTTGCAGGCTCTAACATTGAGCGTTGCCCGACTGTATGACGCAAGTATGGTTAGACTGTGCTATTATTATGGATAGGTGAAAAAAACACGTTCATTTAATTTGATATTGTAGGTCGAGCAGCGACTTCAGACTTGGGGATAAGAAAATGCCTCTATTAAATATTCACTTAATGAATAAAACTGTAACATTTATTTATTTTTTAATGTAGAGATCCTCATACAGGCTAACAGTCCACTTGCTATTGTTAGTTGCGGGTGAATAAACGAACGATTTATTTTAATGAACCAAGACGACTTCCAAAATCACTAAACTTGGCCGATGAAAGTCGTCAATGATTCCCTTAATGTGTCACCGGTTCACTGTCGCAGGTAACATTGCAAAAGCTCCGAAGAGTCGCTTTCGAATCGGTTGTTATCGTATAACTGACTCATCTCGCCCGCCTACTCTCTTATATTTATACTTGCGCCAAACGCCTCGATGTATTTCGAGTTTTCCAGAAAATCTAAACAACATCGTAAAAAAGCCATTGAAATTCGGGAATGCTATTTCGTTGAAATGTAAACCCTATGTTTTAAACATAAAGACCAATTTCCTTTGACACTAATCGGGTGTTTTAGGGCGTGGCTACCATCGATAGGATGGGACGTTTGAGACTTTCGGCCTGCGCGAATGCTTTTTCCAGAACATTCCATGGTTAGTCGTAACGCTAAAGGCGCTGTCCGCCTCTGTCCGTTTCTCCTCTAATTTCTTCTAAATCACCAAACGGATTTTGTTACGGTTGCTAGTCAAAGATATAATAAATGTGAACATTTGTATGTTCTTACTCAATCAGGTGTATGTAAACCGTGAAACGGTTAATAACTCTGTAACGTCCCGTATCTATGAACGATCATATAGAACGATCATATCAAATAGCTCCTGCGAAGGTATGTTTGGATGAAGATAATTAGGTAAGTGATTTGCATTTGTTTTAATTAAAATAATATTATGAACCGTAGATATTCAAAAAACACACAGATTTCATAAATTTAGTACAGTTTGTTTTGTAATTGATAATTTTTGTTTTAATTATTTATTTATTTATTTAGAATTGATACACCAGCGACAATATCAGTATTTAGTTAAAGAAACTATAATGCTTAAAACTACACCTAAAATCAACTAAATTACGAATGACGTTGCTTGAATCGATGCAACAACTTTCCGATTCCGATGCAAATAGTTAGGGAACTAATAGGGCAATATATTCCAAATTAATTTTAAATTTTGTTAGTACCAGTGGATTATTTTAAATTTAATATCAAAATAAAATTAATTTTATTTTTATATAGCATTAAATAATCATAGTTTGAGGTAACACTTTATCTGTGTTTAGGAAACAAAAATAAAATGCAAAAATAATTCATTTGAGGTAAAATTTTGTAAGACGTGAACCAGTTTTAGACATTTTATGGAGCGACTGTCATTTTCTAAACAACCCGCAGTAACACATTAATACAGGTTCACGAAGCTCCCTTAGGCAATATCCGTTAACTTGTCACATAACCGGAGGAAGGTTGGCTAATATGGGAACTGTGAAAACGCGTAAGTTCAAAAGTCAGTTAACTTCATAATTTAATTCTATTGGTTATTTTATTAAATTTTTTTATTCTGTTCTTTTTATTCTTCATGATTTATTCTTCTGCTATTGAGGGCAGTGATTTAATAATTAGCAACAAGACGAATAGAACGCTATTAACAGAATTAAATACTATATTATTATAGTTTGTCCCATTTTTGTGCACAAGGGCCTACCTCCTCTTAGTAACGGGAATGTGCTAAAGGCTTTCCGCCAGTTATCTGAAAATACTCTTACCGCAGAACTACATATTTGCGTATTGGTGTATTTTTCATCTAACACAATACGTATATAAATTTTTGATTTATATACGTATATTGTGCAGTCATAAACCGGAAAGCCCTATGATTTATTATTATAAATCATACTTGTGTATACCAGGCTTATCTAAACATTTGAACAAACAACAATTTGGAAATTGGAGGTAAATATTTTTTTGAAAAGTGATTTTTATTTCTAATATTTTTAAGGTGCCTTTCTTTAAACATTACAAAACAGGTAAAATTTGTATTTATTTATTTTTAATGTTAAGATCGGCATACAGGCTGACGGTCCACTTGATGGCAGGTGGCTACCGTCGCCTATAACACAAGCAACGCCACAGGTGCTGCAAGTGCGCTGCCGACTTCAGTAGGATTAAGGATAGGGGTTCGGATAGGAATTTTCCTAAGTAAGAGATGCTAGAGTCTATTTAGACTCTAGCATCTCTTACTCACTCACCGAAACACAACATTTTACTACAACATACGTGTATTAGTTAATCACACACAGACTTAACACAAATATTACAAATAAACTATTTTGTTTGTAACAAAAATAAAAAAGAATTCTAATCCTACATTCATTTCGGCAAACGTAACGGTAGCTACTTACCGTTACGACCACCAGCTACGAAACGATACCACAATACATTACTAAACGATGTTCAACTACTCTCAATAACTAAAATAAAATCAACAAATTTCAACAATTTCATAATTTTCAAACAAAATTGTGTACAAAGGCTTGGCATAGCATGGAAAACTATCTTATTTTCAAAAATGCGTGAAAATGAATAATTTATGTGTACTAAGTTATTGTCCAAAAAGTAAATATATCCTAAATGATCCTAAATTAAATCCTAATATTATTATAAACGAGGAAGTTTGTATTTTTGAATGTTTATACTTAATCATGCAAAAACAGCTGAACAGATTTGGATGAAACTTGGCAAACTTGAACTACAGCAACGGACTTAGTCGCGGGCACAGCTGGTTAATTAATAAATAAGAGATTTCTTTTAAAATATCAATTACGGAGTTTTCTTTCTTGTTTTGTCTTCCTAACCTCTGTTATATTAATAAATGAATAAAAACATTTAAGTAGACTTAGTAAATAAGCCACTCAACGATAGATGCCGAAAAGAACCGTTGACAAAACCGTCGTAGGTCAAATCCCATTACTTGTACGACCGAGAAGGGAAAAAGCGACTAAATGAATGTTTATAGGGGTTGTAAACATTTTGTCAATAAAAGTAGATTGAAAATGAAAATAGCACTTTGTCTTATATTGGTTTATATTTACAATATCTAGTTAAATTTAGATAGTAACAACATTTTTGCAAGAAAATTCAAGATCTGCCTTCCCCCGCTAGACGAGGCCTGCATGGAACCTGCGTTGTTCCTGCAGGCCTGCATGTTCCGTGCCGGAAACATACAGCACGTTTCCCCTCATTGCCCGGTGTCGTGATGACGGCGGACGACCCCATATCCCCCCACCCCCGGGCGAAGCCGCACAAGCCGCCCATACTCACCTCTCGCAGCGGGCAGTCAGCGATGGGCTTCATCTCTGAAGCACCCCATAACCTCTTCTCTGCGGCACAACTTACCGCAGAGTCGGAGGCCACTTCCACCAGAAACTCTGGGAAAACCCCTGCTCATGTGGCCGCTCATGTCTACAGCATTAAAAGTGGGCGGCCCAAAGGGGTTTCCACCTGACATTCCACAGCAATCGCGGCAGCCTGAGAGACGGGCTCCACCTCGTGTTGTCGTCGCGGAAGTTACTAGGCCGGGTGTTCACTCTTCTGGACGACTGCGGGGATGTTATTAGGCCGGTTCCCTGCAACTGGGTCTTCACCACCCCCACACGATTGTGGTACTCAGCCAGATGGTCCTTCCATGCCGTAGAGCTCCGTCTTCGCGTGCGTTGCCCGACTACCACTGAGCTATAGAGCCATCCGAGAGAATCGCTGCGATCCGCGCCGGTCCTCATGCGCAAAAGCGAGACCCATACCTCGGTCCGACGCACAAGGACCGGGGGTGCCGCCTCTCACCGGTCAACACCCGCATGAGCCGAGTACGGATACTCGGCCTAGCGAGCGGTGACCGGCGAAGCTCCAACTGACAGCCGGTGACCCCATCGACCTCTGCAACCGCTCGGATTGTCGATGGTTAAGCCTCCCGACCACGACAAGGTCCTAGCCCACCTGGGGGACGACGACGACGACATCGTACTTCAACGCTTAGATAAACCGCCTAAACCAAAGGTACACGTATAAATTGTTTATACAATACTTTGTTCTATAAATCTCTTTCATAAAATGTATTTGCAATATGCAATATATGAGATAAATTAATTACTATTGTAATTATTATTACAATTGCAATGTCACCAAGGGATCCGTTTTAAAATCAAATAATGGCCGCCTGTTTGTATCCAAAATACGTAAAAATAAAATATTAAAAAAATGATTGATTTCAACAATTGACAATTGACAGAAACGCAATACTCTCATGAAATAAACTCATTATTTATTATGTTAAATAATAAACGTTTTTTTGGCAAGTCGACGCGGCGGACCAATTGATAATAATTATATGAATACAGTATAAGTACCTATATGTATAAACCACACGATAGGATAGAGTACGTATAAAATGAGGATAAGAGCTTTGCGATCTCCTACTCACACACCGAGACCCAACAGAACTCTTGTTACTTCACAGTGTTCTTATTTCCCTTTGACTATCTAAAAAAATTTCAGAAAAATTAACACATGAAATCAATAAATTCAAATGCAGCTAATTGATCTGCAATTGGAGAATCCATGTAATATAAACTTTACATCTTCTATAGCAATTACGTTTTAGGAGTCCAAAGTTAGTAATATAATTGAAGATACAATCTCAACGGTCCAGTGGACAGATGCCCCTTGAAATAGAGGAACTGCATAAGGTTTGTATAAATTTGTAGCAGTTTGAAAGTAGATTCAAGGTTCATCTGCTATGCAGAGTACTTGAAAACTATGCATATATTTTGTGCTTTACTTAGCAATTTGGGAAGTACTCTACATCCGGTTAGCGCTAGATTAAGCAAGTAGAATTATTACCTAAGTTTCGGCGCATCGTCCAAATGTACCAATGTATAGTGAATATTATTCACGGGAAAATAATAAACTAACTTAACGAGTATAATAAAGGTTCATTTAGGCTTTGTATGTACAGCATGCACAAATTTAGTATATACAAATTAAATTATTATAATAACCAGTATATACACAGATTATTAATTAAAGTTTCAAACAAGATTCACGTGAGCTAAAATGCTGGAAAATTGTGCTAACTATAAAATATATATTTCACAAAATATTTATTTTATTCTTTTGACGACAGAGTTTATTTTACAATGGGTGGAAGCCGCTTAGGTATCTATCGACAATGGCTTGTAGGATGCTCAAGACGAATCCTACAATGAATCTGCCTGTCTGAATTACTATATCCAAAAAATTAGAAGGTTAATGTACGGTCCGCCTTACTCTTATTATCTGTTCTATACGTGAAGTCAAAAGATAAAGTTAAACAGAATAATAAATTCAATTTTCTACTTAGGAAACATAAAAGTGATTCAAGTAAAACTTGAAAGTAAATATGCACGGTACGAACTTTAAGAAGTTGAGTTTAGCAATGAGAAAATTATAATGACGTTAAGATATTTTAGAATGAATTTTTTTCTGCAGTGAAGAATAATTATGGTGCCGTGTTTGTTTTAAATTAAAATCTAAACAAATAAATAAAATTACATAATTATATCATTAGCCCATAATTCTATCATTCTCCATTGAACATAGGTCTTTTAAATTGAGCGCCACCACATTTGGTCCATCTACTGCTTTCAGCATCCATCTACTACTTGCCGTTCTTTCATCAGCTTTTAGCCATCAGTTCAACGAGTACATGTTGTCCCCGTGGGGCGTTTAAAAACAGTTTCCACTCCAAGAATAGTTTACTCCAACGACCAATATATAGCCTTCTAATAGGTAACTGTCAAATTATGGACGAGACAATTGTGAGGTCTAAGTGTCAAAACTGACTTTACGGTATATTTTGTACCGTAAATTTGGCTTTATTATTTGGACTTTATAAATTTTGTAAAGTTCAAATAATTTAAACATAACCTCTCTGTTAATTATTCCTTTTTCTTCATTTTTAGTCTATATGTCTATTTTGAAAATATAATCTTCGTAGTGGTTTTTCCTTATAAAATAGGATTAAGTTGTATGAGGTTTTTACAGAAATGTTTGTTATGAGGACAAAAAAAATCTATAAGATATACAAAGTATGTTTGTTATTCCAATTTTTAATTAAACTTACAGAAATTGAAAAATAAAAAAGTTTTCGAAATATGGTTTTCATTTGTAGAAAAAGTAATTTTCTTATATAATCATAATAAATATAAAAATAAATTAATATATCTGATTTGGGACGACACAGGGTATACGATGTTTGCCGTATATTATGCTCTAGTCCACTCTGCCGTGTGTACTCATAAAAGTCAATAGGGTCATTACTCCTAAAAGTCAGATTCCCATGGTGAATAGCATTGGGAGTTTATAAGGTAAAGAAATTTAAAGGAAATAAGAAGAGGAAGAGAAAGATTGACCCCCCAACGAAAGGAAAGGTGAAAAGCAAAATGAATGGAGAAGGGATATGTCTATTGTATTTACAAACACACTAGGTATTTTTATGGTCCCTAATCCTATCCTAAAATGTCGGAATAGCTTACAATAACGAGGTTACATGATCTGACGCCGATGATGGTTGTTGCTGGTACAGAGGTGGTTTTCTAATTGATTGGTACTGATGAAGGCTTCATTAGAATTTAACAGACAGTAGTCTGGTTCCAGAGCAGTATATTGTTTTCTCTTGAACTTTCCATTTTTTTTATGTTAAGGTCGGCAGACAGGCTGACGGTCCCTTGATAGTAGGTGGCTACCGTCACCTATAACATAATCAACGCCTAAGCTGCCGCAAGTGCGCTGCCGACTGCAGTAGGATTAAAGATAAGGGATTAGGAGTGGATACGGAAATGGTGGGAAATTCCATTACATAACTTGGCTAAGAGATTGGTCCAGAAATGTGACTAGATGTTTTTTCTTCAATTTACTTCTTTAAAATTTGTAGACAAAATTATTAGAGCCAATATGGGCATGTCAATTTAAAAATCGGAGCTCTGATCCTTTTCAGAGATAGTTCCAGATTCGAGTCAATCTTTCTCTTTTTCCTCTTATTCCTCATCACAGATTGAGCGGACTTTATAAGCCTCATAATAAGTTGTGTTATCAAGATCAATACTCCCCTACAGAATCATCAGACCTTATAAGGTATAACAACCCTTCTGTACAAAAAGTCATACAACAAATAATTATTTTATATTTTTTTTTTTGTTTATTTAATCATTTATTTATTATCTGATACGTAATTGAATACACGATGTTTAGAATGTCTGTAAACCATTATTGGTTTGTCTAGACATGTAGGTACTTCACGCCAATACAACAACATTACACTATAATTATAATACCAATGTTACAACTTGTCAAAAAAATTAATAATCTTCACGATCTAATAAAATTAATATATATATTCCCAATCTTTCCTTAAGTTAAAAATTGAAATTGGCCGAGGTTGTATTGTGTTGTTAATATGTTTTAATAACACAGAAGTCTTGAAGTATCTAAAAATACATAGATGATTATAAGTACTAAGACCTTAAAATCAGAGACAAATCACAAATCGCAAGACTTTTTCATGCAAAGTTTATTCCATCATATCTCAACAAAGCAGCGTTTCACATCTTTGACTGTTTTAACCATCAAGCGTCTTAAGTTACAGGAAAATCCTTTGACGCGGTTTAGGAATACAGCATTACTTCAGAGTTTCTATACAATATTTATTCATTACAAATTGACAAATGATATATAATTTTCCGCTACGGTTCACGATTATTCTCAGCAATCATATTGTTTTTTAATATTAAGGTCGACAGATAATCTGACGGTCCACTTGATCGTAGGCAACGCCGTCGTCGCTCGTCGCAAGCAACACTATAGGTGTTGAAAGTGCGCTGCCGACCATAGTGGGATTGATGATAAGGGACCATCAATCCCACTGTGACTGACATCCCTTACTCACCGAAACACAACAGCTCACATATTGTTATTTCACGGTCCCCTACCGTGAAATAACCCCTCAGGTTGCAGTGGGCTTTTGGGCTCGCTGCAGCTCCTAAGAGAATTACCCACCGTACTTACTCAGCCGAAATGAACAAGAGACTCTGTAGGGCGCCCGTTGTCTGAGAGAATGGGTGAGCTTATCCTATTAAGGAAACACAGATTTCACTGCTCACTTAAATTTATTTACAATTAGAACAAAATTGTTAAGCTAATATTATGTTTATGAAAAAGAAGCAATTAGGGGCTTATTAGGAAAGATGCTACTCAGCTCCAAAATCTCTTCGAGAGCAGCGGAGATGTGTCTTCGCCGTCGGCAGACGTCGACCCCGTCCTCACGCGCGCCGACGATGAATACATGCGCTGATGGTGATGTCCCGGGAACCAGGTAATAGTTAGCACAATAGGGTAGTGCTAACTTCCACCAGCAGCTCAAGCTTCTCCACCTGATGTAGCTATCGCGAGACACTTCCCCTCTCTCGCAAGAAGTTGACTTAGGCAAGGACGGATGGGCAGGTCCTCAAGTATTTTATCTGTACTTCGGAGTTGAGTACAAGAAAGTGAAACTTAGGGTAGTACGTTGAACTTTAGTTGTAGTGCGTACACTCTAGTCAAAAAATCTTCCTCGTCCTTTCGTCAAGATATTCAAATTCGCTCTCTTTTTTCTCGCGCGAGCGCGCCCCTCGTTATTGCCTCCTATCCCCTTCCATTTTTCTGACGACCATAGACATTTTAACTTGGGTGTGGATAAAAATAGCAAGGAACATCTAAACTATTCCGGAATAGAGAATTCATGTGTGTTATTAAAAATTCTGTGCACAGACTACTCGCGGATACCTTTATTTGTCTTATTCTTAGCACAATAAAATTATATTCGTTACAACCGTAAGGGTGTGGTTACTGCCGCCAGACGGGCTACCCAGATGATGTGAAAATTATATTTTAATGTCAGTATTTGCCATTGATTGTCAGTTTTTGATTTCATTTTTCCTTATATTTACGTACAAAAATTAAAACAGTTACGTAGTTATTTTAATTTTATGACAGAAAATAAATAAAGCAGTACCTACTCCTAAAAAACTTTTGAATCCGTGAAATTTACATTTATAAAGAACATTTATATTTCACAGGTAAAGACTATTTTAAACTCTGAACTTTCAACGTAAATTTGCCTGAACTGACACTACAATGTTCTTATTTTATTGTACTAAAATAATTGTAGATGTTAAGCCATGACATAACATTCCCGTGGATATCAGACCCCCCTCTCATATGACCGCTCTTTAGATCTTTTCGATACTGATGGAATTAGTTTACCAATCAGTTACTTTAAATGTGACTTACGTTTAGTTAAAACATACCTATAAAAATAAATTAATTTATTAATTAATATATTATATTGTACATAAATGGGTCATACGATTATTAGAGTCGAAAAGTAAACAAGGCTGTAAATGAAATCACATCACAATAAAACTCGGATAAGTTATTAGGTCAAGTGTTATTTCGCACTGAAAGGTCAAAAGGTCAAGCCTCATTGGGACAACTAACGAGATCTCCGTAAATGTAAGTGCTCTGACGTTTCGTGGAGGGATTACAGACGCTCATCAGACAACCAAATGAAAAGAGACAATTACCTGTTTTGTTTCCTTTATATCTCATATTTTTATAATTTACTAGCGTTCCGCCCCCGGCGTCGCCCGGGGTGCAATTTTTATATATATGAACATTCCCCGTTTATCCCTCTTTCCATTAGTGAAAACCGAATTAAAATCGGTCTACCCGTTCACGCGTGATGCCGTGATCAAGGGAAATGGGATTCATTTTTATATATAGAGATTACACATAACAAATGATACTTAGTCCGAAACGTGAGGACGTACGTATAGGATGTACTTATTAAGTTGCGTCCAGATTAAATAACATGTTACATTACTGTTGTTGTATGACATGTCCTGTATAAGATTGCAACATAAAACAAGACTGTACATATTAATATAACAGTGCGATATAACAATGTTACCTATCAAAAATGTCTACGATTGTCTCGGCTACATTATGAAATGGGGATTCATTTTTATATATAGAGATTCTGGACTAACTTTAAATAATATATAATATGTACCTATAACATCTAAAAGTTTTCAACCAATGTGTGTTGCCAATGATATGGCGCTGAAACGTGGTCTCTAATGGGTCTCGAAGAAAGCTCAACGTCGCCCAACGAGCTACGGTTACACTGCGAAATCGAATCAGTAATGAGGAGACCCGTAGACGAACGAAAGTTACTGACATAACTCGGCGGATTGAAACGGCAGTGGGCAAGGCACATGGTACGTAGAACCGACGGCAGCTGGAGCCGGAAGGTTCTCGGATGGAGGCCACAAACCGGCAAGCTTCATCCGAAATAGGGTGAAGCGACGCTTCACACCTGGACAGCTCCTCTCTTTGTACAAGGCATAAGTCCGATTTTGCATGGAGTATTGCTGTCATCTATGGGATGGCTCAGCAAAATACTAACTTGCCACTCGGTGGATCGCAGAGCTAGGAGGCTCACTGGCACCCCCCCTAGGTGTGCTGGGACCTTGTCGCGGTGGGGGGGCTTAACCCTCGCCAATCCGGACGGTTGCAGGGGTCGGTGGGGTCACCGGCCTTCGCTTGGCTGACCGGATTGTCGCTGGGGAACTAAGAAAGCACACCCGTGAGGGCTCCGAGCGAACTCCGAACATCGGAGCTCGTGGCGGAGCGTTTGCTGGGAGGCTCCAACAGTCAGTTGGAGCTTCGCCGGTCACCGCTCGCTGGGCCGAGGATCCGTACTCGGCTCATGTGGGTGTGGGCCGGTGAGAGACGGCACCCCCGGTCCTTGTTCGTCGGACCGAGGTATGGGTCTCGGTTTTGCGCATGAGGACCGGCGTGGGTCGCAGCGGGCGGATTCTCTCGGATGGCTCTGTCGCTCAGTGGTAGTCGGGCAACGCACGCGAAGACGGAGCTTTACGGCAGGGAAGGACCGTCTGGCAGAGTACCGCAATCGTGGCCTTGTGGGGGGTGGTGAAGACCCGGTTAGGGCCACCGGCCTAGTAACCGCCCTTCGCAGTCGTCCGGAAGAGTGAACACCCGGCCTCGTCACCCGGCCTAGTAACACGAAACGCGACGACAACACGAGGTGGAGTCCGTCTCTCGGGCTGCCGCGATTGCTGTGGAAATGTCAGATGGAAACCCCCTTTGGGCCGCCCACCCTTAATGCCGTAGAGATGAGCGGCCACATGAGCAGGGGTTATCCGAGAGTTTCAGGTGGAAGCGGCCTCCGACTCTGTGGTAGGTTGTGCCGCAGAGAAGAGGTAATGGGGTGCTTCAGAGGTGAAGCCCCTCGCTGACTGCCCGCTGCGAGAGGTGAGAATGGGCGGCTCGTGCCGCTTCGCCCGGGGGCGGTGGACATGGGGTTGTCCGCCGTCATCACAACACCGGGCAACGATGGAAGACGTGCTGTGTGTTTCCGGCACGTCTCTCCACGGCGCGGAGATCAAACTCCGCGCCTAATCGAGGTGGAGCCCGCAAGTGCGCGGGCCTCGTCTGGCGGGGGAGGCAGATGCATGTTTTCCACGATCCCTTACCCCCCCGCCCATAGACGGCGCGAGGAAGCACCGTGGGTTTTTAGTGGGTAGAACTCCCACATACCCCACCGATGTCCCCATGGTCGGTGGGGATCTGGCTCGCAGATTTTCCCACGCAAAAAAAAAAAAAAAAAAAGGAGGCTCACTGGCACATTGCCAGTCTGTGTGTCTTCTATAAAATGTACTTCGGAGAGTGTGCTCGGGAGCTGCATGACATCATACCGCATTCTTCTTTCTTATATCGGACATGCAGACGTACGGCTGGTTACCATCTCCACCTTGTGAAATCCCTCTCATTCGGAACAAGCGCTTTAAAACATCTTTTATAATGCGCACTGCTAAGGATTGGGACTCCCTGCCAGCGTCTGTATTTCCAAGCTCATACAAGCCAAATCTTTTCAAGATTCGAGTGAATAGGCATCTTTTGGGTGAGCTCGCTCCATCGTCGGCCTCATCCTTCCTACATGGATATATGCTGGTCAAGAGCAAACCCATCTTTAATAAAAAAAAAAGCGACCTGATAAGAACCACTGGTCGACGGTAGATTCAGGCTGCTTCTGAACAGTTCTCTTAGAAAATTAGGCCTTTGTCCAGCAATGGACATCCTACCGCTTGAAGATGATGTTGAAGATGATCTATATATTACCTACACAATTTTTACGTCCACTAAGTTAAAAGTTATAGAAATTAGTATTTAATTATTTTGCTTTGCATGAATGTGATTAAGCCTAAAAAAAGTCTTCTTGTAAAGACTTTGTTGCAAAGTATATTGGAGATATGGCTATTTCGAGTTTCATTATATGACTGTATTCTTCAAAAAATGAAGTCATGTGAATGTATCCCCAAAGTGGATTTTATCCACCACGCAGTGATTTCGTTTTTATTTTGTATTTATCACACACAATAAATCTGAACCGAGAAGTATTAAACAAATACCATTATTGCCGCCCACGGAGTCTATCACGTCGGTAAATATTTGATAACGGATAAAATTTCTCATAAATCATCCACAAGGAACGATTTCCTCTTAGATTCTGCAACAGCACGACATATTCGTAAGTAAAGGGTGTTGTTGTTTCTATATCGATACATTTAACACAATATAAAATGATTATAATATTGCTATTTAAATATACATATATGGCAAAATTAGAATTGCATTTTATCAGACCTTCATAAGAATTATCGCTACTCTTTAGGCGTTCCGAGGCACCCTGTAATATACTTAAGTCATGATGCAAACATTTTAATTATTATTTTATTTTATTTGGGAAAACAAACAATTACACCATATGATTTAAACTATGAAATCCTCTCTTTTAGATAGTTCTGCAATCAACAACATTTTCTTCGAATATACTCGTATGAACAATTTATACGAAGAGGAAATTTACAAGAGATAGTAGCTACATACAAACAAAAGCACAGTTCAATAAAACGTCCAAAAAATATGTATATGTCATCAGAATAATCAAGTTAACACTTAAATTGCAGTCTTAAAAAGGAATTGGTTCAGAAAAAAACACATAAAAATGAATTTTTTATTTTTTTTGGTTTATCTAAATTCTAAATGATGCCACGAAGAAACGTTTGTATACATAGGGACGTTTTACATAACTAGACCATCTATGTCCCGAATTTATCCGGATGCAATTGAGGGATTTATTATACACTAGCTGAACTCGGCCACGTTTCGCTGCGGCCCATACGGCGGTGGAGTGCGCGTGGGGCGCGCGGCACTGGACACTATTGATCGTAGCGTAATGTTATATAGCCTATAGCCTTCCTCGATTAATGGACTATTCAATACAAAAAGAATTTTTCAATTCGAACCAGTAGTTCCTGAGATTAGCGCGTTCAAACAAACAAACAAACTCTTCAGCTTTATATACTCGTATTAGTATAGATGATACGTCCATCTAGAAAATGTACGTTTCATGTAGTGAAAGATTTTTTAATAAATAGGTGCAATACTCTTTAAGGCATATTGGCAAACATTTTACACGTGCAGCTTATGGGGTCGACTATTCACGACGGGCAATTTTAGTGATCTGCGCGTGCAATACAATAATGCGTTCAGGATGCTTTTGGGTCTGCCAAGATTTTGTAGCGCCTCGGGTATGTTTGCCGAAGCACATGTCGATGACTTCGTAGCTATAATTCGTAAGCGTTGCGCTTCTGCCTTGAGACGCTTGCGCGCTACCAATAATACCATCCTGAACGTATTCACTGATAGGTGGGACTCTCCGATATTGGATTCGGCTGCATGCTGCTGGATGGATGCCCTGGGGTCGGGATGCCCAGAGATATTAAGATTTCACTTTAATTTTTGTTGTTGTTAATAAATTCTAAATTAAGTTCCCCTTTTAGTATATTGATTGTAAATTATGCGAAATAAATAAATATTATTATTATTAATGATTCCGAAGATAACCCTCCATTTATAAACAGACTTACAAAATCCGTCCTCTCTTTATAAAATTAGATATTAGTGTAAGTTTTGATTTAGTAGCAAATGTCTACGGGATGGTAATGGTGGTATTAAAATTATTATGGTTTCTATTTCTAAGTCACAAAGAGTTTGTTTCATGTTGCCTAACACATATTATTAACCAGCACGTCATAAAATTATATCATGGACGATTTTTATCGATAGCAAAAGCATGTTCCCAGCCCTAATGGAAGCGGGTAGATTATAGCTAATAAAAAAGCCGTTAATGGCTGCCAATTTCATTCATATGTTTATCGAAGGCGGGATTTATAGGGTGGCATCATATGGAAGGTTATAGTAATAAAGTTTTCTCAATGGCAATAATATTTTAAATTCATATCACAAGTTTTCAATATAAAATTTCAGTATGCTATTACGACAGTAATAGAAAAATTTGTGAACTGTGATGTATTATTCAGTGAATACGATTTGGATCATATAAATTGGTGAAATACTACTGAAAGTTTTATCCTATTATAACGTCGAAAAGCTTTAAAATCTTAGAATTAGTTAAAAAAATATTATTTAAGATACGACTACAGTCATTTAAAACATGTGATATCACATACGTAAAATACAATTTTTCACAGCCTCTTCCAGATCACATTATATTAGAAATTAATGGTTTATGCCTAAAACACTGGAAATAATATTTTTTTAATAACGACTTTTTTTAATTTCTTCTAATTTAAGAATGCTACTCGCTGATAATGTAGCTTTCTATAAGTGAAATTTTAAAATCGGTCCAGTAGTCTGAATTATTCATTACAAACATACATTTGTAAGGAGGGGGCGGGGTTGGGTGGGTGAAGGGGGTGTGGTGTGGGGGATGGGTGAATGGAGGAGGGTGAGTAGCCTATGTTACTCGCTGATAATGTAGCTTTCTATTGGTTAAAGAAATTTAAAAATGGGTCCAGTAGTTTTTGAGTTTATTTATTACAAACATACATACATACAAATCTTTTCTCTTTATAAAATTTTTCATTATTGATTAAACATTAACAGCGTAAGCTGAACCCTACTTTATATGATTCATCATATAGATTTGAGATCAACTTAAATTGGACCTATCAAAATCACCTCATTTTTAACTTATATAAATTAATCAATCATCATCGTTTAACAGATGATAATATATAGTTAACTAAAGTTTCAGCCAATTCAACTGAAGAGTTATTTTATTGCATTTTTATGGAAATAATTTTGGACGTGATTCTTTAACTTTACATAACTTTTTTGTTTGTAAAACCAATTGGAATGAATCAAACACTACATGTTACAGGAAGCTTGCTACACAATACATCAGTGAAAACCGCATTCAAAGCCGTTTCTGTTATAAGCGTGCAGAAACGCACAGAAAAACAGACAATTCTAAATATTATTTTTTTGACTTCTAACTGTAATAAAACGTGTATATTTTTTTTTAAATAATATTTAATGTACAGACACGGCTCGTTTACGATTTTATTATATGTATAGACTATATTTTTGTAACTAACATATTGTTTGCGAATGACTTTCTATATCTACATTTATTCTATATCTATACATACTATGGAATAAAGTCTTCTCTGCTACTTCTTTTAAACCGTCCGATGGATTTTGATACTGTTTTCAGGGTTTTTGAGCGATAAATCAGTAAGATTTGTGGATATAATTTGAGTGAGGCCGGGAGCGGATCGCTAGTATTTAATTAATTATTTTCACTATTTTTAAGGTTTCCTGACGTCCGAATAAAAAAACGGAACCCTCGTGTATCCGTTTGTCCGACCCCTTATCTCCGAAATTTTGAAAAAATACAGAAATTAGTTAGTTTATAGATTATAGAAAAACCTATAAGAAGTCCATGATATTAAAATAACATGGTAAATCACTCAATATTGTGCGGATAGGTAACATCGTACGGACGGAACCCTCTTCACGCAAGTTCAACTCGCACTTGTCCCATTTTTTAATTTAAACTTGACTCCGTCCGCTACTTCATGATGCGCCAGGGACGTTGTCAAATGGCGCATTCATTTTTCTCTCATTATATACCATCTAATGATAGTGGTTTTACGAGAGTCGAGAAAATTAATCCAACATTTTGTTTCTCTGAAAACTGTAAAAAAAGTTGAAACAAAATAGTGAATATAAGCAAGAATAAAAGTTAGTTTGATATAACTTCATTCTGCACTTATGGAGATTTGAATAATTATTGCTATTACACTGTAACAGATAACAGTGAAAATAAACGTATACATTTTTTTTATGTTAAGATCGGCAGACAGGCTGACGGTCCACTTGATGGTAGGTGGCTACCGTCGTCTATAACACAAGCAACGCCAAAGCTGCTGCAAGTGCGCTACCGACTACAAGGATGAGGTATTGGGAAGGGATAGGGAAATGAGCTCTGGCATCCCTTACTTCACTCACCGAAACACAACAGCACACGTGCTCTTATTTCACGGTGGTCTTCTGTAAGGGGGTGGTTACTGCCGCCAGACGGGCTGCCCAAATGACTGCGAAACGCAGTGTGCCCTGCCACTACTTTCCAGAACCAGACTACAGACAAATCCACTCATCCAATGGGCTCGTCAAACATAACGAAAGACACAATTTAAAATTCTACATAAAAACAACGGCGAATTTTATGTCCTTAATACGTTTTTAATTGTTTTGGAACAACAGGCGTACCCAAAATCGTGCATTGTTAGCTGTACTAAAAACCTTGTTGACATTCGTCCAAAGAACGATGTTTAGAGAGGTCATTTGCAGAACTCTGATAGCAGTCTGTGCACGAAAATGTAGATATTATGTCGAGTTGACATGATATATGAGATTTATCTGGATTTATCAACATTAACTTCGTTACACTCGTATTTCTCTTAAATGTCAGTTAAGTAATTTTTGAAATTAACTTCTCTACATTTTATATGTTTAATAATGTGATAATAATTAAATACCTAAGTCATTTAGATGGGAAATTTAATTGTCTACAGTGTCATTTTAAGTACAATACATTGAAACAAACTGAGAAGGGCGTCAATTTTCACCAACCAATTTAATGCGCTTCGCGATTTTAATTGACCCATTCCTGTAATAAAAACTAGTAAAGGTCTTAGTTCCTTATTGCTTGTTTTTTAGAAGATAATCAATAACATATATTGTTCACTAAACTCGTCTTAGGAAAAAACGGCAATAAATACTACGTGTCCACTTTATCTTAAAGAATATTTATAATCAGTCTCTTTGGTGTTAGTAACCAGGCCCTTATAAAAGTAGACACGATGTGTTTATACTGCTTGGAATCCCTACCATATCTCTTATCATCTATCCTCGGTTTACAGCTAATTTCCATGACATCCCCCGGCGTTGTTTGTGTTTATAGTCGACGGTAGCCAACTACAGTTAACAGTCAGTCTTCTTTTTTATTTGATTTTTTCTATAAGGAGAGAAATCTTCAAAATATACCTTATGAACAAATGCCGGATGCAATACAATGTGGTACTTTTACCGCAATAAAACACCCTTCGAGATGGGTGTGGTTCTAAAGCGCCCGGCCCTTACAAGGAAAAACTTAAGAGATGCTTAACCACGAGCGACCGGCTAGCTCTGGAGGGCCATTTGCTACAGCAACGGCGTTAGCCGCGGCCTAACACAAGTGGTCCCCGGGCCGGGAGGTCCCTCGCAGGCGCTGTATCCTGGCCGCGCCTCGGAGGTTTTTATTTGAAAGTCGGACTGGCAGTCTGTCAGCCCTCTTGATGGTAGGTAGACAGCTTCCGTCACCTATTAAGCAGCAAAGCCATATATTCTACGAGTGCTCTGCCGATCTTAGTAAAATTAAGGATGACTAATTATGTGGGAACAGAGAAATGCTTGTTTATAAAAAAAAATTCAAAATTAACAGAAAAAAAAATGAATCTAAATGATACTGTAGTCATAAATGATGTAAAACTGTAAACATCAATATTTTAGTAACAACTAGGTATATTCCTTTTCTTTTCTTTTTACTTAATATGTATTTTTAACAAAATAATAAAATAATTTATATATTAGCTGAAATCTTGCTTTCTAAAATGCAATTTACCTCATAAAATTTGTATTGCTAAGGCACAATTTATTCTGCAGTAATAACCTTCGTAGTAAAATCCCTGCGTTGCTTGGGTTAAAGTAATTTAGGCGACGATTTCCACCTACCATCAAGTGGACCGTCAGACTGCCCACATAAAAACATTTAATTAACCTCTCCATAATTCTAAACAGAGTTTAACTTTTTTACTCTCCAAACTGCGTACATCACAACATATTCCCTTATAACAATTCTAAACAAAAACACTGTTTTATAGCCAGTGGCGGTTAGAAAAATAAAAATATAAAACGTTCCTCAGCCACGGAAAGGCTTTTGTGCAAGTAAATTAAAGACGCTGGAAAAAGTTGAACCAAGCAACCTTAAATATCTAAAAGAAACTAGAAATTAAAATCTCTCGGGTCTCTTAAGTGTACCATTTATTATTACATTATTGTACAGATATTAAATGTAAACTTAATTTGGATTTGTTGAGTATTGTGTGTGAAAATAAATACGCTATTCTAACAAAGACGACTAATTCGTATTGGACGTATTAGACTTACTCGAATACGTTTCTTAGTAGTTCATTCAGGAGTGATAAATTAAAAAAAAATACAAGTACCACTTATAAAAATTAACAAATTAATAGTGTTTCTACTAATATGGTGAATACGAAAGTTTGCGAAGATTAAGTTATTAAACGGATTTTCATGAACCGTTAAGATTACAAATTTACAGTAAGGAGTGGCTTTCGTATTAGCGAATAATAACATTATTAGTTTAAGAAAAGGACTAACATAAGCTCAACCTAATAGCCTATGAATTAAGGTGCAATGTTGCACAACGAATTTTTGTAACTTCTCGGAGATAACCGAACAGATTCAAAATTGGAAGATTTTTCTTAAATATTGTGTAAAATATGAAAAATCAAATAAAAGTAGCCGATTAAAACTTTAGTACAGAACTTCAGTTAATTAATAAGCTTAAAAAATAATGTAGTTGTCTCTAAAAAATTTTAGTACTGTGACGAGAAAGCTTTTTTTGGGCAGTAATTTACTATTTTTTTTTTCTTAGAAAATATATTTTTTTGCATAAATCGGTCCAATTTGAACTTTTTTAAATTCAGTTTATTATGCTCTGTATTTTTATCTAAGTTTGAATTTTACTCTAACAAGTCAAATTAGGCGACGAAAATAAAGCTTTTCTACTAAGTCCTCTTACTGTCTACCAGTATCGCTACTGTATCCTTTAATGCTATATGTCACAAGTATAAATGGGAGCAACTGAGCAAAGAATGCTTTCAGTGTACACGGAAGTAATTAAAAATCCTGGTTTTATCTAGTAAAAGTCACTATGAATTCGAATAAAACTAAATAAATTAGTACAGTTGTCTTTAGATTTTTTGTAGTCCGGCGGCAGTAACCACCACTTACAGAAGACCACCGTGAAATAACAGCACGTGTGCTGTTATTTGACGGTAGAGCCAGAACCCATTTCCATATCCCCTCTTAATTCCTTATTCTTAATCCTACTCTAGACGACAGCCCTTATCTGAATGAAATGAAAGAAAAGATAAAATTTTATTATTATTAAAGTATATTTAAAAAACAATATGTTACTCAGTAATTCTTTATAACAACTAACATATTCTGATATTTGCTAATTCATATAATATATATGGCCGCTAACCACTTAGGACAATTTCGCCGACATGGCTACTGCTGCAAAACTACGATAGCCTAACTGCGGATTGGTAGGACTTGAAATTTCTTTCAAGGTTGAAATTTCTTCTACTCAGATAGTGATAATTATTTCTTATTCACGCATGAAATTGGAATTTAAGGCAATTTAATGTTTATGAAAACACTGAATATAAACTACTCACTTGACATCATTATTGACATGTTCTTCTTTAGTCGTAACTACTAAGTTTACGACTTCCTGATTCAATTGGCTTTACGTCAGTCTAGATTCAAAAAATATGTGAAAAAAAAAATTTGACTTTTGCCCAACCTTCTCAGTCAAGCGGCAGATTAGGAAGAAATCACTAGTGGGTGGAACCTGAGATACGATTCCGAATACTCAGAATACTCAAAATTGTTTTTGCTGACATACCTTAATTTACTTACAATTCCTTGATATACAATTTATTTTAGAGGGATTTATTATGACATTTTTTTTAATTAAAAAAAACATCAACTTAATCCTAACTAGTTCAAAGTAGTTAGTTCGAAATAATTTCGGTCGAAACTAAACCAGAACGCAACTTAAGCAAATTTTTTTACGGTTGACTATACTTACGAGAGTAAAATGAGAATTACGTGCCTTCCATGGGAGATAATTCAATTTGTTCCCCTATAAGAGGATTACAGGGAACAAGAATTGAATTTCTTGTACTTTGATGTTTTATTTTTTATTTTAAAATGCCTTTAATATTTTACCTCGGGACTATCTATGAATAAAGAAGCCATAGGATTATAATCATCAACTTTTTTTAGTAAATTCCTTTTTAACATACAATAAAAATAAGAAAAATCTGTAAAATGCCATCATTTAGTAACTTAATCATGCTAAATGGAACTCTACTGAGGTGTATTGACCGCATAAATGGCAATATTTTTAGAAACGTCACAGTTAATAGTATATTTTAAGTTGTAGTTACAATATATAATTTTCAAGCTGAACCCGTTCACGCTTCGCTGTATTAGAAGTGTAACAGAAGTATCCCAGCGAACATTTTGACTGGCCCGTTGGATTAGTGGTTAGGGTGCTTGACTTAACGCTCTGTTCTAGGGTTCCCGGGTTCGATTCCCGGCTGGGTCAATTTGAAAAATGAACTTATCAAATTTGGCTCTGGTCTGGAGCTAGAAAGTAGTGGCGGGGCACACTGCGTTTCGCAGTCATTTGGGCAGCCCGTCTGGCGGCAGTAACCACCCCCTTACAGAAGACAACAACAGAAACACAACAGTGTTTCGGCGAGTGAGTAAGGGATGCCACTTCCCTTTCTCCTCCTAATCCCTTATCCTTAATCCTACTATAGTCGGCAACGCACTTGGCTAGCGCTTGGCGTTGCTTGTGTTATAGGCGACGGTAGCCACCTACCATCAAGTGGACCGTCAACCAAAAAAAAGAACATAGGTACTTAATAATTATATCGCTATGCTGTTGAATACGATTTTTCCCAAATTATACAAAAATCGTTAGAAAAAAAGAAGAAAAAGAGTCGATAATGTGATTTTTTAAATTTACCTATCAACCCTTATATCTTCTAACTTCTTTAACTCCGTTTTAATTTTAATTTTAGCTAAAAAGCAATATGAACATTTTTATGTAAAACAAATTCTCTACAATACTTGTCTGTAACTGTTTTTTTTTAACCATTACCATTTTTGTATAAATAGAAGAAAAAAAAATCACCAATTTTTTTCTACAAACTGGAATACAAAATTTGTTCCACCTGGAATACAAAATTCCCCTGGGGGAGTTAATTTTTAATTTGTTAAAAAAAATCCTGGAATAAATGGTTTCCGATATAATTATATGGATGGGTAAAAATCGAACAAAATGAGTTAACACTACAAAACGTTTAGAATTTTCGGTTTCCGTAAAAATATTGGAATAAAAGTTATATAGAAACACTCTTCTTGTTAAAATGTAATGTTATATAAAAAATTCAATATCAACCATTTGCCAGTTTTCGAGTTTTGTGGACACAAACATACTAAAGCTTAATTTTTCTATATAAACATTTTCTGTGAGCCTAACAAAACATTAAATCACGTAAACCTCTTGGTAGCGTTTCAAATTTTTCTTTGCAAACGTTCTACCGCTACAGAAATACAAAACTTTAATATTTTAAAGCGAGCTAAAAACTTGATTGGCCAGTATGTGAAAAATAGAGCCAATTACCCTCTCTCCTTATAAAAGAGCTTATTGCCAGCAATCGGCATTATTGCCTTATTGTATGGGGTAGGATTTGAATCGCAAATTATTATTAAAATTATTAAAATTTATTATTGTTATTAAATTTTATTATTATTAAAATTAGTTGCCAGATTCTCACACTCTCTTGAAAATTTGATAAACAGTGAATTCTTAGCTTTAAATAAAAATAATAAAATCTTACCTTAAAACTCTTAAATATTCAGCCTGATTCTTATTACCAAGACAATATATTTTTGTGTAAAGTTATAAAATTAACAGTCTGACAAAATAATATTTGATGAACTGGATTTTTTTTTAAATTATTAATGAATAACAACAATCCTAAGAGAAATAATTAAACAGTGACATAGTTAATAATTTTAAAACATTATTCTCACGTAAAATTGTTTATTTTTGACCCTACACTACATATTACCTGTTAATGTTAACCATCAATAATAGCGATTGTAAAATGAATTCAAAATATTAACTAAAATAGTACTACCAATAAGGAATAATATTTGTACAATTATTATAAAGAACGAAAGTAGATACGTACTGTTTATTTTTTTATTTAAAGGTCGCCCCAGTAAGAGCGACGAAAGAGCGAAAGATTTAGTTATATTAATAATTGTTCTCTGGTTGACGCGTAACACGCGAGAGAGCACTGTCGTCGCGTGTAACGGAATAGGCTAGCGGAAAAATCTCAAATAGCTTCTACTTTCAACAGTTAACGGGTTTTTTTCAATTTTTTCCGAAACTATTAGAGATAAAAGAAAATAATAATTCGCTATAATTCACTATTCACTGTGCCGTAATCGATAGATCGTACAGACTCCCACGCAGGCCATCGGACGACATATTTTATACAATAAAATACTAGCGACCCGCTCTAAACTTGGAACGGCTGCAATTTTTCTCTGCAAATTATATGTACTTACAATTGTAATAATACACAAAATTGTATGTTATTTAGTAATTGTTTTTTCAATGTCAATTTTTATCGCGTATTACGAAAAAACCTAAAGATTTATTAAAATAAGGAAATTGTTTTGTTAATATAAATAATACCTAACTCAACTATAATCTTCAAAAAATTGAAGAATATTCAATAAAAGCCATTTCAGAAAAGAATTTTATCTAGCCGATAACGATCGGATACTATTAAAATTGTCACGAAAATAATATTCATTCATTTTTCATACCAGCGATTGAAATCTCGACGAAAACGTAATTGCAGAGATCAATCAAACCTTTGTCATGAATCAAAATTACGTTAATCTATGGGGTGAACTGAAGTCCTCAATATCTTTTCCACAGGAGTACCTAGCAGTTGCCTGTGGTACTCCTCGATCATCTATTGACAGGAATCAAGGCGTTGTTAAAAAGAAACTTTAAATTAGAACGGCTCGTTTACGATTTTATTATTGCGTCACGTCATTCGTCATCTTTAATTAGAGGGTGAATTTTTGCTTATTGTATGACTCATTTATTTTCAGTTTTACACGAAAAATGGTTATTACCGAAGTTGTTTGGAATTAAATTTCCTATAATAAGAGAGCTAGCCCGATCTTGTGACTCCGCCAACCACGGATGATTAGGACGCCAGGAGGTTTTGTCGGTAAGAGTCCGACATAAACCCCGGTCTGCCCCAGGCCGGGGTGGGTATCCATGAGGATTCCCTTTATATTATACTAGCTGAACTCGGCCACGCTTCGCTGCAGCCCATACGGCGGCGGCGTGTGCATGAGGCGCGCGGTACTGGAGACTGTTTATATATAATACTATTTATCGTAGCGTGATCTTGTTTAGCCTATAGCATTCCTCGATAAATGGACTATTCAAAACAAAAAGAATTTTTCAATTCGAATCAGTAGTTCCTGAGATTAGCGCGTTCAAACAAACAAACAAATTCTTCAGCTTTATAATATTCGTATAGAAGATTATAGAAATGGGCTCAATAAAAATCTAACTTTTGTTCTATGTACTTATAAGATATATCATGCTATGTCGATTTTAATAAAAATGTTTATTTTATAATTATTATTATGTTTAGTGTTGGCAGGGAACGTTACCACTTGTCACCTTCCCCTTGCAGAGAGACCACCTTGAAGTAACAGCACGAGTGTTTTCGTGTTTTAGTGATATTGTGTCAGAATGTTTATACACATTAGTTAATAAAAAATAGTTATAAATTAAAACATTGACAAACCAATGTTTCCAAGGAGACTCGGTGCACACATCGACAATAAAATATAGTTATGAGAAAAAATAAGGGAAAATAAAGTTGAAGAAAATTTTAACCAGTATTCGTTTGCTTTCAAAATATCATAAGATATAATTTTCTCGTAGAACACGATGTGATATAATATATTCACAAAAGAATTGCGTAACGAACCAAAACAAAATAGACGCTTGTGCGGCCGATATTTTATTTGCTTCGCTTGCTTGCAGATGTAAGAGGGTCTATTGAGAATTTTACTGAAAATATTTTACTGTTTCCTTATATCTTTCTTTGTAAAATATAAGGAATATTGTAACACATACGTGTGTTTGATAAACATCTATAAGTGTGTATAATATTACGTTTTAATGCTAAACACGTTAGCTCACCAGCTGCGGCTTGGCAGATTTTTTCTGATAAAGTTTCAGATAAAGATGAAAAGATCCAGAGATGTAAGCACTTAAAAATTGTATCTGCTATGTCAAGACTACAGCAAGCTTTCGTCCAGCTGAGTCCACAATAGTACAATTTATTTAAAAAAATCAAATAATTTTTACTAAAAGTTCTCACTGGTTTTTAAATTTCATAAATCTGTGATTTAAAATTCCCATAGGGAGACGAGAAAACCTGTAACTTAATCAAGCACTATAATCCAATTACCAATACAATTCCGTTCAAGGTTCACATGTGATTGAATAAATAACAACGACACATCTTACAAACTGTGGAGTTTCACGAATGTGGACAACACAAAACAATTCAATGATAAATTAAAGTACAGTATAAAGTAGTTCGTATTTAAAAATGCTGTCTCAGCTACCCACATGGCATGCGCAAGTTGAGTCTACGTATATCGAGTCTCCTTCCTGAGTGTTTTCGATTTAATGTATATAGTCAATGCCCTATAACTGTATAGCTTAATATAGTTAAGGTAACATAATAAAAATATGGTGAATTAGTATGCGTGTCATACCTCGTCTTGTTTCATTACTACGCCACTCGCAGGCCGCTAACCAAACATACCACGAAAATGCCATAAATAATTCTCAATAAATCCCCATCGACAACCTTATTTTCTGTATACGTTTCATTAAATCCTCATTCATATTTTATTGGATCCTTGATTATAGCCAAATTGGTTTTGGACATTGCCTCGTACGAAATTTTTGTAAACACTCTTTGGTATAATGACTTTAACCTTTAGGCCATCATTTTTAAACACGCTCTATGATTTATCACTGTTTACAGAATGTGCATTTGCCATTTCTAGGAAGTAAAATGTTGTGTGAATGCTTATTTATTTTATTTTATTTCAGTTATGACAGTATTCGTTTGTTAGTTAATTACTCAAGCTCATTGGACAGATTTGAATGGATTCCGATAGACATATTTCCTGGATATTTTTTATCCTGAATATTGTATTAAAATGATAAAACGTTTTAAATTTATTCAAGAGATGGCGCGACCGTGTCCGTAGTAACAGCTAGTGTTCAGTACATTAATAAAATAATTTATTTCAACCATCTTCAATCATTTTTAGTTGTACATAATTTAAAACTACGTTAATTTCACGGCGAGAGATTAAAATTTTAAAGGGAAAGAAATATTCTGTGGTATGTGGGATAGAAACGGGCCACCGATGATGTGGACTGTATTCTTTCGCCGTAGGCCAAATTCCATACGTACCAAGTCACGTTCACAGCTAGTGCCAAAATATAATTACGTATATCTTTCACGATTACGACTCTATCACTTCAAAATTGTTTATTATCTTATCAATCATCAGCTACGAAGCTGTACAATTACGAAAGCACGTCATAGCATAATTCAATTAGTGAGTTCTTATGCCTCAACACGAATCATAATGTTATCAATTAGTCTCACTAATGCGTCATAAATAACCACATTAATAGAACTAAATTCTATCAAATGCCTATCAATTAATGCTTATATATTGTATAACTAGGGCGAGATAATAATTAATAAAACTAAGTTAATGTTTATGGTGTAATATTTAAATTATTACAATAATATGTAAAGTCGTCTAAAATCTAGAAGTCCTGTTCATATATAGCGAGAAGTTATTAATTCATAAAGGCCTAGAATACACAACGTTAAGTCTATTCCGCACAAGGGATTTACGAGTAGACGTATAGCTTTGCATTATTCAATGCAAGTACCAAGGTACATTTGCGTTTGACCAACTTTCTACTAGTTAACAGGTAAATACGTAATACGCTTAGCGCTGAGTAAATATAATACTGGCCGCAGACAATTTCACGTGAAATACACGTTTGAAATGGTATTAAGTGGATTGCACAACGTTTTAAATAATTTGTTTTGATTAATATTTATTTTGTGAAAATCGGTGCAAGATGGATTGAAATCCCAATCAAATAATTGCCATAACTATTATTACGTGCAGGGTGGGTTCAAATGCCGTCTAAGGGCGAAAGGAACGATTTATTTTCAGATGACTGCCAAAATCACCAAACTTTTCAGATGAAACTTGACAAAAGTCGTCAATGATTCCCTTAATGTGTCGCCAGTTCACTGTCGCAGATAACTTCGCAAAAGCTCCAAGGAGTCGCTTTCGTATCGCTGGTTGTCGCACAAGTAACTCACACTTGACCAGCCGCCACTTATTTATACTTGGCGCCTAACGCCTCGATGTATTTCGAATTTACTAGAAAAGGTAAACAAGATTTTAAACAAACCATTGAAAGTTCGGAAATGCTATTTCTGTTGAAATGTAAACTCTATGTTGTAAACATAAGGACCAATTTCCTTTGACACTAATCGGAAAGGAGCGTGGCTACCATCGATAGGGTGGGACGTTCGATACTTTCGGCCGGCGCGAACGCTTTTTCCAGAACGTTCCATAGTTAGTCGTAACACTATGTAAATACATGCTAATATTAAATTAACATAACTTATTGAAAGAAAAACAATAACAAATAAATTGCAATACTAAAATATATGAAGAGCCAGGTGGGGGTCCATCAGTACTCATCTTGTCTGAAGTATGTGAGTACGTGGAGAGTTAATTACAGATCCTTCTCACAATCAAAGTTATTTAAATCAACACAATCTTCAATTAGGGAAATATTCTATGAAATACGTAATTTACAGTCACAGTAATATAACGATTCACTCAATTAAACCACTAAACCGTATGATGCCACGGGTTCAAAGCGATTCGTCAAACGCGTGGTCCGCAGGCGCCGTCTCGAACGAAAGTGCCGTCAAGATGGCCGCCCTAGGCTACCATCGACTATGACGCTTCGCTAGGCTGACTTTGGCGGCTAAACGTCAACCTGATGTGCGGCAGTGACAGAAGCGCCGTCACGGCCGGACTGACATTCGACCGTCCTCGGGCGATTCTCTGAAACAATGGGCTGCAATCATACATGGTCCGTTCGTTCATCCTGACGGACGAGTAAGAATTTTCATTAAATAATGCGTAATGAGCAGAGTTGGACCAGGCGAGTGTATCGCTACAATTAAGCCGGATGACAGCCTCTCCGTCAAGCAGCACACTAGTCAACAATAGCCACATATCACAATATTCGTCTTTAACAAAATCCACAGAGCATTCAAGACAAGTCATCCAACTTAAATGGCGCTGACTCGGACGACAATATTCGTCTTAACAAAATTCTCAGAGTCATTCAAGACAAGTCATCCAACTTAAATGGTGCTGACTCGGACGACACTATTCGTCTTAACAAAATTCACAGAGTCATTCAAGACAAGTCATCCAACTTAAATGGCGCTGACTCGGACGACACTATTCGTCTTAACAAAATTCACAGAGTCATTCAAGACAAGTCATCCAACTTAAATGGCGCTGACTCGGACGACACTATTCGTCTTAACAAAATTCACAGAGTCATTCAAGACAAGTCATCCAACATAAATGGCGCTGACCTGCATCAATTCTCTTCAGAGTTCCACACGCTTGGTAGATATACCCTCAACAAAGCTATTCGCGTATTTACCCAATATAGAAATTAACGTCTCTTTAAACTGTCCCTGCAAATCAGTGTCAATTTTTCGATTCGATGTCGCATCCCAAAGATTAGAATGAGGTTCAGAGTATATAATGAGATGATCGTTTTTTTTTTTTTACATTTAACCCTTGATCAAAAAATGTCTCTACCAATAATTATAGGCTCCGATATATTACTGTCGGGAACTACGTGAAAGAGTAAGCTAATCAAACGATCACCAATTTTAACTTCCGCCTGAATTTGCATTGTGCAATATATATCATTACCCCCAATGCCGCTAAGATAAACGAGACTTTTACGCACAGCACCCTAGAGTTTCCCACGATAACTTTCTTTTACGAGAGAGCAGACAATCCACTGTCAAATAGAAAAGGCAACGACTCACCGGAAGATGTTGCTAGGATACCCCTCGAAGGACGATGTTCGCAATTGTGGACTTCCTTGACCGCAGCTTTACCACCATTCTTTCTATCTGGACAGTTAGACGCCACATGGCCCTTTTGACCACACAAGTAACATGTAACGGGAGCCATGTTCTCTAATGAACGGGAAGAACTCGCATTGTCTTCAGACTTGACTGATCCAAATTCGTCACGACGTTTTCGGCATTCCGCGAAACGATGTCCCGTAATTCCGCAGAAATTACATCTGCCAGTAAATATTTCGGTGGTACGAAAACGCTTCGTTTCGGGTTCAATACTTTCGACGTTATCCGAACGCCGCTTAAGAGACACACCCCCCAGAATTCGGAACAATTGGTTGCGAGTCGTTATATTGTGTGCATTCAGTTCGCGTCTTATCAATCCATCCTTTTGACAAAGTACCGAAATAACAAACCCGGTCACCACTTCTTCAGGCATCATAGTCTTAGGTATAAGTTCAATCAAATTCCATAATCGAAGAGCAGATTCCGAAGCTGTTTCCTTAGCTGCAATTTGAAATCGGAGTATATCGTCGAAGTAGTCCTGAAGAAATTTTGGTTTTAAGAATTTTGCTAACAGTGTCTGCTTGACGACGCTCCAAGACATATCATTTAAATTCAGCTTAGTAATACAAGCAGCAGCACGCCCTTTTAGACCGGTAGTAAGGGCCACGAGTAAGTCTACCCCTTCTAAACGCTTACTTTGAACAATAGCTTCGGTAATATTGCACCAGCCATCAATATCACAGTCCGGTTCGTCCGGATCAAAAGGCAAAAGGTGCACTGAATGGTTAGAACTCACACTCGGTGTTTGTTGGGCTGCGAGTACACGAGATAGCAGCATTTCCATGTTATTAAGAAGTTTTTCTGCGTCCGATTTTGTTCTTTCTAGCTCAACCAGGTTCCCATTCGATCCCACTTCTGATGAAGAGCCAGGTGGGGGTCCATCAGTACTCATCTTGTCTGAAGTATGTGAGTACGTGGAGAGTTAATTACAGATCCTTCTCACAATCAAAGTTATTTAAATCAACACAATCTTCAATTAGGGAAATATTCTATGAAATACGTAATTTACAGTCACAGTAATATAACGATTCACTCAATTAAACCACTAAACCGTATGATGCCACGGGTTCAAAGCGATTCGTCAAACGCGTGGTCCGCAGGCGCCGTCTCGAACGAAAGTGCCGTCAAGATGGCCGCCCTAGGCTACCATCGACTATGACGCTTCGCTAGGCTGACTTTGGCGGCTAAACGTCAACCTGATGTGCGGCAGTGACAGAAGCGCCGTCATATAGTTATCAGTTTTGATATTATAAATATAAATATTTATAATTATCTGAGCCAGCAACTTCATTCGGTATAGCGCGTAACTTTTTTGTTTGTAAACCGATTGGAATGAAACAAACACTAAATGTTACGAGAAGCGAAAACCGCATTCAAATCGGTTAAGCCATTTCTTAGATTAGAGTGCACAAACGCAAAGACTAACGCATAAATTATAATTTCTGTTGTATAAATTGTAGTCTATCCCTTAGACAATTTTATGAGGAATACTCGTATCGGATTCACACAAGTCGGCTTTTTAAATAGTCTGGGTCGGAAAGTATTTGTTTGTTGACGGTGTACACGATAACAGCGTATGTAAGTATGTGTGAATGCTGCTTTATTACCTATGCAGAGGTCATTTAGAAATGTCAACTCAAAACGACCTTACAATTCCACACGTAGTCGAAGTGTAGCAATCAAGTATGTTACCTAGAAACGTTTCGCATTCCAAAACTCAACTCACTTTAATTCTAGGAAGCGAATAGTGGCATATTTCCACGAATGATTCGATATTGAATGACTAGTAACTTAAAAACTTCAAATAGAGTCGTAATATACATTATTTATATATGTAAATAAAACATTAGTTAATGAAACGAAGAAAAAAATTGCAAATTATTTAACCTGTAGCATTATGTATTACTAAATCTACAAGTAAAATAGCATGAACATTCTTAAAGTAATTTTTGAGGTTAGTCTACAGGTAACTTCAGGGTATTCTTAAAATTACCTTGTATTAAATAATTGTAAAATTACCTGTAATTAAATATTGAACTATGAAATCGACTATTGTGCGAAATTTATTATTGGTGAGGAGAAAGACCGTGTATGTTATTTTTTGTATTGTTAGTGATTTTGTGTAAAAATCAAAATGTCGAAGGGCCAAATGGAGCCGTTCCATGTAACCGCCGCCGCCGGCAACTGGCCCAATTTTGTGGAGAGATCGGAACAGCAGGTATTTGTATTGTAAATTAAATTCAGGATAAAGCGAAAGCGCCCACATTAATAACCAAGACGAGGAAATACTTTAGTTTATATGTACATAATTTCAAAAATTCCAATAATTTCAAAAATCTTTGAAAGAGCAATGACGTCTTAATGATTTCGTCGAAAAAAATAAAATATTAAGCCTAGATCAGTTTGGTTTTCGTAAAAATAGCTCCACCACTCTGGCATGTTTCAACCTAATCAAAACAATAACTCAGGGATTAAATGACAAAAAAAGTGTTGCTGCCTTGTTTGTCGATCATAAAATTTTAGAATATAAACTAGAACGGTGTGGCATGAGAGGAATTACATTGAAATAACAAGGAGATCTAGCTTCAGAATAAATTATCGGGAGTCCCTCAAGACAGTATACTTGGGCCATTTTTGTTTTTAATATATATAAACGACCTTCCCAACATAACACATCATAGCACATTTCTGTACGCTGATGACACTACAATTGTATTAAAAAACAAGGATAAAAACCAACAAAAGTTGGAAATAATTTCATTACTAACAAATTTAACAGAATGGTTAGATAAAAATAACCTTCATCTAAATATTGATAAAAGTAAGATAATGCAGTTCGTAACTTATAAAACTAAATCTACACCTATTCAAGTTATAGACAAAGGTAAAATTATTGAAGAAGTAGAAAGTATAAAATATTTAGGCGTAATGCTAGATAAACATTGTAATTGGAAATCTCATGTCGGTCTGGTCTGTGATAAAGTAGACAGATTTGTTTATGCACTACGTCGGTTAAGATTGACTGTGTCTATTGAAGTAGCAATCACTGCTTATCATGGCTACGTTTCTTCGGTTTTGACATACGGTTTATTGGTATGGGGTAACTCTATCGAAATAATAAGAGCTTTTAGGGCCCAAAAAAAAATACATCAGAGCAATATGTGGCGTGGGCTTTATGGAGAGTTGTGTACCACTATTTAAAAAGTTACATATACTTCCCTTACCTTTCTTGTACATATATAAAGACGTTGTGTATATTGTTATTGTTTTGTCGAAAATAACGGAATAGGAACCAAAATAACTAGGCAAGGTAATTTATTGCAAAGACCAAAATGTAGATTAGAACTATTTAATAGAAATGTTTATGTTATGGCAATTAAAACATACAATAAACTATACCTAATAATATAAAAGAATTGCCGGATCCCAAATTTACAAGAACATTAACAAAATGGTTATTAGATTGTTGTTATTATGATGTCAAAGAATTTTATAATAAGAAACATTAATTCATTTACATATTACAAACAATTAAACACAAATATTTGCATGCCCTTGGCGGGTAGAACATACTTTGTACTGTAACAGCTGTATACAAATTAAAATCTTGTAAACATGTGTTCGCGCAAATAAAGATTTATTTCATTTCATATTATTTTATTTATTTTTATTTATATATTTTTCTTTCAGTTAAACATATCAATATACTAATCACTAAACCCATCCCCGGCTTCGCAAAGATGCAATTATTTCTGGATATTATATACACAAACATTTCAACACTCTTTCTTTATTATTTTTTTATTATGATAGACATAGAGGCTGACGGTCCACTTGGCGGTAGTTAAGGATAAGGCCTTTTGAAGGAATAGGGAAATGGGCTCTGGCATCCCTTACTCACTCACCGAAACACAACAGCACAAATGCTGTTATTTCACGGTGATCTTTTGTAAGGGAGTGGTTATTGTCGCCAGACAGACAGTCTGTATCTTCGCTATATGTATTATAGATATAGAAAATTTAGATAACACATAGAAAATTTTTAAATTATAACGTGTAACATGTGCTCTAAAGTTATCTACTACCTCCTATAAACATGCAGAGTGGCTTGGTATTTGGTTTATGTTGAATTTGGTACATATGTAATTCATTAATCAGAATCAATTTTCGTTGATAGACAAATCTTTCACAACTGTGGCTACTACGAAATAACTGGAACAAAATTGTATGAAGATGATTAAAATATTTATTAAAGCATTATAAAACTTGCACCGTGCTCTTTAAAGGTCCATAGGGAGGACTAACTTTTATTAAGTGGGACGAAGCAATTTCGTAGTCTTTTTAAAGCGACAGACTGCACGTTCGTCTATTTAAACTTACAATATACTCGTACAATATTTCAACGCTCTGGCTGTGACCCCGTTGAGACTTATGTAAACATGGAGCGGTTTTGTCGTGATTTTTTCTATTGGAAAGGGCCTTTGCTGATCCCGTACAATCCTTTGTCCTTTGAAACCTTTGTGTACAATTGATTTGAGTGAATTTTTGGGCAAGAATTTTCGCTGGATAATAGCGGCAAAGCGTTCTATTTCAACATAAATGCTACTCCCAAACGCGAATCTTGTAGACTGTTACAATTTGTCTAATGATATTATTATTTTTCTGCGACAGTTTCTGTTGAACACTTGAGTTATATGTTATTCATATTTTTTTCATATTATTATTCAATTATCGTTAGGTACAAATAATACTGAAGGTGGAAGCGGCCTCCGACTCCGCGGATGGTTGTGCCGCGGAGAAGAGGTAAAGGGTTGATTCGATTACGAATCCCCTCGCCGACTGCTCGCTGCGACAGTTGAGAGGAATATGGGCGGCTGGTGCCGCTTCGCTCGGGGGCGGTGGACATGGGGAAGTGCGACGCCCGCACAACACCGGGCAGTGATGTGTGGTGGCCTGCAGATGTTCCAACGGGTCACCACAGGAGGAGTTTTTTACACGGCTTGCCGTGTAAAAACAGACGCGGGTCCGCAAGGACACAGCGGTGCGTGGGGCCCGGGGATAAGGCCTGGCTGTGACTCAGGGTCCCATTATCACTGCCGATGGTGGAACATGGAGGCGGTTTTAGTGGGTAGGACCGGCGGGGCGACAAGTTCCGTCGGGTGAATCCCACACACCCCCTCGTCGATCGTCCCCGTCGACGAGGGATAGTGCGTAAACGCATTTCCCCTCCAAAAAAAAAGGTACAAATAATACAAATAAAGAAATTTGATTACAACTTTATATGTACAACTACAAGGTACGATAAAACTATATCCTGATCCACATTATATACATGTATTTAATATTCGCTTGTGCCTGCGTATTCGTCCACGTTGAAAATTGAAAAATATAACACCTGATAAATCTCTGATATCTTTATCGCTGTGACGACAGTGGCGCCCAATATACTAATAATATTATAAACAGAAAAGATTTTATGTGTGTATGTATGTTTGTACATACTCAAAAACTAGTAGACCGGTTTTAAAAATTCCTTCACCTGTAGAAAGCTAAATTATCAGCGTGTAACATAGGGTACTCACCCTCCCCATCTCCCCCCTTTACCTCCTCTATACAAATGTATGTTTGTAATGAATAAACTCAAAGACGACTGGACCGATTTTAAAAATTTTTTCACCTATAGAATGCTACATTATCAGCGAGTAATATTTTATAAAAGGACGCGGACGAAGTCGCGTACGACAGCTAGTTTTTTTAAATTTTGAGGCAATTTAAAACTTTTTAAAACCTCGGGAACCTAATATTTTTTCAGCATAAAAGGTTCTATGTGTTAATCTATGTAATCTGTTAAGTATTTTTTTTATGTGAAACAGTAACAAACATTCATCTATCCTCACAAAGTTTCGCATTTTATATTTCTGATATACATATACAAAATTTAGAACGAAAATGTTTGTAATGATTTACACTAAAAAATGGAATTAATTTTTGCTCCTTTTGAGCAATGATGAATTTAGAGATAATTGTGGATGTCTCGACAAATTGCGATATTCATTAAAGTTCCAAACTACTATTTATAACATTTATTTGTTCATATTTTGTCCGTGTGTTCGCGACATATCCACGCCTAGATGTCGCTATTGCATTCTATGGAAGTTGGTCTGCGTTTTTGTGTATAGGCGGCAATGAAAGACATAAAATAATTAATTGTTGTCTTTGTTGCAATCGAAGAGTGTCTTTGTCGAGGGTTTTGTAGTTAAAATAAATAGATCAAAATAAATAATAAAGCAATTCATTTGCCTATAATAATATCCCCATAGGATCAACCGAGATCAATATAAAGTGAGCTATTGAACACAGTGAGTCTAGTCTAGAAGTTAGAAAATGTACCTATATTATTAACTTGGAACCTATATATTGATGGATCAACAATCAATATTTGGGTAGAGTCAAGAACAACACCGAATATTGCTTATAAACCAGAGAAATGTTAATTCTTTTATCACCGCACTCTGTATCCGGTAATTAAGTTAAAATTTCCCCACATAGTTATTGTTCTGGTTGATTCCTTTTTGCTTCCGTCTGTTGCCGGCATAAAACATGTTCATAGCTGTTTAACGAGCTTCCCCTGTCTATTAAGTTTTATAGCACTATAATGCCGAGGAAGAGGGGCCACTTGAGTGCTGGTCTATAAAGAGTTTAGTATCGCTCCTATAAATCTGAATGCAAATATTGTTACAAGGAAAACTCTTTCTTCGCGAATTACAGTAGTTTGTGGCTTATTAATAAAATATTGATTTTGAACATTAAAATAAAACTGCTTATTTTATTTCTTGCTCTTTTATTATGTTGGATTTGATTAGACCTCTCCACTATATATTCTATAATTGAAAAATAGCACATTTTGACATAATAAAGACCTGTTTTCTTTCCCCGAAACAAATAAGTAATTATTGTAATCAAATATAATAAATAAATAATATTTTTATTTTTTTTCGAGCCCCTTGGTCTAAAGGTTTAGGTCGCACAGTCCACTTGTCTCGACCATTTCTCTCTTGGTAGAGAAATGTTCACTTTTTAGTACAGTTGGTCGCGATATATATAAACAAAGTCGGGTTTGTTCTAACACTTTTAACATAACTGGACCGATTTTCTTGGTTTTTGATTTGTTGTATTTGTCTCCGTCCTGCATAGCAGAATAACTTTTAAATACATTGGAAAATTGACGAAAAAAATAAAAGAAAGGAGAAAAAAAAATTGTAGATCCATTTGTTGCCTTTATTTGTTGCCTGCCTTTAGTGGCGGTAGAGATAGATAAGTGTAATAAAAAGTGAACATATTTCTATCAGGGGAGACAATGGCAGAGACGAGTGGACTGTGAGGTTTAGGTACTTGTATCAGCGCTCTCAGGGGTTCTGGGTTCGGTTCCCTACGGGAGCGTTGACGTACTCGCCAACTTTCTTGTTTTGAGTACTTTAATAGTAACTCGTACATGTTGTTTTATTTTGCCAACTTTTATATATCTTCATAGAAAAGGTTCCATGTAGCCAAGTTTGGAAACGTGGCTCTGGTCTTGATCCGGGAACTAGTGGCAGGGCACAACGCGTTAGGCATTTATTTAAGCAACCCGTCTGGCAACAGTAACCATCTCCTTACAGAAGACCAACGTGAAATAACATAGTTTTGTTTATTGAGTGATGAATAAGGGACGACAGAGCCTTTTTCCTCGTCCCTTTTATTCTACTATGGTCGGAAGCACATCTGCAGCACCTGTGGTGATGGTAGCATCAAGTGGAACGTCAGCCTGTCTGATGACCCTAACATTAAAAAAATTATTATTCCTTTAAATCAAGTATATAAAATAATTAAATGGTGTATAAATTTTATTAAGAAATACTTTAAAATTTAGTACGTCAAATCAGTGGATTGGTACGTCTGTTTATCCCTACCAGTGGGGATATCTTAGTAGGGATAAGGTGGAATGGGTGCGTAAATGTACTCTAATGTGCACTACATTTGCAGCTATATATATATATATATAATGTATTAGCTTTTGACCACGACTTCTCCCGCATGGAATATAAGGTACTCAATGTATTTTCAGAAATACTGATAACCTTTATACAAAATTTATTGGTTCCAAAATGGCATAACATTTGTTAATTTATTTCTTAACATAAAGATTAAAAGTAAATGACTTCAACAGGGGACCATTAAAATTTTTAAATAGCTTGTATAGAAGATTTGCAGCATTTGTTTCCCTTAAAATTCCCTTAAATTAACTTGTTCCCTGTTAAACCCCCTTGTTCCCTTAAATTAGTTAAGTAGTGAACGAAGTAATTTTTTTTTAAATGTTAAGTTCGTCAGACAGGCTTACGGTCCACTTGTTGGTAGGTGGCTACCGTCGCCTATAACACAAGCAACACAAAAGCTGCTACAAGTGCGCTGCCGACAACAGTAGGATTAAGGATAAGGGATTAGGAGGGGCATAGGGAAATGGGCTCTGGCATCCCTTACTCACTCACCGAAACACAACAGCACGCGTGCTGTTATTTCACGGTGGTTTTCTGTTAGGGGGTTGTTACCGCCGCCAGACGGGCTGCCCAAATGACTGCGAAACGCAGTGTGCCCTGCCACTACTTTCCAGATTCAGACCAGAGTCAAATTTGAAAAGTCCATTTTTTCAAAGTTGACCCTGCCGGGAATCGAACCCGGGAACTCTAGAACAAAGCGTTCAGGCAAGCACCCTAACCACTCATCCAACGGGCTCGTCAAAGAAATTTAATTCACATTAGTATAGTAAAAACCAACTAATAGTGTTTACAAATAGCTAAGAGTAAATAAAAAGAACATACGAAAACTCATAGGAATGAATTACGCCCCGTTGCTTTTACTAATTACGTAGGTGCTGTGTAGTCCAACATTTTACTTTTGACTTTGTTAAAGTTAGATGGACGGTTTTAACTCAAACTTTAACATTATGTACACGCTTATTCCAGAGTTTGACAGTTATATTTATCTTGGGAAAAAAGTTTCGTTAACTAGGGCAAGTAACGAAGAAGAAATAGATAGGAGAATAAACATAATCTGACAGAAATTTTGGTCGCTTAAAGAAATTTTAAAAGGAAATTATAAACTTGAAAAAAAACTGTAATCGAAACATGTCTTATGCCATGCTTACTGTACGGAAGCCAAACTTGGGTCTATACAAACAAAATTTAATCTAAAATTAATTCCTGTCAACATGCTATTGAAAGGAGCATTTTAAATTTGAGAAAAATTTACAAAATTAAAAACAGTCATACGACAAAAAACTAAACTTACAGATGCTCTCCAACAGGCATTAAAACTTAAGTGGCAATGGGCAGGTCACATTTCTAGAAACACAGATGAAAGATGGACCATAACGACAACGAGATGGAAAGGACCAGAAGGGAGAAGGAGTGTTTGACGTCTAAAGGAAAGGTGGTCAGATGACATTATAAAAATAGCAGGGAAAGATTGGCTAGATCTTGCTCGAGACCGGAAACAATGGAAAAAAATGGAGGAGGCTTTTACCCAAACAAGGGATCCACAAGCCCACAACTAGCTTATTTAAATTATTAAATAGATGTTATTGTTATTTTTGTTAATTGTTTGTGGAATAAATAAAGCTTTATTATTATTATTATTATTCCAGAGTCATAAATAGAGGCGCATCTTTTATTTTGTTCAAAGAAATAGCATTTTCGTTATTTGGTTTTCTAACCATCAATCAATTGAGCAGACCTTTGTTATGTACGATTGGCGGGCAGGCTGACTGTCCACTTGATGGTAGGTGGCTACCATCACCTATTTATATGAGCATTAATGCTGTAGAGATTGCCTTTGTGGTGCGGAACTCTATAAGATAAAAGATTAGGAGGGTGACTAATTATTACGTATAATTTTATAGTGTTATTAAATCACTAGTTGGTGCCCGCGACTCCGTCTGCGTTGAATAAATTAAATAACGCCTGTGACGACGGTGGCGCCGAATTTTTTAAATTTTTAGACTATTCGTCGGGAACCTAACATTTTGCCAGGTTAAAAAGTATACTATATGTTAATCCAGGTAATAAACTATATGTATGCCGAATTTCATCCAAATGCGTTCAGCAGTTTTTAGGTGAAACAGTAAGAAATATCTATCCATTCTCACAATTAGTATAATATTAGTAGGATAAGTGTACCTGTAATCATACAATTATTTATATAATTACTAGCGACTCGCCCCCGGCTTCGCCCGGGACGCAATTTTTATATATATGAACATTCCCCGTTTATCCCTTTTTCCATTACTGAAAACCGAATTAAAATCGGTCTACCCGTTCACGCGTGATGCCGTGACCAAGGGAAATGGGGATTCATTTTTATATATAAGAAGATTTGTTTGTCAATTTGGATGTACATTTTCCTTTAAAAAAAAACGGCTGAAATAATTATTATGATTGGATGTATTGACTGACTGACTTGCTCCAACATGCACCGCTCACTCGCGCTCTCAGAACCCTCAATCTAGTAGCTGATCAAATTGATATTTTTACTCACAGTGAATTCAAAAGAGCCACATTATTTATAATATATTTTAGAATATGTAAATATTTTTCTGTATTAATATACACCTAACAAATTTAGGTAAGTATATATAAATACTAGATGAAAACCCGGCTTCGCTCGGGTGTAATGTGACTCATAATGTACACATGTAGGTAGGTACAAAATGTAGGTAGATATTTCTGTAGTTATCGGTTCTCAAGCAATATTAAAGGCAAAGCGGCATAGATTTCGCTCAATGTTTGCGGCAAGACGTTTCGTTTTACACATGAGTCACAGTTCTTTGTAATGGACACTTTGTTTTTGAAATGAATGGTGCGACGAACGTATTGAGTGGCGAGGCGTATGTGCGCTAGTATGAATGAAACGGAACGTTTATTAACCACTCAAGATGTCACAGGTGTCAGTGAGTGACGTTTCGCTGGCATCCAATATGGCGACTGCGATATGTCTGTCAGCACCAAAGATAATTGTATTAGTGTATAGATGGAACAACAAAAATTGAAGATTCCTTCGATAATCGATACCCGTCTTTCTAATAGCTGCATGTCGTATGTTAAAAAGAGATAACAATAGCCGAATATGACGTCTTAAAACGCTGCGCGCCATAAAAGAGGAAACGTCATATTTGTTTATATCATGCTGGTTAACAAGCGCGTTTAGCTTTATGTGATTTAAAATACTTAAAAATCTGAAAGTGTGATTTCATAAATCTGTTGCTTGCCAAGAATGGCTTGTACTGTTCCCGTTTGTCCAAGTAGAGTGGGTGTTTTGAAGGAGAATAATGGAAACATATCATTTCACCGGTAAGTCGCACAGCTCGCACTCATTAATTTTGGTGTTTTGTAAACAAATTTTTATAATTATTTACTAAAAATGAATCATTGTACATGCATACACAGCTCTAAGGTTGATTTATTTAAAGAAAAGCTGGTATTTATAACTAAAATTTACAAAAACCAAAGTTAATCGGAATTTTTGACATTTGTCTTGCTTTATAGTGCTGTAGTCTGATCTTGATAAGTTTATCGATATCGATAACTAATTTATTTTTAGTAGAGTGTTGACAATTTCTAGCATTCACTGCAGGTTGAAAGTAATTTTTATCAATTTATAACAGATTTCCCAGATCGATTTTTAAAAAAACGTGGACAAAAAATGTAAGAAAAACCGACGATTGGAGAGCTTTGCAATATACAAGAATATGCTCGATGAACTTTGAAGATTCTTGCTTTCGCCAAGGATATCAGCGTAAAATTCTACACTCGTATGCAGTGCCGACAATATTCCCAAAATTACCACCATCGTGTAAACCAGTAAGTAATATCTATAAGTTATAAAGAAGTTATGCTTCAATCTATGAAAATTATGAAAATCTTTTGAATCATTAATAACCAAGAACTATTTCTTTTCAGAAATTACCCAGAAAAAGAAAACTTACTAATAAATACGTGGATACCCAAGCGTCAACATTAACTACAAGTCTTTAAATTAAAATGTTGACGAATCACAGATGAACGATTTCACAGATTAAAATGAAACGATATCACAGATTATCCAATCTGTGATATCGTTTCTAAAAATAAAACTTTAAGATTATCGAGTTTTTTTTCTCTCGTAATAAAATCCTACTCCCGTTCTACCCCTTAAGGATGGATTCTAAATATTTCTACTCAAAAAATAACTATTCTTTTGAAATATTTTGGTGAAATAAATGCGAGAGGTTGCATACAATCTCATACAACCGATTAGCAATGCGGCGAGTACCAGTACGCACCCACATTTTATTTATATTGAATAACCAAACAGTACACCGAAACGCATTTAGCCGTACTTTTTATCCGTCATATAATATATGACGGATAAAAAGTATGGCTAAAAAAGTTTTAAAATCTATATCAACGATATCTAGTTATCAATAAAAATGCACAGCACTATTATACGCTATCACTTTAGCTTGCATTGTATAGTCAAAATGGAGACATTCACTCAACTTCGACCCGACAGATTATATATGTATGTCTCTTTCAATCTTATGGCAATTTGAAGGTGTTAGAAAGAATAAAATATTGCTGCATTTTGTGATCCATCTATAGGTACAGACTAATACAACATCTTTGGTCAGCACCATTAGAATTTAACAAAATACTTGACTTACTTGAAATCTTTATTTTTTTATGTTTTATTATTCAGGTAAGGTTTCAATCGAGTCTACCGTACCCCTTGACGAAATTATTAATATATATTTAGTTTTAATTTAGTTACACTATCGTATTAGGATAAACCTGTAAAGATATATGTATTTATAAAAATATATATCTTTAATTGTTTGTTACAAAAAAATTAAGAATGAATCTAATGCGTAATAAAAATTAATATCACCAAATGAACATGGCGAGAGAAAACAAAGAACGACTTGATTTATGAGCCAGTACATATTTCTTCATTTACACTTTACTCCTTGCTTGAGAAATATAATTTTATGAATAATACTTTTTTAATTAATAGCTTTTTGGATATATATTGTCGCTGATAGATTCCTAATAACAATTGCAATATAAGTAGACTTGGAGCATGTGAACTTAAACAATAGTTGATACATACACAAGATTATACCCAATTCAAAATCAATCCACAGCAGGTACCGGCGTACAGCCTTCCCTACACAATCAATATCCATTAAGTATTGAAGAAGTAATAAAACACGGGCCGAATAATGAAAAACTCCTATCGTCCCACTAAATAACCAGCAAATGGCTCGGCGAAGGCCAACCCTTTAATGTCATACATTTCCAAAATACACTTCCTACTTCAGTTTCTGGAATAATTTATGCGTTGTGCGATTATTGATAAAACTATGACCGAATAGTTGCAGGTGTAAATAGTACCTACATTTTTAGTGGGAAGAAAGGAAGGAGAATGGAAGAAATGTTTCCTATGAATATAATATAAATATACTAGCTTTAATTGCCATCGTGAATTTAAATCAAAGAATTAAAAATAACAATAATTTCAAACTAAAGCAGTGCTCCCGATATTTCGAACTGGATTAATACCTATAAATACTTATAGTTTATGTCATAGATACATCGAAATATAACGTTCTAAATACCACAAATAGTGTAGCTATTTATCGGTGAATGAATTTTTAAAATCAATTCAGAAGTATCAGAAGATGCAAAAAAAAAACAGATTAAACTTTTTATAAAATGCGTATGTAGGGGTCGACGCACTCGGCCAAAAGTGCACGCTTGCAATTATTGCACGGTAGCGGTAGCGGAGGCCGAGGCTCGCCAGTCGTTCCCTATACATGGTTTAGCATAGTGCGCGTCTCGTGCTAACAACCTAGTTGCACACCTCATTGTTTAATTCTCGTAATTATAAGAACCTCATTTAATTGTGATAAAATATAGTTTCGTTATGTAAAATAGTTTTCCGTAATAAAGAAAGTTTAGCATATAAAAAGTTTTTCTACCGAACACTAAATAAACCTTCTGATAACCAAGTTCCAGTAACATAACTTACAAATTACAGACCCAAGTTATACGTAAAAAAGCTAGCTGAGCGTAACGAGCGAACTTGCTCTGTATTTTACTTTATTTGAGTAAATTGGGTATGATTAATTAATAAAATTAATTACAGTAGGTATTTATTGTTAAAATTATTAAATAATATTCTGATTTAACACAAAGTAACAATAATTTCATCGTTGATTTAATTTATTATTAGTTCAATTTAAATGTTCAAACACAGCGGTTTCTGAGTTTCTCAATGTGTAAAGAGTAATTTGAAAGACGTAAAGTACCTATTTGAAATAAATTTTCAATATTTGAATAATTTCCAGCCATATTTGCGGTAGTAGACAATTGAATAAGTCCAATTAATGTCATTAAAGTAAGCAATTCAAAGTTAATATGCAATATGCAAAGCCTAGATTAAGGTCACAAAGACAACCGAACGAAAGAAACTAAACTAATGCCAGCATTATACGTGGAAGTATTTACAATAGGTACTCACATTTGTAAAGATTCTTAAGTCGTTACTAGCAGCACTTTCCTATGTTATCTCTGCAATTTGTCAGAGAAGCTAAGAGCATTCTAACGAATAAAATAAATGCGGAAGTGAGTTGCTTGTTTGATTCGCTTTACGCCTTGTCCACCATGACCAACCATGAGCAACATGAAATTTTGAATACCTACAGGTTTTCAGGGATACAGAAAAAGACATCTCATGTTACCTTAAATTCAGAAGGTTTATTAATTTATAAGGTTATTATAATTTATAAGGTTTATTAAATTTATAAGGTTTAATTAGGTTGTTCTAAATGAATATTATGAGATAGATACTTCTTAAAGAATAAGCTTAATAAAAGAAATCAAAGACAAGTGAAAAAGATACACTGTTTTTATATAAAGTTTAAAGTACATTAGGATTATTCTAATCTTGCATTCGTTTCGGTTGCATTAAATTCAGTCTCTTCAGTTCTCTTTTTAAGTACTGTAAGGTTAACATCAAGACAGAACTATCAAAATGACTCTTTGAAACGTTTTTGATTACAAATTCCAACATTTCTACAGTAACGAGATCACATTGCTTACAAAATGGGAACAATAGCACATATATTAATTATAATTTAAGATAATTAAAGTTTAAAAAAATATGACAAATGTGGATGTTTACGAGCCGGAACCGAACGGTTAAGTCAGAAATAAGGCTTGCCTTAGCGCTCTGTCTTCAAGGTCCCGGATTCGACTCAGAAATAAGGCCAAATTTGGAAATGAATTTTTCAGAGTTTGTTCTGGTCTGGGTGGCACTCTACCTTACGGATCAACGGGCGGCCAGTCTGATGGCAATAACCACCCTGGAATAACACCACGGAAGACCACCGTGAAATAACAACATGTTTCCGGTTCTGTTTCCATGAGTCAGTAAGGGATGCAGAGGCCACTTCAATATTTCTTCCTAATCCTATTAAGCTCAGCAGCATACTTGTAGCACCTCTGGCGTTGCTTATGTCATAGGCGATGGTAGCCATCTACAATCAAGTGAACTGTCACCCTGACTGTAAAACTGTTTGTAAACATAAAATATGCAAAATAATAAAAGTCCATAATGAGATATTTTAAATTTTTATTTCATTGTGATAGTAAATAGACGTAAGGATTGTAAATAATAATATTACATTACTAATAATATAAGACTTATCTCTTAAATATTTTACAATTATGAGCATTAAAACATCGTGTCCCTTTCATAGATATGTACACCATCAGTTATTATTTTCTATTCTCTATTATACCTACTCCAATACTTAATAGGTATCTTGTAAAAGCTACCGTACAAGTTTTATAGTAAATTTTAAATATCGTGAATGTGTTTACTTTTTAAATTTAATTGCTAAAAATATTTTTTTATAAGTGCTACACTTTTACAAATAAAGTACAATACATAGGTCAGTAGAGATTTCTCGCCAAATAAGTTTTTTTTAAATTTTGGGAACTTAAGTTAATTTTAGGTTTCATTTAAGATTACTTTGTGTAAGTAATTGAAACTATGTTCAATGAATACTTCATTGAATTCTAGATCATAGATAAATTTTCTTTTTAGGTCACAAAGTAGCAATCCTTGTCCGTGGATCAGTCTTATTAGCTATAAAAGTTTAAAGTAGTAAGAAAAGTTGTTAGAGTAAAATACTCGGCGAGACATTGTTAAGAAGAAGGCTTTTAATAAATTCCAACTATTTTTACTTGGCCTTTATCTGTAAATATAACCATTTCAATAATTTTCTGTAATTTTTTTTTATTTTAATGTTCCATCCAAATATCACCTACGAAACAGCTCTGACTTACCGCTCAATATTAAGCATTTATATGAAAAAAAAAGCACTATAATTTTGTTTCCCTTAGCCACTGAAATGTAGCAATAATAAAATACCTACGACAAGTAGGTACCGATATCGATAAATATGCCACTACTTTTCATGGAAACGATATTACAGAGTATTTCGAAAATTTTAAATAAATGCAGAATATACTAAGTATCGAATGATCGAAATTAGGGATATAACATCGAGCGATAATTGGCGGATGTTGGAGAGCTTGCATGGTGTATTTGTTTCTAAATCCATAACTAATTTGAATTTTCCTTTAAAGTACAATCAATTTATCCACAAATCACACGAAATATTTAGTAAGAAGAAATCACGCATTAACCTAAATAAAATTATACAGGTAATTGTAAAAATTGGCACAAGACAATTTCAATTGCAAAACAAGTAGGTCAAAGATTGTTACAATTTTGAGTTATAGCTTTTCTTCGCAATTACTGAATTAGCAGCAAATCTTTATAATGTATTTCACAAATTTTCTTACAACATTTTTGTTATGTGTGTATTTCTAATAAAACTAATGTCAGTCGAATAAAGTAAAATTTTGTTATGTACTTATGTATAATTTCTAAATACTTAATCCCCGGTTGACAGTTTAAGAAATTATAGCTACCTATTAAGGAAATGTCTTTCATCGAATTAGAGGAGTACCTACGATAATTATATAAAACTGAGAAAAATTACAGATGCTTGAAATCTCCGAAAAATAGTATGAGGAAATAAAACCCTGACGAATACCGGAATGAGGAAATAAAACGTGAAGCTCGATGCATTAATTAATTTTAATTATATTAAAGATTTCAACAGTAAGTTTTCTTGTTATAAATTTTGGTAATAATTTGGTATAAATATCGATTTAATTCACTACAAAAGGTCATAATTAAGCTATTTTGATATAGGTACAATAATTTTCGATCTTAATTCGGTACAAAGTTCCATCACTAAGTTGTCTTGATAATAATTTCGATCTTTATTTGCTAAAAGATCTATAATTAATCTGGTCTGACATAAAATGTCGATCTCAATTTAATTCAATATTCCATTATTAAGCTGTTTTCATAAAAGTTAATTTCTAAATTCAATCCAGCCTATGTTTCCTTTCGTATTGAATATATAACTAAAAAAATTCATAACTGATGATTTTTAGAAAAATGATTTAATTTTAACATTGCTCCTAGATAGAAATGGCATTTTTTTTTAAATTTCATTCGATAAATACAGATATTTGAGATGATTCGTAAGACACGATTGGAGATTCCAACTGAAGCGTTTTTTTTAAGTAGCAAAGACATTTATTCAAACATTTTGAAAGATTCAACATTTTGATGTGACTTTAGATTACGCTTACCATGACTTTCACATTATGCTAACATAATTTAAACTGCCGTCATAATCAATTAATCAAAAACACATATTTGACATACACCCACTGATGGGGAGTGACGTAATATAAGAAACCATATTTCATCATCATTGTGATTATCAGCCCACACACATCCACAGCCGCTCCCTTAAGGTCTCCTAAGAAATCATATTTAAACCACACACTAAAAAATGGAAACAGTTTTATACAACAACAGACAAGATAGGTTGATTAATATTACATTATCAATTATACTGAAAAATAAATCTATGACAAGTGCGACACACGACTACCTAGTCAAGGGTAAATCTATACATAGTGGAGGGATTTATTGTAGTCTTAGCTTAGATTTTATATATATAAAATGTATAAAGCCTAATTCACCAACCTTTTCGAACAAAAATATAATTAGAATCACAATTTTACAACTTGAAAACAAAGCAAGTTTTGCGATGGAGAAGAGAGGACGCTGGCCCTGTCTCTCTGAAAGACACTATATCACTCAGCAAATCTGCTTATAGTCCAGTAGACTGATTGCAGATTATTGAAGAAGAAAAATCTCACTATTTTACTGACAAGCTTATATTGAATTCTTCATTAGTTTATCGGAAATTCTTGTATCTGCAGTGTTGAATAAGTTAATTGTTAAATTAGTTAGTGAATTGGTATTTATTGTAAAATACGATAAAGGGCATAGACAAATGTTAAGATAAGGCCTACTTTTACAATTCCTCTCCACCTGGTCCTCGAGCACCAGAATTCGATTTAAATACAATTATCTTGAAAAATGAGAGATCAAAATCATCGAAAGAATTTGTATTTTATCAAACTAAAAAAGTTGATTATTTTTCACTTTTTATTTTATATAGATATTGTCTAAAATAATTGTTGTCTTTATTATTTCGAATTACTTTAGAAGAACAAGTTATTTTTATGTAGTAGTGTAGTGACATGTAGTAAAAAACCTCTAAATAAATATAATCAAAATAATCTACATATTATTATACAAATAATTTCGATGAATTTTCGCAATCTACCCATCATTTAATTTAGTGCCTTAATGTTTATTAATTTTACACAATTGAAACTTTTCCTTAAATCTTAAAAAAAAAAATCATAATTGACTTCTAAGAATTATATCTTAGACAAACATTTATTGAAACAGATTACTTTTATCCTCCAATATGATCAAAAATATTTTGAAATAACCTTATGTACTCGCGGTTAGTTAATATATTTGACATTGGAATAGTTATTTTCTAAGAATTCATAAAAGAAGATTTATAAAAACTGCTACACATATAAACGGCATTAATATTACAATGCAAAAGAAAAGGAAAGTAAAAAGTAAAATTGTAAGGGCTATTAACTATAGCTGGAGTATGACATCGTCAGAAAAGTAGATAATAAATGTATTACGCACATGAGCATACCGACATGATTTGGAATGGAATCCATATACAAGAAATGAAATAACGACGTCAAATATTTATAAAGTGAAACATCAAATATCCTTCTCGCATATCATCACATATAGACCTTAGTACCACGTGGTATAACTACACTATCATAATTGATTAAGTATATAAAATCTGACATCGAAAAATTTCATCACACCCGGTGTTATCCTACATTTCAAATTATTACCACCTATAACGCATGTGCACTTTATACATTTCATTGGACCAAAATTCAACCTTCAATTATCTTGACATACACCTTAAAAACTAATATCGCTACTCCTAGAATATACAAAGTTATGGATGGGCCTACATTTAAGATAAGTATAGTCACAGTGGCCTAGCAACTAAAGGCGAAACAGAAACCTACCTGCGATTCAACTTTTTGTAAAGCTAATAAGATTTGTAGACATTACTTACAACAAAATTGCTTATAGATCAATAGAGACATCACTTTTTGCACATACAATAATGTAAAGTGGCACTGATATTATTTAAATTTATCCATAAAATTATTGTGCTAACCTTATTAACTATTAACGTGAATTTTAAAATCTACCCGCAGATTTAAATTTAATCTTTAACACTCAGTTAGTATGTAAATATACAAGAGAGTATGAATACAAAAATATCGTTTTAAGGATTGAAAAAACACACGCCATTCTAGACTATGGTCCCTCAAAAAGACACACATTTAAATTAAGAATAGGTCAAGTTCTGAGCTGATAGATTAGAAATTCGTTGTGACGTTCGAAAGTTTAAGCACTCACTTGAAATATCACTTGAAATGCACTCTGCTATCACAAAACGAAATCCCACAATTCACGGGAGTCTATTGCAGTAGCCGTGATTATAGTCTTAAAAATCGTCAGATTTAGGGCTTTGTACGGGACTTGGCCAAGGCGGCCTCATTTTTTCCAACACATATTTCAGTTGGAAACTGGTGTGGAAATGCTACAGATACTCGTCTATCTGGTCATAGTCCTCGTCTGGTGGGGAAGGCCCCGAAACCGAAAGAATGGGCAATCCAAAATGTTTCACCGTTTCAACGCTGCCAGTATCATCAGACTTGCTAGCTTCCTCATTTATAGTTTCCTCTCTAGGTGGCTTCGCTTTGCAAAGTCGCTCCGATGAATCGCTCATTGTCGTCAGCGGTATATTATCTGCTGATCTGTAATTTTAAATAGAAAATAGTTAAAACTAGTTTAAGTCCAAAATACAAAATCGTCAAAAACTCCCCAGTGCCAATAGAAGTTTTCGACTAATGTGTGTTGCCGGTGATGTCATATGGCGCTGAAACGTGGTCTCTAACTACGGGCCTCGTAAGAAAACTCAACGTCGCTATGCTCGGGGTTACACTGCGATATCGGATCAGGAATGAGAGGATCCATAGACGAACGAAAGTTATCGACATAAGCCGGCGGATTAGTAAGTTGAAGTGGTAGTGAGCCGGACACATAGTACGAAGAGCCAACGGCCGCTGGGGCCGGAAGGTTCTCGAGTGGAGGCCACGGACTGGCAAGTGCAGCGTAGGACGTCCACCCACAAGGTGGACATCGTCTATCAGCCTTATAAGGACCAACGACGGTGGATTCAGGCTGCTTCTGGAAAAAGGCCTTTCTCCAGCAGTAGAGGTACTACGGCTGAGATGATGATGATGAGTCTAATTTTAAATAATCTGTACTAATATATAAAATTGAAGAGTTTGTTTGTTTGTTTGAACGAGATAATCTCAGGAACTACTGGTTCGTATTGAAAAATTATTTTTGCATTGAATAGTCCATTTATCGAGGAAGGCTATAGGCTATATAACATTACGCTACGATAGTATTATACATATATAAGCAGTGTCCAGTACCGCGCGCCCCACGCGCACTCCACCGCCTTATGTGCCGCAGCGAAGCGTGGCCGAGTTCAGCTAGTAATACATAAATGCGATTTGAAACCACGTTTGCATAAGGGTTTTTGTCCTAACTTTGGCATGCGATTTATCCTATATAATAATTCCAGTCTAAACGAATGCTTATGTCATACGAACTCACAAATAAATATAAATTTAATACCATTCATAAAACGATCAACTAAAAAAGGAATGAATGAATGATAATATTCAAAAGTTATTATGCATACCTAGCCTTCCGACACAACTTGGACTGCGAGCCGTGCCTCCTTAAGAACTCGCCAGCATCGAAAGCAGCAAAGCCAGTGGGCTCAGCGGACACGAATATTGCAGAATTGACCCGCGGCCGTGTGCAACGCGATAGCAATCGTTCTTCGCATTCCAAGCTTTGCGTGTGAGTATGGGACCAACGCATGTGCTGTAACATAAAACATTCGTTAATGATAAAAATACAATAACAATGTTAAGCAGAGAGTGCTTGCAGTTGGAAATAGGACCTCAGCACCTTGAAGACATTATGCCTTTTTTTATGCTTATTAAGGTCAAATTTATTTATTTATTTCACATTTTTACAGCTACCAATACCAATTTTAAATTTAGAAACTACCATTTATTAGGGTGAAAAGATAACTCATATACATCAGAAATAAAATGTTAAATTTCTTTTTTATTTATTTTTAATTTGAACAACTTGTCAACATAAACGAAATAATTTATGATACTTTTCTATATGTTTTTAGTATTATGAATATATCAGTTTTTTTTATGTTAAGGTCGGCAGACAGGCAGACGGTCCACTTGATGGTAGGTGGCTACCGTCGCCTATAACACAAGAAACGCCAAAGCTGCTGCAAGTGCGCTGCCGACTGCAGTAGGATTAAGGATAAGGGATTAGGAGTGGATAGGGAAATGGGCTCTGGCATCCCTTACTCACTCACCGAAATACAACAGCACACGTGCTGTTATTTCACGGTGGTCTTCTGTAAGGGGGTGGTTACTGCCGCCAGACGGGCTGCCCAAATAGCTGCGAAAACGCAGTGTGCCCTGTCACTACTTTCCAAATCCAGACCAGAGCCAAATTTTGAAAATTTGATTTTTCAAAGTTGACCCTGCCGGGAATCGAACCCGGGAACCCTAGAACAGAGTGTTAAGGCAAGCACCCTAATCACTCATCCAACGGGCTCGTCAAAAAGTTACAGAGACTTGATCGATTTCGCCTTAATCGGTAATCGAATGTAAATAATTTGTGTTTTTTACATTTACCATTAAAATGCAAATACCTATATTTGTATTGCAATATTTATGTAAATGATTCCCACTTGGAACCAATGATACAAAATTAAAGTGTGCCAAAAACACATAATTTTTTGCACATTTGAACTTATTTGGACATTGATGGAAATAATTTTAATAAATATTCATAATTAATTAATTTTATAAGATAAAGCAAGATTATTTAATTAGAAAAAAGAAAAATATATAACAAAAATACCTATATCCAAAGGGAAATATTTAATAAATTTATAAGGTCGATAATTCAATACACACGAAGGTCTCCCAAACGCGTTTCCTAACTTACTGAAAATAATTTGGCCATAATACAATTAGTTAACTTTGCAATGCGATTAACCGCACAGATAACTTTACGACGACCCAAGAAGTGACAGAGCAAGTTTCTGGTACCCGCATATACGTTTGGGTACTCTCTCTATAATTAAGTATGTCCGTCCTATTTCAACTTCAGGTACTCTAAGACGAAATATTATGTCTTTAAACTAATTATATTTAATACATTTTATTTATTTCACTACATTTATGACTTTTATACGTTTATCTATAACAAAATTCGTTTTTATTTCATTTTTCTATAAACTTTAAAAGAGAAACTTTTTAATTGCGATGGTGATCAAAAATTCTAATAAAAGTATTTTATCGGTATGTTAAAATAATTTTAATAGAATGTTTGATGTAACTACATAATGTAAGATTAAAATTAATATCCATACATGATATTATCAATGGATATTATTTAAAAATTTAAAATTGTGTGTGCAAAAATAAAACGTGCAAGCGTAGCAAAGAACAATCACAGTGTTGAATTATTTGCAAATTGTGATAAGCCTATAAATTGTGACTTCAATTTTAACATTAGATATTAATTAATAAGTCAATTACGTAAAACAAAGACGATTAACAAGTTTTTACTCCCCATTGAAAGATCTTGTTCATTCCATACTTCATATTCAAGAATTACGTTCATTCAGACAGGGAAGTTAAATTATGGAAAATGTACGAACTCATTGATATAGTCACTTCAAGGCTGAGTAAAAAAAACTTAATTTATTGAAAGCATTAAATTTTTTTTTTAAACTAAGTATTTGTTAACTTGATTCTAAAACTTAAAAAAGGCCTCTCAGAAAAGTTATTATTCAAGAAATCATCTTTCACTTTGTTAAAGCTGTATTTAAACTTAAATAGGGTTAATGTAGATAAGTACTGGCATATGTATATATTATGTTTTATTTAAATATATAGCCCTGTAAAATACCTATACCTTTTTTATACTATTATATCTGAGGTGCGTTCCAGCACTCCATTCGAGCATAATTTGATCTGGACAAGATTTGATCATACCCATCATCATACCCTATCCGGGCGACCTGTCAGAGCTAATTAATTATGCTCTGCCTGCCGGAAAGGGTCAGTAGAGCAAAGTTAGTCTTGGTCGAAGAAGTGCTGGTACACGCCCCTGTATAGAATATTAAATATCTTAAAACAGAATTGTTAAAGTTATTAAAATAGCGATGGCGTTGTCTTATAACATTTTGACTCATAAATTTGTACATTTTACTAAGCTTTTAGTATTCTTGTATAAAAAAATTTCCTGTGCTTATAGATTTAGATATAGACAGAAAACGCATGTCTATACACAGAAAAACCCATTTAGGTATGTAAGATGATTATATACTCAGATTCGTTCCGTTATTAAACTTTCACAAGTATGTGTATAAAAAAAAACATTACATTTGGCTTTTGATTAATAACTCGTTAATAATATACTTAGCGTTATATGATATATTTAATATAATGTTACACAACATTTTTCACTATGAGTTGACCAGGAGGTGAACAATTTGTGGTTCCGATGCGGTTAGCGATGTGGAGTCCCTGGTTAAGTTACGACTTGTGCGCCACATTACGTGGTGAAAGGGTTGCTTAAATACTTGAAATTATTGTATAACTTTGTATGAGTATTAAAAATAATTTATAAAAAAATATTTTTATTTACTTCTCAACAGAATTAACTAGGTTTAGTGGTTATCAAAGGTAATCAATAATAATGCATAGATTGCAGTTCATTTTCGTTATTAGATTACTCATTATTATTATTATTTGAGAAACCTTCTCGAATAAGCATTTTGACCAATGAAGTAGAATCTGTTACATGTGGATTCGGCTAACGCTATTGATATTGTAACGCATTAGAACTTGTTGTATTTCGCTAACGAATAGATAAGTAATTAGGTATCCAGTTATTTATTGACACGAGGAAAATTATATACATTCAATTTTATATGTTTAAAGGAGAAACTCCAGCCGAGCTGACACACGCACTTTTTTATTTTTAGACTTGAAATTGGCCTACCCCTTACCAGTCTTACCATACAATATTGCTATCTATGTATATTAAGTATCCTATATCTATAAGAAGTTTTTTTTTTAATGTTAAGATCGGCAGACAGGCTGACGGTCCACTAAATGGTAGGTGGCTACCGTCGCCTATAACACAAGCAACACCACAGGTGCTGCAAGTGCGCTACCGACTACAGTAGGTTAAGGATAGGGGATTGGGAGGGGATAGGGAAATGGGCTCTGGCATCCCTTACTCACTCATCGAAAGACAACAGCACATGTGCAGTTCTTTCACGGTGGTCTTCTGTAAGGGGGTGGTTACTGCCGCCAGACGGGCTGCCCAAATGACTGCGAAACGCCGTGTGCCCTACCACTACTTTCCAGATCCAGACCGGAGCCTTTGAAGAGTTCATTTTCAAAGTTGACCCTGCCGGGAATCGAACCCGGGAACCCTAGAACAGAGCACCCTAACCGCTCATCCATCCTATATTATGTTAATCCAGGTTATAAACTACCTGTGTGCCAAATTTAATCCAAATTCGTTGAGCAGTTTTTACGTAAAGAGTAACAAAAATACATACTCACAAACTTTTGCATTTTCAATATTAATACGACAGTAGCATTCTAAAAAAGGGTGGTTTTTTGACAGCAAAAGGTCTGCCAATTTTATGATTGCAAGACGCATTATACTGAACTATTAGGTTTTAATGTTAATTATGTTTATCTTACATTTATCACATTAAATTCTAAATCTAAATATTCAGTCTCGTAAAAGGGTAAAGTTAAATAAGTATTTATTCATTTAGGTAACGCTGGAATAAATAGGCTAGGCGCCTAAGTAAACGCTTTTCGAGTCACGTAGGCCTTACCACGTATAATAACTACTGCCACTAAAAGAAAAGTTTGATTAGACAAACCTGCGTCGCATCAACTTTTAAAAGAATTATAGAACGAGCCACGAAACTTTAGTAAACAAAAAAAAATATTATGCTATTCTTGTTTCCACTGGGGATTGTGTGACCTCGCGTTAAAACACGAACTGTTGTTGGTTTTTATAACGGATGCATTATTGTTATTATGAAAATTTAAGTTTGTTCTTAATGAAAGGATCTTCATTCTATTTTAATTGTTGAATTTGAAACATTTTTTTTTGTCAAGGTAAGTATTCTCGAATATTTTTGTCTCTGTAATTTTAAAATAATCAAAGGGACTTATAATCTAGAACCTTTTTTTACTTGTTTTTAGTGCAAAATGTCATCTGGAAGCGTTCACTTGAAGTGAATTTAATTAAACAATGTATACATAAATAAGAAACTATAATCTATACATATAATAAAGTCATAAACGAGCTGTGTTTGTTTGTACATATTAAAAAAAAATTGTACAGGTTACATCAGCGAGGTTCTCGTAGTTTTTAGAACTTTTTTCTGTTTGTATGTGCATTTGTGCACGCTAATCTCAGAAATAGCTTAACCGATTTGAATGTGGTTTTCACTGATGTATTATAGCAAGCTTCCCGTAACATTAAGTGTTTGTTTCATTCCAATCGGTTCAGAAACAAAAAAAAGTTACGTGCTTTACCGAAGACCACGCGTACGAAGTTGCGGGCTCAGCTAATGAAGAATAGTTATTTTATTCGTCAATAATTAAATATGATTAAAGGCCTTTATTTAGTTAAAGAGGGAGTCAAAGAAAACCGCCTTCGTCTTGTCCACATGATGACTCGACTGTATTTGTATTAAACTTTCATTTAGTACAAGCTGTTGCTTAATACTTCAAGCGGCTTGTCATGGCAACTTTAGTAATTAACTTTGTACAAAGTTTTTTAACTACTATATTATACTCATTTACAAAAAAGCAGGCGAATTTGATTTTTTAATACAGTTGCTCAAAAAGTGGCGTATTGCAGGGACGTATAGCGTTCGGGATGTGGGCTATTACATACTCGTGCTTTTTTTTTACCTTTCCCGAACTCGTGCGTTCTCTTTCCCAACTGTCAAAATAATGTAAAAAGAAAAACCAACCATGAAGTTTTTACTAAAAAAAAATTCATAGAAGTTTTTATGATTCATGCAAATACGTATATTTCTAAAAAGAAGCTACTAATTTGTTTCAATATCAGATTTAATGATTTGATTGAATGAGTTAGGTTAGGTTTCATTTCATTTCATCTCATTAAATTTCATTTTCATTTCATATCAATAAAAAATTCTACTGAAGACTTGGCTGTATGGGCATAGTTTCCTTTGCCTACCAGAATGGGTGAAGAAAAAAAAATCTCTGCTTATATTCTACGGTTGGCGCCATTTTCCAGAAATTTTCTTTGCGAGTTTAGTTGTTTGTTTTATTAAATTGCTTCATTTTTTCGCAACTGTATTAAAAATAGTCGTTCAGTACACGTGCGGAACCGTCATTGCAACTTGTTCCGACTGTCAAGCCTCGCCTTCGGCTGCGCCTCGGCTCGGGTAGACATTTGTCGGAACTCTTTGCAATGACGGCCTTTCCGCACTTGTAATGAAATATACTATTTTCCCCGCTTGAGAAAAATACAATACGATAAAAGTTTAAAATTATGTAGGTTATGTGCCGTGATACTCAAAAAAGTAAAAAAGTACATTCCAAATTTAAATTTTTGACGAGTCCGTTGGATGAGTGCTTAGGGTGCTTGCCTTAACATTCTGTTCTAGGGGTTCGAATCCCGGCAGGGTCAACTTTGGAAATAAACTTTGGAAACTTTGGCCCTCATCTGGATCTGTTAGGGCACACTGCGTTTCGCAGTCATTTGGACAGCCCGCCCAGCGACAATAACCACCCCCTTGCAGAATAACACCGTGAAATAGCACGCGTGCTTTGTTGTGTTTCGATGAGTAAGTAAGGGAAGTCAGTGTCCATTTCCCTAACCCTTCCCAATCCCTTATCCTACTGTAGTCGGCAGCGCACTTGCAGCTCTTGTGACAGTGGACCGTCAGCCCCTCTGCCAACCTTAACATAAAAAAAGAGTTAATGAATGCAACTGTTTCTGTACTATTTTTTTTTAATGTTAAGATCGGCAGACAGGCTGACGGTTCACTTGATGGTAGGTGGCTACCGTCACCTATAACACAAGCAACGTCAAAGCAGCTGCAATTGCGCTGCCGACTACAGTAGGATTAAGGATAAGGGATTATGTGGGGATAGGGAAATGGGCTCTGGCATCGCATGACCATTTTTATTGAATTATCTCATTTCCTTGACATTTTAAAGTATTATTATTGTTATCGAAAATGAGAGATAAATAGACAACGATAACATTGTCTCTTTGTTTTTTTGCAAATGAATCCATTATCCTACAAAAACCGATTCATCTCACGCGTGTGCCAAGTGTCAAATCTTTTAAAACATTTTGGTACTGAGTTACAAACATTTTTATATTATTTATTGTAAAGATTTCGCACAATAACTGTTATCTCCATCATGGGATTTTTTATCGAGATAATGCATCCTATTTGAAAACTTTATCTATCCAAGGCCCTGTTTTAACAAAATCCATTTACATGTACTTGTAATGGAATAACAATAGAAATGCATAATCAGGACAAAAAGAAAACTTTTAGAATATCTCTAACTTCTTTTAGACGTGAAGAAATAATAAGATAAATGTATGCGAGTGAATCTTCAGAAATACCTGCCATTTAAGACACTGGGTTTTAGGATTTTGTAAAAGGTCACTTAGTGTGACGAACACATACTCGCTTTCATTATACTGTGAGTGGTTATTCAAAGTTAATGTTGTGTAAAGACATTTTGCAAAAAGGCATTGCGTGAACGTGGAGTATAAATAAGTTTTGCCTTGGATCCAATCTCAATCAGGCGACTTTTATGCAATGAGAACGATGCTTGTAATTGTATTTTACGGTGCACTACTATACAAATTTAATGTCATTCGAGCACGCACTGAGAACAGTGACTTTGTCCTATATAAAGTGAACTAAATAAAATGAAAAAAGGAAACCAGTTCGAGAAATGCAATACCAGATCAACATTCATCAATATAAACTAAGTAAACGCCTTGGCTAATTACCAAACTTTTCGGACAGTTAAAAATGAGATATAGTAAAATCTGTTTTAAGGAACCATGTAGTAAAATATGTTAAGTAAAATCCATTTATTAAGATCAAAAATGACAAATGCTCTACCAACACTAAGAACAAAGAAAATGGTAAGAATGGGGGAATGAGCTCTGGCGTATCTTACTTACTCACCACAAAACAACAATTCACATTATATTGTTTCACTGTCGCGGAAGTGGTTACTGTCGCCACAAACAAAAAAAACTAAAAAAAAAAATATTAAAAAAAATTGCGTTGCGCTTGCCGGTCCGTGGCCTTCACTCGAGAGCCTTCCGGCCCCAGCAGCCATCGGCTGTCCGCTCTCCATACTATGTATCTTTCCACTTACTAATCCGCCGGGTTATATCGGTAACTTTCGTTCATCTACAAATTTCCTCATTCCTGATTCGACCTTGCAGTGTAACCTCGAGCATAGCCTCTCCAGAGCCCATTTTCCTATTGAATACTGTAGTCGGCAGCGCACTTGCAGCAGCTGTGGCGTTGTTTGTGTTATAAGCAACGGCCACCTACCATCAAGAGGACCGTTAGCCTGAGATGAGTTTTTGAAACCCTCCTACGGTCGTAGAAAAAAAAATTTTTTTTAATCATTTCTTCCCGATTGAAAATTTATCAAATTATAATTAACCTAATATCTTGACGAAAAATCTTATAGTGGTGCATATACGCTAGCTGATTATACGAACTTGAAAAAAAAAGTGATTTCTTCTCAGCAATGGGCTTAGTAATTTTTTAGCCCCGAAGTAGTAATTTTAGTAATTTAACTTAGTAATTTTTGACTTTTGTCTTTTCAGGATATTAATTGACAATGTTTTCACAGCGATACAGCCAGCTGACATTTTAATTTTTTTATAATAGCGTATAAACTGTCATCTGATAAATTTTTAACTGAGAGATTTCTTTTCCAGATTTTTTTTAAATATCAGGTGATCAACTGACGTATAATCAGCTGACTATTTTTTCTTCCTATAATCTGATTTTGCAATTGGGAGGAAATGAGATGTCGTGGTGATATAGAACATATTTCTCTCTGTATTATATATCCATTTATTCATCGCTTAATAAATCATGGGGCACATAATAACGGGGACCTTCATATATACATATTAGAATCCGGCTGTGTCGGGCTGCCTTCGGAAAGCTACGTCATCTGTTCTCCTCACCACTGCCGCAATGCCTGAAGACCAAGTTATATAATCAGTGCATTCTGCTAGTGATGACGTATGGTGTCAAAACGTGGCCTCTCACGGCACGCTCAGCGAGCTATAGAGCGAGCTATGCTCGGATTGTCTTTGGTGGATAGGATCAGAAACTTTGAAATTCTCCGAAGAAACAAGGTTATCGACGTAGCCAAGAAAATGAGCAAGTTGAAATGGTATATATATATATACTTCTTAGATATTTTTTTTATAATACTAGAAATTATTTTTAAAATTTAATACTTGAAATGACAAGGATGTTAAATTTATGACTTTTTAGATGTAAACTACTATTTAACATTAAAAAAAAAATCGTTTTATGATTAATAAATTACATCTGTTAATATTAGAACAGCTTCCATTATTCCCCGTTACATTTATTACTTATATTTTTATTTAAGGGTGCCGCATGGCTGTGAGTGCAACTCCAGGCTGTGCAAATACTAGCTTCGTCTGTGACAAAAACACACTTTCAAAGTAAACGCTTCGACAAGGCTTTGCAAGTTGGCAGACTAGAATGTTGCCTCAAATTTCATTCTGTGCACTGTGCGGAGTTTGTCATCGAATGAACCCATTCCGAAAGCGACTTTTTCATTCAAATCCATCCTGCTGCAACGATCTCTGCTACAAACAGGTGTTATCGTCGGCGAGTGCAAAAACGCGTATGTGTTAGCGTGCGTGTAAAATAGCAAATAACGTGGTGGCTGTAGCGCGCCGGCTACGGCTTACTTGGTGGTCGCAACCCGAGCACCGGCATTGGCAGAGATCGCAAGCCCGCGCTTTAGCGCGGGCGAGACTCCGCTAGCTGACGTGTGTATGCTCGTCTTGGGCGGCATGCAGCAATGCGAATTGACACCCACAGTCCTGTGCACTGCGCCTCGGGTATTGGAAGCAACGGTCCAGAAGACAGCATACGTCCTGCACACCACACCAGTTAATCACGCGCTTCCACCGCCTGTCACTGTCACCCTACGAGAAACGGACTATTTGAAATTGAAGTGTGTTTGTGGTAGTGTTCACATTGTGTTTCTACATTATATTTTCATTGGTTTCATTGTTTCGATAAAGCGTTTAATAAACAATCATCGACTGGATATAACTTCTTTAATAAATTTAGCATACTAAGGAGCCCTACAAACAGATCATCGCCTGTTCTTTTTACAAAGGATGTTCTATATGTTTTTAAATGATTATTTCGATTATAAAGGCATACATGCAGTAATAGTCTCTAAGACGGTGAAATTTGCGTGCATTTTTGAGTACAAATTAAGTTCTATGCCAAAATTCACAGCGCTCTTAGGTTATTAACCTTTTCTTTTATTATTTTAAAAAATAAATACTTTTACAAGAATGGCTAATCATTACTTTTACAATAAAGTGCTTTGGATGTTCAAGCTTTACACCATGTAATTAACGATTTAATGAAGAAACAAAAACAATTAACGATTGTCTGATTTATTTAATCATTAAGTATATTAATCGTGTAATGACTATTTTAGAAATAAAATGCTTTGGGATATAATAAGTGTAGCTTTATTATTGTTGTATATAGTTTTATAATTAGTTGTAATAACGATACATATTATAGTTATTATTTTACATTTTTAAATAAAAAAATTGTCAGTGATTCAAAAGTGCTTATATATAAAAATAAAATTTGAATTCGAATTTTAAATGTTTAAGGAGACACGTGTGTGTATAGAGAAATAGAGAAATGCGTGTATGAAAATGGATTGATTATGACTTAGTTAAAAAAGTCAAGGACAGTAATATTTGTAAAGTTTAGAGGTCAAATATAAATGTAGATCGACCGAACTACTAAACTCCAATGGAATAAGTCTTCCCACGCTACCGAGACCTTTTTAACTTAACCATTAACTCATCGTTAATGGACAAAAGCATAAAAAATATTAAATTTTTGTCACGTCGAAAGCGTTTATTAAACATACACATTAACACAACTACATCTTGTTATCGTAGAACTTTATCAGTCACCATTAAATATAATTACGTGAGAATGAACAATTTATTAATAACGAGCGACCCGGCCCTGTCTTCGCATATGCTTTTCCCGTCTACAAATTATATACACAAACTTTGCCCGTTTATCGCTTCTTCCAAGAGTGAAAACTATATTAAAATCCATTGAATGGTTTCGAAGAAGTTAGTGAAGAAAGGAAATTTTATGAGGAGTAAAATTAATACAAGCGCTAACTAAAAAGCGTTACGTTATCTGTCTCTTTGACATCTGTGCGACAACTGACGCACTTATTTATGTTCGCTAAATCTATTGTAGTATAACAAGAAACAAACGTCGAAATCAGCACGAAAAGTGTATAGTCCGCGTTGAGTAATGTTAGTGAAACGAGAGCGCGTTATAACCTGCCTGCGCAGCGACATCCGTCGTCGAAAAATGAACTATTTGAACTTGTAAAACGTAGTGACATCTGTGTATATCGAACGTAACTAACACAACTTTTGTTGGAACACGTGAAATCTGAGTATGCAGAATGTAACTAAATAATATAAAGTAATTAGGTATCCATTTATATGTATATTATCCATTTATATGGCTTCAGAAATCCATGGTGCTTTGCATCTTTTTAAAACTAAGAACTAGATGGCATTTCGATCACGTTACAGCTTCATTTTTGTGATATTAGTAATAAGATTCAAGTTGCCAATGTATTAAATTTTTGAGTTCTCATTTATATGTAATAAATCTTAGATACATTTACGGAATAGATTGAGTGATATCTTGAATTTATATACAATAGTTTCTTATCATTTAACTAGATGGTGTGATGCACTGTTTGTGTCGGATACTTCTGTGAAACCACGGCGAAGGGAATAGGCATCATTTTAAGCAATAACTCTAGAGAAGCCACGAGATATTGTTACATGATTTTTAGTGAAACACAAATTACATAGTTAACTAGACAAGTTATTCAAGTTATTCAGTATGAATAACTTTGATTACCTCCTCTATATAAATAGAAATGCATTTCAATGTAAAAAATGCAATTTCATTAATCATATCTGGAAACATTAACCCCGCTGTGACTCTAACTGTAAGCTAAGCTCAACTAAAAGCTTTATGAAACATTAAAAAAGCTTAAAGCAATATTGCAACACTATGTGCTTTCTACAAATGAACATTAAGGTATTTTATTATATTTTTATGTCTACAATAACATTTTATTCTTAGGTTAATATTGAAATAGTAAAAGTGGCGACCGATAGGAAGATACGTTTATTGGCTACATACTGGCAATAAAAATAACAATGATGACACAGTCTTTTGATGGTATTTTAGAAGTAGAAAACAATAATTCCTGTTATTTCACTTGGTATTGTGTATTTGTAAGGGGATGGTTACTGCCGCCAGACGGGCTGTCCAATTGACATAAAGTGATTCTAAATATATGCAACAAAAATTCTGGAGCTAGTAATTCCAAATACTAAGTTTCAGATACTGCTTAAAGAACTACTTTTAATGCATATAAACTTCTTAAATAATTAAATAAAAATATTTAAAATAAATTCTAGAGACGATTAGACGAGCCAGAGATTCTTCGTGAGTGGCATATTTAGAGCTCAGAGACGAGGCACCTTGTTTACATTGCTTCGGAATTGAGTTATCCTCGAGACAGCTTGAAGGGTATTGCCTCAGCAATCTTACCGCATCTAACTCTTTATGGTCCCGTTTAGTGTAATCAACGAATGGCAATTTTCAACATTATCATCGTAGTAAAGTTATGAAAGCATTGTAATATTTTTTTATATAATCCATAATGCTTATAACTTTAACTCCATAAACTATAAACCCTTTAACGGATTCAAGCTAAAATTTATGGGATTTTGATGATTTTTATTTCAGACAAAACTTGAGCCCTAGAAAAGGTTACGGTATCGGTCATATATGGTGATTTTGTTGCGTATGAAGAATATAATTGTAAAAAATCATTTAAGACTTTTGGGAATGAGTAAAATGTTTTTTAAAGCATTTATTTTCAGTCAATTATTAAAACTATTGCGACTTTTGAGTTACATTGGGTCGAAATCGAAATTTATAGATTCGGTGAAAAATTACTGCCCGAATGTGAAAATATTGTCATGAATTATGAATACTTCTCATGAAAACTTGAATACATTGTCATGACTTCTTCATAAATATCATAATATATTTTACAAACCCAACTAAATCTATCTCTATATATAAAAATGAATCCCCATTTCCCTTGGTCACGGCGTCACGCGTGAACGGGTAGACCGATTTTAATTCGGTTTTCACTAATGGAAAGAGGGACAAACGGGGAATGTTTATATATATACAAGTTGTACCCTAGGGGAAGCCGAGGGCGGGTCGCTAGTCTTATATATAAAAATGAATCCCCATTTCCCTTGGTCACGGCGTCACGCGTGAACGGGTAGACCGATTTTAATTCGGTTTTGACTAATGGAAAGAGGGATAAACGGGGAATGTTTTAGGGTATATAAAAATTGCACGCCGGGCGAAGCCGGGGGCGGGCCGCTAGTCTTATATATAAAAATGAATTCCTATTTCTCCTGGTCACGGCATCACGCGTGAACGGGTAGACCGATTTTAATTCGGTTTTCGCTAATGGAAAGAGGGATAAACGGGGAATGTTTTACGGTATATAAAAATTGCACGCCGGGCGAAGCCGGGTTCGGGTCGCTAGTCACTTATAAAAATATTAATGTTTTTGCCAGTGATTTCGTACGCGCTCTCGGTTCCTCGGAAACAGTACTTTTCTGGAAGAAAGGTACTGTATTGTCCTTTTCTTTATCCCTAACAACGTGTACCTATGCATGAAAAAAAGAAAACAATTATTCTAATAATGTTAGAACGTAGCTTTAATTATCACAATATTTAAATCAATGCAACAGGAATGAGGCTAATCTCTTTTGAGGAACGACTCAAGTCAATTTCCTTTACAAACTAATATCAACCTCTTCGAAGCAGAGTATGAATAAGTCGGGTATACGGGCATCTTAAGCTTTCGAATTTCATGGTCCGATTCGCGTAGTGAAAGAACTGATATATTTTATCGCTCACTTTCAGAAATTCTATTTGGCGAGACCGACTTTGGCGTTGAAGGTTTAACGGAATAAAGAAATCTGACATAATAATGTTAAGTGGATAATTTGTTATTTCAAAAAATCCATCCCTGTGTTTTTTTTTTTGTCATATAAGCAACAATTATTCACATGTTGACTTGTCACAACGGAAATCATTTGTCCTAGCTAATATTTATAAATTTTAATGCGAAATTGAGTTCGTTTATTTGTTACGCTTTCATTTATAGTTATTTAAAAGTTAAAAAAAAACCCTTATTATACTTTAGAAAATAGATTCCTAATATACATTGAAAAAAAAAAAAAGTTATGTCACGAATTAATTCGTTTGACCTTTAACTTTGAAAACATCAATATCATAAACCTTTATCGGGGATGTCATATGATGAAAACATACGAGTAATGGTAGTTGAACTGTACCCATCGCTTTTACAACTTAATTCGCAGGTTTGATTGTATTAAATACCATAGCATACAAATATAGTGATGGCGTATTCGTGTTAGCATTACGATAATTGTTCGAAATAACGTTACGTAATTAGCGTGGAGACACCATATCTAAATAATTATATTTAATGGAACAAATGTTGTTAAAGAAATAATACCTGTGTATTTAATTGCACATTTATTTATATTATATTAATTGATTTATATTATATTAATTGAATTTATATTATTTACTTCATTAATTGAATTAATGAAGTAAGTTGATTAATGAAGTAATAATTTAGCAAACATTGTTGCCGAAGCAACATATCGAACTATATATTACTGAGTTAGAATCTAGAACAGAATGTTTTGAGTAGTCCAAAAAGCACTTCAACATAAAAGCTGAGACCAAAAATTGGTAGGACTTTTTTTAAAAAAAATTTCATTCATGTTTCCAGTCTATTTCGTCGTCTTCAAAGTGATCTCCGGCGGATACAATATGCACTTATGCTAACGACAGTTGCTAAAGCGATTTTTGGAATGGCCTTCAGCTCTCTCTTCAATGCGGCTTGTATCTCTTCTAGTAACTCAAAACTGGAGTGGCCTTTTTAATTTAGCAAATAGTCAAAAGACACACGGGACCAGATCAGGCGAATACGGTGGCTGCGGAACAATATGAGTAGAGTTTTTGGGAAAAAAAGTCACGAAGAACCAATGTGGGATGGCGCATTATCGTGATGAAAAAATTAATTGTTATCTCTCCATAAATCTCGCCTTTTGAAACGAATAGCTTCGCTCAAACGACGCGTAACTCTCAGATAATATTCCTTGTTGATTGTTTGGCCCGGCGGAAGAAACTCATAATGCACAACACCACGATAATCGAAAAAAAAAAAAAAAAAAAAACTCAACATAACCTTGATTTAAGGCGACTTTGGCCGTGAACTTTTGGGTCTTGGCTCACCTTTGGCACAATATTCGCTCGATTGATCGCTTGTTTTGGAGTCGTAAGCATAGATCCAAGTCTCGTGTCCCGTAATAATGTGTTTGTAGACCGATTAATAGCCAGAATTATCTAATCACAGAGTTAAATACGAAATTCTTGTTTCAAATAAATTGATTGTTTTTGGTACCAATCGAGATCTGACGCGATTGAGGCCCAAAATATTTATTACAATAGTAGTTTTGATCATTTTGAAATGCCTAAGGCTTCATCAAGACCTAAGGTTATTAACCGATGATTTTCTAATACATTTTTTTAAATTTGTTCTATGTGAGCCTCAGCAGTTGATGTTGATGGTCGTCCCGGACGTGTTTCGTGTTCAACGCGTTCTCCACCTTCTTTGAACAAATGTGTACCTATCAAAAACGGTTTCTCTCGAATGGAAAGAGCATGAAAGGCCTTCTGCAACATTTCGAACGTTTCTGTAGCGGTAATTTCATTCTGCATACAAAATTTAATGCAAATTTTTTGCTCAAATAAAAAATCGTAATCATTATAAAAATGATTACGATTCAGTTCAATTTTGGCGTCTGTTCGGCGCCAAAAGTGTGACAACAAAACAAAAGTGACAGCTCGACTGTATTATCGCACATGCCCGAAATCGAATCTGTATCACCATTTTTATCTTTTTATGAAGTTCCTGCCTTTATACAGGATCCGCTCAAGTATTGGACAGTATTGTAAGAATGTATACTTCTCTATACAAGTGTATTGTCTATATAAATTCTACATTCACGTTTTTTAGTCCATTAGCACATGCACATCATATTTATTTCTGATAAAATGAAACAAATTGAATTACGAGCTATTAAGACGGATTTGATTGTTTGGAACATAAAAAGTATACGTTAGCGTTTTTAACAAAGGTCGAATATATAAGTTTAAAATGACAGTTGTCAGTCATCAGTCACAGATTGAGACTTGAACTGTATAGTCGATCAACCTTAATACGTAGCTTAAACCTTAAACCGTAGCGTCATACAGTACGTGGCCGTAGCTCGGGGACATTTCTTTCGTTGTTATCGTTTCTGCGATCGGTACATTGCCCATTGCCAATTCAGATTGCTTATTCTAAAACGGTAATGCGATGTTTACATTCCCAATACGTATTTCTTTATCTTATTATGCAGAGAAAATTCGAACTCAACCATTTTCAAAACACGCTGATTGATTTTAATGTTGTTTGTACCTTGTACCGACAATACTTAAAAGATAACAAGTTTGTAGGTAGACGTAAATGATTGTAAATGATATTGTAGAATAGTCGACAGTGCAATTACATTCTGCCGGTTATGTTTGTGTTGCTACGTTCAGCCTACGCAGCAACTTTAGCTTATTTATTGATAAAAGAAACGGGACAAGTGCGAGTTGAACTCGCGTGAAGAGGGTTTCGTACGATGTTACCTATTCGCACAATATTGAGTGATTTACCATGTTATTTTAATATCATGGACTTCTTATAAGTTTTCCTATAATCTATAAGTAGAAAACTAATTTCTGTATTTTTTTTTCAAAATTTTAGGTTCAGTAGTTTCGGAGATAGGGGGGAAGGGGGAATGGTCGGACAGACGGACACACGAGTGATCCTAGGGTTCCGTTTTTTTATTAGGACGTGCGGAACCCTAAAATATTTGAATGTTTCTCAATCACGCGAAAACAATAAACGAAAATAAATCTCAAAGTAGAAAGATTAAATTTTGAATTAAAAATACTCTTATTTATCTTTAATTATTATATCTCCTTTGGACATGACGCAAGCAGGGTCAGTGAAATAAAAAAAAATAGATAACAAAAACTCTGATACTGTGTCCGCAAACACACTATGGCTGAATACACAACTTTTATTTGCCAGACACACTATTCGTTTGTAAGGCATTTTTCTAAAGCCCTTTTGATAGTTCAAGAACTCCCACCATTAGATTCGCACCCAAAAAAAATCCCAAATGACCTCTTTGATACGAATTACCGAAATACAGTAGGTATATAAACACTTCGTCGTTACAAGCTGGAAATTCTTGTTCACACATCGTCAGTTAATTTAAGACGTATTTAGTGTCTGCAGTGATTTATCAGACTTATATTTACGCTCGTTTGCAACGCCATTTATCTTTGGTCTAATTAGATAATTTTGTTATGTTATTCAATGCAGAGAATTTGTTTTTTCTCAATATTAGAGCAATGATAAGTGTATTGCTCTAACATAGACGGAAACATCTTTAAGTATTCTTTTGCTAACATTTTGCGTAAATCCATAGTGTATGTCCACTTGTCGGACTGTGATGAAATGCGGTCTGTGAATGCAATGATCTCACAGAAACAATTATTTCGCAACTTTTTAATTATTACGAGTTAATTTATTTATTTATAAATTAAACACTTAATATTAACTGAGATTATTATTAAAACTGTTAATTAATTATCTTCGTTAGAAGTATGATGATATTGAGGAGGAGGTTCAATAAAATGGCATTATGAAAGAATATTATGTAGTGATAAATATTAAAAAAAAAATTAAATAACTATTTTGTAAAAAGTTCTTTTTGTATTGTATTCGTTTTTTGCTACGGCCTTTGCTACGGCCTTTGCTACGTATGCTACAAAATAGCTACGAGATTGTCACTATTCCGGGAAAATCACAATGACTGTCAGAAATTGATTTATTGTTGAATAAAGCAAGTGGCTACGAATATTATTGAAAAGTTTTATATCAAGTAAAGACACAAAATGGACAAGTTTAAGTACAATTATAAATTTTAAAACTGAAAAATTATAAATAATAAAGTTATAATAATAAGCTGAAAATATGTTCCAGTTTAAAGACTTTTGAATAACACAACTGTTGTACAAGAGCAGTTTAGTTTCACTATTATTGAACACTGTAGATGTAGAATTAGTTATAATTTTAAAAAGTGGCCCGAGGTTAATCGTTTGTGATGGCTATTGTCAGCTATTTTTATTCTCAACTCCTTTTATTTGAGGTCGAGTGCACCTCATGCCCGATTTACTCTTGTTACCCCCTTTACTTATTTTATACGTAGTTTCACTTAATGTCGAAACGTCTAAACCATACAGACCTTTCTAGACCCTCATTCCCGATTCAATTATTTAACCTTTTTGGGAATGTGATGTTATATTGATTACCATTGTAGACATAAAAGTGTTACAATCTTTTTCACTAAATTTATTGCACTTTAAAAATAAAATATCTATACATATAATAAAATAGTAAACGAGCCGTGTCTGTAGGTTAAATATTAAAAAAAAAAAAAAAAAAAAAAAAAAAAAAAAAAAAAAAAAAACATTTTATACACTTTGTTGCCGAGATCAAAAAAATAGTTTTCAGAATATTTAACTGTCTGTCTGTGCGTTTGTGCATGCTAATCCCAGAATCGGCTTATCCGATTTGAATGCGCGTTTCACTGATGTATTATCAAGCTTCCTGTAACATTTACTGTTTGTTTCATTCCAATCGCTTTATAAAATAAGAGTTACGCGCTGTACCGAATATCACGCGTACAAAGTTGCGGGCTCAGCTACTACTTTATAAAAGTTGAAATAAACAATGTTAGTTTTACAAATAATCAAAATTTCAATAGATATAGTTATAACTTATAAGAGAAACAGTGCATATTTTAGCGGGATATAAGGCCGCCTTTCCACCTGCAAGGAAATTTCCCGCTAGAAATGTCCGATAATCTGTCCGACAGTAACTTGCAAGTGTAAACCCCGCAGCAAGAGCTGTCGCGACAGCACGAAGTTTTCTTGCAGGTGGAAAGGCGGCCTAAGTCTTGCTAATCCATAAAAAGTAAAGGATACCAAATTTCCAGGTATGAACATTTATTCGTATCTTCAACTTGGCTTCTAATTTTTCTTATATCATTTATCCCATATCTTTTACTATATTACTTTCATTTATTTTATCTCTGACATTATGAAGTTTTAGATGTTTTATGCTAATTAATTTGCAAAACTTTTAGTAGTTTACCATTGCATTCGACTTAAAATTTAAAATAAAAAACTACTTAACCAACGTTTTAAATAAAATAATAATAACAATTGAATGGTCAATGTTTATTCTAGTAGAACCAAACATGAATCTAGGCTCTCTTTTCATTGAACTAGATAATATCAATTGACAAAGAATATGAAACCCATATTATCTCAGCATTGAGGGCTGCAGAAAATAATAAAGAGGTTAAAGCGTGTTTATTAGACGCATAAGATAAATGGTATTAGAAAGAACGCAAATCCATTGCAATACATCACCATGGACGCTACATACCTACGTTTTAAGTTAATTGATTGGCAATGTGTGAAGGTTTTTCACGTTAAATCGAAGTGAATAGGAGGTGGATTTCGACAAAAAAGGTCGTTAGTAGAATTAAGGGATAATAAACTTAAGACATATTAGGAGAGAGCATGTTTCAGTTTGAGAGAGTAAATTAATCTAATTATTTTATGTGATTCTGTTCAATCGAATGTCAGCCTTTGTAAAAGATCGATAAATTATAGAATCACAGTGGAACTATTGATGTTACGTTATTAAAGACACACAATTCCCTTTGGTAAAAATATGATTAAAAAACGGGACAAGTGCGAGTTGAACTCGCAAGAAGAGGGTTCCGTACGATGTTACCTATCCGCACAATATTGAGTGATTTACCATGTGATTTTAATATCATGGACTTCTTATAGGTTTTCATATAATCTATAAGTAGAAAACTAATTTTTTATTTTTTTTCAAAATTTTAGGTTCAGTAGATAAGGAGGGGATAAGGGATGGGGGGGATGGCCGGACAGACGGACACACGAGTGATCTATAAGGGAATCGTTTTTTTATTCGGACGTACGGAACCCTAAAAAGAAGAACTTGTATCCATACTGCATTTTGAAGTCGTAAAGTTCATGTGTGTGATCTGTTTCGGTGAATGAATGATGGATGCCACAGCAAATTTCTCTTATCTTCTCAACTTAGTCTCTTACCTATATATCTACTTATCAAGTTCACATTTTTTTTAGAGATTATTAATCCAGTTTTAATCTATCTGTTTCTTCTCTCACTTCTATACCACCCGCGCGAAATCATTGGCGGGTCGCTAGAATACTACAATATAATAAGATGCTTTATGATGTGGTACCACGAGATATATCTTCTACTCGTACATCCGCTGTATCTTTAGAACATTTTTTTACTCAATTCGACGCATTTCCTTACATTCGTCTATAATATACTATACTAATATTATAAAGAGAAAAGATTTGTATTTTTGTATGTTTGTAATGAATAAACTCAAAGACTACAGGACCGATTTTAAAAATTCTTTCACCTATAGAAAGCTACATTAACAGCGAGTAACATAAGCTACTCACCGTTTTTCACGAATAAACTCAAAAGTGTTTAAAAAATAATCGTCCACCCGTGCGAAGGCAAGACGGGTCGCTAGTTCATATATAAAATACAACAGTAATAACGTTTTGTTTTACATATTTTCCTGTTTATTTATTTATTATTACCATTCGATATAATTTGATTACATGGGCTGTATTTAACAAATCATTTTCCGTAAATGAGATAACAATCCGATCATCAAGGGCAATATCTAGTAATCTTCACGTTGTATTTAAGTTTGCACAAAAAAACCTACGAGCCGAATGAAACTTTACTAATTGCTTTGGAGATGAGAAGAAAACTACTTTCTCATTCCCAGGTAGGGAATGAAGTATACATTAGTGTTTTTCGTAGCTAGTGCTAATGCGATTTTTATTGACTAACTTAGACCGATGCGCCCCGACTTTGTCTGAGTTAAATTAGGGTAGTTAGAATACATAATAATAACGCAGGTCTACCTGGAATAAATTTCCAAACATTATTTAAAATGAACACAATTCCAACAAGTCAGGATATAAATGACCCTCACAAACAAAATCACACGCCTCTCTCTATTTAATTTTCTAATCCTACTAATATTATAAATGCAGAAAGTATGTTTGGATGTTTGTTACTCAATCACTCAAAAACGGCTGAACGGATTTGGATGAAGTTTGGCAATCAGATAGTTTATTACCAGGATTAAAATACAGGGTACTTGTTATATTGGAAAAATATTAGGATCCCGAGGGATCGTCCAAAAATATAAAAAATCGGCGCCATCGTCGTTACAGTGATATATATGTCGGGATTTATATTACTCATATTAAGTCTTCTCAGGTGTTATATTTTTCATTTTTCAACGCGGACGAAGTCGCGGGCGCCAGCTAGTATTTGTATAAATGTAGTTATACATATACATCTATCTATATACAGGTAACATACCGCTAGATTTTTCTAAACCACCCAACGGATTTCGATACGGTTTTCACTAAAGGAAATAGTGATAAATGAGATAGGTTTGTGTAAATAATTTGCAGAAAAAATGCTTCCGTCTAAATATAGCATTAATGAAATAAAAGAATTAATTACGGAAAGTATTTCTAACCTACATTGAAATGTGTTAATAATAACACACTTTTAACTAAATTATGCAAACATAAATTTTATTTTTAACCTTTTATTAATATTAATCATGTATACTGCATTAATTATAAATTGTAATTAAAGTGCATGACATGGATGAATGAAAATTTATCCTGGTATGAAAGTAAATAAATTAAATTATTATTTCTCATTTTTCCAATCTATATACGTATTATAAAAAAGCGATTTCTTTATTAATTATTTTATTATCAGATACGTTTTCAGATCAGATCAGATCAAATAAGTTAAAATTTGGAATATAGTTTTATTTTACAACATAAGCATCCACTATGAAAGAATTTTTGAAAATCTCAACACCACGCGAAGCCAGGTGTTGGTCGCTAGTCTCTTATAATATACCTTATATTTGGCAGCGCACTTGCAACCTTTATAGCATTGCTTGTGTTAAGGGACAGCACTTAAAAGCCCGAGCTTTACATAAAATAGAACCGTTACAAATATTTCTGTTCAAATAATATTATATAAAAACTTTTAAAGATTTCAATTCTTATTTTTGTAATGAAGAGCGACTGTCTGGCTGACCGTCCATTTCAAGGTAGATATTATGACTGTGTTGGTGTATTAGTAAAGAGATGATGTGAGGAAAGGGGAATGAGTTTTGACATCCCTTACTTGCTCACCAAAATACAATATAAAACAAAATTTCAAAACTTTCACAAACGCAACATACCTTTCCACTACAATATTCAATTTTTAAAAATAAATGAATATGAACACTGATTAATGCAGTGGAGATATCAAAGTGTGTTGTAGCCTTCTACGAATATACAGGATGTCCCAGGAGTCGACGTCAAGCCGAAAACTATAAGACCTATAAAAAAATTTAGTTACGTGTCTAACTTTAACCTACTATACTAATGGTGTATTCCCATTAGTTCAATTACATTTATTCCTTGAATTATCGAAACATGAAAGTCTCAGTAGTTCAATTGTCTAAAGTATAATTTAATACTACGTATTTATGGCAAGTGATGTCAAAAGTTAGGGTATTTAATACAAATTTCAAAAGGATATACCATTTGTCAATTTATTTCTTAACATAAAAATTTAAAATAAATTTCTCCAAAGGGGTCCATTAAAATTTTTAAATAGCTTATCAAGGTATTTTATGGTTTGGCCTATCGGGGGTTTTCGGCTTGACGTCGACTTCTGGTGTCACTGTTTGATTTCTTGAAAGTTCAATGAAAACATGAAGCAGATAATGATTTATCACTTCTTCAATTACAACAATGATGAGAGTAATACTTTGATGAAATAGTTAAATTAAATAGGCACAATAAAAACTTTAAAAAAAGTAATGGTAGTTTAATCATACTAATCGTTGCAAAATTAATCAGTCTTAATAACCATGGCATCCGTTCGCAGTGGTGGTCGTTATAAATCGCTTTCCTTCGCATCAGTAATTGACGTGTCAGTCCAAATTGATGCCGATTAGTAAAGAGACGCTCTTAAATGTCGTTCATCCAACCATTAGACAGACGATTTGAAATCCTGTTATATTATAGTAACTTATCAAGGTATTTTTTTAAAGTAACGGTTGTCAGACAGCATGACGGTCGATTTTATAGTAGGCGGTTATCGTCTACTAATTAACACGGATTAGAAGGATGAAGATTATGGTAATCTTCATTAGGAAGGGATAGGGAAATGGGTTCTGGCATCTCTTACTCTCTCATTGAAACACAACAGCATATATGCTGTTATTTCACAGTAATAATGGTTCATCATTCATCATATTCCTTATTTCATGAGATAATAAATATAGAGATATTTTGGTAAAGTTTGCTACGAGTATCTAATTCATCTTAGTTTCTACTAACTCCTTCCCAAAACTTTTACGCTGTCCATTTCATTAATAAGTTATCGATATCTTAATGGATGGGATTTAGGAAAGCACAGTTACTTCACCCAGAAATGATAAATGAGATAAAATTTATACTAAACCACCACCATCTTAAGTTAATTTAACTTTGTGTAGTTTTTTAATTATTACTCTACGACAAGAAACTTAAGTCAAATCCCAAACAATAAAAACTTAATAATAATAATCTATTTACGATGATACCAGAGATGACATTTAGTTTTCTTGTTCCTTCATGACCTACCGGCTACCGGTATTCGGTGTGCAAATCTTGACATCTTAAAACTCCAAATATCGAATATTTAATTTTTGACTGATTAGTTTTCTTATAATACCATTTCTACCATTGATACATGGAACCCACACACCCACACTAAAGTCAAAATAATAATAATATTTCATTATTATTAATTTGACTTTCATAATTTCTTAAATTATTTGCTTCTCGTCCTTAATAATAATAATAATAATAATTTATTTATTTGCTGAATATAGGTGATTACAACAATGGTTTTATAAGTATAAGGTTCGCTACATTCTACCCTTTGGGGTGTGCAAATATTTTGATATTTTGATGCTACATAACAATGTAAGTATAATAATCAATCACTAGTATCCACCAAGTTATCAGACATATAATCTTTTTTAACTCTCTTCTTAAATATACTAATCTGTACTTGCATTTGTAGTTGTTGACTTATTGTTGTAATCACTCACAATTACCAAGTATTTTTTAAATACTAGCAACTGTAATGTATTAGATATAAGTGCGTGCGTTGTCGCGCGCAGCCAGTCCGGAATAAACGGTTAGACTCTTCACACGTCTTTAATTTACCAGTGGCGACGAGAAAAAGTGCCTCAATCTTGTTTAACTTTTTTATTTTATTAATACTTAAAAATGTCTATCGGTAAAGTTAACGAGTTCGTTATCAAATGTGGAAACTGGACAAACTATATAGAAAGAATAGAAATGTACCTTTTGGTAAATAATGTGAGTGACGATTTAAAACTACCGACTTTAATATCCGTAATGGGAGATGAAGCTTACGAACTTTTATCCACCCTAGCGAGTCCTTTAAAACCGTCGCAATTAACTTATAATAGGGCAGTGGAATTGCTCACCACCCATTTGGAACCGAAACCTTCGGAATTAGCAGAAAGGTACAAATTTCGGCAGCGTCGACAGCTCAACAATGAATCCATAGCGGAATATATAACGGAGTTGAAGAAATTGGCAAAATACTGTGAATTTAATACGACACTCGATGAAAATCTTCGAGATCAATTTGTATGTGGTCTTAGGAGTGAAATAATTCGCCAAAGATTATTCGCCGAAGAGAAAATATCATACACCCGAGCTATTACATTGGCGTTATCATTGGAGGCTGCAGAACGCGACGCGAACGTGGTGGATAACGAAAGGGGGCTGGAAGAAAAAGTTCTCCAAGTATCAATCTCGGGAAAATGTCAAAGATGCGGAGACAAGAGGCACCGGGCGGATGATTGCCCGTATAAAGATTACGTGTGCAGTGGGTGTCAACAAATTGGTCACCTAAGGAGGACGTGTCATAAAATAACTTTTATTCAGATGAGACGAGGGCAGTCTCGAAATGACGAGCAGAGAGCGATATTCGGAGGGCGCACGGCACTACGTGGGGCGAGCGCAAGCGGCCGGGGCTCGGGAAGAGGCTCGTGGAGGGGAACGCGGAACGAGCGAGGACAACGCAGAGCGGGGTTCGCGGCTTCGGTGAACTCGCTGGAACAGCAACACGACACCGTCAGCGATGAAGAGGCAGAGAGCGAACAGGAACCTATGTACCAGATGTCTTTAAGCAATTATAAACCGGTGTGTATTAACGTTAAGGTTCATAATTGTTTACTTAGAATGGAAGTGGACACCGGGTCTGCCTTATCGTGTATCAGTCGGAATGTTTACGATGAATTGTTTAGTAATTTGCCATTAAAAAAATGTTGTTTGAGTTTGAAGTTCTATGACGGTTCAAGTGTCCGACCGTTAGGCTACATCGAAACGAACGTTAGTTATAAAGGTATAACCAGAACTTTAGATCTTTACGTTGTAAATCAAGGTAGCACTAACTGATTGGGTCGGCAATGGTTAGCGGAATTAAATATCAACATACCTAAAGTAAACTCTCAAAGCAATAATAATTACATAGGCGAAGATTTATCGATCAAACAAAAAGACCAAATAATAAACGATTTTATTTCTAGACATGAATCTCTGTTCGACGGCACATTGGGTAAATATAAGGGAGGCGAGGCCGAGCTGAAGGTGCGCGCGGGAGCCGAACCTGTGTTCTGTCGCGCGCGGCCACTGCCGTACGCGCTACGCGAGCGCGTAGATAGCGAACTAGATGCCATGCTGCGCGCCGGCGTCATCGAACCGGTAGATCACTCCGACTGGGCTACTCCTCTAGTGGTGGTACGCAAGGCTGACGGCGGCCTAAGATTATGTGCGGATTACAAGGTAACCCTCAATCGAGTCCTAGCAATCGACAGATTTCCGGTTCCGAAAATGGACGACTTACTTAGTGAGCTTAGCGGCAATAGATTTTTTACAAAGTTAGATTTATCGCAAGCATATAATCAGGTAATTTTGTCTGAGAGCTCGAGACAGTTTACAGTCATCAATACACATAGGGGGTTATTTAAATATTCCCGATTAGTTTACGGATTATCATCCAGTCCGGGAATTTTTCAAAAAATTATGGTAAATTTGTTCAAAAATCTGCCTAATGTTACGGTATTCTATGACGATATTTTAATTAGAAATAAAGACTTAGATAGTCATATAAAGGCGGTCGATCAAGTTTTAGAAATCTTGGGAAGCAGCGGGTTGAAGATTAAAAGGGGTAAGTGTGATTTTTTGACAAAAGAAGTAAAATATTTGGGCTTCATAATTAATGAAAAAGGAATTCGAGTAGATCCCGAAAGGGTGCAAGCGATCAGTACTATGGTTCATCCGCAAAATGTTAGTGAATTAAAATCATTCTTAGGAATGATAAACTTTTATGGGAAATTTATTAAAAATTTGAGTTCATATTTATCACCACTCTATGATCTTTTAAAGAAGGGAAAACATTGGAATTGGGGTCAGGAACAGAATACCGCTTTTGTTAAGGTAAAAAAATGTTTGTGCAATACTCTTACACTTGCCCACTTCGATATGTGGCAGGAAACGGTATTAACGGTAGACGCCAGCGCACGGGGCGTAGGCGCGGTGCTGGCGCAGCGCGTCCCGAACTCGTCCACGGGTGAGCGCGTCGTCGCTTATGCCTCGCGTTCACTCAGCACCCATGAGTTACATTATAGTCAGATTCACAAAGAAGCTTTAGCAATTGTTTTTGCAGTAGAGAAATTTCATCAATACTTATATGGAAGGAAGTTTATTTTACGCTCCGACCACAAGCCTCTCATTAGCATTTTCGGATCCAACAAGGGAATTCCGAGCGCCGCAGCTAGTCGCCTTCAACGTTGGGCAATTAAATTATCAGCATATGATTTTACGATCGAGTATATTAAAACTGATAAAAATACGGCCGATGCCCTTTCACGTTTGATTGAGTTCCAAAAGAATGATGTAATATCGGAAGAGGAGGATTTACCTGAACAAACGTATTTACACTTCTCGACAGACGCGTTGTTATTAGATTACCATTTATTAAAGAAAGAAACTCGTTCCGACCCAATATTAAGTCGCGTTTTAAGCTATATAGTGGACGGTTGGCCTCCAGAGGTGGAGTTAAAAGAACTTAAACCATATTTCAATAGGAAAAATGAATTGTATAGTGAATTAGGATGTATAATGTGGGGTCATCGTGTAGTTATACCGTCGTCGTGTAGGACAAAAGTAATTTTAGAACTACACGACCCACACATGGGAATAGTTAAAACAAAGTCCCTTGCTCGCAGTTACGTGTGGTGGCCGGGAATCGACGAGAGCCTGGAATCGGAGTGCCGAGCTTGTGCAGTGTGCGCCGCGGTGGCCGACGCGCCGTCAGGTCACACCCCGTGCTCGTGGCCGTGGCCATCTCGACCCTGGTCCAGACTACACTTGGATTTTTTAGGGCCAATGAGTGGTTTAACATATTTAATCATCGTTGATTCTTGTTCGAAATGGATAGAAGCAGTTAAGGTAAAAAGAACCACAGCCCAGACGATTATAGCGATACTTAGGGACTTATGGGCCAAATTTGGTCTTCCGAAACAAACAGTTAGCGATAATGGGCCACCGTTCACGAGTACAGAATTTCAAAAATTTTTAAGCCATAACAACATAGAACATATTTTTACAGCTCCATATCACCCGGCTTCTAATGGCGCAGCCGAAAATGCAGTAAAAATGTGTAAACGCGTTATCAAAAAGGCATTAAAACAAAATCTTGATGTGGATACTGCTTTATGTAGATTTTTGCTAGCATACAGAAACACAGAACACACCACTACCGGTGATAGCCCGGCCAAAATTTTACAGGGGCGCAGTCTACGTATGAGGTTAGATAATTTAAAACCAGATAGGGAAACTGATGTAAGAGCACGCCAGGAGCGTATCGAACTGGCGGCGGGCGGGGCGCGCCGTCGGTTTGAGACGGGGTCTAAGGTTTGGTATCGTGAGTATAGGGGGCCAGAGAAATGGGTGGCCGGTACGATCGTGGAACAGTTAGGAAGTACAGACTACCGTGTAAAGTCCGTTATCGGAACCGAAAGTCACAGACATGTCGATCAATTAAGGCGGAGGGATGTGAGTAATAATGACAAGTGCGTTCCTACTTCTCCAAACATAAAAACGAGGTTTGACCAACTACCTAAATTGCTTGCCAGTCAACAGTCCCGGAAGTCTTTAGCGTGTTCAATAACTGGACAAGAGACTTCAGCACAAACAGCCGGCATTTCGGGTGAAAAAGGTTCACCCATGCGTATTACGGAGCCAATAGAGGCACAGGTCGCAGTTGCTCCCTTTCCGTGTACTACGGGGTCTCCATGTAAACTCAATGTGTCGACCGATTCAGAGTCAGGGGTTAAGGTACAACCTTTTAGGAATAGGAAACCACCAGTGCGCTTTGGTTTTGAATAATTGAATAGTTTATAGTCTTATTTTTGTATACATACGCACTATTTTTGTAATTACTATGTTAAGTACAAAATGGTTAATGTTATATTTTATTTTTTTTAAGTTAAGTCAATGATTAAGTAAGCTTATTGTAACTATTTCGCCTTCATAGGTAATCTAGGAAATAAGGGTGGAGGTGTAATGTATTAGATATAAGTGCGTGCGTTGTCGCGCGCAGCCAGTCCGGAATAAACGGTTAGACTCTTCACACGTCTTTAATTTACCAGCAACTAAAAATGATCCTAGCATATAAATGAAAATATGTTTGTTTTGCTATTTAATTAAATATGTTGACTTTTTGCTATCCTGTCGGTACTTATATTTAATAAATAAAATAATATAAAAAAACTGAGTTTTATTAAAGCCTTTACAATTTATCTTTCAAAAACTTGTTAATTGAATACTAGGATTTGATTAAGAGAATCTCAAAAAGCCGTTTCTTGTAAGTAGAGAAGGGTTACATTTTTTAAATTATCTGACAAATGGTTAAAGACTTTTATGGCCGTATAATAAGATTTTTTTTTACATACTTCTAGTCTTTGCGGGGGTATATACAATTTGTGTTTATTCCTTAAATTCATATTAGGAAGTACTTAGTCGAGTTATTGTCTCTTAAGTAAAGCATCAGTGCTCCCGGTACTATGTGTCCTGCCCATTGCCACTTCCAAATAGGTTATATCTGTCAGGTTATATCACTAACTTTCGTTTGTCAACGGATCTCCTTGTTTTTGATTCGGACTCGCGGAATAAGTACAGTAAAGCCTTCGCCAAGCTCATTAAGCAATTTTGATCTTTATTACAAGGTCCATAGCTGAAAACAAGAAACAATAAGATTTTCTGAAGCTTCTCAAATGCCGCCTATCCGAGCTGGATTCGACGATTGACCTCCTACTGAAGGTTGAATCTACCTAATTGGACTGTTTGTCACAAGTAACGACTTTGAGAGTTGAATTCCAGCTGTTACAGGAGAGGGTAAAACATGAAAATTAGACATAACCTTCATTTTGTCTAATGATATATATATTCATCTTAAGGGGTTTGTCTATGCATATTTTCTCTTTTTGGAAATTCGGTTGCTTTCTAATGTTATCTATCTATACAAATAAAAATGAATAGCAAAAACCGAGAACGGCCGGACCAATTCGTCTATTTGTTTTTCCAAATATTCTTTGAAATCCTAGGAAGATCTTTTGCAGAGAAAAATTGATAAATTTGTTTAGAAAAACGTAAAAATACCATTTTTCTTTTTATCATTCAAAGTTCCGTGACAATTACATATTACCTCTGCCACAGTCTAAAAGCTTTTGACCGAACGATGTCTGTCAGGTCAGTTAATCTATACTAATATTATAAAGGTGAAGAGTTTGTTTGTTTGAAAGCGCTAATCTCAGGAACTACTGGTTCAAATTGAAAAATTCTTTTTGTTTTGAATAGTCCATTTATCGAGGAAGGCTATATAACATCACGCTACGATAAATAGTATATATATGAGCAGAGTCCAATACCGCGCGCCCTATGCGCACGCCGCCGCCGTTTGGGCCGCAGCGAAGCGTGGCCGAGTTCAGCTAGTTATAAATAATTATATTTATTTTTAGTAAGACATATAGCGAGTCGAAATAGACTCGAATCTTTCGTGGAAAGCAGTTTTTACAAAAACCTGCTAAAGAAAAGTTATATGAAAAACCGAAATAGAATAAATCTCTCGTATTTTTGAAGTAGAAGGATGAGAGTCATTATTCGCAAAATCGACAACAAAATGTTTACCTAATCATACGAAACATTGGCACGAATTTTCCACATAATTTACCCCAAAATTCAATTGTTTATTTTTCGTTTCGAACCGGTCGAAAACATAACAAAAATCGTTTATTCGATGTTTGTGTTGTGCCTATTCAATTTTAATGGACGGATGTTTGAATAAAATCCATAACTGGTTTACCTTATTTCTGAAAATATTTTTCAGTATAAATTTCATTGTGTTTTATTTATACCGGGTAACAGTGACATTCATTTTTATATAGGGAAATAATGACGAAGGACTTCTATTCTTCTTGTCTGTTTCGAGGAGTAAGATGAAAGCTCAAGAGTCGTTAGACGAGTGGTAAAGGTGTTGACTCTCCGATTTTGTGATTCCCATAGTAAATGGGGATTTCGTTCAATTTAGTAAACGGGGTTTCGTGTATTTTCTTGTGTTTGTCAGGTTTTTCGTCAAACTTTGTCTTGTTTAGCAATTACCATTGATACTTATCTATACATTAATAAAATCGTAAACGAGCCGTGTCTTTACATTATTTAAAAAAAATGTACATCATGTACTTTATGTTACTGAGGTCAAAAAAAATAGTTTTAAAATATTTGTTGTTTGTGCCTTTCTGCACGCTAATCTCAGAAATGGCTTAACCAATTTTAATGCGGTTCTCACTGAAGTATTTTAGAAAACTTCCCGTAACATTTAGTGTTTGTTTCATTCCAATCAGTTTACAAACAAAAAAGTTACGCGCTATACCGAATACCACGCGTACGAAGTTGATGGCTCAGCTAGTACAATAAATAAAATTGTAATGTCTGTAATATCAAAATAACTGCTTTTTACTAAATGTATATCAAAGTTGTATACTTATTACCAATAACCAATTTTTCAAATTTTTGTTTCCGTTTGTTCCGGCTAATCCTCGAAACGGCTGCACCGATTTTGACGGGACTTTCACTGGCAGATAGCTGTTGTTATAAGGAACAAATTAGGCTACTTTTATTTAGAAAAATAAAAATTATATTACAATATAAGTATAAGCAATGTCCAGTACAGCACGCGCCTAATAGCATGCCGCAGCGAACCGTGACTGAGTTCAGCTAGTTATTGATGCGGTTTACACCAATGAAAAGATATTGCATCCGTGTGAACCCGGGGGCGGGTCGCTGGTGTAAAAATGATAATTATAACACACCAACGCCGTACTGGCAAATAATTGATAATTCGATACATAAGGTTTTCATAGAAGCGCATGCATTAACATTTAAAGGGGTCATCCGGTAAAAGCTTTTACAGATGCACGGTGATAGCTGATCCACTCAGAATTTTGTTCACTCAAAATTTTTATGTTCACTCAGAATTTTGTTAAATTTTATTATGTACTAGTTGAGCCCGCAACATCGTACGCTCGGTATTCGGCATAGCCTGCAACTTGACATAATATGACCAAATTGGAACAACAATGAAAATCGTCCCATGATTGATAATACTTTAATGAAATATTATTGTTTTAACATTAAAAAAAGTTTGGCATTAAGCTATTACGGCGCTTATTCGACAGTAGCTCCGACCCTTTTTAGGGTTCCGTTCATCCGAATAAGAAAAACGGAACCCTTATTATAGGATCACTCGTGTGTCCGTCTGTCCGACCATTTCCCCCCAAGAAACTAAAATATAAAAAAATACAGAAATTAGTTTTCTACTTATAGATTATAGGAAAACCCATAAGATGTCAATGATATTAAAATAACATGGTAAATCACTCAATATTGTGCGGATAGGTAACATCGTACGGAACCCTCTTCACGCGAGTTCAACTCGCACTTGTCCCGTTTTTTTTTTATTAAAGAGGGGTTTGCTTCTTGGCCAGCATCTATCCGTGTAGGAAAGATGAGGCCGACGACAGAGCGAGCTCACCCAGAAAATGCCTATTCACTTCGAACCTAGAAAAGATTTGGGTTGTATGAACTCGGAAATACAGACGCCGCGCCGGCAGGGAGTTTCAATCCTTAGCAGTGCGCATTATAAAAAATGTTTTAAAGCGCTTGGCCCGAATTAGAGGGATTTCGACAAGGTGAGGATGGTAACCAGCCGTACGTCTGCATGTCCCATAGAAGATAAACTAAGTATAGCAATAAGTATTAACATAAAGTTAACATTAAATATTAACATAAGCCACGATATTGTTATCTTTAAGTATATGAAATAGGTAACAAAGTAATTCCCATTGTTGCTATTCTCTCTATTTGAACTTGCATTGCAGTCGACAGTGAAAAGAGAACGAATTAATGTGAACGTTGGATTCGCAACGCTTTGTAAATGTCCGGTTCCATTTTTCTTCATAAGAGCTATTAATGGAGTTGTCGTAAACACGTATACGACTTATTCCACCGAGTGTTAGTTGGATTCAATTACAATTAGTTTTAAAATTGGTTATTTAAATCTGCATATTTTTAAAAAGTAATGGTAGAAACACTCTACAAAAAAAAAATATTAATTCAATCTTCTAAAACGACATGTTCTTTTTCGAACATTCATTGACCCCAAAGCATTTGTGCTCTGGGGTCAAATGCTTCCTTTATTGTTCTTTCCATAACCCTGGAAGAAATTAGCGGAGAAGCAGACAGAAATGGAGAGCGAATTTATTTTGTTAATTATCTATATCTATGTCATTTAATTATATATGTCTATGTATATTACATAGATATAGATAATTATTACGTAAATTCTCTTGAAACAGCTAAATGATTTATTTGATTCCAATTTCGTTTATACGCTAGTAAAAACTATTTTAAATGTAATTATACCGCAATGTGTAAATGAATTTGTTGAATATTTAAAGACCTGCTTTGTGCCAGGCATAAAATTAAACTAACACCGGTTCCTTGCCAAAGGCGATATAATAATTGAAAATCACCATAAAACAAACGTCTGACATCTGTTTGTTATCGGTTAGTTGAAGACGAACAATTTTGTGGTGCAATATAATGCGGCATAAAACGAATCTCGCGACCAACTTTATCGCGTTCGTAAAACCGCAATATAAAACTGGTATAAGGCTAAAAACAGAACTCATTTAATGTAAAATTGGTACACTGGTCGACCTTTTTGGTGGCAATATCTTAGTGACAGTAAGTATAGAATATCACAGTGGAATGATGTTCTGTTTTGTTCGATATGTTCGAACAAGAGATATTAATCATTTTACTTACCCGCCATCCGCATACGGTCAGAGGTGAGTAGCACTTATCCAATTAGCAATTTCCCTCGAGACTAATGTAAGCGCTTTTACGACAAACATCCTATTAATATCCAACATATTAACTGTAATTTATAACAAATAAATAATATTTGTACACTAATGCCAGAATGTGTGTTGGATATTAGAAAGAAGATTCTCTAGATTCAATGTGTATTCTCTAATGGATTATTGTCTATTTATATCAAAGACCAAAATATAGAACTATATAACAGAAATGTTTATGTAATGGCAATTAAATAAACTACCCAATAAAATAAAGGAATCGTCGGATCCTAAATTTCCAGAAACTTTGACAGAATAGTAATTAGACTGTTGCTATTATGACTTTAAATAATTTTATAATAAGACACATTAAATAATTTATTTATAACATTAAAGCATATTAGTTATTAGAAAAATAAGAAAAGTGACAATAGATTAAAATAATTAAATACAAACAAAAATTTGCTTGCCCTTGTCGGGTAAAATATACTTTGTACTGTAACTGCTGTTTATTAGACTATTTATTGTTATTACTGTTATTTTACTATTTATTGTTATAAAAATAAATAGTAAAATAATATTTTACTATTTATTGTTATTATTACGCCAGTCTAGCAAAGATTATGACCGTGGAACGCAATATTTTCTTTAGTGTAAAAACTCATAACCTTCATAGCAAAAGATGATGATTAAGAAGGGAATAAGGCAATAATCTCTGGCATGCCGTCATTTCACGGTGGTAAGGGTCTGGTTACTGCCGCCAGACGGGCTGCCCGAATGACTGCGAAACGCAGTGTGCCCTGACACTACTTTCTAGACACATACCGTGCACTGTTATCACCTACTCGGTGGTCTACTAAGTGGATGGTTACTCCCGCCGGAAGAGCTCCAGTATTTGACTAACCAATGCAGTAAGTATGTCGCGCTATTAAGTATTAAAATGTATTAAATCTTAAGCAATTATCTACTGTCACCTTCAATTATTGTGACAAAAGAGCTTCTCCGCAGCATGATTGTAGACCTATCGTGTTTTACTCGTGTCTCGTAAAAGGGAGCGTACGTTAAGACTATAAAACGACTTTTAAGATGCCATAGGATTTTTTGGAAGTATAAGAGATGAGAGCAATAATAAAAGATAAAATTGCGTCTTTTATTGCACAGAGTATTTTGATACTACTACTAGCTATACAACGAATATAGAGACACAGTACACTCACAGATTCAGAACTATATATATTAAGTATTATTGTATATATTATATTAAATTTTGCTGTTAGGCATAGGGCCTTTGGAAGTGAAGGATTTCCTCCACCATTTTAAACATATTTCGTATTGGATGAATTTTACGTGTCTTTAAGAATTCTGAAATTTCTATTCTTCTAGAACTTGTGGATTCCCAACTTCAAAGCCTGCAACATCGCCGAAAAGTAACGTGCTTATCGATTTTCTATCGTCTACACTATGGAGGGTGTGCATCTATACTGTACGATTTAATCCAACCGGAACCGTTCCACTTGCGGACCACTAGACGTGGGCAGGGGTTTCATCCCTTCGTGGTCGATGTACCTCGATCACGAACAAAGCGTTTCAGTTTCACCTTCCTTGTTCGAACTGCTAAGGAGAGGAACTCATTGCCTGCGTCTGTGTTCCCACAGAACTACAACCTCGGGGTCTTCAAAACTAGGGTAAATGGGCATTTACTAGGTAAGCGTGGTCCACCTTCGGCCACATCTGCACCTCACATCAGGTGAGATAGTGGTCAAGCGCTACCTCGATTTCATAAAAAAAAAACTCGCAGGTTTTCTCTAATCGCAGGTTGATCATTTCTAATCTACTCATGAAATCGACAATACTCAGAATCAGAACTATCATCTCCCGTGTCATTATCAGCCAGGTAATCTCAGATACAGTTATAGACACTTTCCTCGTCTATCTATATTTACTCTATGTCTATAGGTATCAATAGTATATACGTAGGTATAATGATTTATATCTGCGATACATGGTGGTTTTCGGTGTCGTAATTGAAAGGATTATAAATTTACATTAAAGTGGGATGCCAGAGCCCATTTCCCTAACCCATCTCAATCCCCTAATCCTACTGTAGTCGGCAGCGCACTTGCAACAATGTGGCGTTGCTTCTGTAATAGGCAACGGTAGCCACTTACCGTTAGCCTGTCTGTGAACATAAATAAAAAAAATTAAAAAAAAAAACACAGAGCAAGACGCGACGCATAATTCTTTGAGATTAGGTCCAATGAATTTTGCACCAAAAAAAAACGTTAGGTAAATTCTTTATTCACATATAAATATCTATAAAATATATCTAAACATATCTATACATATAATAAAATCGTAAGCGAGCCGTGTCTGTAGGTATAAATATTTTTTCAAAAAAACCAAAAACAAAAAAAAAAAAAAAAACAATTTGTACACGTTACCGTGGTACTATGCTTACGTTATCGGAATCGTTTTTGCCTACCAATGTTACTTATAGCTACAAGTCGTAAGGATGACGCGTTCCTATATTCAGCTACTCTACTCGTAGATGAAATTACCGAAGCTTGTTGTTAACGGATGGGAGGACAACCTATAACGACCCGTACGTCCGTTCTAAGGCAATGAGTGATCGGTGCGTTTCTATATTATTTTCGAAACGTCAGTGAGCTGTCAAATCAACCACTCGTAGTAAGAATTTTTACCGCCTGATTTTGGTCGATAATTGCAGTAGTGATAATAAAATTATTACAATTTTCAATTATGGGTACAGATAGCGATACGGAATTATTAAACGCGTTATCGGATTGGAGTGACTCAATGTATTCATTGCGCATAATCAATTTTTAAGTTCGATTTAAAGAATTTATTCTCATAAAAGAACACATTGTTCGCTTAAACTATGAGAACTTTATATAACTAATTATGTACATTTTATTTTATGCATCGGAGATCATTTATTGCTAACATTACTCGATATATATTCTTTCAATTTATGCTTAAAACTACTTATGGTAACACAGTTTTTTATACTCTCAGGTAGTCCATTATATATCTGTGCTCCCTCATATAATATATTTCTTTTTCTATAGAGTGTTCCAACTGTAGGCAATTCAAGCTTATTTCTATTACTAGTATTGTACTTGTTACTTCTTTTTTTAAAAGTGATTGGAGAATTTATATTATTTGTTTCTATTTTTCTAATCAACATACAAGTGGAATACTTATTCAACATTTTTAAGTTAAAAAGTTTAGATTTATCGTAAATTTCTTTTGTAGATGTTAAGTAGTTGTAATTAAAAAGAACCTTGATTATTTTATTTTGAGTTGTTTCTAAATAAACGCAGATTGGTCTTTGCAGCTTGTCCCCAAACCTGAATTAGATATTCTAAATGTGGTTTGACAAGTGTATTGTATATAGAATATCGTAATTTATATGGGACATATTTTGCAAAGTTCCTTAATGCTCCAGTCAGAGGAATTATTTTATTGCGAATATATTCTATATGTGCCCTAAAAGTTAATCTATTATCCAAAATTAGTCCCAAGTATTTCTCTTTGTTGGATCTTTGCAGTTGCTGGTTATCTATTGAAAGTGGTGGAAAATTGGGGATATTTTTGTTCTTAGCCGCAAAAATTACGTAAGAAGTTTGGCTTACATTAATAGTTAGTAGATTCTGTTTTAACCATTTATTCAATACATCAAGATCGTTTTGAGCTTCGGTGATAAGCTTCGGTGGATTGTATGACCAAAATAAAAAAGTTAGGTATCATCAGCGTAAAGTGAGATATGCCCCGTCAAACTAACACTACTTATACTATTCATGTAAATCAGGAAAAAAAGAGGTCCTAAGACTGATCCCTGCGGAACTCCGCAGACAATTCTTGCAGGCTTACTTTCATAATTGCCGATTTTAAAAATTTGGTATCTATTTGTAAGATAAGATTCAAACATTTTATAGGCTTTAGCAGTTATACCAATGTTATTTAATTTGTCCAGTAAAAGTGAATGACATACGGTATCGAAAGCTTTTTTAAATCAATGAAAACTCCCAAGACTACCTGTCTTTTATCGATATTAGCTTTAATTTTAGTAACGATATCAATGGTAGCTGACAGTGTGTTAGAATTTGGACGAAAACCATATTGGTGTTTATAAAGGAAATTTATCTCTGTTAAATAATTAAACAAACGCGTAAATAATACTTATTCAAATTTAGTTAAAAGTTAAAATGCTTACCCGAATTATTCCATTTTTTTAACCAAAGAATCAAAGTTTGAAACCAAAGCGAGAACATAGCGAGGTGTTCGACATATTTCTACGATTTTTTTTTTAGGATCGCTAGACCAAGATCACACAGAAAAAATAAGAATTTTTATGACTTATTTATTTTTGTACTACCTGGAAGCAATTTTTACCTGGCATCAAACATTTATACATGGTGTATCGCATAAATAGTACATCATTACCAGCTACCAATGACAAAAACCTTTGCCGAAAAAAACGGTGCGGAAAACGGTTGTCGGTATTTCAATATCCGTTGCGCAACGATATGGAGAATATCTGAAAACGCCCATAGCTACCAATTGGCGCCAATATGACAGCATCAATCACAGCAAAAGACAAGTGTCAAATGCAATTGGTGACGTTTCGTTACACAACAAATAATTAAAATATGATGTTTTTAATTTTTGAACATTTGTTAACTAATTTTAAAGTGGTGGTATAAGCTACTTTATTCCAAATTTAAAAAATATACTTAAACAGATAAATTATCTAAAGTTTCCGCATCGCATTTTGAATGAAACGAAACGTACGCTGTGTTGTAGAGAGGACTCGGTAGACGGTAGACTCGGTCGACTACCGAAGGACGGTCGTCGATATGAGGCATCGTAAAAACTTGTGGAACGCTTTGCTACGATCCGTTGTCGGTAAATGTGAAAACGAGTAGTAACTTTTAACCAATGACGGATGGTATATTATAGGAACCGGCTGTTAGTGTGTTTCATTCCAATCGGTTTACAAACAAAAAGTTTACGCGCTATACCGAATACTACACGTACGAAGTTGCGGGCTTAGCAAGGTTATAAAATTAAGTCGTTGTTATTTTCTGTTTGTTTTTCCGTTTCTAATGGAAAAAAAACGAAGAGGCTGTGTATATTTAATTTGCAGAAAAAATGTATCCGTGTGAAGTGAGATTAGGAAGTAAACTGTATTGTTTTAGTAGTGTTACTGTTAGTATAAAAACAAATAAGAGTAAAATATTATTTCAATCTAGAACTAATTAACCTTTTAAAGCCTTTATCTTACATACACATTAAAGTCACTTTCAAGTACTACGACTTGTTGGCCACTCATTTTTTGTTGGTAATTACATATACTTCATGACCGCCTCCTTCGTAATAACTACTTCTCACAAGCATGTGAAAATGTTAACTTGTCTAATTACCTTAATTACTGGCTTCAATCCGTTTAAAACGTTTTCCAGCGTCTATGTTCAAGTATATCAAAGGAGTAAACTTAAAAAAATAATTAAGTAAGTTTAAGTTTAGTAACAGTTAATATTTAGGGCTCATTTTCATTGGTCGATAGTTCGTTCTCGCATGCGGGAAGGGCATTCGCTTTGAAATAATGGTAATAAGTAAGCGCACGTATACTTACCACAGATCAACAATTAATTTTGTGTAGAGCAATTTATGAACGGTCCTTTTGGAAAATTTGGGGTTGGGCCTTTGTCCAGCAGTGGACATCCTACGGCTGAGATTATGAAGATGATGATGTTTAGAGCAATTTTAACTGTTGGAATTCAAACAACTGTTTGTGATTGCACTGATTTGTGTCCGTTTCTGCACCCCGCATGCTTTATATCGACCGAGTTATCGACAAATGAAAACCGGGCTAGTTTTAATACTACTTTGGATATTAAGTGTATAATACTCAGAGCACTCCTCTGAGTTCTAAAATGACTATATTTAATTCTAAAATGACCCTATTTATATTTAAAATGACCCTATCATAGTATCATCATATCATTAGTAATTTATGTTATGCAGGTATTTTTGTAATAATGTTTTATTGAATAAAAAGTAACCCTATCATACAATATGCGACGACGTATGCCTGTTATCTGATAACAGTTTTTAAATTTATACACAGTATTTTAAAATCTGATCACAGTATTTTAAAAATATTGTTACGTGCGGGGTGAGTTAAAATGCCGTGTAAGGGCGAAACGAACGATTTATTTTCACAAACCAAGATGACTTCCAAAATCACTAAACTTGTTCACTGGTTCACTGTCGCAAATAAATTTCGCAAAATCTTCGAAGAGTCGATTTCGTATCGGTGGTTGATGCACTACTCACTCGTCTCGCCCGCCTGCTCTCTTATTTATACTTGGCGCCAAACGCCTCGATGTATTTCGAGTTTTCCAGAAAATCTAAACAAGATCGAAAACAAGCCATTGAAAGTTCGGGAATGCTATTTCTGTTGAAATGTAAACTCTATGTTGTAAACATAAGGACCAATTTCTTATGTTTACAACATAGAGTTTTGACACTAGTCGGGAAGATGCGTGGCTACCATCGATGGGGTGGGACGTTCGAGACTTTCGGCTGGCACGAACGCTTTTTCCAGAACGTTCCATAGTTAGTTGTATCATTTTATTACCTACAAGTGAAATTCTGATAATAACACACACAAACAAAAAAATTATATTGGTGTCATCAATTTGCTAATAATCATACGGGCTCAAAGTATTTATTTGGCATTTTATTCAAAACTAGCTGATCCAACAAACGTCAAATACGGACGGTGCCAGTTCATGTGTAATTTAATTATGTGTTTGACATCAATTTTCAGTTTTTCCGGGCAATTTTTCCAATTTTTCTCTTCCCCCTGCCTCGAACCTCAATGAATATATTTAAATAAAAATAGCCAAATTGGTCCAGGCGTTCTCGAGTTTTCCGCTTAGTAACACGTTTAGCGATTAATTTTTATTGAAATAGATTCAAAACGTAAGTTTTTAATAATTTGAATACATGAGAATAAAAATAATTCGCTAATATATCTTAGAATACGTTACTAATTCTAACATACGTTTGCCAGGCGGTGAGAGCGACCATGGACCAGGACTGATGGAGGTGGGTGGTGCAGTCGAGACTGGGATTTCGTAATCACATCTTCAGTAATGAGGGACCGACCGGAGAGAGAGAGCGAGATAGTTGCAACAAAGCTTGTTTTTCCCTAACAACAGATCGCCGAGCGGCTTCATATAAACGCGCCTTAAAAGTGTTTACCATCTAAATCAATCATACAAAACTTTCACATTAATAGCATTTGTAAAGAAAGATATCATGTTCCTATTCATTATACACATTGAAGTAAGGTTTCAACTTAATACAAAAGAAAGTGATCGACACAATCTGTGTAGGCTTTAAGCAAGTCATAATGAGAGCTATAAATATTCACCAAAGGCAGGATTTTATGCGACCTTCACGGCATGGCAATGGTGCAATGCGGTCTGTGGGAATCACGCCACCTTTGTTTCTATTTTACTGCAATTCCTACATAAAATACCTGTCTCCGTCAACCTTGATATATCAAGAGAAAGTTAAATTATGTAAGACATTTCGTTTTATTTCATTTTCCATGGAAATTGTGTTTGCTAACTAGTGAAATTAGATCGGTGCACTTTTTTTGCAATTTGGATGAAATATGTAAGTAAAGAGAGGAGAAAGAGAATTTTCTGAGCTTATGTAGATATATGTAATGCACATAATTCAAAAATTATTTGACTGTGTTACTATTTTAGGCTTTGTAGTATGAACTAGTGACCCTCCCTGGCTTTGTAGGGATGCAATTTTACTTACAAAAATCTTCCTCCTCTATCGCTCTTTCCATTAGTGACAACCGTAAGAAAATCCGTTGCATTGTTAAGAAGTTTTAATTAGAGAAACAAGAGGTGGACTTATATTATTTAGAGATAAGAGATTTTAACTCCCTTCTATTGCACCCGAGCGTAGCCGGGTAATTGAGTCTGAATCTTTTTAAACCAGTAATACGTATGTACTCTATCTGAAACTAGAAATCTAATCTAAGCATTAGATGTGTACCATGGATATCACACAACAGACTGGAGGTCCCGTACACTCATACCAAGTCCAAAGGGCATAGTAGGTACAAAACCAGGCCATATGTTTAACTTACTCTTTGGAGATTTTGGTAATAAAATGTAATTTCCAGTGAACATTTCAGATTTTGTAAATGGGGATAGCTGTCGATAATTAAAAAACTTATTATTAATGATAACAATTGGATTTCTCAATACTTTCAAACTTAAATATCTATAAAACCCAGTAAAAGTTATATTATTTCAACGATGAAACCCCATCACCAAATTACACAATATTTTCCCAGTAAAATCTACAATTTCTTCTTACCTAAAGGTACAAGTTTCAACAGTTATAAAGACGTTGAAATGAAAATAAACTGCTGGCCTTTTCTCCATATAAAACTGATTGAGCTCTTTTGGGACATTATCTCCAAATAATTTCTTTATTAGGAATCAAACCTGGGATACTTAAATCTAAGAAATGAATTAATCGAGTGGTCAAGATATTACCTAGTAACCACAATGGGGCCTAATATAATCTATTGTCAAAACTATAATACAGGCCATATTATATATAAGTTTACATATTGTCTTCCTAATAACATACATGACTGTTATAACGAAGATTCTTCGCTTAAAATTCTTACATATCTCCTTATCAAAACAAAAATATAATAGACACAGACGCCTACCATCGCCTATAAACACAATTTATTTATTAACACAGCCTACTCGTATTTATTTTTAAAGTCGATATTTATCGGGGATACCTACAAGCGCTCTGACGACAGGGTGACGGTCTGAATTTTATAAGTAATTAAGAATGTAATTAACAGAACCTTTAATTACATTTAAAAGGCGCACAATAGAAATTTCTTCTACATTTTTTATAATGCGAGACAGACAGGATTTCGTCCATGGTGATAAGTGGCTGTTGTCACAAAAGACAAAAACAAAATTAATAATTTATGTATTCAGGACCCTAATAAGATGAAGAGTAAAGGTCAACGTGAAAATAAGGGAACAGGCTCTAGATAATCCATTCGCCTATTGAAACACAATTTGCAGGTTTTTTCCAAAACATCCCACACATACTCCAGGTTGATTGATATTGATTACTGAAATTGGCTGAAGTTTGCATATTATAAATGACTAACTTTTCCTGAGGTATCAACAAGCCCTCTTTTTCTTAGGTTTTTTTTTTAATTCAAATAAGAAAACTTGCAATAGCCAATGTAAACCTTTTGACTCATTTTTATGAATATCATAAAGCATAAATGCTTTAAAATACACAAAGATGTATATACGCATTGCACGCTGTACATTCAAATTTTCCATTCTATTTTCAGGTTTGAGTCTGATCAATCACGTATGAAAGACTTTGTAACCGATATCAAGTGTATGTAGATTCTATTTGCGATCATGTTATATGCTAATATAGTCTCTGCAAGATTTAATGTTTGGTCGTCCATACGAGTACTGCAATACGTATCTTCAATGAGTTTTTTTGTAAATCGAATTTTTTTTATTTATTTGTCCGCGGTTTCGCCCGCGTTGAAAAATTAAAAAATAACGCCTGACCTATATAAGCAATGTAAAGCCTAAAATCTTTATTGCAGTTATAGCTTTGCCAGGCGTTAGATGATCCCTTGTGAACACTACTTTTTTCTGGATGAAAGGTATCCTATGTCCTTTCTAGCATCCCTGACGACATGCATGCAAAATTTCATGATGATCGGTTCAGCGGTTTAGGCGTGAAAAGGTAACAGACAGACAGACAGAGTTACTTTCATATTATAATAATATTAGTATGGATGTTATATTTTTTTTTTTAATAAATATAAGCTATTTAAAAAATAGTTCGTAGAAAACATGAATATAAGTTTTGTGTATCAAATTTTAGATCAATCCTACAGGCTGGATCATATTTCCAGTAGGTAACATGAATATTCAAGGCTTTACTGGGATAATACTTATTTTTAAATTAAAGCGAATACACAAGCATTTGCTTTAATTTAATTAAATGTTGAAAGTGCACATGTAATTAATGTGAAAGTTTAATGCCAGAGCCCATTTCCCTATCTACTCCTAATCCCGTTATCCTTAATCCTACTGCAGTCGGCAGCGCACTTGCAGCAGCTTAGGCGTTGCTTGTGTTATAGGCGACGGTAGCCACGTACCATCAAGTGGACCGTCAGCCTGTCTGCCGACCTTAACATAACAAAAAGTTAGATACGTCCACTCTAACAATAATGTTTCTAAATATATTTTTTTAAATTGGATTTTTGTTAATTCGGAGATTACCACCCAAATACAAGCTTACAAACTACTCTTAAGTTCCCACGGGTAACTACAATTTTTTTTAAATATTTCTGCTCAATAGCCAAAATATAATATATTTTATTTTTCCATATTTACTAACCAAAAAGGTCCTTATACTTAATTTCAACGTTGGTTTTCTCACAATATTTTTCTTCTCCATTAGTCCAAGTCATTATTTTTAACCCATTTAACAAACTTAATTATGTTTCATATTTATTTTAATAAAATAAAATTTAAAACATATTTCCGTATCTTCTTCAACTTGATCCCATGGCCCATTTTCCTATCAAGGTCAGTAGCACAATTAAATATTCCCTGGTTTTGCTTCCCGGTAAGCCACGGTATCAACTAGAACTCAAATTTGTCCGCGGTTTCGCCCGCGTTGAAAAATTAAAAAATAACGCCTGACCTATATAAGCAATGTAAAGCCTAAAATCTTTATTGCAGTTATAGCTTTGCCAGGCGTTAGATGATCCCTTGTGAACACTACTTTTTTCTGGATGAAAGGTATCCTATGTCCTTTCTAGCATCCCTGACGACATGCATGCAAAATTTCATGATGATCGGTTCAGCGGTTTAGGCGTGAAAAGGTAACAGACAGACAGACAGAGTTACTTTCATATTATAATAATATTAGTATGGATGTTATATTTTTTTTTTTAATAAATATAAGCTATTTAAAAAATAGTTCGTAGAAAACATGAATATAAGTTTTGTGTATCAAATTTTAGATCAATCCTACAGGCTGGATCATATTTCCAGTAGGTAACATGAATATTCAAGGCTTTACTGGGATAATACTTATTTTTAAATTAAAGCGAATACACAAGCATTTGCTTTAATTTAATTAAATGTTGAAAGTGCACATGTAATTAATGTGAAAGTTTAATGCCAGAGCCCATTTCCCTATCTACTCCTAATCCCGTTATCCTTAATCCTACTGCAGTCGGCAGCGCACTTGCAGCAGCTTAGGCGTTGCTTGTGTTATAGGCGACGGTAGCCACGTACCATCAAGTGGACCGTCAGCCTGTCTGCCGACCTTAACATAACAAAAAGTTAGATACGTCCACTCTAACAATAATGTTTCTAAATATATTTTTTTAAATTGGATTTTTGTTAATTCGGAGATTACCACCCAAATACAAGCTTACAAACTACTCTTAAGTTCCCACGGGTAACTACAATTTTTTTTAAATATTTCTGCTCAATAGCCAAAATATAATATATTTTATTTTTCCATATTTACTAACCAAAAAGGTCCTTATACTTAATTTCAACTCCTATAGTATTAACCTTTAAAAGTCCTAGTATGTTTTTGGTGACCTTTTAGAAGTTGCAATAAAAATAGCTTATAAACTAAGTTTTTATGGAGAGAACTTGATCCAGGAATAAACATTTTTTTTGACAAATCTTGATACGCTCCGTGCTTTTATACTTAATATAAAAGCTTCTTCTTCTTAATGTCTCTAACAACAATTTTATTTGTCATTTTAACTAATCACATAATTTTTATATTACTCATTTGTACTTGTAATTGTGTCATAAATGGTTATTTGTCATGAAAATAATAAATTAATTATAATTCCTTCCAGTCAAACCCATTACATGTGTGGCCTTGCATTAAGCTATTGGCTTAGGTTATGGAAATTAAACAATGCCTTGGGGTTGAATAACATGACTGGAGCAGGGAATTAAAGTGGATCCCCTTGGGCCAAGGAAACCAGCTGAATAATAATAACATCTTTTGAAATAAGTACTTCATGAGAGAATTTTTTTTTTGGTGAGGGTTTCTCTGACTCTCCTAAACAATAAGCGTTCAATTTTTAGAAACTATGCTACCACATTACCGCACATTTGTATAAAATAAACTACTTTAGCTAGCCTTAGTACCTAGTGAGTTTTTATTATAGTAAAGAATCAGAATTGAAAAAGCTAACAAACTTTTAATTATTTATCTATTTATCAGCCGTAAGACGTCCACTGCATCCCCCGTAGGTAATTGTCCAAAAGGACCGGTCAGAAGCAGCCTGAATCCACCGCCGACCCATTATTACTATATTATACTATTCATAAATAAAATTAAAATGTCAAAATATATCTGCTTTTTTCTAAATTCATATCAAAGTATATACAGTACTTACAAAAATAAGCTATTTTTTAAATATTTGTCTGTTTGTTTGTTTATTCCGGCTAATCTCCGTAACGGCTGGACCGATTTTGACGGTACTTTCATTGGCATATAGCTAATGTTATAAGGAGTAACTTTGGCTACCTTTATTAAAATTTTTGGTAAAAAGAAAAATATTATATAGAAGCAGCAAGCTGCGATTCCATGATGTACTCTAAGCAATTTTACTAACCATGGGACCTATAGTAGCCTGTTGTATGTTTTTGTTAGGGTGACACACTGCCATGCTACTTAATAATTTATTATAATTAAATAATAATTTATTCATAATATGAACTGATATAAATATTTTGCCACTATTAAAATTGTAGACATTTCTGTTTATTATTTACACAGGTTCCATAGCAAAACCTATTCCTTATGACCCAAACTATCAACTACGGTAATAGAAATAATTGCGACCTTTTTACATATAGGTTCGATTCCTGGTTGCGTATTGAGCGTAATTTGAAAAGGTTTGAATGCAGTTTTTATTTTTTCAAAAATGGAAGAAATTTTCGTATATCCTATGGCTTGAGATTTGTCCTCACTGACCTATTTGGATTGATCACCTTGTATATTCAAAGGACCATTTTCTAATCGTAGATGTAGAATGTCTCATATCGGAATCCATTTATGTTCCTATGTAGTTTATGTTGCATATAGTTTTCTGGCTAACCAGAAAACTATATTATCAAAATGGTCATAGTCAAGTTATACAAAAATAATAAATGTTAAAACATTATGATCTAGGGTTTAAAATTTAACTATTAAAGTCTTGTCCACATAAATGTACCACTGTGTATTTGACACTTTTGTCAAATACACATTGATACATTCATGTGGACTAGACTACGTCAAATACATTTGGTTACTAACGAAAAAATTACATTGGAATGAAGGTCGATTATATTATGAGGCGTCATATGTAGATGCCGAGGATACCAAAATTAAATTTATTCGTGTAAACGTGTGTAAAAAGTGTCTCCTACAGTGATTTGGGAGTTCAACAGTGACACACCTAGTGCAAGGGTTCTTATGTTTGTTTATAATAAAAAAGTATGTTTAGTTAAAATATCAGCAGTATTAGAAAGATTGTTAATTATGATGTAAAAAGATATTAGTGAATTGTATGAAGTAGCTGGTGCAGTAGATAAATTTAACTATATATTCCTTTCCGAACTAAAGTAAATAATTAGTTACCGAACAAGCAGACGGCGCCGAATGAGCTCCGCATGTACCTCCGGCTGTGGCCGCTGCTAACGCACTGGTTCCAGGTACCTAAAAAAATGTCAAACAGAATTTAATATGTACATATTTAATACAACCGAAATATTAATCAACTAATTCAGTAAAAAAAAAACCAACAATTTAAAGAAATCAAGCCACTCTAAGTCAATTCCAAAACATTAATTTATTAGGGAAGACCTTTATCGGATAGACAAATTCAATAAAAAATAATCCATTTTTTTACTTTAACGAGCACTTTATCTGAAATGGTTATAAATAAAATATAATAAATCAAATTTTTATTCGTGATACTACTTCAAAGACTTGAAGAATTCTATTTCTACTAAGCTTCAAGATACGAATCGAAGAACCTGATAGAGGACACTACTTAATAGTTTTAAAATGGATATTCAGCGATATTTTTCTTTAACAGATGGTAAAGGGTTCATCCAAGGGCTCAAGTTACTTGTAGCAAGTCTAAACTGTAATTACACAGGCGTAGATAGTATAGATACCGCAAGCCGTTCGCCACTACGTGCCCGCAATTTGAGCAATGCACAAATTAGGCCTCAGTTCGCTTTCTACTGTGTTCGCGGAAAGTCGACTTTCGAAAAACAAAAAATGTTTAATTGCGCTGTTATTAATTGTAAAAATACGTCAAAAGTGGTTTGTCGAGTGAGGGGAGACCTTTCGTATCATCGGTAACTAGTTTTGTTATTTATAATATTATGTGCTGTAATTTAATTAAAACCAATGTTTGGAAATGTCGTAGCCAGCTGTCTCTCACGTTGAACGTAGGTGGTATACTAAATTGGCGCGCCGTAGAGTTGGGCGTTGGACATTCGATAGACTAGTCGTCGCGTCGTTGCACTGCGGGGTGAGGGGAAACGATTTAGTTTGTTTTTTAACATCACTAAATTGTGCTCGTGACGTCATGGTAGGCACTAAAAATGTGGCACGCTTGATTTTCATACAGTTTGATTAACTTGCGTCATCTATACTATCTATGTCTGTGTGTAATTACAACACACCATTTTTATCCTAAAGCGCCGTTGGTGCGTGACACCGTTCCACCTGTCAAAATTTAATGATTTGTGGTTGTAGTGACCGCTCTCATAAATTTAGCAGTTCATGAGATGGCTATAGTGAAACAACAGCAAGTATCTTGTGTTTCGGGGTGAGGAATACCAGAGCAAATTCTCCTATCCTCACTTCGACTCCCACTCTTAATCCAATTAAACCATGATTTTACTTGTGTTTGTAGGTGACGGTAGACTCCCACCATTAAGTATATCGTAAGCCTGACTGCAGTTCATCCTAAAAAACATATTTGTTACGGCATATTAAAATATTGTATATTGAGACATTAGATATCGAGAAAAGCACCTAGGTACATACTATAGTAGATGTAAATTGCTTGTACTTTTTATTGGTCCTATTGTACAAATATAAAATCCGTAATTGGCTGTAAATTATGAATTTTTTCGTCAATAAATCAAGCATTCCTAGCTGTGGGCATTATGAGTAAATATATAGGTAAATAAATAAATTTACATAATTAATATTATATAATTTTATAGTAAATTCCGATATATGTTCGAATTGGACATGTATTAATAGTGTGAAACATAACCTGAATAATAATCAATGAATACAATTGACAATAAAGGTTTATCTTATCCTTTCTTTCTTGACATAAACAGGCAATCATCTTATGATTATTGCTAATGACTAAGAGAACGATCATTTGGCTTACCTTCAATTGTTCTTGTTTATAATCAGGCTGATATGGCAATAGCATTCGTATCTTTCCCCATCGGTTGAAGAACAACGCTATCGCCGCCACCCATACTAGTAGCACCATTACTACTATTCCAATTTCCACACCTCGTATCTATTAGAAAACGTTAAATTTATTACTAGATAATGTGTCCACCAAGTCAGTAATAAAAAGCTCGGAATGATTCAGAGCGCATAGAAGATATTAAATTTTAATTTTTACGAAGATGTAATGTAATTTAGAAAACAATTTAAGTTGTACGGATTCAAATGTCGTTTAATGATTGTCGATTTTGTTGGTACATATTACATGTTACTGGGATCGAATTTCCTTCAAGTAAAATAGGAGTTAACCTGTATTTTAAAAAGTTGATTTATTGATGAGTTGTATGCATGAGGGACTTACCGTAGGGAATGTGGGTGATGGATCAGGAGGTGCCACTGAGGAGCGGGGTGTACCCGCCACCCCCCCGTCCTGCTGTGGCGACGTCCGCGGGGGCTCTGCACAAACACGATACTGGCATTAGCTTAATGCACATCTCAGTGGACCGCCATGATTAGAATATGCCAAAGAGATTTTTTGGTAAACTTATATACTAAGAATTTTCAGCAACGATTATTAAGAAGGTATTAATGCCTATTTTTGTTTCATAATTATCAATTTCTACGTTGGGGTTGGTATTTTTTTTCATGTAGCATGCTATATACATTCCACCTATATGTATGATGGTTTTTCTTATGTTAAGGTCGACAGACAAGCTGACAAATGGCTACTGTCAACTATAACACAAGCAAAGCCACAGATGCTGCAAGTGCACTGCCGGCCATAGTAGGACAAGGATGAGGGTTTAGGAAGGGATCGGGCAATGGGTACCGGCATCCGTTACTCACTCACCGGAAACTAACAGCACATCTGCTGTTATTTCACGGTGGTCTTCTGTAAGCGGGTGATTACTGTCGTCAGATGGGCTGCCCAAATGATTGCGGAAAAGCAGTGTGCCCTGCCACTACTTTTCAAATCCAAACCAGAGCCAACTTTGAAAAGTTCATTTTCATAGTTGATCCGGCCAGGAATCGAAACCGGGACCCCAGGGAGAAAGCGTTAAGGTAAGCACCCTACCTATTCATCCAACAGGCTCGTCAATTCAATATATAACCCCCAGACAGAATATAACCCACAACCCACACAGACATATTGCCAGAAATCCATTAATCTTTTAAAATTGCTAGAATTTCTAGGATACGCTGGTTTTCTCACAATATTTTTCTTCTCCATTAGTCCAAGTCATTATTTTTAACCCATTTAACAAACTTAATTATGTTTCATATTTATTTTAATAAAATAAAATTTAAAACATATTTCCGTATCTTCTTCAACTTGATCCCATGGCCCATTTTCCTATCAAGGTCAGTAGCACAATTAAATATTCCCTGGTTTTGCTTCCCGGTAAGCCACGGTATCAACTAGACTGTCATTCCGCGTGGCACCCTTTATAAAATTAATACAAATATTAATTTCGGACCTTCGTAACGTAATTTATAGTTCTGTCAAAAATCATCTCTTGCTTGGCATATATCTTTTATATCTAATCGTTAAATGTGATACTAGGAGCAAAACTAGAGAACCTTGAATATTCCTTGAAGTCCGAGGGAGGTTTTTATGAAGAGATTAATTGGAAAATTGAAAGTGAAATTGTTAAAAAATAAAAACACAATAACTCAATGAAGAAACGTTTCTTAAATAAATTTTATCATAACTGCAGCAAATCGTTCAAAAGACCAAAAAGAAAAAGAACGATTCGTAAAATTATCGACATTCGTTAAGTGGAAAGTGACTTTTGCGATGTAAAACTACAATAAAAAAAGTACAGTAAGAGCCATCGAAGGTAACAGAAATGATGACTATAGTCATGAATAAAAACATCGAACCTGTACTCTTAATCCTGTCTTTTTTTTAATCGGAGGAGAATTCTGTAAGTCCATATTTTTATTATTATTTATTATTGAACGAAGCAGATTCTAGCTATGTATAGGTATTGATATTCACAGGCCGTCTAGTTTATGGATGTCAAACGCACTACGAGTTATTTGTTTCAACTGATACCTAACTGAACCTAACCAATACATATTTTGAATTGTACAATAAAAATAACGTATATAAAGCGTAAATTGGAAGGTTGATTTGTTATGAAAAAAGGTTTTTTTTTTAATTTGTCTACTTCGATGTTTTTACAACTGGTCTACAAACTTAGTTTTTTCGTAATTCAAACAAATAAATAAAAAAAATATTATTTTAAAATAACATGGACTTTTAGAGATGGTCTGTTCGATGAATATGAAAATATTCAAATGTTTTACTCGAGATTTCACAACATTGCATTCAGTTCCACACGAATTCAATTTCGAATCTCTCTCGGGTTTTGAGTTTTTAAATATCCATATGAAACATTTGTATTTGGAGGGTATCGAACCCACATATCATTGTTGTTGTGCTTTGGGTTCCTCAAATTTAATTACATTAGTTAAATTACCTTACGTTAGTCAATTAATTTATTAGTTACATTAGTTAATTACCTTAGTTGTCTTTGACTATTTGACTCCTACGATACAAGCTATGCTTAGTGTAGGGGTCAAAACCTAATCTATATGTAATTAGTGTGGAAATAAATATTTATTATTATTATTATCTATTGAATTTATCCTACACAATTTGAAAGATACAAAAAATTCCAGGTGGACATATGCTATTATATTATGTATATTAAATTCCCCAATTGCAATCAGCCAAAGCCGAAATATGCCAGTCTAGTCTCCACAAATATTATAAAGAGCGCTTGAGAGAGAGAAGGAGAGAGCATATTTTATATGTGGATTTCATAATTTTAGTAAAATGTGGAGGGGATTCTCACTGGAATAAACTGCACTACCATTAAATATTTTTTCAAAAAAAAAAAAAAAACACAATTTATACACATTGTACTTATGTTACCGAGGTCAAAAAAATAGTTTTTAGAATTTTTGTCAGTAAAACGGCTTAACTAATTTGAATACGGTTTTCACTGATATTATATATTCACTGATATTGTATTATAGCAAACTTCCCGTAACATTTAGTGTTAGTTTCATTCCAATCGGTTTACAAACAAAAAAGTTACGCGCTATACCGAATACCACGCATACAAAGTTGCGGGCTCAGCTAATCCATACATAAATAATAAAATCGTAAACGACCTGTCTATACAAATATTTTTTTCAAAAAAAAAAAACAATTTTTACACGTTGTTCTTATGTTACCGAGGTCAAAAAAATAGTTTTTAGAATTCTTGTTTATTTCTCTGTGCATTTGTGCACGCTAATCTCAGAAATAAACCATTTGAATGCGGTTTTCGCTGATATATTGTAACAAGCTGATGTCCCGTAACATTTAGTGTTTGTTTCATCCTAATCGGTTTACAAACAAAAAAGTTACGCGCTATACCACGCGTACGAAGTTGCGGACTCAGCTAGTTCTAAATATTGTAAGAACAAAATCGGTGGTTATTTTTACACATAAAAAAACCAACAATATTCGCTCTTAACACACTATGGCAAATAACAAAACACCGTCAATTTAGCCCCTAAGGAGTAATCCTATTGTTACTCGCTTTGCGATGAAGTTCTATAAAATCCCAGTAGCCTAGTCTATTGGACAGCCAATACCTCTCCCCATTCAGGATTTACGGTAAAGAGGAAAACAAAGCAACATTGTTCAAGCTATGTGCAATGAATTTCGGCACACTAAGAGTATTAAGTGATTAATATTCATGAAGAATGCCGATATCAACGATTAACAATATGTGCTTAGAACAACAGCTAGTTAATGTAGGTGACATTGTATGAAATAACAGTTAATGTATTATTCATGTTTAATAATAAGCTCTCCGATCGACTGATCATGAACGATCATTGATGAAATATCAGAGATTATATTTAATGGAAATTTAATCTGTGTTAATAGTCTATGGCTTATTTCTCTCGATATTCCATTAGACGGATTTTAGGTTTAGGGAAAATTCTATAAAAATTATAAAAGATTTTTTTATGTTAAATTCAGCAGACAGGCTGACGGTCCACTTGATGGTAGACGGCTACCGTCGCCTATAACACAAGAAACGCCACAGATGCTGCAAATGCACAGCCGACTACAGTGGGATTAAAGATAAACGATTGGGAATGGATGGGGAATGGGCTCTGGCATCCCTTACTCACTTACCGAAACACAACAGCACACATGCTGTTGTTTCACGGGGATCTTCTAGGTGTAAGTGGGTGGTTACAGCCCTCAGACGGGCTGCCCAAATAACTGCGAAACGCAGTGTGTGCCCTGCCATTACTTTTCACATCCAGACAAGAAACTGTTCATTTTCAAAGTTGACCACGCCGGGAATCGACCCGAAGAACCCTAGAACCATCCTAGAATAGAGCGATAAGGCAAGCACCCTAATCACTCATCCAACGGGCTCGTTTATCAAACATTATATCAGTTATAACATTATGATATTCGTAATGTTGTAACAGTGTAAGTTGGCATGAGTATTTTTTATATTCGTGTCTCTATATGAATATTTAAAAAAATATTCTTTATCCTATCAAGGTCTTCAATATATTTTTTGTATGCCTTCTTGATGTTTTTTGTCGTATCAAATAAACAATCAGCCAGCCGCCAAACTTTATTTTAATAAAAGGGTATCCCAATTCGGACCTTAATATAACTATGAATGGGTAATTATACAAAAGTTGGGTAACTCTTGAGGATATTTTGTTTTTTTTTTTTTTTTTTTTTTTTTTTTTTTTTTTTTTTTTTTTTTTGCAATCCCTCCAGCATTATGCGCTGAAGCCTGTATCTACTGTCCTTTCATACCAGTTCTCGCATTTATTCTACTCGTACTTCCATTCTTCATACCGTTTCTTTCTTGCATTCATCTCTTTCTTACCATACGGGTGGGATTCCCGTCTATTCCTATTCTATTCTAACTATTCCTTTTCTTACGTAGGCGGGATGATAAGTAACTAGCCACTGCTATTTAAAAAGTTAAAATTAAAAAAATATATATGTCATTTTTAAATTCGTGTCTCTGGCAACCTGTGTTCTAAATTTGAATTTGGTGGCGTGAAAATTTTATTGATTTTTTTTCATTTGAAAATATATTTCGTTAACTGTTTTCAAAATGGATAAAAATTTAACAAAGAGCGGTGATAAAGTTTCTTCATATGAAGGGCATGAAGGGGAAAGATATCTATTACGAGTTAAAGAATGTTTTGGGTGAATGTGCTCTTTCTTATGCCACAGTAAAAAACTGGGTGGCTGAGTTTAAACGCGGTCGTACATGTGTCCAAGATGAAGCCCGCCCCGGACGTCCAAAAAGCGTCACGACTCCGGAAATGGTCGTGAAAGTACATGATAAAGTTTTAGTAGATCGAAGATTGAAGTTATCTGAAATAGCTGACACTACAGGTATCTCAAAAGAACGGGTACATCATATCCTAAGTGAGGAATTAAATATGAAAAAGTTATCGGCCCGTTGGGTGCCGCAATTGCTTACGCACGATCAAAAAATGATTCGGGTGCAAAACTCAAAAGAATGTCTGGACCGTTTTCAGAGTAATAAGGCCGATTTTTTACGTCGATTTGTAATAACAGATGAAACATGGGTTCATCATTACACGCCAGAATCAAAAATTCAATCAAAACAGTGGACTCAATCGAGATGCCCGGCTCCAAAAAAGCCAAGGCTGTAAAGTCGGCTGGAAAAGTGATGGCTTCCGTCTTTTGGGATGCAGATGGGATCTCGATGATAGATTACCTTCCTAAAGGTCAAACAATTAATGGAGAATACTACGCTAATCTTCTAGATATGCTTCATCAATGTAATCAGCAAAAACGACCAGGTTTGGCGAAAAAAAAATCATCTTCCACGAAGACAACGCTAGAGTTCACACATGTGTTAAAGCTATGGCAAAAATCAACGAATTGAAGTATGATTTGCTGCCCCACCCACCTTATTCGCCTGATCTAGCGCCATCAGACTTCCACTTATTCCTTAAGCTCAAAACTTTTTTGGGCGGACAGAAATTTGCCACAAATGATGAAGTCATGGCCGCTGTAGAGGAATATTTTGCAGGCCTCGAAAGAAATCATTTTATGGAAGTCATTACTGCTTTAGAACGAAGATGGAATAAGTGCGTAGAGGTTCACGGAGACTATGTCGTAAAATAAAATTAATTTTATCACGGAAAGTTAAGTATTTTCTTATTAGGCTAGTTACTTATCATCCCGCCCTCGTATTTCTATATTTCCATTCAGGGGGAATGAGTAAACAACGTTGTTTTGTTTATTAATACATAGCAATATAAAAATACATAGCAATATTAAAATTAAAACAATTAAAAACAAAAAATCAATAATACAATAATAAATACAATTTTCTAAATTTAACAGTTAAAATTTATAAAATTACAAATAAATACAATAATACAAAAACAAAATAGTAATTACAATTATAATTAAAATCCTGCTATTTCGACTTATTCCTATCTATTGCCTTCTTAATTGTTTTTATACAGTATTTTAAAAACTCCTTCCTTCCTTTATCCATCATAATTTTATTAATATTATTTCTAATAATCTTTATTCCTAACCTAAATTCCAAATCTATTCTGTCCGCCTCCGAGGAGGGACAATTTAAAATAAGGTGCGGGACAGTCTCGTCTTGCGTGGGTTCGCAGATGCACGATGGGCTCTCCTTGCACTTGAACCTGTTCAAGTACTCAGAGAACCCACCGTGCCCCGTGAACAGTTGTGTCAGAAGGCGATCGGGTCCAATTGACCTTACGGTCTTGTATGAGTCAAGAACATTGGGGAAGAACAATTTTGTGACCTCTCCAGTGTTGCTTGTTTTGTACCTACGATCCCATTCCTCAAGCGATCGCATACGAATGCTCCGCCTGACGAATGAGACCGGGCACAGGTCATAATGCGGCTTCGTCTTTAATTTTTGTGCTGCCTCCCTAGCCAGGTGATCCGCTCGCTCGTTGCCCTCTAGCCCCGCGTGTGCTTTCAGCCAAAATAATTTTACTATTTTATTCCTTCTGAAAGCTTCTCTGATGTTGTTCCTAGCCTCGGTAGCTAGAGGATGCAAACAGCCGTTCGCCGCGATGGTTTGGAGGGCGGCCATTGAGTCGCTGTAAATTGCAGAGGTGGTTTCGCTTCGTTTGAGGATCACCCCAGTCGCCTTGCACACCGCCAGGAGCTCGGCCTGATAGACGGTACAGTAGGGCGACAGTCTAAGCTTGATGGCCGATGTTTCGGCCTCGCCATTCCATATGGATAGCGCGGCCCCAACCCGGCCATCAATCTTGCTGCCGTCCGTGTAGATGCAAAGGTGGTGGTTGCTGTTCTCTTTGAGTTGTTCCTCGCCCATCAGTCTTCCAAACTCCAGGCTCATGTGCTCGGCGGGGTGGGGAGCCTCAATAGCCGGGCTCATCCGCTCGACGTCCATGTCCTTCAGCTCCGGCCGGGGTACCCCCCTCTTGGCCTCGTATATCGAAGCTGCTTCGCATACACGTAGGTCAAGGGGGAGCAATCCAGCCAATAGTAGAGCCGAGTTCAAGGACACCGTGCGGTAGGCCTTACACAGCTTTAGAGCAAAACCCCTCTGCACAGCGTTCAAACGCTTGGCCACCCCCAATTTCCCAGCAGCGGGTGCCCAAGCACTCGCCGCATACGTGATTATGGGCTCCACCGCGGCGACATATATCGAGCGGATCACTTCTGGGTGCAACCCCCAGCTAGTTTTGGCAGCCTTCCCCAACTGTTTGTAGACTCCGATCGCCTTGCGACACACCCTGTCCACGTGACTGTTAAAGGTGAGCTTATTGTCTATTGTTAAGCCAAGCAATTTCATTTCGTTTTTCATGTCAATGTCAACCCCGCCCATGGTAAGTCGCGGCGTGTCGAACTTACGCTTTTTGGTTAGCACCATTGCACAGGTTTTGTGCGGTGCAAACCTCAGCTTATTTTCGACACCCCACGCCAAAACATGAGCGAGGGTGGCATTGGCACTTCTTTCAATGTCCTGACCTGTTATACCGTCAAAAACGAGGACCACGTCATCCGCGAAAGCCTGGCAGTAGACGCCTCTACTCTCCAGGCTTCGCAGCAATGGATCGAGTGTCAGATTCCAGAGCAAAGGGCCAGCTATAGACCCTTGGATGCAACCCCTGCTTGTCGCCGTTCTGCGTACCTCACCGCAGTATCTGACGCTCACAGTCCTGTCGGTGAGGTAGCTGTCGAAGACCCGAGGATATTTTGTTTACTATAGTTATTAAATCAAATTCCTACAAAATCGGGTGTATATGATGGCTAATCTAATGAATATATTGTTCCAAATTGGGCCAGTCACTTTATTTAGTAGATTGTGAAATATTTAAAATTTTCAGAATTTGACTGCCATGGGACTGACGAGGGTAACATAGTACTGATAAAATACACAATTTTGTAAGAATTGTAATGAAATTTAATAAAAATTAGTACAAATCTCTTAGGATTTAATATTGACACATGTCTTTTAAGTATTAAAATCACTTAGTGACAATTAAAAACAATTATTAATATGTAATACTGGGAGAAAATACTATCTCAGTTTTCAAAACAGCCTTTTGACATTTAACGTTACGTTATTCACTTAACTTTTACTACTTTGACTTGGTTTTAAATACTGAAGTTTTTGTTTTTCTTTGTATTCCACTAATTTAATGGGGTCGCTTTTAATTCTGGTCAAGCGAGCCTTTTCGGCTTCTCTCTTATTTTTTAGTATTTCTTCCCTTATCAATTTGTTTTTAGCGTGCCGCATGATGCTTTAAACTGAAATGTAAAATAGAAATGCTTATGCGCGGTAGCAATGAAGATAAAAGTGCTCTCAAACAAAAAACATCAGTACCATGGAAATACATCAGTCCTCTAGCGTGATACCTGACAAAGGACTGACGCCAACGGACTGATGAAAAAGACATAATTTGAGGTTATAATCAGAACTAACCAGTTTTTTTTTTTGTAATTTCGAATACTAACAAACTACATTTTAACAAATCATAATTACCTATGTATAAATGAAAATGAACCTCAGATTAACAAGAAAATAACGGCTCACCAGGGGACTTACATTTTGACTGGCTCAGCACGGGTATAGACAACAAACACAACCCAAACACTTGTACAGTTATGGCGGCCGTCAAATTGTGCGCTCCGCAACTAACTTCATTACCAACATTAAAACTAAAACAGGGATTTGACGTTGAGTCGGTGATATTTCGCGCGAATTTCAAATTTAAACGACACACAACGGACTGACGAAGGAAACAAACACAAAGTTTCATTTTTTTTTTTTTAAATAAAGTGGAAAACATTGCATTATCACAGTTGTAGTACATATTACTACGTACACCACAGATTGTAGTAAATTAGTAAGTTTTCTCAAATCAATGATAATGTTTAATGGATAGTAACTTGATTGTTGGTTTTCGGGATTGTGACATGCCATAGGACTGACATTTTAAGCATTAATTGTGTTTTTTTATTAACTTGTATTTAAAATGAAGAGCTGGGCCCGTACCATGAACTTTTAGTAAAACATCATGTTTTAAGGAAGTTTTGTTTCAAGCTTAAAATAACATTACTCAAATTCGTACCATGACGTCCACAAAACAATATTGTTTTATTCCTGCCGTGAACGAATGATATTTGCATGATTGTCTATTCCCTGCTAAATAATGCCACAGAGTCCTAACTATTAATAATAAATACACGCAGTGACGCTTTTCATAGACTAAACTGTTTATTAAAAAAAATAAAGTTACACACTAGTAATAACAGAGGGCGCTACATACATTTATATTTTGTTACAATATTAACACCTCCGCTTAACAAAATCATACATACTTTGAAATAGGCAATATACCAAGTTTTTTGGTGAAATATTTATGTTTACAAGACCCTAAACTTTTGGTAAAAATATCTGCTGGCATTTCAGCAGTTTCTAAATAATCAACTTTAACAAACTTATCTGCAACTGCCTCTCTCACAAAATGATATCTTATATCTATATGTTTAGACCTTCTATGGTATACTGGATTCAAAACAAGTTTTTGTGCACTTTGACAATCATTATACAAAGTAATTGTTTCTGAATTACCTAAAATTTCAAGCAATAAATTCTTTAAATATATAGCCTCTTTACTGGCTTCTGACATGGAAATATACTCAGCTTCCGTTGAAGACAGAGCTACATTTCTTTGTTTCCTACATTCAAAGGAAATAACAGCGCCAGACAATTTAAAACAGAATCCAGAAAAAGATTTTCTATCATTTGAATCTGAACCCCAATCTGCATCAACATATCCTTCTATACAAGAATTATCATTTATAAAAACAAGACCAAAATTTTTAGTACCTTTTAAATACCTTAGAATTCGTTTTAAATGCTTCCAATGAGTTTCATCATATGAATTATTAAACTGGCTCAAATAACATACACTGTAAGCTATGTCTGGTCTGGTTAAGACGGCTAAATACATTAAATTACCTATCAATTGTCTATATGGAATTTTTTTATCACAAAAACTATTGTTAGATTTTTCCAACCTTAAATTGACCTCCATGGGAGTTTCCACAGTTTTACAATGTGACATGTTAAATCTTTTCAACAAGCTTTCTACATATTGTTCTTGATCAACAGTTATAACATTTTCATACATATTCACTCGTAAGCCTAAACATTGCTTTATTTGGCCCAGGTCTTTAATTTTAAATTTATTACTCAAGTCTTGTATTAACTGGTTAGTTGCCATTTTACAATTAGAAAAAACAAAAAAATCATCAACAAATAATGCTATTATAACTTTAACATTTCCTTCAAACTTTGTAAACAAACAAGGTTCATACTTAGATTTTAAATATCCTAAAGACTTTAAGTAATCATTGACTCTCTCATACCAGGCACGTGAGGATTGCTTAAGTCCATAGATGGCACGTTTTAGCTTTAACACTTTGTTGTCATCATTATTATTATCTTTATAAAATACAGGTTTTTGCATATACACAGAATCATTCAAATAACCGTTAAGGAAAGCTGTAGTTACATCAAGATGACGTATATCTAAACTTAGTTTTACTGCTATAGAAAATAACAATCTTAAAGTGGTATAACGTAGCACAGGTGAAAAAGTTTCATGATAGTCTATGCCGGCTTTCTGTGAAAAACCTTTTGCCACTAATCTTGCACGATAACACACATTACCAACACTATCATACTTTTTCTTAAATACCCATTTGCACTGTACTACTGTAGAATCACAAGGCTTATCCACAAGTTCCCATGCGTCATTCTTCTTGAATGATTCTAATTCTTCCTCCATGCTTGCTCTCCAAAATTTACTTTCAGGTCCATTTAAAGCTTCCTCGAGTGTAATATCCATTATATTCTGATCATCTGATTCTACAATACAAAAATGATTATAGGTAAATCTATCAGGTATTTTTCTCACTCGTTTGTTAGGAATGTCCTTATTCAGGTCTAATAATGGAGTTTCTGATTCTGATGCTGTCTCAGAAAAACTCTCATCTGAGTCACTTACTGAAGAAGCTTCTGGAATATACGTGACATCATTACCATCACATTCGGTGTCAGTGCTATCTGCATTTCTACTTTCCTCTTCTTCACTCTGTTCCTCCGCTGAAGCCTTACACTCAATAGGAATATCCACTGTATTTTTGGTTGTTTCCATTATAATAACGTCTCTGCTAGTTGTAACAGAGTTATTTTCTGGGTCATAAACCCTATAGCCTTTTACATTTTCTGCATAGCCTACCAAAATAAGTTCTTTTGCCTTCATATCCCATTTTAAGCGCTTTTCTTTTGGTATGTGCACCAAAACTTTACTTCCAAAAATACGTACATGACTTAGGTTGGGCTTTTTTCTAGTCCAGGCTTCGTATGGAGTTATGTTGTTTAATCCAGTAACAACTGTCCGATTCCTTAGGTATACAGAGGTATTTATGGCTTCTGCCCAAAACTTTTTGCATAAACCAGCATCAAAAATTAGACATCTTGCCTTTTCAACTAATGACCTATTCATCCTTTCGCTCACACCGTTTTGCTGAGGTGTGTAGGCATTACTTTTCTGATGAATTATTCCTTGTTGTTTTAGATACTTTTCAAAGTCTTGACTGCAGAACTCACCGCCATTGTCTGTTCTTAGAATTTTAATTTTCCGATCTGTCTGTTTTTCTACCATTGACTGAAATTCTTTAAAAAACTTAAATACCTCAGACTTTATTTTCATGAAGTATACAAAAGTCATTTTGCTGTAGTCGTCCACAAATAATACATAATATCTGGATCCTCCAATAGATACATTTTCCATCGGACCACACACATCAGAGTGTATCAGTTCTAAAATATCCTGGGTGTTTGTCAAGCTAGGCTGAAAAGGTAGTCTAGCCTGCTTCCCCTTACAGCAAACAGTACACTTAGATTTTTCAACATTTGCTTTATCTGTGTATGAGATACCTTCTGCAGCTCCATTCTTCATTTTATTCAAGCTAGTACTGTTGATGTGTCCCAATCGTCGATGCCAAGTTTCACTTGATACCTTAGCTGTGGCTGCCAATAACTGTTCTGATTTCTTAGTATATAATCTGTACACACCTTCTACTAATTCTGCCTTTCCAACTAGAGTTCTCTGTTGATTGTAAATATAGCAAAATTTCTCTTTGAAGATTACTTTATTGCCATTCTTAATTAACTGACTCACAGAAAGCAAGTTTGTTGTTAAGCTGGGTATGCACAATACATCTGAAACTGTGATGTCATATTCTATACTATTTACAACTGTAATAATGTTTACATCACCTGAACACAGCACCGGGACGCATGTTTTGTTCGCAATAACTATTTCTTTGGTTTCATGTTCATATGATGGATTCTTAACGAATTCTTCCTTCGCTGTCATGTGTTTGCTGGCTCCGCTGTCTATGTACCAACTATCGCAGTTGAACTTCCCACTCAAGAAAATAGCACTAAACGCGTTGGATTGCTTTCTTTTGCAGCTTTCTGAACTTGGACACTGATTTTTATAATGCCCTGTTTGCTTACATTTATAGCATTTTATTACTTTGACAGCTTTTGACGTTTCTCCTGTCGATTCTTTCTGGTCATACCTATTATTTCCATATTTCTTATGTTGCATATTTTTCGCGGCAAAAGCACTCTCCGAGCGGGAAACAGTTCCAGCATCACTACACATGTCCATCAACTTCGTTTTTATGACATCCGAACTTATATCAATACCCGAATGTTCAATTGCCATTAACATAGGGCCGTATTTTTTGGGTAATCCTGCTAACATTAATGCCCCTATCCACTCATCTGTAATTTTGAAGCCCGTACCTTGTAATCTCTGACTTGTTTCTACAATATCAGTTACGTACTGGGTCATCGAATCACAATTATCAAGGCGTATGTTGATGAGTTTGCGTAACAAGCCGATTTTTCTTGTGTAGCCGGTATCATCAAACATATTCTTTAACTTGATCCATAAATCAAAGGTCGTTGATGCATGCTTGATGTGCACATAAAGTGATGGGTCAATCGTCAACACTAACTTCGCTTTAGCTTTAGCATCTTCATTTATTTGGCTTGTTGTAGGTGAAGCCGGTAAATTCTCTGTAATGGCGGACGCCATGTTTTCTAGCACCAACACATTTTGCACTGCAAAACACCAATCCTCATAGTTCTCGCGCCCTTTTAACTTTGGAATATTAGCAATATAGTTTGTCGTCATTTTTCACAAAACCAAACAGTACTTTGCGTTTTAATCTATCAAAAACTATAATAATTGCGTATGCCCATAACCTAATAATAAATACACGCAGTGACGCTTTTCATAGACTAAACTGTTTATTAAAAAAAATAAAGTTACACACTAGTAATAACAGAGGGCGCTACATACATTTATATTTTGTTACAATATTAACAACTATGACACCATATCGTATTTGGTATGTTCTAAAACATATTTTATTTCTACGCTACAAAAGCAAGATATCATAATTTCTTTCTATGTACAATTGTTTCCTATAGCTATAACAAAGAATTGTTGTTGAAACACTGGAATAAAGTTCCAAGTTAATATTGTTAATGTAAAAATTGACAAAAAATGCCATATCTTCGCGCGACTTCTATGTTCATTGTTAAGTTTTAGAACGCATCTACACTTGTAAGCAACCGAAGTTTTTTAAAACGAAATAACGAAGTGATTATTATTTATGTAAGTAGGTATTTATTTACCTACTTACATAAATAATTTAAAAAATGTCAAATAAAAAGTAAGTGAACGTTTTATTTTGGTTACTTTGTTTTTAATTAATAAGAGTGTAACAAGTCATAAGTGAGCTCTTTTGTAAGTCGATGACGCTTCACAAATCGTCCAACTCGAAAGGATCACTCTCGCTGCGCATTTGTCGTCATCGATTTCTTTGTAGTACATTACTTTGGGCATTATCGTTTTCCAAAAATTCGAAAATTTCGTACTCACTAGCGATCTACAAACACATTTTTATTACTAAAATGCAATTAATAAAGAAGAATCACTTAAAGATCGATATAACAATAACATTTACTCACTTTTTAACACAGTAATATTATTATTTTTTGTCAAAATCACTTTATTTCTCTTTAGCAGTTTTGTATCCGTATTGAAAAAGCAACTTTTTTAAGATTGCTAAATTTGACATTAAAACAATAATGCTTACTGCCAAATGGAACGTCATGGTACGAATTGAATGAACGAAATAGCGAAAGACGTCACAAAACTTCTTAATGGAATTACTTTTAAGGAGTCATGGTACGAAATTTGAATGTAAGACTAAAATAATACTGCTATAAGAGGTGGTGGTAAGGCCCCTGAAATTGGGTGACCAAATAAAGGACTTTTCATTGTTTTAAAATAAATTGTAATCTCAATAAAATATAATAAGACTGTATATATTGGCTGATGACATTGAGTTACTCAATTTTTGTATATTCACCCGAATAATTATCATCGAGAGAATCGTTCAATTCATTCAGAAATTGCATTAAAATATTAGAAGGAAAGAAAGAAAGAAAGCATCTTTTATTCCTCTAATACAAACAATATATGAACAAATAATAATTACAAACAAAACAAACAAACAAATATATGAACCAGTAACACTGAAATTATCACAATTTACTTAAAAACTACTGAAGGATTTCACCAGCTAGTTATCTATATGGCAAATTCACTGTAAATAATATGCAACAGCACACGAGAATGTATTATAATATATAGAAGTTAATATAATGCAGTTACATTTATAACTGTAATATTGGGGATAACAGATAGAACATATATTTTAATATGCAAGTAGATATTACAGATAATATATTATAGAATGGTATATTTGGAGAAGTGTATATCTGTTTGGATTGCCTTAAAATAAATGAACCCGGAAGATCGAATGCAACCGGTAAATGAACCTGGAACAATGCCAGAACTTGGATAAACTGGAGCAATGCAATGAATGTACACGCAGCCGTTAGTCACAAGTACTTCTAAATTATATATATTAAGCTTGTAATAAAAGTATTATTTCTTTTTATTTTAACACTCGGCAAATGCGTTGAACTGAATTCTGTCTTGAAGGAAATTCTATGTTCCGCATTTATGAAATAGACAGCGCGTCTGTCAGTAGCAACTAAAAGACCAAATAATAGGTCTTATTACGCTTCTAATACGGATTTTTTTTATGTTAAGATCGGCAGATAGGCTGACGGCTCAATTGATGGTAGGTGGCTACCGTCGCCTGTAACACAAACAACGTCAAAGCTGCTGCAACTGCGCTGCCGACTACAGTAGGATTAAGGATAAGGTATTACGAGGGGTTAGGGAAATGGGTTCTGACATCCCTTACTCACTCACCCTTACAACACAACAGCACGCGTGCTGTTATTTCACGGTGGTATTCTGTAAGGGGGTGGTTACTGCAGTCAGACGGGCTGCCCGAAAGACTGCGAAACGCAGTGTGCCCTACCACTACTTTCCAGCTCCAGACCAGAGTCAAATTTGAAAAGTTCATTTTTCAAAGTTGACTCTGCCGGGAATCGAACCCGCGAACCCTAGAACAGAGCGTTAAAGCTGTTAACCCTAACCACTCATCCAACGGGCTTGTGGTCAAATGTCGTCTCTTTGACGGTATTTACCGTTATAATGTATGATTTCACCGCAACAATTTGCACCTATCTGTTTTCTGATGTAAATAAGTTTACACGTGGGGGGCATGCAACGCCGTAGGGTTTTTTTGATAATTTTTGTAACAATTGCACTCATTTATTTGAAAACTATATGAAGTGCCATAGAAAAGAGTACGTAGATCGGTCTCTTTTCTATGATCGGTATCTTTTCTAGCACCTGGCAACCCAAGATTTGTGGCAGGCTAAGAGGTGGCAGGCAACCTATTCTTTCCAGTTTCCAAACAAATAAGTGCAATTTAAAAAAAACGGGACAAGTGCGATATTACCTATCCGCATAATATTGATTTACCATGTTATTTTAATATCATGGACTTCTTATAGGTTTTCCTATAATCTATAAGTAGGAAACTAATTTCTATATTTTTTCAAAATTTTAGGTTCAGTAGTTTCGGAGATAAGGGGGGAGGGGGGGGGGAATGGTCGGACAGGCGAACACACGAGTGATCCTATAAGGGTTCCGTTTTTTTTATTAGCTGTTGTGTCACGTTCAAACATCGAGATATATAAAACAGTACCTATATGTATATATCGCATTAGGTGGTTAAAATATTAACTTCAAAAACAATTTTATATTGTTACGACTAACTTTGAGACGTTCTGGAAAAAGCGTTCGCGTCGGCCGAAAGTCTCAAACGTCCCACCCTATCGATGGTAGCCACGCCCCTTCCCAACTAGTGTCAAAGACGATTAGTCCTTATGTTTACAACATAGAGCTTACATTTCAACAGAAATAGCATTCACGAACTTTCAATGGCTTGTTGACGATCTTGTTTACATTTTCTGGAATATACGAAATACATCGAGGTGTTTAACGCCTAGTATAAATAAGTGAGCAGGCGGGCGAGATGAGGAGTTGTTCGACAACCAGCGATACGAAAGCGACTTTTCGGAGCTTTTGCGAAGTTATTTGCAACAGTGAACCGGCGACACATTAAGGGAATCATTGACGACTTTGGACAAGTTTAACGGTTTCAACGGACACGTTTAGTGATTTTGGAAGTCATCTTGATTTGTGAAAATAAATCGTTCGTTTCGTCCTTGCGTGGCATTTTAACTCACCCCGCACGTAACAATATTTTTGTCTGGTGTCAATGTACAAGGCACGAAAATTTGATAAATGAATATGAGTGCTGATACAACGCATGAAAATTTTCTATTACAAGTTCGTACGAGTACATATTCGTAGTACAAACACACTGTTGAAATTATTTCAAGTAATTCGTTAACATCCTTTACGTTACAAACGTTGAAGAATTTACTCTTTGAATTATTCATAATGGCCTGAAACAACTTTGAATTCAACACACCGTAAAGGAACCAATGTATTACACTATGTATTTATTCAGTATTTTCTTTTTTTTTGTACTTGCTATAATTTTGTCCCCCAATTTTTATTTTATTTTTATTTCTCAAAAACGTTTATTTACTAAGGGTTATGCTTTTATGAGCAAAAATAAATAGTACTAATTATGCAGATGACTGTATTATTCTGCATATATTTATTATATTGTAATGTACACTAAACGCAACAATTAAAGGATATAAAAAAATTCCAAATTTTTAGGTGATTTTCAACAGGCTGTAACTTCGAAGAAAATAGTCGTACAGAGCTCATTAGAAAAGGAAATTGTAGCTTCACAAGTTTCTAGTTTTTGAATCCAAGCTTTAATTTTTTTTTCTCTTTAGCGATTTATGAGTAATAGTCAGATAATCAACGATAAAAAAAAATTTCAAAATTATTCTCGCCTTGAAAATGGTGTAAAAGCCATTTTCGAAGAGTCGAAGAAGAGTGACGATACAAGCCACATCTGTGGCAGATAAGTGTCGCCGTGGCATGTTAAAGGATTAGTTTATGCACAGAGGAAAATCTTTATCTTTGTTGCTGTTTTTTTTTATAGTAGCTGGTGACCGAGACTTCGTCTGCATTAAAAAATCACGTCTAGGTCATCCCTCGGGAATTTAAAATTTTTCCAGGTATCTGTTTGGTTTTACTTGTTATCATATGCTTTAGGGAAAAATGTGGTCGATCAGTACTCTGTGCCATGTGTATAAGTGTACTTCATTCACAGATTAAGAAAACACCATGTTATATCTACCAGCTATATAAGATCTGTGACCTAGCCGATAGGACAAAAATATAACATTTTTCCAGGATAAAAAGTTTCCCCTATTATTAATCCAGGTAATAAATTATATGTGTGCCAACTCCGTTCAGTAGTTTTTAGGTGAAAGATTAACAAACATTCATACATCCATCCATCCATAATCGCAAACTCTTTTTTTGCACTGTGTTGAATGAACGAAATGAGGGTTTAATAATTAAACATATTAATAAATTAATAATACAATGGTTACAAAATTTCCGTTTTCAGTTTCTATGGTCGCCAACTATATTTGTATGATTTAAATAATCCTCTACGGTTTGAAGCAAGAAATATAAAAAGTACTCCTTTGGTTTGGTATTGAATGCATCATGGAAGCCAGAATACATCACTAAATCTTCCTCTCTCATCTTACTTCCTTCCATCATGCTCCGTTATTACACTATTCCCAAATTACAGTTCAAGTGATTTCTAAATATAATAACCACACTAATAACATACAAATACATTTAATATTATATTATTTGTGAAATTTATGAGTTTACACATGAAAAACAAGCCTAATTTTATAAGTTACTTGCACGGATGCATTTTTTTTAGCAATTTATATACACAAACCTTTCTCGTTTATATCTCTATACATAAGTCAAAACCGTATCAAAATCAGTTTAATGTTTATAAGAAGTAAGCGGAGAAACAGACAGAGGCAGACAGCGAATTTGTTTTACAAAATTTATTGAAATTGATGATTGACGATATTGAATTATTCATAATTCAAGATCAAACAAGATTATTTCAACTTTTCAACATACGTAAGTATATCTTACGGTAGTATTGAACAATTTAATTGAAATATTTTGTACACATCTTTCATGTAAATTATTATCCATGATTACCATGAAGTCACGGTTGTTTTGCAATGAAACAAAAAAACATTAATTCGCTTTTAAATTTGTAGCTATTTGATTTAATTGATTATTTATGTTACAACATAATAAAATAATAAGAAGAGATGAAATGATTAATAAATAACCTATATTAGTGACAATATTGGCTTGAAAACTTCAGTATATATTGAAGAGGGAAGGGTAAGGAAGGAAAAGGTGGTAATCCTTCGTTAGACAGGTGCACTAATCCCGAACAGGTACCTGTATCGAACAGCCCGCAGGTTATTCTTTTGAATGCTTTTATTCGTATCTTCGGTAATGCTTTTATTCGGTAAAGCTTTCTGTATCCAAGGTGCCTCAAGGCACGATCACTATGAGCGCTGTGTGTGAATGAAACAAAGTATAGGTTAGCTTAAAGATATCCTTGATATTTTAAATTTTGAGGAAACAAAGGATTTGTGTTTTAACTAAGGATTACAATCCGGAATAATTTTTAATCCAGGTTAATACGTCCATCTAATCAGCATGTAGGTATTTTCTCATTATGGCCTAAGTGAAAAAATTTAAAAATTATATTATTTCATATTGACGAATAATTCTAATAATAAGGACCCGCGCCGACTTCTACGGAGTGGAAAGTTGGACGCTAACTTCAGCATTGTGCTCAAAATTGGAAGCATTCGAAATGTGGATATATAGGCGTATGCTCGGCATATCATGGATGCAGAAAATAACAAATGCTGAAGTTCTGCGTCGAATGAAAAAGGGAATGGAGGTGTTGGGGACGATAAAGGAGAGGAAGCTGCAATATTTCGGGCACGTGATGAGGGGCGAAAGATACCGTATTCTTCAACTAGTGATGCAGAGCAAAATAGAAGGAAAGGGTAGCAGAGGCAGTAGAAAGACATCCTGGTTGAAAAATTTGAGGGAGTGGTTTGGTTTGAGCATTCGCTCCGTCTTTCGTATAGCAGCTTCCAAGGTAAAGATAGCCATGATGGTCGCTAATCTTCGCAGATTGGCACCAAGAAGAAGAAGAAGCACCGACTTCATACGAATGCAATTTTTATCCGCAAATTATATACACAAAACTTTCTCGTATCGCACTTTCCATTCCGTTACACTTTCCACCGTAACAAAATCCGTTGGGTGTTTCAGAAGAATTATCGGAGAAACAGATAAAAGCAGTCAGGGACTTTATTTTATTATATATATTATAAAAAAATCGTATCAATTGTGTCGTCATACGAACTTATTTCCTTCTTCGATATTTTCTCCTAATCTTTTTTCCTTTTACAGATTATCTTTTCACAATAGTCTGTTCAGGCATTTAAAAATCATCAATTCATTTCCTAGTTGACGAAAAGATCTCACTAACTTCCACAGATTCGATTGATTTGGCCTACTGTTACTTCGGCGGTGTTTCCATGACATGGTAACCTTGACTTAATGCTGAAGGATCAAGTAGTCTGCGGCATACTCAACTCCTCAGCAATTTATAGCAAACACACTAGTGTTTGGTCTTATTAGAATTGTCTCGATGGAATTTCCTGGGTTACTTTATAATTTTTAATTATAGCTTTTTCTAGCAGAATATATTTGTTTGGTTCTTCTTTCATTGTTAAATTAATTTGACACCGTTAATTCTAATCTACACATGAAACGATTCTTCTAGATGAGTTTTGGTGACGAATGCTCAGATGGTAATCCCAGTGCACAATGCTCATTGCGTCATTGCTCAACATACGTTGATATTGAGTTATTTTGAAATGGTCTGAATTTTACACATATTGTAAAGCTCAGTCAAGCTATGAAGACTGTACAAAGGGGTCGACAAAAAAAATAGATCCGTAATGGTTTTGTTGTTCAAGTACAAAAAGGTCGAATTAACTAAAGAAATAACAATTTGGTACAAAAGGTTTGGCATATTACCCGGGATGTTATGAAACATAGACCTCGTTACGAGCAGACTAATGTTCGACAATCGCTACATGGCTACAAACTACATTGCTGGAAGGGGTAGTTGGTTTTTTATTATCATTATTATATGAAATATTCAAGAGGATATTTGTAAGAGGATTTATAAAATCCAGAAGGACGCTAAATTTGAAAGCGCATTACTATCTCGCAATATAGCTGTAACCCATGTACAACGGACGACCTTTTAAACTTAGAATGTGATATCTTTGCGACTAGTCACGGTGACAAACAGACTAATTTTTTTTTTGTCATTTTAGAACATAAAATTAAAAAAAAAACTTAAAAACATATTTAGTGTTTCCAAGTTTGATAAAAAGTCATCGAATCACAAAGTTTCAAAAATAAAATAACATCTGTAAGTTTTTCATTTATTAATTGTGTATTATATGCAACTAATTATTATCTATGCGTACCACGAATTAATCTTTTTCCAAAAAATATAACAAAAAATCTCAAAGTCTACAATCAATAAAAAAATCAATAAACAATTACTTAAAAAATAACATTTTTGTATTTTATTTTTATGTTTTTAGTAGGAAATAAAAACAAATAAGTATAAGAAAAAATTTTATTATTCTTGTTTTAAAGAAATAGTTTGTCTATTTTTATTTTTCTCGTGAATACTATCCAATAGGTGGAATAAGTTAAAACGGTTGCCTATTTTGTTTATGAAATAAACAAAGCGGTTTCGCCTTTCGATATTACCTAGTGGGACTGTTGCCTTTAAATTTAGCTAATTTGATAACTTTCGTAATGTCTTTATGGATTTTTGTCTTTTTTTTTTGTTCATGTCAAACATGAGCTTGTTAATATTTAATAAACTTTAATTTAAATAATTCGAAAGTCAATACCGTACTTCAGTTAAATGTTTAAAACTCTTTCGCTATGTTAATATCGTGTAATAGCTTTGTAAATTTAATTATTATTAGACCAACAAACCATTGGAGTCAACGGCACTTTTATAGTGCGACCGTCAACAAGACATTTCTATTTTTACAATATCTTTGTACCCGGTGGGACGTCGATAACACACGCACGGTGCCAACACGCAACAGGTGGCCTATATACGTAAATGTATGTACGATATAGGTGGTAGGATTGTAAAAATAATGTTTGGGCTGGACTGTAGCTTTGTATATTTTGTAGGTACATTTTTATCATTTTTGCTTTGACTGGTGAAAGATTAATTAAATATGATTTGCTGGCTACTTTTGTACCTTTATAAATGACTAGTGGACCGTTCCGTATTTGCACGGGTGGACATTTATTTTTTAAACATTTTTGAGTTTATTCGTGGAAATATGGCATTGATTGTGACGATCTACTTGATAGTAGAACACAAGGGAAGATGCAAATGCCCTGCCAACTCCGATAATATGATTTATAAGGGACGGAAAACGTCAACTTCTATAAGGAGGCGATTACTGCTCAAGGCCTTGATTCTGTATGGCAATTATGATTTCACGCTTTTGTCTTACCTTATCAAAACACGTAATGTCTTGTCATGGTATTTAATATATATGTAAAAGAATGACTTTTTAGCAGATATCGTAACAATTTGAGGATATGACGTGGAATCGCTAAGTGGCGTTAGTGAATTAGGGCCCAGAATTCGAGGGAAGACAAGAAAACAATATTTACTGTTCTATGTGCATTATGTTACCAATTTCTCCTCTATATTGATTGATTAACTTTTAGATCTCTTAAGTTCAGTTTGACCTGACTTTTTTCATTGCTCTAATTTATACGTTCGAAACATGAAGGAATTACAAATACCTAGTCGTTAGATCCATGAGTACAAATACATCTGTTAAAACACTAACACACAACTACTATTAATCTATACCTACTCTCGTATACTTACTTAATAATGTACTACGTTTCATATTAGTGAATGGTAATAAAGATGTTTGGATGTTTGTAACTCAATTATGTACGTGAAAACCGTTGAATGTATTTTAAAGCAATTGACATATATATAGACCATGTCCTGAATTTACATATAAGTAGGACAATTTTCATCGAGGTATTGAGTTCCTGTGGAACAGAAATTGCTTGAGTTCTAAAGTTAATATATATTTCTCGGGTGATTTACTTACTCGAGAAAATTCATTACAGGAAAATTCAGTCCATGTTTTCAGCCTTTTTATTCCTGAAAGTCCACTTCCCGGAACATTTTGTGTAGTTATTCATTTCAAACTTGTATCAGCTGTATCAGCTGTATCAAGTTGTTCATATGAAACTTCTACGGAAAGGGATTACCTAGCAATAGTTACCAGATTTCATATGCATACGCATTATAAGGGTTCTATAACTTTATATTATTCAGTATTCTTCAATAAGTACCCGAAATTAGAATAAATTAGTTGTTATTTGAAATAGACAGGATTTCTCTACTGTATGTTTATAGTTGATATTATTTTTACTTATAAAAAAATATTATTATTTTCCAAATTGGAGGGTTGTTCACAGGTGTAACTAGACTATTATTTAGAAATCTGACTATTTTTTGCACCAAATGATTAGACTAAAATGATTAAAAATTATCCTATCCAAATTATAAGACAATAACAGTTAGGGATTCTGTGTCCGAAGTAGCTGCCAGCTCTTCGGTCTCCTGTGATCTCGACTAAACTTTTTGCTGTTTCCTTAAAAAGCCTTAAAGCGCTAGGACCCCACGGACAAAATACGAAATTTTGCGAAAAAAAAAGTGATCGCTGCTATGAAAAAATTTAGGAAAGACTAAGTATTATAAGCAGAGCATGTATGTGCTTGAACTCGAAAAGAAAGTTGATTTCATGTTAATAATGAACGTAAGTTTTGTTTGCTCCTTGAAACGAAAACAGACGGGAAACGACAAGCCGCAAGTGATTAATTTAACAAGTTCAGCGCTCTGAGTAAAAGTATGGTAAGAGGCCAAGGAACTTTGTTTCCATGGTACAACAGAAGAGTTATTCTTCTATTTCTTAAAGGCGAATTAGCCATTTTTATAGTAAAACGAACATTTTTATAGTAAAAAAAAAATGGAATTATAGTTTTAGCTTTGTGTATTTATATTTTTACTTACTAGGAGACGGCAAGGGTGTGGGGTCCTCAAATCGAACGGAGGTCCCGCGTGTAGTTAGCACTCAGTGAGTGTATTCATATACTCAAACTCTAGAGCGCACTACGAAAAAAATTCCTGAAGTTTGAAAAAAAATCAATATTATTTACATTTCTCCGTCTTTTATAAGTTCAAATCGTTGAAAAGTTAGAAATCATTAAATTCGCTATTCAATAATGTATAAAAGTTCAAAAGAAATTGTTTATAACGATTTATTCAATTTTAATACAAAATATATATTTATTTTTCTTCAAACTTCAGGCGGTGATGGCTAAGTAGTGCGCTCTAGGGTTTGAGTATATGAATGCACTCACTGAGTGCTAACTACACGCGAGACCTCCGTTCGATTTGAGGACCCCACACCCTTGCCGTCTCCTTATTAGTACAATTTGTAAATGTGCTGTGTGACACTGTGGGCTTCGGTATTCGTACAATTATAAGCAATGAAGTGGCTAACTAATAAAATATTTATAAATTACCTATACGTTTGAATGGAGACTTCAAAGGAAGTACATACCTAAGAGACCTTAACATTTTCTGCACCCGGCATGACATTTTCCTAATTTTTTTTTTTTTTTTTTTCATTTTAACTAATATCTTAAATGCAAAAGTGAACACCATGAAATTTTGAATACACGTTGTCAGAGATAAGTAAGAAAAGGACATCGGGTACTTTGCAACCATCAAATCATCAAACAATAGTAAAAATTGAATAAATGCTTCAACACCTAAGTAAAGGGACATGGACGAAGTCGGGAGCAAAAGCTAGTCTATAGATAATAGAAGCGTGTGTGTGTGTGTGTGTGTGTAATCTATCTAGATGTTTATCCAAGTTATAGTCCATAATATGTGTGTGGAATTTCGTAAAACTACGTTCAAATAGGCATTTATGCTTGTTTTAGTGACAAATATATTCTAAAATATAAAAACATTGAGATATCTTCGCATTAAATATATTGTTAATTCAGACTTTCATTTCGAAAGTTTTGTATCAAAATAAAAAGAATTATCAAATTTGTCCAGATAGCAATAATTTTGTAGTTTTAAAAAAATCACTAGATTGCTAGGACATAAATGTGTAAATGTGCAACACAGTGCACTTATTGTGTGTAATAACTATAATGAACGAAATCATGCGTGCTGGCATCTCTGTATTTCCGAGCTCATACAACCCAAATCTTTTCAAGGTTTGAGTGAATAGGCATCTTCTGGGTGAGCTCGCTCCATCGTCGGCCTCATCCTTCCTACATGGATAGATGCTAGTCAAGAGTAAACCCATCTTTAATAAAGAAAATTGAAGAAAAGTAAGTGATCCTCGACAATGAAGAACTTTATAAAAAAATGTAATACTTTATATCGAAAATACTAAGCTTTAAAATTTTCCATGAAATTTGTGTTTTGAGCTAATGTTTTATAAAACATTGAGAAATTAAAGTTTTCTTGATTTTTCGCTGTTTCAAATGTAGTCAATGGGTAAGTTCAAGGATAATCGTTTTAATATCAAAATATTTTGCTACCTAAAGGAGGGATAGACTTTCGTTTCCAATAAGGTCTTCAAACTAAACTACAATGTACATACAAAAATAAAATCCTACACAAAATAGAAGTATTTACAGACGAGCACAAGTTGTAAAAGGTTAAAAAATTCAACTCCCTAATGCAAGATAACACGAACATGGATAGCTAATGTGTCGGTTGCATGACTGCGCGTGGCGTCCACCGAGAACAATAGTGTAAAAGAGCCAAGTTTGTTCACGTGAATCGCTCGTAAACCCGCCAAAAGCAGGTGATGACAAAATGTGGACACCACTTGATGTACAGGATCTAAATTGAATCGTTGATTGAATTGTGCATTACTTCATGGTTGGGCATCCGGTAAAAGGTTGGTTGGGAACGTTTTGGTCCAATGGCTGAATGGTATTACATAATACTAGCTGAGCCCACAACTTCGTTTGCGTCTTTTTATAAAATACTATGTTATTCGTTGATAGGTGAAAGAATTTTTAAAATCGGTCCTACATACAAATAAATCTTTTAAATAATATTAGTACGTATAGATTAATATAGACAAGGACGGTCCGCTTGAAGGTAGGACATATTATATAATTATAAAACGAATCATAATGTAAGCTCAGAATTGTATAAATCCAGGTTTCATAAGCATCAGCAATTCTTAAATAAACTTTATTATATTATCTCAGTCTGGGTGTAGTTGCTCCACTATTGAGAATGTGAAATTACACAGGTACTCGGAATGGTAATAGATGAACATTTCGATTGGAGAGGTCACATCGATAAAGTATCTATAAACTAAGATCACTCCTTGGAACTATTAAAATAATTAAAAAACGTGTAGCCTACAAACTAGATTGCTTTAAAGGTACCATCACCACGGAAAATGATACCTTTAAAATACGATGATGCTACCTTTGAAATCATCTCAGTGATACAATTTAATATCTTACTGTAGGTCACAGCTTAAATATTACAATAAAAAATATTACACAATACCAAATAATACATCATAATTATATTAGAAACTAGCAACCCGCCCCCGGCTTCACCCGGGGTGCAATTTATATATGAACATTCCCCGTTGATCTATCCGTTCACACGTGATACCGTGACCAGGAGAAATGGGGATTCATTTTTATATATAGTATAATAATATAATATAAATGTTGTAAATACTTTTTTTTGTTACAATTTTATTGATGCATTTTTGAATGTTTTGTTTTTGACAAGACCTTCGTGGCTTTAATACTGTAATTAATAATTTTGCAATAATAAAGTAAGTAGGTATCAGGATAGTAATAAATAATAAAAACATATTATTATGTATTATGTAATAATAAGTAATAATAAGTTATTATTTAATAATAATACGATGCGAATATCGTCTAACGGCTGTATTACATAATACATAATTTATTATAATACACCCGTTATACGATATTCGTATTGATTACATGTTGGTTGATAAAACTAAAGGTACCTACTCCGGGTGCTGTTACTATCTCAAAAATGTATTTATGGTACCTCAGGATACATAGTCAATATTCAACAATAGGTATAACTTTGTAGTATTTGCAATTTCCTACAAATAAACGTGAAATGCATTTCCCCAGATACTATGACAGCACCGGAGCGTTGTTTTAAATTAGAGAAGCGAATATCTTGAACATATTTATAGAGTAAATATTGTTATGTTCATCTTTACTTAATATAGCATAAAATAACGTTATGTTTACCTATTTAAACGGTACATAAGAGATAAAATATTAATATATTGAGCATATTTTAAGGCGTACTTAATGAATTCATAATAATTTGAAACCTTTAGAAACGAAATCTTGATTGCTGACATAGCAGTCAAGACATTATGCAGGTTTGAATCTCGGGTGGGTCTGCACTTCTGAGTTTTTTCGATTTCATGCGTGAATGATTACTGACTTTAATTAATTTGATAGAAACCTGTATTTGTCATAACATAAGGCCAGATCTTCAAAGACATATAACGTCCACTAATCCACAAAGGACACAGAACTTAAAGTCACCGGATTATCCTTTGCAGCCATCTTTAAACAAAGGATAATCCGGTGCAAGGCAATCATAGGGTACACACAACACGCAGAAATAATTTGAGCACAGCCCGTCTGGCGGCAATCCCTTTCAGAACACCTTCATGGAATAACAGCCCATTTATTGTTGTTTTAGTGAATGAGTAAGGGATGCCAGAGCTCACTTACCTATTCTCTCCTACTCCATTACCCTACTAAATTCAGCAACGCACATGCAGCACCTATGGCTTTACTTGTGTCAATAGGCGAAGCCAAGTTATCTAGTCAACCTTTTTTTTAAATTAAAGATGGGTTTGCTCTTGACCAGCATCTATCCATGTAGGAATGATGAGGCCGACGATGGAGCGAGCTCACCCAGAAGATGCCTATTCACTCGAACCTTGAAAAGATTTGGGTTATATGAGCTCGGAAATACAGACGCCGGGCAGGGAGTTCCAATCCTTAGCAGTGCGCATCACAAAAGATGTTTTAAAGCGCTTTGTACGAATTAGAGGGATCACATTTAAAAAAAAAAAAGAAAAAAATCTACTAGCCATTGCCCACGAATTTGTCCGCGTCCCTTTTTCCTAGTTAAATTTTTTATTCAATCTTTATGGCCTATATTCTTTTGTTAAGTTAGGAAATTTTTCATTTTCATTTTTAAATGATCCCTCGGGAACATTTTTTTTCTAGAAATAAAGTTCCCTATGTATTTTTTTGTATCCCTGAGAAAGTGTTTGCTAAATTTCAAGAAGATGAGTTGAGTAGTAATTGAGACAAACATATTATCTTTCGCATTTATAATATTAGTTACTTTATAGAACCTTTAAATAATAGTAAACCTTCATTAAAATCAGTTTTATTTTACCGAACAATCGCGAAAATATTGGACCAAATTAATTGCACCCTGATTGCTGACGGCTGGACGGCCGTAACGAGCTTTCAACATTTTAAAAGGATTTTATTTTAATTAAGTTAAACGAAAACAAGTAGCATGAATCTGTTGGTAGAGGAAGGATTAATCTCATTTTAATAAGCTAACCACTCGCCCTGGTTTCGCACGGGTTATATTGACTAAAGTTGTAAAATGTACTTGATAATTCACGTATTCAAGTAGACCTTACTTTTTATTGGAGTTTTTCTTAGTATTTAATTGTTAAAATTAATAGACCGGGATCTGACCGTAACAACGCGAGCCGATCAGTGGTACGCATGAAAGACATTTTTCCTAACACTACTAACCATAGTCAATAGAATGGGGCCTTAGTGCCTCAACGTAATGGGCACATATAATTTGGGTATTTTTTTGAAAATAAAATTTTTGTTGACGAACCGTACCAACTCCGTCCCGCTTGGTAATTAATTTCAAATCTTCTATTCATCGAACAGAACAAAATAATCTTTAAGTGCCTCGACGCAACCGGTGATAACACGGTGCAACAACTTTAACCAAATGAAAATTTAAACAATTTTATATAGAATATAAAAATATATATTTTATATAGAATATAAATTTTATACCACCCCCTTACAGAAGACCACCGTGAAATAACAGCACGTGTGCTGTTGTGTTTCGGTGAGTGAGTAAGGGATGCCAGACACGAAAAATCAAGAGCATTTAATTTAATCTGTCCATCGTTCATAAATCAATACTCCAACAACCGAACGAAGCTGTTAATACAGGCCCTTGTGGAAAATATCCACTTCATCACGTCGCTTTTTTTTCACAATCATATTAACAGAACGCCCAAGAGCGAAACGAGTTTTTTAAATGAAAAACTGGCCGCAAAATGTCAATCAAAAACCTACATAGAGGGATTGCAATCCGAGACGAGTTTTGACATACGTGTACAACATAATCTCTCATCTGGTATAAAAATTATTTGATCATTGCATTTTTAAATATGTAGCAGACACAATGAAATCATTTCCTTGGTAATATTTATTTTAGGTTTCACCTAAGTGAGATAAGCAGATCGTTTTTGAAGACTTTTGATGAGCCCGTTGTATGAGTGGCTAGGGTGCTTGCTTTAACGCTCTGTTGTAGGGTTCCCGGGTTTGATTACCGGCAGGGCCAATTTTGAACTTTTCAAATTTGGCTCTGGTCTGGATTTGGAAAGCAGTGGCAGGGGACACTGCGTGCGTCATTTGGGCAGCCCGTCTGGCGGCAGTAACCACCCTCTTACAGATGACCATCGTGAAATAACAGCACGTGTGCTGTTATGTTTCGGTGAGAGAGTAAGGAATGCCAAAGCCCATTTCCCTATACCCTCCTAATCCCTTATCCTTAATCCTACTGTAGTCGACAGCCCACTTGCAGCAGCTTTGACGCAGCTTGTGTCATAGGAGACGGTAGCCACCTACCATCAAGTGGACCGTCAGCCTGTCTGCCTATCGTAACACAAAAAATTTAGAATTTTTTGTCCGTGTCTAAAGGATTTTAATTTATATGTTGCAGTTATAGTACATACACTTTACTCGGCAGGAGCATGTAGTTAAAGGTTGTAAATGTGTAATTAAGATTAAACTGATCTAAATAAATGGATTAAGGCTCTAGTTCACCGACAGATGTTCAGTATTTAAACACCTGTTTAAAATTTAAACAGCCGTTTAGCAATCGTTTGTTGTTGACCATCACTAAACCACGTGTTAAACGCCCTATACATCTGATTAACTTAAACAACGTCTCATGCATCGTTTAAGCCTCTATTACGTGCTGTTCTTAGGTTACTAGCAAAATGTGTAGTAAGTAAACAAGTGAAAACTATTTATTTTTGGTAATCTTTACTTTTCTGTTCCTATTTACATAATGCTCTAGGCTTATGAGTTATATGCGATAGAAGATGCTAGTGGATCACGGTAATAATACATAGTAATAACAACTAAAAAAATAAATTTACCAGTTTTGAAAACCCCTCGTTTTTTTGACTTTTTTATATTATATATTTCTCCCAACTAATGCGTACTAATGCTGTTAAACTCGTCCGCAAGTCTACACCACCCTTTGAATTTTTCAGCATTTAGTGGTGGTTTCAGTCCATTTGTTTACTATTGTTTTCTTAGTATTTTAAAAATAAATACCGCTTTCTTATCATTATTAAAATTAGCGGTACACTTAAACAAAACGACACAACGACACGAACAAGAACATTTATATATGATAACAAGATAACATAATGACATGTGTCATATAATATTTTTAACTCTATATTTCTCGACAAAGGTATAAATTTTCCCAATCTTCTCTAGGTCTCTCAGGGGAATCTTGCGTTTTATTAAATTATGCATGGAATATGTTATGTTTAAATATTCAAATTTAATGAAAGCAAAAACAGAGATTTACTAATCAAATGTTTTAAAACGGGCAGATTTCTTTAACTTTTTTTCTTTTTAGTTGTTTTATGACGTTACGTGGTTCCACCTGTCGTTTAATGGCATGCACATGTCTTGGTAATGTTCGTTTATCGTCGGGCGGCTGCCCTCGGCCATTTACCCAATGCATCTTATACCATCAAATCGCCCGTTTTCTCAAGCGACTATTACTCCGTTTTCTCAAGCGTTGTTTCTTTTTTTTTTTTTGCTCGACTTCTAAGAGCCAGTGCAAAATGAAAGAGGGCACGGCAAATTATTTAAAATTTTCATAGAATATTGTATACCAATAGATTTTAAATTTAATTGTATTATGCTACTGTGGAACGCCGCAGAACGCTAATTTTTGCCGTAGCATAATGCAATGAAATTTGAATTAAAGTACAAAATTTCAATGAAAAAATTTAAATACTCAACCGTGCAGTCCTCCACTTGCGCTGGCCCTAAAGGTCATAACGTGATTATAAATAGTTTAAAACCTTCCTCAATAATTAGGCTATCAAATACATACATAATATTTTAGATCCAACTGGTAGTAACTGGTATAGTATTTACTAAAACAAAAAACTTCTCAGCTTTATTACAATAGTATATATATTAGGGTAGGCCAGCATTCTTTGCTAGGCAAAGGTAAGGTAAGGCAAAGATTAGAAGACTCAAATATTTTTTAAGATTGGATAATCTTCTTTTGCCACGCTTTGTTTCCTTGCGAAGATTCATCATTTCTCACATTGATTACCATTTCTAATCTATACTAATATTACAAAGCTGAAGAGTTTGTTTGTTTGTTTGTTTGAACGCGCTAATCTCAGGAACTACTGGTTCGAATTGAAAAATTCTTTTTATTTTGAATAGTCCATTTATCGAGGATGGCTATAGGCTATGTAACATCCCGCTACGATAAACAGCATTATATATAAGCAGTGTCCAGTACCGCACGCCCCATGCGCACGCCGCCGCCGTATGGGCCGCAGCGAAGCGTGGCCGAGTTCAGCTAGTCAAAATATAAAGTAGAAAACGATCAAAGCTTGTGTAATGAGTGTCGATATACCGACAATTGGTACCATTAAACAGTGTTTAAGTATAACAAAACTCACCCAGTGTGCGGAAGACGATAGGTCGACTTCTGTATTTGTGGCCGCCCCACAATGCTGCTACCGTCACCTGATATTGTGTATCAGCCTCTAGTCCGCTCAATATGACTGCGTCTGAATTACCGGCAACTTCCAGTACCACTCTGTAACTATCGAACGATGAGTCAATTTCGTTGTTGTCTGTTAACAAGCCATTATGGAAGAAGGAAGGAAGAAGATGAAATTAAACATATACACTATAGGACAGACGCGATAGTCCAAGAGTCAGTGGCTGTGAGACTTACAGATCTATTAAGCTTTACATTTCTTAACTAATTCTCCCATACTTTCTGTACATAAGATTAATAATAGTCCGTTCGATCGGTAGTAAACTCAGAACAACTTTAAAGTAATTTAGCCACAGTGATAAATTAAAGCTATTAGAATAGTCACTTAACTTATTAGAATTGCAAGCGACCGGCTCTTAAACTATTAAGAAAATTTATACCTTAAGACGAGTATATACCTATCTCAAACATTGAAATTGAAAAATCTAAAAAACATTATAAAAACAACGCAACATACGAGTATCGAACAAGAAAATAAATTATAAGTAAGCCTAAACATTTATATTTATTTATATTTGATTTCCATTTAATATTATGTCTTACTAGCTTTTGCCAGTGAGGTCGGCGGCCCTTTTTCTTGGGTGTTCATCTAATAAACATTGAACAATAAGGTTTATCCAATTTTTTTACTCAAATATTTTTATCAGATGTTGATTTTCTTTTTATTTTTAGATAATGCCTCGGTAATAGTCCGTTTTTCTGGATCAAAGGTATCCTATGTCCTTTTATGTGTCCCTGACAACGTGTATGCAAAATTTCATGACAAACAAACTCACTTTCGCATTTATAATATTAGCAGGCCTCTGTCACTCCGTGTGTGCCGTCATATAATTGCCTACCGTCGCTCACATTGAATGTGAAATGAGTGCAACTTCTGTACGCTAGTACTATTATTTATTCTGTGATATTAGTAAGAATTTTGGAACACAAATCCTAAACAACAAAAGCCTCATTTTTTACAACTATACATAAATATAATATATCTTTAGTTTGATATTTTACCACGTAGGTAAAATACTTTTTGATGTTGCCTACTTATATTAATCAATACTGTGACAATATAGTGTCAAATGTGCTAGTATTTAAAAAAATACTTGGTAATTAAAAAAAAGGGAGTGATTATAACAATAAGTCAACGAGTCAAAATAACAATGAAATAATGTAAATTCGATATGCCAATAAAGGAATGGTATTATAGGAAAACTAATCAGTCAAAAATTAAATATTCGAGGTTTCGAATTTCAAGATGTCAAGATTTGCACACCGAATACCGGTTGGTCACGAAGGAACAAGAAAACTAAATGTCATCTCTGGTATCAGTTACCCATGGTCATAGCAAATAAATTTATTAGTATTATTATAAATATATTTATTTGTCTGAACATCAGTTTATAGGATTTTAAATTATACACGGCAATTACAGTACAAAGTATGGTCTACATGACAAGAGCATGCAAATATATAATATATGCAGCACCACTCGTATGAGACAACATTGTACGGAATTATGTCGTTAGCCCGCACTGCTATTACAAAACATATTTCCTAATTTGTTAAGCACTAGTTCTATTGTAGTAAAGCTATCACAACAAGTTAGCGGCACTGTACAACAAAGCGGCCGCCGTTTCCGGCGGAAGTTATCGGGGAGGCCACATCCGCCCGCCCTAGCCACTTCCGTTGAACTTTTTGGCGTTATTGTGTGCTGGGTTTGTTTAGTTTATACATATGTGATAATTCCCTGGGTGTAATTGAAAATGTATTGATATTAGTAATAACACTTAATTCTTATGATGTTTATACCAAGAAAACAAATAAGAGTGTTCCCTGTCACTCTCAGAAATTAAAATATACAAAATATTTAAAGTCTACATAAATATATCGCTTTTTTCGGTTCTATTTTAGAAAACTGTCAAGATAAGCGTAACTCGGCCAAGGTGTTTATATTGAGTATACTAGTTGGTGCCCGAGTTGAAAAATGAGAAAATACATGAGAAAATATATCCGCATCAAGCGAGTCCCGTTCGTCGCGTTGCGTTGGTGCGAGACCGCTTGAATTTATTTTCTCGCGTATAGTTCACGATAATTCACGATAATTCCTTATAAGATATTTATTTAAATTGAACAGTCTAAGGTCTACCGACTAATATAACGTGTATGAACTGCTTAAAGTAAGTAACGTATTTAATTTAAAAATGATTAAAACTGTTTTTAAATGGCTCTTCCAAATACCACATTTATATGTGATCATTTTTTTAGAGTTAGAATGGTAGTAAGGTATCCTTAAAAGATAGACATATGCCATCCAGGACTTTTTTGTAGACCTATGAAAGAGAAACAATCCCACCTTAAATTGTTTTGTTAATCTCAAACAGATTTGGCAGCGTTTTCGATGAAAGCTCCCAGACGGCATGATTTTTCCGACATATTTACAATCATCATCATATTTTAACCAATTTAAACAAAACAAAACCGAATTTTACACCAAAAGCTTCCTCAGGAATCACTTTGACGAGCCCGCTGGATGAGTGGTAAGGGGGCTTGCCTTAACGCTCTGTTCTAGATTTCCCGGGTTCGATTCCCGGCAGGGTCAAATTTGAAAATTGAAAAATTGAAATTTGGAAATTGGATAGCACGTGTGCTTTTGTGTTTCGGTGAGTGAGTATGGCATGCCAGAGTCCATTTCTCAATCCCTTCCCAATCCTTAATCCTGCTATAGTCCGTGTTATAGGCGATGTTAAACACCTACCATCCAGCGGACCTATACCAGCAACACCTTTTTTTTTACGAAAAACAAAGTTGAAATTATTTCAAAATTATTATTAAAACGAAGTTGAAATTGTTTTTTACGAAAAACAAAGTTGAAATTATTTCAATAAACCAATTCATGTACGAGTATAATCATATAGTTGCAATGTAATATCCACAATGTACAAACATAACTATGTTACAATTAAAGTGTACAACATTCTTCAATAATCTTTATTTCTATTTTTTATATTTTATCTTTTCATATTGATCTGAATTCTGTATTTAATATTTAACACTTGAGGCATCAAATTCGCTTTTGTTCGTCTAGCGGATTAAAATTTTTACATAAGTAAATAATCCTAGCTTAAGGCACTGCACTTCAATGCTCCAGACAAAGCACAAGCTGCTTTTCATCTTAAATAAACAAAAGAGAAAATATGAAGCAAACTCAGCCAACACTAAATATTTAAATTAAGTCACCGCAAACTGATAAATATTCAATAGTCCCCTCGCCCAATATACCTGAATCAAAGGCGGAAAGTTCAACTAAAAAAGAGGTTCAAGTAATTGACTGGAATTCATTACAGTGAAGTTGCTATGCGAAATGGGCGTTAATTTTATTCCTGTACTTTGTTGGAGCTATTTGTTTGCAGATTTGAAGTTTTTACACATTAATTCTCGAAGGGTCTAACTGGTGGATAATTATTATGCAAGGAACTTCTCGTGATACTCTACTCTGGTGTGTATATACATATTTATATCCATACTAATACCACAGTCTAACCATACTTACGTCATACAGTCAGGCAACGAATGTACTTGCGTAGAACAACGTTCGGCGAACTCGCTTCAGTTTGCAGGCTCTAACATTGAGCGTTGCCCGACTGTATGACTTAAGTATGGTTAGACTGTGCTAAAACTATAAATGTGAAAGCGTCTGTAACCTTTTCACGCCTAAACCGCTTAACCAATGATCTTGAAATTTTTCATACACGATATGAAAGGACAATAGGGTCACCCAGAAGAACTGTTCCCGAGGGATTGTCTAACGCCTGGCAAAGCTACAACTGCAAAAAGTCAGGTGTTATTTTTTACTTTTCAACGCGGGCGAAGCCGCGGGCACCAGCTAGTTTAAAATGTGAAGTGAAGTCATGCACTCTGCAATCCTTTCTTACATTAGTATCTACATTCTTCTTTAGAAAAAACGTTAAAAAACAATCAATAAAATCTTATTGTCACACTTTCTTATAATCTTAACTAAAGTATTATAAATGCAAAAGTAAGTCTGTTTGTTTGTATGTTACGCTTTCACGCCTTAAGTAGCAATTTATTATCTTGAATTTTTTCATACACGTCAGGGATACAGAAAACTCATAGGGTACCTTTCGGTTACAAAACACTGTAACCAAACGATCATCCAAAAATAAAATGCGTGACAAAAATATAAATGAGCAATAAACGTTAAATAATGCTAGTCTGTAATAGTTTTATTGTATATTGATTTATATATTTATTGGGAGTATACAAATAAGTTTTGAAGGGTCTCTATTTTAACTTTGAAGGTATATTCAGACAAATTGGCATAACATATTTTATTCAAAGTATATATTATTCGTAGTTAGCTGCAACATTGTCCATCTTTAGCATTAAAGCATTAAAGCATAGTAGATAAATACGAATTGATTCCACCGGATGCCCAGCATTAGCTTTTGCCAACTCTGTATGACCGTGAGTTTATCTCCCGATTCTCGTAGTGGACCCGCTTTTCCATTTTTCGTCCCCGTTCAAGATTCGATCTTAAAAACCTTCCGATATTGCCTTTGGAGTAGTTGTTCACAACCGGGGTTAGAATTTTCTTGGTTGGAGTTCATACGCAACCCAATTTTCTTGTTTTTGCACTATATCTTTCGCCTTGAGACTGCTTAGAGTTTCAAGGCCTTTCATCTCAAGACCGAACTTTTATAGTTCTCATGAATTTCAAACATCTCAAGAACTCGGCATGAATCATAGGAATCATAGTCCGTTGGATGAGTGGTTAGGGTGCTTGCCTTAACGCTCTGTTCTAGGATTCCCGGGTTCGATTCCCGGCAGGGTCAACTTTGAAAAACTTACTTTTCAAATTTGGCTGCGTTTCGCAGTCATGTGGGCAGCCGTTCTGGAAGACCACCGTGAAATAACAGCACGTGTGCTGTTGTGTTTCGGTGAGTTAGTAAGGGGTGCCAGAGCCTATTTTCCTATCCCCTCCCAATCCCTTATCCTTAATGCACTTGCAGCACCTTTGTCGTTGCTTGTGTTATAAGCGACGGTCGCTACCTACCATCAAGTGGACCGTCAGCCTGTCGGCCTTAACATAACGCTGTATTAGATTAAATATGTTTAGTCTAAACTATTAAATTTCTTGTTAATAATTATAAATAAATATTATAATAATAATAGTGTTTTTTGAACAGATTATTACTTACAGAAATATTTTTTCTGTACATAATAATTGTGTGTGGTGTGTAAGTGGCAGTGTGCCCTGCCACTACTTCCCAGCTCCAGACCAGAGCCAAATTTGTAAAAGTTCATTTTTCAAAGTTAACCCAGCCGGGAATCAAACCCGGGAACCCTAGAACAAAGCGTTAAGGCAAGCGCTCTAACCACTCATCCAATTTTCAACTTTTCAAATTACACAAAACATTCGAATGTTCATAACCTCTAGGTTCACCGTTTCCAAAAAAAAATTGCTTTATATTCTTGCTTTGAATAATTTGCGATCTAAAGGATTTATTTTTTTTGTAAACACGCCAATCGCTCTATAATGGGTATTGTATGTTGGAGATACAATTACACTGTTACGAGTATACTCGTATTAAATGCGACGAATTGATACAAGAAAAAGCCCGAAGTATTTTTTTTATATAATAAAACACACATTTCCTACAACAAATCTTAGGTTAAAGTTGAAATACGAGCACATTTGTTTCGACATCCACATATGCATATCCCAACAACGAAATAAGACATGAGTTATATTATGCCAGTAAATATCGTAAAGCAAATCCTTCTTCCGAGCATATTGAGTTGATGCCTTACGGGCGTACATTTATCTAGAAAATTGGTGTTCTTTAATATTCTGTGTTTCTCTACAATCTACTTGAAGATTTTGTAAGCTTAAAGGAAGCTAGTCTAATATTATATTTTATATTGGCTTCCTATTTTATTTTATAAAACATTAAAAATCTTGCTAATATTAAAACAAAGATAGAGGGGGCAGTCAAACTTTTTAAAGCATTTTCTTTCTGTCTTACTACTTATTTTATATAAAATATCGACTTTAACTAACTAGTTGTGCCGGGCGATTTCACCTCCCATTTAATTTATTTTAATATAATTTAATCTTTATATCGATACATATATCGTCATATCGATAGTAAAATCAGTTCTTGGAACTACTAAAACTGTACGTATATATAACGTTCTTGCAAAGTCCGTGGTGCCTTATGGGTTAAGCAGCTATGGTCGTACCTTTAAAACCTATCTCAGTGACATAATTATATAATTAACAATACTATTATAAAATATGTGGTTCCGTTCCCCAATCCCCATATCACTATGCAATTTAAACATGAAAAATCAAAACAGTTTAAGTACTGCAAAATCATATTTACCCATCCCATAACTTTAAACATTAACAGTATTATTGTGTACGTCCATACAGGTTGTTCCATCACTTTCTTTAATGATTCGTTAAAATTGTTCTTTCAGTAGTGGAAAAGTAAATTGGGTGTTTATTGGTAAAATGTTACAGTGCTTAAAAAGATCGTTTTCATCTTCGTAATATATATTTTTTTTATTCTAGGGGAGACTAATATTTTTGGAATTTTTACTTGTAATTTATAAGTTTTCATCATTTTGTAGATGCGACCGTAACTACTAAGGCCATACTGTACATATGGGGTTCTGCCAGTGCATAATAAAGCATGAGTTTCAATTTAAATGGAACGAGATTTTTTAATATTGTAATATTTGCAAGGAAAATTCTTAATTTATCGCATACTTGTAACTATATGAGGCTTCCAATTAAATTTGTCATCTATAGTTAATCCGAGATTTTTTTGGATTGTGACAATTTATATAGATGGAGAGTTACAGTTTATTACATTGAATACGTGTAAACAATGATGTTCATAGGAGTTGTCTAATGTACCATGATTTTAAATAAATACTTAACTTAGAAACATGATATTTTCTCAGATTAACAAAAGTGAATGACATTTAAACCCAATACAATAAAACGAAAATAGTGCAAAATGAACGACTTCTATTTGTAGCCACAAATACAGTTTCATCTCTATTAGAAGATTGTCCATTTACTAATCCGATAGTGACCTGCCAATCAGGTCAAAGAGACGGCAAAGCCTTTACGGTTCGCTTTATTGTGGAACCCTACAGACAGTAATTTTCGTAAAAGCAAATGTTTGTTTCGGTAATGACAAGTTTGCAGGTGACTCGCCATTGATTACAACACGGCTTGGCATCACGCCAGTCGACAGTGACTTTGCAAAAACTATGCAGCTATTAGGTATAATGTATGGTGCTATATGCACTTTTGTTACATTTGTGAATGCTTTTATAAGGAATTCTTCAATGAGGGTTTTCTGAAACGGTCTAATTGAGATGGCAGCACTGTAGCGTCAGATCCAATGAACTGTCAAAATACGAGTACATACGCGAGTTACAATTTTCTATGTATTTTTTGGTTTAATAATTTATTAACATAAATTAACATAAAAACAGAATAGAATTTCAATAATTTATGTTTAGTAGGTACCTACGACTATCTGACAGCTGTTTAGACCTGACGCCTACGAAGCGCCGCCTGGTGGCAGAAAAAGTATCGAAAACCCTCATTTGTGGAACATTAGAAGTAATAGGGAATATGCACATTTTTTTTAAATATTTTTAAACTATAAGTATATCGTTATATAATCGTAAATAAATATTCAGCACAAAAATTTTATAACAAAAAAAATGTTAAAATTGACTAACAGCTACGGGCACTTTAAACACCCGCCCTTTTGAGGCGCTTGTCGTGACGTCACAGTCTACAATAACAATTAAATGTTAAAAATCACAAATCAAACAATTACGCCCTTGTTGACACTGTCATAATAGACTTTGACGTCACATTCGATCTAACCGTTTCAAGTATTTTGACTTTTCCACATTTTATGCACTTTTTAAAAATTATTTTCTTAACGAAAAATAAATAATATTAAAAAATATTTACATGGGCATAATTCTAAAGTAATAATGTCCATAAAAAAAATGTTTAAAACTTTTTTAATTAGACGCATATTCCTTATTATTAATTAATTCTTGTCGGATGTACAGGTTGCTTTGAATGAATGTATTGGATGTAAGTTAAAAAAGGTGTGATACAATATCTGATGCAAATATCTGTTGGGAAATCACTTTTAAGACAAATCTATAAAGATAAGGTATCAAACCATTTTTGGTTTGATGCTTTACTTGTATAAATGATAGACCGTCTATTACATATAGCGGGAAGTTTTCATTTTAAGGTCTGTTTTAGGCTCTAAATGTTTGTGTAATTTTTTTTTAAATAAGTATTAACGGTTTTTTTATTTTAAGGTCGTCAAACAGGCTGACGGTCTACTTGATGGTACGTGCACACCATCATCTATGACACAAGCAACACGACAGGTGCTGCGTTGCCGACCATTGTAAGGTTAAGAATATTAGGAACAAATAGGGAAATGGGCTCTGACATGCATACATGCTGTTATTTCACCGTGGTCTTTCACGAGGCGTTGGTTACTGCCGCCAGACGGGCTGTCCGAATGACTGCGAGACGCTCCTACTTATTATCCCCCACCCTGCGTGCCTAGTGTACCATGCCACTACTTATTGAAGTAATCGGATGTCACATTCCATTTCTGTATCTTTTCCTCATCCTTATCTTTTTGCAAGATCAACATCGTCACTACCTAATATACTAAGCTTTTTTATGCAGAAAACATAAAGTTCATAATGAGAGTAGGTTCTTTTACTTTAGTTTCTACTTCGTTGCTGTCATTACCTATAGGTATGTATTTTTAAAATACATTAAGCCTTCTTGCCAAGTGTGGGCGTTTAAACGACCAGCCATTTATTTTTAAGAACCACTTCAAGCTCGTTGCGTTGGAAATATATGTAAGTGGATAGGTTTATATTTTTAGTAATATGAAAATGTCCACAAACAATAAAAATTGTCCCGAAATATTTGTATTTGTACGATTTGACCGAAAACTTTGTACGATTTGACTAAAAAGACGACCAATTTGTCTAATTACAACGAAAAACGATCTTGGTTGTTTCTTGTAGCGCTAAAACGGAGATGATGTTTGAACAGGGGTCAGATGCAGTCCCGCTCAAAAACCCATATTAATGAACTCGCGAACAAATTCACCTTACCAATGGCCTTAAAACATCATCCCGAAAATTACTTGACCCATGAAAAGACATGATAATTATCGGACATGATAATTGCGGACAACTGTTTTTCGTACTCTGTTAAAAGTCATATTTATCGCTTTATACTTTTAAAATTACATATACTAACAGCACCAAAAGATTTATAACTGTTTGGAAATAGCTCTTCTTTTAAGCAAAGGAACATAAAAATAGTTTTTAAAGACAAGAGAGTATGATAAAGAAGCACATGCATTCTTACCTTGCGTCAGAAGGCTTATAAGTGACGTCATATTTTTCGACGAGGTCCGCTGTGGTCGACCACGACACCCTCACCGTGGTCGGATTCAAAAACGTCACAGTTATATTTTCTGGAACCCCGGGGCCCATTGAACCTATAATAGAAATCCAAAATTAACATCATTTATATATATTTTATATGAGAATGTGCGACGGACGTGCAAACCAATTTGTCGTTTACAGGCCCCTGTAACACATTTGTTGCAAAAAACTGGTTGTAAAACAGTTGAGAAAAGAAGTGGGTTAAAGGCTTAGATATGTCACGTCGAAACACAACAGCACTGGTGCTGTTATATCGAGGTATACTAGAAGATATACAAGAAACATTTACCTACTGACGCCAGCATGTAGTATGTAACTGTTTCATTCCATATGAATATTTAAGGACAACTTCAACTTCAAGATATGAATCTTATGTTCTGCAGTTATAAATTTGGAGCTCGTTCGTTGGTCTCAGAAAATCTTATAAAGAAACTAGCGACCCGCCCCGGCTTCGCCCAGCGTACAATTTTTATATATATGAACATTCTCCGTTTATCCTTCTATCCATTAGTGAAAACCGAATTAAAATCGGTCTACCCGTTCACGCGTGATGCCGTGACCAAGGGAGATGGGGATTCATTTTTATATATAGAAGATTAAACAACATTAAATTTGTTCTGTTGTTAGTCGATTCGATGTTAGGTCCCATTTACCAATGCTGATCTCGTACCTTACTGTTTATCTTATCGAGGTTACAGGAAAAGGACACTGGTCTCCCTGTTATTGCTCGCGTTTTTGTCAACCTGTCAACTGCCCTAGACAATAAAAAATTACTTTGGTGGCAACTCCAATGCACTGGCAAGTACGATAATATAGGCAATAAAAAATGTACTTATTGAATCTGGCCCATTTTCGTCTGTTTCTTAAGGGGGAGACAAACGCTAAATACTAAAAATATCCATTGTTTAATGAAAATGTTACAAGAAATAGACAAGACAATTGCTTTGAAAAAATATATATTATACTTAAACATGTGAAGAACCAATTGTATTAATTAGAATTTTCGTTAAAGTAATAGAAACTCCACAAAAAAAGTTAGAACACAAGAAGAATTTGACCTTTATTGAAAATTCTCTCGAAAACGGCTTATTGCACGCATATGAATCCTGTACCTATTAATAAGTTGATATCAGATTAAAAAAATGTATTGATAAAAAAAAATTGTGTAATGTTCTAATGGTAAAAACACCATTTCTAGGCCCGTTGAATTGTCTCCGCCGCCAGCGAGTTCTATAGTAAATGTCATTTGCCTCAGTGAATCCCTTAATAAAATTTCTTTTTATTATATTAATTGTAGAAATTAAACTGATCCTTCCATGGAAACTTTTTTATTCCATAAACAAATAGTACTGGAGTTACTTATTCAACTTTATGGCTTCTTGTTAAAAAGGAATCGGATTAGAGCAGTTCAAAGACGGGCGCCCGCCATTCCACCGGAAGCGAGACGGAGTGCCTTTAATTTGGACAAGTGCCCGGGTTTTATTGAAACGATTTAAAACAAGACACAGTGTAATAAAGTGTAGTGAAGGAATCTCATTGTTAGTATCAGTTTTCTTGTAATGTTTCTATTGTACTTTGCAGTACATGAAACACCGTAAATAAATTAATGGAAAACGTTACGAGTTTTATATTCTTTATTTAGTTACACATTTTTTTCCTAGACACCATAGATACTAGACACAGCTCAAAAAATTAACACGGAGTTGCCAGTTGTCAGGTTATGACAGTTTCTATATTCTCATAATGAAAAGGTTTACTAAATTCGATATCTGTTAGTGTAAGTGTAAATGTACGTATGCATACGAGTATGTACCGCACTTCAAAAATTTGCATTATACTCGGATTTGAAAATCAAAATAATCAAATGGGCAGACGACCCCGTTGGATAAGTGGTTAGGATGCTTGCCTTAACGCTCTGTTCTAGGATTCCCGGGTTCGATTCCCGGCAGGGTCAACTTTGAAAAATCAACTTTTCAAATTTGGCTCTGGTCTGGATTTGGAAAGTAGTGGCAGGCCACACTGCGTTTTGCAGTCATTTGGGCAGCCCGTCTGGCGGCAGTAACCACCCCCTTACAGAAGAACACCGTGAAATAACAGCACGTGTGCTTTTGTGTTTCGGTGAGTGAGTAAGGGATGCCAGAGCCCATTTCCCTATCCACTCCTAATTCCTTATCCTTAATCCTACCGCAGTCGGCAGCGCACTTGCAGCAACTTAGGCGTTGCCTGTGTTATAGGCGACAGTAGCCACCTACTATCAAGTGGACCGTCAGCCTGTCTGCCGACCTTAACATAAAAAAGACAATAGTAATATTATAAACACATACGAGTACATTTTTAATTTAAAATCGATAAAATTTAGTACATAAGTAGCTAAAACTAAGTGGCTATAAAGTTTTACATTCATAGAAGGCTACTGAAAGCACATGCTTGTCACATCATGGGTGCGGAGAGTAGTAAAAGTTGAAGTTTTGCGTCGAATGAGAAGGAGAATGGAAGTGCTAAGAACGTCAAAGGAGAGGAAGCTGCAGTTTTTCGGGCACGTGATGAGGGATGAATTCTTTAACTTGTCCTAAAAAGGAAAAACACGGGGGAATACTTAGCAGAGGCAGGAGAAAGACATCCTGGTTAAGAGAGTGATCAAGTGGATCGTCAGCATGCCTGCCACCCTTAATAATATTGAAAAAAAAAATTGTATAAAAAGTGTTTGTTGTAAAATATCTTATAATATTACATAATCTTAAAAAATATATAGATGTAAATAATAAGTATAAAAATTAATACATGCATTACGAAACTCTAAAGAACAAAGGTCATCGTTCAAAGAACAAAGAACAAAGTCTGTCCTAATTTCAGCAATTTCCTGTGAATATTCCAGATTTTGTAAATGGAGGTAAAATTAGAAATTGTAAATTGTGAAGAGATAACTTATTACTTAATTGGAACGATTGAAACACTTATGACCCGATCCGCATACAAAACCGATTAATCTCCTTTATTGATAAAAGAAACAATGAAAATTTGATGTTTGATGTTCTGAATAGGTAATTATAAAACCTATTTGACCAAATAGGAACAGATTCGAAATACCGAGCGAATCTTAAGGAATTAAAAAAAAAGTAAAAAAAAAATAGCGCCTGTTAAAAATAAAAGGAGCAATTAAATAATGTCAAAAGTGATACTGCTGGTTTTTAAATAGTACCTACCTATATTTTAGAAGAAAACGGCGGTATTTTACAGAGAATGCGGAAAAAATGATTTTATATCTCTGCTTATCCTTATTGCGCGCGGCAAACACCAAATGTCAAACTTATTACGAAACGTAAACAAAATAGTTGATCCATTATAAAAGAGAAATACGCAAACATACTTGTTATTTTTAAATGTAATTTTGCTCGCTAATATAACTTACGAATTACATTATGTTCCTTAATATATTCAAGCATGTTTTTTGAACATTCTGGGTCGTTATTCTGGGACTAATGGACGCAAATTTCTTCCTACATTAGTAATAGGCATTTGAGACCCACAGTTTTCTCCATTCAGTTTTTCTTATCCATTAGAGCTAGAGATCTAACCATTAATTTTGTGCCCCAACAAAATTTCTAATCTAGATAAAAAAATCGTACAAAAAAAAATCATCAAGATAAAAAAGTCAAAAAATCAAGATCAAAAAATCAGAAGATAAAAAAAATCTGTCCGTATCTTCAAATTAATATTTTCTTGATAAAAAATAATTTTCCTGTTTTTAAAACGATGTTTATGTTATTATTGCTCGAGTCTAGAAACACAAATATAATAAACATTACTATTCTATGACTTCATTACGACTGAATGATGATGGCTTGTGGAAATAGCGTTACAAAGTCGAAAGCTAATATGTTTTGTTTTCGCGACGAACGAATGGTATTAATTAGTTAGTTGGTTTAAGTGACATAATTCCGTATTCACCGTTGTCATTTGGCGAAAACGCCCTTTTAAAATAAAAACTAATTGAAGTCTATTAAGACTTCCTACTGCAAGAGATAAAAATCAAAAGATTGACACAGGAAACTTGATGGTAATTGGGCGCTATCGTCGCCTATAAGATAAGCAACGCCAAAGGTTCTGCAAGTGTTAAAGAAATTTTTACGACACTTAGCATACAAGGACAAAATGTTAAAAAAAGTTAACAGCTACACTGATCTAATGTATACTAACATAGATAAAATACTACTTAATTGGTTAAGTAGTATTTTATCTGATACTAATATGATAAAGCTGAAGAGTTTATTTGTTTGTTTGTACGCGCTAATCTCAGGAACTATTGGTTCGAAATGAAAAATTATTTTTGTGTTGAACAGTCCATTTATCGAGAAAGGCTATAGGCTATATAACATCCCGTTACGATCAATAGTATTATATATAAGCAGTGTCCAGTACCACGCACCTCACGCGCACGCCGCCACCGTATGGGACGCAGCGAAGCGTGACCGTTTTCAGCTAGTATTATATAAAACATTGTCACTGTCCAATCGCAGAGACTATATTGATCTCTCTTTCTTGAAACATATTATGGATGGGGATCGATTTCCCAAATCTGCTGAGCAGGGTGCGATTGGCGGTACCGAAGCGTAATTCCAGGTCGGATATTAAGAAAAGGCTAACGTTCAGGCCTAGAATTGCCAAAAGTAACCTGAGCGGAGCCGCTCCCTTGCGCAGGAACAGTCGTCACTACAATAATTATTATTTAATTAGGAGAACTGGCATAGATTTCTTTCAGTATTCCTCCGCATGTTTTAAAAGAAGGGTTAAAAATTTTCTTTTATCGTGTACTGCATAATGGTTTGTCGTTTTTTGAGTTTTTTTTATTATGTTTATATTATTATTCTTTTATTATTGACTTATTTTTGTTTTCGTCTTAATGCATGCCAAGTTAGCCTATTAAGGATGGTTGTATACTGCGTTGGCTTCCTAATAAAATAAATAAATAAATAAAGTGTGTTGCCGACCATAGTGGCATTAAGGACATAATATTACACTGTGCCGCCACCGGGTCGTGCGCTCACCGTGTTTTTCTCAACGACCGAGGCACGGTGAAGTATGAATATGAAGTTGACGCCCGGGGTACGGTCCGGTGTAATATAAATCTACATTTAAGAATAAGGGAAGGTACAGGAAAATGGGCTCCAGCATCACTTACTTAGTCACCGAAACACAACAGCACACATGCTTTATTCCCATGCTACCAAACGCAATGTTGGCTCTGGTCTGGATTTGGAAAGTAGTGGCAAGGCATACTGCGTTTTCGCAATCATTTGGGCAGCCCGTCTGGCGGCAGTAACAACCCCCTTACTCAAGACCACCGTGAAATAACAGCATATGTGCTGTTGTGTTTCGGTAAGAGAGCAAGGGATGCCAGAGCCCATTTCCCTATCCACTCATAATCCCTACTGCAGTCGGCAGCGCAATTGCAACAGCTCTGGCGTTGCTTGTGTTATAGACGACGGTAGCCACCTACCATCAAGTGGACCGTCAGCCTGTCTGCCGACATTAACGTTAAAAAAATCCAGACCAAGCCAACTATGAAAAGTTTATTTCTAAAATTGGCCCTACCTTGAATTAAAGTAAGCATCTTAATCACTCGACCAAGGAGCTTTAAAATTCAATGATCGCTTAAATAAAAAAAATAATAGAAAAGTCGCACGTATTCACTGAATTGCATACCTTTTTGTACAGTAAATAGGTTCTATATTGAATTGGTACCTTAAAATGTGGCTAACGGTACTAACCAGCGTTTACAAGTCGTAGCAGCAAGGAGAGCGCAAGTGCGGCGAGGGCGTGTTGCGCGAGCGGCACTCGCCGCATGTCGCGCCCACACCACCGCTCATGCCATGTCGCTTCTGAAACAACAATTAAATATTACTTGAAAATCTTTTATTTAATTAAAAAAAAGTAATTCACAAATTATACATCTATTCACGACTAGTTTGTGTCACTTTAATAAGGTTCCTAGTATGCTGACTGCATTACTTTGTTGTATGAAGGGCTTATTTTATAATAACTGGTACGAGCGACTTCGTTAGCGTTGAAAAAAAACGTCTAAAAAATATATTGTTAATTTACTTATTCATTTGTTATTTCCGTTATAGTCTTACCAGGCATTGGATTTGTGTACTTAGACGTAAGAGCGTAACATACGGACTGAGCTACTTTCAAATTTATTTTAAATTTTTGCGTAATAGGGAATATGCATATTTTTTTAATATTTTCATACTATAAGTTATAGGTTATATTGTTATATATATAACCGTAAAAAAATATTCAACGCCAAAAAATCAGATTTTTAGTAACAAAAACAATCTTAAAATTAACTAACAGCTACTGGCACTTTAAACACCCGCCCTTTTGGCGCGCTTGTTGTGACGTCACAGTCTACAATAACAATCAAAATATGTTAAAAATCACAATAATCTACACGCTTGTTGACATTTCATAGACTGACGTCACATTCGAACTGACCGTTTCAAGTATTTTGAATTTCCCACAATTTTTTGCACTTTTTAATAATTATTTTCGAAATAATATTAAAAAATATTTACATAGATATAATTCTAAAGCAAAAATGTTGATTAAAAAAATATTTAAGGTTTTTTTGAATTAGACGCATATTCCCTATTAACACAATTCTAATGAGTGATTTGAATGCTTTTTAAACAAATTCCATACGTTTTGTATGGAATAGATGAATATCAAAATATGAAGTCTACAAATTTATTTAACACATTTCTCCGAAAAGCTTCGCCTTTTTGTATATTATAGTTTCTGGACGTGCCAATTGTTGCAATTTTGCTTTATTATCTTACCTTATTAGATTGCTGAGAACATAAAGAACATAGAGAACATAGAGAACATAAAGTTATCTATTTGTTTTTTATGACAACTTTCATAAATATTTGTTATTCTCTTTTTATGTTCGTCATGTTTATACAAATAAATGTTCCATCTATCTATCTATTCGATGATTATGTAATTAGTAACTTATATGACCACTAGCTGAGCCCGCAACTTCGTACATGTATCCCTATATCTATTCGGTAAAGTGCGTAACTTTTTGTTTGTAAACCAATTGAAATGAAACACACACTAAATGTTACGGGAAGCTTGCTACAATACATCGGTGAACACTGCATTCAAATCGGTTCAGAGATTAGCGTGTACAAACGCACAGACAAACAGACAAACATTCTAAAAAATATTTTATTGATCTCGGTAACATAAGTACAACGTGTACAAATAGTTTTTTTTTTTAAGAAAATTTTGCATCGAAAAATATGAGTACAAAATTTAAATATAAGTATTTAATTTTATTATGTTACTTATTTACTTGTAGTTACCTATTAAATGGTAGAAAATTTTGTTAGTAGTTATTTTTTTACAGTGTTCCAATTTCAAAAATCCGGATTATCTCTGAAATTTTTTCTCAAAAATTTATAATTATCGACTGGTATATAACTGGGCTTAAATTACTTTAATATAGTCATAGTTTCGTCTCCCGAGAGGAATTCGAGGAATTTCAGGGTCACTCTGTATATTCGTAAGAATGCTTATATTATGCTCGAGGTAGTTATATCGAGGTAGTTATATTATGCTTATACTTATATTATGCTTTGTGGTCGCTGGTGATGTCGGCCAAGCTTTTTCAACACTCAGAGATTCGACACCGAAAAGAATAAAAGTATAGCTGGTACTGATTTCTTTTTATGTAAAGGTAGGCGGTGGGCTTACGAGGACAGTTATTTCACTGTGTCTTACGTGGCACCAGTTGTGGCATATTCCAATGAAGATGAGGCGATGCCAATGTATCGACGCAGGTTGCATCTTACACTAACATATGAACCATATTTCACCAAATAAGAAACTTCCATATCACTTACGATATCATTTGGAAATCCGAGTAATGTGTGTAACTTTGTTACTCTTTCACGTAAAAATTACTGAGCAGATTTGGATGAAATCTGGCACACAGATAGTTTATTACCTGAACTAACATACAGAATACTTTTTATCATGGAAAAATGGTAGGTTCCCGAGGGATCGTCTAAAAATTTAAAAAATTCAGCGCTACTGTCGTCACAGGCGTTATTTAAGTATTACATTTTTCATTTTTCAACTCGGACGAAGTCGCGGGCAACAGCTGGTTTTAAAATAAGTAAGATTTATTAAATTAAACCTCTAGACGTTTATATTCTATAATTTAAGAACCCAAATCGGATTTAGCAACGGCGTATTTTACACTAAATAATTTTCTGTTTAATGATAGGCTTGGAATCGTACCACAAGGCTTTGGACCTCTCATTAGTGAAGTAGGTATAGTAATATTCACGTTTCAGTAAGTAATAAACTAATAATTAAATGTAGACTACTTTACAGTCCCACTGAATGATATATGGCACAGCTGAAGTGGCAATAAAATTAGTTCGCCGCAACGAGGTTGACACGCGACCAGGTCAAAGGTCGACATATATTCCTTATATTCCTTATAACAAATAAATAATTGAAGGTCATTTTGTGCATACAAGTTTTATGGTTATGTGTCGCTAAACGCTTTATGGCTGAACATTTGCTTTTATCCACAACTGCGCGGTTTTATTGATTTTAGTTTATTTGTTTGTTTTTCGGATGTACAAACTGAAAAGTTTCATCGAAATCAGGGTAGCCGATTTTTCGTGAGAGGCACATACATTTTCATCCTTACATGTTTTCGCTTTTATATTATACTCTTAGACGAGATAACTACCTATACGGTTTTATTATCGGATTCATTTTCAGAAAAATCTTCATTCCCAACCAGCGGCGCCGCGGTAATTTTTAACTATTGTAATACGACTCTGCAATGAAGTATGTTTTACTAATTTTTTTAGTCTAAATTATACTCTCTCACGACTTTGTCTGCGTGCAATTTAGAATCAACAATTGATTGAAAGGGAAAAGGCTTTATTTTTAATATATTTTTAATAAACTAGGGATCATTGAGTTTTATTAATTTTTAACACTGCAATTACCGCTAATGTTTAAAAGCTGAGTGTATTGCATAGTTGGCAAATTCTTTTATAATAAAAACAATATTTGAACTTATTTTTCAATCTCATTCTGTAAGAAATGTATGGAAGTAGTTTTTTGAGTTTTTTGACGTTTCTAATACTCTAACCTCAGGTGGTCCCATAGAGTCAATTGATCCCTATAAGTAACAGAATCGATTGGCGCTATAAAAACAAAACGTGAAAATTGACCTTTTTTCAAAATCTTTGAATGCCGATGGGAATAACTATTAAAATAATGGATAGTCTCCTAAGAGTGTTTTGTTCTAGCTACAATGGTTTAGGTAGCTGCCCTTACTGACCCATCTCAAATTACCACCCTATATATTATATGCAGTTATTTATTATATATAGTGATATATATAAATTACTAAATAGAATTGAGCTACAGACTGAAATTTAAAGAACAAATGAAAACTTTAACTTAAAAATTAATCGAAATATTTCTTATTGTGAGAACATATTTCTTATTGTGAGAACATAAACCCCTAAAGAAAAAGATTTATATTCCTACGTACATGTTTTTTATTCAAGTGACTTTGTTTTCAAATATTATTCTATTTTTACATAATTAATATATAAAAAGTGTATTTACTAAGTAGGTTAACAATCAATTATTAGACCTATTTACAACCTTTCTAAATATCGTACTGTAACAAATGACACAATATTTTCTCGACACGCTTCACTGTCTCTACTGAAATGCAAACCCTGTGTTACACCACAAACCATTATTCAACTATTGTGTAAACTTACCTGACACACAACATCTTGTTGGAAATCATGTATGAACAGCTAACGGCTTAAGTTTGATAAGCAAACTTGATAAACATGTCATTAGTGTTTCGGGTGTCGCGATAGTTGAGCAAGAGTTGAATTGACTTTTGAATATTATCTGTTTTGAGCTATATTTGTATTTGATGCTGTTTTGTGCTATATTCACTCACTGAAACACAACAGTGTTGTTATTTCACGGTGGTCTTCTGTAAGAGGGTGGTTACTGCCGCCAAACGTGCTGCTCAAATCACTGCGAAACGCAGTGCGCCCTGCCACTACTTTCCAGATCCAGACCAAAGCAAAATTTGAAAAGTTCATTTTTCGAAGATGACCCTGCCGCGGGATTCGAACCCGGGAACCGTAGAACTAATCGTTAACGCAAGCACCTTAACCACCCATCAAACGGGCTCAAATATATAGGTGATATAAACATAAGGGAGCCCTACCAAAAAAGGACAGTTAGTCAATCTGCCATCCTTTATCATAAAAAGTCGTTTATGTGCATAGAGGAGCTACGTCCGTAGACGGAAGTCATTGTCTACGCATGATCGCGTGCGTAGCGGCTCTACGAGCGTAGCAGAGTCATAACTCGGCAGAAAATTTATTGTTCTGAATCCGTTACTGCCTACTGTGGTTTATTTTGATCGATTTTCAATTTGACATTTCACCTTTATATACCCACAGTTGTAATAAAAAAAATATAAGTGTAGTTAGCACGCTAAGCATTATATCATCTTCCATTATTTTTCCGGTATAATATTTTTTTTATTCTGAACAAAACCTTAACTAAACCTCTTTATTATCTCGCCTTCTCAACTTACAAAGCTCCGTTCTTGCTCCATTGAACCGATATTGATAAATAAGCTTTAAGTTCTTAGCACTTATGTAGGTAAATACACAAAGGAATTAACGTAAAACGCCCGCCTATCAAATTAATTGGACATTATATTAGTTTAAGAATAAATTATGAGAATTATTTCTTAGTACATATGGCCGGATATGACATTAAGTTAAGCATGACACAAATCATAGTATGTTTATAGAATCATATAGTTTTCTGAAAATGTAAAATTCGCAAAAAACTTTTTTATGGAAAAAACAGTTTTAGACCGTTTTGCCCACAACTTCGTCTGCGCGTTTTTTTTTTTCTTTAAATTAAAAATTCAATGCCTGATAAAAATATCTTTATTGCTCATATATTTCTGTCAGGGATTGATTTTTTTATGTATACTCAACATTTCAATATAAAAAATAATATTTTGTTATCTGTAAAATAAGGGTTACTGTACAAATCACACTTAGGGCCTCTTTCACCAACTACAATTATCTTCTGTCAATTTCACAAACGAAACCAAAGTTTCGAACGTTCTAATTTCCTACGACATTTGACGTAGTACTGAATGTCATTTAATATTACTTCAAATGTCACGTGTCAAACTCAAACGCGTCGCAGCCTCGCAGTTGTCACGTCAATATTTATTTACTTACCTATGTGTTGCGGGAATTCGGAATAATATAAACTAGCTGATGCCCTCGACATCATCTTAAGATATGAATAAATAATTCTATTTACAGAAACTAATATTGTAAACTAAACAAAACATAAAATGTGTAGGTAAGTAATTGACTAAGCCAGAGTTATTCGCTCACATCGCGCCATTTTTTTTTTACTTTTAGAATTCTTATACCCGTCGTAACTTCTAAATAAAAGTTTCGATTCGAATAATTTAAAGAAGAATTTACATGTACATAAACAACCTTGATGATGAAATTATTTAATTCGATAAGGATCAATATCATGATACGAAATGTCATCATATTTCCATTCTATCCGTGTTTTGATTGACTAATTTGAACAAAAGCGGTAATTGTGACCTACACTATAATATAGCCTCGCCAACTTTTTGTGGGTAATAATTATATTAATAAACACATATTTTTTTCTTATATTATATATAGTTTTCGCAGCGTATGCCAAATAATTACTTATGCCAAATAATAATACTGTAGTCAGAGGCTCCTAAACTCGTAGACCACTTTCAAAATTTTGCTGACTGGTGGACCCCTGCAGCTACATTTCTACCATATTCCCAAAACTCGACAAAAAATGTGAAGATTAGATCTAACTATGGAAATTTGGGTTGCGGCTGAGTTCCAGCCACGAATGGGGAGTAATTTAAATGAAATAAGTGAAAATTGATTGTTTTTTTTTTGTCATCCCCATTTTTTTGTCACGCCAACGTAGATCCCCGTCGAGTCCCCCGTGGGTCCCTGGGGGTCCACCTGGACCACTTTGGGAACTAAGGGTGTAGATTAATCATGTTTGAATTTGCTTAGGATTAAAAATTGTTAGATTACTTATTGAGATTATATCACAAAATAATTAGAGATTTTTTTTCTTCTATAAAGTTCATTGCTGGGTTCTTCCTCCAATAATTAGAATTTCTATATCAGTTGAACTCAGATTATTGACTAAAATAAAGTCCAAAGTAATAATTACGGAATTGCTATTAAAATTACACTGAAAGAACTGCTGATTGTATCAAAAGCTCTTAATTACATAAGTATGTCAAAGTATAGGCGTACAATACTTTCGTAATACAATGAAGTATACTGAACATCCGCGACGAAAAGACACTTCGCTTCCGTTTCGTGACAATAGCTAGTAGCTTCTCTGAACATTGTAACATCACTTGTTCAAGTTGCAATGAAAAGACGTCTCCATCACAGTAATACTACGAGATTTAATTCATTGGCAAGTGTTTACATAATTGCAAGACATTATAGGAATAGTTAATTTTTCATTATCTTATCCTAATCCCATCTTTATTTCTATACTATAATCTAATACCATTCCTATTTGGTTTTTTTATTAGCCAAATTTTTGAGGAAGATAATAGGCCATTTATCATGTATATATGACCATTAGAAGCCGAGAAAAAGGAAAAAAAAAAGAAAAAAAACTTTGGCTTACTAAGAACTTATACTTAACTTATATTAACTTTACTTTATACTTTGACGTACTTAAGAAAAACGATAAGTAAAAACCATTTTTACATCTATATTTATAAACATGTTATAATTAAATCTAAATTAAACTAATTAACGTAAATTAATTAAGTTATTTCATATTTAATTTGTAAATTACATCTACATTTATACAAATTATAAAGTAAAGTCGCTGTCCGCCTTTGCCTGTTTTTCTGCTAACTTCTTCTAAACTACTAACCGATAACCGAAAAATAGCTGCAAACAACGTTTTACTATTTTTTTTTTCTTTTAAATGTAACCTTTTTAATGTCATCAAAACTAGCCAGATATTTATTACAAGATTACATTAAAGAGATTTTATTACAAGTTTATACATACTAAATGCGAAAAGACTTAGTATATGAAAATATAATGATAAGTAAACCAATAAAAGTTCCACACTTTTTTCTCGTTTCACTTTAAAGTTTTCTTTTTTGCATTATTTAAATCGGAACTTATAGAATATACACTTAAATGATAAAGTTAAAATTAAAGTGTGTATTACAAAGAAAGTATTTATTTATATTTTTAAATATAAATAAATACTTTTTTGTAATTCTTAAAACTCTCAAAGTTAAATTTCATAATTTTTCAGGAGTTGTTTGAAGAGAACCACTGCCACTATTAACAATGTCTGTTCAAAAGAGCACAGGTCACGAAAATGTCATGAGACTATTCCATTAGCAAACAATTTCAACTGAAAACGGTACATTCGTGTGTCATTTTGAACAAAATAACATATATATATTTTATGTTAAGATCGGCAGACAGGCTGACGGTCCACTTGTTGGTAGGTGGCTACCGTCGCCTATAACACAAGCAACGCCAAAGCTGCAGCAAGTGCGCTGCCGACTACAACAGGATTAAGGATAAGGGATTAGGATCTTATAAGCTCGGTCAATACTTTTTTCCGTAATACTATCGGTCATCGGATTTAATTGAAGCCTACGTAATTGTTAGTTGTTAAGTCCATATACGAGAAATAAATAATTTACAATACATAATTACCTTTTTCAAATACACTACATAGAAATACTGTGGCTACAGTTTTTACTTGTTTTGGAAACTTATTTATCTTGTTGACTGTATTCGAAATTGGCAATTTTTGTGATTTTTAAACGCAATTTAACTGTCGTAAAATAAATGATTTCACAAAAATTGAAATTGAGAGAGATGCTACACAACTCACGTGAAAAAAATATTCCCCAAGTCCCAAAAAAATTACGGGAGAAATACAACGGATATGTCAGTACGGACAAAAGAGCTCGAAGCATTCCTAATTAGGTCGGCTCATAGAGGTTTACAGAAGCGTGTACCTACCGACAAGAAAAATAAAAATATCCTTAGGCACCGTCAAAGATTATTCCCCTGGCACATATTTAGACAACCACAAACATCATCTCACCATCATCAGCCGTAAGAAAAAACTGCTAAACATAACTTTCCAAGCTCTGAACGCTCCTAGTTCAGAAGCAGCCAAGATCCGGGTCTCGACCCCGGTCTTTATTATATATTTTTTGTTCATATTTAATGAAACACTAGTTTGTACTTTGCTTTTCTTTTACCTTAATTTAAAACTTAACTTAAAATTAAAAGGACATGCATATTTCAACTGTTCTAGGCAATGCTTGTTTCTAGTTCGGCCCCAGACCTTCGGTCTATCATGTCATGGCCGGCACGCGATTTTACTTATTGTTTTCGCTTAGTGTTCTTTTTGCTTATTTTTTCGCTTTTAAAGGTCATAGCTTCATGATAAATGGCCTATTACTTTCCTCAATAATTTGGGTATCAAAAAAATTTCAAATACTAGTAATGGTATATTATAGAAGTAAAGATAGGATTAAGATAAGATGATGAAAAGTTTATTAACCCTAAATTTACTATTCCCCTGTCCGCTTTTATTATTAATCGCCATCGCCTTTGGAGACCTATTCCATCAATCACTTAAAAGAAGTGATTTCGTGCCGCGAGTAGATGAACTAGCCAAGACGCCAACATCTCCAATCTCCAACGCGTTGAAAGACAAAATTAACTACTAAACTATAAAACAGTAAGTTTGTAATTTATAAATGCAAAACTCAATTTATTTGTTTATTTGTTACTCTTCCACGCCTTAAATACTGAAGCGATCATCACACGTTGTCATGGAAACAGTACTGTTTTTCTGGAAGTAAAGTACCTTGTGTATTTTACTTCCAGAAAAAAAAATACGGATCATGTAGTGATTTTTGGCAAGTGCCACTGGTGTGTTAGTGTAATAAGAAAAAAATTTATAAACTTATATAATTCAATTAATTTTAGCTAATTAATTAAAATACAGAATACTGAAAAATAAAACGAGTATTACAAGAACAAGTAACGGATCTAAACATTAACGACCCGCCACCGGGCTTCGCAATTTTCGTAATTCTGAAAATTATGTAGACGATGTTAGAAAATTATGAAAATTAGTACTGGCGAAATGCGTTTCGCAGTCATTTGGGCAGCCCGTCTCGCGGCAGTAACCACCCCCTTACAGAAGACCACCGTGAAATAACAGCACGCGTGCTGTTGTGTTTCGGTGAGTGAGTAAGGGATACCAGACCCCATTTCCCTATCCCCTCCTAATCCCCTATCCTTAATCCTACTTTAGTCGGCAGCGCACTTGCAGCAGCTTTGGCGTTGCTAGTGTTATAGGCGACGGTAGCCCCCTACCATCAAGTGGACCGTCAGCCTGTCCGCCGATCTTAACATAAATAAGCTGCATTATCAACGAATAGTATTTTTTAAAGAGATGCGGACGAAGTCGCGTGCAACAGCTAGAATAATATTGTTTGAAATTAATGGTCGCGTTCTTTGAAACCTTCAAGTAACACGGAAATAAAAAAACTATTTTCTATTGTTGACCAAAATCATTCCCTGAAACTAACTTTTTTACTTGAATTTTTAAACGTTTTGTGCCTCCAAAAATACACAATATTGTATTTACTGATGTAAAAAAAAAGAGTTAACTAAAAAGTTATGAGTCCATTGTTTTTGCACGTAACCTAAAATTGGGATGGCTGAATACTCAAACACCTTCGCATCGGTATAAACACAGCATAGCTACGAGTATCGGAACGATTGAAATTCAGGTTGAGCGCTATTTTTATGCGCATAAAAATAAAGACATCCTTTGCTGTATGTATGCAAACGAATTCAATGAATAAGTATATGAGCTTTCACGTTTCTATTCAAAAGAAGCCCGTACTACGAGCAAACACTGCAGTCAGTGTGGAAGCCAAAGATGTCTTGAAAACTTTAAATTTGTCACCACCATTGGAGTGTTGAAACACGCGCTTGTATTACACGGTGGTGTTTTGTAAAAGTGTGGTTACTACCGCCATATGGGATGCCAAGTCTATGACGACGGAACACAGTTATTAATATTTCAAACTAGCTGAACTCGGCCACGCTTCGCTACGGCCCATACGGCGGTGGATTGCGCGTGGGGCGCTCGGTACTGGACACTGCTTATATATAATACTATTGATCGTAGCGTAATGTTATATAGCTTACAGCCTTCCTCGATAAATGGACTATTCAATACAAAAAGAATTTTTCAATTCGAACCTGTAGTTCTATATATATAAGCCTATATTTATAGGCCTATATTTAAATATAGTATTATCAATAAACTAATGAAATATGCATTATCGTCATTCCGTAATTTGTGACATTTAGAACCACGTGGCACAAAATCGGTCAGTCCATCGCCAACTTTACAAAGCTATTTATTTAGCTACGCCATGGCCACCCTGATTACAGCGATCAGGATCAATATTTTTGTAGGAAAAATTTCCCAATGCCCTCTCTATATATTCTAAATATTTAATCTTTTTATAGTTGAGCATTAGTGGTAACGTTAACTTTACATAGGTATTAATAAGAATATTAAAAATTTTTTACTCACAATACAGAAGAAGGCTCTGTGATTGCAGACTCTCTCGACCCGGATGTAGAAGTGAAATTCTTTGAAAAGTTCATACTAACAGAGAGCTACTGGCGAATATTAGGGTTCGTAAAGTTGCATATCTGGGTCATGTCTTGAGGCGTGAGAAGTTCTATATGTGCCATCTCATCATGGGAGGCAAGATTGAGTGGCAGAAGACAGAGGCCTTTTCGAGACTGATCGCCAACGTTGGGCAGACCTGATACGGCACTTAGAGAAGAAGAAGAAGAAAACAGAAAAAGGATAATTGAATCAAAATTGCATACTATCGTATATACATCGAAATATAATATAACGCTGATGCTATATAATACACGAAGTCCAAAAACAAGATAGATGCCAAATAGTAGGGGTACCGGAAATATTTGCGTAATATTTGGGCATAAAATAAAGTGCGCCAGCTATTACATATAATCCAGGATAAGCATTCACGGCCCACGGTAAAGCCGAAGCACTTTGAAAGTTGCGTAGAATATTTTTGAAGCAAACACTAAAGTGTGAAAGGTTGCATTAATAATAAATAGAGGTTTTAGAACACACGGGAGTCTAATTTAAATACAAGGCAAAACTTAAAGCTTTGTCCGTCAATAAATTTACTCTAGGTATTGGTGTCTAGCATCTTCTGTGTTAATTCAGGACAGGTCTATGTGTGGGCTGAGTTTCATCCAAACGCGTCCAACAGTTTAAGTGCGATAGAGCACGAAAATATTCAAATAATTCTACAGACTCACATGTATAATCTTGTTACGTGCGGGGTGAGTTAAAATGCCGTGTAAGGGCGAAACGAACGATTTATTTTCACAAACCAAGATCAGCAAAGTTTGCCAAAATCAGCAAACTTGTCCGATGAAACCGTCAAACTTGCCAAAAGTCGTCAATAATTCCCTTAATGTGTCGCCGGTTCACTATTGCAGATAATTTCGCAAAAGCTCCAAAATGTCGTTTTCGTATCGCTTGTTGTCACACAACTCTCTCATCTCGGCCAGCCACACTCTTATTTATACTTTGCGCCAAACGCCTCGATGTATTTCGAATTTTCCAGAAAATTTAAAACAAGATTGTAAACAAGCCATTGATAGTTCGGGAATGCTAGTTCTGTTCTGAAGGGGCGTGGCTACAATCGCTAGAGTGGAAAGTTTTTCTGCCGGCGCGAACTTAATTTATTCTTATTACTTCAGAACAATATCATTAATTAGGAGTTTTACGGAGATAAATTCTGTTAAATATATAAAAAATTAGGAATCGAAAATAAAAACAAACATGTACCTAAACATTTTTTATGAACAACAAAAAATATTGTCGGTTGTTCATAAAAATTATACTAATGGAATTATTTTTAATTAATTTTGATTTAAAAATCTCTCCTGTTTTTAAAATATACTGCTGTGCCTGCGACTTTGTACTCGTTGAAAACTGAAAATATATGAATTATAACGCCTGACATTTTTATCGTTGTGACGACGGTCGCTACTGTTAACGATTTTTTTCATATTCTTATCCCTTAGAAACCTTTTTTTTTTACGAAGAGAAATCCATTTACAGATTTCCTACCGCTGGCTAGGCGGTAGGGGTATGTGGGGGTCACCAGTGCTCCACGCTATGCTCTAGGTCATAGCGGCATGGCACTACCCACTAAAACTCCCCGGTGTCTCCTTGCCCTTCAAAAGGGATGGACCGGGCTCTGCCGAGGCAACAACTCCGATCCACCCCAGGGCAGCCTAGCCAGTGCTGGCTAGGCTAACTCCAATGGGGGATTTCCCGGAGGCACCAGGGCAATCCCCAGACGGGGGGAACCTTGTGCAGGCACACACAGCTAGTCAGCCATGTGCGCAGGTCCCCTAGGATATTAGAAGACGGGCTTGATATGCCCGCTTTCTCTGCCAAACCGCCCGCTGCCCAACCGCCTGCGTCTGAGCGAAGCGAGACCGGCCTCTTCCTCTCGCTCCCTCTCAGCTGCCTCCTTCTGTGACATGACATCTTCGCAGAAGGAGGCAACCGCTTTCCAGGTGGTTACACTCTCAATCATGACTCTTACCATGATTGGCAATGTGACCGGGAGTTAGGGCGGCGCTGGGAACTTGATTGAAATGAATTTTTTGATAGCGATTAATAAGGATTAATAAGGAAAGAATTAAGCCCTAACACCCACTCAATGAGCCAACTTTGAATCATTACTGTAAAAACGAGTATTTTTTTAGCTCTTGTCCGCGACTCGTTCGTGTATTTTTTTATTTTTTATTTTAATCTCTTTGTTATTCCGATGTATAAACTATATTACCTACTAATGTCTCGTCTAAATCTGTTTAGTTGTTTTTGCTCTTTTCTTATGTTTTTTTATATTAAGATCGGCAGACAGGCTGACGGTCCATTTGATGGTAGGTGGATACTGTCGCCTATAACACAAACAACGCCAAAGCTGCTACAAATGCGCTGCCGACTACAGTAGGATTAAGGTTAAGGGATTGGAAAGGGTTATGGAAATGGGCTCTGGTATCCCTTACTCACTCACCGAAACACAACAGCACGCGTGCTGTTACTTCACGGTGGTCTTCTGTAAGGGGGTGGTTACTGCCGCGAGACGGGCTGCCCAAATTACTGCGAAAACGAGCCGGGAATCGAACCCGGGAACCCTAGAACAGAGCGTTAAGGCAAGCATCCTAACCACTCATCCAACGGGTAAAAGTCGTCAGACAGGCTGACTGTTCACATAATGGTAAGTAGCTACCCTACCGTCATTTATTAACACAAGCATCGCAAAAGGTGCTGTAAGTGGGCTGCCGACCTTAGTAGGATTAAGGATAACGGATTAGGAAGGGATAGAGAAAAGGAAAATGTGTTACATATGCTACATTATGTGTACATTATTTCGTATTCGCTACATTTGCTACTGATATCGACAATAATAATTCAATTATTTTTGCAAGAATTTGTCCCTATATATCGTAAAATGTAATTCAATACTTACGCAGTCCGCATTGAATTTCAATTTAATATTAGAATATTTCAAAGGTAAAAGAAAATAAAATTGACTAAATTCGCTCTTATTAATTATTTTTATTTTTAACCCCCGATGCCCGACACAAAAACGAGATGTTATAAATTTGACGTGTGTATCTGTGTATCTGTCTGTGATATCGAAGCTCTTAAACGAATCTTTTTTTTTTTCAAATTGTTTAAAAGCTGGCGTGATAAAGAAGGTTCTTAACTATAGATTATGAAGATATGTTCAGGCATTTGAAGATCTATCAACCCATTTCCTAGTTGACGAAGGGAGTTCACTAACTTCCACAGGTTCGATTGATGTGAAATTTGATATACCGTTACTTCAGTGGTATTTCCATGACATGGTAACCTTTATCTGATGCTGCAGCATCGAGTAGTCTGCGGGACACCCAACTCTTCAGCAAATTACAGCAGATGTAATGCTTTTGGGCTCAATAATAGTAGGAGCTTAGTTTATAATTTTAATTATAGCTTACATTATTATTAACTTGAACGCCAAAATACACCTTCATAAACAATTTGCAAAGTTGTCTCGTTGTCAGACATATTTACGAGGTGATCGAAATAAATTTTCAACGCGTACAATAGAATATTAAATAACGAATTTTTGGATTCAGATGTCAAGGAAAGTATCGTACTACCAATTTCCTCTTTTCTTTGTTAACTTACTTTAAAGAGACATTTTCAACGTGATTATAACTTTGATGGGACCAATTTTACTTCATTAATTATTACGGTTAGAAGATCCTAAATGAAAGCTTCGCAATTTTGAGAGAATGGATTTATTTATTCTGAGGAACAATTTTGTTTGCTTTTCATTTTAAAGTCTATTTATAAGTTTTATTCGTGCCAGTCAGAACTATAGCAATCATATTTTTTGAATTTTTAGGTATTTTCGCTAATAATCTTTTAAGAGTGTTTACCCAAATATGCCTTATTTTTTGAAACTTTTAATGATTGTTTTTGGAAATGACTTAAAATACTTACATATATTTATTTTACTTCTTTAATTCTAATAAATATAAATACAATATACATAACATAAAAAAGTGTGTGTGTCAGCTCCGACGCACGACTAGAGTTTACTTCTTTAAACGTATAAAATGTATAAATAAAATTGTCCTCGTGTCAATAGATAACTGGATACCTAATTACTTTATATTATTTAGTTACATTCTACATACTCATATTTTACGTGTTCCAACAAATGTTATGTTCGGTATGCACAGATGTCACTACGTTTTATAAGTTCAAATAGTTAATTTTTTCGACTACAGATGTTGCTGCGCCTGCAGGTTATAACTCGCTATCATTTCGTCGCGGACCACACTTTCCATAAAAGATTGACGTTGGCTTTAAGAAGCCCAAAGAATAGCATTAGAGAACATGAATACATGCGTCAGTTGTCTCACAAATGTCAAGTGTCAGTGTCAAACGTAACGCTTTTTAGTTAACGCTTGTATTAATTTTACTCCTCATCAAATTTCCATACCGGGGGCCTTATATTAATCGATTCTTAAGGAGTAAACTCTAAAAAACTCAAAAGTAATTTGCCGCTGACAAGGTCCAACCTACCGATGGTTAGGGCTGCATAATAAAGAATCTCTTGACAACAGGCGCCGTTTATAGAAGTACCGTATTCTACATCAGTCCCTTGATCTAGCCGTTTAATGAGTGCCTCTTAAGAGTTTGTCGAGACCCTTAGCTATAAGATCGTTCGCCGAAACTTCTATCGCGACGGTGAATGAATGACGAATCGACATCTCACGTGGCATAATTATGTACATAATTTTTGATGTTTAAAGTTAATAATTAAGTTGGACAAAATGTCACATACTTCAAATATATTATAAATATTTAAGTTAACCGCTTAATGAGTGCCTCTTAAGGTTTTGTCGAGAATCTTAGCTATAAGATCGTTCGCCGAAACTTCTATCGCGACGGTGATTGATGAATCGTATATCCCACATGGCATAATTATGTACATAATTTTTGTTGTTTAAAGTTAATAATTAAGTTGGACAAAGTGTCACATACTTAAAATATATTATAAATATTTAAGTTAACCGCTTAATGAGTGCCTCTTAAGGTTTTGTCGAGACCCTTAGCTATAAGATCGTTCGCCGAAACTTCTATCGCGACGGTGATTGACGAATCGACATCCCACATGGCATAATTATGTACTTACATAATTTTTGATGTTTAAAGTTAATAATTAAATTAGACAAAGTTTCGCATTCTTAAAATATATTACAAAATATTTAAATTTAAAATTTAATCGTTTAAGTTTAAACTAATGTCATGACAAAACAAGTTTTAAAAGGGCAACATGTAAAATAATTGTGTAAGCGTTATGACGTAGCCAAATATAGTTAATAAGCCAAATATAGCCAAATATGTTACATAAATTCTCTACGCATTTGCGTAACTATGCGAGATACTAATCTCATTTATTCGTGCTATACGTTTTTCTCGTTAATGTAAAGCCCTGAAACATTGTTAATTACGTTAATAGCGCAAAAGTCACCGACCGAGTTCAGTTTGTGTTTTGAGATGTTGTAAAGTGATATATTTCTCACGTGCTCTCTAACAGAAAGCCTAAATGGTATGTCACCTTTAGACATTACCACACTACCATAAGCACCATAGCTGCTCAGATACCGCATATCACTCAAGGATAAAACTATAAAAGGGTTCAAAGAGGGGTAGTGAAATAAGCTTTGGAATTTGTTACAAACTCAATAAAACCTCAACAAAATTGCCTTTCTTGTCCAAGTACAATAAAATAAGAGTATAAGTAACAAAATAAGAGTATACTTTGTCTCATAGCTGGGCAAAGCTTTCTATTCAACGTAAAAAGGTGTCAACTATGGTCTAGCATAGTGTCGGCTAGATCACATTTGTATTTTTAGATTCATAGTTTTCTAAAACCGACAGGCGATCACTCTGATCCACATATGAAATCTAAAAATACTCGGATCCAAGACCAACCAAGATTCGATTCTGCCACTACCGTATTAATGCCTGTTATCTATACTTATAATAAAATCGTAAACGACCCGTGTCTGTACATTAATTATGTTAAAAAAAAAAACAAAAAAAACACAACTGGTAGGGTACTTATGTTAGAATTTTTGTCTGTCTGTGTATGTCTGTGCGTTTGTCAGAAACGGCTTAACCATTTGAATTCGGTTTTCACTGATGTATTTTAGCAAGCTACTTTAGTAACTTTAGTAATTTAGTAACATTTAGTGTTTGCTCCATTCCAGTCGGTTTACAAACAAAAAAGTTACACGCCACAGCGAAATACCACGCTTACGAAGTTATGCGGGCTCAGCTACTGAATTAATATTTCTCTAATTATGATTCAATTAACATTCAATTTTTCTAAAAAAAATTTTTGCATATTTTGTCCCAAATTACCAAATATTTGAGTATACCGAATACCGAAAAAAAGAGAGGAGAAAGAGGATTTTCCCAGTTGATGTACACGTAATGTACATAATTCAAAAATTATTTTACTGTGTACTGTTGAGGCTTTATAATATGAACCAGTGACCCTCCCTGGCTTTGCAGGGATGCAATTTTACTTACAAAAATGTTCCTCCTCTATCACTCTTTCCTTTAGTGACAACCGTAAGAAAATCCGTTGCATTGTTAAGAAGTTTTAATTAGAGAAACAAGAGGTGGACTTATATTATTTAGAGATAAGAGATTTTAACTCCCTTCTATTGCACCCGAGCGTAGCCGGGTAATTGAGTCTGAATCTTTTTAAACCAGTAATACGTATGTACTCTATCTGAAACTAGAAATCTAATCTAAGCATTAGATGTGTACCATGGATATCACACAACAGACTGGAGGTCCCGTACACTCATACCAAGTCCAAAGGGCATAGTAGAAAACCATATATTTAACTATTTCGGTAATAAAAGTATTTCTTAGTTTCAGTTATTTCCAGTGAATATTTCAGATTTTGTAAATTGGGATAACTTACGAAAATTAAAAAACTTATTATTAATGGTAATAATTGGATTTCTCAATACTTTCAAACTTGAACCCTATGAATCTATGAACTTGAATATATGAAACCCAGTAAATATTATTTCAGTGATGAACCCCATTACCAAATTACACAATATTTTCCCAGTGAAATCTATAATTTCTTCTTACCTAATGGTACAAGTTTCAACCGTTATGGTTATAAAGAAGTTAAAATAAACTGCTGGCCTTTTCTTCATATAAAACTGATTGAGCTCTTTTGGGACATTATCTCCAAATAATTTCTTTGTTAGGAATCATTCCTGGGATACTTAAATCTAAGAAATGAATTAATCGAGTGGTCAAGACTACAATGGGGCCTAATATAATCTATTGTCAAAAGTATAATACAGGCCATATTGTACTTATAAGTTTGTGGGTAACTGTCTTCATAATAACATTACATGACTGTTATAACGAAGATTTAAAATTCTTACATATCTCCTTATCAAAACAAAAAATATTATTAGATCTGTATATCGTAGGATTCGTGTAGAATTACAATGGCTTAGCACATAACACGCTCAGTAAGAATTAAGAAGCCCCGCATATTTTTAACTTGTAAGTAGTTTTAGAAATGAAATTGTTGCCTATTATAACCAACTACGACGACGATATTGTGGTACTGGCGAAGTCGATAAGAGAACTCAACACGATGCTCGATGGCCTCAACCGAATTTCCCAAAGGGTGGGCTTTAAGATGAATATGGACAAGACGAAAGCTATATATAATGTCCATGTTGTGCCTATCCAAGTTGGAAATACAATTCTCGAAATTGTTGGCGAGTACATTTACTTGAGACAAACAATCTAGCTCGGATGGCTCGGATCGGATGGGAGACAAAATTACCCAGTGTCTTAAAACAAAAGTTTTCGACCAATATGTGTTGCCAGAGATTAAATATGGCGCTGAAACGTGGTCTCTAACTATGGGCCTTCTAAGAAAGCTCAACCTCGTTCAACAAGCTATGGAGAAGGCTATGCTCGGGGTTACACTGTGAGATCGATTCAGGAATGAGGAGATTCATAGATAAACATAAATTATCGACATTATCCGGCGGCAGACCGGGCAGATTTCGACTGAATTATTTCAGAAACAACTTGGACCGTTTTTCCCCATTAAATCATATTATGGATGTTGCCAACTCCCTGAGTCACGATGTTGACCTTTTTAACCACGCTTTATCCAAAATTAAGAGACTCATCCTTGTCCGTGGTTCAGATAATTTACACTCGATTATTTTTGACATTTATTCCGATATACATATATTCCATGTATAATTTTTATTTTATTTTACTGCTGGATGTTACTTCGACTCTTTATTGGCGTAGGCTGTGCCTCCTTTAATTGCGGCGGCATCTGCCATTCTTATTCTTTATTCTTCATTCTTATTCTGCATTATTCTTTTTTTGTCCTTTGCCGTGTGTTTTTGTTCGGTGCCTGCCTCGTTGGAGGCCATGTAATAATAAATAAATAAATAAATTATTAAGTGTAAGTAGCAGTGGGCAGGATACATAATGGAGGCCACGAACAGGTAAGCGTAGCGTAGGACGTCTACCCACAAGGTGGACAAACGACCTGATAAGGGCCGCGGATTGATGGTGGATCTGGGCTGCTTCTGATGAGGGAGCGTAGTCCTCCCCGCGCTGAACAGCCGTGGCGGGTCGCCGAAGTTGTGCAACAACGTTCCTACGACCCCGCCCATCTACGGCCGCGCTAGAAAGTCGTTGGGTTTTAGCCGGTAGGAGTTCGGCATAACCCACAGCGTCCCCTTTCGCTGCTGGGTATCCATGATGGATTTCCCAACGTAAAAAAAAGGCTTCTGATGAAATTTTCCTTTTGGAAAATTAGGAGGGGAGACCTTTGTCCCACGGCTGAGATGATGACGATGATAACCCACTAGAATTTAATTACAATATCATGGAATAAATACGTTTCCCTTTTAAACGACGCCCTAATTTTTTTACACAATTGGAATTGTCGTAAACTTTTGATCGTTTTATTGTTCACTAGTGTTCGCCCATTTGCCGAAATTAGACCATAATTATTTTGAAGGTGGAAAAAAACTGTTTCCAATTTTCTTTTCATCATAATATTAAAGCTAATCAATAGAGTCTAAACAAAAAATAAGAAAATCGGTTGACAAATAGAGAAGAAAAGGGTACTAAGCTGTTGGAAGGACTGGTTGTATACATTTATAATGGAAAATAAATTATAAACATAAAAATTTTTTTTGCTAATTTGCTAGGAAAAAAAATTTTTTTTTTCATGTTAAGGCCTTCAGACAGACTGACAGTCCAAATGGTATTGGTTACCGTCGCCTATAACACAAAGAATGTCACAGGTGTCGCATGTGCGCTGCCGACCATAGAACAATTAAAGATAAGGGATTAGGAAGGGATAGGGCAATGGGCTTTGGCATCCTTATGCACTCACCGAAACACAACAGCACACATGCTGTTATTTCATTGTGGTCTTCTGTAAGACGGTGGTCACTGCCACCAGATAGGCCGCCCAAATAACAGCGAAACGCAATGTGTCCTACCACTACTTGCCAGAGCCAATTATGAAAAGTTCATTTGCAAAGTTGGCACTACTGGGTATCGAACCCGGGACCCCTGACCCAGAGCGTTAAAGCAACTACCTTATTCCAGTCTTAATAATAATTAAAAATTTTAATGGCTTTCGAAAATAATTCTCTTTAACTAAAGAAACGATTTTTCTAAAGGCTTTGTTGTAGATTAAGTAAGTCGACGGTATAAGCATCTAAAGGGAATAATATTATTATTTTTTAATTCATTATGGCTTTATTGTGAATGATAAATGTGTATAAATAACAAAAAGTGTTTTCGAAATTCGTTCCAACGATGTTTGTAACTTTGATGTTAGACAATAATTAAGAGTTATTCTTCAGTTATTGCGAGACATGTAAAACCTGTTTTGCGCGATCCGTTTCCTTTCCAAAGATAATTAGAATTCCAAACTGGAATTACATATAAAAACACTTCCGTGACGTACTTTCCGCCGACAACGTAAACAGCTGTGCATAAAGTAGGTCGAATAATCCACTGTTTGTTTTGTGACGCGAATTACACAGCGAAACCTTTTATCCTTAGCGTTACTAAAAATAAAAATGTTTAGGAGACATGTTTTGAATATTCACAACATTTATTCACCAGTCATTCTTGAATAAAATACTTATCCATGAATGACTGCTGAATAAATAGCTATATTATTCTTTATTGAAAAAAAGGTATAATAAGTTATAATTAAAATTATAAACTTACCCCCAACTTTCTTAAAAATATAAAATATTTTTATTCACTGAATGAAACTCGTTTACAAATTAAACTGAGATTGAAGACTCCTTTCAAGCGGAAGTCCAGGAGCCTTCGCTCTTCCATAAAAGCTAGTCATTAAAATTTATTAACAAACCAAACTTCAGTAAGTAAAACTTTATCAAACAGGAACAAAGACAGAAAATTTATTATTAATAAAATTATTGTTATACTCGTGTGCGAATTTACGATGTGTTAGTGTGGAATGAATGTGTGGCGCAATAAAATAGAAGATTATTAGATGGAGTCTGAATGTTCGTTTGTCTGAGAACTAAATAACGCAATTGTTTAATGTCCAAGATAATTTTCGAATTTCTATTGAGCCCAAACACGCTATATCTGCTGTAAGTTGTTGAGGGTTTGGGTGTCCCGCAGACTACTTGATGCCGCAGCCTCAGATCAAGGTTACCATGTCATGAAAATACCACCGAAGTAACAGTATACAAAATTTCACATCCATCGAACCTGTGGAAGTTAGTGAAATCCCTTCGTCAACTAGGAATGATGATCTTCAAATGCCTGACCATATTTTCATAAACTATGAGTAAGAACCATTTCGAGGTTTGAGAGGTACGATGTCATAGACAGACAGACACACAAATACATACAGACACACACGTCAAACTTATAACATCCCGTTTCGGGCGTCGGGGTTAAAAAAGGAAAAATCTATGTAATATATGAAGCGAAAACTTTGGATCCCTTCTTAAGAAAATTGGTACACTTAAAGTTTATATGGAAAAGGACTGATTCAGATTAAATCAATTAAACATAAACAATATACACACGTGTTTGACACACGCAACACGTTTGACATTTGTATACTCTTTTATTTATGGTTCAATTTCGACCACTGGGCGACCACTAGTGTATAGGTACATAAAGAATGTAACAATAAACGGACTTATCCTTTGAAGCAATCTCTTCCAGATAACTTTGGTTTAGAGTCATAAAGAAATGAGCAGATGGTCGAGTTGTAAAAATGAATATAGAAAGTGTATTAATAAATGATTTGCTATATGGTAGTTTGGTATAAATTAGTTATAAACCTCTTTCTTATCTTTAAACAATAACACAATAATAACGAATAAAAAATATTATAATAACAAATACTTTAAAAAAAATTATGGCGAGATTAGGCAAGATTTATATTACAATGGGGCACGGCCGGAGCACGGCGTGCTCCATGTGATATATCGTACATGTTTCTTTTCACCGTGTGCTCGAATACAGTCTCGCGGCACCCGCTTCATGGTATTAATATTTACCCGAGGCTGCCGCGCGAACCATGGCTCGCGAGCCAAAACCGCGAGGCTGTCTCGCGAGCCCTGTTCGGGGTATTAGTATTTACCCGAGACTGCCGCGCGAACCTTGACTCGTAATCCAAAACCGCGAACCATCACTCGCGATCCAAAACCGCGAGGCTGCCACGCGAGCCATAACTGCGAGGCTGCCTCGCGAGTATAATAGCCCAACTAGCATATAAGCAGGCGCTCTACTGCTTAATTGCTATATAAAAGCTGTTTTAGAGAGTTTGTATATTCCTCAACCTGTATAACAGAAGTATTAATATATCTTATATTTCAAGGTGGTATAGTAGACGTTTAGAAGTGGATATAAAAGGCCTTGGAAATATAAAGGTGTAGTATAGAGTTCTTATGCAGGCGTTGGTGTTGATGCATCAGTTAGCTGCACAGCAGAGTTATAAAACTCAAAACCCTCTAAATCTAAAATATATATTAATTAATAGCTCAATACTACCTCTAAAGCCTGTACAATGGATTTAATAAAAGCCTAAAGGCAGTATAACAAGACGCCATTACAGTGTTTCATAAAGAAATTATCCAATTTGAAAATCAATCACTTTCTTATCTTAGATGCCATAATTTAAAAAAAAAACTTAATTTAGCATTTCATTATTAAATAAGGTTACCACAACTCCCATTTTTACATTTGGAAAAAAATTACAATATAACCTAAAAATTTCATTGCAACTGGATAAGATAAATTACCACAAATTCTAAGAGTTTTGCGATCGCGTAAAAGATATTACTAAATTAATGCACACTTTGACAGTAAACTGATGCTCGCACTAATATTTTCATGTATATATAAGTTAAAAAAAAACATTATATTTGTACTTATAATTTACACTGATGAGAAATTAATACACCATAACACTTTGATTCGTTGTTTAAAACGTTTGTCACGTACACTTCTGTACCAAATTCTACAAAAAATAATTTTAAGAGTTATTGTAGAGTTACAGTCGCGTCGCAAATATGTACAAATTCTATAAGGTGCTATAAGTACTTCTTGTACCTTTTTTAGCTGCTACAATAGCCTTTTAAGCACCTTTGTATCGCTCTACAAACTCTTTACTACCGCTTATATCGCTACTGTAACCCTGAAGTCTGTATAAAGGGGCCCTTTTCGGGGGTATAGAAGCGATGGAGAGTTCTCTATCGCTACTGTAGCGCTAATGCAGGCTACTTATGCAGGCTAAGCCGTTAAAAATACCCTTTAAGCAGCTGTTATAACTCTTCTTATAACTCTTGTGTGCTACTTGGGAGTACTTGGAAATAAAAAGGCACGGGGCACGGCCCGGGGGCGTCACGGTGACATTTCGTGCAAGCGTGTGAATGTTCTGTCCATGTGTAATTGTGTATGTGACTGAACTCCTGGATCGATTTCGATGATTTTTTTTGTGCGTGTTTAAAATTATACCAATTATAGCAAAATACAATACTTATAATTCTTATGAAAACGAAACCGAATATAAAATATATTAAAACAAAAGATGAAAACGTCTTCATCAAACTTTCGGGAAATGTTCGAGCTTTGCTTAATAATTACATTGTCACCCGCTGACAATCTAATTCTTAAAGAAGTTGCTGTAAATCGGAATATATTTTGTTTAATTATTCATGGTTGGTACCTGAAAATCAGTGACAGCGCCAACTGACGCCACAATATTTATTGTAACTTACACAGTCCGGATCAATATTTTTTTCTGCGATTGTACAATATTTCTATCAATATCTATACATATTACAAATTCAATTCGCTATCAACCTCTCCGCTAACTTCTTCAAAGACACTGAACGGATTTAGTTACAGTTTTCACCAATGGAAAAAGCGACAAAATAGGAATGTTTGTGTATTTAATTTGCAGAAAAATATTGCATCCGCGCGAAGCTAAAGCAGGCTTGTCTAGTTTAGTCAATATCTACATATTGTTACGTGCGGGGGTGAGTCAAACTGCCGTGTAAGGGCGAAAATGAACTATTTATTTCCACAAACCAAGATTACTTCCAAAAAAGGTAAGCTTGTCCTATAAAACCGTTAAACTTGCCAAAAGACGCCAATGATTCCCTTAATGAGTCGCTGGTTTACTGTCGCAGGTAACATCACAAAGCTCCGAAGTCGCTTTCGAATCGCTGCTATGGCATAACTGTGCCGATCTATTTCGAATTTACTGGAAATAAACAAGTATTGTAAACACGGAATTGCTTTTCTATTCCGTGATTGTAAACAAGTCCATTGAAAGTTCTGGAATGCTCTTTCTGTTGAATGTGAACTCTATATTGTGAACATAAGGACCAATTTTCTTTGACACTAACCGGGAAGTGGCGTGACTACTATCGATAGTGGGGAACCTTCAAGATTTTCGACCAGCGCGAGTGCTTTTACCAAAATGTTCCATGGCTAGTCGTAACAATATTTAGAAACATATATAACGAATTTTGACTGTGCATGTACTAGTCTGGTTTAATTATATTTTTTTATATAATGGCATCATAAAACTTTGTGTTATTATAACTAAAATAATAATAATACATAACTACATACTTAGTCTATTTTTCAAGACTTTTTAATGTATTTTTACACGTCGGAATTTCACAAAGGAGTCATAAATTATTTCATCATATAACGCACTCCTGTATTTAAAATGAAAATAATGTTTGTTTCCTCTGCTTCATCTGTTATCGTTTTTGGTATGTTATGTATACTTCAAGTACAAATATTAAGTAGTAAAAAGTCGTTTAAAGCTTTTTAATAGGCACTTTTTTCTTAAGATGCTCAGTCAGAGTGACGGTCAACATGACGTAGGTGGCTACGATCACCTAATAGGACTTCCATCCTGTAATATGGGGATAGAGGAATGGGTTCTAAAATCCAATACGCACACAACTAAATATACATGTTATGTATTTCAAAATGATGTTCTTTGAGGTGGTTATTACTCCTACCAGACGGGCTACCCAGTTCAAAACTACAGAACGCAGTGTGAATACTGTAAATACTGAATACATTATGATTTTTAAAGTAATAATTGTTTTAGTAAAAAAGAAGAAATGAAAATATATTACTAACTAGCTTGTGCCCGCGCTTTCGTCCGTGTTGAAAAATTAAAAATATAACACCATACACCTTTATCGCTGTGACGAAGGTGAAGCCTAATTTTTTTACATTTTTAGACGATCCCTCGGGAACCTAAGATTTTTGTAGGATAAAAAGTATCCGATATGTTAATCCTGGTAATAAACTAACTGTGTGCCAAATTTCATCCAAATCCGTTCAGCCGTTTTTGCGTGATTGACTAACAAAAACAAAAACATACAAACACACAAACTCGCATTTATAATACGTTATTAGTAGGATTATTATATTACTAAAGTTATGCGATGTTTTTAAAAAAGAGCTCAGTGAATTTGTATTACAATCCTATCTAAATTAAGATTCGAAATCAATTTGAAATGAGAATTACATTAGGCCTACTCCGCCGGGATGCCCCAAACTGGGTAAATTCGTAAGAGCCGAGCAACCGAATTCTGAGCGAAATCGGGCGTGTAACCCGTTTCAAAGTGATTAACTATTCGGAAGGATTTGTTGATCACTTAATGTATTTTTATGAGATTTTTTCTTTTTGTTTTTTTATGTTAAGGTCGGCAGACAGGCTGACGGTCCACTTGATGGTCGTCGCCTATAACACAAGCAACGCCACAGGTGCTCCAAGTGCCCTGCAGACTATAATAGGATTAAGGATAAGGGATTGGAAAGGGTTATGAAAATGAGGTGTTGAGTTTCGATAAGTGAGTAGATGATACCAAGATCCATTCCTTATCCCCTCATTGTTCTTTATCCTTTATCTTTAAGTTCAGTAGCGCACTTACATCCTCTCTTGGTGTTTCTTACCTTCACAAGTGATGGTAGTTATATCTAGTGGAGCATCAACTTGTCTACCGAGCTTTACAACAGAAAAAAGTACTGGATTCAAAGCCACTACAATATAAACAACATTTCATTTCATTAAACCTCTTACAGAAGATCACCGTGAAATGCCTAACAGCAATTGTGCTTTTGTGTTTCATTGCGTTACTTAGTTATGTCAGGGCCTGTAATCCTTACCTTTTGCCTTATTCTGATAATTATATTAGATTAAGCAATTAATCCCAATGGTTTTCCTTGTGTTACTAGAATATCTTCTGAATATCTTTCTGAATATCTTGTCAGTCTGAATATCTTGCGATTTCAATATTTATCTACATTTTGGTACGACTGTTTTCAGTCTTTCAAGTTGTATCCTAGTAAAGTTAGATATCTCCACACTGTTAAGATTTCATAAAAGTGGCGAACCGAGTAACATCAAGCAATAACTACTATCGCAGCCGAGACATGTTCCAGACTTTTTTAATGTAAAAGGCAACTTAAACGCCCCACATTTTAATTTAAAAAGAAAATTATTTCTAAATTATATATTAATATCCTAATATATTTAAGAATTAGATTCACATAAGCTTTATGTGAACCGCTTATTCTGGATTTCCACAGTCGTAGATAGCCAGCAAAAGCGGTTCACATATATACATATATAGTCTAAGAGCCTATTTGCAATCGTACATAGAATGCTGTTGGGGCTGGCCTGCGTACTAGGGAAGCACATCTCTTTCTCATTGTTGTATGGAAACAATCAACTCGGGCTTACGCGAACATTGCTGAAGCACTATAGAATTTATGCAAACTAATATTAAATATCAACACTGTATCGTACGAGGAAGTTGTAAAGTTGGTAAACCAACAGGTTCCATTGACACGAGCATAAAATAGAAAAGAAATATTTGAAACAGCTCTCTTTCTTTCTTTCACAATATAGTAACAGTAAAATGTGCGGTAAGAATCAACATTGTCCGAATACATTGAATACAAAGTGAAAGCGAAACTAAACACTTCAAAACTCAAAGGAAAAGCGGTCCTCAATATCCTGTGTCATGATTTGTAAGGCAAATCGTGTTGTTGACCTCTGACCGTATACGTCAAATATTTGAAAGGTGATAAGGGTCGCACGAATATGTGACTAACGTTTGAACAAAAAAATGTAAATATTGAGTAAACTCAGTTTTTTGCAAAGCTTTTAACAAAGTGAAAAGTTAGCAATTTTACTTCTGTTATACATTTAAATACATTTTCAGTACTAATTGCAAAACGACCTAAATACGAAACACCCTAAACTCATTATGACGTAAATGTACTTAAATCGACACATTCGGGACGTAAATGTACTTAAATCGACACATTCGGATTGATAAACATTAAATTAATTTTAAAATCTGTGGTGGTTGGTGGAAAACGAAGGTCTTCCTATATCAAATTTAAGGTTAAAAATAAAATAGTGTTAACCAACTAATTATGCTTTTTAGGGTCCCGTACGTCCGAATAAAAAAACGGAACCCTTATAGGATAACTCGTGTATCCGTCGTTCGACCCTCCCCCCCCCCCCCCCATTTATCTCCGAAACTACTGAACTTAAAATTTTGAAAAAAAATACAGAAATTAGTTTTCTACTTATAGATTATAGGAAAACCTATAAGAAGTCCATGATATTAAAATAACATGGTAAATCACTCAATATTGTGCGGATAGGTAACATCGTACGGAACCCTCTTCACGCGAGTTCAACTCGCACTTGTCCCGTTTTTTCATTCTTAACTTAAGTAACTAGATCAAGTCAAGGCTCCGTTATATTTAGGGCGTTTTGCGTTTAGGACATTTCGCGTTAAAGTAAAATCTTTATAGGAATTTGTGTTTAACCAAAAAAGAAACCAACAAAAAAAAAACACAGAACGCTCAGCGCGAGTAAGTGTTTGAGATATTTTGTCAGTGTAATTGCTTGTTGATTGTCCCTTACTAAATTTAACAGTAGCCTAAGTAAGCGATATGGCTTTCACAGAGAAATACCAAATAAACAATACAAAAGCAATTTTGGGTAGGTACTGCCAACACAGCGTGGTAATTCTGGTTTCCAATTAATTCCCTGTCAAAGCCAGAGTAGTTTCGGATAGTAAATTTCTGCTTCTGAAAATTGTACTCCTAATGATCGTTTCCCTCGGATATTTATTTTTACTATTAATTCGCTATTTTAGTTACTTTGTTTTTATGGTAACGCATTTCTTCTGTTCCGGTTTTATAAAAATATATGTATATACTAGCTTTTGCCCGCGACTTAATCGGCAGCCCATTTTCTTAAGCGTTGAGAAATAAAAAAAACTTCGCCTGGCGTTGATATATAAGCAATAATTTACTCAGTCTTTATTGCTCATATATTTCTGTCATGTGTTTTTTTTTTTAGTTTTTAAATGATTCTAGGAAATACATTTTTTTTTAATGAAGATACCCACCCTATTCCCCTTTCTGTATCCGTGTATGCAAAGTAGTAATTTAGGAAGCGTAACAAACAACTTTGCTTTCGTATTTATAATATCAATTTTAATATTGGAATATCTATTAATATTAATATTGTAATATTCTAAATAGAATATATGCATGAAATAAAAAGTGTAGGTACCTATTTTATTCATATCTGGAAATTTTAAACTGAAATCTTCTATTCCGAAAAATCTTAAAATTTTTAACGTACTACCTTCGTTATAAAACTAAGGTTAGGTATCTCATTTCTGAACAAAAATTCTTTAACGATTTCTGCTGGACTCAGTTTTAAAAATTAATAGGTGTAATTACTGAAACATTAACATTTTTCTATTAGTATATATTACATAAGTGAAATAGACAGAAAAAACCCTATTGGCTGCCACTAGGATAACACATTTTAAGCCTACAAATCATGTTGGATGACCCAAAGCGCGAAACGCCTTTTATGTTTTTATAGTTTTACTAGCAATTTCGCACGGATGCATTTTTTTTGCTAATTACATACACAAACCTTCCTCGTTTATCGCTATTTCGACTAGTGAAAACCGTATCAAAATCGGTTGGGTGGTTTAAACGTAGTTAGCGGAGAAACAGATAGAAGCGGAGAGCGACCTCAATTACTAATATGCATAGATAGGTATTAGAAACTATAAAAATTTAAGAAGTAATATTATTTGTACATACACACTGTTTCCTTTTCCATTTATTTAATATCTCGTTTCAATGTTAACTTAAACAAATCATAAAATGTAAGAGGTAAAAATAAAAGTAGCTTACTAGATACTATTTACGACTACTGCATTTTGAATTTTTAAGAATTTTCTACCTTTTGTCACTAATTCGCGGCGCAGTTTGCCATACCGATTACTGTCTAACGTTTATTGTTCTCAAGGAATTGTTTTATTATCGTAAAAACTAAAATTTTAATTTGGTTTTACAATATTTGTAAAAATTGGGTTATTCTCAAATAAAAATACTACATTTGTTTACTTGTGTAGGTACTTTGACTATAAATTAACATAAAAAATGTAACTAGTCTGTAATGGTCAACTATAAAGTTGTAGATAAAATTTTAAAATAAATCTAATTTTATTCCCTCCGAAACAACCATATTGCTATTGTTGCATACCACGTGAAGCGGACAGGTTCAGTGGTCAGCGGCGTTGATGTAATTTCTTGTTTTATTGATATTTGACACAGTAACTGGTCTAGTTCCTAAACTACTTTTACGCCAATTAGCAAGGATTATCTTCACAATATTAGCTAGTTTTGAAAAAAAAAATGAAATGGTCCAACTTTGTGAAATCAAATTTCAAAAATGTTAATACATTTTTATCTAAAAAAAAATTATAAATACTGTTACGAGCGGGGTGAGTTTAAAATGCCGTGTAAGGGCGAAACGAACGATTTATTTTCACAAACTAAGACAACTTCTAAAATGTTATTATTACTTATTAGTAAAAGCTCCACTCCATTATAGTGTTAGATAAAAATGATTCATTTATTACCTTTTGAAAGCTGGTAACAGTGTAAACACTAAACTAGTCGACGCTCCACTTATAAAATATTCAAATGAACCTTCGAAACATATACCGGGTACGATCGGCAATTTAACCCGACCTGCTGCTCACATTGTTACATTTACTGAACCACAAAATCATATAAATAATACGATCGGGTAATTTGTATAATAAATAAGGTTGGATTCAAACCATTAGATTAGACGAAGATTATAGAAAAAACAGCTTGAAAATATGAAAATAGGTCAAATGAAAGAACATACACAATATATACAAAACGATACTCTCTTCTCTTATACACTAAAATAATGTAGTTATTATTATTAGTTCAACACGAGATTTCTCGTGTTTTTATAAGTAGCAGATACGAAATACATGCATCGCTGGTTCTATCGCACGACGACGACGCATTGCACTTTTGTGCTCGCAGAGAGCCTTAGTACTTTTGACTTTAGTCAAAACTTTTGACTTTTGACTTAGTCAAAAGCCTTAGTACTTTTGACTAAGGCCTACCGTTCCACCAGCACAGCGGCGCTCCCGATTTTGGCCGAAGTTTTGCTCGCTGACCTGAATATGAGCCGCGCTGATCGCGTCGTAGAGGCATCCAAACGCATAGAATGGCAGAGAGTGGTCGACAAATGGCAAGAGCGATGGGAGAATAATGAGAAGGGACGTGAGCTATACCGTTACTTCAAGAACGTGACGGATCAACTCCGGGCAATCTGGGTCGAACACAACCATGAAGTCTCGCAAATCGCAAATGTTTTAGAAGACAACTGTGAGAGCATTTATGTGTGAGTGCGGTGCGAAGGATGAGTACCTGCATTACGCTCTGTGGCCATATCCTCTGTACGACGACTTACGGAATGAGATGTTGGATGGGATCTGCCAAGATAGCGGAGGGCCGGTATACTATCGGAATCTCTAGGATCAAAAGGAGGAGCACTTAAAGACGAGGGAGAGTGAGCGAAGCCCGCCGAGCCTCGCACATCACTCAGCTGTGATGTGATATCGGCCCCAGAAGAGAGAGATGGACAAGGGACAGAGGTACGAAATAACAATTTGTACATGATTCGGCCAGTATACTTGATTTCCAATAGAGCCATTTTAGGTTGGTGGAGGAACACCACGTGTTATTTTAAATCTGTTGTTAAAAATAGCGATTTGTTTTTAAATAATCAATTAGTTTTTTTTATAACAACTCTAAAGCTTCACATCACAAGCGTCACAGTGCCAATTGCAACTATTTTCAACACATTCTTTTTCAGCGACCTGCCCCCAGCTGCGCACGGATACAATTATACCTATTTTCGCTTTTTCCATTAGCGAAAAACCATATTAAAATCTGTCGGGTGGTTCAGAAGAAGTTAGCGGAAAAATAGGAATAGACGAAGAGCAACTTTATTCTATAATATATGTATAAATATAGATATAGAAGATAGATTAGATATACATTATAGTACAGTATTCGCTTTTCAATTTAACTAAGCTATCTTATTATTTTTTGTTGTTTATTATGTTTTAATTATGTTAATTGTGTTGTTTTAATTTATTTTGTTATTTGGTCTAATTTCGTTATGTTTATTTATGTACATATTGTATTTTCATTGCATATTTATTGTAGAAATACATAAATTCCATTAATATTTACTTCATCCTATTTTTTTATTATTATTAAAGATGGGTTTACTCTTAACTACCATCTATCCATGTAGGAAGGATGAGGCCGACGATGGAGCGAGCTCACCCAGAAGATGCCTATTCACTCAAACCTTGAAAAGATTTGGGTTATATGAGCTCGGAAATACAGACGCCGGCAGGGAGTTCCAATCCTTAGCAGTGCGAATCACAAAAGATGTTTTAAAGCGCTTGGTCCGAATTAGAGGGATTTCGACAAGGTGAGGATGGTAACCAGCCGTACGTTGGCATGTCCGATAGAAGAAAGGGGAACTTAAAAAACCTAGATAAGTATCGTAGCTCAACAGTGTGATCGTAATCTACTAGATTGACTATACTCTTAGACATGTGACGATAAATGTAGAACCCATAGTACAGATAAACGTAATTGCATACCTATGCATTTTCAAAGATTTTGTAATCAAAAGTACGCATAACCAACAATCATACTAATATTATAAATGCCAAAGTTTGTGAGGTTGGATGGATGTTTGTTACTCAAAAACGGTTTAACAACCGTTTGGCAAACAGATAGTTTATTACCTGGATTACATATAGGATACTTTTTATTCTGAAAAAATGTTAGATTCCTGTGGGATCGTCTAAAAAATATAAAAAATTTAGCGCCACTGTCGCTGTGGCGGCAATAAAGATGTCGGGCGTTATAATACTCATATATTTTCTCAGGTATCATATTTTTCATTTTTCAACGCGAACAAGTCGCGTACATCACCTAGAAAGTAATAATAATAATACTTATTTGAAATACATTTGTTTTGTATTTTTTTTTCAAATGAAACCCTTTTTATAGCAAACTAAATGCATAAAAGTAAATAGGTACTACATAATTTACATTTCTCCACTTCAGCCCCGTTATCAGAACATGTGCATTTAAAAATGCAAGAAACCGCGCGAGTCGGAAACTAATCTACAAAACAAAGGCCCACATCATGTGTTCAGGTGGAAATTATGCCAAGACAAATTCAGTTTAGTCCGAAACTTGGCTCAAATACTTATCAATTTGCTTTCACCCTGCAGCTAGTATGATTTAATATACTTGATTATTAAACACACACATTGCACATTACTTAGAATAGCATTTGTGCTTTTTATGTAAAGGATGTATTTATGTAATAATAATGTAATCTTTTAACGTAAGTGGAACAAATAGTAGAATATGTTGGAATTCCCGTTTGTACTTCTAATAGAACAAAATCGTAGTACAAGTGGGAATACTCCCCGTCCGGTTTGAAACATAGCATTTTAACTTTTTCTATGAAGTATGGTTGATCATTCAACAAAAGAATTAATTTTAGGGAATTCAAAAATCTCATTGAATTGTTCTCATTAGAATTGCATATTGATTTTTTTTAATGTTAAGTTCGACAGACAGGCGTTGAAAAATGAAAAATATGATACCTGAGAAAATATATGAGTATAATAACGCCCGACATCTTTTTTTCATGTTGATGGTAGGTGGCCACCTTCGCCCATAACACAAGCAACGCCAAAGCTGTTGCAAGTGCGCTGCCGACTGCAGTAGGATTAAGGATAAGGGATTCGGAGTGGATAGGGAAATGGGCTCTGGCATCCCTTACTCACTCATCGGAACACAACAGCACACGTGCTGTTATTTCACGGTGGTCTCCTGTAAGAGGGTGGTTACCTCCGCCAGACAGGCTGCCCAAATGACTGCGAAAACGCAGTGTGCCCTGCCACTACTTTCCAAATCCAGACCAGAGCCAAATTTTAAAAGTTCATTTTTTAAAGTTGACCCTGCCGGGAATCGAACCCGGGAACCCTAAAACATAGCGTTAAGGCAAGCACCCTAACCACTCATCTAACCAATCATCATCAACTATTACATTGAATGAATACATTGTGTGGGACGCTACATGTGCTGACACCTTGGCGCCGTCTCATCTTTCAGAAACTCACTGAATGCCGGTAGTGCGGCTATGTATGCAGAACATCTCAAGAGGCGTAAATATACCTACTAATTTAAATAAAGGATATATATTTATGCCGTTTGGAGTGGAGACACTTGGACCACGGGGACCGGAGGCGTTGAAGATTTTCAAAGATCTGTCTGGAAGGCCACTCGTGACCAAAATGCCGGCTTCCAATTCGGACAAAAACTTAGTATCGCAATTCAACGAGGCAATGCTGCCAGCATTTTGGGCACGTTGCCTCAAAAATCAGACCATTTACTTCTTAGGTGATTAAAGGTGTATATTTTTTAAAAACTGTGTAACTTGTTGAAATATTGAATTTACTAAAATATTAATTTGCAGAGCTGTAATGTTGAAAAATTAGAACTTAATTAATTCAAACATGTAGATTTTCTCAGTAGAGGTAATGCAACTGAATTTTACATTGTATATTTTTCGCGACCCGCTTCCGGTTTCGCTATATAATAATATACATCGTTTAACGGAGAAAAACGATATCTAGGGTTTTTATCTTGTATCTATTTCCATTAGTCAAAATCTGTTGGGTTATTTGGATTGTTTAAGAGAAATAACGAAAATTTTAAAATTAAAAAAAAAAAAAATTTTAAAATTTAAAATTTTCTGTTTCGAAAAGGTTTTTCTGTCTGATTGTAGGAAGTGCGACAGCCCACCTTGTCGCTTAAAGGCACAAGCAACATTAAAGATGATTGGGGTGAGATGGAATCTTGTTAGGTTTAAACTGTAACAATTGTTTGTTGTTATAAACTTCATTAAGCACTAGCGAATCGTCTCTGGCATCGCACGGATAGAATTTTCCGGGCAGTTTTTCCGTTATTTTCTCTTCATAAGAGAACTTCCTCAGATTTACATGAATATTTAAAAAAAAGTAATTGCTCCAGCAGTTCTCGAGTTTATAGAAGATGAGGTAAATGATTTAATTCTACGTATATATATAACTACACGAAACATAATAAGAAAATTTTAATATCAATTTTTTATAAAATATAAAACGCTTTGCAGTTATTTTGGGCAGCCCGTCTGGTGGTAGTAACCATCACCCCCTTACAGAAGACCGTGAAATAACGGCACGTGTGCTGTTGTGTTTCGGTGAGTGAGTAAGGGATGCCAGAGCCATTTCCCTATCCCCCTCCTAATCCCTTATTCTTAAACCTGCTGTAGTCGGCAGTTGCAGCAGCTTTGGCGTTGCTTGTGTTATAGGCGACGGTAGCCACCTACCATCAAGTGGACGGTCAACCTGTCTGTCGATCTTAACATTAAAAAAAATAACTTTAAGTATATTTTTACAATAATGTAACATACAATTCCAAATGCCGGATGGCAATTAGTGGTCACATATTATAAAAGAGAATTGGGTCAATTTAAGTTCTTACAATGCCATCTATTTTCGAACTGATCGATTCGGCGACCTATTGCACTAAATACGTTGGGACTTTAGTGAGTCGGCCTAAAAATAATAAAACATTGTGTTACGGTAAGCATCAAATATACTAGCGGGATATCACGCGAAGCGTTATGTGTTAATGTAACACAGGGCCGTGGAAACCAAAGTGTAAATATGTTTGGTGTAAGTTAATTTTTTTAATAATAACTACGTACATAAGGCAATTTAAAGCCCAGTGGGGGAGAAAGTTCAGGTGATTGATAAAATGTCAATTTATAATGCAATTGATCAAATATCAATTTAAGCCCAAAACACATTGGGCGATAAGCGGTCTGACCGTTTTGACTTGCAAAAAATCAAAGTGACTTTGAAAATAGTATAATATTTTAAATTGGGTTTGTGTTTAAATGAATAAAATTAAACATTTTTTATATTACGACCTTATCTGTTGTTTCTTTAATTATGCAGAGTATATATATGCAGAGTATAATATAATTTTGTAATTCGATATTAAAATATCGAATTACAAAATGAATAATAAATTTTACTCTATTGTACATAAAAGCGGTCGGTTGCTTGCTTCTGCCTCGGGCATAATTAATGCAACCTATATTGTGCTAGACCTCTCAATTTCATTCATTTCCGGTTTTAACCCGCAAAATGTTTAAGAAAAGATATAAAATTAAGTAAACAGCAATAAAAATTCACATGCTACTTGTCTGAGATATACCTATATAGAACATTATCAATCTGTACATAATATAATAAAATCGTAAACGAGCCGTGTCTGCACATTAAATATTTTTTCAAAAAAAAAACAATTTATACATGTTAAATTTATGTTGTCTGTTTGTCTGTGCGTTTGTGCACACTAATCTCAGAAACGGCATAACCGATTTGAATGCTATTTTCACTGACTTATTGTAGCAAGCTTCCTGTAACATTTAGTGTTTGTTTCGTTCCAATTGGTTTACAAACAAAAAAGTTACAGCCTATATTTTTTTTTTCAAAAGAGCAAGGTTCTTATGGAGAGAAAAATTGGAAAAATTGCCCGTAAAATCCCCATTTTTCTTTTTCCAATCTAAAATTCTTAGTCGACAATTCAAACAATGAAATCAAATATTGACGTCAAGTACATATTTAAATACCGATCCAGCCGTCACAGGTTTTGATTTTTTTTACACTAAAATACTAAATTAATAATTTAATATTGTTTCGACCGCCTTGACATTTGAGAGCATAAAAATTCAATGAAAAACAATCGTGCAAACTTGCAAAGTGATCGGTCAAAACGATGTTGGAGCGATTATTATTGTTACGATTAACCATGGAACATTCTAGAAAAAGCACTCGCGGCGGTCGAAAATCTCGAAGGTTCCACTATCGATGTCCTTATGTTCACAACATTCAACAGTTCGCATTCAACAGAAAGAGCATTCCCGAACTTTCAATGGACTTGTTTACAATCACGGAATAGAAAAACAATTCCGCGTTTGCAATACTTGTTTATTTCTAGTAAATTCGAGACGTTTGGCGCCAAATATAAATAGGAGAGTGGCGGGCGGGAGACACAGATATGCGTAAGCAGCGATTCGAAAGCGACTCTTCAGAGCTTTGTGAAGTCACCTGCGACAGTAAACCAGCGACTCATTAAGGGAATCATTGACGACGACAAGTGTAACGGTTTTATCGGAGAAGTTTAGCCCTTTTGGAAGTCATCTTAGTTTGTGGAAATAAATAGTTCATTTTCGCCCTTACACGGCCGTTTGACTCACCCCGCACGTAACATTATCCTTACGTTACAGACAGCGACTCGTTTACTATTTTATTATTTGTATAGAAAATCTTTCATCAATAGTTAAAATAGAATTTCAGAATGGACATAAGCCAAAGATTCTACGGGGGTGAAGCCGCGGATACCAGCTAGTTTAATTGATAAAATTGTAAAAGAAATAGTTGTTGAATAAGGTTTAATTTGTGGAGAAAAAATATCAATGTATTTGAGGTAACTATTGTGTATTATTGCATTCAATGTAATACTTGTGATTGTCGTTAAAGCCCGGTTTAGATTTCAATAAGTACAGTAGGGAGTTAATAGCGAGTAGTGAGTAGCGTTCAAACGTAGGCAAGTCAGTAGTCATAAGTTGCCTGAAAAAGAAGACGACTAGTCGCGTCAACGGCTGTTTTACTCGATTCAAAGGGCCTCCAAAAAAGCTGTTTAATCAAAAAAAAAAATTAATTTGGAATAACTTTGGGGCATAATGGGAACCATTTCAGTGTCGTCTGTTCCTGCTCCACTTTTAGCAAATTCATTATTATTTTTTTAATCCCAGACTATGTCGACCTTTTATTTTCGAGAGAAACTCCTTCGGTCACAGAATACAATAATAGTACAAGTACTTCGGTCCGAAATAAGTTGTTATCATAACCTTATAAATTTTAATAATAGATGTATCTCTAGCCAGTTTATTGTGATGATTATTGCGTTTTCAATTAAGCAAACACTCATGTTTGAGGTATTTTTGTACAAATACAAAGATATTTTTATCAGACTTCTTTTTTTACACTAACAAAAATCGCAAGTGTCCATGGCCGGTGTTAGCAAATATGTAAACAAAATTAAACTCGGCAAGTTTCACAGGCAGAGTGCGAGAGACGCGAGAGAGGAGGCTTTTTTTATTAAAGATGGTTTTACTCTTGACCAGCATCTATCCATGCAGGAAGGATGAGGCCGACGATGGAGCGAGCTCACCCAGAAGACTTCGCACTGGTCTCGCCGAAAAATAGGATCGCGTTCTATTCAACTCGACTTAATCAACAACTTACTTCTTAACTCGCTTTTGGCATTCAAACAACAATACCAACTTAACTCGCCCATGAAGCAAGTTAACTCGCTATTGTACTTATTGAAACGTAAACCGGCCATAATCTATTAATAGAGACCCGCCCTAGGCCTCGCACGGATGCAATTTTTTTCTGAATATTATAAAAATAACCTTCCTCTTTCCATTACTTAATGAAAACCGTATCAAAAATCCTTTTTTTGGTTTAGGAGAGGTTAGCAGAGAAACAGACGGAAGAGGACAACGACTTTATTACAAAAATATATAAAAGATACTAAAGTTAATGTAAAGAAAGTAAGCAATAATTAGAAGCAAAATCCAAGTACATACTTACAAGGACATATGGACTTTAGTAAAAATTTATTTCATGAGCAACGGACTTGCCATGCTAAATTTATCCTATATTTGGTCCATTATTCTTTATGGTCAATTCAGGTAATAAATACAATACACCTAATGTTTATGGGCATACCGTCTAATATGCCATAGACACGCGAACAGTGGCTGGTATTTCATGAGAATTTCGCTAAGCTAAATATAATTTGCAAAGGGATTGCACACTGATGTTAAATGCTTGATATAATCATACGATTTTCGTTCATATCACACTTTATTAAGGACGAAATTAGCATACAATCAGTCTGCACATACTACATAGTCGATTTTGAAACGCGCTGAAAGTTGTTTTATTAAGAAATGCAAAGACACATTTGAAGCGAAAATTCTTCTTACATTAAGAAATGAGGCACGTTTAGAAAAATTAACAAATGCCGTCGCCCGGAGAGACGGTCAGAAAATGTAACAAAGTTTTGTTAATCATAAAAAGAAGTATAATAATGTGGGCAAGAATTAGTGTCGAGGCAGCTTTTTATCTCACTCAATTTTCAAAAAATATGGAAAATCATCTTGCTTTCCTTACATTTCCTTAATCCCACTGCAGTCGGCAGCGCACTTGCAGCAGCTTCGGCGTTGCTTGTGTTATAGGCGACGGTAGCCACCTACCATCAATGGACCATCTGCCTGTCTGCCGACCTTAACATAAAAAAACAATTTCGCATCAAATTATTTACTAGTTTTTCCCGTGACTTCGTCTTTTCCCCTCGAAAACTGTGTTTTTCGCTATAATAGTTATAGAGCAAGATCCCAGGGCCCCCAGACGTTACTTATTTTCTCATAAATAATAGACACGGGATAAAGTAGTGTTCGTACACACTGTGAGTGTGTGCATACCTGCTAGCTTGGGTCGACGGCCAATTCATGCGTACCAGGCGCTAAACATTCATGAATATAGTCCTCACTTTTCTTAAAGTCTCAGGGCTGATTTTTACATATATTTTAGATAATATTGCTAGTAACTAATAATAATTATTGCCAGACACTTTCTGTCGGCGCTTACCCTTTACAGACCCTTTGATGCTCCAAAAAAAAATAATGAATTTTTACTTATAGTCTCAATTTTGATTTTTTTATAGGACATTTAGGAAACTGTTTATAAACTTTACAATAGCAAGCAATTACAAACATTTATTGATACTTTTGCTCAATTTATCAATCCATTTGACGCTAAAGTACCTAAAGATCTGTTGATGAATATTTCATCTGGTAAAGCAGCCTCAGAACCAGTTGAACAATTCCTTCTTAATATTGAAAAGAATGGTGAGATGCAACGTAAAACATTTATTACAGAATGTGACCAAGACGCTAGTAGGTTTGAGAAGAGCATTAAAAAAACACCGATGAACAACTTTTCTGTAGATTATGAGAAGAAAAGAAAAACAAAAATCGGTGGTAAAGTCCAAGAAAGATTATTAAGAAAGATTATTATTATCGGTGGTAAGTATTCAGAGAGAAGTATTTGGCCGTAATAGTTGGTATATCTATTGATCACAAAGTTGATATAGCAAAAATCTTTTCGTATCCTATAACTCCAGTTCCATTATCAATGTGCCATCTTGATGGTAGCATTTGTAAGACTCAAAAATCAGTGGTAATGAAATGTTTAGAAGAAGGTATTGAACATGATCCACCGTCTCACATAGATATTATAGTAATTGATGGATTTTACTTACTTCATAGAATGAAGAATGTCCCAAAGACATTTGGCAGTATCTCAAAAAAAATGTTACAAATGGTCACACAATTACAAGCGACCAGATGCGATGTTATTTTTGATCAGTACTTTTCACCTTCTATAAAAGATTACGAAAGATCTCTTCGAAATGAATCGGCACAACTGGAGTTTAGCATCAGTGGGCCTGATCAAGTTCGACCGCCTGATTTCGCTAAAGAATTAAAAAATATACGCTTCAAACAGGCTCTTGTTGACTTCTTCATATTTCACTGGTCTACTAACGAGATGGTACCATTTATTGGTAACAAAAACATTGTTGTTAATTTCAAGAATTGTCACTCCTATACCGTCACAAACAATACAGTAGTATCTTCTATTGATGAAAATCTAAGTTGCCCTGACCATGAGGAAGCTGACACTAAAATTATTCACCATATCTGCAATATTGATGCTCAAGCTAATTTTCTTATTCGGTGTTCTGACACCGATATTGCAGTAATTATGCTGGGCAATATGCACCATTTGAAAAATTATGATTCCCATGTGTGGATATTGACTGGCACTGGAAATAAAGTAAGATATGTTGATATCACTAAGATTTACGAACATATAGGACCTACGTTAAGCCGTTGTTTGCCAGGATTTCACGCAATAACCGGATGCGATTACAATCCAGCTTTTTTTAGAAAAGGCAAGCAAAAGCCATTTAATGTATTGAAGAAAAATACAGAGTACCAGGTAGCATTTATGAAACTCGGCGACGTAGACTTATTCAGTGACTTAGAAATGGAGCAAAATGTTTTTAACACAATACAGAAATTTATTTGTGTACAACATGGCCGGAATAATAGACGTAGATGCTGCCCGTCTTCAACTATTCATCAACACTTATATGGTTTGTAACGTAAATGAAGAGATTAATCGCAAAAATGTGAAAATTTTTGATGCGAGCAACTTACCACCATGTAAAAGTGAGCTTTTACAGCAGTTTCGACGATCTAATTACATTGCCAGTCTCTGGAATAATGCCCATATGAAAAAAATTAGTATTTTTAGTCCTGAAGATAATGGGTGGACGTTGGAAGACAATCAATATCATTTTAACTGGTTCGATGGGGACCAATTGCCGAGCTTTGAGAGTGAATCGCTTCAAGAAGAATCAGGTATTATACTTTTACTTTGAATAATTTACATAACCCTTTAACTATTTGATTCTTAATTATGTTATTTTTGTTACAGAAAATGAAAATAATGATGATGATAATGAAGATATTCAATGCCAACATTGGGTTGATGATGACTTATAAAACTTCTATGATGATGATACTAAATTGGCTACTGATTGGCTTATTCAGTCCAAATAATTGGCCTAGGGACGTCAAGAAGCAGCAAAACGTGCTAGCGGTGGTGTAAAAGGTGTACTCGAAGAATCTCTCCGTATTTTAAATTTTGAAAAACCTACTCCAAAAAATGCCAAGAGAAAAATATATAGCTTTGTGTAATTTTATAATTTAATAAACATGATTTTTTTTTAAATCTTAGTATTCAATTCTATTCAATGATAAAAAATAAAACATAGGTTAAAGAAACTTAGATTTATTGTATTATTTAGTTTGACTAACTCAGGTATAATAACGACACTTTATGTGTGTCTGGGGGGATGTTTGGCCCTTCCAGTTGGTCTGGCTGCTGACTAAAAGTTTATAAACAGTTTCCTAAATGTCCTATAAAAAAATCAAAATTGAGACTATAAGTAAAAATTCATTATTTTTTTTTTGGAGCATCAAAGGGTCTGTAAAGGGTAAGCGCCGACAGAAAGTGTCTGGCAATAATTATTATTAGTTACTAGCAATATTATCTAAAATATATGTAAAAATCAGCCCTGAGACTTTAAGAAAAGTGAGGACTATATTCATGAATGTTTAGCGCCTGGTACGCATGAATTGACCGTCGACCCAAGCTAGCAGGTATGCACACACTCACAGTGTGTACGAACACTACTTTATCCCGTGTCTATTATTTATGAGAAAATAAGTAACGTCTGGGGGCCCTGGGATCTTGGACTATTAATTCGCAATAACCTTTTTTTGTTCAAATTAGTGAATCACAGATAGAGTCGTATCATTTATCCAATTAAATAGTTTCATAATCACGGTTGACTATTTACTTGTCTTCATAAATTATTCGAATCGGACCTTTCGTTTAGAAGTTACAAGTATAAAATGCTAAAATGTAAAAAAAATGTCGCAATGTAAGCGAAGAGAGCCACGCTTGTCTATTAGTTAATATTTAGGTATACACATTTTATTTTTTATTTTTCTTTGTAATGTTAATTTTTGTTTATTAAATTTTAAATTCATAAAACAATTTGTACATCAAAAATCGGTTTAAAATCAAAAATGTTACGCGCTATGCCGAATACCACCCGTACGAAGTTGCGGGCTCAGCTAGTATAATAAAATGATACCTACATATAATAAAGAGAGAGGGCGTATTTTATATGTTTGTTTATATGTGTAGTTTAATCTCCGGAAGTCTACCTATTTGAAAAATTCTTTTAGTATTTGAAAAGTACATTATTGTACATTACCTGTACATACATACAGATGGACATAGGGTATATTTTATGTATCCCTCCAATTGCTCCCGGGCGAAGCCGTGACGCATCAGTCTAAATATGAATATATTTTTTTAGAATATTATGGAGAAAGATGGATACCTACGTGTAATTTTTTAGTTCATTTACTTATTATTATTATTATTATTAAACTCTTTATTTTTCCTATGCACATATAGAAAAGAATTTAAAAAAAAGAAAATAACAACAAGCAATAGTACAAAAGGCGGCCTTATCGCTTTATAGCCATTTCTTCCAGGCAACCTTAGGGTAAGGAAAATTATATTATGAAAGATAAAACAATGTGGGTGGTAAAAGTGCTCATCATAAACTTACATTCTAATAACTAAATACTAGTATATAAATTGAATATACACAAATATTAATAAGATAGATTAATAAATATAAAATACATATTAGAACATAAACCTACATATAAAAATTAAACAAATAAAGTCGTCTTCAGTTTGACAGAAAATGTGTCTTGAGTGCTTTTTTGAATATATCCAGTGAATTACATATTGGTTACACTAATATGTATTTATAAGTAAATTTCGAAAGCATACAAGAATGTCTCTAAACTGTTATTGTCACTAAACAATTTTTTCGTGAAACGTGATAGAATTAATATATGTAATACACAATAAATAACGATCATTTTGTTTGTGTTGTCCGCCATTTTGATTACATTCATAATGAATTTGGAAACTGATAGAACTCGAACATTTAATGCCAAGATGGTAATGTTAATTTTTAGATCATAATAAATTTTAAGCAGTAGTAACTGATACGAAAAATAAACTCTGTTCATTAAATAATAACACCTGCAATTAGTAACCGTCAATATTTTAGCCCTTTTCTCGCTTATTAGCCGTTTAACAAATTGCCTTTCGGCTAAACGATCGACTGTTTCCGACGAACCGTTCAGCATTGTTATGCTTATTCAACGCGACGTGAATTGAATTATTGAATATTACTACAAAATACTGAAAACATATACCTCGCACCATAGTGAATGTGTTCGGAACTAACATTTTATACTTCGAATGCATAACAGAGGCTCTAGTATGAGTTTACGATACTACACTAATTCTACACTCGCTAGCGAGAACGTAAAAATTTAGTATGGAAAATCGTGAACTGTCAATGTCAAATTATCCATTTTCCATATAAATGTTTTACGCTCTGAAATGTATCTAGTGCGTTATCTAAAAACTCTGTATGTGTGACAAATTCATACCTGTTCAACTTGTCACACAGATATTCAAATTGAACACACAAAAGTTGAAGTTGACAAGTTTAAGTTTTTTTATGTTAAGGACGACAGACATGCTGACGGACCATTTGACGGTAGGTGGCTGCAACGCAAGCAACTCGCAACGCCACAGGTGCTACAAGTGCGCTGCCAACCATAGTAGGATTAAGGATAATATATTAGGGAGGGATAGGGAAATAGACTCTGGCAGCCCTCACGACATAACAGCACATAGAGATGTTTCTAAATTAACACCCATGTTTGACATCCATACATAAGACATGGCAAGACGTGTGGGTTGAATACTTTTTTCTTTGCTGTCATCGGGAAGAAATAATCATTCTTGGTAGCAAATGAAATACTTGACGGCGCTTTTGATTAACGAGAGTAAACAGCAATGACAACTGTCATTGTCAACTGAACAGCGGGATCGGAATGTCATTGTCGTGGACTCTGACACGACACCGAGCGCTAGCGCAGAGGCATGTCGGCCGAGTAGTACCTCATGGGAAGGCAATCGGCTTACATCAAGGGACTTGTGCTAAGTGTTTGGTGGAGTGTCATCTGATTTGGTGTGATTGGCTGATGGACAATGCGATCGAGGACTTATTTTGTGCCGATTATAGTAGCTTTTTGTTTAGAATTACAACGCATGACCTAACGTTGAGTTTTATTCACCGCGCCCGACTATTCGCGCCTATCTGTGATCAAATATGGAGACCAATGTTACGGAGAACCCTAATCATGTCCCTTCAAGACCAATGATACCGAGGACCTTAATCATGTCCCGTCATACTTATAATCATAATGTTTCACCATCTAGACATCAATTCTGAGAATTTAACAAGAGCGTTATTGAAATCAGATTCTATTACTTTGATTAATAATATTACGGGCGGGTGGGTACTTTGATTGACGAGAGGTAGGGTACATAGATTGGTAGGTACGTCGCATAGAAGTAGGTACGGCACGTCGCCTATGAAATGTCTGTCAACTTGACACCTATGCTTGGATTGCTTAACAATGCATTAGTTTGAAATTCAGCCAGTAACTTATCTAGAGTTTGACGTGCGAAATATGTTATTATTACATAACTGTGTAACTTCCTCGCAGCTTCACCCCAGTGGAAACAGCAGCATAATAATATATCTAAAGTCCAAGTTTCTATCTCCGTAACGAATTCTACATTTGGATAAGCTTATTTCTGATATAAACATGGATTATAACAGAATTAAGTAATATTTTATCACGTTTACACAACTAATTTTGTCTTAATATTCTTATAAATACCTAGATATATAAAAATAACATTAAAGTATCAAGTACTTTTCTTTAACTACTTGATTGATCTATAATGTACGGATTCATTTTTTTTTTCAGTTAATTACATATGTACCTGCACAAAGTTTCCTCGTTTATCGCTATTTCCGTTATTGAATTTCGTATCAAAATACGTTGGATGGCTTAGAAATTAACGGCGAAACAGACAGAGACGCACAGAGACTTTATTTCACTACTAGCCGAATCCGTAACTTCCTACGCGTGGTATTCGGTATTACGTGTAACTTCGTTGTTTGTGAACCGATTGGAATGAAACACTAAATGTTAAGTGAAAACCGCATTCAAATCGGTTGAGCCGTTTCTGAGATTAGCGTACACAAACGTACAGACAAACCGACAAAAATTCTAAATACACTTTTTTTGACCTCGATACCATAAGTGTACGAATTGTTTTTTGAAAAAAATCTTTAATGTACATACACGATTCGTTTACGATTTTATTATACGTGTATAATATAGATTATATTCTGTGAATTATGCAAGAAATTTAATTTGTAGGAGGCTCAGGCCTTAAGTAACATTAATAATAAAGTATCACACATTATAACCATGATACAACATTTAAAGAACACCGAACTTAAATGTTTGGCGCAAATGACGTAGCATAATAAAGAGGAAACACGGTTATAATGATTTACTTTGTCAGGCGGTTTCGCCTGTGCTGTTTATTAAAAATCTCCTATGTTTGTTCCGGGGGTTTCCCAGAACTATCGCACAATAATCGTACACAATGCCAACATAATGGCAATCTAAGTCTATACTAATTTCATTAAATAGAAAAGATTTGCATGTATGTATGTATGTATGTTTGTAATGAATAAACTCAAAAATTACTGGACCGATTTTAAAAATTGTTTCACCTCTAGAAAGCTCAATTATCAGCGAGTAACATAGGCTACTCACCCTCCACCAACCGCCCCACCCCGCTCCTTTAACCGCCTCCATACAAAATGTATGTTTTTAATGAATAAACTCAAAAACTACTTGACCGATTTTAAAAATTCTTTCACATCTAGAAAGTTCAATTATCAGCGAATAACATAGGCTACTCCCCTCCCCCACCCCACCCCTTTACCCTGCCTCCATACAAATATATGTTTTTAATGAATAAACTCAAAAACTACTGGACCGATTTTAAAAATTCTTTCACCTATAGAAAGCTACGTTATCACCGAGTAATAATTTCTAAAGATACGCTGGCCAAGTTACGAACAAAAGCCTGTACTAAATAATTTAAGGAGTGGCAGGAACACTGAATTCCGCGGTTATACCACATGTTATACTATGCAGCCTGTCTGGCAACAGTAAACGCCACTTTATAGAGCCCATTGGTCGAGAGGTCTTATTTTTCTTTAATCTTAATCAATTTACTATCAATTAGATTCGCTTTTTCATGTATAAAATCATCTATATCTATATTTATACATGTCGCAGACAAAACTTCAAAACCACCCAAAGGATTTTGATACAGTTTCAATAATAGAAAGAGCATAAACGAAGAAAGATTGTTTAAACAAAAAAAAATTGCATTCGTGCGAAGTCGGGAGCGGGTTTCTAGTATTAAACAAAAGTTACTCTTTATAAGTGGTACCATAAAGAACCGTTTCTTTTTGTACAAATCGGCGCAAAGCAATATAAAACCCATGAAAAATTAACATCTTTATAAAAACTTTTGTAAAATAAGAATCCCTATTAAACTTTAAAAACGGCAAGAATATATCACGAATCAATTGGTTCATTGTGTTTCGATGCATAAGCATGGATAAGATTACAATAGGAGTAACCTCGTCCTATACTTTACCCTTTATCCTGGTCGTCCTTTAAACCCCTTTGTAAAATTTTGACGCAAATCCGTGATTACTTAGAGATAACATTGCCAAATGGTAAATTTTTTTTAAATTTATTTATTACCTACCTACAGAATTCTTTGTAAATAAAGATAGATTACGAATAAGATAGGTATTTTCTTTTATTGTTTTTCTCGAGGTAAGATCTTCCATATCCCAAAAATTATGACATAAAATCGCGGTTGGCAGCAATAGTGGAGTAGCCAAGAGGAAGATTTTTCTCATTTGCCATCAGTAATGATGATGCAAGTGGCGACAAATGGGAACACTACTATTTTTCTTTACAGGAGGTGCCGCTGCGCACAAACCTAGACAGTTCCTTCTATTGGATTGTATATCCGTCTGTAATTTACAGATAAACATACTCATACTGCTCGATGAGTAATGTGAGTCCACTACAATTTACATTACTCATCGACTCAACATATTTACAAACTCAACATTTGTAAATATGTTTGTAGCTTCTTAAAATAATAAATTCTAAGACTCACCCCATCGATAGAGAAATTTCAGAACGCCCGTACAGAAACCGACACACGCGCGCACTTCAAAAAACTTATTTAGCACACTGGTTTTAGGACGAAACAAGCGCGATGATAACGCTTCACGATACCATACATGTGTCAGCAGTGACGTTGTACACAACACACACAATATCCACGTTCGAAAACTGAAATATTTAGTCGGAATTCGGGTTAATTTTAAATATCGAGCAATAAAAATATCAGTCGAAAATTAAAAATTTACGTCGCGTAACACAGAATAAGTAGAGACCGGCACACGCTGACTTCGCTCGCCTCGACTGAATGTGTCCTGAATTCTGTGGGGGCGGTGGGCGGTACTTCGGCCACAGATTAAGCAAACGTATTTTACCTATTCTTCACCTATCTGAAAATATTATATTCATTTATTACCTCATTCTAAGTATAATACCCAAATATTAATTAACATTCCTTTTGCTGTTAGCTTTTGCACTTTTTAATTAGTGATTGAATTTATTTTTAAACTAGCGACCCACCGCCGGCTTCGCACAAATTTTTTTCCGCAAGTTATGAACATAAATCTTTTAAGTAAGTATATCGCTCTTTCCACTAGTGAAAACAGTATCAAAATCGGTTAGGTGGTTTAGAAGAAATAAGCGAAGAAACAGACAAATATAAAATTTCTAGCTATATCATCTCTATATCTTGTCGATCTATATCTAGTGAGATTTTTTTTTATTTTTAAGCTTTTCTTCTTTTTTCTTGCTTCTTAAACTTACTTTGATCATGAAGAACATGGAGAATAGAGGTAAGGAAAACTCCCTTATATGGGTGTTAAACTGAAAAACTGACAAGGTACAACCATTATATTGCTTCTTAAATTGGCCATAATGGCCATAAATAGTATACTAAAGAATAGTGTGAAGTTAAATAGTTCATGAAATCATTGTAAATAATATACTACTGCAGCGCCGCACATCAAAGTTAGTTTCGGTAGGCAGGGCATAATTAGCTCTTTCAGTCGCCCGCAATGGGTATGATCAAATTTTGTCCGGATCAAATTATGCTCGAATGGAGTGCTGGAACGACGTGTATTAGCCTTGGCCGAAAGAGTGCTGGAACATAGTCCTGGAGACTATATCAAAGGAAGATCAGAGCCACACAGAAGAGAAGGTCACGGAAAAAAATGTTTGAGTACGAAAAATAATTTATTTGAGATTGAGAAATATATTTCCTCCGATTTTCTATTTCGTACGAACAACCGCGAGCCCTGAAAGTGAGTCGTCTTTGGATGATCGGTTTCTGATTCAATTTCTACACTCAACACGTATCTTCGAGTTACTTTGTGATAGATTTTTTGCTGCCACCGGATTTTTGGCTACCATAGCATTATCAGCGACAACAGGGTGTGTCAACCTGCAGAGCCCGTGGAGTTATCCACAGGTGTGTGCTGTGCAATTTGCTTTTGTTCCCGTACAGTGCGAAATGCGCCTTCAGCGCGAGCTGATGTAGGTACTTCTTCTCATAAGTATATAGGCTAAGGATTGTTGTATATTACCCTCTGAGAAAAACTTGTGAGTGTGTGTGGCTTAAATAAACATGTAGTTTGACAAGTTAGGTTATTTTACTGTTTAAATCTCTCTTCGTATAGCTGGCGCAGCGCCGATCCCTGGGTTGAGTGTAAGTCTTGTGCTAAGTCTTGTCTTGTCTATGTACCTACCTGATTGGCAGTGACGAGTAACTGCAAATAAAATAAGATTATGTTTTTATGTATAACACTAGCTGGGTTCGCGACTTTGTCCGGGCTGAAAAATAAAAAATATAGTACTATTGATGGCGCCATCTATTATACTACAATAGAATTAGGTGAAGTGGCGACATCTATCGTATTTGGATAAAACTGCCTAGTGTTACATCTGTGTATTTGCGTGTATTGTATGTGTTACATCTCCAATTTGCAAACTAGGGATAAAACCTCAACGAATCACTCTGTTGATTTATGAAAACTGCATGAAATTTCGTTCACTAATTTATGAGATTATCGCGAATATACATAAAGGAATTATAATATGCATAGAATATTAATTTTGTTCATCCTACACTACTGAAGATTTATTTAAATTAAATGTAGTGATTATTATTGTTTAGTGTGTTTAATATAACGCTTTCACAAGTAATCTGTGGCTCTAGCATGAGTTTACGATACTACACTCACTAGCGAGAGCGTAAAATATTTATATGGAAAATTGATAATTTGACATCCCCCCCTAGGTGGGCCAGGACCTTGTCGTGGTGGGGGGGCTCACCCTTGGCAATCCGGGCGGTTGCAGGGGTCGGTGCTTTTTTCCTCACCGACCTTTGCTCGACTGACCGGATTGGTTTTGGGGACAAAGAAGGCCCACACGACGTGGGCTCCGAGCGGGCTCCGTTAAACGGAGCTCGTGGCGGAGTCCAATAGAAGATTTTTTTTACTTGACACTGGCGACAATGGCCGTCTTCGGGATGAGCCGAATCGCCAACTTTAAAAGAAGAAGAAGAAGAAGATAATTTGACATTGACAGTTCACGATTTTCCATACAAAAGTTTTACGTTCTCGCTAGCGAATGTAGAATTGGTGTAGTATCGTAAACTCATACTAGAGCCTCTGATACACTTGTAATCTACAGGTATCGCTTAGAAATACATGTACATTACTTATGTCGCTTCTGATATAAAATCTATGACGAGTATCCGATATTTAATTTCCACCCAAAACACCCTTTTTCCTATTGTAAATAACTTTTATTTTGCAAAGTTAATAAAATTATAACTTTTAATTAATTTTGATTCGTAGTTTCAATTACATACTGAATTTTTTTTCTCTCGACATCAGAAGATCAGGAAGTGATCTGATCTTTAAAGATGTGCTTTTCTACAATATAAACGTAAAGTATTATATTATGTGTGCTATTTAAATTAGCAAGACTGTCTCAGTTACAGAGAATAATTATTACAATAATAAGCCATTTATTTATCCTTAGTAATTTACAAAAATATATTCTTTATGAATTTGATTTTTCTTTTATATGAATTATCTCTTACTAAGGACCTCTTTTCGAGTAAAGGCCTCCTCCATTCTGCTCCAAAATGTCCTATTTTTGATTTTCGATGTCAAGTTGTCTCCTGCTATCTTTTGAAAAGATAATTAATGGTTGATTGAACTTACCTTAAGTGAACTTCAACCATAATTATGCGAGTTGCTGCATCCGTAGAGATTTAATACACCATGTAGTACGTTCTACGTCGTATTGCATCATCACACGATTTTTAGACCAATTTTATCAAAAAACAATACAAAATCAAAGAGTCTATTGATTTCCGTCCCCCTTCTCCCACCGATCGCTAGAGGGCGCGGTAGCGCCGCCATCTGTCATTCATTTTAGAGTACCTATCAAATTAATCATTCTGCAATTATGTTTGGGCTTTACTAAGGTACCTAGGGTACCTATGTAACGGGCAGGGTGGGATCTTAAATCTCTACGGATGCAGCAACTCGCATAATTATGGTTGAAGTTCACTTAAGGTAAGTTCAATCAACCATTAATTATACTTCGTTGCTGCATCCTATGAGATTTAATACACCATGTAGATGTTTAGCGCATCTTTGCAGAATGATTGCCACTGTGAAAACAAAGACTTTATAATTCTCCAGGAATATTTACTTATTATCAATACAATAAGTATACCAGTTTGTAAGTAAATAATCATCAACCAAGGAAAACAAATTATTCATTTACATTGAATACTGCCCCAGCAAAAGCTCTGTCTTGATTAGAAGTATCCAAGGGTAAACTGTAAAACTTATCAAAGCAAAGAGACGAGCCAGTCCACCCGGCTGCGCTTTTGATTACATCTATTGAGACGCCAGCGCGCTGCGCCGCCCCGACGACGACGCGTGGCGCGTGCTGTGTGCCGAGTACACGCTGACATCAATGCCGCTATCCTTAAGCACTTGTTTAATCCAGCGACTTAGTGACTGAGAAGTTGCATTATGGATAGGACTTTTAACAGTTAAAAAGAGTCTCTGCGTATTTGGTTCTGATCTTAAATTGCTAGTCCTGTTCATGTAAGAAAAAAGGGCATTTGCTGGGTATATGTTAGGTTTTTCATTAAAAAACGGAATAACTAATTTTTGCTTATTTCTCTTAGGCGCCGACGTTTTGGTAAATTCATCTATGGAAATAGTTATTGTACGCCAGCCATTATATTAATATAAGAAATGACTGAGGTAATTATCGATACGCAATAGAATTTCTGAGTTAGTTAAATCTTTGCAAAAACATTTAAATTCCATGAAGGTAGCTGGCAATTCTAAATAGTTAATATGGTTTTTACTTTCTTCTTGTGACCAATATCCATTAACTACTTCCCCATCACAAAATGCACCCACCCTGAAAGCGAAGAGTCTGTAAAAGCTTCTATAGTTGGAAGTAGCCTGAGCGAATAGGGTTGCCTATAAGAAAAATAATATTTTTCCACCACAAAAAAGTCCTCACAAAGTGAAGGGTTTATTTTCATCTTTGCGTCATAGGTTTGACATTTAAATAAAGCCAGATGTTTTTCTCTCTCGAATCGTTTTGTGTACAACCAGCCATAAGACACAGCTGGGCAAGAAGCTGTCAACGTTCCTACAAAGTGAGCTAACTCTCTTATCTTAACCGAAGATTGCGTTGACATTTTTTGAGTTAGATCAAATATTTTTTGACGTTTCTCAATTGGTAATTCTAAGCTCATATTCTGGGAATTAAGGTTAAACCCTAGAAATTTACATATTTTACTCGGTATTAAATTACTCTTTTTGTTATTTAGCACAACCCTAAATTCTGTAATGTATTGACAACACTTTGAACTGTATTAAGACAAGAGGAATAATTTTCATTTACACACCAAATGTCATCTAGATAACCTACTAGTCTGTGACCATTACTACGTAGATAGGTAACTACAGGCTTCATTAGCTTTGTGAAAACATATGGAGCTGAACATAAACTGAACGGTAAGCATGTAAACTCATACAAATTGTTATCAAAACGAAATCGTAAGTATTTTCTACAAGCTTCATAAATAGGTACTAGAAAATAAGCCTCTTTTAGGTCCCCTGTTGTCATGTATGAGTTATAAATTTTGATGCCGTGCGAATATCTTCCATTTTGAGATGTCGTTGAACTATAAATTTGTTTAGTGCTTTCAGATTAAGAATTAATCTCAATGTATCATTGCTTTTCGGTATTTGAAAAATAGGAGAGATAAATTGATCTTCACATTCAGTACATGGTACGATCGCACCTAAATGTAAAAGATTTTGAATAGAATCGAACATATCCGACCTCGAACAAGGTGGATTTGCAGGTTCGACCAATTGCATAGGCATGGTCTGGAACTCTAATTTATATCCCGTGCCTATCTCTAATATTAAAGGGTCTTTTGATATCAGCGACCACTTACGTGCAAAATACAGAATACGGCAAGTGAGGTACCTCTAGCGGCGAGTGTTGCGGTTGTAGACTCGGCTCGACAAGAACGGCTGCGGCGGTGGCCGGCGCGGCCGGGGGGTAGTAGCGGGGCTGCGCGGGGGGAGCGCGCGCGGGCCGTTTCTCTGCAGCTGCTGGCCGTTTTTTTTTTTTTTTTTTTTTTTTCTTTTTTTTTTATCGAAGAACTTGGTTAAGACTGGATAGCTTTTTTAATTTGAAGACTTGACTTTTCTAAGGACTTCGTTGTTTTAATATTGTCTCCCAGATTTTTTCCAAAAAGAAATTTGTCCCTTTTAACGCCTTGTATAATTTTTATGAAACTTTTGTGGTATAATAAGTCTTCTGCGGTTCATTGTCTCTTCATAATGAAGGTCTAGAAGAATCTGGTTAACCTCAGAGATTCTTTTAATAATTTCAATTTTGCCAAGGTCATTATTGACCAGCTCCGATGTGAGGTTACCTAATCCAGCGATACCACAACCCAGCTGGTTCTGCATATTTTCTAAGCGCTTATCTCTGTTCTCAGGAGAATCGGCCAGTATTGAGGTAACTTCAGCGTTTAACTTTGGCGCTTTTTTTTTTTTTTATTAAAGATGGATTTTCTCTTGGCCAGCATCTATCCATGTAGGAAGGATGAGGCCGACGATGGAGTGAGCTCACTCAGAAGATGCCTATTCACTTGAACCTTGAAAAGATTTGGGTTATATGAGCTCGGAAATGCAGACGCCGGCAGGGAGTTCCAATCCTTAGCAGTGCGTATTACAAAAGATGTTTTAAAGCGCTTGGTCCGAATTAGAGGGATTTCGACAAGGTGAGCATGGTAACCAGCTGTACGTCTGCATGTCCGAGAGAAGAAATGGGAAAGCGGTATGATCTCAGCTCTCGAGCACATTCTCTGAAGTACATCTTATAGAATACACGCAGACAGGCAACTTTGCGTCTATGTGCCAGGCTCTGCAGCTTAGTTCTTATTAGTGTATCATCGCCAATGAGCCTCCTAGCTCTGCGATCTACCGAGTCGAGTGCGGCAAGTTGGTATTTTGCTGAACCATCCCAAAGGTGACAGCAATACTCCATGCAAGATCGGACTTGTGCCTTGTATAAAGAGAGGAGCTGTCCAGGTGTGAAGCATCGCTTCACTCTATTTAGGATGCCAAACTTTTGGACTCATGCCAAGAAGCACAATATGATTGGCCACAGGTACGGATGCACCTCGGAAAGTTGGAGCCAAGTTGAAAGGGCTCCTTTTTCCAGTTGAAAGTTTTTTGGAATAAGTAGTTTAGTAAGCAGGGCCAGACCTTCAACTAGGATCTTCCCCAAACGTTCAGAGATTTCTAATGGGATTTCCTTCCCTAAGGGTTCTTCTGACTGCTTTGGCACCCTCAATGCCTCAAGAATTTCTATGGGAATCACATATTCCGCCTCAGCGGGTGTAGAACTGGGAGGGGCTTCCACCACTACCGATTTAACTCGTTTATCCACAGCTTCCTGAGTATCATTGTCCGGTGAGTACATATAATAATGGCGTGTCAGTTTGCACGGCTGGATCAGGATCGAGTGGCGTCTCCAACGACGGCTCGCGCTCAAACGACAACTCACGCGACAGCCCGCGGTCGGGCGGTGACGCACACTCGGCGACTTCACTGGTGCCGAATATGGCAGTCATAGTAGGTATGATTTTCGCGATCTATTAACTAAAAAATCTAGGTTAGGTTCTAATTCCACAGTTACTTTCTAGGTGCTATCTCGTATCACCATTTTTAGAAAGTAAACTATTTCCGAATGACATCTCGTGGCATTACTAAGGAAATAGATGTAGGTAGCTACATACCTAAGTAATCGTAAAAACTCACTGAAAATATTACTTTCTGGATAACATTACATGCTACCACATTACAGAAGGTAATTATTATATTAGACTGTGTATATAAGGCTATTTCCGAATGACATCTCGTGGCATTACTCAGGAAATAGGTAGATGTTATGATTATTATTAGGTGGGTAAGTAAAGGTACTTTCTGGATAACATCACGTGCTACCACATTAAGAAAGTAAGTATATTATTTCCGGATAACATCTCGTGTCACCACTTAGGAAATAATTTTGTAATTATATGGAAACAAGAACAGAGCAATAAGTAATCGGCGAATAGATTAACTTCGTAATAAAAACCTTACCGCTCGGTATTCGTCGATAGCGTAGCTCCTTTCCAAGCGTCGAATCTTTTTTCTTATTTCGTCGTCCGATTTTTCCTTTTGATCGTTTACCCATTTTCACTATCACACATCACAAAAAACTAACACAAAAATGTAAAACACTTTTTAAACGTAAATAGCTCGTGAACGATGCAACACACGGAAAACGAATGACAGATGGCGGCGCTACCGCGCCCTCTAGCGATCGGTGGGAGAAGGGGGACGGAAATCAATAGACTCTTTGATTTTGTATTGTTTTTTGATAAAATTGGTCTAAAAATCGTGTGATGATGCAATACGACGTAGAACGTACTACATGGTGTATTAAATCTCATAGGATGCAGCAACGAAGTATAATCTATCTGAAAAGTACCAGAAGTACAGGAATTATATTATACCTACTAGTGTTTACATAAATTGAAATACTAATTATTAAACTAAAAGTCGTTTCACGTTATATCTGTATTTCGAGATAGGTATATACAGATTGTCGAGATTTTCATTAATACCTAAGTAGAGGACTAATTGAAAGTAGAATTTACCTGCTTTGCTTTTTTACCATAAATTCAAATATAGAATCTGTATCTGTTCGAAGTAGTAAACGTAACAATATTTCTACATAGTTAATGTATAAAAAAGACGCAAAATTTCCTGTCTGTGTGTATTCTTTAAGATGTACTTCGGAGAGTGTGCTCGGGAGCTGCATGAGATCATACCGCCTTCCCCTTTCTTCTATTGGACATGCAGACGTACGGCAAGAGCAAACCCATCTTTAATTTAAAAAAAAAAAAAAAAAAAAAAAAAAAAAAAAAAAAAAAAAAAAAAAAAACAATGTATTGCAAACGAGGGAGTGTCCTCGTTTATAAATTTGTTATAAATTCGTTATCATTTGTTTATAAATTTCGCAATTGATTTTCAACTTATCCGATTTCCATCAGGCGAATTGCTATAAAAGGTATGACAATGTATGCAATTGGACATGTTCTCCAATTTCATAAACAATTACACAATGTATTATCGAGATAATAATATATATCAATAATTTACAAAACAAACTCACAATATTTGGTTGACGCAAGAATTTACCGAACATTAACCAATTGTTAATTAAACACAACGACGCATTTACAACCGCCTGAACTTAAAACCATATTATAGAGAATCAGTATGGTCACACTTATATTTATTTATAATAAAATAAAAGTTTGTGTGTACTACATTAGTTTCCATACTGATTTTTATCTTGAATTTATAATAATCTCTATCGGAACCCTGTATTTTGTACTTATTACGCCTATGTTTCCATAAGTTTTATTCATAGCGTCAATATGGACAACATTTTGTGGATTCTTATTTAAGAGACAAATAGCTCTAAAGTACGGTCGCGGAGCAGGAAGAATAGGGGATCGGACAAATTTTCAGAAAGTGTTTCAAATTAATCTTCATGGATATTTATTCCCATAAAAAATACTATTTTATTTATTTATAGCCTTTTAGGTACTCAAAATCATGTTTTAATATTGTTTGTTTGAAAATGCCGCCAAAACGCCACGATAGTTCATCTGAAAGCGCCTAACGTCATTTGTGGTCATATCATAACAAAACAGCTGCATTGGCATAAGACAATGATTGCCCACAAATGACGTCACGCACTGTGATTGGTGTTTCAGTATAGATTAAAAATATTGTAAATATTATAATTTTATTTCTTCATTTAAAAATATTGAAATGAATTATATTAAATTATTATTCGATAAATAATCGTAAAAAATTATAATATTTTGTTTCTAAGTACATTTTAGATATTAATCTGATTACTGTCCGATCCCCTATTTTGTACATTAACCTGTTAATACCTGTCTCGTCGCTCCCGCGTAAATATATTTCTTTCCGTCGCGCTCGCACATATGTAATGACCGAAGTCTGTATTTTAATATGAAGGTAAGCGTACCTACTACTTTTGCCTCTTGCTGTGATTTAGTCGAGCATATTCGATAGAACAACAAACTGAATTAACACGTGAAATTATTTGCGTAATTGAATCCGAATATTACGTTGAATTTTCAAATGGTGTATAAAGGAGGTAAATCTGGCTACATTGTCAGCTTTGACTTTGAGATAATCTATTGCAAGCTACAACTGACCCAAATGTGACATGAGTGTTAACTTTTTAATGTAAGTATATGTTTTTTGTCATAAAATCAGGCAGGTTGAATGTCCACCTGGTTAAACCGGATATAATTACGGTGAAGTATCATCTTTTAACTAGGTATTTGCCTTTAAATTTTCTCTATATAAAGTAGCTTTATTTATTTGCTTTTTTGATTAGATTTACTACATCAAAACATTTGCATTAAAATTTTCCAGCTATGATACAAGCTACAAAAATTAGTAGGGTATTAAAAAAAAAACATACGTTGGAGTGCGCCTGTCAAGAATGAAACTTCTTTGGCGACCAAATATATAGCAAACGGTAGATGTCAGAGAGATTGAGAGAGAGAGAGTTAAAAAAATATCTTAAATTATTAATAGCATTTACTTTTGCAGAAACGTTACAAGAAGCGTCACGTGATCGTTACACTGAAACGCCACACAAAATTCGACCTTGACATTTAACTTTTGCACAAAAAAAAAGCTTCATTTGAATAAAGAAATCTTGGAGTGTGCACAATTCATTATCAATCTTCCGCATTATTCATTCATTGCCAGCCGGTCTTTCGACCGTGGTCCCCATCGTTTACTCCAACGTCCTGCTCATTCCCACTTCAGCTGACTGATTCCTTAGGCTATATCGATCCGATCACCTTGATTCTCTGACTGATGTCCGTATTTTGGATCATATCCCTCGGAGAAATGCCATGCGTTGCTCCCTCCATAACTTTGAGCGACTTGTAATTAGTGCACCAGTCTATGTCTTAGCACCCGTAATGTCAAATTGGGAATAAGCACTGGTTACAATACAAATATAAAAAAATTAAAAAAATTAAAATAATATATATTTATCTTGATACATTTCAGTATTAATTTTCACTAAGACCGTCTTGTCCTGAATATATTTAATTAGGGTATTTAAAGTGGAAAATCCTTCACATGTTTACTGAACAGGTAATAATGATTTCTCAAGGAATCTAAAGCGATCGTTCCGTTTACACTACACTCTACAACTGCAAATCCATTTCGCAGCTCACGCTCCATTAAACCGAACCCATAACATAAGCGAAAAATACGATACAATTATATATTTTAAAGCCTGGAGAAATATTTGTATAACTCTTATGCGGTAAAGGGACGATATTTCTTTTTTACGTTAATAGACGGTAAACAGTTCAACTAATGGATACACCAACCATTTAACAGTGGTGTTAAGGGTTTATTTACCTACATTTTATATGCAGTATAGTTTTTCACATATATAACCTTTTTTTGCTGTTTGTTTTTATTTTAAAACTAGCGGCCCGCCCCCGGCTTCCCCCGGAGTGCAATTTTTATATACCCTAAAACATTCCCCGCGCATCCCTCTTTCCATTAGCGAAAACCAGTGACCAGGAGAAATAGGGATTCATTTTTATATATAAGACTAGTTTTCGCCCGCGACTTCGTCCGCGGAGTGTCGCGGTGTGGTAACCCCCGGTGACCCTCTATGACATTCCGCAAACCGGGTCTCTCTCGGGTTCATAGTTTCCGAGATCCCGTCGCCGACTTTTTACCAGGTCGAGGTAGCGAGGTCTTTGAATTAATTTCTCGACAACTTTATTCGTACTCCACGACCGGCTAGAGAGGCAAACCCCCCCACGGCTCCTTCCCGGTTAGAAATGTCACTAGATCAGTGAGTCAGTACTTGTCTTTTTTTAATATAAAAATTGCATGTCATTTATTGTTCGTTCTGTTTTCCGTTGTACCGTTAAAGAGTTTTTTTTTAAATATTACTAAAATAGTCTTTTTCCCTCTTCCACCATTCCAGTGGTAATCCTGTCTGATATTATTTGGCAAGGGTCAAACATCAAACTCCGAAAAGTGTAAACCTCCGACAATAAACAATCTTATTTGTTTGGGTTGCTATATTATCAAATGCAGACCTTTCGGAACGTGCCATTTTGCAAAAGTGAAATTTGCGAACGTGACATTTTGAGAAAGTGACATTGTGTGAATGTGACATTGTGCACCGGGAGAAAAATAGTTATGTTGTTCTTGTATAACCACTTACTATTAAATTAAGAAATCTAATGGTATCTAATGAATATATCAGGATCATGACCACCTATCGGGGCCAATTGTGAATCTAAACCATCCACAAACATTTGACAATTCATTTATAATTTGTAAATTTATATAGATTTAATAATAGGGGATCGGACAAATTTTCAGAAAGTGTTTTAAATTAATCTTCATGGATATTTATTCCCATAAAAAATACTATTTTATTTATTTATAGCCTTTTGGGTACTCAAAATCATGTTTTAATATTGTTTGTTTGAAAATGCCGCCAAAACGCCACGATAGTTCATCTGAGAGCGCGTAACGTCATTTGTGGTCATATTCATAAGAAAACGGCTGCATTGGCATAAGACTATGATTGCCCACAAATGACGTCACACACTGTGATTGGTGTTTCAGTATAGATTAAAAATATTGTAAATAATAAAATTTTATTTCTTCATTTAAAAATATTTAAGTGAATTATATTAAATTATTATTCGATAAATAATCGTAAAAAAAAATATATTTTCTTTCTAAGTACATTTTAGATTTTAATCTGATTACTGTCCGATCCCCTATTGTTGTAGGTATGGATTTGTAAGATTTATTTAATGAAAGCAACTACGGATGTTGCGAATTCGTTCCCATTGAAACAGCTTTCCGAACCGGTGATAGATTAACTTAGTTTTATCATGTTTGAGGTTCTATGTTGACTATATAAAGATCCTACTAATATTACGAATGCGTCAATTTGGGAGGATAGATAGATGTATGTAAGGATGTTTGTTATTCTTTCACGCAAAAACGCCTTATCGGATTTGGATGAAAATTAGCACATAGATAGTTTATTTCCTGGAGTAATAATCATCCAAAAATATAAATTTTTTACACTACTGTCCAACAGTGGTGGCGCCACCATCGTCACAGCGATAAAGATGTCAGGAGTTTCTCAGGTGTCATGTTTTTCAATTTTCAACACGGACGGCAGCACCTAGTTATAAATAAATGGATATTAATAAATATTTAGTTCCTTTTAAACCTTGTCTAGTGTGTAGCTAATTTACGAGTATTTATTTATTTCATTGACTGCTACAAAATCAATAAGCTTTTAAATTTTTTCCAAGAGGTGTTAATGTTAAAACTGTTAATTTTGAGTTTGCAAAGATTTTTAGTAATATATTACCTACTCAGTGAGGCGTGAACTATTGCAAGTATTTGGATAAAATCTTTCATATATTCTGGACGCAACTTCGTACGCGTGGTATTCGGTATAGCGCGTAACTTTTTTGTTTGTAAACCGATTGGAATGAAACAAGCACTAAATGTTACGGAAAACATGCTACATCAGTGAAAACCGCATTCTAATCGGTTAAGCCGTTTCAGAGATTAACGTGCACAAACGCACAGGCAAACCGACAAAGAAACAAAAATTCTAACCTCGGTAATATAATTATAAGGTATAAAAATGTTTTTTTTTTTTAAAACTGTTTAATGTAGGTACAGATACAGCTCGATTATGATTTTATTATATGTATAGACTAGTATGTATGTGTAACTTTTTTTTTGTAAACCAATTGGAATGAAACAAACACTTCGAGAAGCTTGCTACAATACATCAGTGAAAACCGCATTTAAATCGGTTAAGCCGTTTCAGAGATAAGATAAGCACTAGCGCACAAACAGACAAAAATTCTAAAAACAATTTTATTGACCTCGGTAATATAAGTACAACGTGTACAATTTTTTTTTAAATATTTAATGTACATACACGGCTCGTTTACGATTTTATTACATGTATAGATTAATATATAATACCATTTTATGTTGTGTTTGTCAGTAATGCATTGTCGTTGTATGATATTTCTGAAACTCACCAATAAATCGCTAACGAAGACGCTGCCAATAACTTGCATCTAAGAGAGTTCATATAAATTTTCGAATACGATATCTTTCAATGGTGCTTATCAATCAGTTTCATAAAAAATAATGTGATATTCCGTCCTCCGCTCATGTATTGTATCGTGCCCTGTCACTTCGTATCGCCCAAAGCGCCTAATACTTCCGCCCGTTGTTACCGCTTTTTATTGGATCAACTTTCCATTACATTTTCCTTATTTTATAACAGGAAACTTTGATTAAGCTCAGGGTGTAACGAACTTTTTTTAGTGCGTACAATTGAGACTTGTGGATAATTATACGGAACGCAAAATTTTTAACGAAATTGAACTTTTATGTAAATTATTCGTCCCTTCTCTTTACTTCGTTATTGACGGTTACTTTACATTTTAGGATTTTATTATAATCCATTAACTTTACTCGTCTGCCCCCTTACAGAGGCCGAAATGAATAAACCCTCGACAGATGCAAGTCGATCAGGGTACAGGGCGACAAAAATACCGCCAGCAAAGGTAATTAAATTGATTTCTATTATTCTAATAGAATCGACTGTATTAAAATCTGATATCCCTACTAATATTATAAATGTGAAAGTAACTTTGTCTGTCTGTTTTATCGAGAAAAAAGTAGTGTTCCCGAGGGATCATTTAACGCCTGGCAAAGCTATAACTGCAATAAAGATGTTAGGCGTTACGTTGTTCATATAATTAGTCAGGCGTTATTTTTTATTTTCCATCTGAATATATGTATAATTCAGAAAAAACACATCGAAGACCTTCATAATAACAGAACACCAAACTCTCCTTTTAGCAATTTAATTTGAATTCGAAGTCTTTTCCGTCCATTTTCTCTTTATTTATAAATAACTGGTACCTACCCGCGGCTTCGCCCGCTTTTAATATTTATCCTATGTCCACCCTTAAATTCTATTCTAACTATTGGTAAAAGAATTTTTAAATCGGATGAATAGTTTCGAAGATGAAAGTTTGTTCCTACATACAAACAAACAAACTTTACCTGTTTATAATAATATTATAAATTAAAACAGTGCAAAATTAATAATTTCAATTACTATATAATATATATGTTTCGCTTGAAGATCATCAAAGTTCACAATACTCTACAATTGATCGCGCCTGCCTGCAATTTCCATTGGCGTAAAAACCGGGTTACTTAATAGTCTACTAACGTGGCATGGTGTTGTTGACTTGAATAGGTAATCCAGTAGTAAATAAAAACGGGACAAGTGCGAGTTAAACTCGCGTGAAGAGGGTTCCGTACGATGTTACCTATCATGTTTTTAGGGTTCCGTACGTCCGAATAAAAAAACGGAACACTTATAGGATCACTCGTGTGTCCGTCTGTCCGACCATTCCCCCCCCCCCCCCCTCTTATCTCCGAAACTACTGAACCTAAAATTTTAAAAAAATACAGAAATTAGTTCTCTACTTACAGATTATAGGAAAACCTGTAAAAAGTCCATGATATTAAAATGACTTGGTAAATCACTCAATATTGTGCGTAGTTATCCTATAAGGGTTCTGTTTTTTATTCGGACATATGGAATCCTAAAAACACTGACGTCATTGAGTAGAGGGTAGCCTGCGATAGTTTCATATAAAATTAATCAAATGTGCACCCCTGTGACGCTCGGCGAGTGTTTATTAAGGCAACATATGTAAGTGGAACAAGGCCGTATACATATCAACTTGTATTTCATTAAACTTTCACATCAAGGCAATATTTTTATCATTTTTGATCCTGTATCTCTGAAAAAAAATAATGTAAATTTGAAGCCATGTCACAGGTGACAGGCGTTCGTCACCTCAATCCGTCTTCGTAAAAAAGATTCTCACCGCCCATTGCACTCATTACAAAAACACACATTATTAAATATTATCCAGAATCAAAAACAGCTACGGTATCTGACGTTTTACTAAATAGAGGTAATTAAGAAAAATCATTTCACCGTATAATCAAGTAGCAAAATTATTAAATATGAGATTTCTAAATCAATGAAACTCACATTTCAATTCAATTATTGAATTTTTTAGATTGCTACCTTTGGTATTGAATTTTTAACATTACTCTTTATGATTCTAAACAAATAGCAGATTGCTGCTTTAGTTTTTTCTCATATTAAAAGATTGCTGTCTTTGATTCTTGCCTTATAAGGTATAGATATAGATAGAGTTGTCCACAATTAAAACGATTTATTTGAATTTGAACGATTTATTTTCCCAAACCAAGATGACTGCCGCAATCATCAAACTTGTCCGATGAAACAGAAAACTGTGTTAAAACAGATATACCAGATTAATAAAAAAAAACAATATTGAACAAATAGTGTGTATGCAATGGGGGCTATTGCGTGTGAATTTGCCACTAAAGGCGCTTGTGTCGCGTGAGGTCCAAAAAAATTCAATTTTCACTGGTTTTAGCGGGCTTCGTGACATAAATTATAATTTCTTTAATTTATCCGTTGAAAAGTGCTCTCCTCCATGAAATTATCGCAAATATGGATTATTTGGCGATGAATGTGAACGTTTTGAAAGCGGAATTAAGAAAAAAAGGCGCAAAAATAAGCGACCTCAAAGAGCAGCTAATTCAGAGGTTAGTTTGTTTACTGTTTACAAACTTCTTTTTTGCCTAAAGTATGCTTGTTTGCCGAAGGAACAGCTATGTCACAGTGAACAGAAGATTACAACATACGAAAGTAACGTAAACGTTACTCAAATAATGATGAATAAAAAAGCTTATTACTTACGATTTTCTGTATTTGATTCTTTGGGTAACACATAATCCTCGAGGTTAAAATGTTTTTCACAAACACGAGAATGTTTTGTCGAAGTATAGTTATTCCTACGAATCGCCACAAGCCACTGTTTTAGAACAGTTTTATCTTTTGGAAACATATGTCCTCCTTTTTTTTCCGAACAAAACGGAACTGCACAGCATTGCGGCATAGCTACTCGATATGATAATAGTTATTTATAATTAACAAACCAGATATCACAACCCCCTCCTTTTATTTCATACACTATGTGACTTTTATATTTTTGCAAATGAACTTACAGAATACCACCATGAAATAACAGCATATTATACGTGCTGTTGTGTTTCGGTGAGTGAGTAAGGGATGCCAGAACCCATTTCCCTGTTCCCTCGTAATCCCTTATCCTTAATCCCATTGTAGTCGGAAGCGCACTTGCAGCAGCTGTGGCGTTGCTTGTGTTATAGGCGACGGTAGCCACCTACCATCAAGTGGACCGTCAGCCTGTCTGTCGACCTTAACATAAAAAAAAAAGTCATGGCTCAACCGTCGGGGATAGACCTACGATCACTAGGACGAATTTTCATCCGTCATAGATATTAATCGAGCTAGACATACCGATGGGGGTTCCTTTGTTCACCTTGCATATATATTTTCTTATAAATTCACCTTTTCCTCCTGCTTAAACGTTTTCAGATTATTTTTCATTTGTCCGAATCAGCAGGTGTGCGTTTTAATTTTGACAACGAATTAAAAATTTATATATATTATAACTAATATACATAAATTTTTTTATACTATATACTATAATAAATGAAATAATGTTTGCTATAACCTACAAGGTTAGTAGGTTTATATGTAGGTCTGTGGCTACAGTTACATCGATCTACGTAAAGCACAAATAAATGAATGGCCGATTCGCTTTTAGACGTTGTGTTGGTTATATTGGTTCAATAGTCTCTGTGTGGATATAAATTCTACGGTAGACCTACTTCTGAAGTCGACGATGCGAATTCCTTTTATTTGATTGACTTTGATTTTTATTATTTACTTAAGTGAGTTACTTGCACATGCAAAAAAACTTATGTGCGCCATTATTGTTCAAAATTGACTAAGAACCAATAATTATTAGATAATAATGAAAATGTTAAATAAAAAATTGTAATTGTTTATTAATTAGATCGAATGTTAGTTAGTGATTATAACTAATTAATATATGTATTTTGAATTATTATGGATAAACGACCTAATAAGCTGGATCAAATGATCCAGCTCATTTCTCCACTCTTCTGATCGGAGCTACTGGAAAAGTGTGGCGTTGTTTGTGTTATAGGCGACGGTAACCACGTACCATAAAGTGGACCATAAGTTTTTTTTATCTTAACATAAAAAAAGTTTCTACTATTACTTTTAATACAATTTCTCTTAAAAATATACTTTTACTTTCCAACACAGATGTCCTATGGACATGATGATGATTAAAATTATGTATTTAAAGGCATTTTCAAAATACTATTTGTATTAGTCGACGTACGTTGCTTTGTTTTTTAGGGTTTTGCACCTCAAAAGAAAAGTAAAAAAGTATTTACGATTGCCTGCCTGTCTATCTGTATACAGCAATGGTAATCTCAAAAAAAAAAAAAAAAAAAAACAATCCGAGAAACAGATAAATGTCGTTGCTACTGAAAAGTCTTCGCTTTTATTACAATAAAATTGCACCATTTTATTGCAACGTTTAATTCACAAAGACTTTAATAAAATACTAGACAATCAATCATCATTTAGATAATAATTCTCCGATGTTACATATCTTCGAATTAAGACGAGGACTTAGCAGAAAAATTTTTTTTTTGTCACCTAATAAATACAGAGCATACACCTGTAAAAATACAGAGCATAAAGGATGAAACATATTACACCGGGCCGGGCGCTCACCGGGTTTTTCTCAACGTGCTCCGGCCGGGTTTGCTATTTGTCACCGGGCCGCCCGCCGCCGGGTCTTTCCCATGCATTTTCATTTCCAAATACTATTATACTATTTTGTATTAATATTACTATACTAGCTGTGCCCGCGACTTCGTATGCGTGGTATTCGCAATAACGCGTAACTTTTTTGTTTTTAAACAGATGTTTTTTTTTTTGTTTTTCAACGAAAATGTGAATTTCGAAATTTCGTCGTGAACGAAAAATTCGTCTCCCCGAGACCTTTTAAATGAGTACCAACACGGGGAGTCTGCGACGCATCGCTCCCGAGATATTTTTGAAAAATTGCAAAAATGCGAATTTCGAAATTTCGAAATTTCGTCTTCACCGAAAAATTCCTCTCCCCGAGACCTCTTAAATGAGTACCAACACGACGCACCGCTCCCGAGATATTTTTGAAATTCTTTTTTTGAAAAAATATTTAAGCAAAAATATATTATACCTACCAGAAATATATTAATATATATTACTGAAAAAATATTATACCTCGAGGCAGTCAACCTCGGGTATTATTTATTTATAATTTTAACAATTTAAAAAAGAAACTAAATAATACATTAAATGATACCACTAAAAAAACTAATACTATACCCCAAGCGGGCCTCGCGAAGCTGTCTCCAAGCGCACGGTGAAAACAAACATTTTATGAAATTTCGCGATTGGAGCGCTCCGGCCGTGCCCCGGCCGAGGCACGGACACGGCCCGGTGAAATGTGAATTGGTTCATACAAACGCATACTAACAATATCTTCACCGGGCCCCGGCCGGGGCACGGACGGGGCACGGCCCGGTGTAATATAAATCATCCTTAATAGACTGTATTTGAAAAAGTTTGAATGGGTCAGATTTGTGCAATAAATTATATTTTCTGAGAAATCACTCCTACTCATAAACTTCAATATTTATTTTTGATAATAAGTACGGAGAATCGACGATAATTATAAATATCATCGCGTTAATCTGCGATGAAACGCTTTTCTTTAAGCTTGAGAATGTAGCCTCAAAATCATGAGACATGAGCTTAATCGATAAGAAGAACTTTCTTTGTATAATGTCGATTCTGTCAGTATAAATACTCCAGGATGCTCTACATATGTGTGATGTATATGTGTTAATATTTAATAATATTTAATTAACATATTTAATTAATTTCCCATGTATGTGCCATATTGAAACATGGCTTTCTTGTTAATGACACAACTACCTCCGATGTAAGTATACATTGCTACGGACCCTATAGGTACCTAAATGCTAAACTAGATAAATATAACTTCGCGCGTCGTCGCTCGTCACCAATCTGTTTGAAATGTCATATATTTTTAGCAAAGCCGAACATTTATATGCTTGTAGCTGCTGGCAACTCAATAGCTCTAGCAGTAGCGTTACCACGCGTTTTGTCATTATATACATGAATGAATTAAATTAAAACTGGAGTAGTAATTTTATGTATCTTATTGATTGTTACATCGGTATCAATACTGTGTAATTATATTAGGCAACTAGCTGAGCCCGCAACTTCGTACGCGTGGTATTCGGTATAGCGCATACCTTTTTTGTTTGTAAACCGATTGTCATGAAACAAAATTTAATGTTACGGGAAGCTTGCTGCAATATATCAGTGAAAACCGCATTCAAATCGGTTAAGCCGTTTCTGAGATTAGCGTGCACAAAGCGTAGTAGGCAAAGAACGATTTTATTACATACTAGCTGAGCCCGCAACTTCGTACGCGTGGTATTCGGTATAGCGCGTAACTTTTTTGTTTGTAAACCGATTGTCATGAAACAAAACTTAATGTTACGGGAAGATTGCTGCGATATATCAGTGAAAACCGCATTCAAATCGGTTAAGCCGTTTCTGAGATTAGCGTGCACAAAGCGTAGTAGGCAAAGAACGATTTTATTACATACTAGCTGAGCCCGCAACTTCGTACGCGTGGTATTCGGTATAGCGCGTAACTTTTTTGTTTGTGAACCGATTGGAATGAAACAAACACATTGGAATGAATGAACACGATTGGAATGAACATGAGATTAGCATGCACAAACGCACAGACAAACAGATTAACAGACAAAAATTCTAAAAACTATTTTTTGACCTGGGTATTATAAGCACTTCATGCACAAATTGTTTTTTTTTAAATTATTATTTAATAAACAGACACGGCTCGATTACGACGTTACTATATGTATAGATTATATTGGGCAATTACGCATAATATAACATAATAATTATATAGGTTGATTTGTCCGCATGTTATATTAAATTCCAAAAGGACTTAGTGTCTTGTGGTCACCCTAAACTGACCCGAAGTCCCGAAGCACGTCGATGTTGTTTGCAATGATGTCTAATTTACAACGCGTACGAGACGTGTTTATTCGATTCTAATGCGTTGTTGACTTGAAAACGCAAACGTGCTGAAATTCATCGTACATTCTATTTTTATTACGACATATGTTTGACGGAAAACGTCTTTTTATTACTATTGAATGCTAAATCTAAATCTGTGCTGTTGTTTCGCTTTATATTTTTAAAACCTCAAATACAATTCGAACACACAAAAGAGATGAGTGGAATAATTTTCTCTTTTTTTATGTTAACGTCTTATCGTCCCCTATAAATAATTCAAGCAACGCCACAGTTGCAGCATCTGCCGACCATAGTAGGATTAAGGATAAGGGTTTAAGAAGGGATAAGGGAAATGGGCTCTGGTATCCCTCACTTACACACCAAAACACAGCACTGGTACGGTACACTTTATGTTAAGGTCGGACCGTCAGCACACGTACTGTTATTTCACGGTGGTCTTCTGTAAAGAGGCGGTTACTGCCACCAGACTGGCTGCCCAAATGACTGCGAAATGCAGTGTGCCCTGTCACTACTAAAATAAAAATTAAATAATTACTAAATAGATTATAGTCAATTTATATATTTTATAAATACAATACAGATTGACTAAATATCTTATTTCCGTTCACTGACAAAATCTAATAAGAATTCATCTTTCTTAAGAAAAAAACTGAAATAAAACAAATTAAATTTACAATTTGCATTTTTTTATTCATTTTTTTATTCAAAAATTCAATGGAAATTACATAATAAAAAAAATATATAACAAAAAAAAAATTTTTATATTATGGAATAGACCATTATGTGAAGTTATTTAATACTTTCATCTTGTAATTTGTGCAGAATCCTTTAGTTCAGTTGAGTACAGAAGTGTTTGATAAATGATTTGCTTTATAATCTCGACTGAAAAACAAAAATTACAGATTAACGTTTTTACACAATATTCTTACAAACATACTTAGATACTAACAAAAAAATTTTGGCAAAAAAAAAAAACCATTTTGTATTGGTTTAATGAACATTTTAGAGAAACCAACGAATATATTTCCAAATGTTAGTAAGGATCAACGAAGTCAGAATATGAATCACTTTTAAAGGTAGCTATACTATACTAGCACTATACTAGCAAGTGAAGTCAGTAATGACCTTTTTAAAATCAATTTTTTAATTTTCTATCGCAAATGATTATGGGAAACGAATCACCTTATCGATTCATAAATGTAAAATATTTTAATTATTGAATTTACTTACATCATCGCCTCTATGTATGGCAAGGACCATGTCAAACTCAATAGCGCCTATGCTTATGTGAGCCCTACCATCGCTACCGACGGTCACAGTTTTGCCAGTACAACTGTTGCCAACCTTACTTCCAGATATAATGTCACAGTAATTGCCAGCTGGTAGGCAAGTCTGAAATAGAAATTATCACTTTAATTATTGAACGAACTAGGAATTTATTCGTACTATGAAAATTAATTTTTCACATAAACTCCTATATAGTTTTTGTCACCTATAAACATAAGCTTCACCAGATATATGCAAGTGGGCTTTCCACCCTGTTAGGATAATGAGATAAGAAGAAATACATGATAGGAGAGTGGGCTCCGACACTCTTACCCATCGAAACACAGCAAGCACACGTCCAGTTATTTCAGTTTTAAGGGCTATCATAAGCTAAGCCACGAATAATGCGGCAGACAGGCTGACGACCAGTTTTATTAATTTATTAATTTTAAAAATTATTTTAACGTTGTTAAAACGTCACTCACAGTTAAATATAGGTATTTATAATTAAAATAATTCAATGTAGGTGCCACAGCACGTGTGGGACGAATGAGGCGTAACAATCTTGTATGATGATATAATAATGTACTTATATCAAAATATATATTGTGTTTTGATTCGTTTAATATTTTGAGGGTTCATGATGGTCTCGTCAGAATACAGAATGGTTTATACCGCTCTGACCAATAAAAGTTGACCGCTGACCAATATCAACATCAAACCTTTTTTAAGGTCTGTCATTACGAGGTTCATGTCAAATATATTCTATTTTATTGTCATTGTGCGTCAGTATCATATACTTATTTCTTGTTTCTTTCAAAATGTCGGGGAATTTAAGTATCCATGAAAGATCTGCAATTATTGCAGATTATGAAGCTGGCTATAATATTAGCGAGATATCTGCAAATCTTAATATTACTAGAGGCACTGTAAAGTTCTGGATAAGAAGACATAAAAGAATACATCAAAAATCTATGGGATTTGATGGTGCAGCGATGGCGAAATAATAATGAAAGAACAGAAGCAGCTGTTGTAGAGCTTTCCAAAGTGTTTGGGAGAGTTTCAGAAGAAAAAAAAATTAAATCCTAGCGACCCGATCCAAGCTTCGAAATTTTTATATGAAAAAATCTTCCCTGTTTACCCCTTTTTCCATAAGTGAAACCGAATTTAAATCGGTCTATCCATTCTCGACTTTTATCATTTTATTTTATATATATAAAATATGGACATAACACGTCAATAATTTAATACCATAATTGATTGACATTTCGTAGTTTTCTAGTTTTCCCGATGACAATACATTATTCACTTCCTTGCGAGTATATAGTGTTCTATATTATTCACTATCCACATCATATATAAGTAAATGATCTACATAATATATTAGTTGACTTATCAGTCAACCTATTGCAAACGTCAATTCGATATTCTGTTTTGTTTTGATAATTGCCCTTGTGCAAGCAAATGTCTACTTTAAAGTGACGAACCTATTTTTACCCTGACTACATGATTTGAACGCTTGGAATAATCCTTATTAAAACAAAATAATATGATCATGATGACGATACGTGAGTGCAGACAATAATTGATATTGTAATGGTTTCAGTTGGATTATTTATTTAAAATATGAAATGTTAATAAAATAATATCATAAAACAATAAGAATAATGAATCGACAACCCGCGGCAGTAACTAACTCGTTACCAAAGACCACCGTGACATAATAGGTACAATTGAATGCTCTGTGTGTAAAATACTCGAATTGTCAGAATTTGTCATCAATTTTCATATACAGGAGTTATAACAGCCGCTGTCTGCCTTTGTCAGTTATTTATCTGATTTTGATGCGGTTATCGGTACTATTAGTACTAGTACTCAAAACCTCTATAAAGAGCGATAACCGAGATTTTATTACAGAAAAAATGTATAAGTGCGAAACCGGGATAGATCGCTAGAAGTATATTATATAGTACGCCACCATATGAAACTGACATACTTTAGAAATGAACAGAGGACAGAGAAGAGAGAACATTACTCGTACGTCACTAACCAAGAAAAAGACCTTAATGTCACATGCATGTAAATATATATCCATTAAGTCATGTTGTGTTTCAGAAACAAATTACAGAGCCCATTTGGCCTTACCGCTTCCTTATTCTTATCTCTCTTATCAAGGTCGGTAACTCATTAGAAACTCCTATAGCATTGCTTATATTGATAGACAAAGGTAGCCAATCAAGTGGGGTTATCGGCGAGCCTGTTCACTTTCACATAAAATAACGCAGAAGTTTAAACAAATCTCTGCTAATGAAAAGAAATAAAAATAAAACATTGAATTTTATCTTGAGATTAATCCAAATGAAAATTTTATGAAAATGGTGCATTACATAATATCCTCAAACTCTCAAAGCAATCAAATGATCGAACAGCAAGGAGTGCACTGCACAAGTACCTGTAAAGTCTGATTCAAATCCCACATGTCGTTATTGAAAGCGATGAAAGCCTGTCCGCCACGGCAAAACGCAATCTGGTTACTGCCATTATCCCACCAGTCGTTAATATTGGTTCCAGCTGCGACATTCCTAAAGGCGACCATTTGGAAGATTTGACGCCAACGGTGTTCGCATATCCAGCCATTTCCACAGGTGTTATCCTTTAAAATATCACACGAGAAAGTAAGTAATGAATTTTGTTGTGGAACCCTTCAGTAAACAAAAGTAAAGTTCCTAATCAATGTCTGACAAGTAATCATATTAATATTACGGAAATGAATTTGATAACAATATTATTAGATCGTAATCAGTGTTTTTGTTCGTTTTATCTTTGCACGTAGACAAACACTTACGGAGTTGATTGATGGTGAGATAATATTACCGCTGTGATCCATCGGTGGTCCGGCTTCAGTATTAGTAAAATCAAAACTACTCATCAATTGAGGCTCGCCGTAAGGATGTGCTAACATGAAAGCGATGGCTCCTTTGTACTGCTTTGCTGTTTTATAAGTAAGTATATTTCCACCGGCGCCATGACCCCTCTGATTGTCGTGATTGTCAATGAAAGTCAAAGCGTCTTCATGCGCAAGCAATCCCCAGGCTGGTCCCCAGTTAAAAAGCCATCTTAATTGATTTTGTCCTTGGAATGCTCTGCTGAGTTCCAAGCCAAATCTGAACTCAGTAACAGCTGCGATGGAAGTGTATTCGTCTCTGCTGATAGCTTCTCCTCCAAGATCAATGACTTCCTGGTAAATGTAGGGACGTGCTCCAGAAGGGAACCCGTGTGCAGTGTTTAAATTGTTTAGCCTGTCGTATATGATACGAAGATCTCCTGGCCACATGTGTTTAGCAGCATCAATTCTACAAAAGATGAGATTATAGTAGAAAAGAAAAGAAAGTGAAATGAATCAAAATAAGATACCAAATCAACAACTAGTTACCTAAATCCAGCGACACCCATATTAATGAGACGATTCATGTATCCAACGATCATTTGACGAACATATTCTGAGCCTTGATTCAAATCTTTCAAGCCAGACAACTCACAATTTCTTACCTGGGAAGGAAACAGATTCGTTTCAAACATCTGAACTCATATTTATAAAAAGAATTAGGCAGCTCAGAAGCTGCTGAGAGGCAGCTTTTGAGCTGCCTAATGTTAAACTATTAAAATAATTCTATTAAATTTAACTGTTAACATTAATGAAATGTTAAGCTACAGCGTTTAGTAATTGCGTTAGTAAAAGCCAGAAACAAAGTCAAGACAATGTAAAGAAGTCATTCTTGGAATTTAGACTTTGGTAATAAGTAAATTAAATGAACTTCTTCTTACGATAGTCAATGGCATTAACAATGCCCAGTTACTCACTCTTTCTGGGCAGCAGCCGTAATCACTACCCGAGATGACGCATTGTGGCCAATTAAAATCATCTCTTCCGTAGGGAACAGATGGGTAGTGCCACTGACCAAAGTTAGCCGTGCTACCACCTGTACCAACATTTTCATTCCAAGTTCCAGTCATATGGTTGATGATGGCATCGACGTAGATTCTGAAGAAGAAAACGATTTAAAGCTTTATTGAAGGTAAATATTACTACATTTAGAGAAAACATTAAATCTAAATATTCTAGTTATTTTTCTTAAGACAAAGCTTAGATAGTTACTGTCAGATTAAAGGATTAGTCCAAATCGCGATAAGATACTGAATGCACTTAATCTTAATTAATGCACTCAATGCACTTAAATGTAAGTTAGCCCGGGGATTCGTATGGATGGAATACAATTTTCGAGGGCTGTCCTTTCGTACTGTGCTCAAACCTAACAACTGAACAATGAATGAAATTCGAAAAAAGAGGAACTTGTGGAAGAAAAAAAGAAAAGAATATTTTTTAGGAGAAATAGATATGTCGAGCAATTCACCGGGTATTTGTAAACATTTTTTGTAGTCAAATATTGTAAAATTAAAAAGATTGTGGATAAAAGAAGGAAAATAATATTCAATCCTTCGCATTTCATTAAGTGCGGGAGGATGTATACCTACTTGCATGAAAAAAACAATTTTGGTACTGCCCAGAAAGTTTGGAGTAACCCCTGGTGCCACAAAAGGCAGCGTAATATCCCTACTAGTCTCTGCTATAATACTATGAAAGTAACTTTGTCTGTCTGTTACATCATCGCGAAATTTTGCATACTTATTGGGTACTTTTCATCAAGAAAATTACTGTTTCCGAGGGACAAACTAAAATTGAAAATTTGGAAAAAAAATTACTCATATATTTTGTCAAGCGTAATTTTTTTAAAACAGGCTGAGGACTAATTCGCGGGCGCAAGCTAATATACAAATAACAAAAACTAAGTCCCAAGTATTTTCTCTTTAATATAAATCTTATATATAAAACACAATGTCCTCTATGCACTCCAAAATAGTTCAACCGATTTTAATTCAGTTTTCACCTAAGGAAAGAGGTATAAAAGGGGAGTTTTGTGTATAATAAAAAAAAATTGTATCCCGGGCGAAGCCAAGAGCTGGTCACTAGTTACTATATAATTCTTAAGTTTTTAAAGTGATAGACTTTTTAATTTGTTTCTTTTTTACAATATGTAATTTTGGAGGTAAACTACAACATTTAATTTTGAGATAGTACTCCAATTTTCAGTATAATAAAAAAATACGCTAAATTCCTTTTGTTGTATTCCCCAACTGACCTGACTCCAACATTGTTGCATCGTCGTACCATACTCTCAAACTGCTGTTCGTTACCAGAACGTGTGACAAGACGGTAGGAAATCGGTTGGTACCTTTCCCACCAGGGGCGATTGTGGGACCAAATAATTAAATTTTCGTTGGGAGGAGATATCTGAAAGAATTGTTAGATACGTTGTGGTTGGTGAAAGGCTACGATACTTTCTAATTTCATAATGCTACTTTTCTGCCGACGAGTCGCAAAGTCGCAAAGCTCATTTATCAGCTTTTAAAATATCTTATTTTTTACAGTAGGTACCTGAATATTATATTGAAAATAAATTTGTTTTATTAAACACGTTTGCTCTCATATGACTTTTTTTTTATTATTTTAATTTTTTTACGTACTAACATTTATAAACCGAAACTTTGAGGTGTTTTGTAGATATTAATAAATTTTCAATTTTTTTTTGTATTCCACTAACAATTTAAAACTATCATTTTTAAAATACTTACTTGAATACCACCAAAGCCTCTAGGCCCGAGAAAATTTTCACACTCGGCCGCAATGTCATCCCACTTCCATTCGAAAAGATGAACCATAGTAGATCTGCCAGCTGCATAATAGGGGTTTTTGTAAGCCGCGGCCACTGCCACAGCAGTAACCAGGAGCATAAACCGAATCATTCTATAACAAGGCAAATTGTTTTATTTTAACTATTATTGGGAAATACTTGGAAACACATATTTATCAAAAAGTTATTTTACTTGCAACCAATTTTTTTTTAACTAAACTAAACTAACTAGGCAACTAAATTAAACTATCTAACACTATTGGCACTTATAAACAATCAAAAAAAAATATAGTGGTTATTTATGGTAATTTGATTGCAATTTGTGGTAGTCACAGTGATTTAAAACTCTTGAAAGCTAAATGTAATGGCGATCTTCTTTCGGCCTCTTTGAACCAGTTCAACTGAAGGAACACCACAATGACATTTAGCCTTTATATTCTAACATAAAAGTATAACTTACATATACTGTTCCTATGTTATCCTGATGGTTTGAAGCCCTCGCCGAATCTGAGCGTATTTTGCCACCACTGAATTATATTTATAACGTATATCGATGTTTACAATCATTAATGTCTACTGATATAATTCTTATCATTCTAATTAACGTTATTAAAGATATCGACAATAGGCAAGAAAATTATTGATATTATCAATTTTGAGCAACAAAACAAAGTTCATTAAAAAAAGCATTGGTAGATTGTTCAAGGAGTGAAAGTATATATGTATTAGGTATGTAGGAAAAATGCTTAGAAAACTCTTGTGAGAAAATTGTAAATTTCTTTTGAGAAATTGTAAAATTGTGAATCGACCATAAAAGCTTTATATGTGATATTGTCTATGTTTTAGACTATTGTCTATGTTTTAGAAAGTTATGTCTATGTTTTACTAGTTAATAGTTAATACCTTCAGTTCTACAAGTATTCATGTTACACATGCCTTCTAATTTAACGCCGCCGCGTTCTTCCAAAGTCTACAACTCTTGAGCTCGTCTGTCTAGCGTCGTCCAGTGACGGGGTGTTTTGACTTGGTCTCCACTCCAATAATAGTCCACCCGCTGCAAGAACGTTTCATAACAGATAAGTTCCGCACATTCCTCCGATATTTATATTATCCGAAATAATAATATAACTTCTTCTGCCTTCTAAAAGTCTTTGTCTCGTCCTCTAATCAAATCTTGAAAAATTGTTGCTCATTTGTACGATTTGTATGTATGATGATGATAGACAAATCTATCATCATATCATCCGTAGGACGTCCACTGCTGGACAAAGGTCTCCCCCCTAATTTACTAAAAGGACGGTAGCAGTCTGCATCCACCATCGACCCGCGGCCTTTATGAAGTTGTCTGTCCACGTTGTGGGTGGACGTCCTACGCCGCGCTCGCGAAGCTTCCCAAACACTGCCCATCCGAGCTGGATTCGACGATTGACTTTCTTCTCGAAGTAGTCTCTATCTAATTGGACTCTTTGTCCCAAGTAAATGTACTCGTGAACAAGTTCGAGACTTGAATTTCCAACTGTTAATTACTGATCAGAAAACAATTATCATTCAAAAGGACCGAAAATTGACATCATTAAGATCAGTCTTCGTGTATATCCTGGTTAGAATTTGTGCATCTATAATCGAGCCTATTTTTTGTTGACACTTGTTCTCTGATTAAGTATTTTTTAGAAATATTATCCGAAACATTTTCTAATTGCTCTATTTTAAATAAAATTAATTACGCGATTTTCGAGGATCTACGCTGCGCTTGTTGGTTCGTGGTCTCCACACGAGAACCTTCCGGCCCCAGCGAAAGTAATGTCCTTTGTTCTGGCCTCAGTGTCAACATGTCCTACTAAGTTTGACAGCGTACTTGCAAGGTTGTTTTTATTAGGCGATAGTTGCCATCCATCATCAAATCAAATTCAGGCATGATGATATGCCAGGACTTAATGTTCTGGCAATAAGTTAATGTTGATCGTAAGTCCTTGTCATTCCAGGAACTTAAATGTATCTTCCAAAGCGTACATCTCCCAGCCTCACACCACTTCGGCAAGTGAATTGACTGTGTGCTCTGCTCCGTTACTCGAACCGACATGGTGGCTTTATTCTTTTGCTATTTACTAATTCAATTATATATTAAATTATCTGACCCGGTGAACTTCGTACCGCTTCAGAATCAATAAATGTTGTATTATGTAACTTCTTAGCGGATTTAAAATTAATTTCTTATTTATAATAAATGATTGCCCAAAATTAATTAAGTTGAATAAATGTACAAAAATCAAAATAAAATCTTGACTAACAAACGCATACTTGACGCGAATTGCTAAAAAAAAAACAGCGTCACTGAACCAGTTTTAAACAGGCTTCGTCATGAAATGCCAATCGAAGTCTAATATCATAACTTTGTTCTTGATTAAGACCGCAACAAAAGTCATAATAATCATAGAGCGAAAATTTTCTCGTCAAATTAAATTTTTTGCACAACATAAGCTTTTTAAATGAATACAAATTTGTAAAAACAAATGCCAACTGAATGAAATTACATCGACAGCTTCCTAAAGAGTTCTTTGTTCAAAATTTCTGGCCAGTTTTTAAAAATTTCAGCGCCGCCAATGAATACCTGTTCATATCTTTTTATTTACAATATTAATAAAAAAAAATCACTACATTTTTATACCTTTTGCTAGGTTTTTAATATTATTTGTCATATCCGTTTCATTTTCTTTTTGTAATCTTACATATTATATCTTTTATAATCTCATATCCCTTTTTTAAACATTATTAATTACCACGTTTACCTGGTAATCAATAATCTTTTAATCAGGTGAAGTTATGTAATGTATATTTCGCCGATATAATAAATTTTCATAAGCTACTCTAGAAAGTACTGGTTAGACTCTCACAAGCCCGTGAAATAAACTGAATATTTATTTATAAATACAAGTGGTTATTTATTTACTTATTTTATTCAACACATAACATAGTTACAGGAGTACCGATCCAGTGTTCCTTGATTTAAAACGAGCTATAATTTCTGTAAGAAATTACAAACTAACTTAATTGTTATAAGAAAATAACAACGAATATAACAAATAGTCCCACCCTAATGAATATCTATTTTAATTATTTATTTTTCGGTAAATCGTAAGAAACCGACTTTAAAATGTGACTATCTTTATCTCTTTTCTATCCGCTTATCGTTTTCATAACAACCAGTCTACTGTCCAGAAGGAAAGAGGTCTGATATACTAATAAATGGGGACATTGGCTCTGGCATCACTTACTCACTCAGTGAAACACAACACAAACGCTATTATTTCACGGTGGTCTTCTGCAAGGTCACCCCCTTACTGCCACAGGACGGGATGCCCAAATGACTGCAAAACGCAGTGTGGCCTTTCCTTAACTTTGGGAAATCCTCATAAATACTCACAATCCCGGCAGCGTGGGGCCCCTGCGGGATTTTGCCGGACTCCTATCGGCTAAAACCCAATGACTTTCAAACTCGGCCGGCGCATTTTATAACCCTCAAGGTTGTCCACTGCGGGGAGGACTGCGCTCTCTGTCGAAACTTCGACGTACTCGAAGGTGCATATACGCCGGCCATCTTGAGGGCCCTCACGAAAGGCGGTAGTCTTCCCTAAGAACGCAGTACCACTACAACTACATGTTCCACGTTTTTTAATTTAATACATTTCTTATATAGGTGCGTAAACATCTATATTCTTGCTTCTAAGTGTCTCTGTCTTACTTCTTTTTGAACCCATTCAAAGTCTTCATCAGTGATCATATTATTAGCTCGAATATAGAACCCAGTTCAGGCACAAAGGGCGTAGCTACCACCGTATAAATAAAATAAAAAATAAAATAAGCCTTTATTACTCTAAGTTACCAATATGTGTAATGCAATTGATAACAGGTAAAGTGAATGGTGATTCCTGAAAAATAGATGACACGTGTTGAATACATAGTTGATAATCTACATATTGATTGGGCGTATTGGCGTACATATTGATCAACATATTGACTGGTTGCTGCTCTGCTCTGCTAAAGCATCTGCTCCTTTATGTGATAAATCAAACTTGAAATTGTATGCTCACATTGAAGTCTTAACAACACGCGTCCAAAAAATGACTTAACTCTTTTAAATAATGAGGCACATTGTAGATTCCAAGACGCTGAAAATGGCCTACCTAGCATTGTGTCGGAACGGGAAAAACGTATATGATTGACATACCTATATGTCAGTCATACCTATATGCGGCGGAACGGGAAAAACGAAAATGTTAAATCTGGAAAGAGCACAAAGAGCTATTTTAAAAATAATGACCCAGAAGCATTTTCCAAATTCTACCAATATACTGTACTCAGAGTGTCAGGTCTTAACGGTGAGACAACAATATATATTTCGGTGTATTCTTCGGAAGCATGCTAAACTGCTTCTTGATGCAACTATCCTAACTCGACGCTTCTGTGGTAATGTATGCCATATCAACAAGCACAGAACCTCCGCTACCGCTGGCCAATTTGAAATTATTTATTCTAAATTGTACAACAAACTGCATAGAACTATATCTATCTACACTTTGATGAAGTTTAAAGTTAAAAAAGCAACCACTTTATACTTCCTGAGGTTGTCTTATTTACAGACTGAAAACATATTATTTCCTGCTTCCCTTACACTAACACATATTTATTTTGTTTACTATATATTTATATATAAGCATATGTTTATATATTATTATATATATAATGTATATGTAGCATAAAACATATATATTAATTTAAATATTATCTAAAAATTAATTAATTTAATTTAATATTTAACCCACACTTAACTATTTTCACTATTTTTTTATCATTGAATCATTAGTCTTTCATCATTTTATCATTAGCCTTTATTGCTACAATAAAGGATAAGGATTAAGGATAAGGAATTAGGAGGGGTTAGGATAAGGTGAGTAATAAGGGCTCTGGCATCTCTTATTACCCATCGAAACACAACAGCATACATGCTGTTATTTCACGGTGGTTTTCTGTGAGGTGGTCGTTAATGGTCAAATTACTGGGAAACGCAATGTGACTTACCTCTACCCACTACTTGCTAGACCAGAGTTATCGTAAAAAGTTTGTTTCCAAAGTTGGCCCTACCGGGAACCGGCGTCCTCTGAGACAGTGCGCTAAGGCAAACGTCTTAACCACTTGGCCAATGGGCTCGTATATAAATTGAATATATAGACTATAGTCAATACCTATATACATTTTATCAATACAATATACATAGATTGACAACATGTATCTTATGAATTAAAATAAATAAAACAAAATAAATTTACAATTTGCATTTGTTTATTAAAATATTTGTGGAAATTACATAATAAAAATAAAATAAATCATTTCATAGAATAGACCATTATATTGAATGTGAAGCGATTTAATTCTTTCTTCTTGTAATTTGTGCAGGAAAATTTCTTTAGTTCAAATGAGTGGTACAGATTTTTTTTCTCTTTCCACGTTTGATAAATTGTTTGATTTATATTCTCGACTGAAAAATAAAAATAACAGATTAAAGATTTTATACAATATTAGTAAATACTTAGGTACTAACAAAACGGTAAATGTATATTATGGGTCTTCTTTTAGATAAAAATCAGTCATTGTCGATTTAAATTGCGTCTTTATTTAAATTTTAAAATTACAATATACAACACGTCACACTACTACATTCTTCGCCATCCATCTTGTTACTATCTCACTCCCTCCTTTACCTCATTCACTCCATTCATTTTCTATACAATACGTTCCGTTTAACACAAATCAATCACATCACCAAAATAACATCGCAACCTATCCCTTTTTTTTTCCCCAATCCCACTTATACATGTTATACACGGCACGCCTGTTCCTTGCATCACCTGTTATCTTCACCATTAGCACTAGTGATATTAAGTAATTTCTAATCTAACCATTTACATATATATAAATAGGTAAACACCGAACAGTTAAGTACCTTCTTCGTATTTGCCTTTTTTATAGAGTCACAATTGACGAGCATCAATAAAAAATTTGGAAAGAATTAGTTTTTCTTCCACCTTTCTATCAGATTTTCTACCAGAGGGCTATTAAAAATTTAATACAAAAGGCTAAGAATTCGTAGCCCAACTAGGATATATATATAACATAGTAAATGTTCTATAATTACATAGATCTCAATAAGTTCCTATAACTGTCATTTGATATATTTGAAATTTATTTCTATATTATTATTATTTATATATTATTTTCTATATGCTCATTCGTTGTGCAGTTTTTAATATAAGTATTTTAATAAAAAAATAACAAACAACAGGGTTTAATAAAAATGAAATAAGCAAACAATTTTTTACTGTGTTTTTTGTGAAAATAAAAAATTGTATTGATTCAAATATTAAACACATTTTTTTATGTGTGTAATGATTTCAAATCCTTTTTTTAATAACGGTCCAAAGAAGTTTCTACACTTTTTTAAAAATTAATTAATTTTCCATTTTCTAAGGCCACATCACAAATGCTTATGCTATATGAAACAAATCACATTATCGACCCATAAATGTAAGATATTTTAATTATTGAATTTACTTACATCATCGCCTCTATGTATGGCAAGGACCATGTCAAACTCAATAGCACCAATGCTTATGTGAGCTCTACCATCGCTACCGACGGTCACAGTTTTGCCAGTACAACTGTTGCCAACCTTACTTCCAGATATAATGTCACAGTAATTGCCAGCTGGTAGGCAAGTCTGAAATAGAAATTATTACTTTAATTATTGAATGAACTATGAATAATGTTCGTACTATATGAAAATTAATTTTTCATGTAAAGTTCGGCAGACAGAGTGTTGGTCCACTTGAGACTCCTATATAGTTATTGTCACCTATAAACACAAGCTTCAACAGATATATGCAAGTGGGCTTTCCACCCTGTTAGGATAATGAGATAAGAAGGATAGAAGAGTGGGTCCCGAGTCCCGACACTCTTACGCATCGAAACACAGCAGTGAGTACACGTCAGTTATTTCAGTTTTTTAGGGGTACACATTCCACATGGGCTATGCCGCAAATAAAGTCTATTCAATTATGAATGTGAAATTTCTTAATATTAATGTATTCATGCGACCGTTTTATGTTAAACTATTAAACAGATTTTGATGAATGTTAACAATTTTATAACTCAAGATTTAAGAAATTACGGTCATTCAGTTCGTAATTACGTTTAATAGACAAAGGTGGTCAATCAAGTGGGGTTATCGGCGAGCCACTTCACTTTTACATAAAATAACGCAGAAGTTTAAACAAATATCTGCTAATTTCGTGATTGATGAAAAGAAATAAAAATAAAACATAGCATTTTATCTTGGGATTAATCCAAAGAATATTTTATGAAAATGGTGCATTGCATAATATCCTGAAACTCTCAAGGCAATCAAATGAACGAACAGAAAGTGCACTGCACAAGTACCTGTAAATTCTGATTCAAATCCCACATGTCGTTATTGAAAGCGATGAAAGCCTGTCCGCCACGGCAAAACGCAATCTGGTTACTGCCATTATCCCACCAGTCGTTAATATTGGTTCCAGCTGCGACATTCCTAAAGGCGACCATTTGGAAGATTTGACGCCAACGGTGTTCGCATATCCAGCCATTTCCACAGGTGTTATCCTTGAAAATATCACACGAGAAAGTGTAAAAATAATTATTGAGAGTCCGAAATAAATTTTGTTGTGAAACCCATCACTAAACAAAAATAAAGTTGCTAATCAATGTCTGAAGTAATTACTGGCATTACGCAACATTAAGCAACATTAACATTACGCAAATGAATTTGATAATAATATTATTAGATTGTAATCAGACTATTATTGTTCATTTTATCTTTGCACGTAGACAAACACTTACGGAGTTGATTGATGGTGAGATAATATTACCGCTGTGATCCATCGGTGGTCCGGCTTCGGTATCAGTGAAATCAAAACTACTCATCAATTGAGGCTCGCCATAAGGATGTGCTAACATGAAAGCGATGGCTCCTTTGTACTGCTTTGATGTTTTATAAGTAAGTATATTTCCACCGGCGCCATGACCTCTCTGATTGTCGTGATTGTCAATGAAAGTCAAAGAATCTTCATGCGCAAGCAATCCCCAGGCTGGTCCCCAGTTAAAAAGCCATCTTAATTGATTTTGTCCTTGGAATGCTCTGCTGAGTTCCAAGCCAAATTTGAACTCAGTAACAGCTGCGAGGGAAGTGTATTCGTCTCTGCTGATAGCTTCTCCGCCAAGATCAATGACTTCCTGGTAAATGTAGGGACGTGCTCCAGAAGGGAAACCGTGTGCAGTGTTTAAATTGTTTAGCCTGTCGTATATGACACGAAGATCTCCTGGCCACATGTGTTTAGCAGCATCAATTCTGCAAAAGATGAGATTATAGTAGAAAAGAAAAGAAAGTGAAATTAATCAAAATGAGATAGCAAATCAACAACTAGTTACCTAAATCCAGCGACACCCATATTAATGAGACGATTCATGTATCCAACGATCATTTGACGAACATATTCTGAGCCTTGATTCAAATCTTTCAAGCCAGACAACTCACAATTTCTTACCTGTGAAGGAAACAGATTCGTTTTAAACATCTGAACTCATATTTATAAAAAGAACTTTATACTTCTGAGCTGCCTAATGTTAAACTAATAAAATAATTATTTTAAATTTAACTGTTAACAGTAATGAAATGTTAAGCTACAGCGTTTAGTAATTGCGTTAGTAAAACCCAGAAACAAAGTCAAGACAATGCAATGAAGTCATTCTTGAATTAAATGAATTAAATGAAATTCTTCTTACGATAGTCAATGGCATTAACTATGCCCAGTTACTCACTCTTTCTGGACAGCAGCCGTAATCACTACCCGAGATGCCGCATAGTGGCCAATTAAAATCATCTCTTCCATAGGGAACAGATGGGTAGTGCCACTGACCAAAGTTAGCGGTGCTACCACCTGTACCAACATTTTCACTCGGACTTCCAGTCATATGGTTGATGATAGCATCGACGTAGATTCTAAAGAAGAAAATGATTTAAACCTTTATTGGAGGTACTTATTATTACATTTAGAAGAAAATATTGAATCTAAATATTATTAATTGTTTTTCTTAAGACAAAGCTTAGATAAGTACTGACATATTAATGGATTTGTCTCCAAATCGCGATAAGATACAGAGTGCATTTAATCTTAATTAATGCACTCAATGGACTTAAAGCTAATGGATTTACACAAAACTAGCTTAGTCCGCGGATTAGTCTGGGTGAAATTCAATTGTCGTGGGCTGTCCTTTCGTACTGTGCTTAAACCTTACAGTAAATGTCTAATTCTATCTCCATTTAACATACTAGAGCATAATTTAATTTGATAATGATTCAAATTTTATTGCTTTTAATTTCAACTTAACGTTGCTTAATTACTTTTATTACTATTGTTATTGTAGCTTAAATATAAAAGTTGGATATATGCTGTCGTAGACAGTTTTATAAGACACATATTTACAAACATAGTGACTTCGCATTGAAAATTAATATTTTCAGTGCGTCAATTTTCAATATAATAGCACCCGTCGATAATGTAAGGACGTAGAACGTATACCTCCTACATCCAAGTTTAAAAACTTTTCTCCATTACAATATTATAGTACAGGCAATTATTTCATACATTTTCTTAATTTGATGTATTTGATAGGTTTATATATATTTCAGTGAGTTTCCAACCTCATTGTAGGCTCCAAACCTATTTTAAGAAGAATACATACGTCCTAGGAATTAAATTCGAAAAAAGATTAACTTGTGGAAGAAAAAAAAGAAAAGAATATTTTTTATATCGAGCAATCCTTCGCATTTCATTAAGTGCGGGAGGATGTATATCTACTTGCATGAAAAAAACACATTTGGTACTTCCCAGGAAGGTTGGAGTAGCCTCTGATGCCGGAAAAGGCAGCGCAATATCCCTACTAGTCTCTATTGTAATACTATGAAGGTAACTCTGTCTGTTTGTTACATTTCACGCCATTTAGTACTCAATCGATCATCATGAAATTTTGCGTACACATTGTCAGGCATACAGAAATGGGCATAGGGCACTTATTAGTGGCGTAGCGTAGTGGGGGCGGCACCTTTCGAGGCGGCAAAATTTCGAAATATATAATAATAATATCTTTAATATCTTGCAATTATTTGAACCATTTCATATTTTCGTCGTGCCTACTATTCGGACGAAATCGGGGAATCCCCTTTCTTTGCGAAAGTCGATTTGCGTTTTATATTCAATTCCCTAATAGCTTAACGTTAACCTTGTCAATCGTGAAGGTATCATAATTGTTCTATACCTGTTATAACAACAGTTCTTTAGAATTACTGTATATTATTATAGTCATTTAAATTGAAATACCCAAATAACAAGGCGGAAAACTTTTCCTCGGCCCCGCGCGGCTGACACCCACGCTACGCCACTGGTAGGTTACTTTTCATCAAGAAAAATATTTTTTCTGTTTTTTTTTTTTTTAAAAGGCTGAGGACGAAGTCGCGGGCCTCAGCTAATATACTTACTATAAATAACAAATACAAAGTCCCAAGTATTTTCTTTTTATTATAAATCTTATATATAAAAATCAATGTCCTATGCCCTCCAAAATAGTTCAACCGATTTTATTTTCCCCTGGGGATAGAGGGATAAACGGAGAAGTTTCGTGTAAATAAAAAAATTGTATCCCGGGCGAAGCCAAGAGCTAAGACTTTATAAGTGTTTTTAAAGTTAACTTGTTTATGTAACTTTGGAGGTAAACTACAACATTTAATTTTCACATAGCACCTACTCCAAAATATTTTCGAATAAATTTTCAGTATAATAAAAAAAGTACAGTAAATTACATTTGTTGTATTCACCAACTGACCTGACTCCAACATTGTTGCATCGTCGTACCATACTCTCAAATTGCTGTTCGTTACCAGAACGTGTGACAAGACGGTAGGAAATCGGTTGGTACCTTTCCCACCAGGGGCGATTGTGGGACCAAATAATCACATTTTCGTTGGGAGGAGATATCTGAAAGAATTGTTAGATACATTGTCGTTGGTGAAAGGCTACGATACTTTTTAATTTCATAATGTTACTTTTCGCCCGACAAACCACAAAGCTGTTTGTTATTGTTTACAGTAGGTACGTGAAAACACGTTTGCTCTCATATGACTGTTTTTTTTAATTATTTTATTTATTTTTATTTTTATTTATATTAGGCACACAAACAGAAATTAAATTACATTACAGAAAGAAGAACAAAGTTAATACATATTCCAGAAACGTATCCACAAATAAGTATTACATAAAAGAGTCCGAGCAAATAAATTAAAAGGAATACTAAAAAAATACTAAAAATATATGTAAAAAGGGGCATAAAAATATATGTACTAACATTTTTAAATCGAAACTTTGAGGTGTTTTGTAGATATTAATCAATTTTCAATTATTTTTTTTGTATTCCACTAACAATTTAAAACTATTATTTTTAAAAAACTTACTTGAATACCACCAAAGCCTCTAGGCCCGAGAAAATTTTCACACTCGGCCGCAATATCATCCCACTTCCATTCGAAAAGATGAACCATAGTAGACCTGCCAGCTGCATAATAGGGGTTTTTGTAAGCCGCGGCCACTGCCACAGCAGTAACCAGGAGAATAAACCGAATCATTCTATAACAAGGCAAATTGTTTTATTTTAAATATTATTGGGAAACACTTGGGATCACATATTTATCAAAATTCTTTTTTTTTTTAATTTTTTTAACTAAACTAAATTAACTAATCGACCGAATGGCAATTCGGACAAATGCTACCGCTATTTTTATTATGCAAAAAAAATACGTGTAATTTTTAAATATCCATTTCGTTGAAAAACTGAAAAAAATTCGATGGAAGAAACATTGAAATCAAAAAACTGCGTTAACACTGTGAAAATAATTTCAAAAATTAACAAAATTCTGCTTTTGCTATTACCATCGATATGGTAATAGATATGAAGAAAAAATTGGAAATTGTTGGCTTTATTTTTTTAATAAAACTGATGGATGTTATATTGTGAATACAATAATTGGAATAAGTCCGTGGGGGTATTAGAAGGCTTTTTAAATAAACACCAACATCTAGGAATTATGGCAGTTTTTTAAACAACTGATTTGTATGAAAAACACAATCAAAAAATATAAAAACCTATTCATTTTATCAGGTTCCAAAGCACAGATAAGTTGTAGGTATATACTGGGTAGAGGTGAATCTCTAACAAAAAACGTTCAAAATAGTCAATTCTTTTCCCATTTCTCATAAAAGTATTTTTTTGTCACTAAATAATATTATTTATAAGACACTGTATGTCTATACGGGTAATTGTAATATTTTACGGGTAATTGTTTAAAAGGCATTTTCAGCTCTTTGCAATTTGTGGCAGTTACAGTGATTTAAAACTCTTAAAAGCTAAATGTAATGGCGATCTTCTTTCGGCCTCTTTGAACCAGTACAACTGAAGGAACACCACAATGACATTTAGCCTTTATATTCTAATATAAAAGTATAACTTACATATACTGTTCCTATGTTATCCTTATGGTTAGAAGCCCTCGCCGAATCTGAGCGTATGTTGCCACCACTGAATTATATTTATAGCGTATATCGACTTAATTAATGTCTATTGATATATTTCTTATCATTCTAATTAACGTTATTAAAGATAAAGTACGCAAGAAAATTATTGATATTATCTATTTGGAATAACAAATCAAAGTTCATTAAAAAAAGCATTGCTAGTTTGTTCAAGGAGTGGAAGTACCTACTACTGTAGGAAACATGCTTAGAAAGCTCTCATGAGAAAATTGGAAAAACAGATTGTAGGGTTCATCATCATTCACTTTTCTCATTCATAATAAAACTTTTCGTTTCCTGTTTTTAATGTAACCTTATTTACCTTATATTACATATACACTGGCCGGCGAGATTTGAAATGAAATGGAACAGAATTGAGAAAAAGGATTGACAGGGTTTTTTTGACGAGGACGGGATTCTAGAGAGAGAATCGACAAAGAGAAGAGGTACTGGATATAAGTACATCAACTGAGACTCAGATTTATTTCAAAAGGGAATCGGAATAAACGAATCCCATAATTGTTTCTTCAAGTCGACAAGACCTGCTTAAATCTCTTACCTACTTTACCTAAGATCCTGTCGGAAAGGGACGTTCCAACGCTGTGCACAGCATTATCCCCATTAAGCTGTTCTCACGGAAGACGTGATCATCGAAGGGCAATTATATATATACGAAAAATTTATAAGAACTGCAGTGTTTTTTTTTAGTTTACATTGTACACTAGTGGTATTAAAGTGTGGTGTTTCCTCGAAGTCCATCTTCCCTTTCAACCCGCCACCCCTATAGTGATTTTAGAATTGTTACACTACAAGATAAAAGTGTTATTTAGAGAACATGTTTCGCAAAAATTATTGAATCAACCGTAAAAGTTTTATGTGTGATATTTATAATAAACTAGCGACCCGCCCCCGGCTTCGCCCAGCATGCAATTTTTATTTATAAGAACATTCCCCGTTTATCCCTCTTTCCATTAGTGGAAACCGAATTAAAATCGGTCTACCCGTTCACGCGTTCACAAGGGAAAACACTATTTTATATATAGAGAAAGTCTACGTTTTAAATAGTTAATTTAGTTTCCCGTGAAGAATTAATCTTAGAAGCTGATATAGATCACCATCACCTTCAGTTCTACAAGCATTCATGTTAGTCATGCCTTCTAATTTAACGCCGCCGCGTTCATCCAAAGTCAATAACTCATGAGCTCGTCTGTCTAACGTCCGGATGGTCGATTCACGGGGTATTTTGTCTGTGGTCTCCACTCCAATAATCGTCTACCCGCTGCAAGAACACTTCATAATAGATAAGTCCAGAACATTCCTCCGATATTTATATTATCCGGAATAATAATATAATAGACTTCTTCTAATGCCTTCTAAAATTTTCGAAACATTTCTAGAACTTTCGAATCAGAAATTCGGACTTTGTCTCGTCCATAGTGGCGAATTCTCTTCCTTTCCAAGTTTACTTAATCTTTAGGAACTTGAAATATTCGAACGGGATTAACCGTATCGAATAAAATTAGTTATCAAAGATAATTAAATCTAATTTATTTTCAAAAAATGGTGAACTAACCAGGAGGCGAGGTAGGCGTCCACTATCTTCACTCTAATCAAATCTTAAAAAAATCACTGCTCATGTGTATGATTTGTATGTATGATGATGATAGACAAATCTATCATCATCATCTCATCCACTGCTAGACGTCTACTGCTGGATAAAGTCCTCCCCCCTAATTTACTAAAAGTACTGATCAGAAGCAGCCTGGATCCACCGTCGACCCGCGGCCCTTGTCATGTCGCCTGTCCACCATGTGGGTGGACGTCCTATACTGCGCTCGCCGGTCCGTAGCCTCCTCTCGAGAAACTACCGGCCCCAACGGCCGTCGGCTCTCCGTCACTTTTCGATCAACAGGATAACTCTTAGCATAGCTCGTTGAACAACGTTGAGGTTTCTTACGAGGACCAAGATCACGTTTCCTCGCCATATATCATCACTGGCAACACACATTGGTCGAAAACATTTGTTTTAAGGCAACAAGGATTTTTGGACGAGAAGATGTCACGGATATTCGCGAATACTGCCTAATTGATCTCCTTCTCGAAGTAGTCTCTACCTAATTGTTTGTCCCAAGTAAACGTACAAGTTTGAGAGTTGAATTTCCAATTGTTACTTACTAATCAGAAAACAAATATCATTCAAAAGAACTGAAAATTGACATGATTAAGATCAGCCCTCGTGTATATCCTGGTTGGAATTTGTGTACCTATAATCGAGCCTATTTTTGTTGACATTTGTTCTCTGATTAAGTCTTTTCTAGAAATATTATTTGAAACACATTCTAATTGCTCTGTTTTAAAAAAAGTAAACAAGATTTTCGAGGACCTACGCTACACTTGGTTCGTGGGCTCTACAGAACCTTCCGGCCCCAGCGAAAGTAGTGTCCTTTGTGCCGGCCTCAGTGTCAACATGTCCTATTAAGTTTGACAGCGTACTTGCAAGTTTGTGTTTATTAGGCAATGGTAGCGATCTATTTGTATCATCAAATCAAATTCAGGCATGATAATATGTCAGGACTTAATGTCCTGGCAATAAGTTAATGTTGATCTCAAGTCTTTTAAATTCCAGAACCTTAAATGAATCTTCCAAAGCGTACATATCCCAGTCTCACACCACTTCGCAATGGAATTTACTATGTGCTCCGTTACTCGAACCGACATGGTGGCTTTATTCTTTTGCTATTTACTAATCTTCTATATATAAAAATGAATCCCCATTACCCTTGGTCACGGCATCACGCGTGAACGTGTAGACCGATTTTAATTTGGTTTTCACTAATGGAAAGAGGGATAAACGGGTAATGTTCATATATACAAAAATTGCACCCCGGGCGAAGCCGGGGGCGGGTCGCTAGTTCAATTATATATTAAACTACCTGAGCCGGTGAACTTCGTACCTGCTCAGAATCAATAAATGTTGTATTATGAAACTTATTAGCTGAATTGCTGAATAGCTGAATACTTCTGTAAGGTGGTGGCAGTAACCACCACCTTACAGAGGACCATGGTGAAATAACACCATGTGTCCTTTCGTGTTTCGGTGAGTAAGTAAGGGATGTCAGAGCCCATTGCCCTATCCCTTTACTAGTCCCTTTATGCTTAATCCTACTATGCTCGGCAGCGTACTCAGAGCACCTGTGTGTTGCTTGCACCATATGTGATGGTAGCCACCTACCATCACGTTGGCCGTCACTCTTTCTGACGACCTCAATCCGTTCTCGAGATATCAACCAAAAAGCCGTTCCATTCAAAACTTATACGAAAAATGCCGAAAATTTTCCGACTAGAGTTCTTGAGTTATAAATGGTATAACTAACAAAAGATATAAGATTAGTAGGTAAGTTGTTATAGCAAATCTCGAAAACTAAATAATGTAGGAAGCTTCTCATAAGTATTCTTATTGTTTTTCGAAGTAGTCTCCATTCCTTTGTAAGCACCGTCGCATGCAATAGAACAACTGACTGGAGCAGCGGGCCCATTCTTCTTTAGGGGTCTCTTTCACGGCGTTTTCGAACGCTTTCATTGCATATTCAGGGCTTATAAAGAGAATTCCTCTAAGTTTAATTCGAATTCCTCTAATTCCGAAGTTGGCCCCACCGGGAATCGGGAACCCCCGAGGCAGAGCGCTAAGGCAAACATCTTAATCACTCAACCAATGGGCTCGTATATAAATTGATTAATTATACATTTTGTCAATACAATATAGATTGACAACATGTCTTATTTCCGTTCACTGAGTAAATCTAATAAGAATTCGTTTTTCTTAAGAAAAAAAACTAAAATAAAACAAAATAAATCTACAATTTGCATTTCTTTATTCAAATATTTGTGGAATTAACATAATAAAAAAAACCATTTTATGGAATAGACCCTTGTGTGAAGTGATTTAATTCTTTCTTCTTGTAATTTGTGCACGAAAATTTCTTTAGTTCAAATGAGTAGGTACAGATTTTTTTTCTCTTTCCAGTTTGATAAATTATTTGATTTATAGTCTCGACTGAAAAATAAAAATTACAGATTAACGTTATTACACAATATTCTTAGATACTTAGGTACCTACTAACAAAACAAAAAAACGTAGTGAAATGTTGGCCCATATAAACGTTGTACAAACAAATACAACAACAGAAAGTGAAAGGGACAAAAAATACTGTTATTGCATAACATTGCACAACAATTATCGATATTTCATAATATTGCACAACTTGCGCAATCGTGTCAATACTCACTGACATTGGCGCATTTGTCTCGGCGCAGGGCACGATTGCCGCTAGTTGGATTTGTAAAATTGTATATAAACTCGCCACTTTTCTAATAAAATCGTCTTCACTTCACCGCATTGACCTAGGTAGCTAGTACGGACCTTACCTTAACCTTGGAACCTTACAAACTCTCCTCGGTCTAACCCACCGATCGGCTAGATCAGCGACGCTTCTTAATGGGAGCGTTGCCCACTAGCGCGGTACACAGCCGTACCGTAAACCCAATGTACGGGAGCTAACAGGCCCGTACAAAATTAATTATTATTCTATTTTCTAAGGTCACATCGCAAATTCTTGTGGTATATGATACGAATCGCCTTATCGATCCATAAATGTAAAATATTTTAATTATTGAATTTACTTACATCATCGCCTCTATGTATGGCAAGGACCATGTCAAACTCAATAGCACCAATGCTTATGTGAGCCCTACCATCGCCACCGACGGTCACAGTTTTGCCAGTACAACTGTTGCCAACCTTACTTCCAGATATGATGTCACAGTAATTGCCAGCTGGTAGGCAAGTCTGAAATAGAAATTATCACTTTAATTATTGAATGAACTACGAATAATGTTATATGAAAATTAATTTTTCATGTAAAGTTCGGCAAACCGAGTGTTGGTCCACTTGAGAGTCCTATATACGTATAGTTATTGTCGCCTATAAACACAAGCTTCACCAGATATATGCAGGTGGGCTTTCCACCCTGTTAGGATAATGAGACAAGAAGAGATATATGATAGGAGAGTGGGCTCCGACACTCTTACGCGTCGAAACACAGCAGCACACGTCCTGTTAGGTCCTATCAGTTTTAAGGGGTACACATGGACTATGCCGCGAATAAAATCTAGTCAATTATGAATGTGAATTTTTTTAATACAACTTATTTATGTGACCGTTTTATGTAAAACAACTAAACCGATTTTGATTAAATTTAACAATTTTATAACTCAAGATCTACAAAAATTACTTACCTATATTCAATTTGTAATGGCGATATATTGAAAATAGGATTACAAAGTATTAGTAGTATAATTTCAAATATAATTTTAAAATACCACATAATTTCACAAATCAAATTTCTAATGCATAATACGAGTGAAACAATAATGTTTTTGTATATTAAAGTGCGGCAGACAGGCTGACGACAGATTATTTTAATTTATTTATTTTGAGGACTTTACTAGTGGCCGTTAAAACGTCACTCACACTTAAATATAGGTAGATATAATCAAAATAATTCGAAGTAGGTGCCAAAGCACGCGTGGGACAAATGGCGCATAACAATTTTGTATGATAATATAAGGATGTACATACTTATACCATAATATACATTTTATTTTGATTCGTTTAATATTTTGAAGGCCATAATGGCCACGTCAATATACAAAATGTCTATTACAAATAGTTAAAACTAAATAATGAATAAATAATTTGCAAAATTAACAAAACAAAAGAAAAAAAAATCAAAATCAAAATAACGATTACTAACAGTTCAACTGTTAGTGAGAAAGCCTGAATTTGAACTGCCACAATTGTATCATTCAACTTACCACAGATACCAAGTGTCTACATCGTTGACTAGATATGCTATGGCGGAAAATTAAGTTAAGCAGTCGCGTTAAAATTCGAGCGATGACAGACTCAAACATAAGTAGAAAGCTAAGCATGAAATCTTGAAATTTTCTTGTTACGAGTGTAAAACCAGTTTTTAATGAAGTTTGCACAAACGTAATAAGAACCTTCGAGACACACGTGTATTTAACGGAAATATTTTGCCCTTTTTTTGAAAGTATTGCAAGGAAACATTTCTATTTTTTGGAGTTTATTAACGACCCGCCCAGACTTCACACGAATGCAATTTTTATTGCAAATTATATATACTAATGTTTTTCATTTATCGCTCTGGTCATAAGTAAAAACCATTTCAAATCCATTAGGTGGTTTTTAAGAAGCTAGCTTAGAAACAGAGCTTAGAAACAGAACTTAGAACAGAGCTTAGAACAACTTTTTTAATGTGTATGTACATGATTTGAATGCTTGGAATAATCTTGAGATTTTTATTTTATCTTAAGATTAATCCAAATGAAACTTTTATGAAAATGGTGCATTACATAACATCCACAAACTCTCAAGGCAATCAAATGAACGAACAGCAAGGAGTGCACTGCACAAGTACCTGTAAAGTCTGATTCAAATCCCACATGTCGTTATTGAAAGCGATGAAAGCCTGTCCGCCACGGCAAAACGCAATCTGGTTACTGCCATTATCCCACCAGTCGTTAATATTGGTTCCAGCTGCGACATTCCTAAAGGCGACCATTTGGAAGATTTGACGCCAACGGTGTTCGCATATCCAGCCATTTCCACAGGTGTTATCCTTTAAAATATCACACGAGAAAGTAAGTAATGAATTTTGTTGTGGAACCCTTCAGTAAACAAAAGTAAAGTTCCTAATCAATGTCTGCTAAGTAATCATTAATATTACGGAAATGAATTTGATAACAATATTATTAGATCGTAATCAGTGTTTTTGTTCATTTTATTTTTGCACGTAAACAAACACTTACAGAGTTGATTGATGGTGAGATAATATTGCCGCTATGATCCATCGGTGGTCCGGCTTCAGTATCAGTGAAATCGAAACTACTCATCAATTGAGGCTCGCCATAAGGATGTGCTAACATGAAAGCGATGGCTCCTTTGTACTGCTTTGATGTTTTATAAGTAAGTATACTTCCACCGGCGCCATGACCTCTCTGATTGTCGTGATTATCAATGAAAGTCAAAGAATCTTCATGCGCAAGCAGTCCCCAGGCTGGTCCCCAGTTAGAAAGGTATCTCAATTGATTTTGACCTTGGAATGCTCTGCTGAGTTCCAAGCCAAATTTGAACTCAGTAACAGCTGCGAGGGAAGTGTATTCGTCTCTGCTGATAGCTTCTCCTCCAAGATCAATGACTTCCTGGTAAATGTAGGGACGTGCTCCAGAAGGGAATCCGTGTGCAGTGTTTAAATTGCTTAGCCTGTCATATATGATACGAAGATCTCCTGGCCACATGTGTTTAGCAGCATCAATTCTACAAAAGATGAGATTATAGTAGAAAGTAAAAGTAAGTGAAATGAATCAAAATGAGATAAAAAATCTATAATAGCATAACTAGTTACCTAAATCCAGCGACACCCATATTAATGAGACGATTCATGTATCCAACGATCATTTGACGAACATATTCTGAGCCTTGATTCAAATCTTTCAAGCCAGACAACTCACAATTTCTTACCTGCGAAGGAAACAGATTCGTTTTAAACATCTGAACTCATATTCAATAAAAGAATTTTATACTTCTAAGCTGCCTAATGTTAAACTATTAAAATAATTCTGTTAAATTTAACTGTTAACAGTAATGAAATGTTAAGCTACAGCGTTTAGTAATTGCGTTAGTAAAAGCCGGAGCCAGTTATTAACAATGCCCAGTTACTCACTCTTTCTGGACAGCAGCCATAATCACTACCCGAGATGACGCATTGTGGCCAATTAAAATCATCTCTTCCGTAGGGAACAGATGGGTAGTGCCACTGACCAAAGTTAGCCGTGCTACCACCTGTACCAGCATTTTCATTCCAACTTCCAGTCATATGGTTGATGATAGCATCGACGTAGATTCTAAAGAAGAAAATAATTTAAAGCTTTATTGAAGGTACACATTATTACATTTAGAAAAAATATTAAATCTAAATATTATTACTTATTTAATTTTGAGATAGTACTCCAAAATTTTTACGATTGAATTTTCAGTATGAAAAAAAAAAATACAGTAAATTCCTTTTATTGTATTCACCAACTGACCTGACTCCAACATTGTTGCATCGTCGTACCATACTCTCAAACTGCTGTTCGTTACCAGAACGTGTGACAAGACGGTAGGAAATCGGTTGGTACCTTTCCCACCAGGGGCGATTGTGGGACCAAATAATCAAATTTTCGTTGGGAGGAGATATCTGAAAGAATTGTTAGACACATTGTGGTTGTGAAAGGCTACGATACTTTCTAATTTTATAATGCTACTTTTCTGCCGACGAGTCAGAAAGCTCTTTTATCAGCTTTTAAAGCATCTCATTTTTTAACGTAGGTACCTGAATATTATATTGAAAACAAATTTGTTTTATTAAACACGTTTGCTCTCATATGGCTGTTTTTTTTTAACTTTTTTAAGTTATTTAGGTGTTAACATTTTTAAATCGAAACTTTGAGGTGTTTAGTAGATCAATTTTCAATTTTTTTTTGTATTCCATTAATAATTTAAAACTATTATTTTTAAAATACTTACTTGAATACCACCAAAGCCTCTAGGCCCGAGAAAATTTTCACACTCGGCCGCAATATCATCCCACTTCCATTCGAAAAGATGAACCATAGTAGACCTGCCAGCTGCATAATAGGGGTTTTTGTAAGCCGCGGCCACTGCCACAGCAGTAACCAGGAGAATAAACCGAATCATTCTATAACAAAGCAAATTGTTTTTTTTTTTTTTAATTTTTGTTTGGAAATATATTTTTGTTAATATATTAATTACTTGCAGCCAATTTTTAGTTTTTTTAAATCAAACTATCAAACACTATTAGCACTTACAAACAATTAAAAAATTCATATACAAAACGCAGTCAATAACTATAGTGTTTGTGGTTTATTGAGTAATATTGGAATATTAGAATCAAGAACACATAATTGAAAAAAAAATTTAAATGTTTGAAATTCAAATCATTTTTAAAAAATAACAAATTTAAAAAATAAGAAAACCTTCAATACGGCACATATATTCGCATTAAAATACTATACATAAAACGTAAGTAATTGAAAAAAAAAACCCAACTACCATAATTCTTATATATAAAAATGAATCTCTATTTCCCCTGGTCACGGCATCACACGTGAACGGGTTGACCGATTTTAATTCGGTTTTCGCTAATGGAAAGAGGTATAAATGGGGAATGTTTCAGGATATATAAAAATTGCACGCCGGGCGAAGCCGGGGGCGGAACGCTAGTTATGTATAAATATTACGTACAAAACAAAACCGCCCAAAAAAGAATGTCGTTTCCTAATGTTTTCTATATCTACAGATATAATGTCTATGTCCTCCTCTGTTTGTCTCTCCGCTAATTTATTTTAAACCACCCATACCAACGCAATTTAATCGGGGGACACGTCGAGCGCGAAGCAACACTGCCGTACCATCCTTTACTGGAACCATTTCGCCGCATTTTCAGGCCCCTATTTGAGAACCTCTGGATAAGACCAGAACGCAGAAATTTTCGTCATCCAGTAAGCTATAATCACATACTTAAAATACAAAATTTCAATACTGTAGGTCATTTAGTTCCGAAGTTAAGCGAAAGCAAAATTTCGCATTTATGACACTCACTCACTCATGATCATCAGAATAGAACTAGTACTTCCCATAAACTCAGAGAGCTGAAATTTGGTACAGAGTTAGGGTTTAATGGCCACATAAAGGGAAAACTATAAAAACCAGGATAATTGAAGATCTGGAGTACCTGGTGACCCTGATTAGAAAACACACAAGCCCAACCAAACTATTAGAGATCGACATACCGCCTTTACAAAAAATATTCAACTTGGTGGGCCGCTTCATTTGATGTCAAAAATCGAAGGTTTGAAGTATCTGATGAAGAACCCTCAGCTGGTCTCAGCTGTATTAGAGACATGGTAATTCCCCCTTCTACTATTGGTACATAGTAAAAATCGACTGTCATTGCAAAATTCCAGCATAGTGGGACACATCTTCTAATTTAATGTAGCCTATAGCGTCCCAATGCTGGGCGAATGCCTCCCCTTCTGCTTTTAATACGCATATAAATAAAATTAAAGGAAAACACAAGGAAACACAAAACCAGGTGCTCCATGACACCTGGTTTTATACCCTTGTGTACCCTTCAACGGCCAAGTCACACAACATTAACTATAATAATAAAGAAATCGCAGTAAGGAACCTTAGACTTGGCACGACTTTGTCTAGATTTCATTACTTTTTAGAGATAAACAAGCAGCTCCATCGAGACTTGGCTAGTTTTTTACAGAATGTTTTTGGTGGGATAATGTTTTATCAAAATCCATTAGGTGGTTTCCATTAGGGAAAGAGGGATACGCAGGAAAAATGCATAATTGCGTTGCCGGAGCCGATTCGTTTAGTAAATGAAAAAACCAATATAATGATATACCATAGTCAATTTGTTTTAAATACGAACGCATAAGTGAACTATTTAATATCTATAAATATTCCATTAGTGTTCATATAATTATATATTATAATAATGGCGCGTTCCGTAGTAATAAGTTCTGTAGAGTGTCTGGCAGAAGTAACCACCAGAAAGAAGGTCTAAAAGAAGACCATCTTGAAATAAAAGCTTGTGCTCTGTTTTGTTTATTTAGGAGATGCCAAAGCCTTTTCCCCTTTCACCTGCTTGTCTCCTACCCTTTATTCAATCAAAATCCACAATGCCCTCTCAGCTCCTAAGACGTTGTTTGTGAAAATAAACATAAGTAAGTACGAGTAAAAATTAACATAAAATTGCTTGTAATTTATGGTATATACAGTGATTTAAAATTCTTGAAACCTAAATAAATGCAGTGTTCTTTCGGCCTCATTGAACCAATAGAACTGAAGGAATACTACAATGATATTTAGTTTTTTTATTCTAATACTAGCTGTTGCATGCGACTTTGTTCGCGTCTCTTTATAAAACATATTATTTGTCGAAAACGGCAATTTCGTAGGGATGTTTATATATACGTCACTGGAGTAGCCTATGTTATTCGCTGATAATTTAACTTTCTATAGGTGAAAGAATTTTTAAAATCGGTTCAGTAGTCTTTGAGTTTATTCAATACAAACATACATAGGTACAAATCTTTTCTCTTTGTAATATTAGTATAGATAGAAGAATAACTTACATATGGTGTTCCTATGTTATCCTGATGGTTTGAAGCCCTCGCCGAATCTGAGCGTAACTTGCCACCACTGAATTATGTTTATAACGTATGTCGCTTTTTATAATCACAAATGTCTATTGATATCTTTCTTATCCTTCTAATTAACGTTATTAAAGATAAATTATGTAAGAAAATTATAGATATTATCTATTTTGAACAACAAATCAAAGTTCACCAAAAAATGCGTTGGTGGTTTGATCAAGACGTGCAAGTATATACCTATTCTAGGAAACATATGAGAAAATTATAAAAACAGATAAGATTGTTATTTAGAGAACATGTTTTATTAAATCAACCATAAAAGCTTTATATTGATAATAAATATTATAAGAAAGTCATATTTACGTTTTACTAGTTAATAGTTTCACGTAAAGAATTAATCTTAGAAGCTGATATAGATCACCATCACCTTCAGTTCCAAAAGCATTCATGTTAGTCATGCCCTCTAATTTAACGCCGCCGCGTTCTTCCAAAGTCAACAACTCTTGAGCTCGTCTGTCTAGGGTCGTCCAGTGACGGGGTGTTTTGACTGTGGTCTCCACTCCAATAATAGTCTAACCGCTGCAAGAACGCTTCATAACAAATAAGTTCCGCACATTCCTCCGATATTTATATTATCCGAAATAATAATATTAATTCTTCTAAAATTTCTAGAACAAACACTTTGGAATCAGAAATTCAGTCTTTATCTCGTCCATAGTCTCGAATTGTCTTCCTTTCTATATTTATACTTAATCTTTGGGAACTTTAAATAGTCGTACAGAACTTAACGCATCAAATAATGTGGCTAAGTTTTGAAAGATATACCATCTGATTTATTGCCAAAAATCTAAAACAAGCCGAGAGGCGAGGTAAGGCATCCACTATTTTCACTGAAAAATCACTGCTCATTTATATGATGTTATTTGTCATCGCAACCGTAGGATGTCCACTGCTGGAAAAGGCCTCCCCCAAATTATCCAAAAGGACCGATCAGAAGCAGCCTGGATCCACTGTCGACGCGCGGCCCTTATCAGATCGTCCGTCCACCTTGAAGGTGGACTTCCTAAGTTGCGGTCCGTGGCCTCCATTCGAGAACATTCCGACCCCGGCGGACGTCGTCTCTCAGTACTATGTATTCTGCTCACTGCTTACTGCCACACCGGCTTATGTCGGTAACTTTGCTGATTCGATCTCACACTGTAATCCCGAGCACAGCTCTCTCTATATCTCGTTGAGCGACGTGAAGATTTCTTACGAGGCCACTAGTTTTAAGGCTTTTGTTCTAAGCATTAAGAAACTTTGTGATACTTAGTCTAGGAGCTTCCCGAACGCTGCCCACCCGAAATAAATTCGACGATTGATCTCCTAAACAACTGTTACCGGGACGGGCACGACATGAACATGACACATAACTCTCGCTTTGTCCATAGTCATCTTTAGGCCCACCCTTTGGGAAACTCGGTTGGGGCCATCGAGAATTGTGTGAGACCTTTCTTCGAGTTCGCCACTATCAATATAGCGTCGGTAAACCGAAGATGAGTGTCTTCTTCGGTTAATGTTGATGTTGATAGTTCTCGGTTAATTAACTCGCCGTTAGTGTTGATCCCAAATCCTTGTTATTTCAGGACCTGCAGTGAACAATTTCGGAAAGAATACATCTCCCAGTCTCACACCACTTCGCAAGGGAATTAACCGTGTGCTCTGCTTCTTTACCAACATGGTGGCTTTATTCTTTTGCTATTTACTAATTCAATTATATATTAAACCCGGTGAACTTCGTACCGCCTCAGAATCAATAAATGTTGTATTAACTTATTAGCGGAATTAAATTCAATTTCTTTTTACTTATGATAAATGAATGCTCAAATTTACTTAAGGTCAATAAATGTACAAAAATCAAAATTAAATATATTTTATTTACATTCTTTATTGAAGCGAATCGAAATAATTCGCGTAGCATTGTTTTTGTATCGGTTACATTGTACTTACTCGTAATGCGTTTGGACACTTGGATACTTGGAACACTGCGTTTCGTAATCATTTGGGCAGCCCGTCTGAAGGCAGCAACCTCCTCCTTACAGAGGACCATGGTGAAATAACAGTATGTGTGCTGTTGTTTCGGTGAGTGAGCTTATCCCTTTGCTTTATCCCTTTATCCTTAAACCTACTATGGTAGGCAGCGTTTTTGCAGCACCTGTAATGTTGTTTGTGTCACATGTGACGGTAGCCACCTTTTTTTTTGTTTTAATGACGTCTATCCCTCGTCGAACTGTCCCCGTCGGGAGTGACTTATCACCGGGAATGCCCACTAACCCCCGGATTCCACCATCATCGGTGATGTGTGGGTCCGAATTCACAGCGAGGCCTTATCCTCGGATCCCCACGCACCGCTACGGTCTCTTCGAACCCAGCTTAGGGCGATGGCTTCGCCTCACTTTAAATGTGGCGACCCACTGGAATGCCGTGAATCGCCACACGTCCTTATTAGGTGTTTCAGGGCGTCAGAAACGTTCCCTTTTGACGCCCCGAGGTTGTCACGCGATGCGCGCCGCGGCATACGCCCGGGCATGTCGGCCGGCCCTTCGACGCCTGAGTGGATCAGCCTGGGGGTCTGCCTCGCGAGCCCGCTCATTCGCCTCTTTTCAACTCAGGGCCGCTTCACGAAACGGCTTGACGGCATTCCAGCCGTATTAAACAATAACAGCATGTGTGCTATTTTGTTTTGGTGAGAGAGTAAGAGATATCAGAGCCCATTGCCCTATCCCTTTACTAATCCCGTTATCCTTAAACCTACTATGATAGGCAGCATTTTTGCAGTACCTGTGATGTACCTACTGTGGCCAAGTCAAGTGCATCGTCTGCCTGTCTGTCAAGCTTAACATAAAAAAAATACTTACTTTAAGTAGTGGCAGGGCAGACTGCGTTTCGTAATCATTTGGGCAGCTCGTCCGGCGGCAGTTAAGACCTCTTACAGAGGACCATGGTGAAATAACACCATGAGTGCTGTTGTGTTTCGTTGAGTGAATAACGGATGCCAGAGCCTATTGCCCTATCCCTATCCCTTACTTAATCACTTCATCCTTAATCCTACTATTTTCGGCAGCGTACCTAGAGCACCTATGGTGTTGCTTGTGTCATAGGTGATGGCAACCACCTACGATTAAGTTGATCGTCAGTCATTCTAATGACCTTAACATAAAAAACTTTTCCAATGCGCGAAGAAACTTCTCTAGGCCGAAACGAACAAAAAAATCATCGAAATCAGTCAATCCGTTTTCGAGATATCCAACAAAAAAGCCATTTCATTGAAAATGTATGAGAAAATTAGTTTTTTTAGTTTTTTTTTTTATTTAATATTTTTTCGATTTTTAATAGTTTTTCTGCTATTCGGGGCGGAGACAAATTTAATAAATCAATGGACGTAAAAATCGGTCTAGCCGTTCTTAGTTATAATTTAACGGTGTAACAAACACGACTTTGTTTTATATAGGTAAATTCAAATTCAAATTCAAATAATTTATTTACAAGTAACATGGGTTACTGTGAACCAGTTCTTGTTGGTTTTAAATATGCATCCACATGTACTGCCACGTCTGGCGTGTAAAATAACATGAATAGTCAATTAAAATTTATAAAACAATGGAAACAAAAAAAAAACAAAAAAATGTCATAATAAATTGTAAAATATAATTAAATGTCAAAGTATTCTTTAATGTCATAAAAGCATTGGTCTAAAAGCCACATGGTCAGTTTTTTTTTAAATAAATTTCCCGGTAATTCTCTGAGTGCACTGGGTAACTTGTTGTATATTTTAATAGAAGAGTAGTAAGAATTCCGCCTGCAAATTTCTAAGCGCATCCTTGGAACATCCAAAAAATTTTTTCTTCTTGCTCTTAGCGGTAGCACATCAGCACTGTGTATGAAATTAGACTCATGCTTCTTCACAAACACGCATATATCTCTTATATACAAGGAAGGGAGAGGAAGAATTTTTAATTGTTTAAATAATGGACGACAGCTGTCCATATACCGTGCACCACAAACTGCACGTACACATTTCTTCTGTAATTTGAAGGCCTTGTCAATTGCGGTTGAATGGCCCCATAACAAAATGCCATAAGATAAGACGGAGGATACATAACCGTGGTATGCACTGAGGGCAGCTTCTTTGGATACTGTCAATCGCAGCCTTTTAATAGCATACACGAAACGATTTAATTTAGCACAAACTGAATCAATATGAGGTTTCCAGTGACAGTTTTCATCCACTAGAATACCGAGATATTTCAAAGTCTTGACTGTCTCAACATGATCATTACCGAATCTAACATCCAAATGCATATTTTTTGCCCTCAATGTTTTAAAATGAATAATTTTTGTTTTGTTAATATTAATTAATAGTTTGTTAACTTTTAACCACTTAGCAACATCGGCTAAGGATTTGTTTAAATCATTTTCTAGTAAGCCTCCATCTTTACATTTAACGATTATTGCTGTATCATCAGCAAAAAGAATAGAACGATGATGAGACACATTGGGGAGATCATTAATGTATATTAAAAATAAAAACGGGCCCAAAATACTTCCTTGAGGGACGCCACACCGGTTATATTTGTATTGCGATCTATAAGTAATTTTATTACCATTTATTGTTTTTGATATTTCAGTACATTGTTGACGATCATTTAAGTAGGTTTTCAGCCATTCATATGCATTGCCTCTTATTCCATACAAATCAATTTTTTTTAGAAGAATACTGTGATTAACATAGTCAAAAGCTTTACTCATATCAAGGAATAGTACTGCCACCTTATCATTATCACTAAGAGCTTGAGTTATACTCTTAAATAGTTCAAAGCATGCCAGTGTGGTAGAACTGTTTTTCTGAAAACCATACTGCTCTTCCTTCAACAAATTGTATTTATCAAAATATATCTGGAGTCTAGCGAGCATTGCCTTCTCAAATATTTTTGATATTACAGGTATTAGTGTAATAGGCCTATAGTTGTTCATGTCGGTTTGATCCCCTTTTTTATGAAGAGGCTTAACTATTGAATACTTCAGGTTATTTGGAAACTTTCCAGTTGAAAATGATTTATTGATTATGTAACTCAAATGTCTGCTTATGTGAGGGAAACATGCTTTTAGGATTTTTGTGCTAACACCGTCAAATCCGACTGAATTAGTGTTGTTGAGTGATTTTATAATTTTGGATACTTCCATTTCATCTGTCGGTGTTAAAAAAATCGAATGGACATTTTTAGTATCAATCGTTTTGGTTATCTCATTAAAATTAATAAAATTTTTAAAATTATTGTTAGTCACTTGTATGAAAAAGTCATTAAATAGGTTACATATTTCATTGGGATTATTGTAAGTCGACTTATCATTTTTAACTATGTTAATTTCTGTTGATGGTTTACAAACACCCAATTTGTCTTGTATAATTTCCCAAGCAGCTTTACATTTATTTCTATTATTGTCAATATATTTTTTAGATTGTATTTGTTTTGATTTATAAATACATTTTCTAAGAAGGAGACTATATTTTTTATACTTCTTAGCATTTATTTTCTTATTTTTGCTGGATTGTATATATGATAAATAGAGAATCCTCTTTCTAATGCATGATTTTCTAAGTCCTTTTGTTAACCATTTTCTTTTATTTGATTTGCTATTCCTTTTAATTTTAATATATGGAAAGCATAAGTCATATAGAAGTGTAAATAAACTATGAAAACGATCAAAACTGTCATCAAGACTGACATCTTCATAAATTTCTGAAAAACTAAGAGATGACAAGTAATTGCAAAATTTTGACACATTATCACTATTATAGTCCCGTATGATTTCATGCCAAGACATGAATGTAATTACACGTTGTACTTTGAAAGTTATTGTTTGCCCGGTTTCATGATCTGAGAGTCCCAGTGGAAGAATCTTAGCATCCACTTCACTGATGTTACTTGCTATTTGATCTATACAGGATAATTGCCTAGTAGGAGATTTTATGTGAGTGTTAATGTTAAAATTCTGCAATGTAGATAACAGTTCTTGAGTCAAATTGTTATCCTTTAATATGTCAATATTCCAGTCACCGCATAAAATAATATTTTTGGTTTTCTTCAAATTAGTTAGAGATTCTAATGCAATATTTAATTTTTCAAAGAATATACGGTGATCGCTATTTGGTGTTCGGTATATACAAATTATAATTAGATTAAGAGACTGGATTTCTATGCCACATATTTCAAAAGCAAGTTCGCACGCAGCCTTATTCACGCATTCCAGCACCTTATAATCTAACTGTTTTTTTACTAGAATACATGTACCGCCTCTCTTTTTATTTCGTGATTATGAGGCAGCTATCTTAAAATTATCAATTTTCAAAAGCGATTCAGTGCCACGATTTATAAAAGTTTCACTAAGACATATGACATCTACAGATATATTCTTATGTTCATATAAGTCTACGACGGCAAAAAATATTTCTTCTGCTTTGGATATTGCACCAGCTATATTTTGGTGGAGTAATGTGAATTTATCTAATGACTTATTCTCGAAAAAATTTTTTGTTAGCGGCGTCTTTGACTTCTTTATTTTTTGTGTTATTACACAGGTTAGATTTTCTCAATTTTAAACAAAAATAATAAGGAATGGTTAAACAAAAATAATAAGGAATGGTACGAGTATATAATATATAAGATTAGTAGGTAAGTTGTTATAACAAATCTCAATTACACGAGGGTAACACTGAAAGTTTTTAGAAACTCGAGAAACTAAATAATGTGGGAAGCTGTTTGTATTAGGTATTATTGTTTTTCGAAGTAGTCTCCATTCCTTTATAAGCACCATCGCATGCGGACTATAACGAGTACACTCAATAATTCCACACCTCCCATAGTCTAATATTCGATTGTTCAGTGGGCTGGAGCATTGTCGTAGTGAAGGAGGATCCTACTTCTTGGGTGTTTCTGTCAAACATTTTCCAAGACAACTGGTAAACAATTACTAGTAAGTACTAAATTCTGCAGTAACGGTCCTTTTATCCTCTAACGTAATAGTTGCATAATGTCCCGTCCGTCCAAAGAATGAGGCAATCATCTTTTTCCATTCACTTCTTCCCTTCTTCACTTTTGTTGGTAATTCATCGAAAGGAAACACCCCAACAAGGAACATCCCGAACATTAGTTTCGGGTTCATCAAATGCACCATTTGACTCAGATCCGTTATTATTTTTCAATCATTTTGCGGCACCAATCTAAGTGATGGCGTTTTAGATTTTTTGTCAAATTATGGGGTATCCATCTAGCGCAAAGCTTCCTCAGGGCTAGATGTTTGTTTAAGAGTTTATACAATTGACTCATGTCAATGTTATACGAAAATCATCAGTAAGATTGCTACGACCAGGTTTAAACTCACTGAACCAGTTATAAACAGGCTTCGTCATGAAATGCCAATCAACTTTGTTGTTGATTAAGATCGCAACGAAAGTCATAATAAATCATAGAGCGAAAATTTTCTGTCGTCAAATTCAATTTTTCGTACGACACACTTTTTAAATGAATACAAATTTGTAAAAACAAATGCCAACTGAATGAAATTACATCGACAGCTTCCTAAAGAGTTCTTAATTCGAAATTTGTATTTATTTTTCATTTCTGGCCAGTTTTAAAAACTTTCAGTGCGGCCAATAATGTCTGTTTATTTACAATATTATTAAATAATTATGACGACATTTTTATAGGTTTTCTAGATTTTTAGTATTACAGAATATCACTTTTTATATATATTTTTTTTAAATTAAGTAATTCTTATATGCTTCAAAATAAAAGGACATAATAATAAAATCAGAAGAAATCTATCTGTTATTTCCGTTTTATTTTCCTTTTATAATCGTTTCCACGTAAACGATTAATAATAATCTTCTTATCAGATGAAGTTGTGTAATTTATATTCTCCGATAACAATAATTATTACATAATTTCATTGCCTAAAAATCTGGAAAATACTGATTAGACTCTCGCAAGCCCGTTAAATAAACTGAATATTTATTTTTAAATACAACTTGTTATTTATTTATTCATTTTATTCAACACAAATAACAGTATATAATAAGGAGTACCCAATGCGATGTAATATTCCTTGTTTAAAAAAAGCTATTATTTCTAATAGAAATTACAAACTAATTTAATTTTTATAAGAGAACTAGCTAAGCCCGCAACTTCGTACTCGTGGTATCCTATGTATTAGTGCGTAACTTTTTTGTTCGTAAACCGATTGGAATGAAACAACACTAAATGTTGAGGGAAACTTGCTATAATACATCAGTGAAACCGCATTCAAATTGGTTAAGCCGTTTCTTTGGCTTTATTTGGCATCGTTGCAAGGATTCCAGAATGGCCCAGGTTTCGACTGAGTCAGGTTTCGGCTGAAGCCCGAACGAAACCCAGCCTGCTCCGAGGACTAAAACTCGTCGAATTTTCGGACAAAACGGTTTTTTAAGAGTCTCAAGAACAACTTATAAACATGACTGAGGAGTGAGATCTCCTTTTTAGGGTTCCGTACGTCCGAATAAAAAAACGGAACCCTTACAGGATCACTAGTGTGTCCGTCTGTCCGACGCTTACAGTCAATTGTCTCGGAATCTACTAGACCGATTAAGTTGAAATTTGGTACACATATCAATTTCTGTGACCCAAATGCAGAGGTGTGACGTGAATAGATGAAATCTGTATATGGGAGGTCATTTTTGGGGGAAGGTGGAAAATAATAAAAAAAAACATCGTGGGTCATATCAAATGGAAGGTCTTGTTGTGAAGATCTTAAATGTATTGTTACGTGTGGGGTGAGTCAATCTGCCGTGTAAGGGCGAAAATCAACTACCAAAAGGGCTAAACGAAAAGTCCGATAAAACCATTAGACTTGCCAAGAGTCGTCAATAATTCCCTTATGAGTCGCTGGTTTACTGTCGCAGGTAAGTTCCGAAGTATCGCTTTCGAATCGCAGAATCGAACTTTGTACTAGCTCGCCACTTCGCCTATTTATGTCCGCTGCCAATCGTCTAGATCTTTCTCGAATTTAGTACAAACAAACAACAAACAAATACAAGTAGGTAAACAAGTAAGTAAACAAGTAACACGTATTGTAAACAAGGTCATTGAAAGTTCGGGAACGCTATTTCTGTTGAATGTGAGCTCTATGTTGTGTGCACAAGGACCAATTTCCCTTGACAATAACCGAAGAGTGGGGCGACTTCTATTCTAAGGTAGAACTTTCCAGATTTGTTGGCATGCGAAGACGCTTTTCTAGAACATTCCATGGTGAGTCATAACAGTATTTTTTTATAATTTTAAAATAAATAGTTTCCAAGTTATTCAAGAAAGACGAAAATTGACCATTCTCACATACTTATAGATTATAGACCATACAGAAATTAGTTTTCTACTTATAGATTATAGGAAAACCCATAAGAAGTCCATGATATTAAAATAACATGGTAAATCACTCAATATTGTGTGGATAGGTAACATCGTACTGTTAACGGCAGAATCATAGTGTTATAGCTAATGTAGAATGTTAATGTTAATATAGGTAATGTAATGTAGATTTTAGTTATAAGTTTTGTATAAATGTATTACAGTCCACCAACCATTGGTAAACACAAAGGATCTCAGGTACATGGGGACGGAATGCGACGGTTAGTGCTACCGTGCTAAAATTATTTGAATGTAGTTTTTGAGTCAGGGTTGGTCCGTTCGCCCATAGTGAATGTCGTGTACGCGCTCTGAGCCTCCTTTGTGTTCGCCACGTGGGATAAATGCCATGTTGCATTACACGTGTGTACGATAGTGTCTGTATTTTCCTTTCCTACATAAACCCCTAAGCCCTAAGCTGTAACGCCGTTTACACGTACAGAACCCTCTTTACGCGAGTTCAACTCGCACTTGTCCCGTTTTATATTGTTAGACATTTCGAGCAGAAATAGAGGTTGTATGACAAGAAAATAGAAGACCTTGTTATCTTACCATTGTTATCTTTACATAGGTACTATAAACTGGAGTCGTTCTCCGCGTCTGTCCATTTCTCCGTTAACTTCTTCCATAAGTTAACTCCGTTCTGTTCTTTTTTGAAGAACAGAACGACCATACTCTCACTCTATGGAGTTAAAGAGCTTCTGAAATTCCTTCAGAATCACAGTCCCGCCCGTCTTCAGCAGCTGTGTTGATTCCATCTACACCAGTGGCTTTACCGCTCCTAAGCTATCTGAATGCTATTTCGATCTCGCCCAGACTAACATTGGGAATTTCATAATCTGTATAGTGCCGGTTCTGTGGGTTCAGTTCAAAAGATTTAACTCCGTCTGGCGGCATAAATCTGCGTTGAGTTATAATAATTAATATAATAATAATTACCTTAACTTGCACAAAAACAGGATACAGCGACGCAGTCTGCCTTCCTTAGTCTTAATTTAAATTATACTACTTTATAATATTTTTTATTCATTTATTTTTAAACAATTTTTCATTTATTTGTTTATTTATAAAAATATACAGCAAATTTAAACTAAAATCACGGTAATAATAAAATCGAAACAAAGCGCGAGGTATATAAATCTTCATTAGTCCACTAGAAAGAGCGAAGTCATTAATAAATGTAGACATATCCCGCTTCGCCCAGTTTTTATCGTAGGAGTGACTGAAACATAATATAATGTAATTTTCACTCTAGAAAACACGACTGAATTGCAGATTAAAAGAATTCGATGATAGAAGTCGTCAGTCAGACTTATAAACACTTATAAACACAAAATCCGCCAAAAAAAATACGCCAGTGTGCTGTCTAACTTTATAGATAAAGGATAATGGACTCTTACTCATACACTGAATTAACACGCACCCAAGTGCAGTTATTTCGTGGTGATCTTCAGTAACTGACCCAGATCATTAATGTGGAACTAAGTAAGTAAACGATATTATTAGGTACCTTTGGCGGCTTTAAAGAGAGTTAAAATTAAACTTAATCGCTCCTCGAAAAGACTTACACTGATTTATTCTATTCTGGGCCAAACTTAAAGACGGATGACTTTTCGCCAATTCATCAATCATTCGGAAACAAGATTTTAAAAAAATCAATAAAATGCAAAAATCTCACCTCTTTGCCGACATGTATAGCAAAATGCATATCTTCGAAATGGGCTCCGATGTAAATATGAGCGCGTCCATCTTCTCTAACAGTCACTGTGTTTCCTGAACACGTATTCCCAACTTTCTTGCCTGTTATTACGTTACAGTACTCCCCAGGAGGCAATCCGGTCTGTCAAATCGTTAGGTTTAGGTTTTTAATTTAGGTTACATTTATTTTTAAATTTAGTCCTATTTTATTTTTGATGTTTAGTTTGACATCATTAACTTGATCCCACAGACAAACTGCATTCCAGTTTTATGGGACTTTGTAAATATTTTTTGTAATTATTGATGTATAATAAATAAATAAATAAATAAATAATAAAATAAAAAGTCGAATACAGTTTATATGTATATCGGCATTACCAGAGAACAGTGGTAATACTTAAAACTTAGACGATGCAGATCCAAAATATGGTCAAGCGGTCACTATTGTGCATATAAGACCACTTGTGTCGAAAGACTACTTGTTTCGAATATAAATGATGACCATTTACTCTAACAGCGAAAGAAAACACGATTAGGAAGTTAATCTTGCCTTTTCTTTCTTGCCATGAATTCAATTAGATAGATAACAAAATCGTGGTGTACTATATAGCCCATAACATCCACTTCTCCCATGAGTAATAGTCTTATCTAAGCAGAGCCTATTTCCCTATCCCTTCCCAATCCCTTATCCTTAATCCTATTGTAGTCGGCAGCGAACTTGCAGCAGCTTTTGCATTGCTTGTGTTATAGGCGACAGTAGCCACCCACCATCAAGTGGACCGTCAGCCTGTCTGCCGATCTTAACATAAAAAAAGAGGCACATAATATACATATATCACCTGATACAAGTACCGAGGTGCATTTTCAACACCAAGAAACTCATATTTCAAAGCTATGAGCTTTAAAATTAACGTACTTGCAAAGTGTTATCAAAATCATAATTTTCCAAATTGAACGCTATGAATCCTTTTTTGCCTCTGCTGAAAGCGATTTGGTTGTTGCCGTTATCCCACCAGTTTTGGACGGTGGTGCCTTTGACGACATTCCTAAAGGCCACCATCTGATATATTTGACGCCATCGGTGCTCACATACCCATCCGTTACCGCAGGTATCGTCCTGTTGACAAAACTATGATACAACAAAATATCCCAATATACAGGGTGACCCAGCATCGACGGATCAAATGGGGTGTGGTGGTAGGTATTGGGCCCCTCTACCACCACATCCCATTTGATCCGTCGATGCTGGGTCACCCTGTATAAATATATTTTTTTTACAAATTAAAATTGGCGTTAAAGGACAAATAGCTTGAATGTAGCAGTTACACATTATATATACTTTGTGTATCTTATGATTTAATGAGTAAGTATATTATAGTCTTGATAGTGTTGAAATAGTTCGATTCCCTCATAGAACAAGTATCTATGTAGGGAATAGCATTTTGTGTTAATTGGAAATATGTAAGAATGAAAAAATTATCTCATTCCATGAGACAGGGTGAGGTGTATCTATTTGTAGCTTTTATATCTATTTGTAGCCGCATGGGCTTAGCGATTTTTACGCGTGTGATAATTAAGTTATATGATTTTTGTTATTATTAAAAAAGTGAAAAATAAAAAGGCCTGTTTGGCTTCGTTAAATCATATGTATATGGTGTGTAGAAAATAAAATTACAATATTTTAGGGAAGGGGGAAAAAGGACCAATCAGAATAACGCATAGCGCGGTGACAACTGGCGTAAATAGATCATTGCGTTAATATAGCTAGATCACGCTAGAGGGCGCTTTAATATATATGTATAAATACTAAAGTCTCCGCTAACTTCTAAACCACGCAACGAATTTGGATAAGGTTTTTAATAAAGGAAATAACGATAAACGTTGGAAAGTTGTGACTACTTGCAGTAAAAAATTACCTCCATGCGAAGCCGGGGGCAGGTCGCTAGTGCTGCGGGAAGAATAATCAAACAATAAAGTAGGTAATAAGTTTTAGTACCTCATTGATGGTAGGTGAAACTATGTTTTCATTCTTGTCAGTTGGTGGACCTTGTTCTTTTCTATTAAAGAAGTAACTGCTCATAATTTTTGGTTCGCCGTAAGGAGAAGCTAATACGAATGCTGTTGCGGACTGGAACAAAAAAAATAACAAAGAACGTCATTAATTTTTCATTTTCATTCTAAAATACCCCGTGGGCAAAATCCTTCATGCGACAAACGATATTTTTAGGATAATTGTATCGTGTAAAACCTTAGTTCTCAAAGTGGTCCAGGTGATCCACGGGAGACTCGACGGGGGTCTATCTACGTTGGCGTAACAAAAAAATGGGGGTGACAAAAAAAAACAATCAATTCTCACTTATATCATTTAGAAAACTGCCCATTCATGGTTGGAACTCAGCCGCGACGCAAATTTCCATAGTTAGATCTAATCTTCACATTTTTTGTCGAGTTTTGAGAATATGGTAGACATGTAGCTGAAGGGGGTCCACCGGAGCCAGCTAAATTTTGAAAGTGGTCTATGAGAAAAAAGTCTGGGAACCTCTGGTGTAACATAATTTTTTTTTTTATACAGTGTACCAAAGAAACGTATCAGCATTTCTCTTTATATCTATTTATTAAGGAATATATTGTAGATTATAATGTAATGTGGGCAAGACACGTTTATTGTCAAATAAACTAGTAGTTGTAGAACGGTATTATGGCCAATAATTATGGATAATGTGTTTAAACTATATGTCGGAGATTCCTGAGGCGACGCCACAAGCGGAGAGTTTAAGATGGTTCCTGTTTGCATACAACACCATCTAATCACTTTCCTTGGAAACGTCAAGCAGTAAGCTTGACTAGCAGCCGTGATGTGTATGAGGTTGCGAAGACGAAAGAAGCCTTTCAGTCGATAAGAGAGAATGGGGCATGGACGAGCAGATTCTAGAGAGAGCGTTCGAAGAGAAGACGTGTCGAGTTAAATACATTTGCAGCGGGTTAATTGTTCACATTTACATTGTAGCTTTGATTATTATAGGAATATAATCGTGTACTAGAAGGATCGAGTCTCATTTCTTGTTTTCGGCTATTTCTGATTATGCCCGCATCCCCGAGGAAGACCCCGACATCAGAACTGCGATTCGACTTAAACCTAGTTATTTCATTCTGCGTTATTCTGTGATTCATTTCATTCATTCTGTGATTCAAGTTCAATAGATGGCGCCAGTAGTTTGTAATGACAACCTAGAGAGCAAAGTGTAACTAGCTGTCGCTTTACATAATACATATATATAATATGTTAACTACAGCTTGTGGTTTCAATTCATTACATAATAGGGGATCGGACAGTAATCAGATTAAAATCTAAAATGTACTTAGACAGAAAATATATAATTTTTTACGATTATTTATCGAATAATAAAATTTAATATAATTCATTTAAATATTTTTAAATGAAGAAATTAAATTTTATTATTTACAATATTTTTAATTTATACTGAAACATCAATCACAGTGCGTGACGTCATTTGTGGGCAATCATTGTCTTATGCCAATGCAGCTGTTTTGTTATGATATGACCACAAATGACGTTACGCGCTCTCAGATGAACTATCGTGGCGTTTTGGCGGCATTTTCAAACAAACAATATTAAAACATGATTTTGAGTACCTAAAAGGCTATAAATAAATAAAATAGTATTTTTTATGGGAATAAATATCCATGAAGATTAATTTAAAATACTTTCTGAAAATTTGTCCGATCCCCTATTAACTACAATTTCATCGCCTGTATAATATATTAGCTTGTACCCGCGATTTCGTCCGCGTCTCTTTTTTTAAGGATTGAAATAATAAAAAATTCAACACCCTACAGAAATATATGTAGGCGCAATAATTTATTTAATCTTTATTACTCATATATCTCTGATTGTATTTCTGATGATCAATCGGGAACTATATTTTTTTCTAGGTCGGTTGAGTTGAAAACGTAACAAACAAATATACAGACTCACTTTTGCATTAATAATATTAGTTATAATTGTGACTTTTCGTACGAAGCAAGGATAACCCACTTTTCTATCTCATTCTATGACAGTGTTTTGTTAACAAGGATAAAATAGCGCCGATAGCGACTTTGTTAACGTTTTATTAGGACATGTTGAAAATGTTACCTTATAAGCCCTCGCCTCCTTGTAAGTCAGAGTGTCTGAATCCCGTTGCGTGTCGTGATTATCAATGAAAACTAAAGCCGTGTCACTTGGCGACAGAGCCCAAGGCTCACCCCAATTCACCAGCCACTTGAGTGGGTTGCGACCGCGGAAAGCACGTTTTAATTCGGATCCGACCTAAAAATTATAATATAATATGTTTGAACGGCATTTTGGTAACCGTGCATCTATATTTTAGGCTTTCGATTAACTACATCTAGGATCTGTCATGTTATGATTCCTCACATTCAACTTATTCATCCTTTTTTTTTAACTTTAACTTTTTTAACTCAACTTTTTGGCGGCATTGTAGTGACTATATATTCCGTAGTCACAAAGTGGGTAGTTGATTTCATGTTACAAAATACCATCTTGCAATAACAGCATTTATGCTGTCGTGTTTCGTTGCGTATTTAAGTTACAACAATTTGACAAATATTTTTTAGGTGTATTGGACATATGATATATGATAATAATATGACACAAAATAGATGACCTTCCATAAAAGTTTAAAATCATTATTTAACACAAGCAGCTGTGCCCGCGTTGAAAAATGAAAAAATGAACACTTGAGAAAATATCTGACATATTGATTGCTGTGACGACGGTGGCGCCCCGCCACGGTGATAGTGGTACCGATTTTTTTAACATTTTTAGACGATCCCTCGGGTACCTATCATTTTACCAGGATAAAAAGTATCCTACCTGTTAATCCAGGTTATAAACTATCTGTGTGCCAAATGTCATTCAAATCTGTTGATCTCTTTTTTTGTTCTTGAGGAATAAACATCGAAACATACAAACTTTCCCATTTATAATATTTTATAGTTAAAAAGCAGGTCAAGATTATTAAAAAAAAAAGGATTCTTATAAACTTAATTGATTCCCTAATAACTAAATAACATAATCAAACCGTGACTAAACAGAATTTCGCATACTTTAGACTTACTCTGAACTCCGTAACATCGCCATATAATGTGTATTCATCAGGCTTGATGGCTTCATTCCCGTAATAAATGACTTCTTGATAGATGTACGGCTTTTTGTTAGGTAGGAACCCGAACTCTGTGTTTAAGTTACGAAGTCTCTTGTAAATTTGTTTAAGATCTTCGGGCCAAATGTGTTTCGCTGCGTCTATTCTAAAATCATGGATGAATTTTAAACAATGCCTTTCTAGGAGTTAGAACAGAATACAAGTAAATATAGTCCTTCGGTTAAATCTGTCCACGTGACATTTTTTTAGGAAATACAAAGTAACTAAGATTTGTCAATATTATAGACTTTTGACGATGTTTCCAGGTAGGATTTTTGACAGTGCCTATCTATTTATTATTTTTTCATGTAAACATTTAATCGACAGTCTATAGTAAAAGTTATATTCTTTTTAATATAAGTTATATTCAGTTTAATAATCATTCTCTATATCCACAAGAAAAACAAACGCTCTTGGAAAAATTTTCTCCGACCATGGCCTTTTTCAATACGTTTAGTAAAATATACCTAGTTAATTTAATTTTTTCCAATTATTATCCTCAATGTTTTCTTTGCTCTAATATTACCTTCACTATTAAAATAATTCAGGTGTAACTGTAGAAACTTAAGTAGGTAATAAACAAATCCACATTGGTAACAGCTGATAGGCATAGAAAATTATTATGAAACTAAGATTTATTACAGCTAAATGCGGTAACAAACGGTTTTTGGATTTAACTGTTACTAATTAGTATGTTAGTTAAGTGTCAAATTTAAGCAACAAACAATCTCCCCAGTATGTAAATAAAAACGTTAGTGCCACATCTTTGAAAGAGCTAAAATTAATAAATAAATAAAATTTGCTTTTAATTACTCCAAACACTTGAGTCGGTATATACATACGTGTTATATACCTAATAATTATACATAAATCCGAATTATTCAGACACTAGTTTGCCTGAATAATTCCAGTGGAAATCGTGTAGGATAAATGTTGTTGATAAACAAAAAAAAATAACAATAATAATCCAATACAGTGAAAATAACAGTAATTATTTATAATTTTTCAAGGGCCATTTTCGAGGCAAATTCATTCGATTTTCTGTCAAATGAATTAGTGGGAGATTATCTTTATATCTTTTAGATATATTTTAAACACAAATAGAGTGAGCGACATATGCATTAGTAACGAAGAAGTTTTCAAAGATTTCAAACAATGCACAAAGTTAAGATTTAGTCTCACATTTGCGGCTTTTTTATAAATTACAAGCAAGTAGCAAGCTACATAGAAATTAATATACCTGAACCCTGCTACACCAAGTGAAATGAGGTAATTTAGGTAATCGGTTATTCTACCACGAACATATTCTAAACCGTGATTTAAATCCTTTAAGCCAACCAAATCGCAGCCCCGCACCTTAAAGATATACGCATGAGTTAATTGGGGAGTTAGTGGATTAGGTAAATAACAAGTAAGAAAAAGAAACCACTTTATTTTCAAATTAAGTCCTTTAAATGCCCAAGGTATACGGTTTAAGCTTCATTCAGATGTACAGACATTACCAATTAGTTCTTCTATCGAAAAATTGGGAAACATGGTAAGCACGTGCACGTTCTAGTTTGCCAGATGGCGTCTGTTCATTCCGGGTGCGCCGCGCCGTAGATGTGAAAACTGTTGTTTGTGCGGTGTCTGCCATACGTTACGTGCTGAGCACGCTACGTGCTGGTAGATCTGAACGAAGCTTTAGCCAGCTTAAGCTATGTAAGCGTAAGAGAAAGTTTTTTACCACATCTTGTAAACATCGACGTTTATGTAAAGAGTGACGGTATATGGTTACAGTCGACTATAACACAAGAAACGTTGTAGATGCTACAAGTACTCTGCCAACCGCAGTAGGATTAAGGATAAGGGATTAGGAAGGGATAGGGAAACCGGAAATCGGCTACTATTATCTCTTTATATATAAAAATGAATCCCTATTTCCCTTGGTCACGGCATCACGCGCGAACGGGTAGACTGATTTTGATTCAGTTTTCACTAATGGAAAGTGGAATAAACGGGGAATGTTTTAGGGTATATAAAAATCGCACTCCGGGCGAAGCCGGGGGCGGGTCGCTAGTCTTATATATAAAAATGAATCCCTATTTCTCCTGGTCACGGCATCACGCGTGAACGGATAGACCGATTTTAATTCGGTTTTCGCTAACGGAAAGAAGGATAAACGGGGAATGTTTTAGGGTATATAAAAATTGCACGCCGGGCGAAGCCGGGGGCGGGTCACTAGTTATATTATAAAGGAGAGATAACGGATCGTTTCTTTATATGTGGTGTATAATCACCGGAATCACTATTTGAAAAGTTCTTTCATTATTCGAAATTTAGGTAAATACTTTTTTCTAGACACAAGCAGGGCCTGATTTACCCACAGACTATTCAGGCTTGAGCCTAGGACGCAAAACCCGATGGGGCGCTGGATAGCTTCGCAAGCATCACTTATTTACAGAATAAAATTTGGTAATTTGAAAATAGGCGCGTAAATACTAACATGAATTCAAAACAATACGCGCTCTTCCTTCTTCCGCTTTCGTTGACTGACTGTGATTTGAAAATTTTAAATTACTTGAGCTCTCTTCTAAACCTCTAATTGAATTAGAGCTTAGAGCTTGTAGTTCACCAGACAAATATTGCCCCTCTGTCAATTTTTAACTAGGTCATGGATGTCTAACTAATGTAACCATCTAGTTACCATAAATAAAACAAGAAGATGTGACTGTTAGAACAATATAAAAAAGTCTATTTTCACATATGCGAAAACTTTATCTAAGTATCCGTTTTCTTTTTACGTCTGCTGAACAGATTTAGATAACCTTGCGTTAGACACATGCAGAACAGGTCTCGAATTGGGGGGAGGGTTATCCATAGTTAGCCCAAGGCTCTTAAAAATCTAAATCAGGCATTGGACATAGGTTATATATTATGTATACTAACTTCACCAAAAAGTCGAATTTAAAAAGATTTAGAAAAAATAAAAGGATCAAATAAGAATTATACAGAAGTTCATTAGTTCATTATAAAATTAAATATAGCGATACAAATTGTTCAGTGCCATCTTTTGGCATTTGAGTGAAGAGTAGAATTTCAGATAAGCGGTGTTGGTTATAGTTCAATTATGAAAACGTTATAAGTAATAAACAGTGTGAAGCTAGGAATATTATTGAGACTTATTCCATTGAGGTTAAAGGGGTAGTAAATAGGTATGTCAACGCTTACAGACGTTCAAACGCTTGCAGAGCTTACTGGGGACTGCAGCTGGTGCTGCTATAGGCACACGAAGACGTTGAAATATATAAAAACATCAACATTCGTAATAAAAAAAACATAGACCACGTCACCTTCTTGAATTTATTTGTATAGGTTTTACCTTAAGCCAGCTACTCCGAATCGTATCAATTTGTTGAAATACTTAATTATCTGGTCACGCACATATGTCATGGTTTGATTCAAATCTTTTAATCCTACTAGTTGGCAATTGCGTACCTGTTTTCGAACAAATACAGTTTTAATCTTGCCGGACGACAGAAGTATTCGTATTTACGCATTTTCGCACGCAAATACTCCAAAAATTCCACTGCGAGTTGTGATTTTTCCTCGAAATTTCCTCCTTAACTATTTATCAGCGCATGACATGCATATATCAAGCATAAATAGGCCTATATTGCCACATTACAAACGCAAAGTTGTGTCATGAATCATTATTATCGGACTTATCGCTCGCTATTGACTTTAAATAAATAAGTGCGATGTAGTAAAAGATATACATAACATATAAGCGTAACATATAAGTAGTAAGAATGCCCGAATCTCATGGTAGGTCCCATGTCTGTCTGTTTCGATCATACGGCTCATAGCATCGATGTTTTTGTTGTTCATAACGGTAGACGGGCTGTCATCACGAAATTCTCCACTGAGATTGAAACGACCGTATTTGAATTCTGAAAACCAGCTATAAATCTTGCTTCATCGTAAAAGCCAAAGTCGAGCGAAGTACTCCTGAGCTATCAAATTAACACTTAATATTATAGAAAATCATACTACGAATGTAAACGCGGAATTTTTGAAATAACGCCATAATTTAAAAACAAGTGACAGTCAGATGAAATAAACCAAAGATGTTGTATTAGTCTGCAATTATCTTTGAAATAAACTATATTCTACAGCCAAAGAGTTCCATTTTCAAATGTTGTAAATACTTTTCAAATATTGTTTATGTAAGTGGCCAGTTCGGGAAACATATCGCGTGCTCTATGTAGAATAAATTTATAGAATTGTGTGTGGAACTTTTTCTATTATTTAAATTCTGATCCAAAATATCTTACTTTCGCTGCTTTTTGCTGGAGACATATTGGATTCATTTTTTACTTTCAAGTGTTTGTTAAAAATAGTTTCGGATTATTTTTGCAACGTCTTTAGGCAAAACGGAAAAGCTAACTTGAGTCATGTAATGAGAACTTACCTCTGAAGCGTTGTTATAATTCTCGACGATGCAGTAAGGATGATGGAAATGTTCAGCAGTGTATGGAACACTTGGGTAATCGTATTTCCTAAAGTCGGCAGTACTTCCTCCGGTGCCGATGTTCTCAGTGTTATCACCGGTCATATGATTTACAACGGCATCGGCATATATCCTACAATATAAATTTTATAATATATCTAGGTAACCAAGATTTAGAACCGTAATGTTTAGAACGTTCTTTGTGGAACGTTTATTTTGGTTCTCCGAATTTTTTTTTACAAAAAATGTGTATTTTTTATAATTTTTCAGTGAGGTTTTCACTGATGTGTTTTAGCAAGCTTCTTGTAACATTTAGCGTTTGTTTCATTTCAATCGGTTTACAAACAAAATAGTTACGCGCTATACGAAATACTACGCGTATGCATTTGCGGACTCAGCTAGTAAAGTATATATTATGTATATTTGTACTGAAGATTTTGTTTTTGTTTTAAAGCGAAAATCTTTGGAACTAGCAAGCTACCTATCACGATACAACCGCTAGGAACAAAGCCAAAAGATAAAAGTTAGAAATAACGAAAAGCTAAGAAAAACAGAGAGACTGTCGAGAAGAAATGAAATGTTATACCTACGAGATATATCTCATCGTCCCGCGTTTTTTTATGCTACTGTATTATCATACCTGACGCCAACTTTATTGCATCTCCTTGTCATATTAATGAAATCGATCTGATCACCCGACCGTGTTTCCAGTTTGTAAGACATAACTTGATAGCGTTCGTACCATGGTCGTTCACCATTTTGCAAATGGATGATGAGATTCTCTGATGGTGGTGAAATCTGTAAATAGGTTACTAAGATGGTTCATGACATTCATCTGAGAGCGCGTAACGTCATTTGTGGCCATATCATAACAAAACAGCTGCATAGGCATAAGACAATGATTGCCCACAAATGACGTCACGCACTGTAATTGGTGTTTCAGTATAGATTAAAAAATATTGTAAATGATAAAATTTTATTTCTTCATTTAAAAATATTTAAATGAATTATTTTAAATTATTATTTTTTAAATAATCGTAAAAAATTATATATTTTCTTTCTAAGTACATTTTAATCTGATTACTGTCCGATCCCCTATTCGTTGTGCGGTTATCCCATAACACAAGTCTATAAGTGATTACTTTGGGGACCATACAATTAGTATTTATAGTTTTGGCAATTTATTTTACTTATAACATTCCAGTTCACAAAAAAAAATTCTCGTTATGCTAAAATACTAAGAATTGAAAAAAAAAATTTTTAATAGATAAGGCCTAAGTGAAAAGTTTATTTTATTGTAATAATTAGATACACTGCATTTTCGCAATCATTTGGGCGGCCCGTCTGGCGGCAGTAACCACCACCTTACAGAAGACCACCGTGAAATAACAACATGTGTGCTGTTGTGTTTCGGTGAATAAGGGATGCCAGAGCCCATTTCCATATCCCCTCCTAGTCCTTTATCCTTTAGTCCCGTAATCGGTAGCGCAGTTGCAGCAGCTTTGGCGTTGCTTGTGTTAGGCCGCCTTTCCACCTGCAAGAAAACTTCCGCAAGTGCGAGTGTAAGTGTTCAATATAAAACTGAGCAAGCTGCTGTCGGACAGACTGTCGAACATTTCTCGCGGAAGTTTTCTTGCAGGTGGAAAGGCGGCCTCATAGGCGACGTTAGCCACCTACCATCAAGTGGACCGTCAGCCTGTCTGCCGATCTTAACATTAAAAAATAGGTCATATTGAAAAAAATCTGTAAAAATAATTCAAACAAAAATTCTATCATCCTTCTAATCTAGATTAAATTATTTAAAGGTTACATTAATTTAATAACGAGACTACTAAACAAACTTATTTAAATTTAATATCACATGTATAAGAAATTTCACTTGAAAACTAAATTTTTCAAACTATAGTATTTTAAAGTTTCATCTAATAATAAAATTCATTGATTTAGTTGATCTAATAAGCCCAGATTACCTGAACACCACCGAATCCTTTTGGTCCTAGAAACCTTTCGCACTCCTCGGCGATATCGATCCATTTCCACTCGAACAAGTGGACAATGGTCGACCTGTCCGGCAGTTGGTTAGTTCTGTCGTGATGATCACAATATACCGAAGCAATATTCAATATAAAAAGTATTTGTAGTAGCATAATTAAAGCACTGAAATACAAAAAAGACTATCTGTATATTCAAACATGCCAGAATAAACTGGAATTACTTCAGTCGAGTTTCTGTTCCAATTGATTCTTGCTTTACAGCAGGCGCGGATACATATGGGGGGCGCAGGGGGCGCGCGCCCCCCCCTTGACGCAGGCGGTCCAGCGCCAAGCGTGGTTCACGGCAAGCGGAGAGCGTTCCTCGCCGCCTGCGCCTCCCGCGTCATTCGAATAATTGTACTTGCATAGGAAGCAAGTATTTGCAAAATATTAGCGCCCCCCCCCCCTTAAAAAATTTCTGTATCCGCGCCTGCTTTACAGAGACACAAGCTTAGAGAATTGACAGCCAACTTTTAGGAATAAGGACTGAAGAGGCACTGGGAGAAGAATATTCAAACAATATAGTATTTAGTTATTACAATTTAAGTTTATGATGACCACTTTTACCACCCACATTGTTTTATTTTTAAGGTTGCCTGGAAGAAATCGCTATAAAGCGATAAGGCCGCCTCTTGTACTATTACTTGTTGTTTCTTTCTTTTTATTTTTGTTTATGGTGCAAATAAAGAGTTTTAATAATAATAATAACCATCCCCCTAAAAAACATTACCCTGGACGGTAGATCACTTGGCTCGCGGGTCGATTAAGAACGCAATTACCTGAGCGTCATAGTGTGAACTGCAGCATCATCACCACCAGGTGGCTTGGTACCGATAGAGCCCTCTGTGGCTCAGAATTCGGCATCCGCCGCTGGTGGTCCAAGAAGGTGCATGGACGAGTTATCGAGCACATATGCAGAGAACACCTCTCCTTCTCATTTTGGCTTTTGGAGGGAGAGAGGAGTTATAATGAAGGTTATAATTATACGAAATACATAGGTAATGTGTTAACTATTAGTAGATATAGGTGCCTATCCAGTCCTTTTAAAAACGAAATCTGTTCTAAACTTCAAATATGAAAACAGAAAATAAGTTTAAAGTGTTATCTTGGCAAACATAATCATTGCAGTTAAGTAAATAAGATTAATTTTAACGAGCATGACTAAGGCGGGTGATAATTCTTTTTTCTCCCTTTTATTTCGACAAAATAGTCAAATGAATAAATTAAACCTAGTTTAATTAAATCATTACAAAATATGTAAGTAAACAAATAATTATCACTGTCAATATTGAGATCTTGAAATGAAAGTTTTTATTTTATATCTATAAATATTAGGTAAAAGATTTCTAAGACAAACAAAATTAGACGCAGTTAAAAATTATGTTAGTCGACAAGTAAGTAACTGTCGTTACCACAGTTCTAAATCCGCTTTGCATGCATCAATTGAGCGTTTAAATAATTTCAAACACATGCTCAATCTTATTATAGTAAATTAAAAAACTTACCCTTTTTAAACTACACGTAAGTTTCCTCAAACCTTCTAACACTTTCAGACGTCAACAAAGTATTGGCTTTCTTTTGAAATATAGCAAAATGAAGTAATATTATAGATTTTATTCATGTAGGTAGGTACTTAACAAACAACTTCCTAGGAGTTCATATGCAAAACAACTGACCTAAAGAAATAGAGCAATAAACACGTTACGTAAGTATACGTTTATACATACTTATATTAATGTGTATATAGGTACCTAAATATCTTTTTCCTTATTGTGAATGCTAATTAGGGGAAAAATAATAATAAAACAACTGTAAACTATATTGTATCTAACTGTTTATTGTAGACAATATATTTCTTAGAAACTTACTCAAACTAACTCACAGAAGTAAGAGTAGATAGGCATGTAAAAAGTTAGAATAAAAAATAACTTTAAAAATAGAACAGGCATTGTTATCTCTCTCTCTCTCTCTCTTTCTAAGTGCCTCTTCAGTCCTGAAGGTTGGTAGTCTCTTGAATCTGTCTCTATTAAGAGCCAACTGTAACAGTTGGTCTACTGAGAGAATTCTAGTCCACTCCCGAAGTTTTTAGTAACGACTTCCTCCTTCGCTCAGCGCGTCTCTTCCCTTTCAACTTACCCATCATCCTTAGTGGTTCGCAATATAGTCCGTATAGGTATATGTAGATATACCTCGTATAACCGAAAAATTCTTTCAGTAGGTAGCTCTCTAAAACTAGAAATTCCTTATAGTGTAATATAACTTGCCTAGCATTAATGCTGGTTGATCTATAATCCATTGTAGGTAATCTTTCATAATAGGTACAAGTGGAAATATTTTAGTTCGTGTGTGTTTCTATTTAAATTGTTTATTTGAGCCTGTAAATTTCCCTAAAATAAAATAAATATATTAATAATTTACCCAATATCGTTTTTATACGCTCTATCTATGCTAAATCCATATAGATCAGGGTTTCCCTAACTAATTTATCCCCCCCCCCCCCCCACGTAAAGGCAGAAAAAAAACTCTTCACAGAGTTTTTTATACAAAAATCTACTGAATGAATTCGAATGAGATGGATGAGCATGCATGTTTTTTAATCATTAGCAATGTCAAGTTTATTTCTGTACTTACTTTGTTTTTATCACTACCACTGCAGAAAATCTTGTTTCACACAAATATGTACTGGAAAAAGGTGGACTTAATTCAAATTTCGCGGAACAATATAAGGTCCTTAGTCTTATTAGTCTTATTGGGGAAATCTTCATCAACAAAACTTTTGGTTTTATATGTGCACATTTATTTCATATTCAAATATTTATATATATATTATAAACTAGTTCATATAACATAACAATACAATTAAACCTAAACGAAAACCATTTTTATGTCCCTATCCAACTTCTCAAAATACACTTCTATCAATACATTTTGTTTTTTTATTCTTTATTCTTTTTGAACTATGAACTATATAAAGTTTTATATGCCAGTACAAATTCTCATCTCTAACATCCCCTCTGAATTTGACTATAATAAAACTTTTACTTTGTACCAATACTGACTATACTTCTAAATCTTTAAATATTAAATCTAAATCTATTTAATAATTCATGACACTAAAACATCTTCATTAAATAAAATACTCATCAAACATCCCCTCTGAATTTGACTATATTAAACTTTTCCTAAAACCCCAACTGACTGTACTACACCAAAATAAACTGACTGACTGTACTTCACCAAAATAATCTGACTGACTGTACTATCTATTCACCTATAATATCTATCCTATCCATCACATACATTACTCAATACCTATCTTCAAATACATTAACACAAACACAACACTAATTCTTACAACAAACTAACCCCCTAAATATAAAAACATCACCTTCAAATATTCAAATATAAAAACACTAATTCATCATATAAAACACTTATGTTCTCCTCGAACTTCATCTTCACCTTATATGAAGATCATCATCAACAACATCTCCACCTTCAATTACTTCACTATATAAAACTCCTCTATCTTTAAACTTCAAACCATCTCTTATTTTAACATTTTCCCCCTCGAATCTATAATCCTTTCTATATTTCTCTCTTCTCACCAACTCTCGATATTGCTTTCTAATAGTCTCCTTCAATACAGCCATCAGTCATCAAACTAAATTTCCTGAATCCTTTCGTAAATAATTTTTATCTTCATCAAATCTTTCAAAATATATATTCCCTTTTCCTTTATATTAAAATTTTCTGTTTAATCATTTTCAAATTCTTTTCAAAATCAATTTTTAATATAAATTTTTCACAAAAATGTCATCGATTGTCAAATCAATAAGTTTTCCAATTTTCGTAGCCATCTTTTAATCTTCCTTTCTTGATATATAATTTTCTATACTTTCTTCATTAAAAACATTTTCTTTCCATAAAATTTCTTCTCTATAATTTACGCAGTGGTAGCGTTCCTGGGTCCATGACCTCTTATTTGGGGAAATCTTCATCAACAAAAACTTTTGGTTTTATATGTGCACATTTATTTCATATTCAAATATTTATATATATATTATAAACTAGTTCATATAACATAACAATACAATTAAACCTAAACGAAAACCATTTTTATGTCCCTATCCAACTTCTCAAAATACACTTCTGTCAATACATTTTGTTTTTATATTCTTTATTCTTTTTAAACTATGAACTAGTATATAAAGTTTTATATGCCAGTACAAATTCTCATCTCTAACAATTAGTGGCCCACGCCCTCCACTTTGAAAACCCACGATATACATATATACTTTAAATTTAAAATCAAAACTTAAGGTTAAGATAACAAAACCTAATTTAAGGTCAAAACCATGTGATTTACCTTACCAGTACCACAGGCAAGATTATATCTTCAAATTTTTCTCTTGATTAAGTACCTATGTACTTAAGGTACCTTTTATACAGAAAAAGTACGCGGACAATTGCTAGTGTTTATGATTGTGGTGTGTAATTTATTTTGAAATAAATCAAGTTCTGTGGCTCTAGCATGAGTTTACGATACTACCCTCGCTAGCGGGAGTGTAAAACATTTATATGGAAACTTTACAATTTGACATTGACAGTTCACGATTTTCCATACAAAAGTTTTACGTTCTCGCTAGCGAGTGTAGTATCGTAAACTCATACTAGAGTAGAGCCTCTGGACGAACGGACAAGCGCACGGATTTTGTGATTACATTTACCTATGTAGGTAAATTCCACGCAATGTGCAGGTGTCGGAACCGTTCTTGCACTAATGGCACACAAGTATGCGACGTAGGTATATCGTATAACCATCTCACGTTGGATGTATGTTCGCAGTGTAGGTAAGCGTTTTGCGTACCACCGAGCACAAAGCCAGTTTTTTTATTTTTTTATATTGAGAGTCTAACTCATAATAACTAGTTTTATGATAGAACCAATTGGACAAATAAAGTCCAAGTAGTTCTACTGCATAGTGGACTTGAATAATGGAGCATATCCTAATTGTTCTACTGCTATGTTCCATTGTTTTTTTGGACAAAAAAACAACGGGTATCAGTTATACTACTCAATACAATAAATTGTATCTATTTGTCCATCTAGTTCTGCTTTATACTTATTTCGCAAATATTAAGGATTCTAACACAACACTTGAACAACAAACGCACGCGGTTAGAGTTGCGGATATTGCTCGGTAAAACAATTTGGTCAGGCTCCTTTAAAATTATTCGAGTCCAATCTGTCATATACTCTGCATTAGAATTACTTGGACTTTTTTGTCCAATTTGTTCTATCGTAGAATAAATAGTAGTACTTGTTGGACTAACTCGACAAAGACTGACGGTCAACTTAGATGGTAGGCGGCTACCGTCGCCTGTAACACAAGAAACGCCACAGGAGAAAGAATTGGGAGAGTATAAGTAAATGGGTTTACTCACACACAGCACATGTGCTGTTATTTCACGGTGGTCTTCTGCAAGTGGGTGGTTGGTGGAGTAGTGTTCGGTGATGCACACTTGACCAGAACACAGTAATAAAGTATGATTTTTGGTAAAACAGACACGCTCTTTGAAGTTTCTTTATTAGTAATTTGTATGTTTTATTTGCTGTAATATTGAATGTTGACATAACATAATTATGTCAATATATAGGAACTAGATTTTGCCCGCGTATTTTTAATACTTAGTCTCAGTCTGATTAATAAAAAAAGTTAAACAAGTGTTCAACATGTGTTTTTTATTCATTGACTGGTTTTACTAATAAACATTGTATAAATAAGCTTAAGAATTTAAGAAATAGAAGTAATACTAATGTTTTCAGTGTATACTTAATATGATTAAACTGTTTTTGTTCCGATTTTACGTATTGTACCTAGCCCGCGTTGACGATTTTGACGAGCCCGTTGGATAAGTGGTTAGGGTGCTTGCCTTAACGCTCTGTTCTAGGGTTCCCGGGTTCGATTTCCGGCAGGGTCAGCTTTAAAAAAATTAACCTTTCAAATTTGGCTCTGGTCTGGATCTGGAAAGTAATGACAAGACAAGGCACACTGCGTTTCGCAGTCATTTGGCCAGCCCGTCTGGCGGCAGTAACCGTGAAATAACAGCACGTGTTCTGTTGTGTTTCGGTGAGTTAATAAGGGATGCCGGATGCCAGAGCCCATTTCCCTATCCCCTCCTATGTGCTGTACATTCAATATGCTTACCAAAAATAAGAGGGGGCGAAAAAGAGTAACAAACAGAATACAAAAACCTCTTTATTATGTTTGGTCTGTACTCTATGTCTGTTCACGCTAATCTCCACAACTACTGAACGGATTTTTAGATGCAGTTACTTATGCCATAGATAAAATACTACTTAACCAGTATAGATGGTCACTCACGTACATTGAATCCGTACCCTATCCAATTTCGCTTATATCTTGATGCCGCCTGTGTAGTTTGTCGCTTATTTGTTGTCATTAAAAATCCGCTAGAGTCGCTGCAGTCGACCATTCAGTCAATTCTCATGTACAAGAGATGGCACTACTAAAATTTATTTAAAATATTAAAAAAGTGGGCACGAACAACGATAAAAGGGCCGTATGAACGGTATAGGTTCTGTTCTAAAAAATAGGGCAATAATATCATACATAAAAGTCACAGATTAATGATAAAAGTACCTCTCAGCAACGTCGCCCTCTAGTTATTACCACGATAATAAGGAACTATAACTGCGTGATTGAATTTGTTGGTTATAATTTTTAACAAAATACACATTAATGTTAAATTCGACTCTTAGTGACATCTAGGGAGTGGAAATCCCAATATGAAATTGGCTTCAGATCGTTATATGGAAGTTGACCATCTATACTGGTTAAGTAGTATTTTATCTATGCTTATGCTAAATACTTACTCATATTAAATTTTACTGATATGTCGATATTTTAAAATAAAAATATTAATATCGATTTCGATTCTTTGAAAACATCCCTAACTAAAACAGTTGGACGTTTCGTTTGGTGGATATCATTTAATAAATAATAAACACATTAAGGAGACCTCAAAAATGATACAACATTTGATGTTTACCCCAGAAAAGAGAAAAACAAACCATTAGATTCAAAATCTCTGTAATAACAGCTGCTTACATGAACGCAAGAAAGTAAATTTAAAATACTATACACTAAGTTTCGGACAGAATTTGTATCATCCTTCAAACGATTATATGTTAGATCGCGATAGTAATCGCAGTCTGAAAACAAATAATTTAAAAAAAATGAGGTGGCAAAGAAATTGAAATTTTACGTACGTATTTATATTTTGAAAAGAAACGGCGATTATTTGCAATAAACAAAATCAATAGAAGTCCAACATCATATCACACACCGAAAACTAGTCAAAAATATAAAGAACTAAAAACGAAAACTTATTTAAATTTTTAATCTTTTTATTTTTTCGACATAGTTATTCCAATTTAAATAAAGAATTATTTCATTCTTGTATTTCGGTGTATAATTTTGCATTAGTTACCAACTATGTGTGTTGACATATTTAGTTCTTTATTGATCACTAAAAACTAAATTGAAGCACGCAAAGTCGCTATCCGCATAGGTACGTGCTCATACGCACTGATTAATATTGTATTTATCCCCATTTTCTTTAGACGACCAATGACCATCCCGATCTATTTACATGGCTTAGACTCACACATTATAAATCACATATATATTTCAAAGAACATTCGTATACCGAGTACATATATTTTATGCCAACTTTTATGGAACATCTATTATTTATATTCTATACACTGTTTAGGGCTTCCAACACAAAAAATGCGTACCCATTAATTCACATTTACGAATTAAAATCATGACTGATTAATTTTGTGTTTAAACATAAACATTCTAATTGCATATTAATACATTTCCATTTCAGTTACATTGAGAATTTACATACATTAAGAAACTGAAATTTTATATTCTGAAATTATAATAACATATGGAATAAATAGTTATTTCATACACTTTTTTTCTTCGCGGTTCAATAGGTAGTGTAGCTTTGGACTTACGATATCTAAATGTAATAAAGATGCGAATGTGTGTGGAAAGTCTTTGAAAGTTAACCACACAAATATTATATCGCAGTGTTAAATACACAATGTAACTATCATTAGACGAATAATGAAAAAAAAAGCTCTTGTAACATAGCAGGCACAACAGACAGTAAATATGTTAAACATTAATTTCTATCCACACATCATATAAATAAAGTCTGTTTGTAATATCAAACTTCTTTTTACATGTAAATACAACAGAAACCAACAACAGACAGACAGGACAAATTGAAGAACTTGTATGTTAGAAAATTTCTGAGCTCACCGAAAGCCACTCTGGGCACGTATTATCCTATACCCCGCATACAATCAAAATTCTGACATGTCATACGTCTACTGTATCTGATAAGCCCCGGATGCACGCCGACCGGACGTCAGAAATAAGTCCGATCAGAACTTCAGAGGGCATACTCTCTTTGCATTTTGTCCTAGATCTCGCGTATGCCTATCAGAAAAAAAAGAGTATGACTATCAGAAAAAAAAGAGTATGCCTATCAGAAATTCTAATTCGATAGAAATTGAAAATTTTCTCAGGATTATTTCTTATTTTCGCGTATTTCACGTAAGATTGGATGTCTTGTAATCTTCTGCAATTGAGAGAATGAACCCAGTGTCGACGTTTCATTTTTTTGTTTATTCAGCAAGTAAAATAACACCGCTAACATTTTTCTTTTCCTTTTTCCTACTCTTTATAAATACTCAAGACTATACCAACGATGCTAGCGGTTAGTTGCGAAGTTTCTGATGGTAAGCGGGGTAGTACTGGCGGGCTTTAGAAATTTTCCAACAGATAAATTCTTACATTTTACGGCCAGAAGACTGAGCTTGTCCAGGCTAAAAAGATTCTACACGGCACGAAATCGCCACTCGCACAGTCACTGAACTGTGTACTGTGTAGTGTAGTAAATAAGAGCTATATTCTATTTCTATCTTAAAAACTACGCATCGCGCCGCTTTCCCGTGTGAATTGACCTTTAGACATGTAAGTATGATAGCGTAATGATATATTAGGTAGGGGAATAAGTCTTTTCGCATACATTATGTGTAACTTGTAATAAAATCTCCTTGAAATAAAATCTGTACTATTTGTATCTGGCTGGTATTGATGACATTAAAAAGGTTACATTTCAATAAAAGAAATAAATTAGTAAAAATTTTCCAGCTATTTTTCATTTGTTTTTCTTTACCTCAAAATGAGTGAAACTAATGAAGAAATTCCATACATTTTAAAAATTTATTACAAAAAAAAAAAAAAAAAAAAAAATGCAACGCAAGCCGCGAGAAAAATTTGTGACGTTTATGGACCTAATGCAATGCCAGTAAGAGTAGCACAAAGTTGGTTTAAGCGTTTTCAATACGGGAATTTTCAAGATGCACCTCGCTCTAGTCGCCCTGTTACCGATAAAATGGAAAAGTTGTACCATGTTTGAAAAATTGGAGCAAGATCGGCATATCAGTAGTTACGATATAGCTGAAGAACTGGGAATTGGCCACAAAACAGTTTTGATCCATTTGAAAAAAGCTGGGTACACAAAAAACATCGATATTTGGGTGCCACACGAACTCACTTAAAGAAACCATATGAATCGTGTGTTATGAATATCGTGTGTTACCTTATGAATCATTTGCGATTCTTTACTGAGACGTAATGAAACCGAACCATTTTTGAAGAGATTGATAACTGGTGATGATAAGTGGATCACGTACGACAAGAACGTGCGAAAAAGGTTGTAGTCAAAGGTCGGTCAGGCTTCAGACTGTGCCAAAATCCGGGTTAACACGCAATATGGTGATGCTGTGTGTATGGTGGGATTGGAAGGGCATTGTTCATTATGAGCTTTTACCGCCGGGCAGAACCTTCGATTCGGATCTCTATTGCCAACAACTGATGAGATTAAAGCTAGAAGTTTGAGAGAAAGCGGCCGGAATTGATCGGAATGCAAGACCACACACATCTTTAGCCACTCAGCAAAAAATAATGCATCCACTATGTAGCCCTGACCTAGCACCTTCAGATTTCCACCTGTTTCGGTCTCTTCAGAATTCTTTAGGCAGTGTCAGTTTAACATCAAGAGAGGACTACCAAAACTACTTGTCGCGTTTTTTTATCATGTCACTGTCTACAAGATGGCAACGAATCATCGAACAAAATGACACATATATACTGTAATTAAATGTAAATAAACTTTGAAAAAAAAAACAAATGTCTTGAGTTTTCATATAAAATGCGAAGAAACTTTTCTTCCGACCTTTTAATATCAACTTAAAAATAGAAGACCATTACTCCATTCATTGTTGGCACTACGAGTAAGAAAGTAGAAATCAACGCTTACCTACTAATTATTTTTGGTAAAGAACATCACAAAAAAAACGGGAATCATATATGTTATATCTTACGACAAATACATATTATCCTTCATAATAAAGTGCAAACAACATAAAGATTGCACTTTAAATATAACTATGTACTGTACATATTATATATTATATACTTCGTGTCAAATCTCCTATTTAATGGTGGCAGACTGACACTTTCTTTTGTATAGAGTTGGTCCTTCTCTTATTCTCCATAGTAACAAATAAATCTGAAAAATTAATATGTCAAAAATTCTATAAGAATTTAAGTGGGGGGCGAAGAAATGTTTTGGCATATCACATAGGAACATTCCTTCACAAACCAACTCTCAGCTAGGAAACACATACGACGAACGACAGACAAACGATAGATTTTCTATGATGGTAGAGTTGTACCGAAGCACATTTATGCATATTTAATTGACACAGACTGTACTAGCTAAAATATAGGTTTAATTTATTACACATTAAAACGCCATACATAACTAAATTAAAATAATTATTCCTTTGAATGAATTATTAAAAAAAACAACACTTTTTAATAAGAACAATAATCCGAAAAGCGATTTTTTCAAGTCTTCAAAATACACAATATTCTAAAAATATTTTTATAGTTTTTACGTTAAGATAAATTTGGCTGCACTTCACCAGGTACTTCAGTCTTTATCATACAATCTTATTAGTTACATATATTGTTTGTAAACTTAAGAACACTATAATAGTATAGCGTATTCTAAATGTTACGAACCAAAAAGTTGAAAAAACTCGAATAGTATTCTTACATATTCGATACCTTTTGTTTTATTTTAAAAGAAAACGAGCAAACATTTTTTACATAACAAAAAAAAATTGCTATCACATTAATGTTTACAGGTGTCTCTATAAAAATATATTTTCCATCTATTACATAAACCGTCATTTATCTACATTTAAATACTTATTGTGGTAGAAACAAAATTTAACAAAAAAAAATGTTAAGTCTTATTATTCCAAATTGGGTTCCAAAAACCGGTGATGAGGTTGACTAGTTTGCGACATCTGCAATGACCATTTTATGCTGACGTGGGGGAATCTTTCCCTCCATTCTGCCACCTGAAAACCAAACATTCGGTACAATATTTTATATCAGCGACAAAAGCACAACAAAGATTTATTTATTATTACACAATAGGGAATATGCATCTAATTCAAAAAAGGCTTAAGTATTTTTTTATCAACATTTTTGGTTTAGAATTATGTCTATGTAAATATTTTTTAATATTATTTCTTTTTCGTTAAGAAAATAATTATTAAAAAATGCAAAAAAATTGGGGAAAATTCAAAATATATGTATATTCAAAAAACGGTCCATTCGAATGTGACGTCAGTCTATAAAATGTCAATAAGCGTGTAGATTTTTGTGATTTTTAACATTTGATTGTTATTGTAGACTGTGACGTCAAGACAAGCGCGCCAAAAGGGCGGGTGTTTAAAGTGACCGTAGCTGTTAGTTAACTTCAACTTTTTTTTTGTTGCCAAATTTCTGTTTTTTGGCGCTGAATATTTTTATGGTTATATAACGATATAACTTATCGTGTGAAAATATTTTTAAAAAATTACATATTCCCTATTATATAACCATTAACATAAGGTTTACGTAATTATAAATATCAAAATTATTTTTTGTATATAGTACTGTTAGTAGTGACGGTGTACACTCCCTTACAAAAGACCACAATAGATATTATGTGCTTTTGTGTTCCGGTGAGTGAGTAAGGGATTCCAGTGCCCGTTTCCTTATCGCTACCAAATTCCTTTCAATTAATCCTATAAAAGATCGTCAGCTCACTTGCAGCACCTGCGACGTTGCTTGTATTATAGGCGACAGTAACCACTTACCATCGAGTGGACCGTCAGCCTTTCTGACGACCTTTAAATAGAATATACTCGTTTCTATCATAAAGAAATATCACTTGTTCCATATAAGCATTTGGAAATAGGTTAACTGTTTAATTTGAACGACCGTAATTTATTTCTTCAATATGGCGTCGTTTTGAAAATTTCGTTTTCAAACTTTAGAGTTTAGGCAAACCTTGGAGTTGCCAGTGAATGTGACAAGGGACAAAACCTGCCTGTTCGAAGCGGAAAGAAAAGAAATTCGGCACCTATCTTAATTTCTTTTTTTGTTAAGAACTATCTTAGTTTCGTTAAGAAAATCAGTTATAAAATAATTATCAAGAAAAAAAAACTAACATTGATTTGATTTATCACAACTTAATATACCGTCACGTAACCGTTAAAATAACAAAACAAAACAAAAACAAAAATCAATAAAAGAAACTTACATTTTGGTGTGATAATTGGTCGCAAAAACTGATGTCCAAGAGTCTGAGATTCTTGCAAACCTCGAAAATTCTGAAAATGATAAAATTACAAATTTAAAAAAAAACTGTCAAGTAATATCCAAAATATTGCACTTTTATAGGTTTGTATTTTTTCGTTTTGAAAGTTTCTAATTGTTAATTTAAGTTAAGATCTTAAATTAGCATGTGTGTTTTATGCATAGTGTAATATATATACATATTATATACTTACTATTTATAAAAAATACATAGTATTTCTCTAATGATATATACATATATTCTCTATAAAGAAATATATATACATATATTTATAAATACTATTTTATGTCAAGCTTAACAAGGTGCTGTGTATTAATTGTATAATTGTTGCCATTTTAATGGCTTGAACCAACCGCTAGAATACAATTTCAAATGAACAACTGAAACAAAATCTGAATAACAAAATCTAGAAAACGGTTCAATAATTCACCGAATTTAATTATTGAGGTAATATATTGATATTTGACCTGTGTGTACACATATTTTTTGCTGTTCGCGATAAAGAATTGCATTACTTCTAACATTAGTAACCAACATATTAGTAACTGGACACTTGAATTTATCACTAACTCATACAATTCGTATTCCTTGTCTACTTTTCAAATGATCAAATGTTATTTGAAATGATTATGTAGTTTGCCTGATCCATTGAATTACTGTCTAAACTGCCTCTACAATAGTAAGCGTCCACAAGTGGACTCTTTTTAGCGGTGTCCAAATGTAACATTTAAAAATTTGACACCCTACTTCAAATGTAACAATCGTCGATGAAGATTGTAAAATACAATTATCTATGTTCCGCAGTACAAGTGTTCTTGATACTTTTTAATATTTTCTCCGTTCAGTTGGTTAATTTTAACATTTTTTTTGTTACTAAATTTAAATTTTTCGGCGTTGGATATTTTTTACGGTTATATAGCGATATAACTTATCGTATAAAAATATTGAAAAAAAAATGTGCATATTCCCTATTAGCATTTGTTCCCAAAAAAACATAATGTTTTTTGGCTAATTAGTAAAAAATGTGAAAATACAATCCTAAAATCCTAATCTTGTCCTCGTGGGAGGTCGGGACCATCTTTTTTTTAATACAGTTGCTCAAAAAGTGATGTATAGCGTTCGGGGTGTGGGCTATTACATACTCGTGCCTTTCCCGAACTCGTGCGTTCTCTTTCCCAACTGTCAAAATAATGTCTATTAAAAAGAAAAGCCAACCATGAAGTTTTTATGATTCATGCAAATACGTATATTTCTAAAAAGAAGCTACTAATTTGTCTCAATATCAGATTTAATGATTTGATTGAATGAGTTAGGTTAGGTTTCATTTCATTTCATCTCATTAAATTTCATTTTCATTTCATATCAATAAAAAAATTCTACTGAAGTCTTGGCTGTATGGGCATAGTTTCCTTAGCCTACCAGAATGGGTGAAGAAAAAAAAATCTCTGCTTATATTCTACGGTTGGCGCCAATTTCCAGAAATTTTCTTTGCGAGTTTAGTTGTTTGTTTTATTAAATTGCTTCATTTTTTCGCAACTGTATTAAAAATAGTCGTTCAGTACACGTGCGGAACCGTCATTGCAACTTGTTCCGACTGTCAACCTGGCGATATGGTAAGATATCGATATGAGACAAAAAGTAATAGAAAGGTAACTACAATACTCTCATTTTGTGATTTTTAAATTAACAAATGGCAGCGTGAACGTCGTGTTAAGCGTCACGTATAGCATTGAACAGACCGTAGCCTAAGAGGAATACATACGCATTGCAGAGTTCAGGTGTGACGCCGCTAACGCCCAGCAAATCTATCTGTGCTATATTGGGCGTCCGCGCTATTAAGGCCCGCAAGTCCCTGTCGCTGACGCCTCGTAACGCCCCCAAGAACAGCTTGCGTAAAGGTTCTCCGTTCAGGCTCTGCAGCCATTCTCCCGACATGCCGGCTTGTAAGCTGAACATAATTATATCACATTTTCATCTACAGTATTGATTTACGGACAAGCGTAGTGACAGGCACTCAATAAATATGTGACAAAGTCAATTTTATTACAACAGATTCATAGTATTTTGCGTATGAAATATGGGCAAAGAATATTTTATTTTCAGTTTTATTTACTACTAGCTTTCGTCTGCGACTTCACGGTGATCAACTGAATAGTTTAGGAGTTCATAGGATATAGACATACATACTACACTCATCGACTTTTATTAGAAGATACAATTAAAATTTGTGTAGAAAACATAGGACAGCGCTTTTTAATTTATAAATAAACTAGCTGTTGTCCGCGACTCGTCCGCGTTGAGAAATAAAAAATATAACACTATTGATGGTGCCATCTATTACACTACAATAGAATTAAGTGAAGCGGCGACATCTATCGGATTGGGGCAAAACTGCTCGATGATAAACCTGTGCATAGTATGTTGCAATTTGCGAAACTTCGGAACCTTAACGAATTATACACATATAGATTCCTCGGGAATTACTCTGTTGATAGATGAAAATCGCATGAAATACCGTTAAGTAGTTTTTCAGATTATCGCGAAAACGAAACGCGGCAGGGGTTTTTTTTTGTAATATGTAAAGAGGGTATTTAAAAATAATGAGTAACATATTACATGGGCTAAAAAGTCCTGGGCCTAACACATAAATGGAGCTAGTTTTAATTGCATTCACCTCTTTTTCAGTTAGTACTAACCTTCAAAAGACAGCTGTTAAAATTTCATGATATTCTATTCATTAGTTTGTGAGTTATTGCGCTAAGAGTGACGCTAATTTTGTTATTTTCAAAACAATGGATGAAAAACAATTTCGTGTTTTAATTTTAGACTGCTTCTTGATGAAAAAAAATACCGTTCATGCTATCAGAAACAACAATATAAAAATAAAACCTGCTCCCATATCCCGCAAATAAAAGATAAGAACTACAAATCAATTAGATAGATTGAGTACAGTAGACGGGAATCCCACCCGTTATTGTATGAATGTGGACGAATGATAGAAAGAAAAAAGTATGCGGAATGGAAGAGCGAGAAGAATTAATGCGAGAACTAGTATGAAAGAGAACAGTAGACACAGGCTGCGGTTGGCTGACTTCAAACTTGGTCGGAGAGACACGTCGTAGAAGTCCAAATGAGGCGGTAACAACAGAAAACATCAAAACAATCCAAAAAATCGTTTTGAATGATCGAAAATGAAAATGCGTGAGTTAGCTGGCATCGTAAAGATATCAAAAGAAAGTGTTAGCTTTATATTGCATGAGCATGACTATGAGAAAGCTCTGTTCAAAGTGGGTGCCGTATTTGTTCATTGTTGATCAAAAACAAGAACGTGTTAATGATTCTGAGTAGTGTTTGCCCATGTTTAAACGTAACAAACCGGAATTTTGGAATCGATATGTGACAATGGATGAAACATGGAACCATTACTTCACTCAGGAATCAAAACGATCGTTATCTGAGTGGACAGCAACTGGTGAACCTCGTCCAAAGCGCCCGAAAGCACAACAATCGGCTGGAAAGGTTATGGCCTCGGTATTTTGGGATGTGCGTGGTGTGATATTCATCGACTATCTTGAGAAAGGAAATACCATCAACAGTGAATATTATATAGCGTTATTGGAGCGTTTGAAGGCCGAAATTGTAAAGAAACGACCGTTTATGGCAAAGAAAAAAAATGTTTCATCAAGATAACGCGTTGTGTCACAAGTCAATCAAAACAATGGCAAAACTACATGAATTGAACTTCGAATTGCTCCCACATCCACCGTATTCGCCAGATTTGGCTCCCAGCGACTACTGGCTGTTCGCAGACCTCAAAAAAATGCTCGCCCGTAAGAAATTTCGCAAGAATGAAGAGGTTATTGCTGAAACTGAGGCCTATTTTGAGGCAAAAGATAAATCCGTTCTATAAAAGTGGTACTGAAATGATTCCGTTGCTCTTGATGGAGATTACGTTGATGAATAAAGCAAATTTTGAACAAAAAAAAACCGAGGCCCGGGACTTTTCAGCCCATGCGTTAAATAAATTGGTAATACCTTGCACGGTCCCACACGTCAGTTTCAAAATGGCTGCAAGACGGGGTGTCTTGAGGTGACTGAGATGATGATGGCATACTTACTTGCTTTTACTTTTATTATATCTTTGGATGAGTGATAAAATAGATAAATCTTTTCACAGAAACTGGTAAGTCAGCGACAAGAGATTAAAATAAACCATAAGGGCCACTTATTACAATGTTAAAATAAAAAATCTTAGATGAGATTATATTTTGCCATATCTCGTCACATAATTCTCTGCCGCCTGAACTAAGTCAAATAATAAATTCGCCCATTAGTACAACAAAAAACTGTGTTCTAATTAAGTGGTAATTCTAATTAATTAATTAAATACTGTATTAATACGACAATTTAGGACATATATGAATCTCCTAAATTGTCGTTTCGGGACTCATTTCAGACTAAGAAAAACACAACCACGTGTTGTTTGTGATATTGAATTACAAATTGTCCATGCTAAGCATAAACCAAAGAAAATTTAAATTTTACTTTTAAGCAGGGTTCGAAAATTATATATATCCGATATTCAAAAGTTTGATATTATATTCATTTTGTATGAAAGCCATATTATTATTTTATTGTATTATTTATGTATACTATTTGCATATTTGTTACATAAACATAATAAGTTATTTAAAAAAAACTGAAATGTTTTTAATGTTTTATTTATTTAGGTATTTAAAATCAGACAAATGAAGCCAAAACATAAAATCTTCTTCTAGATCAGACAAAATCAACTAAAAAAACATTAAACCTTTTTATAAATTCTAATTAGTCAATAGTCATACCTATATTCAGGTAACAAAACAATAAACATTACAAATAATAACTTTAAAATATAATCAAATAAGTCTTTTAGATCAAATCAGTTGTAATAAACTGTTAATTATCAAATAAAATAATCAAATATGCCGTATTCATATGCATGCCGCAAAAATGCAGCACAAAAAAAACTTACTCTTTCGTAACGAAATTTTTCTGACACGACTGACGCCGTTAACAGAAGTGTTGCCATTTATGGATTAGAACTTATTCCAACGCATATTTTAACTCTACTCCAACGCCATCTACATTTGGGAAGTAGAAATACAGTAACAAACGCCAAAAATATATAAAAAATTTAAACCATTTTTGTATTAATATATACTATCATAGAAAATCATTTGATATATTATATCGGATATATTATATGTTTTTAAGTGACAGCGATAAGAGAATTTCCAACATTGTGAAATATGCATAAAATTCCCTGCACAAATTGCTTTTCATAAAAAGATACTTTATAGTGAGCGCGACCAAAATGCAACAATGTGTCGACCTTATCAAAAAATATTCACAATTAGAAATCAACCCTGACAACTAGGAAACTGGACTGAAAATAGCTTACCACCAACCAACATCTAACTCCTGCAACTTGGAGCAGTTGGCGAGCTCCCGTAATCCGACCGCTGTCAAGGAATATGACTTCCAAAAGTCCGCCGAGATTAGGTTAGGGCAGTTTCGTCCCAATGCGTATACGACCTCGTTCATTGCCGATATTGATCTACAAGAACCTGAAAAACAACATTATGTTAGCGCTAAATCCCTCTCGAACAGACAATTGAGACAATGTTATCTAAGGTCTCAAATTGGGGTGGCTCGAACCTTGTAAAATTCAACCCCAGTAAAACACTAGTCTGCAAAAAGGCTCCAATTGGAGCGACATCTAAATTTCAGAGCACTCCCCTTAGAATATCTCAGAACATTGCTATCCTGGGTGTGTGGACATAGCAAACTTATTTTATAAAAATATCGTTCATACATTATTTCCTCTCTCTAGATAATGAATGTATGCCAGTTTATATCATCATTCATCATCTATTTATTTGCTGAATATAGGTTACAATGATTTTACAATAGATTTTTCTCGCTACATTCTACCCTTCGAGGGTGTGCAAATATTTTAAGTAGGTACATTATTTTAAATGAATAAAGCTAATTAATATTACTAATTATTACAATAAATTATCTGACATGTAATCTTTTATACTATAATAGAATTTGTCGACGAGTAGTTTCTTCGTTTTCTTCTTAAATAAATTAATATTGTTTAATGTTGTTTGGAATTTTATTAAATATAACTGGTGCTTGGCAAAAAACACTTTTATGCATCAGGGCTCTATGTGCTTTTCGAATGCATAATCTGTTGAGATCTCTTTGTTCTCTTTTACTATTATCAGACACACGCTTAAATAGGTTAAGGTTGGCTTTAACATATACAACGACCTCATATATAAAAAGCGATGGAAGTGTCAGAATTTTATACTTTTTAAAAAAGGGCTTACAACTATCTATAACATTCAATTTAAACATGTCTCTGATACACCTCCTTTGTGCTTTAAAAACAAAATTTCTGTCTGTCTGCACAGATTCAACAAGTCCGTAATATGCTAATAAGAGTGCATTAATGGTTAAAGTGTTAGTTAATTCATGCAGGGCATATGCTTGTTTGCTTGAACGTTTTCTGACACTTTCGATATGACATTTCCAATGTAATCTATTATCGATTTCTAACCCTAAAAATATACTGTTTAATAACTTACCAAGGTTAATATGTTCTAGTTCCGGATTACGCATAATGATGGCGATCGTTGCCATGGTGTGAATGCTACTCCTGTATAGATCTAACCGCTTCAGTTTTGAAAGGTTGCTTAGGTAGGACCATTGTAACTTATCATTGGTCACTGAACGCAGGCACAGCTCTGACATGGAAATTAAAAGCAGACAAATTCCAATAAGATATACATGAATTTATTTTTCGAGAAACCAACAGACAGGCTGACGACAGCAGACAGCAGTATAGACCAGATTGCAGACAGCAGACGCTTAATGTGAGCTTATTTATATACGTAAATACGTCTTACTTTGCCGAACTGAGGGTAAGCTCATCAGTCCGTTCAAAATTGAACGGACGCGTACGCAGCTCCAAACAAAACTGCATTTTTTTTATGGACAAAAAAGCTGAATTGAATTGAATAAATGTAGTTACTCCCTTATGTTTTATTATATTTATATTAAAAAAAAATTATAAGTTGAACGGTAAGGGGGCAGGAGACATAGTAAGGAGAGCCGACGGCTGCTGGGGCCACCGGAAGGTTCTCGCAGGCAGTGACTGGTTTCAGTCCGGAAAATTAAGACTGAACGAACGTATTATTAAGTAGTGTTAAAGAGGATGGAAGTGCGCTACTAACCTTGACAGGTATAATGATAAACACTGAGGAGTTAGGGAAATGAGCTCAAAGCGCTATTATTTCACACGGTGGTCATACAAGACTATTCTTATAATTACTGTCGCCAGGCGGACTTCGCAGTTCAAAACTGCGGAAAGCTGTGTATCTGCCTGTCCCTACTGGCATTCACATTTAGTTCCTTGCCACGTGTTAATGGCAACTTCCAATTTTAATTAGACCCTGGGGTACCTGTGTAAATATGTTTATATGTTAATATTGTTATTGAAAGACCATCTATGGCGACATTATAAAACGAATATTAAAAAAAGAAAGATTACGATTATTGACTGAAATACCTATCAATAATTACTTTATTAAATATATAACATAGATAAAAAAAAATGTGAGTTCTGCTTTCCAGAAGAACAAAGTGTAAACGAACATAAGAGTAAATACCTTGTAAATTGACAGCGAAGGTGAGTGCGTCAAAGACCATGTTGTTAACAAAAAGACAGCAATTCATTCTCAGGTGTGTTAAATCCGCGGAACGTTTGACGATGAATCTGAAAACAATATTTTTTATATAAAAGGCGATTACATACCTAGGTACTGTTTAAAGCATTAACATTTTCATGGTTCTACAAAACTTTTTTTTAAATCTATACTGGGTATTCAAATAGAAATATGAACAAAAATATGATACAAAAATCAGAAATGGTAAATTTTTATACTGCTTAACCAGAAAAGCAGTTATGCTTCGCATCGCGGCCGTCACGCGACTGGTAGAGAAGTTGCCTTGGATTCCTTTCCTACCAGTCACAAGTCAGTAAGCTTGAGGTTTTGGTTATTTCTGGCTAAGCAGTATAAAACATTATTTTCTACTGTTTGCGGAGCCAGGGGGGTAATATACGCAAACATCCTAACAATTTACTTACTTACACCGGTACGTTGTTCACATTGACATACTGTACCTACATGACGACGACAAGAAAGACCAGCGATATCGATTACTGTATGTTCGAGCGAGTACCGACAATGGAATATATGTACGTACATAATATATCCACTGGCAGATTTCACTTGGTCGCATTAATGTATGAAAATTGTCGATAAAGCTTTCCCCATAGATTTGGTGAGTATTAATGTAGAAATTAAATTTAAATATTATCATTAATTTATTTTGTAATACTTCATTTTAATGTCATAAAACTGGTTATAGAGCACAAAAAACAAAAATGGGGTGCGACTGTGTCGTGGACACGGCCGTGTGTTTTACGTGAATACGTGTACGTTACGAGTAAAACGAGGGCGGAGTGATAAGTCTAGTAAAAATTAAACAAGGAGTAAAATAAATTAAATTATTAATATTTATTTTTCAACGTAGTCTCCGTGTAGCAATTTAGTCTCAATGCACTTCACCCAGCGTTTCTCTAGCTTTTCGATCCCTTCCATAAAATACGACTTAGGCAACCCTTCAAAGTAAGCATTGGTTTCGTGCATGACCTCTTCGTTGGAGCCAAATGTTTTCCCACCAATTCGGAAACAGAAAATAGTCACAAGGGGCTAAATCTGGCGAATACGGTGGGTTAGAAAGCATCTCATAGCGCGACTCATGAAGTTTTGCCATGGCAATCACGCAGGTGTGCACTCGTGCGTTGTCTTGGTGGAAGAGGATTTTCTTCTTAGCCAAATGTGGTCGTTTTTCACGTAAAATTGTGTTAAATTGGCCAAATGTTGGCGTCGCAAAGCCAACAGCCGGTTTCAATAATTTTCATATCAAAAAATCATAAATAAAATAGTCAATAAATAAAAGTGACTTATCTTATCTTATCTTATCTTAGTGGCTATTTCTGTCTGCTAGAGTACCAGTATCACTTCGTCCATTGCTGAAATATTGTGATCGCCACGTGAACTAAAGCTCTCTACCTATACCTACCACGTTAAGGAACTGTAGTACTTTTTTGATAGAGGCATTCTTCACATCTTCACAAGCCATTGTGTGACTTCCTAGGATGTGACTGCGCTTGTGCATCAGGGGGCCACATTCGCACAGGATATGCATTGGTGTTTCTTCTGCCTCATGGCAGAAGCGACACTCTCCCGTACTAGTGAGCCCCATTACTTTTAGGTGCCTATTGAGGCGGCAGTGCCCCGTTAGTGCCCTAGATAGCATACACAAATTGCTCCTACTAAGCGACATAGCCTGATTTGTCACGTTTCAACTATAGGCTTTAATAAGCGCTTTGGAATGGTTCAACCCTGGCAAGTTAATCCAGCGTTGGTAAGATTTAATAAAGCACTGGTTCCATATGGTCCAGCGAGCTATTTGGTAGGCCGCACATAGGTTCAGGATCTATTAGCCTACCTTTTGCGCCTAAAAATAAAAGTGACACTATTGACTACAGTTTTTTATTTATAATTAAAACGGGAAAAACTTACTGGGAAATGTCATGATCTTGAAGCATGTGATGACCTCCACACCATGATATATCGAATTTGTTTAGGATCTTACATCGATAAGATAGCATTTTCAATAGCTGTAAAATATAACAAGATAAAGGTCCGTTTATATCTTAAGACAACAAACGTATCGGACATGTAGCGTGTCAGACAAAATAACATTATTTCATATGATATGAGAACTTATTCATATCTAGCGTAACGTGTCCGCTCAGACGCCATCAGACACTGTCCGCGCATGGACGGCATTCGCTGAGAATTTGTCTGAGCCAAAAATCGTGTCTGAACGTATCTGAGGGCCTGTTCCTTAGAATAGGAACCGTGCAAGTAACTGCCGGCGGAGAGCGACCGCTGAGTTGTCTGTTTTTGTCTGATATGGCACGTTTCTGGTACACTAGATGTAAATAAACTGTGTCTGACGATGTGTTTTCGGTACGTGTCTGATACGTTTCTTGTCTGAAGATATGAACGGACCTTAATTAGTTTATCGGTCAAACAAAAATAAATGTATGAGTAAATCTAGGCAAATATTTTTCAAAATTAGTGTTTCATACAAAAGATTTGTGTTACTTTTTAAGCAATTAAATGTTCGTATTTTCATACAGGTCCGACAGGTGTTATTGATGATGTTATGTTGATGTTAGGTGGCTAACATCAACATTAAGAAGGGACAGAAAAATGGCCTTACTCACTTATATTATTTTTGTTCATATTGATATTCTAAATATAATGTAATTTTCACTTCTCATGCTCTGAAAGTGCTCTTTTGTGCAGAATATAGGCTGCACAAAATCGAATTTTGTGCACAAGTGCATTAACGTATCTACTCATAAATGTATCTATATTAAGGCAAAGAAAATGAGCCATACAGCCAAACACAATACGAAGTTCATAGATAGAATTTGTTATTTTATAATATTTACTTAAATTTATTTGCCTTATGTGTTTTTTAAGACATAAAAGATATTAAAATTTAAATTCAAGTATGGTAGGTTATTTAATTAATTTAAGAAAATTATTATTACAAAATTAATTTAATAGTAGGCTGTATAGGTCTGCAGCCCAAGCCAATGTCATAAGATGTCAATGTCAATGTCGTAAGATTTAAAAAAAAAGCGGCGGGAAACAGCTCTTGTTTTGTCATGCGTTTAATGTTATGTTATGTTATACTACTATTTTATTTCCTCGCAAAGTGAAAAGCAGAGTTTATAACTCGTCCACAAAACCATTTTTATCCACAACGAACGAAAATGGTTCGTTTTATGCACTTGTTGTAAAATCTACTATTAAAAAAGCATTCATATTCTTTTTTAATAAGTTTCAACTTTAGTAGGCAAAAAAGAAAATAAATAAATGAAATAGAACATAAAACATCTCGCGTTCTGAAGCAATACGATATTTTTCGAAATTAAAAGACTTCGAATCGCTTATCACGATGGTGCTGATTATTTGTTATTTATGGAACAATCGACCAATTTCTGTTTGCAAATATACAACTACTAGCCTTTGCCCGGGACTCTGTTATTTTGATGTGTAAACTATATTATGAAAACTATTTCAATATCAAACATCCATCTATTAGCATGTGCTGTTTATGTCAACTTAAATTAATTAATTACGATCTGTTTACTGTCCGCCATTGAATATCATAGTTAATCAGAGCGAATATAAAACATAGGTACGTCTCTGGAGGGCAGAGAGAAACAGAAGCGGTCGATGAGAGAGATTGTTGTCCGTGTTTTCAGAATTACAGTTTAATTACATTAGTATGGCAAAAGAAAACACAACTTAAAGGAGTTTTCATTAATGTACACTGAAGTAAGGGGTGTTTATAACCTCATCCTCCGCAGGAGAAAGCATTAAATTAATACTTTTGTGACTGATTGATATTATCACAAAATAAATGATTCATACAGACGTCAAAATAATAATAATAAATTTGGGAAAATATAATAAAAATATACATACCCCCGGTCGAACACAGTTCCAGTAGGGTCTAAGATCAATGCGTTTATACAAAACTGAGTCTGATGCCAATCTGTTGAAATGTTTGTTTACTTGAGCGACCCGACATAACGACTTTAGATCCAAATATTTTAATATGGCCAATATTGTTTCATCCTGTAATAACGACATTACACTCTTATTACAAAAAAAAACATGTTTAGCAGTTCTCAATGTTTGTCCATAATCGACTTATTTTAAAGTTTTGCATTAAATAAAAAAAATACTCTTTCGATTTTTAATATTAACAGAGGCTTATAATAGGTTGGGGAAAAAGTTTATTCGCATTTAATATGAAAACTCAAGACTTTTTTTTTAATTTATTTACATTTAATTACAGCATGTTCGATAACTTTTTGCCATCCTGTGACATGATCCCGTTGCTGTAGAAATTATTGGACTTCTGTAGTTTTGGCCTGGCCTGCCTGGCACACTGCACAGTCTGTGAAGTCTGATCGAACTTTTCGCACGTTCATGTCGTACGTTCATCGCCAGTTATCAATTTCTTCAAAAACGGTTCGGTTCCATTACGTCTCAATAAAGAATCGAACATTCAGTACACGATTCAAAGGTTTTTTCAGTGAGCTCGTGTGGCACCCAAATATCGAGCTTTTTTGCACACGTATCAGACGCTACACACTTATTTGTCCAACTTTTTTCACACAACTCTCTCAATATTGCTATATCTTATAAATCCTAATATTTAATTACAGGTGTTACCTACATAAAAAAACTAAGAACTACTTTGTACTAACTATCCCACACTGCCATCCTATTCATTCATCTGCCCCAGATGAATGATCTGTGTGGACCCAAGGCTTCATTAGATCGACTGAGCTGGTCGTATTAAATGGTCCTTCACCATGAGCAACTTTCTCCAACGCGTATCTATCATTGCGTTTCTTCTGAACAATCTTGTAAGGTAAAGCTTACTTCCTTGGGAAAATTGGGTTTTTCTGATTGCAACTAAATCCCCTACATCATACAAATTCATTGATTTTATCTTTTTATTATAGTATTTGACATTCTCATACTGTATAAGACACTTTTGCTTTCGTTCTAAGTGTAGCTCTTTCTCGACATAGTTTTCGATGGTTTCTTCCTCGATCAGCTTTAAAATCTCGTCTTCTCCGTGTCTTAATTTCACACCAAAGGTCTCAAAAGGTCGAAAGGCAACTCGAAAGGTGTCATACCAATACTTCGTTCATAAGTACCGTTCAAACATCTTTGTACGGCAGCAACTTTACGGTACCAAATGGTTAGGTTATCAATGCTCAAAAGTTTGCTCAATACTCTATGTTTGCTCAAAACGTCAATAATTATTTGATGGATTCGTTCTACCTGACCATTCCTCTAGGCTTGCCAGTTATTATGGTGTATTATTATTATTATGTCAGTTATTATTATGTTATTAACGTAGCTTTCATATTTTTCTCTTTCTAGTAACTTCTTTATAAGTCTGATATGTGTATCTTCATTTTGAGATTTCTCAAATCGAGCTGTGGTCTCCGTAAATATTAGACAAATAGGATGTTTACTTAAGGAGTCGGCGTGTTTTAGTCTAGTGTCCGGTGGGTGTTCTATCTCATAATCGTACTTTTATAATAACAAAGCTCAGCGAGCAACACGAGGCGGTAAGTCCTTTTTTGCAGAACAGTCAGTTACTATTTTAAAGTATTTAAAATTTTACTATTTCAAACTTAATTTAAGTTACTATTTTAAACCCTAGAAAATAAACTCGAATCTTCTTTATAACTTTCGCGACCGCAAGAATTTCTAGATCATAGCTATGGTAATTTCCCAAGACTTTTGTAGTCTTCTTGCTCATGTAATGAACTAGATTGTTTTCTATGGATTCTTTTCTACTTATTTGCAGAAGCACTACTCCATATCCCTCTGCTTGCATCTGTATGCGCTTCTGTTTCCAAATCGGGGATGTAAATGTGGAGTACATGAGTATTACATAATTCTATTTTTTATTCTATGAACGCTCTCTCACATCATTCATCAAAATCCTTCTTAAGATCTGTTAGCGGTTTTGCGATCAGGGAGTAATTACGGATAAATTTTCTGAAGTACCCTGTCAAGCCAAGGAATGACTAGCGACTTGATATTGGTAAGTACTTTAATTTAAAAACGGCATTAATTTTCTCTTTGGATTGACATATTTTATTATCACGGATGGTATAGCCTGAATAATCAATCTCTTTCTTCATAAAATGACATTTCGCCCAATTAAACTCATGGTCTTCAGCTCTTACAAAAATTGCCTTTGGCCTTGACATTGCTTCGTCCTCAGTCTTGGATGGTATAATCAAATCGTCTAAATACGCTAATACGATTCCGTTGGAAAGCAGATCTAGGAAGATGTTGTTAATAAATCTTTGAAAAACCGACGGTGATGTACAAAGGCCAAACGGCATCTTTTTAAATTCATTCTGGCCTTGTGGTTTTACAAAGATGTGTATTTTTATGTCTTTATGAACATTGAAATGCATGAATCCATTTTTTAAATCCAAGGTTGTGAATGTCGTAGCTTCCTTTAATTGGTCTATTTGGTCTTCAATCAGTGGTAATGGGAATCTTTCCTTTATTATCTTTTTGTTGAGCCTTCTGTAGTCTATACATAATCGGTATTTTCCATTATTCTTCTTTGCTAGAACGATACGACTTGCGAAATCTGATTTGCTAGATTGTATGTATAATCCTGTTATATCCACTCTTCAATTTGTTCATTTACAATTTGCATTTCAAGGGGGGACAGTCTTCTAGGACTTTGGAATATGGTTGTCTCGTCACTCAACAAAATTTTCAATTCAACATTAATGTTAAGATCGGCAGACAGGCTGACGATCCACTTGATGGTAGGTGACTACCGTCGCCTATAACACAAGCAACGTCAAAACTGCTGCAAGATTAAGGATAAGAGATTAGGAGGGGATAGGGAAATGGGCTCTGGCGTCCCTTACTCACTCACCGAAACACAACAGCACGTGTTGTTATTTCACGGTGGTCTTCCGTAAGGGGGTGGTTACTGCCGCCAAACGGGCTGCCCAAATGACTGCGAAACGCAGTGTGCCCTGCCACTACTTTTTAGATCCAGACCAGAGCTAAATTTAAAAAGTTCATTTTTCAAGTTGACCCTGCCGGGAAATGATCCCCGGAACCCTGGAACAGAGCGTTAAGGCAAGCATCCTAACCACTCATCCAACGGGCTCGGCAAATATTCTGTATATTCGTATATTCTGTTTTCCCTTTCATATTCATCTTTTAAATAATCTTTGTGATCCATTATAAGAGTCAAATGCATAATCAGCTTTGTCGTAATTCCTTCTAGTGTGAAATTTATTTCTACTTCCTTTTATATTGGATTTCCGAGAATTACAGGTACAGATATTACTTCATCTAAAACAATGTCAAGTACAGTTATCAATATTTATTAAGGCTGAAGAACTCCCTTCTGTATTTACTTCACTATTTGCTAACCCCATAATAGTAGTCGTTTTTTATGCACGTTTTTATTTCCTTGAAAGATTTCGTTAAATTTTGATAGACGCATTAGGTTTAAGTCGCTTTCAGTATCAAAATAGGCTTCAGTCACAACATTATCAATCTTAACATCTTTAAAAGGTAATTCATGAGTATTTCTTTTTGTATTCTTAATATTCATAGTCATCATACTTTTCGGACAATCAGGTGATTTATGACCAAACTCATTACATTTAATGCCTCTAGTGCATGATGATGATTGATGGCCTATTTCACCACAATTATAGCATCGAGTCTTAGTTTGCACCTTGGTTCCTTTTTTCGCTGCTTTAGTTTCCTTAATCTGATGTTGTTTTTCGTATTTCTTCTCTTTGTCTTGATATGAGCATAAATGTCCAGCTTCTGTTGGAACTCTTTTATACTTTGTGCACCATATAAAATGATTTTATTGAATTTATAGTCTTGGATGCCATCGATCACATATTCCATTAATGATTCGTCGTCCCCTTTTCCGTGAAAAGCTTTCTCCTTCATTTCCAAGAAATATTGCTGAAATGTTTCATCAGATCGGTACTTTTTTGATGACAGTCTTTTATGTATAGCAGGTGTGTTTAAGCGAGGACCAAATTCTTCGAATAACTCTTTTTCCAGATTTAACCGACTTTTCACACAGCCCAACGATCGTAAAAATCGTCTTGCAGTTCCCTGTAAGTCTTTTGCCATAAATCAACTGTTCGACATCACACCAGCCCATAACCTCAAAAGTGTCTTTATACTCCGCTAGCCATGTTTCAACCGGATACGTGTCATCTCCAGTAAATGTCGTCATGGATTTCTCTATGTCATAAAAGGATACTTTTGGTGTTCGGTGGTAATTTTCGGTCTCTATACCTTCGAAATCTTCAGAAGGCATTTCGACAGTCTTTTCGTCAGTTAGTAAGTCTTTCATCTTCTAATTACGCCGAGCCTTGGGCATAACAAAATTAGTCTTTATTCTTGATTATAAGTCGTAAACAATGGTCTTAAGTACCTATTCATAAAATTCTTACAAGTATATTACGAGTGTGCTCAATTCCCTACTTACTCCTTGTTCTTCATACTAAGTGTGCTCAGTCTTATCCATTGTATTTCTTTACTCCATGGCGTTTCGCGTCCAGTGTCCACTAGCTGATGACGCAATAAAATAAAATATGGCGTCGTTATTATTGCGTAGTTTATTTATGATGCGTCATTAAACTTCCATATTATACACATTATTTCACTGTTCTAAATTCACTTCTAAAGTCTTATACTTACACCTCTTTTCTTAGTAAATTGTTTCTCACTTACACAGTCCGTCTTCATGTCATGATCACTGATGATTGTGGAAATCCCGGACGAGCCCCCAAAAGTTGTGGGATACGGGGAAACAATTAGAACGAACAGTCTCTTTCAAGATCATTTTTTATCCTTTTTGCACGAGCATCACACAAGTGCACTTGTCCAACTTCACTTCACTCAACTCACTCAATGTTGCTATATCTAATCCTAATATATTACAAGTGTTACCTACATTAAAAAAAAAAAAAACAAAAAACTACTTTGTACTAACTATCCCACATATGTATTTGACGTTTCTTCCTCGCAGCCTTTATGATTGTTATCGATTCTAAAACGACGCGTCTTAAAACAGCTTCTTAATATAAATATAATAATTAATTCTTCATGTTATTAGGGAATCCATAAACCATTAATTGCCGATATTTCAATATAATTATTGGCCACAATAGCCAATATTCTGTTGTATTATCGACAATATAAATTTTTAAATTATCCATTATAATGCCCAGTAAATCTTTTATGAGCTAAAGATTTTAACTCAATTTTAACTCATCTTTGAAAATATGCTTCAAGTTTTTGAGAAATGAAGGTCAAGGATATATTCTTTTTACACGATTTCTTAGAATTCTTTCTTTTACTTCTTTTATCGCATCTTTAGTTAGTACAATATTACGTAGGAGGTTGCATCGTTTCTACCATCGACTTGATATCCAACTAGACTCCTAGTACAGGGCGAACGCATTCAGCAACACATTAGATGACTACATCTTATATAATTCCAAGCCCGCTAATGTTCGGGCAGTAACGACCAGAGGCTCTAGTATGAGTTTACGATACTACACCAATACTACACTCGCTAGCGAGAACGTAAAACTTTTGCATGGGAAATCGTGAACTGTCAATGTCAAATTATCAATTTTCCATATAAATGTTTTACGCTCTCGCTAGCGAGTGTAGTATCGTAAACTCATGCTAGAGCCACATATCTGTGACCCGTGAACATCTCTGCGCTCGCTTACTAAAATTATCTATTACTTGTTGCAATGGCTCCTTGTAGCATAAAATGGTGTGGCAAAGACAGCAATAGCTCAAATTTTAAAACCGATGGTATAACATAAGATACATTAATTTTAGTGTAAGCGCAGTTCACCTCAAACTGGTCGTTCGATCCACGTCACTGACAGTGCATCCCTTTCTTTCATAACTAAATATATGATTACATTCCTTTCTTCCTTGATATGGCACGTGTAACTAGTGATGTACAGTACCGGGTACCGGTTAGCGGTCAGAATATCGATATCAGTATCAGTAATTGCATTTAAATCAATGCCTAGTATGGAACGAAACAGGCAGAAAATATATGGCTTTTTCAACTAATTTCCACAAATAAGGAGGTTTTCAATTTGGATTTTTTTGTATGTGTGTTACGTGATATCTTCGCCAGTTGTAAACAGATTTTCAAAATTCTTTTTGGTTCATATAGGGTACGTTGAACGGATTGCTCCATATATTTCAAGAAAATACTTTTACTTTATGTAGTGGAACTCGGTTTTTCAAGGTTTTAAACTATGTAATTATGTTGTAACCTGAACGCGTGAAGAGTATATTAAGTGTTATTTTCATAGTATAATTTATGTAATTTTGCTAAATTAACTACTACTGTTGCAATTTTATTGTGATTCGAATGTATTTAATGGTTTTTAACAATTTCAAAAAATAACTTATAGTTTATTACTACCAACCAAGTTTATTACTACTGGCGGAGATATCGCGTAACATACAGTCATAAAAACATATGGTCGAATTCAGAATCTCCTCCTTTTTTGGAAATCGCTTGAAAATTACAGCAAAAGTACAATTCACTCTGTTTAGTAAAACCTAGATATACTGTAAGTATCGATCGTTATTTTTATAGAAACTAAATACCCCATCCCTATGTTTTGTGTAGAATTTCGTCGTGACTTTGATCGGACCAATTGGCGTTCAGAACTCCGCGCCCGCGCACCTCAGTTAGTTGCCAGAACAATTTGCATTGTGAATAAATAGGTATAAGGCGTCTAGTTGGATGTTAAGTCGATGGTTTCTACGGATATCAATAGCCCGGTACACAAACATGCAGTTTTTACCAAGAATCCAATTTTACTAGCTCCGGATGGAGTAACTAAGTACGAGGTCTAACGCAAAAGCTAGTACTTATTTGTATATAACAAATCCCAGCACGGTGACACTAAATTTATCTGTATATCATTATTGTTATTATTAAAAATAATGGTTATTTTTTAGAATAATCAATTTTAATAGTGACACATTATAATTAGAAATGAGGATAATTATCGTTATAACGAGAGAAAAGATAATGTTCCTAACCATGTAATTAATTAAATCAGTAAATGTGAATTAATCCACTTCATCCCCGAAAGATCGTCCCCGGCGTACCCATCTCTCAAAATAAGGGAAAAAGTCGATATCTGACCGTCCCACAAAAAGTCACGTTGCAAAAGTCAAAGATTTAGAACTTTATTTTTATGTTTTCGAGTATTTAGGACGACTTTTACCAAACAGTTGAACACGTTTTAAATTCTATTTAAGTACTAAACTTGTTTAGCGGTCTTGCACGAGAAGTAAAACGCGAATAAAGAACTGTCAAAATTAAACGGCCAAAAATGGCTGTTTAGCACGCTAAACATACTTAGCATTGGTATGTTTGAGGTTATTTGAACTTCGTTGTATTCTGTATATTCGTATATTCTGTTTTCCCTTTCATATTCATCTTTTAAATAATTGTCACCAAAAATATCCAAATCTGGCAATTTGTAGCTTAATTTGTTGTAACCCAGGCAAAGTTTGGCGAGTGGATGATGCCGACCCAGGTTAGTTCATGGATACAGATTAAAAATATTAGTGATGGGGCATCTGAGATATTTATAGGGGACACGGAATCCAATCTGCCCAAGGACATGCTCGCACTCAAGCTTGCCATTATTCTGTGAAGAAACAGCATATCCTGAATCATACGTCGGTCACGCATGGAATTCGAAAAATTCCAATCTCTGTGCGTATGGATGCCTGTGCGATATACGGTTGCATGAATACGCTAAATAACTCGTGAAAGAGCGCTGAATGCTTTCGACACGCTGCGAAGATACGCTATACACAGGACTCCATGCCACACTAGCGAAGTCCAATTGGTTGCGGACAAGACTAATACAAGATCTTCCGAGTTTTTGTATGCTTGAAACCACGTGAGTTACGCTTAAGGAACCCCAGCATTCGAGCACCAGACCTTACAATTTTATCTATGTGATTGGTCAATTTAAGTTTACAATCAATTTACAGTCTGATGGAAGGAGGTAGTACGTGTGTTCAATTTGCTCCGTATTTTTTATTATTTTAAAACATTCTTTATAAACTTTTTGATTTAAAAAAGGCAGTGAGCTGTGCCTGTTTGTGTGATTAAGCAGCGCAAGTGTTTGTAAGTTGAGAGACTGGTCCGTTCTCGTGCAATCTCTGAAAATTGTGAAACTTAAACGGGATGAAGCGTAACTATGATCACAACTTTTAGATCGCAAAATCTTATTTAAGGCGTGGTTGCTTATGCTGTTGTTTTTCGTTTGTGAACTTTAAAGAAAAAAAAAAATGGTTTGTGTATCTAATTCGAAGAATCTTTCAGTTAAAGTGGATCTGGATGGCATAGACTTTTAATCGGTACCCTCACGCACAATATCTTTAGAAATTCTGAGTGATCTATACAGATATTTCATCGGCTTAATTAACGGCTCGGTTGGCGTGGCGGTTGCGTGGCGTGCCTACCGTATAGTGACGACGCGGTTCGAGTCTCGCCACATTGCACCTTTTAAATTTTTCTTCTTTTATTTTTGTGAATACTGACTTGCGATATTACTATCGTCACATTATTACGTGGCAATATAGACGAGAAGCGAATGAGATTAGGAACGAATAAAATCTACGCAACCGCTTGACTTCATACGCTACGGCTACGGGCTTTGAGAGTGGTACAATTGTGCGCGCAAGGGCCTACGAGTGAATGTTACTACGAACTTGTTATCTCTGGGTGGTAACAATTTTATTTATTTATAATTAATTTATTATACAATGCCGAAAGTACAACGTTCTCCGCCAACAACACCTGTTAACTTGGGCAGCCAGGAATTTGACGGTAACCCTATGGAGTTTGTCAATACTATCCCACGGAATAAAGCCGAATCTCGCAGTAGGGGTGTGGAGAGTGCCGGTATATCTTGCGTTCTGTCGGCTATTGAGGCTTTGCGTAGGGACATGACTGATCGATTTGACTCCCAGCAGTCTGAGTTTGACACGTTTAAGGATACTTTATCGCAACTGCGCTCTGAGGTAACGGATTTAACTGGCAAGTTTATATCAATTCAGAAGGATTTTTGCGAGCAGGTTGCCATCAACAACGAATTACAGAGAGAAGTAACTGAATTGCAGTCTGAGAATACCACACTCCAGGGAACTGTCTCGGAGCTCAGTGCAAAGGTGAATTACATGGAACAGCTGTCTAGAGAGTGCAATTTAGAAATCCAGTGTGTCCCAGAGCGCAAAAGTGAAAACCTACGTGACATTCTGACTAACTTGCTCGGTACTGTATCCTGTGTTATTCCTGATTCGAGCATTCTGACTTTGCATCGAGTAGCTAAGTTAAAATCAGATTCTACTCGACCACGAAACATAATAGTAAAGCTTGCTACGCCGTTAGTTCGTGATAGTATTTTAGCGGCGGTCATAAATTTCAACAAGTCTAAGGCCGCCGACAAAGACAAACTTAACGCATCTCACCTTGGAGTACCTGATAGCGGGCAGCCTGTTTACGTTACGGAACATTTGTCCCCCGCGAACAAAAAATTACATGCCGCTGCGAGAATTACTGCCAGGGACAAGGGCTACCAGTTTGTCTGGATCCGCAACGGGCGCATTTTCATTCGGAAGAATAGTGTATCTCCGGCTTTTACAGTGAAATCGGCACAGTTCCTTAAAAATCTGAAATAACATTATTATTGTTTTTTGTTGCACCGGTTATCTTTTGTTTTTGTACTTAAATTTTGTTTAACTATATAGAACTGTATACCTATGCCATTACGTAATAACTCTAATCTAAATCTTAAAATTTATTACCAAAATGTTAAAGGCCTCAGAACCAAGACCGAAAATTTATATATCTCTATCCTAACAAGTAATTATGACATCCTAGTGTTTACCGAGTCGTGGCTTAATGACAGTGTGTATGATAGAGAATGCATTGACGATAGGTACGACGTGTTTAGACGTGACAGATGCACCTCTAACAGTTTAAAAAAAGATGGTGGTGGCGTCATGGTGGCGGTACTAAAAAAGTACAGAGCGTTGAGAAGAGTCAAATGGGAGTCTCGAAATGAGGATTTATGGTTGTCTCTTAAAATCTCTAATATCAATATTGCTATATGTGCTTCCTATGTACCCCCCCCCCGCAGTCAGCATCTCGCCTCGAATCGTTTCTTACTAATGTTACTCACATTATTCAAAATAAATTACCTCAGAATAATTTTACACTATTGCTGGGTGATTTCAACCTCCCTGACATAGCATGGTATAAAGGCGACCCGACTGATTCATTTCTCTCTGCAGCACCTACAGCAGTTTCTGTTAATAACATACTTATAGACACAATAGCCTACAATTGTCTATCTCAGTGTAATCCTATCCAGAATTACATGAATAGAACTCTGGACCTAGTGTTGACTAACAGACCCGTGAATGTTCTGGTGAGGGAGGCTGATGATCCTCTACTTGACATTGACCCTGTGCATCCACCATTACTGGTTGATTTGTGCACATCCTCATCTAAACCAATGAAATCCAAACGATCTTCCTATTTCAATTTTTCTGCTTGTAACTTTGCAAGCAGAAAAACTTAGCGCAGTTAACTGGAATGAGTTGCTCAGTGATCAAATGAGCGTGGATGAGATGGTCGCTCGATTCTATGGGGTAATTAATCCAATAATTGAATGTCATACTCCTTTGAGCTACACGCGCGACAGCAATTATCCGGCATGGTACTCTAGACCATTAATAAAAGCGCTTAAGGAAAAAGCCAAATTTCACAACAAATTCAAGAAGTATGGTAACCCTATGGACCAACTGACTTTTATAATTCTAAGGGATAGGTGTAATGTAATGATTAAACAATGTTACACTAATTTTAAAAATCGTGCTAGGGATCACCTTCGAATAAATCCTAAATATTTTTGGAAGTTCTCTAAGGGCCGTAGGTCTAATAGTTCAGCTTTACCCCATGAAATGCATCTTTGTGACAGAACTGCTAGGGGAGGGAATGAAATATGTAACCTTTTTTCAGCACACTTCCAGTCAGTTTACGAATTAAATCGCAATAATTTAAAACAAAATTATAACAACAGGGTAGAAGCCTATAATAACAGTCTTCCACTAACTGGTTGTTTTGTCTCAGTAAGGGAAGTGCGTCGATGCTTGCTCTCACTTGACTGCGGTAAGGGGGCCGGTCCTGATTTAGTGCCCCCACTGTTTCTCAAAAATTGTGCAGATGTACTTTGTAGTCCACTCTGCAAAATTTATAACAAGTCTTTGCAATCTGGTACCTTCCCCGTATACTGGAAATTGGCACATTTAACGCCTATTCACAAGTCTGATTGCCTGGACAATGTATCGAATTACCGACCAATTTCAATTTTATCTGCTGCGGGTAAAATACTTGAATCTATGGTACAAAAAAGGATTTATGCTCATGTAAAGCACTTAATAAATAACAATCAGCATGGTTTTCTGCCTCATAAATCTACCGCAACCAATCTGGTGGCTTATGTATCAGATTTGGTAGAAGTTGTTGACAAGGGTGGAGAGGTACATTCAGTCTATACTGATTTTAAAAAGGCATTTGACCTGGTTGATCATGACATCCTCTTACACAAGTTGGAGCAAATGGGTATTCATGGGTCACTCCTACGATGGTGCGAATCATATTTGAGGAACAGGTCACAGCTGGTTTCTATCCATGGATTTAAATCTAAGCGATGTGAGGTCCCATGTGGAGTGCCCCAGGGATCCCACTTGGGACCATTGTTTTTCCTCATGTTTATTAATGATCTATCATTTATATTAAAATGTAAATTTAAAATGTATGCCGATGATTTAAAAATATATAGAGATATTGTTACACATGAGGATTACCGTTCATTGCAGGAAGATTTAAATAATGTCCATCATTGGTGTATTCAAAACTGTATGTTCCTTAATGCTGACAAATGTTATTTCATTAAATTCACTAGACGTCAGGTGACAGCTGGTATCGCTTACTCCATTGCTGGTACTACCTTATCCGAAGTTTCGTATATGCGTGACCTTGGTGTTATCTTGGATAGTGGTTTGAGCTTCCGCGATCATATTGGCACTATTATTGGAAAGACTTCAAGGATCTCAGGCTTTGTATCACGGCAGATGAAAATTTTTAGGGACCCAACCATATCTATACTCATATATAACAATTTAGTACGTAGTACACTGGAGTATTGTTCGGTTGTTTGGAACCCAGGCTATCAAGTTCACTCCGATCGCATCGAGCGTATCCAAAAGCGCTTCCTCTATCATCTTACATATCAGGACTGTAAGTGCAGACAATTATTATCGTATGAATCACGTCTCTCTCACTTTAATTTGGCCTCTTTGCGTAAGCGTAGGAAAGTTCTGGACCTCATGTTTCTTTACAAGCTTGTTCATGGTATTACTGACGCTCCAGACATTCTTGAGCGTCTTTGTTTCTCAGTACCTCGACTGGGTAGCCGATTACACAATCGTAAAACATTTCACCTACCTGTGTGTCGCACTATTCTCGGTCAACATAGTCCACTCTATCGGATGTGCTCTTCTTATAATGGCATTCAAAATAAATTTGATTTATTCTGTGGTTCTGTGGTCTCGGCCAAGAAATCATTTTTTAACCATGTATCTATTTAAATTTTTATTTTTTTTAAATCTTCTCTCCTATGAGTTTATTTTGTATGTTGTGTCCACTTGTAGTAGGTTACATTCCGACGTAAATGTTATTTTGTATAATATTATTATCTTACTTGTATATGGAATTGTATACCAGTTTTGTGGACCTGTAATAAAAAAAAAAAAAAAAAAAAAAAAAACAATACCCAAGTCTCTAATTTCGTTCACCTTTGTCAAAATTTCGTTGTCAAGTTGATAAGTAGTCATTACAGGATTGATTTTCCTAGTAAAAGAAATGTGATAGCATTTTTTAGAATTTGGAACCATGCTATTCGCAGCACACCACGCAATGATATCATTGAAGTCCATTTGCTAGAGCGCAGCATCGCTAGAATCATCTATAGTTCTGTAGATTTTGATGTCGTCAACAAAAATGGAAATATTGCTGTGCTTGACATGTGTGGATATATCATTAATATATATCAAGAGAATAGGACCTAAGTGGGATCCCTGCGGTACGCCGGAGTAGGCAATATTCATAGGACTCAAAACCATTAAGTGCAAAAGCTTGAGGTCTCTCCGATAATAACATTTGTTTTAATTTATATTAACGATATTTTTTTTTTTTATATAATGATAGATCAAGCATTTGACCGCTGTCTCACCTGATGGTAAGTGATGACGCGATCTAAGATGGAGCATGCTTGTCTATTAAGTACCGATTCACTCGCGAGTTGAAAAGTCCAGGGTTGTAGGTTTGTGGAAACAAGGGTGCTGGAAGTTGGTTCCACACGCTAGCAGTTCGAATCAAAAAAGTTGACCCGAACCGCAACATGCGGATTTTAGGTATATCAACCATATAAGGGTGACATTTAAATGTGCGCCTTGTTGTCCGATGGTAGAAGGGGCTAGGGGGGACTAGCTGGTGCAAGTCCAACGCACAATACCATGTAATGATAGCACTAAACCCACCGACTTTAAAATATTGTGCTAAATCACGAGTCTGTCTATCTATATCAATTGTAAATTATCTATAAGCTATTAAAATTAAAGTTTAATTAAACTATTCAATAATTTATAAACACCTTTACATGTGTCAAACGCTAGTAAACATTAAAAGATATTGTTTTAATTTAACCCTAACATTTTATTAGTTACATTGGGGCACAGATCCGAAAGCTGTTAGTCAAGAAACAATTTAACTGGTAGTCCGTTCATCATAAGTACGAATTCTCTTTGATGCTTTTTCCTGCAACTTCGTTTAATTTTTATTTTTAGATCACCTATAGAAGATCATTTATAATATTCGTAGGTAATGATTATAACATCTAAATGTCATTTTGAGCATGTAACCGGACACCGCCCGCCTACACAATTCAAAGATGATGTCTGAGAGTCGGCAATAGATGGCACTAAAACAAATTAAGTGTAAATTTTTTAATTGGGAAAGACAATTTAGACCAACTTCTTCGACAGGCATCAATAGCCAGATTATGTAGGTACCTATATGACGTGTTAAAATCAATAAAAGGATTAAAAACAAATTCATAACCTACTTAATGACTACGATCTGATATGGAATAATACCTGATAATACTGGATAGATTTAATATACCTGCAATAGTGACAGGGCACACTACGTTTCGCAATCATCGGGCAACCCCTTTGGCAGCAGAAGACCACAGTGAGAAAACCTCACATATGCTATGTTTTGGTGCGAGTAAGGGATTCAGAGTGAATATACATATATATTAAGTACAGATTCGTTTAGTTAGGTGCTTCTTAGCATCACATAAAACTACCTACTAAGCTATTTCAAATATGAATGATTTGCAATAGTTATGAGGTCACAAGGCAGGTACTTCATTGGAGTCTATCAGTACTGTGAAAGAGCCTTGCATGTGCATTTTCATTTTGTAAACTATAAAATATGTAATCACGAACTAGGAAATATACGATCATAATATAGATTGTGTCATATCCTTTGTCTGAGGCTGGCAGTGTGAAGTAATCCATTGTTAGTGTGTAATTAACTTAACACAATGTCATTAACATCAACAGAATAAATAGCAAATCAGAAGTGGCGTTCAATCATTATTGCAATCCAAGCACTCTGTACTCAAAAGGAAGATATGCATCATTTTCTCAAATAGAGCGAAGCTTTCAAGATAACAGAGTGATAGTAAAAAAAAAATTCTTAAATGAGTAGACATTAATTATAGACATAAAACAAATGCACTTATATCAAAATAAATTGTCACGTCGATTTTATGTAAATCAATTTGCACCTAATCCATACAAGTTATTGTGGATTTTTTATTAGACTTCCTCAAACTGATGGATTATTGATAAAATAATGTTTTTAAGATTGTAAAAAAAAAAATAATTCCAAAATTTTTTTAAGAAAGAATTAATAAAAAATAAATAACTTTACTAAGTTTTTAAATGAGATAATATGCCGATTAAATATGCCTATTTGCAGAATAAACTTTTTAATTTTGAATTTGAATTTCGAACGTGATTTTGTTTGTGTTAAGGTAGTCTCATACAGGCTGATGACGGTCCAGTTAATGGTAGGTGCACCTTCGTCTACCCAAACAACGCCACAGATGGTATCGGCAGACAGGCTCACGGTCCACTTGATGGTGGCTACCGTCGTCTTATAACACAAACAACGCCAAAGCTGCTGCAAGTGCGCTACCGACTACAGTAGGATTAAGGATAAGGGATTAGGAGGGGATAGGGGAATGAGCTCAGGCTCTCTTACTCACTCACCGAAACACAACAGCACACGTGCTGTTATTTCACGGTGGTCTTCTGTAAGGGGGTGGTTACTGCCGCCAGACGAGCTGCCCAAATAACTGTGAAACGCACTGCGAACCATAGTAAGATTAAGAGTAAAGGATTAGGATGGGAAAGGGAAATGGTCCCTGGCATCCCGCACAGTACGTAACACAAACGCGCACAGGACATGTGCTGTTATTTCATGGTGATCTATCGTCTGCCAGTCTGTTTCGACTGTGAAACGCAGTGTGACACCTAAACACACAGCATACATGCTGTTATTGCACTGTGGTCATTTGTAAGGGGGTGGTAGTTACTGCCACCGGACGGGCTGCCTAAATGACTGCGAAAGTGAGTGTACCCCGCAACTACTTGCTAGATCCAGACAAGGGCCAACTGTAAAAAGCTCATTTCCAAAGTTGCTCCTTTCGGGAAACGAATCCGGGACCACTGAGACAGAGCGTCAGAACACCCTAACCACTCACCCAACTTTTTTCGAAAGCTCGTTTTTTTTTTTCATTGCTAAAATGTTTGGAACATCTGGACATGTTTAAGCAAATATTTCATTAATAAATGTAAAAATTGTGTGTATATATATATATATATATATATATGTGCGGCAAACGCCGATTGGCGGGTTTTTTAATTTCATGTCCAGGTACGGCTAACGCCAATCGGCGCGGCGGATAGCGTAAAAACGGCCCCGCATACGAGTTATATTTGTGATATTGTCCCCGCATTGAATAAGTTAACCACTCGAGCAAGAGGCTCTTCAAAACAAAACATCAAAACGTGACATGCCTTTTTTTGATAATATACATGTAAATGAAACGGCCAAGAACGGCCATGAAACGGCCACGAACGCCATAGTGCCCTAAAGCATCAAGTGGCCTGCCAGTCAGCTACCCTAACTACACATAAGGAATATACAATCAATTATCATTAATAACTTACGGGCAAATTTTGAAAATAACCTTGTGGCGGACCCCTGTGTGCCTCCTCTTGCTCCTCACGGAGCAAATATTCACAATCCATGGCTGTTAAATTTGAAGATAGCACCTTCTTTAAAATTTTACCTAGAATAAAAATAATATATTTTTATACTCTGATTTAGATATCATTTGATATTAATAATGAATTATTGTGACAACTGTACCATATTGCAATTTTCTGTGTATAAACTTCTACGGTTGGTCATTCTACGATAAGAGGTTTTGAGTTATCGAAAATATGGCCAGATAGAAAAGTTGGAGGTTTTTTTTTTTATTAAAGACATAAATCATGATTTTATCCCTGTTTATTTACACATTGACATAAGGACAAATAAATTTATACATTTTTAGGCCAAGGTAAAGACATCGTGCAGGATAGAAACAATAACGTACTTAATAAATCAATGAATAAAATTAATTTTAATTAAACATTGATGAAATTTATAACCAGTCAAATTGTATATTTTGCCTTTCTTTAATGTTCGTGACATAAAACATTTTTAGTCTTTAAATTTATTATTTTTAATTTAGTCTTTAGATTATTGTTTCATCTTTTTTATTATTATCTAAATATCTATGTATGTATAGTTCAGGGAGTAGCAATGGATATAAAACATCCTGATAAATGTAACTTGCGTAATATTTGTCAGCAAGCGACGATATCTGAAAGTATTACCTTTTTCCATTCTTGGCAATTCAAAAAAAGCATTGTACTTTTCATCCGAGGTAATGTCTGGGTCTGTGATCGCGGGTAGTTTTCCACGAAGTAAAACTGCATCCAACTCAGTATAATATGGCAACAGTCTATGGTTGAATTCAAGCCGTATAACTCTGCATGAAAAATATTTAAATTAACTAGTTTAAAAAATATTTAAACGAAAAAATAACACACGATTACTTTTTCTTCTGCCGCGATGTGGTGGTAGGTATTTGATTTGAATAGGACACACACTGCATTCTGCAGTCACAAATTAAGCAGTCTCTGGCGGCAGTTATAGAAGACCAACGGGAATTAACAGCACTTGTGCTTTCGTAAGTAAATAATGCGTAAGTCATAATGAGTGCCAGAGCTCATTCATTACTTAAATATAAGTTTATAGACGACTATAGAAGTTTATAGACAATCAAGTGGGTTATTAATTGGATTGCCAACGTCTACACGATATGAAAAGAAAATCGAAATTAATGCCCAACACTGGTTACATTCTGCATATTCGGATATCATGTGTTCCAATAAAAGTTATGTTAGTTACGTTCGGTATACACAGATGTCACTACGTTTTATAAGCTAAAATAGCCGGCAGGTTATAACGCGCTGTCGTTTTGTTCCCCAACGCGAACTACACTTTTCATACAAGATTTCGACGTTTGCTTTTTATAAGCCCAGAGAATAAATAGGAAACTATTATAGCTGTCGTATAAATGTCAAAGTGGCAGATAACGTAACGCTTTTTAGTTAACGCTCGTACGAAACGCGTTATATGAATATCGATAATTAAACTGCAAAAAATCAAAATGAGGTGTTATTGGATGATGATGATGATGATGATGATGATGATGAAAATAAGTACCTAGGTACCTATAGTATACCTACCTTATTGGAATATAAATTTTCTTAATCGGTGGTGTAAACACTCTAGGAGTCTCTCCTATGACTTGTGGTTCACCTTCCCAGAGCAAGATCCAAGTTGGTTCCGTTTGCTTTATAACATCATGTCCCCATGCCCAAATACGAACTAGCGCTCCTGGGTTGTAAGTCTCAAATATTGACACTTCCATTGGATAAACCTTGGTCTCAAACGATACTTCTGTCCAATAGGGAACAAATATTATTCTTTATGCAATAGATACAATATTGTTGTAGTTTAATTTACAGTATGACTAGGTTTCCCACTATGCCAGTGGCTGAATTTATATGAAGCTGTTCACACTATGCCGGATCGGGCAAGAACGCTTGGCTTAGCTCGGCATTTTTATGGGGGCCTTTTGTCATTAAGAAGCGCCGGCAGAACGCCCGGACTGGAATAATGTGAACGTTCACGCACCGGAAATCCTGTCCACCCACCACCGCTTTGAAGTCAGCAGCATGGTATGAAAAATATTTAATAATGAAACCAAACTTTGATGAGGCGGGATCCGGTTTAATGTGAACACCTACATCCGGGTGCCGAGTTGCGGCAAATCTGTAGGTCCAGCAGCGCAGAGAGAACCTAGCCTATATGCCCAATTAGGTATTAATCCATTATAAATATAAGGCTGTGGATTCAACCACGACACATACTTTAATGAAGAGTTATCTTAATATATTAAAAAACACGTGTTACTATGATCTTTCAACGCTAATCTCCGAAACCTATTTCAATGAAATTTCATGAATGTGTATATGGTTGGCTTAAAACATAGGATATCATTTATAAGTACATAAGAGAACAAAAGTTTGAATATTTTAAAAATATCAAATAAACCTTTTAAAAAGCTTTTTTCTGTACCTATTTAAATAATAATGGAAATAAAATGATGAAATTAAAAATACTTGAAATGTGTCGTGAATTCAAAATACATCGAATGTGACGTATAAAAGTCTATAACAAGAGTGTCAACAAGTGCAGAGACGTTTGATTTTTATTTTTATTTAGTTGTTATTGCAGACTGTGACGTCACGACAAGCGCGCAAAAAGACGCTCTTGCTCTGACAGCAGATGTTGCAAAAGGGCGGGTGTTAAAGTGCCCCTAGCTGTAGTTACTAATTTTTTGTTTTTCAGCACTGAATAACGATATAACCTATCATATAAAAACACTTTTAAAAATGTGCATATTCCCTATTAGGTATTTCTAGAGTTAGATTTTAAATCTTAGTATTGTATAATAAAAGTATAGAGAACATACCTATGAAATCTTGACTGGATATTACTTTTTGATTTTGTGGACAGTACTCATCAGTAGCTGATGGTGCTTCTTCCCACCATTTGCCATAAGTTCGCTGAATTGAGATTTAAAATATATATGATTTCGTTTATTATTATATATTTTTTATATATAGGTAAAGTGGGAGGCTTACATATAGGGTAAAAGACAAAAATAAAGGAACAAGGAGGGATAGGCAAATGAGCCCTTGCACCCTTTACTCATTCAACAAAAGACCACGGTGCACACACTATATTTCAGTGGTCTTTTGTAGAGGTGGTCACTGACACCAGAAGGGTTACCAAGTTTATTACTGAATTGCAGTGTGCCTTGCCATTAATAATCTTATTATTATGCTTTTATTTACGTAAAATACAACCTTGTATCTTTAAATGTTGTGGCTTAGCAATTCACACTACTTCATAAAATTTCTAATCTTTAATATATAGTTTTCCTCACAATGCTTTCTTTAGTGGATTTTTTTAGGAAATGGTCACTTTTAATTTATATGAAATTAAATTGGGAAAATGTTTCTTCACATTTTATATGAAAACTCAAGCCTTTTTTTTTTTTTTCAAAGTTAATTTACATTTAATTTACAATATATATGTGCCATTTTGTTCGATAACTTTTTTCCATATTGTAAGTAGTGACATGATCCCATTGCTGTAGAAATTTTGGGACTTCTGATCAAAAGAACACGACAAGAAGTCTTGGCAGTCCTTTAACCTAAAGAATTCTAAAGAGACCAAAACAGGTGGAATCTGAAGGTGCAAGGTCAGGGCTATATGGCAGATGCTGATTTTTGCTGAGTGGTGGAAGTGAGAGAGTCTTGATTTGATGGATACGTTTTCTGTGTATAAAGTGATCGGTAGAAATTTGTTACTATAGTTATTTATTATTTGTGATTTTGAAAATGATTTGGTAGAGTTTTCACTTAGATTGGTACACTTAGATTTGGTAGGTATACAGTTCTTTGCCGTGCAAATGTCTTTCAAACCTTTTTTCAGACTTCTTGCAGTATTTAAGATCTTCCTTACTACTTGTAATCTATGTTCTTTACATTCTCTTTTTATTTGTCTATTAATATAATTTTCTCAGTTCTTGCTTTTCCTCTAAGGTAAGGGGGTTTCTTATGTTGTAGTTCACTTCTTCTTAGCATCACGGCTTTAATATCTTGTTGTCGATAGATAGTTTAGAGTTTCTGCCCAATAACCAGTACAATTCTTTGTATCTCATATTAATCTCATTCCTTTTCTCCATGTGAGTCGCCTATCCAGGTACATCCCCAGATACTTCATGGAGTCATTGCATGGAAGCTGGTTTTCTCCCAGTTTTACAGGTGGACAGGTGTCATGTCTTAGTGCAAAAGTAATCTGGACCGACTTCGAAGCACTAACTAGCACGTATTCGCCATTTCTCGAGCCATTTGTTAATTTCATCAAGGCTGTGTTGTAGGAGTTTCGAGGCATATTTTGGGCATCTGCTTGGTGCTAAAATTTTGATTTTTGATGTTATTTTGTTAAGGATGAACTAGCCGCGGGCTCGAAGTCACGCGTGAGCGCGGCCAAAAAGCACGCTGTCTCACCTAGCATCGTGTCCGACAGAGATTACTGAGTGAAATGCACGATAATTCAAAGTAAACCGAGAGCGTAAAAATAAGCGAAAAGTCCTTTGAAAAATGGAGTTTTATGAAAAAACTTCTGCATAAATCAATTATAATTAAAATTTATTGAAATCGTCGATAATTGAGCTTTGTCGGTGCCGATTTTGTTTTGGAGATTTTACACTTCTTTTATTACTTATTTACGCCCAAAGTTACGTTAAAATTAGCAAGAAAAATTAATCTTTGTTCGCTAATAACTTTTTAACGGCTTTTTATTTTACTATTCTGTTTCCGTACAGACAAAAGTAATAATGAGACAAAACGATATCAGGTTTAACTTTTGATGTACAATGTCAAACAGTGGAGTAAAACCCCCCCGAAATTTGTATGGAAAAAGTGTCGACTAGTTCAACCTTAAAGGTAGTTCCTATTCTTATTAATTTTCGTTAGATGTATAGTATTTCTAATCAGCCTATTATCACTGCCACATCACCTTATTGCGAGTTAACCCGAGGTTTGGCACAGTCTATGAAGCCTGTCCGACCTTTGATTTGACCACTACCTTTTTTGCACGATCTTGTCGTACGTGATCCACTTTTCATCACCAGTTATTAACTCTTGAAAAACGGTTTCATTATGTCTCAATGAAGAATCGCAAATGAGTACACAATTCATAAGGTTTCTTTCAGTGAGCTAGTTTGGTATCCAAATATCGAGCTTTTTGGTGTACTCAGCTTTTTTCAAATGGGTCAAAACTGTTTTGTAATCAATTCCCAGTTCTTCAGTCGTAATTACTGATATGCCGATCTTTCTCCACAATTTGAAAAATGGCATCCATTTTATCCGTAACAAGGTGACCAGAGCAAGGTGCATCTTGAAATAAAGATTCCCAGACTGCGCTTAAACCAACGCTTAAACCAACTTTATGCTACTCTTACTGACACTGCATCAGGTCCATAAACGCCATAGATTTTTTTGTAGCTTGCGTTGCATTTTTTCCTTTATAATAAAATTTTAAAACACATCGAATTTCTTCATTAGATTCACTCATTTTGACAGAAAGAAAAACAATATAAAAATAGCTGGGGGAAAAATAAAAATTTAATAATTTATTTCTTTTTTGAAATGTAACCTTTTTAATGTCAACAAAACCAGTCAGATACAAATAATACAGCCAACGAAATTTTATTACAAAGTCTATGCATACTATATGCTGACCTTTTCCCTTACCTAATATGAATCCACTATGAAATTGGAGACTGAATTGACATTACAATGATACCCCATGGATGAAAGATTCTTCAGTAGCATTTACTTAAGTGTTACGAAGTAGATTTACCCATTATAATTATTACATTATTGTAATCAATAACATATCCATATTTAGGTATGTACTATGAAGTAGCATACCTAGGCTAAACAGTTCAGTTGAAATAAAACCTAACTCATTAATATTTGTTTATCATATTGTGAAATAAATAGAAAAAGAGTGACAGTAATTTATCAAAATATCGTGCAATTATTGTCATGGTTTATTTATATTTCTGTATTAAACAATTTTAAATTCAAATTACGTAAGTACTTAACCAATGTTTTCTTTTAAACTTATTTTAAAAAGATATATATATGCAAAATATTTGTTAGTAAAATTAATGGCTATGAAACTACAAAGTTATTTTTTTTATTTATAAAATTTCTAATTTTTAGCATTACATGTTTTGATTGATTTTTTAATTATAATAAAATTGTTGAAGAGGTGAATTTTATCTTCTTATTGTTTATGGCACAAATTTAAATATCGAATGTAGAATGTTTTTAAAAATATGAAAACGTAATGACATTGGTAGACAAGAAATTGGTAAGAAATATAGAATGTGAAGAAAATGTGAGAAAATGTTTTTAGATAATTTTTTTCTATACTGTATTTTCATGGAGCGAATTTGTTTTAATATATGTTTATATACTTACATAAATTGGTAATGAAGTTCATATAGTTTTATTGATTGAAAATTTAAAGGGTCCAAGAGGTGTAAAGAGAAATATTTGATAAAAAAAAAAACTATCTACAAGAAAAACAAGTATAAAATGAGAGAGAAATCCCAATCAAATTTAATACAATTATTTTAAGGGCTTACAAAAAGCATAAAAACTCACCATAACAAACGCCTGGGGATAGTCACCATAATCGGGAAAATTTGATGGTGGTCCACGCAGGTTTAGTGCGGTATACGAAACGCTTATCTCGCTCCCATACTGAGAACTAAAATTTTCCACTCTTTTAACAAACTGTTCTATTACAGAAGACGGCTTGCAATATTTTTCACTGTCGTCCATGTCTTCACAATGTGGACAATACATAGTGACTGTCTGATTGACTAATGGATATTTGATAATGCCAGTTCATAAACAAAATAAGTTTTATGTAAGAAAAACAACAAAACTCCTAACATAATATCACCGCATGTAAACACTCGTCATCGCTCACAACAGCTCACAAGTCACCGCTGCATTTAAAATGAAACAAGGGATTATATAAACAAAACAAAAGACCTGTATAACCACAGAATACTATGATATGTGAATGAATGAAATGAAACAACCTGATCAACACAGGTCCAAAATCACAGAATAAATAATAGTACTCTAAAATATCAAAACCACGGACCTCAGAAAAGTAACTAAAACATCGAACCCAGACTAAAATAAAACCAATATTTATAGTGTGTCGCTTCGTACACCTTGGCATTAAGGCCATAAGTTAAAGAGAGACAAATATACTTTCACTAGATGTTCGTCTGGCTGTTCCGCAGGGGTGACCTATACAAATTATCTAAATATACAAATGTAGATAAGACGATATCGTCGGCACAACACTAACATAACCTAACCTGCTTTTATATTTTTCTTAAAATATCACGTAAATTCAAAAAACATAATTTATTAGTGGTCCTTATTATACAAACAAGCTCTCAGTATATTTACTGCATGACTTTGATAATGCAAACAAACAAAATCACTTACCGATGGTAACTTATAAACATATCCTCATTTTGTTTTCTGGACGTATTAGATTTACATCCTGGCACTGAACAAGACATTGTTATAATCAAAGAATTCACGGATATCTAATATAATAGTGTTATAATTGATTTGATGCTAGATTTATTATATTTTGATACAGAAACCAAAAAATAAACAAAAACTTTGTCACTTATGTCACAGAACATATGTACAAAGCAAAAATATATATAAGTTAAGTTGACACTTTATGCAAATCATTTAACGGTTAGCTAGCCTCTTTAAATGGGTATCATAAAACGGGACCAAGTACGTAAAGGGACCAATTTTGGCGTTTGACCTCGATACGCCGATCAAAAATAAGAACATAGTTTTTATGTTTATCTCTTTTTGACTGATGGTCACAATGCAAAAGCGTAAGGAGCAACACACTATAAATATTGGTTTTTAATTTTAATCACGGTTCTATGCTTTAGTTATATTTCTATGGATGGACCATGGATGGACGTTTTGGACCACAGAACCAACACATGAACACAGAACACTATTCTTGGACGAAGTGAAGTGAAGTAGAATAGAAGTGAAGAATGTAACTTAAAGATTAATAAAATAACAAATAATAAAAATAATGGCCGCGGGACCTATCGCTGAAAGGAATCAAGGTTTACAAGTTGTATAATAAAAATAATAGTTTGTTTTCCACAAATTATTTAATTCTACAAAATGACTTTCTTAGTTAACAATTTTCTTTTTCTTATAAATATATTTTAAGGTTATGTTTGTTGTCTCTCTACATTATGCTTCCAAAAATGAAATTGTTAAATTAAATTTACTGTATTTAGGTTTACTTGATAAGTATGCTGTGCAAGAGTGTAATGCAAGAAAACGCAGGCTTTACGTCACTAATATTTTTGTTGGTTAGAGATATCCTCTTGTTATATGCATCGTTTATTATGCCGGTTTTCAAGTTTTGTACTTGCTCTATACTAATTAAATATAACTTATTCTCAAATTTTAGATGCAACAATATATGTAGGAGGTCTTGATGATAGAGTGTCCGAGAGCTTACTATGGGAGCTCTTTGTGCAGTCGGGACCAGTGGGTAAGTCAATACTATAATTAAAATGATCACAGCATAAATCTAAGTACAAACTGAAAATGTTTATTGTTAAAAAATAAAAAAGTTATCCAGATGCCGCGAATACTTTGTATAATTATAATTTTTTTAGTGGCTGGGTGCGACAAGCAGAGGATCACGTGTGTGTCTGGTACCAAGCCTAGTGAGAGGCCTATATCCAACTGTGGAGAGACACTGGCTGATGATTAATATTTTTTCATTGTGGGCTGATAATTTGGTGGACTGTTTGTTGGTAAATGGTTACTATTGCCTATAAGTACAATCTATACAGGTAAATATTTCAAAGATTATCACTTATGTTTTTAGTTTATAGATACTGTTATTGAAAATATAAATAATGTATCCCATTCTTTTTAGTCAATGTTCACATGCCAAAGGACCGCGTCACACAAACACATCAAGGATATGGATTTGTTGAGTTCATGGGAGAAGAGGATGCTGATTATGCAATAAAGGTATCTTTTTATTTCAATAGTTATAGTAAATAGTTAAAGTTTAAATTTTATTTGACAGGTCAGCAATTCAGTGCTCATTTAGTAGTCTTATCTGCCTGCTTACAATTTTATAATTTGAAAATCGAAAATTGTCTTATTTTTGACAATTACCATGCCAGTTTGCAATGCATATTCAAAGAGGAAGAATCTAGCAAAATCGTAATGCTTTTTCTACTGTAAATTTGCGACGCAAGCATGTTATTGCTTTGTTTTATTATTAGCATCAATCCTGAGGAGTTTTAATATTTAAATAATCACAACAATTTGTCCTATGAAGGTATGTCGTAGAAACTTGATAAATATTTAGATTTAGAAATCCTGTTAAGATGGTATTGAAACACAGTCTTTTGGATTTTTTTAAAATTTTAATGTTCTTTGTGAAATATAGAACAATATAATTAAAGATATTTCTGATATATTTAATATTTTTTTTTATGAAAAAAAATTAAAAATTCATTATTTAATAATATTATAAACAGGTTTTATAGCTAAAGCAAGTTATTTTATTTTATATTTTCACATTATAATTTTGATATTGACAAAATTTTATATTTATTTAGACATTTGCTTTTTTTTACCTGATTGGTTTGGTCCAAATTGGTTATTCTTGTATTAAGTGTGAATGTTTGCAAGGTATCCCCTTAAACTATCACCGAAGAGTGATCTTAAAAAGTTGAGAGACTATCTATAGTTAATATTATAAAGAGGTAAAGTTTGTATGTTTGTATGTAGGAGGTAATCTTCGAAACTACTCATCTTATTTAAAAAATCTTTCAATAGAATATTGAATCGAATTTGAATAGTTTTTCAAGATTACAGGCAATATATTGACAGTATTTATGCCAGAATCCATTAGTTTTGTACTAACAAAAGCACATTTTAATCAGACTTCACATTTTATAATCGTTTTTTAACAAATTGTAAGCTTTTTTTTTCACCAATAATCCTGATGTTAACTAGAACTCTTCAGTTAATACATTTTTACAGAAACTGCTTAAGTAACTGTTAAAATGAGTATTTTAATTATTATTTAAATGTTATTGTTCCAGGTAATGAACATGATTAAGCTGTATGGCAAGCCAGTAAGAGTGAACAAGGCTTCTGCTCATCAGAAGAATTTGGATGTCGGAGCTAATGTGTTCATAGGAAACTTAGATCCGGAAGTGGACGAGAAGTTGCTTTACGATACATTCTCAGCATTTGGTGTTATTTTGCAGACTCCAAAGGTAATTTTAATAATAATAGCAGTGTTTCAAATATGTATTCTTAAATTATACATTAGTTATATTGAGTTTCTTTTGTCAGTCAGGCTGACGGTCCATTTGATAGTAGGTGGGTTACTGTCGCCCATTAACATAAGCAACGCGGCAGACCATAGTAAGTTTAAGGATAAGGGATTAGGAAGGGATAGGGAAAATCGTTTGGGCATCCCTTACACCATAGATAAAATACTACTTAACCAGTATAGATGGTCAACTTCCATATAACGATCTGAAGCCAATTTCATATTGGGATTTCCACGCCCTAGATGTCACTAAGAGTCTCGAATTTAACATTAATGTGTATTTTGTTAAAAATTATAACCAACAAATTCAATCACGCAGTTATAGTTCCTTATTATCGTGGTAATAACTAGAGGGCGACGTTGCTGAGAGGTACTTTTATCATTAATCTGTGACTTTTATGTATGATATTATTGCCCTATTTTTTAGAACAGAACCTATACCGTTCATACGGCCCTTTTATCGTTGTTCGTGCCCACTTTTTTTATATTTTAAATAAATTTTAGTAGTGCCATCTCTTGTACATGAGAATTGACTGAATGGTCGACTGCAGCGACTCTAGCGGATTTTTAATGACAACAAATAAGCGACAAATTACACAGGCGGCATCTAGATATAAGCGAAATTGGATAGGGTACGGATTCAATGTACGTGAGTGACCATCTATACTGGTTAAGTAGTATTTTATCTATGCTTACACACACACCGGAAGACAATCGCGCACATGCTGTTATTTCACGGTGGTCTTCTGTAAGGGGTGGTTACTATGGTTAGATGATTGCAAAACGCGTTGTGCCCTTGCCTCTACTGTATTCTGTTTATAGCACACCATTTAGTATTGTTGATTAAAAAATAAATTAAACTCACTTTTTATTCGAATAAAATATTTTTACACGTTTTTGTATCAAATTGGTATAATATTTGACAAGTCGGGTGGTTAAAGTTTAGTGCTCTGACTCAAGGATTCTGGTTTTGATGCCCTGCAGGGCCAACTTTGGAAATAAACTTTTCAAAGTTGGCCCTACAAAGTAGTGACAGGACGCACTGAGTTTCTCAGTCATAAACTGGGCGACAGTAGTGGATTCTCAGCCTGTCTGACTACCTTTACATATAAAAAATAATAATTTATGTGCAAGAACATCCTTAAATTTTGCTTTTTGTGCATCAGTATAGTATCCAGTAAATCCTCAGTCTCTGGCTCCTAATATAAAAGATATTTTTATAAAATAAACGCTCTTAGTAATTATACAGTAAAGTTCACTATGACGTTTGTTACTTAAAATGATTATACATATTTAGAAAGTTTAAAACTGTATTCATAGTATCATAATTTATATTATTACTATTTGTGCCGCTTAATATAGGGCACCTTTTAATATAAATTCACATAGGCGTGCACATTTTGACTATTCTCTACCAAGAGGATTACCATCCTTGGCTTTCGTCCGGTGGTCTCACGTGGTCACGTATCTTTCGCTTAGCCGCTTTATCTAACTTTTTCTTCGATTCTTAAGGGTCATAGTGTGATGTAAACGTGATAGCTTATAAGCTTTTTCAAATATTGGGTTATCAAATGCTAAACGCTTCTTTAAATTCGACTACTGGGTCTAGAGACTAGTGCGTTTCAAACAAAAACTCTTCAGCTTTATTATATTAGTATAGAAATGTACAAGTACATTCCTAAAGTTTGCTGTATAACCCTAAGGCCTAAGACCCTAAGCAATGGTAGCTGTCTACCATTAAGTGGATTGTCAGTCTGTCTGCTGCCTCCTATCTGAACAATATTAATATTAATAATTTAATATGAATATTGAATATATTGTCCTAGCAATACAGATAAAGTTTACTATATCTATTTAGCCACCAATTTGGCCACTCATTCTAGCCTACTGTGATTTGACAGCTGATACTACAATCTCTTCTTTGTAATTTTATATTTTAAAGATGACAAAAAGAATAGTATCCTGAGTTTCTTTCGGGGTTTGTTTTTAGGATCGTCATCTTGGCTTTTTTTCCGAAATCCTGGTAAATTTAAATGATGTTCATAAGAGTTTCTTGGAGAAACCTAATTGATAAACAAATATTTTGATTTGATTTGATCTGATCTTCGAAAATTGGTGGTTTTACACACACAGCCTGTGTGTGTGATATTTTCTCTCTCTATGTTTGTGCAAGTACTGCCACTATGTATTAAGCCTGACCCTGTTTGGAACCTGCATCTGTTATGTCGATGGCCTAGCTTACGTACCACTGGATAATAACTACTTATGTGTCGCCAATATATTAGAATTATATTTTTAATTTTATTTAAGATATAATTTTCTTCCAGGTGATGAGAGATCCAGAAACCGGTAATTCTAAAGCATTCGCTTTCATTAATTTTGCCTCGTTTGAAGCATCTGATGCTTCCATAGAGGCGATGAATAATCAATATCTGTGCAACAGACCAATATCTGTCTCCTATGCTTTTAAGAAGGACGTCAAGGGTGAAAGGCACGGCTCCGCTGCTGAAAGGTAAGCCTTTGAAAAAAAAAAACTTTCTGTTTTTGGCCACTACAAATAATTTTAATACTTGAGTTTGTTATTTAAACAATTAAATAATTTAGTTTATTTAAAAATGTATTATCTTTTTTGTTAATTATTTGACAAATTTGTAATTCCATAAGTAAGACCACGATTCCACAATTTATACTACGCACAAACAATAGATAGTCATCTAAAATGTCATGTTTTGTGTTTTAAGTATTTAAATGAAGTTGGATCCAAATAGACTATCACTCATAAGTTAGTCTGTCGATATTGTAGTTTAAATAAGAATGTTGAAGGACACACACTAAGAGTTTCGTACGGAAAAACAAACAACTGAAAAATGAATAAGCTTTCACTGTAAAAGGACTGAAAATTATCCACAGGTGTAGCCACTTATTTAAATTATAATCTCTATTTTTTTTCTTTCAGATTGCTTGCCGCCCAAAACCCACTTTCTCACGCAGACCGTCCGCATCAGTTGTTCGCGGATGCACCGCCAACGATGATGGGACCTATACTAATGGCCCCGCCTCCGCCACCTGCTCCATCGCCAATGCCGCCCTCAATGAACGCGAGACCACCGCCGCCCTTACCCATGACGGCTCCTCCACCGCCACCCTCCTCCATGCCTCCCCCCGGACCGCCTCCTCCGCCCGGTCCACCGCCGCCTCCGCCCCCATTCCACCACTTCCCACCACCGCCGTTTGGTCCTCCAGGCTTCGGCCCTCCACCGCCGCCTGGTTCGCGTCCGCCACCTCCGTGGCGACCACCTCCACCGTCGTTCAGGCCGCAATTTCCTCCGCGCGGTCCCCCACCGTTTGGACATCCGCCCTTCCCCCCGCACCACCCGCCTGAACCAAATTATAATTATTAAGGTGTAACAATTAAGTGATTTGTAATAAATAACATGTACTTTGTATTTTATGTATTTGCTTCTTTTAGTTTTAGAGTCGAAAGCCAGGTTTATATTGCTTTCCATTTACTAGATGCTGCCTCACATTGTAACCGAGAGAGTACTCTGCGAGTTTTACGGCTATACCACGTAACAAACACAGAGCACACTGCGTTCCATTGTGAGATGTGTGGTTTCGATGCTTAAGAGATGCTAAAGCCTGCTTTCCTCCTTATCTTGTATCTGATAGTCAAGGTTACAGGCGACGATAGTAACAATCGATGACATTGCGAGGGATAACCAGTTATGTAACTACATAGTTATGTACATAGAATATTAATTGATACAATCCACGGGCATAACTATGCAGTCCGTTTGACTATCCCAATCAATAATAACAGTACATGTGCTTTTATGTTGATGCAAGCGTAAGGCGTAACTCATTAGGTAAAATATCAGTCGAGTCGAGTACAAATTTTTTCTTTAAATTTTCCAAAACAGTTCTGTCAAGTCCAAAGCAGTCAAATATCATCAAGTCAGCTTATAATAATATTAGACAGCTTTCAGTAGCAATAAATAGTATAATATAAACTTAATTTTTTTGCGATTCTAATTAGTTTATGACAAATTGAACAGATGGCGCTGTATGTTTGTATAACAATAATTACCCTAAAATAAAATTATTTGGTATTATAGTTAATTAACTGTTCAGATCTTTTTTTCATTTTTTCCGATGGCTTCAAAGTTTTAAGGAAATACTTGAAATAAAAAGTTTTTCTATCCTTATTTGGGATTTAGACAAATTTCTAGGCGTATTTTAGACGGTGAGCTTTTGTGTTGCCAGTGATGACAAATGGCATTAAAACGTGGTCTCTAACTATGGGCCTCGTAAGAAAACTCAACGTCGCTCAACGAGCTGTGTAAGTAAGTTGAAGTGGCCGTGGGCGGTATAGATAATACGGAGAGCTGACGCCCGCTGGGCCCAGAAGATTCTCGAGTGCCACAGACCGGCAAGAGCAGCGTATAAGGATGTCCACCCGTAAGGTGGACTGACGACCTGATAAGGGCTGCGGCTCGACGATGGATCAGGCTGCTTCTGATCGGTCCTTTTGAGAGGCCTTTCTCCAGCAGTTGACGTCCTAAGGCTAAAATGATGAACTTTACCCTGGAGATATCTAAATCTATCTAATTCTAATATTATAAAGAATTAAACTTTGGATGTGAGACTGATCTCAGTTCTATTAAAATAGAAAAAGTTTCTGCACTCTGTTCTAGATGTGGTTATATGATACATTTTTCTCCAAAATAATTATTAGTTGAGACAATACACTAGTATTCTAATAGTAAAGTTTTATTTTATCATTCAATAAATGCAATTAATAAACCTCCCATGCCTACAATTTCAGTGTGATCGAATTAGGTATCGACATTGTATACCTACAATGTCGATACTGGAATATAGTCCGACATCGATTTCCGTCAGCACATTCACTCGCTGGGTTATCTCTGTACATAAACTAACTGAAAAGCTTCATTTGCTAGCGGAAACATTGTACAGATCGTCGAACAGGTAAACGTTGTACTTCCGTCATTGACCCACTGGTAGATTATCTGTAGATTGCGCAGGCTGTATCTGAAAAAAGTTATTAAATATACCTAGTTGTTATTTTTTAGTATAAGCACAAATCCTGTATCTTAATATGTTATAAGATACTGTGCTGATACATACCTTACGTTTGTCGCTAAATCCCTTTACGCGTAATGAATGCCTGATAATTCAAGATTTTGTCTAACCAGAAACTGCCCGTATGTCGTATCGTAGATAAGAATGTTTTTATGTGTGCATTGTTACACCTTTATGAATTGAGGATTGATTAGCAGTTCAACCTCGAAAATGATGGTCTTTTACTTTTATTCTAGGACCTTACGGTCTGCTGAATGGCCTTTCTTTGCCTCCCCTTATAGCTATTCCCCGACCTCTGAGCCAAGTATGCATTTATATTTAAGCATTTTATTTCTATATAGGTTTCTTAATTTTCACCGAGACATTCCATTTCGTTACCTGCAACCTGTAGGTCCACGCTCCACTCCTACTGATTATTATGCTCCTCCGTTTTTCGACTACCTTTTTTCTCTGTTCCAAAAAGCCTACTGCCCCTCTACTCTGCCCTTCCCTCTACCCCTTTTCCCGCTACGTTCTGTTTTTACAATAAGTGTTCGTCTTTTGCGACATCGTTGTCAAACCAAAATCAATGTGCACTGTTTTGAGAATAGTTCACTGCCTTATCAATCGTATAAAAAAGCTACTATGTGGTTATGGGCACTATTTGTAGAACTACAACCTCTTAATAAAATAAGCTATATGCAGCAGCTAGAATTTTTTATGTGCAAAATTTACACTATTATGCAAGTAATAAAAAAATTTATGTTTAAGAGACCAATGTTTACGTATAAGTCTCAAAGTAAATATGTTTTTTTTTAAATATAGGTACCTACTCAAGAAAAAATTTCAGGATTTTTTTTTTGTCAATATCGTAAAAATTTTTTTTTTTGTCAATATCGTACTTTTTGCACATAGCAGATTTTGGTTTGACAACGACGATAAAGATACATTCCAACATCTATATCTATTTTTTTTATGTTAAGATTGGCAGACAGGCTGACGGTTCACTTGATGGTAGGTGGCTACCGTCGCCTATAACACAAGCAACGCCAAAGCTGCTGCAAGTGCGCTGCCGACTACAGTAGAATTAAGGATAAGGGATTGGGAGGGGATAGGGAAATGGGCTCTGGCGTCCCTTACTGACTCACCGAAACAACAGCACACGTATGCAGTTATTTCACGGTGGTCTTCTGTAAGGGGGTGGTTACTGCCGCCAGAAGGGCTTTCCAAATGACTGCGAAACGCAGTGCGCCCTTCCACTACTTTCCAGATCCAGACCAGAGCCAAATTTATACATATTATAAAAGAAAGTCGCTAACTTCTTCTAAAGAATCCAACGGATTTTAAAACGGTTTTCACTAACGGAAACAGCGATAAACGACGTTTAACGTTTCTGTATATAAATTTAAAAAAAAAAATAGCATAAAAAACAGCTTTAAATTTAGGTGATATTAGCTTTTGCGTTTTCACTCAGTCGTTATGCATAAACAATTTTGTTCATTATGTTATATTGCGCGGATGCCATTAAAAACGATTATCAAGTTACACTTCCAAGCGGATTAAAAATATCATTAACTCATGAAATGAAATACAAATATTTGCGCGGGTAGTCACGGGATTATACCACATTGTGCTTCCGCGTAATGAGCTCGCTTCACGCTGGACCAAGTCCAACATTTAAAATTAAAATGACAACAAGATTTTTTTTATTTCATTTAACGTTTTATTATTCACATTTGGAAAGGAACCAATGTTAGGGTTCTGTAATTAAAATAGTTACTACTAGCGATCTGCCCCCGGATTCGTACAACGCGTATTATATGCACAAACATTCCTCATTTATCGCTTTTTCTAAAACCCTAACAAAATCTGAGTAGTTTAGAAGTTAGCGTAGATACAGAGGCGGACAGTGACTTTATCTATACATAATGTTGTTACGTGCGGTGCGGGGTGAGTTATACCTAATGCCGTGTAAGGACGAAACGAACGATTTATTTTCACAAACCAAGGTGACTTCCAAAATCACTAAACTTGTCCGATGAAACCGTTAAACTTGCCAAAAGTCGTCAATGATTCCTTTAATGTGTCGCCGGTTCACTGTCGCAAATAACTTCGCAAAAGCTCAGAGTCGCTTTCGTATCGCTGATTGTCGCACCACTAACTCATCTCGCCCGCCTGCTCTCTTATTTATACTTGGCGCCAAACGCCTCGATGTATTTCGAATTTTCCAGAAAATTTAAACAAGTTCTTAAACAAGCCATTGAAAGTTCGGGAATGCTATTTCTGTTGAAATGAAAACTCTATTTTGTAAACATAAGGACCAATTTCCTTTGACACTGGTCGGGAAGGGGCGTGGCTACCATCGATAGGGTGGGTGTTCGAGACTTTCGGCCGGCGCCAACGCTTTTTCCAGAACGTTCCATAGTTAGCCGTAACAATATTACGGTTTTACGTATAATATTATAATAAAATTGTAAACCAGCTGTGTCTGTACAAGTAACATTTAAAAAAAAATTGTAGGTACACATTGTACTTACGTTACCGAAGTCAGTTTTTAAAATTTTTGTGATGTGAGGTACTTTTTCTTCTAACACGGACTACACCACTGAGGATGTCAACCGCAGTTGTTGACGAAACGTTTGGAAGAATTTCCAACAGATCTGGGCCATCATCCCGGAAACCCACAACTCATATTTAAAATTTTTGTCTGTTTGTCCATGCGTTTGTACACGCTAATCTCAGGAACAGCTTAATCGATTTGAATGCGGTTTTCACTGATATATTGTACTCGTAGCAAGCTTCCTGTAATATTTAGTGTTTGTTTCATTTCAATCGGTTTACAAACAAAAAAGTTACGTGCTATACCGATTAGCGAATACCACTGGTATATGTGTAGCAAAGCAAAGGTATACTTACTTGTAGATAAAGATAGAGAAATTTTACTATAAACTGGTAAATAACAAATAGTCTCTTGAAATAGCGTCTCTCTTCTGTTATTTTAACTGTAACCACAGAATATATACTAATACTAGACGTACTAGTATATATTCTGTAACACTGTTTAATTTGGACATGCATACGTTTTGGGTTGCTGTGTACATTTCAATGAATAATTCTTTTTACAATTAATCTTCAACGACAGCATCCTGCTTTGTGTATCTCATATATAAATGAATAAATAAATAAATAAATAGCAGTTGGATTATGATTATCTAATACTTGAGGAGGATTACAGATTACCATCATGTTACGATACTTAAGAGCCGAGCAAAAAAAAAAAAGAGATTCAGAAAAAATACTAACCCAAAAAAAGCCTACCAAACGAGTAAAATTTAGCGCGCAGAATCACGCTAAGCGAAAATGAACTAGCGACATTGATTCTTAGTCTTCCAATGGCAGAAATAGTGAGAAGTAAGAAAGGCTAAATAATTCTGAAGAAATATTCAAGAGAACGCCTATTTTAAAATCTCTCTTAAGATGGACAAATAGCTACTTCCTCTTTTTAATGGAGGTTCACATTTTATCCAACATTATTTAGGTAATTAATTCTGATTCCTATTGTTTAGCTGACATTGAATCGCATTATGTAATTTTAACACGTCACACAAATTCAACCATCATTAACATTAAACATAACTATAAGTAGCTAGTCTTTCATGAGGCTATTAAGCGGGTGTAGGCTGTATTTATATATGATCTACCGCTACGTACTCGATAGGTACTCGTAGGTACTTTATATATACAATTGCTATGTACTATTTATTTTTTACTTAGCATGGGTACGGTTATGAATAGCGCCAATGAAATCGAAAATTAAAAGAGAGATTATCTATCTCTTTTTTTAACTTTCAATTAAGGTTAGAATCATATTTATTTCTCAAAAAGAATTACAAAATTCACTTAAATGAGAAACTTATAAATTTAAGTATAAACATTAGTTCGCATCGCGAGCATACAACCAATCTGATAATATAGAATACTAATCTAATTTAACAAATATAAAACCTATTTAATAAAAATACATCTATACAAAATGTGGGTAAATTGAAAAAATATACTTAATAAAAAAAATTCGTCGGAGCTATATCGGCATATATGGCTATATCGGCATTGTAGCTCACACATAGATCATTACAATAAACACTTAAGGGATTCACTGAGGCAAATGACATTTACTATAGAACTCGCTGGCGGCGGAGACAATTCAACGGGCCTAGGAATGGTGTTTTTTTGTTTTTACCATTAGAACATTACACAAAAATTTTTTTTATCAATACAATTTTTTAATCTGATATCAACTTATTAATAGGTACAGGATTCATATGCGTGCAATAAGCCGTTTTCGAGAGAATTTTCAATAAAGGTCAAATTCTTCTTGTGTTCTAACTTTTTTTGTGGAGTTTCTATTACTTTAACGAAAATTCTAATTAATACAATTGGTTCTTCACATGTTTAAGTATAATATATATTTTTTTCAAGGCAATTGTCTTGTCTATTTCTTGTAACATTTTCATTAAACAATGGATATTTTTAGTATTTAGCGTTTGTCTCCCCCTTAAGTATGTATTTTAAGTTAAATCTTAATTCGTATTCAAGTTGTTTATCATGTGGATAACGTACCGAGAAAGTATTTTATTTGGGTAAAGCCGTTTTCCTTTGTATAACTCACAATGATATTAAATGCCTATCGGATCGGATCTCATCTTGAAATGGAGGATTACTTTCGCGTGCCGCGCTGCCTTCGACGATACATATAAAATATTATTTTCAATACATCCGAGACGTCGTCGTCTTGAAGTAAGTACTTATGTTAAGGAACTCTCAAAGGAATCGTAAGGGAAATTGGCAAGATATGAGAATAATACCAAAGATTTTTTCCTTGTAATTTAATTTGATGATTCTCAACTCAGATGAACTCGCGGAGTCTAGGCAGGATGTTATTTGTAAGAAGCGTTTAATATTCGTCTTCCTTTTGAATTTAAATAGAACAAAGAGAAAGTGTATTTGTTTAGTGTTTTTTTACAAGATATTTTTATATGTTTTTATACATTTCTTTATTTGTATTGGTACTGGAATTCAGATGAAAATTAGCATTAGTAGATATTTTAGCAGCTGATACAGTATGTACCTACTCTATTGTTCCATCTATATTATGTACATATAATAAAATCGTAAACGAGCCGTGTCTCGTAACGAGCCATAACATATTTTTTCAAAAAATAAATTTATACACGTGTTGTTATGTTATTGAGGTCAAAAAACAGTTTTTTAGAATTATTGCCTGTTTTTATGTTTCTCTGTGCGTTTGTGCATGCTAATCTCAGAAGCAGCTTAATCGATTTGAATTCGGTTTTCACTGATGCTTTGTAGCAAGCTTCCCGTAACATTTAATGTTAGTTTCATTTCAATCGGTTTAGAAACAAAAAAGTTACGCGCTATTAGTTTTGTAATATGAATATTTTATTATATAGAAACTAGATGAAACAATGGGATTTCTAGACATGAGAAGCACATCTGCTAAAAGAGTTACCTTCCCTTAGAGGCAAATTAACAGACTTGCACATTAGCAGGAAATGATTTTTATGTAAAGTTCGTCAAACAGGCTTAACGGTCCACTTGATGGAAGGTGGCTACCGTCTTCTATTACACATGCAACGCTACAAGTGCTGCAAGTGCGCTTTGACCATAATAGTATTAAGGATAAGGGATTATGACGTTATAGGGAAATGGCTCTGGCATCCCAACTCACTCACCGAAATACAATACGTTATGTTATTACACGGTGGTTCTGTAAGGGGGCGGTTACTGCCACCAGACGGGCTGCGCAAATGACTGGGAAACGCAGTCTGCTTACTACGCAGTGATCCAGACCAGAGACAACTATGAAGAGTTAATTTCCAAAGTTGTTCTTGCCGGGAATTTAACCCGGAACCCTTGAGAGAAAGCTTTAAAGCAAACACCTTAGCCACTCGACCAAGGGCTACATAAAAGTGGGTAATTATAATTATATAATGCCCGTTTAATTAAAAACTTAAATTAAAAAAAGAATTAAAAACTTAGTGATTTATTAAAATAAATAGTGAGTACATAAATATTGAATTCGCTGATATTTGTACAATAGGGATGCGTCTAATGCGTCATATGCGTCTAATTCAAAAAAGGCTTAAATATATTTCTTAACAACATTTTTGCTTTAGAATTATGTCTATGTGATAATTTTTTAATATTATTTCTTTTTCGTTAAGAAAATAATTATTAAAAAGTGCATAAAATGTGGGAAATTCAAAATACTTGAAACGGTTAGATCGAATGTGACGTCAAAGTCTATGGAATGTGACTTCAACGTCTATGAAATGTCAACAAGCGTGTAGATGTTTCTGATTTTTTAACATAATTTTTGATTGTATTGTAGACTTTGACGTCACGACAAGCGCGCCAAAAGGGCGGGTGTTTAAAGTGGCCGTAGCGGTTAGTTAATTTTAACTTTTTTTTTGTTACCAAGTTTCTGTTTTTTGGGCTGAATATTTTTTTATGGTTATATAACGATATAATCTATCATATGAAAATATAAAAAAAATGTGCATATTCCCTATTACTGTTGTTAAATGGTTGTTAATTTCTAAAATACCGTCCCACGGAAACATAGCATAATGTTATGCTATGCTAAATATTCCAACTTTTATTTATTTATGTTTAACTTTAGAAGCCCTATAAAACTTATGTAGTTACAACCCTAAACTTTATAATATTACTAGCTTTCCGCCCCCGGCTTCGCCCGGGATGCAATTTTTATATATAATGAACATTCCCCGTTTATCCCTCTTTCTTTCCAACTGAATTAAAATCGGTCTACCCGTTCACGAGTGATTTTTATATATAGAGATAATGGTGTGTGAAGGTACACTGTTAAGCAGTCGTACATACGTTCACACAGAGGCCTCGTTTTACAGGTCCGTTATATCGTATACGTTTGCATTTGGTGATGACATATGTAGTTGTATGAGCGAAATCACACACGACAGTATTCCTCCAGTAAAAAATATCGACCCGACAAAATAAACACAGCTGTCCAGTGTCCGGTTTATAGGTCCGTTTTATCTTATGCGGTTTTATTCGGCGTTGGCGTATGTAGTTCTGAGCGATTCCAACACACAACTGTGTTGAAATACTGATCCGTTCTATCGGATCGAAGCTTTGTAGAAAGTTTGTGGTACACTGATTCCAGTAGGTACTGTAAATGTGATGTGAACATTACCTCCAGTAGCGACGGGTCCGTTAACCACATTCCTATTTTCATACATTGTCGTCCCTAACCTTTTATCGAAAAACAACCTGATGGGTAATTTTATCAATAACAATTTATCCATTAATTTGTGTTGATAGTCACCTATCACTAAGTGGATCAGTAAATGCTTCCAGTGACAAAAGACTCAACGAGAAATAGTGTGGTCTTGAAACATAATAGTGATATTTGATACAGGCACGTATCCAGACTTTTGGTTCGGGGGGGGGGGGGGGACAAACATTGAAACAACCATGTGAACTGTATAAAAATCGCTATAATCACTATACTTTACTCTAATTTTTCTGAAAAATCTTTCACAGGTTTTTAGAGAAATCAAGAAACTACTCTTTTCCATCGCAGCTATGAATGTAGACGCAGTTTGGGCAACAGTTCTGTTTGTGCAGGATAGATCTCTCAATGTAATGACAATAGGTTTGAGTAACTCACAAAATACATTTATAGAGTCGTGACGTTCTATAAATCTAGTGTCACACATGCCGACCAGTCTTTTTTTCTTACTTTCTGAATGAATGGCATCTATCGTTTTTTTTTTCAGTCAGATTTCGGGGGGGGGGGATAAATCCCAACTATCCCCCCCTCTGAATACGTACTTGATTTGATATTACTATTGAAACATAATAGTGATAATAGTGATCCTCAGTGATATTCAAAATTCATCGCGCCGTTTTGTTATTTGTTGGCGGGTAGTTTCCGAAGTGCTGTTTGATACTTTTCGGATATAAAAGTGCGGCATAGATGCAATATCTCATTGGTGTGGCCAATGAAGAAGTTTTAACGGTTATATTTTATGTTCAAAAACAAAATATGATTTAGTTGAAGTGAGCACTTTTCGATATCTCTTGTACGGTGGCGGTCATAAAGTTAGAAAAGAGATTTATGAGTGCTACTCTGATAGTTTATTGATGGTCTCTGTACGGGTATTGAATTTATGTGTAAAGTTTTCATTGCAAATAGCATCGCGAAAGAATTGCTTCTTTATGGAAACTGTTACAGTCTGTTTACAGACAGACTGACGGTCCAATTGATGGTGGTTGGCTACCGTCTCCTATAACACAAGCAACGCTACAAGTGCTCCCGAACATAGTAAGATTAAAAATAAGAGTTATAGGAAGGAATAGGGAAATTAGCTAAAATTAAATCTTTTTGAATTATTACTCGTATAGTTTGTTTTTATTAGAGATATCTTGAATATCACAAACCTGTATTAAATTTTAACTTGAATCCCATACCCATTCAGCGTTGTTTCGAAACTCCCGTTAAATAGAAGGTCTGCCGATGGAGCTGATGGGGCGGATGGGATAGTAGACTGATCTTTTTCGCCATCGCGACAATGTCATATATGTTACATATTTAGTAGTAGCTTCGTCGGCCCGTCTTTTTCATATGTGTTAATACCTACATTTATTCAATATTTACTGCTCATACATTTTGTCAAGTGTTGACATTTTGAAGTTTACTCCTTAAGAATCGATTTTCTTTTCACATAAGGCCCGCGGTATTGAAATTTTATGAGGAGTAAAATTAATACAAGCGTTAACTAAAAAAACGTTATGTTATCTGTCACCTTGACATCTGTGCGACGGCTGACGCATGTATTTATGTTCCCTAATTCTATTCTAGTATAATAAGCAACACCAGAGGGTTTCTCTGAGCTTACAAAAACAAACGTCGAAATCTTGTATGAAAAGTTTAGTCCGCGTTGAGGAACGAAACGATAGCGCGTTATAATCTGTCGGCACAGCGACATGTAACTAGATAACATAAAGTACATAATTAGGTATCCACTGAAACGAGGAAATTTTTATTATACATTAGCGTTCCGTCCCCGGCTTCGCCCGGGATGCAATTTTTATATATAAGAACATTCCCCGTTTATCCCTCTTTCCATTAGTGAAAACCGAATTAAAATCGGTCTACCCTTTCACCCGTGATGCCGTGACCAAGGGTAATGGGGATTCATTTTTATATATAGAGATATAGATTTAAAGGAGTAAACTCTAGGCATGCGTCGGGGCCACGGAGCATATACAAAGAGGAGATGGCCTAAACAACTGTGCACTGATTTCAAACTAGGTCCTGACGTCATTTTTTGTGGGCGTGGTCTTGGTCAGTCTGCTGTCGGCACTGGTCACGGTGTGGCGGCGCTTGTTTGTTGTAGACTACAGTCAATTTTCATTGGCAATTTAAGATAATTGGGCGGGGTCTAACTTCCTCCTTGCCCCGCGCAGTAGTCACGCGCCGCTCTATAGAAAAATTCAATAACAACATCTCCTCTTTGTATATGCTCCGTGGTCGGGGCTGACACACACACTTTTTTTGTTAGTAACATTCTTATATCTTTTTTGTATCCTTGACAACATGTTAGCAAAATTTCATGATAACCCGTGAAAGTGTAACAAACAAATTCTTGCACTATAATATCAATCTTTGTAATAGTTGTAATGTAATTTGATTTAATTTAATTTAATAGTGATAGTTATTTCGACATGACCATTATGACCAGGGATTATCTAATTTTACGTCGATCTACGTATTGGACCGAGGACGAAGCCGTCAGTAAACTCAATTAAGGTTTTTAACTTTTCCCTTGTAGCATTTACAAGCACACCTCTGTTACAACATGCCCGATTTATTAAAATCATAATTTGTTTTCGATCTGTTGTAAACATTGAAGGCTTAAAGAAGAAAGTAGGTGTAGACTACACGATGAAAATTACCCAAAGCCTGTGTATGTTTTCAATTTGTTATGGAAATTGTTATAAAATTTAATGCGGATAAAGCGGAATGAGGCAACGAAAATAGGGGCGTCGACGTTTTCAGTAGAAATTTACGTGGGAACCAATTTTACAGGGTTTTATGCAGACAAACCAAATAGATAATTGACTGAAATGAGTTGTTGTTTAGCCTAAAGATGCGTCCAGATTAAATAACATGTTTGGGTAAACTTGCACAAATCAGCTATAGTAGGAATAATACAAGCTTATAAATAATAAAGATACTGTTGATCAAACCGTTTTTTATTTGTTATATAAAACGTCCACACATATAAAAAAAATTAATAACTATTTAACATTCAGGTATTTGTAAGTAACTAATTGTAAGTAATTATTTAGTAAGTTTCAATAAATATTAGGATGGACCAGGGATGGGACTATTTACAGATTCAATGAGTGTTTTATTTTAATCTATCTATATTATATATAAAAATGAATCCCCATTTTCTTTGGTCACGGAATCACGCGTGAACGGGTAGACCGACTTTAATTCGGTTTTCACTAATGGAAAGAGGGATAAACGGGGAATGTTCATATATATAAAAATTGCACTCTGGGCGAAGCCGGGGGCGGGTCGCTAGTTTCATTATGAATTCATTATGAAATTAGACCGAACTTTTATGTCAAACCATTGTACATTTGAATAATCGCGTATTGATATTTACGTGTTTCGTAGTTAGACTGTAAATGATTTTCCTAGTAGTTGTAGGATACAGTTATAAATTAGGAAGTCTGTCTGGCAGCAGTAACCACCACCTTACAGATGACCACAGTGAAATAACAGCATATCTGCTGTTGTGTTTCGGTGAGTGAGCAAGGGATGCTAGAGCCCATTTTCATATCCATTAATGCTACTAATTTTGGCAGTGCACTTGCGTGGCTATGGCGGTACTTCTGACACACAAAAAAATGATTATTCTTAAGTTCTAACTGAAAAATAATATTAATCTAATAATAAAAAAAAAACTCTTACTATTACAAACCTTAAACATTCTGAAATAATACATTATTAATCTGGCTGCTGCTTTCGGTTGGGCTGCTTTCAGGAAACTACGTCATCTCTTCTCGTCACCACTGCCGCAATGTCTGAAGACCAAGGTCTACAAACAGCGCGTCCTGCCAGTGATGACGAATGGTGCCGAAACATGGCCTCTCAGGACTGGTCCATAAGTTCAAAGTCGCTCAGTGTGCTATGGATGCTCGGAGTTTCTAAGATGGATAAGATCAGAAATTCTGAAATTCACCAAAAAACTAAATTTGTCGACATAGCCGAAAGAATCAGCAAGCTTAAGTGGCAATGGGCCGGTCATATCTGTCGTAGAGCGGATGTTCTCGAATGGAGGCCACTAATTGAAAAACACGACCTGAAAGGCTTCACGGGAAGCAGAGAAGCGCAGAGGACCCTGGTAGCGTGGAGAGTGGAAAGCATCCATCCAGCAGTCGAGAGACTGGGCTGATGATGATGTTGAAACATTTATTCAATGCTTATGGCTCTAAGGATATATTTATTTTTCTAAGGCATTAAAATTGTTTTGAATTATATTTTAGTTTATAAACTTAGTAGGGATTTAATAAAAAGCCATTTTTTTAATTATTTTACTGAATTTTTTCCAAAGTTTTTCATTTGATTTAAAATGTGGGCAACGAATACCAATAAAAAATAACACTCGGTATTTGACTGGAATAAATAATTTAAGAGGAAACGATTTCTCCCCTATGTGACCGTACATTGAGTTGTAAGCCAATTTCGCGTGTAATCTATGTTACATTACACGGTACACCATGTGGGGCGAGACAATATTAATGACGTAATTAGTCCTCCTTTGGATTACCTACACAGTATGGTAATGGGTTTCATTATCGCGGTTATCGTATCATTGAATATGTCGCCTGTTGCTGTTGAGATATGTCTGGTTGATTGGATATATATATATATATATATATATATATATATATATATATATATATATATATAATAAATTCGACTACTTTTAGGCAAGTTTTGTCCTTTAAATTAGCTTTTATAAAAAGGTAGATTATATATAATATTTATTATATTATATCATATTATAATTAAATGATATTATAATAGTAGTTGAATGGGCTATACCATCAACTTAGGTACTTACTCACCGAAATAAACAACACACGAGCTGTTATTTCCCGTTGGTCTCTGCAGTCTGTAGGGGAGAAACTTAGTAACTCTCAGAGCAATATCAACTTTTATAATTCTATAAACCATTGACACATAATACACAAATCGCATAAAGGGCAGAGGATTGTGTCACCTCAAAATCCGGTAACTATGAGGAGGAAAGATAAATGAAACAAAAATTAGTGCTAAACGAGGCTAACTGTTTTTTGAAGTAGTTTTTATATTTTAATTTTTTTTTTGTTTTAAGAAGACACATGAAATATGTAATAGAAAATAAAACCATTATATATTTAATGCTAAACATTTCGTTTATCCAATCCTTTCAATATTTGCAAAACTGAATTTGGTCTCTAAATCAACTGAATGGACCTGAATGTACTGATGATGAGACAAGATTGTAACTGAATGGACCGCCTGGCGACAGATAACGTTTCTATACTAATTCACCGTTTGGATATGCGTCGCGGGAAAGAGGAGGTCTATCATGTCGAGAGGTCCGAGTTCAATCTCCGGTCATATCATGTCATATTCTAAAAATGGAAGTCCATTTACTGACTGCTCTCAAACGGTGAAGGAAAACATCGCGAGGAAACCTGCATACGCCAAAGAAGAAATTCTAAGGCGCATGTGAAGTCCACCAACCCACACTGGGCCAGCATGGTGGACCATATAGCCCATACGCTCTTGTTTATAGGGCAGGCCTGTGCCCCTGCAGTGGGGACATATTGATGAATGATGATGATGTGCTTATTCGCAAATATCTTCATTTAAAATTTCTTATTTTGTAATAGGGGCAATAAATATTTCTTTGTATTAAAAATTTGGTAGAATTAAAAAACAACAGGACACATAGAGTAACTTTCTATATTGTCGACAGATGACAGATGATAATATCACTTCTGACAAATATAATTTTCAGGCACTCTGTGAAAAATCATTTAAAATAATTTTAATTGTATAAATTTAAAAGAAAATCTTAATGTGATCATTAGCTCCAGAATTGTACGTATTTCATTAAATTCTGTATTAAGAATGGACTTCGTTATATTCTGTGTTTGTTTTCGACATTCAGAATATATTGTAAAATTTTGATTAAAAATATAAGCTAGATAGGGTAGTACCTATATATGCTGCTCCTATTGAGAAGGCTATATTTTTGCACTTAACATATTATAATTTATCTTAAATTTTCAGGCTATACCACCCATTAATAAATTTAATCCATCTTTAAGGCTTTCTGAAAGGTTTTGGGCTTAACTTGACTGACTAGATTTTAGAAAAAATATCTGGGGATCTGCTACTTTTGATTCTGATTTGAATTTTACGTTTTTTATATTGTTATTTTTACAACTGACACTGGCAAAATCTTCGATAGGCTCTTTCGAAAATTGTATAATTGTTTATTTTTATTGTTTTTATTCCTGTATTTTTTTTGTTTTTATTCTTGTAGTTTGTATTGTATATATGGCCTTTTATATTGTAAATGTATTATTTGCTTTTAGCTCCATTTTAAGGCAGTTGGAACGGAAGATGATTCGTGCAATTTCCCTCTTTTGTGACCCATTCTGAGCGGTAGCTGCATTATCCAAAGGAATTTGCTAAAACAAGACGTACTGTTATTTTATTCATTGACGCCTCCTTCCACGTTACAATGAATTCTAATTCAGGTCACAATTTGAACGGATTCTGTCGCTACAGTGGAAATATTTTTCTTTGCAGCGAAACGAGCTCTATTAATCCCGCTGAAAAAAGATTGTTTTCGTTTAATTCGTATATTTTAAAAATTGTTTGTATGCTGTAATTTTGTGTATTACAAATATTTTTGTGAATTAAGTGCCTGTAAAATAGCAGAAAAATTATTTTCATTAATATTTAATCTACTATAACTTAAGGATGATTCATATTACACCGTGTCGCCACTGGATCGTGCGAGAGCCATGTTTTTCATTCATCACCGTATGATGAATGAAAACATATAGGTACAAAACTGTAGTATTAAATATTTAATACTACCAGATGCTATGCCGCTAGACCTCTATTTTCTAAAGTGTAATTTAAGTTGTTGTATGACAACAATTTAAGTAAATTGAAATTATATTAATACAAATATAATTTTTTATTAATGTTATCAGATTACTGCCCAGAACTTAGTAAGTTCAGTATTTCTGTGATTGAATTAGATTTATTTTCATCGGCGTAAACAAAATTTCATTCACAACTGCTATATTTCCGATAAAGGACACCCAACATTGCACTGCGAGTTGTTGGTTTCATGTTCCTCTTTATGTCGGTATAAGTATTTTTTAATTATTTACTGTGTCCTCCGCACAATCATAAAAAAAATATGGATAGAGCGTATCGAAAGCGTTAAACTGATACGCGCGTATAATACTTATATCAGTTTACTTAAGAGAGATAAGCACAATGTGCTTGCGACTCTGAAGAGATAATAGATAAGTGAGAAAGTGCGAATAAGAGACTGGACTTTGTATCGTTTACTCACGCAACGGAAGACAACAGCACAACAGCAGTTCTTTATATGAATTTGTATGTACACAATAATGCGCCACAGGAAATCTTTGTGTAAAAAATTTTAGGACAGTCTCATAAGATGACGCTCATGACGATCAAAACAGTCAAATGGAAAACGTAGGAAAAGCATTTTTTAAATGAATCTTTAAAAAAAAGAGATTTTTTTATTTATTTTTAGAGTTCCGTACGTCCGAATAAAAAAACGGAACCGTTATAGGATCACTCGTGTCTCCGTCTGTCCGTCCGTCACAGTCAATTATCTCCGAATCTACTAGACCGATTAAGTTGAAATTTGGTACACATATCAATTTCTGTGACCCAAACGCAGAGGTGTGACTTGAATAGATGAAATCTGTATAAGGGAGGTCATTTTTGGGGGGGAAAGTGGAAAATGCATGACATATCAAATGGAAGGTCTTGTTGTGAAGATCTTAAGTGTATTTTATTGTAATTTTAAAATAAAGAGTTTCCAAGTTATTCAAGAAAATAGACGAAAATTGAATCCATTGACATCCATTGGGACTCCAGATCACTTCAAGTGTTGAACTGTAATTTTCCACTTTAAGTTGGAATACTTAGTGTCTAATTTTCAGTCCCATTTGAATACGATACTGTATAGCACATTTGTATTGACTTGAAAAGTTCTCGATGCTCTCTCCGGTTACAATTCGGTCAAGTGCACTAGCGTGGGAGACGATAAAACGCGTTCCCGTACGTTTTGTTCCTCTATCGAGTGCCTCGTCCAAGACCGTATTCAAAAGAAGGCATTAAAATGAACAGCGATTCAATGGTATTTCTAAGAAATGGTTCTTTAAATGATATCTTTTACACAATCTTTATACCAAAACATCATTCTGAAGAATGAGGAAGCTAGAGTGTTTGTTCTGATGGATACAGGCAAACTTTGAAAATTTTGAAAGTGGTCTATGAGAAAAAAAGTCTAGGAACCTCTGCTCTAATCACTAATGTAATTATGTAATTTCATATATTACGTTCCACTGCTGGATTCATACCTGTACTTTGTTATTCTGTTTATATTTTGTGGTAATGTGTTTCACATTACCACAAAATATAAACATACCCAATATGCCTCCGAATGCTAGCTATTCTTGAACGCTCATGTTTCCTCACGATGTTATGACCTCACCTGCAGAGCATATCAACATTTTGATAATTCACCTAGACAATCGCAGACAATGGGCTACAAAGGCCAATTTAGGTTGCAAGTAGGTGACTTGAACAGCGCTCTGGCAATCCCGTTAGGTATCTGATGATAGCAAGATCCGATGATGGAGCTGTTCAAGATTTACTATTAAAAAAATTATTGATAAGATCTCACTCTCAGACCCCTGCGATACAAGCTTCGCTTAGTGCAAGGGCCGCTGGTAACTCTGAATTGGATAGTTTTAAGATAAAAAACTTTTGTATTTATAAACATTGTTAAATTGTTTGGCAATAAAGATTTATTATTATTATTAAGATATAATTTAAATAAATGTATGTATGACCTTGCCCGATAAGACGACATGTCCTTCAGGGAAAAGCCTCAAAACAAGGATTAAAAAAAAATCGCAGACAAGAGATGTAGGCTCTACCTTAATTTGAACTTACGGTTGCTGTTTGACTGCTGAAGGTTTATGTAACGTCTAATTAGCTTATATAGACACCTGTATTATGAAATAAAAGTAACATTTAGTTTTTGCACTCCCACCTCCATATTAGCATCGCAGGAAGAGAGAGCCTTGAACTGTTTTATTATGTTGCATGTGCTACCTTCACCAAGTCTCGTAGCTGCTTCGTAGCAGTTGTAGCACATTAAGTGGCGTTCTTGTCGTAGCTCTGCTACGCACATCGAAGTGTCAACTTCAATATTCACAATATTTTTGATTCATTATTTATATAATTACCATTGCAATTACAGAATATTTTAACTAGCTATTTAAAAATATTCAACTTATTACTGGGTATAGAAAAAAAACTACTGATCACTTCCGAAATAGAGTTAAGGGTCAACGCACTGAAACGAGAGCCTTGTTCTGCAGTAAGACTGCCAATACACTGAGAGATAGGTTCTATTTTTTTAAATTCAGTTTTATTGTTTCGAAATACACTATTTGTAGTATTTTCAAAACACTTTAAAAATTCCAATAAAAACATCTTTTCTACAGTTCTACAGTTTAGTCAAAAGTATGTCACTACAATTAATATACACAAACCATACTCTGGAAGACTGTAATAATACGCACCCAAGATAAATAAACGAAATTATTTATAAGAATTTGAAAAAATGAAATATGAAGAATGGTATTCCAAAAAAAATTTATAAAAGAATAAATCGGTTGGTTTAGCAATCCAATCAATATTTTTTTTAATATACGCAAACAACGTCCCAAGTTAAAAGCAAATTTGGGAATTAGTGTACCCAAGACGTTACCTTGATGTCAGGTCATGGGGCAATGACCACCGTAGTTCACGTCCCAGGATATTGGGCGACGAATTATGTGCATTCCGAGGGAAGGGTGTGTACTTCTATTGCGGAATATTTTTAGGGCATTTTATTGCACAAGCTCGAATTTAATATAAAAACTTATGTTTAAGTGTCGTCATTTGCTTTCACAATTTGGTTTATTGCAATATAACTATTTCAAAATCACATATAATTTTTAAAGAACGATGGAAAAATTGAACTAATCGAAATTGACTTTTCGAGTTTCGATAGTTCAATGAATAAATGTAATTGAAGTACTGGGACTAAAAATTCCCAGTAGTTCAATAGATTGAACTCGGAATTGAACTAATGGGAATAGACTAAAATTTCACATTAGTGTAACCACGAATAAATAAAATTATTATTATTGTGACTTCACAAGTCATGTAGTACTGGATCATATTAATATATTTTAAAGTTCTAAGACATTTTGGGATCTTATCCTCTGGAAAATAATGTGAACCTAAGGCCTATCTTGGGAGTTCAAGGACTTAATTATGAAATCTGAACTTGTTCGTTCATGAGTTTCCTGATATGTTATTTCGTATAGAACTTTTTCTTCCAAATTCAATTTAGTACGTACCTATTTTGAAGTCAAATCCAAAGTTGTAAGGAAGTAGTGTTCATAACAGTTACAAACTCGCATTAAGGTGCTGAGACTGGCGGGTAAGAAATAGAAAGTTCTCATCTAATGCGCGAACGGACGTATCCATTCTGATAATGTCTTTTTGTTCGCGACAGTTTCCTTGACATTTGAACCACAATAGTTTTGTAACTTCATGAAATTTCGTTGTGGCGTTTGGTACCGATAGTTATTCAGAGATTTCTCCTTCTGGAGCAACCATACCACCTTAAATTGTTATAATGTGCTACACAGAATTTAACACATTTTTCGAAATCCACCTTTTTTTTAGCTCATATCTAGACAACGATTCGAGATAGACTAAAAGTGTAAAAGGCAAAGTTGTAGATAATTTTATCAGGCTTCAATCTGTAGTACAACAAAAGTTCATACAACGCACCGTTTTCGAGATATAGGCAAATAACCAAAAAACGGGACCTTCTTTGCCCCCCCCTCGCTCGGACCTCGGAGGGGTAAGGACTTTTAGTGTGTATACCTCCTAACTAGTCCAAACAAGGTTCCGAAGTCAAAATTCCTGCTTCTTCCATTTCCGTCTAGAATTAATCGTTGCCCAATCTAATATGGAGCAGTTATCAACGCATGTTGCATTATAAACGGCGAACATTTGAAAAAAAAAAGGTCTTTGGTCAAAAATTTAATGCTGATATTTTTTGTATCGGCATACAGGCGACAGATCGATCCACTTGATGGTAGGTGGCCACCGTCGTTTAATTACACTATCGACGTTGATAGTGTAAACTGTAAAGGATAAGGGTAGGGTAATGAGTTGTGACATACATATCTTACTAACCATCTATACACAACATTACTCGTGTTGTTATTTCAAGGTAGACAAAGATGGATTATGTCCACTTTATGACTGCAGACAGAACACAGTGTTCCATGCCTCTAGTAAAATTTCTGCGAAACGCACGTTTTAAGTATAACTACAACAACCAGATACAAAATAACTGATGCGCAAATAATGCTATGACATTTTAAACAACAGGTAAGTAAAGTCAAAGAAACGGTTTGCGGGTCTTTTAGTCAAGTTACGATTAAAAAATAATAGAAATACTAGACAGGTTGAGCATTGCTGATAAGACGAGGAGTAGGAAAAACCAACAGGCAGAAAATAGCAACCATTTCCGATCACAACATGAAAGTGCCGGACAAAGGAAATTATTTTAGATATTTTTCCATCAAAATTAATTAATGGTTACAGAATAATTTGGAACAACTAAAATGTTCGAGCAATAATACAATGTTTATTTTAGGTTAAAAATGTTTTCGTTATTTCGTACAAAAATTTGAATTTATTTTCAACATTTTTTAATGAGTTTCATTTGTTAGGTGGCTAACAGACTACTTCTTTCCGGAGCCATCTGACAAATTCGTAAATTGATGGCAGGTGGCTACCGTCGTGTTACCTTTAACCGCAAGCAACGATAGTGTGCGCTGACGACACTAATACGGTAAAAGATAAGTTGTGGGATCCCTCATTCATTTATCAAAACACAATAACAGTGTGCAGGTTGGGAAAGTAATTTCCCTACCTTAACACTGGTGTGAAGCATCAGTGTGAAGGTGGATCAGGCGCGTACAGAAGCACGCATTCTTCTATTACATGATAGCAGAATAATGGTCTTTTTGAGGGGTTGCGTTTTATTTACTTCCTCCAGCTGGGAAACCTAGTTTATAACTACAGAACCTATTGTATCTAGCCACTGCTAATTTTATCTGTGTTCTCATTTATCGAATAGTGTTTTAGTTCTCTGACTGAAGGGCCTTGAATTCGATTCCTAGCAATGTTACCTTATGGTTTCCTAGGAACGTGTTTCCAATGCTTCTAGTAACTTAATAATTTTACCAGTTGTTACACGTAAGTATTACCTTATAATTCAGTAGTATATGTCTGTATGAGTGTATGTTATTAAAATCTTCCTAAAGACTGATGAATGGCTCCAGCCCTTGTTTGAGTGAATAAATGGTTGATTTTGATTCAAAATTGGGCCCGGTATATAACGCTACAACCGGGTTACAGATTTTATTGGTTCGCGCAGGATAACTTGACAACAGACAACAACACCTATGACGCGCGCGCTGCGTATCCTCAATCTAGTCGCGGAAAGCATCGACTTGTTTTCGTGTTCTCTGAATAACTTCACAATAGCATTGTTTATAATATGTTGTAGTTGTAATAGCATGGACAAATAACGTAATTAGTATAAACAGTTACGCTATTGTCTTTACGCTTAGTCCTTTAAAAATAGTTGTAAGCGTGGAAATCTTCTCTATATATAAAAATGAATCCCCATTTCCCTTGTTTTAATACCGTATATATTTTAATTCGGTAGACCGATTTTAATTCGGTTTTCACTAATGGAAAGAGGGATAAACGAGGAATATTCATATGTATCAAATAATAAAATAAAAAAACACTGGATCACTTCATCCGCGCCCCTTATGACATTTTCTGTATCTTTGACAATGTGTATGAAGTTTCATTAAGATCGGTTGAGTAGTTAAGGCGTGTAAGCATAGCAAATAAACAATCTCACTTTCGCATTTATGATATCTCGTTTAGTGGGAGTAAATATAAAAGATTACACATTACATAAGTACAGAGTCTCTGCTATCACAGTCAATTTTAATTCTAAATGTTGGCTTCAAATTGTAAACACATTTCCATATTTGTTTCTGTAAATTCGTTTCTGTGAATGCACGTGCGTGTAGAAGTATTTTCTATACGGTTTGCAGCCATTGCAAAAGGCGAAGAACTGTTTTATGGTTTTATTTTGAACGTCAAAGTGTCTTGATGTAATGGCATTGAATAACATTTTCTCTTCATATTCAGTTTTGATGTTAGTAATGGTATTATAGGAGTGAATATTTCTAGATTTTAGTGGTGACAGGTCACACTGCGTTCTGATAACAAATTAAGCAAGCTTTTTGCGGCGGTAAATACAGTGGACTGTGTATAGACAACGCGTACTGTAAATGTTGTGTTTCGGTGATGCCAAGCACTAATGGCTTATCCTTTTTTTAATCTAAGGTCATACAGGATACGGTCATACAGTTAATTTAAGGTAGGTGTCGACTTCAGAAGGGCAAGGAATAAGGGATTATTGCGGCATAGGGTAAAAGGGTCCAGAATCCTTTACTCACTCACTGAAACACAACAGCAGCCATTCTGTTATTTGGTCTTCTATGGTCTTTTGTAAGGGGGTGTTTACTGCCGGCAGACGGGATGACAAATTTATGACAGGTGCATTGTGTCCTCCACTACTATTTACTTTTTATTTACCTGCTTTATTTACTTTTTAAATAATATTTTCTTATCGCTATTTGAATTAGTGATATAAAAACAAAATTCACATAAATAAATAATTAATGTCCAAATAAATAATCATTTAACACAAACATTTCTATCAATTCTATCAACATGGTATATATATATTTTTTATAATATAAAAAGTTACCTCTTAAAAGACATATCAAAGTTTCTACTCGTACAATAGGCCGGGAATGAGAAAGCGAGCATTATTTCCCTGCGTCCAAGGGGAATAATGCTCACGGGAAATATTCCTTCGCGTCATTTAATAATAGACCTTATTGGAATATTTAATTTAATCACAAGATGTAATTTTTTACGTTATTTCTTTTTGGTAATAATTTACAAACTATGCTTACTGTAAACTGTAAATAAATTCGTTCCATATTCTAGCAAGACGAAAGTATCTAGAAAATAGGGAATGGACCGGCATCTCCAGTGCAGAACATCTGCTCCATTTGGCCCAGGACTGGCACAAATTTTCAGAGTTGACAGCTAACCTATAGTAATGGAAAGAAAGGCCTTTATGGAGTAATGGACATTCAGTCGAAGCAAGTCTTACGCACTTACATAAATATTGTTTAATTACATTATTTTAAAATGGAGTTTTTGTTAATATGGTGACTATATTAAATGGATAATGATCGAATTACTTACAACCGTAATAGAAGAGGTTTTAATTGTCTTATTGGTTTGATTATTGATATTGCTATCTGAAATTACGCACCAATTCACGGCTTTTTAAAAATAATATGTGCTAAATGAACATGTTTAGTTAGCTACCGCTGCGCCACGTAACAATTTAGGCTAGCGTGCGGTCTTTCTGTGGGAATTGAGTATTGTGAATATGAAGTATTTATTTTACAGTTAAACTTGAAAATGTAGTAGCAAATGTCGCTTGACAATTATTGTATTAAAAACATAAAATAGCATTTGTCGTACTAATAAATGTTTTGGAATAAATTATCTAAATGTTATAGTTAAGACTGAATAAAATCGTGTCATTTAGAAAAAATAGACAGATAGACAGAGATGAATAGTAACTTTTGCTCTTTACATATAGCTTAAGGTACAGTGTTTTAACGAAATTTGTTACTCCTCAATACATCTTCAATTGGCAACAGTCCATACTTGACATATACGGTTTTAAAAGGGGCTTCTTATTAAAGAGATATTTTCCGTGAATTGATGCATAATTTTTACACTGAAGTGCTCTTGAAGCGATGGGATGGCAGTGAAGAGCTCGGTCACAGACTGACAAAATTCCATTAGCGAGTTTTGGACGATGGCCAGGGTGGTGACTTTACAACGACTATCGTTGTGAACAGATGCGGAGTTAGGTCAAATTAGGTACCTATTTCATTTTACATAATTAATTATGACTCAAGTTTAAAAAAAATATCTTTATATAAATTTGTTAAAGTCCTTCCTAGGAAAAGATTAGAACAATCCTTGATAACAATAAGGGTAAATGGCTGGCAGACTGACGGTTCACGTGATAGTAGGTGACTACGTTCCCTATTAACATAAGCGAAGCAACAGTTGCTGCAAGTGAGCTGCCGACCTTAGTAGAATAAAGGATAAGGGATTAGAAGAGGATAGGTAAATTCTTTACCTACGCACCGGAAACACAAAAGCAGACAATGTGTGTCAGCATGTCCAGTTAAAAACAATAAGAAAACGAGTCGAGATTATAGATATTATGTATCGAATCAAACAACTAAAATAGAAATGGTCCGCACATCTAATAAGAAGTAAGACAGAAAAGTGGGCCTGAGAAGTGACGGAATGGTGCCCCAGATATAAAAAAAAAGAAGGAAAGATGTACAGTATCGTAGATAGGAAGATGATACTAAAACGGTGGCAAGAACGACTTGGACGAGAAAGCTCTTGGGGAAAAACGAAACAATTAAGGAACCGGTATCTAATAAGAACATTATTATTTACATTTACTTACTTATATATAAACTTATTTTCATTCTTAGTATTAAGTAGAAATAAGATGAAATGTAACTTATAACGATTGTTAATCAAGGATATTATAAAATAATATTCTTTCGTCTGTTTCTCGGCTAACGTCTTCTAAACCCAAGGTATATTCATACAGTTTTCACTAACTTAGAGGGATAAACGAGGAAAGATTGTATATATATATATATATACGTATATTGCGTTATTTTATAATAACAAGGTGAGTGCGGACGTTCGTGCCCTAGATGGACGTCGCAGCGAACTGAGCTCGCTGCGACCATTGGACATGACTTCTCTCTGCCGGCCGTAGTGAAAGCTATGATCGGCAACAGAGCCGCCTGGCGAGCGACTCAATCCTTCTGCGAGGATATCATCTCGCAGAAGGAGGCGGCGGAGAGAGAGGGGGAAGACGACGTCTTATCTCAGCCCTCCGCCGCAGACGGACTGGACGCAGGCGGCTGGCGCACGCCCGCCAACTGGATCCCGGTAGATGGGGACTCTACCGTCCGCATTTACCTTGAGAGGCACGGCGCATTCTGCGTTCGAGTGCGCCGCCCCAAGAGTAGTGTCCGGCTGCGGACCTCATCGGCGGAGTTTTGTAAAAAAAAGGATATAATCTTTCATCAAAGCAAATGGACAATCACAAAGACAGATGGATGTATATACGTCATTATTTTCGGCAGGAATGTTGCGTCGTTTCTGTGAATTCATCTATGGAACTCTTATCTTTGAAAGAGGAGAGGAAACCTCGAATTAAAAATTATTGTCCACTCCATGCCGTCCGAGTGGACTTCGAATAATTAGAAAAGTCATGCCTTTTGCATGCAGTCGGTATGAAAAATCAAAGCAAGCGCGCAAGCAAGTAAATGTTCATTTTATTTATACATTTTAAACATTCGTTTGATTCTGTTACTTTTTTTAAAGAAACGGCGCACAACCCGACCGTCGCGTATTTTTGGCAGAAATTCCAGCTTTCAAATGAAGGAGAGCAAAAATAAAATGTGTATTATACACTGAAAACATTTTTTAATCTTGCATTCCGTTTGAATCACAAAAAATGTGTTTTATTTGCTTTTATATGCTTTTTGTGATAACAATAAGTAACAAGAGGTGATATGATGACGAAATTATTATACGAAATTTCTACCAATATTATAAACTAGCGACCCAGAAAAATTTTCTGCAATTTATATACACACATCTTCTTTGTTTATCGATTTTCCATTAGTGAAAACTCTGTATCAACATACGATGGGTGATTCATAAGAAGTTAGCGAAGAAATAAGCGGACAGCAACTTCATTTTATAACATGAATTGAGCGTCTATTGCAATTTTATAATTAACTAGCGACCCGCCCCCGGCTTCGCCCGGGGTGCAATTTTTATATATATTTATGAACATTCCCCGTTTATCCCTCTTTCCAGTAGTGAAAACCGAATTAAAATCGGTTTACCCGTTTACGCGTGATGCCGTGGCCAAGGGAAATGGGGATTCATTTTTATATATATATAGAAGATGAGTTTACCTATAAACAAAATCTCTTATAAACCTTCGTTAGAATCATAGATTTACTACCATATTTCAAATAATTTGTCATCATTCAATACAAATTCAAATTTATTTGCTTGTGGGTGCAGGCATTTTTTACATTCAGTAAAACAATTGTCTTAATTTTATAATATTTTCCCTCAAAAATCATTTGTATTGTGTTTTATGCGTATTGCTTACTCAATTGTATGCGTTTATCCATAGTCCATAGTTTTATTTTTAAACGGACGAAGTTGTGGGAACCAGATAGTTAAATATAAAAATACGTTTCATATGTAGAGAATAATATGTTCATGCTAGCTGACCTAGACGTTGTCCTGCCAGTTAATTCCGTAACCCGATTGTGCCGCCACCTATCGGGTCAAATTTTATTTTCAAATCATATGTTAAAGTGACGCGTCACTTTACGCCAATGAACGACGGCGGTTAAATTATTTGTATATATCCTTCATACAAAAGTACTAAAATCGCGATTAAGAAAATTGGGGGTGGGGGTAGAAGGGTGAAAAATAGCTTCTCGTAACACTCGTAACAAGCTCCTCGTAACATTTGGTGTTTGTTTCATTCCAATCGGTTCACAAACAAAAAAGTTACGCGCTATACCGTATACCTACTACGAGTATACGAAGTTGCGGGCTCAGCTAGTTAGAACTATGTATGTAATGACAGTTGTAATAAATCAATTAATAACAAATCACGTTCTATTGTCAAAAGCAAACAGTGGCGACAATGTCGAAGTAGCAATGTGCTGTTTATTTATTCACTGCAATCTTTCACATGGGACAACAAAATGCATTATGACCCAACTTCAGATTCGAACCCGTTTGTGAATTATACATGAGACGAGGATAGTTCCAATCTGTCGTAATATTATGACCAGTTTTAAGTGATCTTTTTCATAGAGCAACATCTGCGTTGTGTAGTACGAGACGAGAATGAGTAACTAGGGGTCAAGATTGACTGGATAGTGTGAGCGTTTGTATTTTAGCGGGTAGCGAAAGTTTGACAAATCGCCCGGAGTGCACTTTTAGACGATAAGCTGATAGGTCCTTTTGGTGTGAAGAAGCGTCTCGCGTTTATCGGATATTTAAGACTTTCTCTATTTGGGAGATACTTTTTATCTCCCCTGGTGACTAACTATTCAGCTTTTTTGATACCTAAGCTCTTCTTACTCTGTTTCTCTAAAGAATAGACCGATTACACAAACAGATAATAATCTGTGTATTCTTAACGTCATTTTAGACCAATTTAATGGATAAATTATAAACTCATTTTAATCTCAATAATTATGTTTAATTTACATGATTTTGTGTTGCAGAAGCGTTTGCATTACTCAAAAAAATCTTTTATTAATATATTTCAATAAAATAATTATTATATAATATATTATTTATCAAACACGAAGTTATAATTCGCTTTTAATTCCATATTAATTGTGAGGTCAACTAAGAAAATAAACTTTAGAAAATAGGTTAGGTCGAAATTGGATAAAAATCGTCAAGTTCCTTCTCTGATTTTTCCATATTAATCATTTCAGCATTCACCATTCACTTCTTATCACCACAACTGGTTATTTGATGATAATTATAAGGCAACTTATCTACTACACAAAACCAGTAAAAAAAAAACAATTTAAGGCATAAATTAGAAAAAAATATATAGCCAAGATTGCTATTTTGAAAAACAGACTCAAAATAGCAATCTTGATGAGCCCGTTGCATGAGTGGTTAGGGTGTTTGCCTTAACGCTCTGTTCTAGAGTTCCCGGGTTCGATTCCCGGCGGGGTCAACTTTGAAAAATGAACTTTTCAAATTTGGCTCTGCGGTCTGGATTTGGAAAGTAGTGGCAGGGCACACTGCTTTCTCAGTAATTTGGGCAGCCCGTTTGGCGGCAGTAACCACCCCCTTACAGAAGACCACCGAGAAATAACAGTAATGGATGTCAGAGCCCATTTCCCTATCTCCTAGTCTCTTATCCTTAATCCTGTAGTTGGCAGCGCACTTGCAGTAGCTTTGGCGTTGCTCGTGTTATAGGCGACGGTACCCACCTACCATCAAGTGGACCGTCAGCCTGTCTGCCGATCTTAACATAAAAAAAATCTTTATAAAATAAACTTAAAAGTCCAATATCTTGAAAACGGTTAGGGTATGGTGTTTCATAGTGAAATCAGTAAGGTATTAATGGAATCTAAAACTCCCAAAGTATAATATGTCACCGGTAACCCTGTGTGTGATATAAACAAGGTGTAGGTGAATAACGGACGAGGCTTTATCAGTGTGTGACGTAGTAAGGTTTTCATGTGGATGAAGGCGTATTTCCGGACCATTCGGAAACGAAAACAAAATGTACGCCTCAAGTTTTCCCATTAATGGACGCTGGGATCTCTTTGAAATACTAACTTTATTAGCAGAGCGAGCTTTGAATGTCACTGGTGTGTATGTTCTAGGAAAGAATTTTCACCTAGTGTAAAAATATCTAATTAAACCCAAAGAGAATTTCTATATAATATCTCTATTTTACTTATCCTATTAACATTATTTCTAAATTTTTCTGATGTAAATCGGAAAAATTTATAAATAAGGTCAACTTCAACTTCGAATAAATAAATATACAATTATACTTCCAGAACACTGATTCGAGGTTTTGTGGGAAGTGTGCCCTGAGCTACATAATTAAATTTGAAGACACTAAGAGTAATCGATTTTCCTTTTACGAAGGGAGAAATCTTCAAAAGATTCAAAAGACCCTATGGTCAAGTGCCGCATGCAATGCAAATGTGCATAGGGTTATGTGGGATTTTTACCCACTAAAACACCCCTCGAGTTATATGGGCATGGTTTTCGTCTTCAGGGGACTTTCGAACCAGGGACTTTTCCACCAACATTTGCCCACACATACGAGTATAAACATAACATGCATGAATAAAACTTATATAAATCATCTGTCAACAATTTACATGTGGACACCACTTGCAAAGTAAATTAAACACAATAATATAGTAAGAACATCAATAAAAAGGCACGTAAACCAAATAATAAGGAAAGGTAAAAGAAAATATATCTATCTAAAAACAATACAGATTACAGAATAAACAAAAAATTTAAAAGGAAGAAGAAAAAATAAATTAAGAGCTATTGAAACTATGATCAACAGTTTTTCGAAGCTTGGTGAACGAATCAGCAAATATATCGATAAGATCACAAATGTTGATAATCGATTGGCATAGCCTTGGGATAGAAGAGCTCGCACCAAATACAAATTACACAATATAATGCCCTAACTTAGAAATTAGGTTTTTTATTTTATGACACTAGGTCATGGACTAAGATTTTACTTCGTTGAAAAAAAATTATTTTACGACCTTTCATTTAAGTAGGTAATACATATTCGAAATTAGCTTTTCATCGTCAAATTGAAAATTTTAAAAAGCACTTACAGTTTGTTAGATTAGACAACAAAACATTTTTTTACAGAATTCAAATAGTTACAAAGGCGAAAAGGTAGATTTTTTAACGTTCCGCTAATGCTAGCTAGAGTTTTCTTTGGAGAGACTATAGGTACTAGGATATATACAGTTTTATGTTTGTCATTGCGCATAAAAATTCCACAATACACGTCTCGTTATTTAGATCTGGAAAAAGAATAAAAAATGAATCTTAAAAAAAATAATGTAAGTTAGTGTTAAAATAATACCTTCAAAATTTAAAATTAACCTAAAATTTGGTTTGAAATAGGCAACCAAAATATACTACTACATACTACATACTAGCCATAGAATGTACGTAGGTGAAAGTTGGCTTGGCTTTAAAAAAAGATTATTTTAGTGCTAAATGTAATGATTTTAGATTACTTAGTTAATTTTATATTTTCAAGATTCTATCTCAACAACTCTATCTCAAATTCTATTCAATCTCAAAGGAACAGTGTTACTGAAAGTATGCAGTTGAACCTAGATAAATGCAGATAAATTTTATTGTTACGCAAACATGAAGAAAGTATGTAAATATTTCTTATAGTTAAACTACAGCGTCAAAGATATAAAACGTGTTTGTCGTGTAAACTTTAAAAGAATTTAAAGTAAGTTCTTGAATAATGAAATTCTTTCGAATTTTTATTTACCTACGTGTTTGTAGTAAACACATTTGGTTGAATGTGTAGTATCTCGTTGTTTGTCTTATTTGATTCCTAAGTATATTTTGTAGTGTATTTTACAATTTTGTAATTTTGTTTATTTGGAGGCTACAAATGAAATTAAAAGGAAACATTTATTTCGAACCAAAAAGTTGTTGATTGTGATTTTTTAATTCGATACTTCTATTTATTTATATATTTATTTTTATATATTTATAATAGTACAATCAAAAATAATAAATTAATTTCTAACTCATGCTTCCATAAATCAGACCCACCTCCGTAAGTCATTTACACAAACGTTCTGGGTTTATCCCTATTTCCATTAGTGAAAAACGAATCAAAATCCTTTGGGTGGTTTAAAAGAAGTTAGCGGTAAAACAGATATGTTTTTAACTAATGTGAAAGTGAGTTTGTATGTTTGTTTGTTACGCTTTCACGCTTTAACTACTGAACCGATTATCAAGAATATTTGGATAAACGTTATCAGGAATTTGGAAATCGGGAATTTCGGGTACCTTTCATCAAGAAAAAAGTACTATTCCCGAGGGATCATCAAAAAATATAAAAAATATATTGAATAAACGTGTGACGGCGCGGCGCCACCGTCGTCAACAGTCATGCGTTGCCTACCAACGGATAAGCGTTGCTTAGCAACTGAAAAACAAAATGTCATAAAATGTAAAAGCATTTCATTTTCTCTGTGCAAGGGGCGCGTACGAAGTGGAGGGCAAAAGCGAGTATAATACTACATGTGCCTAGTAGTATATTATCCTACCTCTACCTTGTCATTTATCTCTTATTCTATCAAGGATGGCAACGCACTTACATTCTCCTTTGAATTGTTTGTATAGGCTGTATATGCATTGAGACGACGCGATGGTTGATTATTATCAGACAAACTATCTGACATAAAAAAACATCAAACCAAATGTTTTTGGAATTTAAATTTTATTCTAAGTTATGTCTTTTATTTGCATAGCCCATATATTTAACACGCATGTATTTTACATTCCACTGCTGAGCATAAGCCTCTCCTAAATACCTATAAGTTACTATTTGTTATACTTGGTCCATCACGTTAGCTCAATTCGAATCTGCATTATTTCAGGTCACTTCGTGATTTCTAATCTCTAGGGCAAGTTGGCTAATTAAGTAATTAATTAACACCAGATCCTTAAGAAAACGGGTGAAGACATTCTACACTCAACCTCCATTAGTGATGGCCGTTCATGACGTCCATACAAGGCCTCCCCTCAAATTTTCCAAAAGGGCAGATCAGAAGCAATCTGTACTCACCGCGGTCATTATCAGGTCGTCTGTCCATCTTGTGGATAAATGTCCTACCCTGCGCTTTTTTTTTATTAAATCAAGGTAGTGCTTGACCACTATCTCACCTGACTTGAGGTGCAGATGCGGCCGAAGGTGGACCACGCTTAGCTAGTAAATGCCCCTTTACCCTGTTTTTGAAGACCCCGAGGTTGTAGTCCTGTGGGAATACAGACGCAGGCAATGAGTTCCACTCCTTAGCAGTCCTTTACGGTCCGTGGCTTCCACTTGAGAATTTTCCACCGGCTCTGACACTATGTTTCCTGCCCATTGCCACTTCAAGACTTACTCATTGTTTGATATTTTTAAAAATTTTGGTAGATATAAGCTAATGAAAAGACTGAAAAAAAACTACAAGAATTGGTCACGAAAAAAATCTAGAAGATTTGACAAAATGTAGACAAAGAATACTTGAATATTTCAGAATATAATAGTAGGTATACTTCAAATTCACACATACGATTACGAAGATGTATCTCTGGAAATATCAAGAAAATGATCAAGAAACCATAAAAACTTAGTTAAGTACTATTAAAATTCTTTACACTCAAATTAGTTACACTCAAATTAGTTACACTCATGCGGTAACGTAAGTAATAGTTGTGCAGAAATCTCATCAGGACATTCCTGCTTCAAATTCATCGTAAGCTCTGACATGACGTGACCCAATTAGTCTGTCGCTTCGCGAATGACACTCGAGACTTGACTCACTGCAATTATGTCAGCGGAACGTCAGCATTGTCCCATCAAGCTACAGGAACATGGAGTTACAACTCTTACTTGTCAAGTATGACAATCAAGTAAACTTTATGAAAACTTTAGGAAAAGATTTTGTCGTACTTATACTGTATTAGACGAAGGAATTATTTGGTGGAGGATACCTGTCGGCAAATTATGGAATATGATGCACCAATTTTATTGTAATCAGCTTTTTTTTAAATTCAACTATAAAGGTACAAGAATTAAATATCAATTGGGGCTCGGAACATACGTATTTCAAAAATGATTAGCCAGATTCAAACATTGGAAAAATCTTTGCGAATTTTATGTAAATTGATTCAATTAAAGTAGAATAAAAATGATACACTTTATATTACAACAATGACAAAAGCATTTTTGAAATTATTACTGTCAAAATACATTTTGTTATGAGAAAATTTATTAAGTACTAGCTGAGGCCGCAACTTCGTACGCGTGGTATTCGGTATAGTAGGTAAATTTTTTGTTTGTAAACCGATTGGAATAAAACAAATACTAAATGTTACGGGAAGCTTGCTACAGTACACCAGTGAAAACCGCATTCAAATCTGTTAAGCCATTTCAGAGATTAGAGTGCACAAACGCACAGACAAACAGACAAACTGCTGTATTAAAATATATCAAACACAAGTTGTGTGTGTGTGTGTATTAAAAGATAAAAATTAGCTGACATCTATTTCTAGGGTTCGTGATATCTTCATATCATTTTTTTAAATCAATTGACATTAAATGTAAGCAAAAGCGTCATCTAGTATAATTAAATTCTGAGTTATTATAGCTACCCAAAGTGATCCATGTGAACTAAAAAAATAAATGGGGGTCCACGATAGTGAATCTCATTTAAGCAAGTCCAGACTAAAATTTTGACGTTCCACTAAGGCCTCCTCAAAATAAAACAATTTTGTTTCTCAATTTAACAATTAAATTGTTTGTATTTGTAATATTTCTATATGATTATAATATATATATATTACTAGCGACCCGCCCCCAGCTTCGCCCGGGATGCAATTTTTATATATAAGAACATTCCCCGTTTATCCCTCTTTCCATTGGTGAAAACCGAATTAAAATCGGTCTACCCGTTCACGCGTGATGCCGTAACCAAGGGAAATAGGGATTCATTTTTATATATAAGAGAAGAAGATTGAAATAATTTTTTAAAACTAACATCAGCAGGTACTCCTGTTTAATAAACCTGAAAATTGATATGAAAAGTGAGGTTAAATAATAAAATAAATGTATCTGTTCGTCTCTCGTCTCAAAATATTTAGTTATTAAATTGCAGATATGGGATATTACAGGCAGATCAATAAATTTGATTTTATACTTATTAGTCTCCTACTTATTAGTTATTATTCTTATTACTTATTGCTTATTATTCCTGTTCGCATTCACTTAATTATGAAGATCGCTGATTGCCTGGCACCCTTGATGTGCTTTGAGGTTGTTATTTGGTTAGCTTTAATCAAGTCTTACATATGGCGTCTGTTTCGCGATAACTCCATAACTCTCAAATATACATTACTTCCTTATGATCCATATTTATGATTCATCTTAACTCATTACGGAAATTATTCACTAATTTCCGAATAATAAAATGATACATACGGAATCATGTATTAAAGTTTTACGAACCCCTTGGATGACTAGTTAGGGTGCTTGCCTTAACACTCCATCTCAGAGGTACCGGATTCGATTCCCGGCCGAGTCAACTTGGAAATGAACTTTTCAAAGTTGGTACTGGTTTGGATTTGAAAAGTAGTAGCGGGACACAATGCGTTTCGCAGTCATTTTGGCAGCCCGTCTGGGTTGAATAACCAACCTCTTACAGAAGATCTCAGTGAAATAACAGCATATGTACAGTTGTGTTTCGGTGTCTGAGTAAGGGATGCCAGGCTCTGGCATCCCTTACTTACGGCATCCCTTACTTAGGCATTACCTATCCCTTCCTTATCCCTCGCTGCGGGCAAAGTCACGTCGTCTCATCAAGGAGAAGGACTAAGCCTGGCATCCGATGGTCATCAAGCAGTAGGCATAAGCTCATAGAAGCTTGGTTCATGTCCAATTGCTGTTTCTAAGCTTGCTACATATATGATTAAAAAGTAACAGCTTGATTGAAAGAAAGCTAGATAGGCCTCGAAAACTGCAGACATTATTGGCTCAACTTTCAATCCCGAATTTAGAAATTGTGGTTTAATTATGTGTCTGTACTTTACCAAACCACCTCAAAATGTAATCAATAGTAAAGATTTCTTTTTTACAAAGTAGCAGGCTGAAATGCTTTTTTTTACTATAAAGACTGATAAATTGGTTCATGGTCAACTTGATGACTAGAAACATTTAGGATCAAGTTACGCCTTACAGGCAAGGATGGTAATTTAAAATTACATCAGTTAAAGAGTAAGAGATTACAAAATTTCTTTTATAATTGTTTTAAGACATTTTTTATGAATACAAATAACAATTCATTACTTTAAGCAAGTAGTAAAGTTTATTGCAGTAGTTTGTCTGATACGTAATATTGACTTAAATTTTATTACACTACTCTATCTAAAAAGCCGAATATTATTATCAATTGATTGCAGCTTGTTTACTAGTAAATTAATATCCCGCTTCACAAAGACAGTGTCTTGACTTTTATATAAGCTTGCCTAATACCTTAGCAGAATGTGCAGTCACGCTGTCGTCTCAACGAACTCGAAAGCTTGGATTATTGAGGGTTTCAATAAAAGCAGAGCGTACTATGATAAGTAAGCTTTTCCAAGTATATCTACTATTGTATAGTATAATTATTACAATAATGTTTGGGTACACTTAAAGTACTTGTCTAAAATTTGAATAATATTGTACAACAAAAAAAAAAAATAATGGACGTGATCGACTTATTACCTTATTATAACAACATTATCCGCCTGGACTAACATATTGGATACCATAAATTGCTCGTAGATTAGTAAATACTTTTGTCCTCCAAGTCAACCGATAGATGGCGTTTATTTATTAAGCAAGCTATGGTTCAATTAAATAAGACTAACACAGCGCAATGACATTTCTCACGACTTTACAAATTACAAAAAAATATTACACCTAAATAATTAATACACAATAAGTTAAAAAGAAAGTTTACAATTATTAATTTAAGAAAGTATTTATATCAAAACTGTTTTCATAATTACATATGTATGAAACTGTTTTATTTAATATATGTCGGAACATCAGTATTTTGTACTATTATTATCACATATTTATTTATTTTCTTAATTTTAAATTTTTTACAATATAAATATTAAAAACAAACAATATATATCATAAAAAACTTAAAACTAGGATTCCGCAGATAGCAGGGCAGGGCCCAAGCTACCGGTGGTTAGGGCTGCAGAGTGAGGAACCTCCTGACAATTCGTACCGTGTCAAGAAGTACCGCCTTCTGTATTTGTCCCTTGATCCAGCCATCTAGTGAGAGCCTCTTGAGATGTTATTATTATTATTTCTTTACACTGTGGGCAATGAGGTGGGTGCCCGTGCAAGGATACTAAATAGACTATTATCTATTTACTATACATTCTATATATTTCTAAAAGTTCAACTATGTAATGTATGTAGGTGTGTGTATGCGTTGTTAGAATAGTTAAATCACTAGTTAGAATAGAATTTCAGGGTAGACATAGACTAAATATTCCATCGCTTGCCAAAAGTATAATGTCAGGCGTCAAGCGTTATATTGTTTTACATATTTTCTGACGCGTTATATATTTTATTTAACTTAAACGAAGTCGCGTGCACCTGCTAGTAATAATCAAAACATACTCACTACTGAATTTTTATTAATTACTAGCTCTCCAGTCTCCAGGACACAGTCACATTGAGAAATTCAATGAATTTTTAAATAAATAAAAATAAGCTTACATTAAACATCGCAAATGTTCCGTATGTTTGATGGGATTGAATGCACGCACACAATATACAAATATTTCTGATAAGAGAAACAGAAATTTAATAGTTGCTTACAACTGAAGAACACCGGAAAAGAATCTTATTGCTACTAACTTATTATCCTTTAATACTATCTTGGAACCAATCAGCGTTAGTTCCGTTCCTTAATAAAAAGGACATATACGACCTCAAACGTTCGATATTAATAGTAATAACTTATCTCAATCGACCTGACCACTACGGAGGTGATTCCCCATTAAAGGGCTGCCCAATAATGGCAATATGTTCCGAAGGGATAATGGGGACCGACGCAAATGGGACTTAGTGCCCTTTCTCGGAGTTTTCAGCCCCTCCTGTTATAAGGATTTGGCCTTTCGATTTACAATTAAGGGACAGAACTTCGGAAACTTTTAATAAACGGGTACCGTTCATAGCCAATACGAAGTTCATTTTGATTATAATGGTTTCTAGTTTTGAAGGCATTTATACGAACATATAATGCTTTATTAAACTTGTAAAGTATAACAAGTTTGTCACAGTTTACAATATTGATTGTAAACTAATGTAAAATTCAAGGTGTAGGAGGCGTTTCCCAAAATATTGTAATTCATATCTAGGTCCCTTTTATCCGTGTAATATTTCTTTACATTTTCCTACAAATTTCTCAATGTATGTATAACCCAAACTCACAGATTTTGAAAGCCTAGGTGTATTGGAGGAGCTGTTCCGAGTGGCGCGTGATAGTGATGCCTTTTCGAGAGTGATCGCCAACGTCGGGGAGACCTGATACGGCATTTAGAGAAGAAGAAGAAGATATTGGCGACTCGACCAGAGGTCAAGATGTCTCTTAATGTTCCACACAATGTTCACTGTATAATGTGTTATGGGATTCTTTGGAGGAACGCTGCGGACATAAATACTATCTTCATTCTACAAATACAAAAATGGCCATTAGAGCCATCTACCAACTAGATCCGCAATCTTTCCTCCGAGAGAAGTTCAAGGAATATTCAATACACAATGTTTACAATGTCTGTAAACCATTATTGGTTTGTCTAGACATTTACTTCACGCCAATACAACATTACACTATAAATCATATATACAAGAAATTACAATAACAATGTAACAACTCAATTTAAAAGATGCAAAACCGGCCGACCGAAACGTCGACACACATCGGTATGCTTTGTATGTGCAACTCGCTACACAGGCTGTCCCATTCTATGCAGTCATGTGTTTTTATAGAATAATTATTTAATTTAGTTATATAAATATAATTTTTAATTATATATCCAATAAATATAATCTTATTATATTTAATTTAGGTAATATTTTTTTAATGTACTCTAACTTTCTTTGTGCTATTTCATTTTTTATATTTTTTATATATATTTTTTTTTATTTTTTTTACATGTATTACTCAATTTAATAAAAGATATAAAATTATATTGAAACATAAAAAGCGACTCCACAAGATATGTAATTATTTTATGGGTCAGTGTATACGGTTTTATAATAAACTTTCTGAGATAATAAGAGCCTTAGATAATAAATTTAAAAGAGTAATCAAAACCATACTTCATTTTGTAATAGTATAAATATAAATAAATTGTTCACACAACAATTTCCGCCCCACTGACTGTACATAGGTGGGTAGTGAAACATAAGACATTGAACAGAATAGTAAAGGCTTTGATGTGTGGAAACAAAAGTCGAGAAAAGTAACGTGTTTTGAGGTATATTAATCTTTATCTTAAGAAACAACCGCTTTAAAATGGTTGCGGTTTATTTGTCTCAGATTCATGTGCGTGACGGTTAACTTTTATCGTTTTACGTAGGTACCGAAAAAAAAAAATACTTAATATATCCTTCGCGATTGACTAATAGTGAAAATATATTACCTATGTTCTTCAAAGCAGACGTTACAATTTTTGTCTGACACTCGGCAAAAGATGGCATTGAACAATTAATACAGTTACTTTTAGGTTTAAATTCCCGAGGGATCATCTAAAATAAAAAATTCAAGGTCTGTTATTCGAGGAATAAAGATTGAATAAAGATCGAGGAATAAGCAAAGGCTAGTTATTTATATTTTTTACAAATGAAAACCAATAGTTATAATAAGACAAAGCGGCAATACTGGTTTAGGCTTCACGCGTTTAATAATCGCGTGAAAAAGTGTTATTTTGCTACAATAAAACATTTAAATCACGCTACAAATAAAAAAAAAACGAAATATGTAATTTTAAACCAAAAGTCTACTAATTTCGATTTTGAATAATTGAATTTGTTTTTGAAAGAAGTTGATAGAACCATGTTTTACAGACACGGCCTCGATTGAACATACGAGTACGTTCGTTAATTTAATTAAATGGGCCCTTTGAACGGAGCCTCCGTGGGAAAATTGGACGATACGCTTATTTAACTTACTAGAAATAATTCTCTTTAAGAATTGAAGCATTTTACGAGTGATTACTTAAACTGGACATAGCCAGTCCTTTATAATTTCAAGGCTCACGTTCTATATGTAACGCAAATATGTTATCGGCATGTTTGGTTTTAGGTTCGGCAGGACACAATCCATTTCGCAAACATTTGGTCAGGCCGTCTGGCGGCAGTAACCGACCCCTTATAGAAGACCGCTGAAAAATAACAGCTTGTGTGCTTCTGTGTTGGTGATCGATTATTGAGTTTGGAGATGCCACAGATCATTTCACTATTCCTACCTAAGGATCGTCAGCACACTTGTAAGATGCGACACGTAGTGTGTCCTAATGTGTGAAATGCATTATCAACAGTAATAACAGTTGAATTCTTAAGAATCGATTTTCATATAAGGCCCCGGTATGGAAATTTTATGAGGAGTAAAATTAATACAAGCGTTAACTAAAAAACGTTACTTTATCTGTCACCTTGATATATATTCTCAACTTTGCTTCGTTACCGTTATAAGTACTTAACCTAAATGTAATTTTTCAATTCTCTGATTCGGCTAATTAATTCCATTGTGAGATGACAGTGACATTTTTTACCCTGTAAACATTAACGACAATCCCACTTAAGCTTAATGAACAACTTCATCAATTATAGTCCATGCAAATGACGCAGTCGCTCCATAGTCTCCCCCCAAAACAAACTTCCGTCAACGATTAGCGGAAAGGTCCCGCGAATGAGATCAAATTTCTTTATTTTTTACCGCCTCATTCCCTCTCAACAATTCCCGTTGCTTTTAGAGATCAACAATGAAATATAATTTAGCGTTTTTCAAATAAATTAAATGTACAAAGAACATAATTATAAATTAATTATGGATTATGGAACGATGGTGATTCAATAATTATAATAAACAATATGTTTAATCATATTAACTAATAAAGTAATTTATTTTATTGTACATATAAAATCTAAATATCAATCTAAGTAAACATTAACATAATAATATTATAAATTATAAAGTTTCGGTCCCCTAGGCAGAGTCCCGAGCATATGTTTATAATACAACGCCACAGGTTCTGCTAATGCACTGCAGACCATAGTAGGATTAAGGATAAGGTATTAGGAGGAGATAGGGAAAGGGTTCTGGCATCCTTACTCACTCACTGAAACACAATCACCCTTACAGAAGACCACCGTGAAATAACTGGACGTGTGCTGTTGTGTTTCGGTGAGTGAGTAAGGTATGCTAGAGCCCATTTCCCTGTCTCCTCCTAATCCCTTATCCTTAATGCTACTGTAGTCGGTAGCGCATTTGCAGCAGCTGTGGCGTTATAGGCGACGGTAGCCACACACCATCAAGTGGACCGTCAGCCTGTCTGCCGATCTTAACATAAAAAAAAGTTCATTTCCAGAATTGACTCCGCCGTGAATCGAACCCAGGATCTCTGAGCTTTATTCAAGCACACTAACCACTCACCCAACGGGCTCGTCAAATCCTGTAAGCGCGTGGTTAGTAGATAGATAGATAGCTAGATAGCATACCAAACTAAATAATCTATATAAATAAAAATAAATTCCTAAATGGGTTAAGAAGTGCAAAACTTGAGAACGGCTGGACCAATTCCGATATTTTCTTTTTTCTAATATTCGTTAAACTCCGATACACATCAGTGGCTCTAGCATGAGTTTACGATACTACACTCGCTAGCGAGAGTGTAAAACATTTATATGAAAAATTGATAATTTGACATTGACAGTTCACGATTTCCCATACAAAAGTTTTACGTTCTCGCTAGCGTGTGTAGTATTGGTGTAGTATCGTAAACTCATACTAGAGCCTCTGCTCTCACAGTCCAATAGCTTTTAATAGAACGACGTTTTTCAGGTCAATATTTTAGAGTTATAAATGAAAAAAAAAAGAGTTAGAAAATATAGGTGAAATTTAATAACATACTTCTTCTCTTCTTGCGGTGTCTCTCCAACTAGTGAAGGTTGGCGATCAGCCTTCACTAGTTGTTTTAGGAGGATAACAGTCCTCCTTGTCTTTTGTTCTTCGGAACTACTCTATTGCGTTAACTATCCCTGTCCACTCCCTGATGTTCCTCAGCCACGACTTTTTTTTTCGTCCAACTTTTCTCTTTCCATGCTATGGTAATAACAATGCAATGGCAGAAGTTAGTAATTTTTTTTACTCTTTATAAACGGTATAATTTCACCTAACTCTTTTTTAAAATCTTATAAATATATTAAAAGATAAATTAAAGTGTACACAAAATTAATGAAAACGTATACAATGAATCAAATGTGACTCGCGAAATAGAGTTTCGAGATTGTTCCGTAATTCAACGACGAAAATATGTGAGTTAATATAAAATTTAAATTTATTATAATCTGTTTAACTCTAGCGGCCACCAAATGATTTATAATACACCCCGGCTTTGGGTCGTGTGTATTTGTAACTTTGTTTTATTCCGTGGTTTATCTTATACGCTCTAAATTTATTCAGTGCCATAACGTAGTTCGTGTTTTGCAAGTACCTACTGATTGTATCTATTAAATTTTTTAATATTTAGCTATAAACTAGCGACCCGCTCTCGTATTTGCACGGATCCAATTAGGTTATATTAAAAAAAAATTAATCTATGAAATATATAGAAAAGGCACTGGGAAATTTTTCCTACAAAAATATTGATCCCGATCACCGTAATCAGGATGGTCATGGCATAGCTAAATAGCCTTGTAAAGTTGGCGATGGACTGAGCCATTTTGTACCACGTGGTTCTAAATGTCACATTACGGATTCTTTCGTGTTGCCCAATCTATAGAGTTAAAAATCTTTCGTTTTATTATATATCAGCTGAGCTCACAACTTCATTCGCGTGGTATTCGGTATAGCGCGTAACTTTATTGTTTGTTAAATGTTACGGGAAGCTCGCTACAATACACCAGTGAAAACCGCATTCAAATCGGTTAAGCCGTTTCTGAGATTAGCGTGATTAGTAATAATGAAGATATTCTTACTGAAGAAAAGAATCCTAGGTCTAAAGTAACGGGACACATTGCGTTTCGCAGTCATTTTGGTAGCCCGTCTGATGGCGGCAGTAACCACCGCCTTACAGAAGACCTCCTTGAAATAACGGTGTATTTCGGTGATTAATCTTACTATGGTCTGCAGCGCAATCCAGCACTTGTAGCATTGCTGTGTTATAGTGGGCCGTCAGCCTGTCTGACAACCTTAACATAAAAGAAAATAGCCAGAGGAAGGTTTGCATTGATAACGTTTTATATCCCCTTAAAGGCTTGTTATAGCAAACAATTACGTTCTCATCTCGTATAGTGATCAAAACGCTTTTACTAACACATAGTGCATTTTAAAGGGAATTTCATTATCCGAAGCTTTATCAAATAACGCGTGTAATGGCTGCCCACCGCATCGTCAGACTGTATTTTCACAACATGCACTATTTATTTGCATAGTTACAATGTTACCCAATTCTAAATTTATTTTTTTCGGTACTTATGCTGGCAAATATAATTTCAACGAAAAAAGTACTTTTATTTCATATTCCAGGGAATATATATATATATAGGTTTATAGATGTAATTAACATAATTAGAATTAGTACCTAATAAGATGTATTTCTGTTATTGATCAGAAGTAAATAAATTCAATGGAGCAAATTTTAAGGCGAGTTAGGTATCTGGTTTTTATTTTCTGATCTAGCATTCGGAACCGAGGGTGTGTTCCAGCACTCCTTCGGCCAACGTTAATTTTGCTCTAACCGCGGATACACGCTGTTCCAGCACTCCATTAGAGCATAATTTGATCTGGACAAGATTTCATCATACCCGTTCGGGGCGACCTGTCAGAGCTAATTATGCCCTGCCCGCCGGACCGGGTATGATGATGAAATGACAATTGAGCAAAATTAGCCTTGGCCGAAGGAGTGCTGGAACACACACCGCGTGATGATTGTAAACACACACTATTGTAAAGACAAGACATGTGTAAACACTTGTATTATATACAAGTGTATAATAATATACAAGTATATAATGTGTTGTATATAATACAACACTTCTGTAATTTATTTTCTCTTCGATATCCCGTTAAAGTTAGTTAGGTATATAAAGTTCGCATTATTACATGTGACAATTATTTATTGATCTCACAAAACTAGCTATCATTTTCGACACTAATCGATTTCGACGTGAATCTTAGTGTTTCCTGGCACTAGCAAGGTTTACGTGAGTAAATTGAAAAGTTAACGAGCCTATTTCGCGGTGTTCGCTTTTAAACCACCTTTTGTTTTCTTGGACGTCGGAACGTAAAGTAAAGATATCTAACAGTACCTATAGTTATCAACATTATTTTAAACATTAAAAAAAGACTGAAAAATTGTGAGACTTCAGTAACGATCTTACTAGTACTCTGATTGATGCAATGGCTCGAATTGCTGCGAACACATTTTTGATAACTGCCATGAACAAAAAAAACTAAGAGGCGTGAGTACTTTCATTTGATAAGGAATACCTGTGCTTCGTTTTTTTCTGAGACGTGAGGTTTTAAAGTATCAATTAAAATGTTTGTAACTTCTTTAGTTAATCGGAAATATTTGTTAAATTAAGTATCAGCCATAGCGAAAGGATTAGATCTGAATTTTATTAGAAATTAATCCTACATTTACAATCGAAATATAAGAAAAAATAAAAGACTAGGTATAACGTTTTTCTCAACTTACCTTTCATTTTTTTCAGAGAGTTCTTTTAGCAGTGCTAAACTCAGGAAATTCCAAATTCCATTATTTTCATTAAGAAATTATAACGTGATTTAAGTACATAATGAATTATTACAGTGGTGTTGGGTAAAGTATAATAATCTCCTTTATGGAAAGTTACAAAACGTCAAAATAGAGGTTATGGAGCCGCTGCGCTGGTAGGCGACTCCATCAGGCGGGTTTGCGAGAATGCGAATGCGGATCAAACACACCACGTACCTTTTCGTCAACGGCTGCTATGACGATTTTGTGCAGTGTTACATATGTTTGTATGTATTAATGTGATGTACCTAGCTAATTCTAATAATTGCGAAGTGTAAAAACTGCAGCAACTCACTTAATTTGCGGTTTATTTCAATTTATGTAAGCGGAAAGTCACTGGGACGCGGAACACTCTATTTTCAACCTTTTAACAGCTTCTAAATTGAACCTAACTGTCTGCTTCCATTACCAAAACTATCGCGCGGTACCGACACGGATTCTCAATTATAAAAAATCAAAATACCGCCACACGAAAATGTAAATTAAAAATCTTAATAAGCGCCATCTAGGGGACAAGAGTGATATCTCCACGGTATACCAAGTAGCGCGTTCAGGTTATGTTGTTATACAACATACGAGTTAACAGCAGTGGTTATGCACTGTCCTTTATGTAAAGTATACAGTTAAAAAAATAAAGGTTAAGTAGGATACAAAATGCGATATTATTTGATTTTAGAGGTTAATATGTCTATAACGGTTGCGTTATTTATAAAATGAATGATAAAAAATAGCACATGTCTTTTATATGTACGGTTATCTTAACGCAAACAGACCCGTCCAGACACCAAGTTAACTTCTCTATTTTCGTAACAGACAGAACGTTTTCGTCTTGAGCTAATATAGTCACCGTCTTGTTTTCAGATAATATTCAACGTTTTTGTTGATGACTACGGACAATGATTAAAATTTCTATCCGGTGGACAAAGCTGCATTTTAATATACTGCCTAATTTTAGGACTATAAATTTATATAAGAACTAGGTGTTCCCGCGACTTTGTATGCGCTGTAGTTATCCCACAGGAACCTAAATTTTTTCTTAAAAAATATCCTATAATGTTAATCCAGGTAATAAACTAGTTGTTTACCAAGTTTCATCCAAATCCTTTCAACCGTTTTTACGCGATTGAGTAATAAACATACAAAATTTCTCATTAAAAAAATATTAAATTTAATTAAAATATACTCGAATATTATGAAAAAAAAAAAACTCCCTAGTCTCCACGGCGCCGTGTAAGTGGTGTTCGCATTCAAACCATATTTTATTCTCTCAACACCCACTTTCCTGTATCAATGTAGTATAAGACCGGAACTTCTCCTTATTAGGGGAAATTGCTCAGAGAAACATGAAAGCTATGTGATGTCGGTTGTCGATGACCCAATTTCAGTTTTAAACAGCCTGGCCGTGTAATAAGACAGCTAATGGAATTTTGTGGAAGGGATTATAATTGCTATTCCCTTTTAATTCCAAAGTGTTGGAAGTTTAAAAGAATATACATCATCACTAAAATACTCTATAATTTATTCAATATTATATTAACTTCCAGTTAACTTAATTTAAGTTTTGTCACATACTACGACGTTATGGTGTTTCCAAAGTCTATAGCGACGAAAAACAAAAAAAAAAGACAAGTGATCCTTTAAAAATTGAATAACATTATTGTTCGTTCGTTTATCCCCAAGTCAAGAACATAATTCAAGACCATTTTTCCTAGCTTGAAAAGACGTTTTTTTAATGAAAGTAATCCTTGACTTATCCCTTAACGAGTTACGTGACGTTTTGGCTTTATTTAAGGCTAAAACTAAAATTTTACTTAATTGATATTCAAGCTGCTTGTTCTAGGGTACATTTAATTACACTTTAGACTCTCCATTGTTGTTTCAAATACTTAACTATGGCAGACTTGTTTTGTTATTGTTAATCATTGCTTTTAATTGATAAAAGCACGAAAAAAAACAATAAACGTGAAATGTCCAATTTTTAAAATTTTTTTTTTTTTTTTTTTTTCATAAGAACCTTTCTCGGATTTCAACAAATATATAAAAAAAAATGGGACAAGTGCGAGTTGAACTCGCGTGAAGAGGGTTCCGTACGATGTTACCTATCATGTGTTTTTTAAATCTACGCACAATATTGAGTGATTTATCATGTTATTTTAATATCATGGACTTATAGGTTTTCCTATAATCTATAAGTAGAAAACTAATTTCTGTATTTTTTTTTTTCAAAATTTTAGGTTCAGTAGTTTCGGAGATATAAAAGGGGGAATAGTGAATTTTTGTCTATTTTCTTGAATAACTTGGAAACTATTTATTTTAAAATTACAAAAAAATACACTTAAGATCTTCACAACAAGACCTTCCATTTGATATGTCATACGATGCAGTTTTCAAAAAAAAATTTTTTTTAATTTTCCACCTTCCTCTCCAAAAATGATCTCCCATATACAGATTTCATCTATTCACGTCACACCTCTGCGTTTGGATCACAGAAATCGATATGTGTACCAAATTTCATCTTAACCGGTCTAGTAGATTCGGAGAAAATTGACTGTGACGGACGGACAGACAGACATAGAAGTGATCCTATAATGGTTCCGTTTTTTTATTCGGACGTACAGAACCCTAAAAATAGCCGAATTAGTACAGCCGTTCTCGAGTTGTGCATTTCGCAACACATTTAGCATTCATTTTTATTTATATATATTATTTATTTTGGTATAGTTAATGAGAAAGCGATGCTATCCTATACCCTCTTTATAACAAATCCCTTAAATCTGCAGCGCACTTAAAACTCATATGGCGTTGCTCGTGTTGTTCATAAAATAAATTTAACCTCCGACAGGCCACAATTAAAACAATGATTGTAATGCACGCTAAAAATCATATTTCCTAAATCTATACTAAAATTATAAAGAGAAAAGATTTGTATGTATGTATGTATGTTAGTAATGAATAAACTCAAGAACTACTGACCGATTTTAAAAATTCTTTCACCTATAGAAAGCTACATTATCAGCGAGTAACATAGGCTACTCACTCTCCCCCGACCTCCCCCCTTTACCGCCTCTCCATATACAAATGTCTGTTTGTAATGAATAAACTCAGACTACTGGACCGATTTTAAAAATTCTTTCATCCATAGAAAGCCACATTATCAGCGAGTAACATAGGCTACTCACTCTCCCCTGACCTCCCCCCTTTACCGCCTCTCCATATACAAATTTATGTTTGTAATGAATAAACTCAGACTACTGGACCGATTTTAAAAATTCTTTCATCTATAGAAAGCCACATTAACAGTGAGTTACATAGGCTACTCACTCTCCTTCCACCTCCCCTCTTTACCGCCCCTCCATACAAACGTATGTTTGTAATGAATAAACTCAAAAACTACTGGACCGATTTTAAAAATTCTTTCACCTACAGAAAGCTACATTATCAGTGAGTAATATTTTATAAAGAGACGCTGACGAAGTCGCGTGCAACAGCTAGTCTCAAATAAAATACGATTGTCAATTACATTCATTTAAATTGTTAATGATAGGTATTTTAATTTTACTTCGTCTAGAAATCGGTAAATATACAATAGTTTTGTTTTATGTTTTTTTTTGGTTCGTATACAAAATAAAACACTTATCATGGAAGTGTTTCTTTCTTAACAATAAAATGTGATATTTCAATCCATTATTATGTTTTGATTTATTATTAAGAAAAGAGAATAAACAAAAATTTTGAATAACTCACCCAGTTTTTGGTAAAAGAATACTAAAAATAATTGAATTCCGGTGATAAAATTTCTGAAAGACAAATAACCTTGCAAAGCCCGCAACTTCGTATGAGTGGTATTCGGTAAGGCGCGTAACTTTTATTGTTTGTAAACCGATTGGAATGAAACAAACACTAAACGTTACGGGAAGCTTGCTACTACATCAGTGAAAACCGCTTTCAAATTAGTCTGACATTAGCGTGCACAGACGCACAGACAAACAGATAGACAAAAATTCTAAAAACTATTTTGTTGACCTCGGTAACGTAAGTACAACGTGTATAAATAGTTTTTTTTTTAATATTTAATGTACAGATACCGCTTGTTTACGATTTTATTATAACTATAGATTAAGTTTTTGTACTCAGCTTTTCCTAATTTCTGTACTATTTATACCTTTAAACAATTTTCCAGATTAATTATATCTACAGTGACGAACAATAATAAGTATCTTACTTCACTGCCAAACGAATTATACAGAGAGTATAAAGAAATAATATTTATTGACACAACGCATAAGCGATTTGAGAAAATGCCGCGTTCTTGAGTAAAAAGAAAATATTATGCCAAGTCACATTAACCGAATAGGCTCTTAAAGCTAATGATAAGGTCCATTAATTCGGGCACAAAATGACTTAATGTCCTCCCCCCGTTGTGATCGCGAACACGGTACGAGGGTTAGGTAGTTAGGTATATGCGGAAATTAAATTTTTCACGTGATACTGTTACGAAGTTACGATACGATTCCAATTTAATTTGGCTCTGATTGAAAATTATTTTAGGTTAGCAATATATTATTATGTTATCTTATAATGGTTAAAGTATGTTTCAGTTGTGAATTGAAAGAGAAAGACGGAAAGTTCGACTAAGTGAGATCTTTATTCCATTAACTTTGGACTCGTAGGCTTGTAGCTAGTGGATATACGAGCTGTAGCTTATTCCAATATGCGTAGTCAAAAAAACGCCACCCTAGCTTTGTGAACCTCAATTTCTTAAAAATCTACTTAAAAATTCCCCAATAAATCTATTCAATATTTACTTTCAGAAGATTCAAATAAAATAGATAATATTCCATTTACCTAAATTAATTACAAAATCCATTTACAAATTATATATCATAAAATATCTCATTTAGGCAAGGTTCCAAGCATGCTGGCTGCACTAACTCGTTGTTAGCAAGGCTAATTTATTTGCTCACTAAAGTAACAGCCAAATCTGGGCTCGCCAATGATGTCAACCAAACATTTGCCAAAATGGACCTAGAGATTCGACACCGAAGGGACTGAAAATGTAGCCGGTACCAATGTCTCTGTATTTGTGAAGACTTTTTTTGTATTTGTGACCATTAAGTGGGCCGTCAGCCTAGTGGCTACCATCGCTACCATAATACCAGTAATAGGTGGCTACCATCGCCTATAACACAAGCAACGCCACATGTGTTGCAAGTGCGCTGCCGACTACATTAGGATTAAGAATAAGGGATAGGGAAATGGGCTCTGGCATCCCTTACTCGCTCAGCGAAACACAATAGCACACATACATTTCTCGGTGGTCTTCTGTAAGGGAGTGGTTACTGCCGCCAGACGGGCTGCCCAAATGACTGCGAAAACGCAGTGTGCCCTGCCACTACTTTCCAAATCCAGACCAAAGCCAAATAAGTGGGTGGTTACTACCCCCAGACGGGCTGCCGATGAATGCGAAATGCAATGTGCCATGCCACTACTTTTCATCCAGACCAAAGCCAATATTAAAAAGTTCATTTCCAAAGTTTAAAGTTGAAACTATCCCTGGAATAGAACGCGGGAACCCTGGAACAGAGCAAACACCCCAAGTCCCAACCACTCATCCAACGGGCTCTTCAATTCTAGATATTTACAATATGTGAGATACTAGCTGGTGCCGCGGCTTCGCCCGTGTTGAAAGATAAAAAATAACGCACGACTAAGTATATGAGCAATGTAACGGCTAACATCTTTATTGCAGTCATAGCATTGCCAAGCCAGATGATCACTTGGGAACAGTAATTTTTTCTGGAGGAAAGGCACCCTATCCTTTCCTGCAACCCTGACAACGTGTATGTAAAATTTCATGAAGATCAATTCATCGGTTTAGGCGTGAAAAGGTAACAGACAGAGTTACCTTCACATCTATACTAGTCTATATTTCTATACTTAATATTATAAAGCTAAAGAGTTTGTTTGTTTGGTTGAACGCGCTAATCTCAGGAACTACTGGTTCGAATTATTTTTGTGTTGAATAGTCCATTTATCGAGGAAGACTATAGGCTATATAACATCACGCTACGATCAATCTATATAAATAAAAATGGATCTTCGAAATGTATATACGCCCCATAACTTTCGAACAGGTAGACCGATTTTAATTTGGTTTTGACTAATGGAAAGAGGGATAAACGGGAAATGTTTATGGGCGAAGCCGGGGGCGGGCCGCTAGTAGTATAATATTTAAGCAGTGTCCAGTACCGCGCGCTCCACGCGCACGCCACCGCCGTATGGACCGCAGCGAGGCGTGGCCGAGTTTAGCTAGATTATAATATTAGTATGGATTACAGTAGACAATAATAATTTCAAAAATATTAACACAAAAAGAAGTGGAAAAAAATATTAACAGAAAAAAAAAATGTGGCATCATGTTTAATATGTAAAGCAACCCACCATTATTCTAATAATGTTAGTTTAAATTGTTAATTTTTTAATTGTACTTTTGTTCTATCCGGCTGCTCTATTATTAACGCAGAATTAGTAAAAATAAGAATGTAAAAGAAAATTAATCATATAACACTAAAGTCCATATTGATTTTTTATGAACCGGTATCTACTATTTGAGCGACCTCGCGCTCTTAATTAGTTTCAGACAGTTTCACGTTTACTTGTGTTCAACAAGTTTGAAGGTCACTCGAAGGGCAACTTCATTACCCAGCTCATCCTTTTCCTAATTGCGTTTACGCTTGCTTTAATTCACTGGTTTAAGTTATTTGAATGTTTTGTGTTTTGTAAAGTTTCACAAGTGTAGAAAATGAAAGTAGTTAACAAAGTGAAGTTCTGAATTAAGATTTCAAATGAAAAAAAAAAATAGGCATTTTTCCCTTGATAACTATAGGAAATATTTTTATATAGGAAACATAATTTCTACAGTATAAATTATAATTATATACGTATAACCTAAAACCATAGATTTTCAATTGTATTTCAATTTGTATTTCGAACCCGTAATGTGATATTTAGAACCACGTGGTACAAAATCGCCAATTTTACAAGGCTATTTAGCTATGCCATGGCCATTCTGATTACGGCAAACAGGATCAATATTTTTGTAACAAAATTTTCTCAATACCCCCCTATATATTTAATCTTTTTATATTTAATGTTTTTCTCTATATATTTAATCTTTTTGCCTAAAACATAAATGGTGCCAAAAGTTTAAAATAATAATATTTTGTGAAATAAAAATGAATACTTCTCAATAACTAAGAAAATAATTACTGTGATGTTAAAGTTTTTTATTATTTAATTAATCAATGAGTTTTACTAGAAAATTCACAATTGCATGCCGATTATTCGGTTGATCATGATGGAACAAAAACAGAATGTCAACTGGTATCTATTTTCTAAGTTAAATGCTTTTAGTTTAAAATAAAAACATGTTTATCGAGCCCATTGGTCGAGTATTACGGTGCTTGTGTTAGCGATTTGACTCAGGGGTCCTGGGTACGATGGCTAACTTTGTAAGTGAACTTTTCAAAGTTGACTCTGGTCTGGATCTGGAAAGTAGTGGCAAGGCACACTGCGTTTCGTCGTCATTCGTATAGCCCATCTGGCGGCAATAATAACCACTTCACAGAAGACCACCATGAAATAACACCATGTGTGCGGATAAGTGTTGCTAGAACCTTTTTCAATATCCCGTCATAATCTCTGATCCTTAATTGCACAGCCCTCAGGTGCACTGCAATTTTTGTTTGTTATTTTTTTTTTTTGTTTTTAAATGCAAGCACTACAAGTGCTTCGGTAGCCACCCATCAAATCTAAAGGCCTTATACCATCAGCCTGTCTGCCTGTCTTTACATAAAAAATAACAGTTTCTTCAATATCGTACACATTATCGGTTTTATAAGAATTTATTTATTTACGAATATTTATTTATTTATATAACATAAATAGAAAATGGATTACTTATAAAAATATAAATTTTGTGATATCTACGCACCAACGCAAAAGCCATTAAAGGGAGCGCTCAGTGGAACAATTTAATTGATTTATTTATCCCTATATCCAATTAAGGCTGATCCAAAAACGGATTACTAAAATCCAATGAAAATTTCGCTGTCGACACGTTTATTTGTCAAAGTGTTTTTCATATATATTGCTATTTTATATACATTTTAAAATATAATTCAATTCTTCAATTGGTTAGTGTTGGAATTTAAAAAAATAACAATTGAAATGAAATAGTATATAATAATATATTTTTAATGTTAAGGTGGCTTCTGTTATGTGAACCTTAGTTCACTTAACAGTAGGTGGCTAGCATCGGCTATAACACAAGCATCGCCACAGGTGCTGCAAGTGTGCTGCTGACCATAGTACACAGGCAAAAACATAATAACAATTTCACTGTGGTCTTCTGTAAGGAGTTGGTTGCTGTCGTCAGACCGGCTGCCCAAATAATTGCGAAACGTAATGTGCTTTGTTGCACACTTTTTTTTATGAGATGATCGGCAGACAGGCTGACGGTCCACTTGATGGTAGGTGGCTACCGTCGCCTATAACACAAGCAACGCCAAAGCTGCTGCAAGTGCGCTGCCGACGACAATAGGATTAAGGATAAGGGGTGGATAGGGTTAGGGAAATGGGCTCTGGCATCCCTTACTTCACTCACCGAAACACAACAGCACACGAGCTGTTATTTCACGGTGGTCTTCTGTAAGGGGTGGTTACTGCCTCCAGACGGGCTGCCAGAGAGAAATTTGAAAAGTTAATTTTTCAAAGTTAACCCTGCCGGGAATCGAACCCGGGAACCCTAGAACAGAGCGTTAAGGCAAGCACCCTGTTTTTTATAAATAAAAAAGTACAACGAGCATGACAGCAAGGGAATAATAATACCTATAGTAACGTATAAGTACAGTGTGACGTTTTTGAAAATGCACTCTGTTTTACTGTTATTAATTGTTATACATATTAATAATTTATTCAAAATATTTGGTTGGTAGCGTGTGTTATGCTGGCCTTCTTGCAGTTTCAGGCGAGAGAGGGCAGCAGTTGTTCGCTAGTCGCCGTCCATTGCGAACGCGACTTGGCTCGGTTCGCTTATAAACAATAATTTCCATAAAAACGCTTTATAAGCCTAGCAACACATTATAATTTTAAAGGAGTGTTTTTACTGTGAGCAATAATTTGTGTTGGTGACTGGTGCCGAGATGAATTTGCTCATCTGGAGGACACCTGGACCTGGATATATCCGTCGAGCAGGTTCTGTTACTCGATCGCTCTTAATCTTGTGTGAAGCGCCGGCCAATACCACAGGATACCCGCACCGCCATCCCAATATGAATGTCAATATTTTTGATGTGTTCTATAGATGTTCTATAGGCGCGGGTGAAACTGTTTGATAGCGTGGCGACCATAGGTGGCGACGCAGTCCGTGGCGACGCATCACCACGCTATACGTGGTATATACATATACAGTCTATGCGTATTAGTGTGTAGGTTGTTGTTGTTGTTGTGATTGTTGGTGGTTGTTGCAACTTGAAATAAATATTGAAATTTTTGTATTCAATAAAAATAAACGTTAACAGTTATTTTATTTTTATTTTTTGTTTATATATCGCTTTGAGATTTGTCTTAAAAGTTTTTAAATTAATCACGCGAGTTTATAAAAGTAGAAAATGTCACATTTAATACTTTTAGCATACTTAATACCTTCTATCACAGTATACCTCGACTTAATCCGGCTCCCAGCTCGAGACTCGTAGTTTTAGTTGGTCGCGGTGACAGAGTAATCGCCGCTCTAAGCAACAGTCTCTCGAAGCGACATCTCACGCGATTCGTTCCTATCCATTTCATTTCACTTGTCTGAAGCAGGCTGTTTGTTCGTTAAATGTGTAATACACACGGTCGAGTAGTTCGACAAATTATTACTCCTACATTTCTTCTTATTCAAACTTTATATTTTAAATGCAATTTTGCGGTGGGTTAACTTGCGAACAAAATCTATTTTTAAGTATATACTTTACAAATGTTGAATTACATTTACTTCGGTACTTATAGAAACATACAAAAAAATCAATCATAAAATATATTTGTAATTAGTAGTTTAGATACAATAAAATTGTAATAGATTTTTTTGACGCTCGATTTTGCAATAACTTCTAAAATATTATTTTAAACTATTATACAACTAGCTGCTGCCCGCGGCTTCGCTCGCGTTGAAAAATAAAAAATAACACCTGACTAAATACACATATACATATGAGCAATATAACGCTTATCATCTTTATTGCAGTTATAGCTTTGCCAGGCGTTAGATGATTCTGGATTTTTTTCTGGATATTCCTATGTCCTTTCCTGCTTTCCTGACAACGTGTATGCAAAATTTCACGTTTATCGGTTCAGCGGTTTAGGCGTAAAAAGGTAACAGACAGACAGACAGATTTACTTTCACATTTATAATATTAATTGTGCAGTTTAATTCAGTTTTAATTCATATCAGTTTTAATTTGTGCATTCTATCGGTTCCAAAGTGGCAACGTGTTATTGTGACATATTTTGATGTCACAATCTAGTCACAATAACACTTTACTACTGCCGTAATTCATCCCTATTAGTACTGCCGTGAGCAGAACTCGCTCCACCTGGTTGTCTGGGACTTCTTCACCGTTTCCTCATACTTCTCCTTCAGAAGGAGGTAGTCGCCCACCACATACTGGCGACGTTTAGCCGAAGCGCATCCTATGGGCCTTTTTCTTTTAAGAATTTTTTTTTTTCAAATCACGCAGCTCTTCACTCCACTATGGTAATTTGAATTTTGATTTTACTTAATTAAAAGTTTCAACATATTTTATAAGCCTATTTTGTTTTTAATTTCGTTGATTTCATTTATATTTATTTGATATTTTTTTTCAGCAAGCATGTTAAATTCTCCACGTACTGCTTGCTTTTAAGTTTTGTTAACTAATTAAATCCAATTGGAACGACTGTCTGTAATTTCTTAATGTAAGGTGGCGGAGAGGTTACTTATGTTATAATTATTTGTTTTGTCAAAGGTATTAACATAACCGTAATTAAACATATTTTCATTAAATCACTTTTATTACACGTTATAACACAAAAACACACGCTACATTATTTTAGAGGTAAAATATGACAATTAGTAGAAACGTCAGATGAGGTGCATTCCGAAACATGCTTAAGGGGTGCGTTCAAAATCCAACAACTTATACATTAACACGGAGCATATACAAAGCATACTTTGTATATGCTCCGTGTACATTAAGTAAAAAATAGCGCAATAATCAGCGCAATAATCACTCATAATTGTGATTTAAATATTATAAGAAGACTGATAAAAGAAGATTGATAAGATAAAATCCTTGACATGAGATGACAGATATTATCAGGTACGGGTCGCTAGTTTTGAATATTTTGAGATTATTCTGTATTTATTTATTTATTTCGATTTACATTTTATGTCAGTGAGTTTGCTTTTTTGAGTAAACAAAAATGCTTTTTAGTTTTTTTTTTCTACAAAAATGTAGGCCTTTTAAATTATATATTACTAGCTGTTGCACGCAATTTCGTCCGCGTCTCTTTATACTCGTAAAATATTATTCGTGGAAAAGGGCAATTTTGTATGGAGGTGCGAAGGGTAAATGAGAGAGGTGAGGAGAGGGTGAGTAGCCTATGTTACTCGCCGATAATGTAGCTTTCTATAGGTGAAAGAATTTTTAAAATCGGTCCAGTAGTTTTTGAGTTTATTCATTACAAGCAAACATAAAAATCTTTTCTCTTTATAATATTAGTATGTATGTATATGTTTATATATGTTATACATTTACACAGTAACATTTTCAATTTAGACATTTTAAAGTTTTGAAATATTTTAAACTGTTATTATCAAGCCTCTATAACTGAAAATAACAATTTTCCAGGAAAACATTTTGAACTTGTTCTGAACATTTTCGCTTATCGAACTCCACAACCGCACCTTTGACGTGTGAAACGTTTAATTACTCGTCGCTACTCGACCGGAGCCTGATAAACGACTCTCAACTCGCTCTAACATGACATGTTCAGGATTTAGAGTCCCCTATAACAATACAGCTCATTTACAATCAAAAATTTAATTAGATTTATTAATAATTGTGCCAATTACGTCAGGTAAAGTATCATCAAACCACTGCTTACATTACGCGTGTTTAAACATACGAACGCGCTTTGTACCTGAATACAATTGGTGGTAATTTAAGCTAAGTACATAGACATGGTAGACTGAAAACGATTAATTTAAGTTAAGCAGACATTTCAAGTTGAAAGTTAGATTTTTTAAATCAAATTAAGTTATATCTTGCGTTTTTTATGGCACAGCATACGGAAATCCGTATTAACAGTAGACGCTGGAGAATTTATATAAAGACCAGATCTTACAGAAGACCACCGTGAAATAATTTCGATTTCGATGGACGAGCAAAAGCCAATTTCCTTATCTCTTCCAAATTCTCTATCATTAATCATACTATGGCAGGGCATTTGCAGCAGCTACCATCAAGCTAAATCATGCGACAGAGCCACCCACCTTCAAGTGGACCGTCAAGCAATCTGACTACCATTACGTAAAAAAAATCACATATAAAATATAAAAGGTTTTATAGCTATAAACTACAGATGAATTATGCATTAGAAGATGTTACCTACATAAACTATTTTTTTTAACATTTTTTGAAAAAAAAAAAAAAAAAAAAAAAGGTTTATATAAATTACTTATTTTATTTTATAAAATAAATAAGTTTATACATTTTATATTGCAAATAATTTCTACTATTACAAAATTTTGATGATACAATTATTAAAATTTCTTATTTATTCTCGTATGGGAGATGTTGCTCGTATGGAAGATTAAAGATGGACAAAAAAGATAACAATAACCACAAGACCAATTGAGAGATGGCTCGACGAAATTCTGAAAACTGCGGGAAAAAAACTGGATGAAAAGGAAAAAGATAGAGAAGAGAGATAAATGTTTAATTTATATTTAAATTGTAATCAAACCAACCAAAAACAATGCATAAAATGCATTACGTAAGAAAGTGCATTATTTATTTCGTTTGAATTAACCCAAGTTGACAAGCGAATCCAAGTTCACAAAAAACGTAAACCATTACTTAATATAAACTAAGAACAAAGTGTAGAAAATTTCATCCGTAAAAGGCTAGTTGTTAGTGAAGAATATTGAAAATTTTTCTTGAAAAATTAGGTTATTTCACCTAATTTGAGAATTTCTTGATATATGAGACATCTTATGTGACTAAGTCGAAAATTTTCACAATAGAATCCATGTTGTACCCTATGTGGCTAGCATGGAGGTCTTTAGTTCATTACTTAATAGAATTTATCGATATGAATGGAATTTAGTTTCATTTATTACATTTTATTAATTTCCTTAAAAAGAAGGTGTTAGCACAAATAACGATTGGATAACGGGGATTCATCTCCATCATTTTCTACCGTGAATGATTGGTGTAAGTAATTTCGTTTAGGAAGAGAGTTCGGTGCGGTCGGCCCGTTGAGGCTTCGTTGTATTCAATTCGATTAAATTCGATTAAATTCGATTAAATTCGATTAAATTCGATTAAATTCGATTAAATTCGATTAAATTCGATTAAATTCGATTAAATTCGATTAAATTCGATTAAATTCGATTAAATTCGATTAAATTCGATTAAATTCGATTAAATTCGATTAAATTCGATTAAATTCGATTAAATTCGATTAAATTCGATTAAATTCGATTAAATTCGATTAAATTCGATTAAATTCGATTAAATTCGATTAAATTCGATTCAATTCGATTCAATTCGATTCAATTCGATTCAATTCGATTCAATTCGATTCAATTCGATTCAATTCGATTCAATTCGATTCAATTCGATTCAATTCGATTCAATTCGATTCAATTCGATTCAATTCGATTCAATTCGATTCAATTCGATTCAATTCGATTCAATTCGATTCAATTCGATTCAATTCGATTCAATTCGATTCAATTCGATTCAATTCGATTCAATTCGATTCAATTCGATTCAATTCGATTCAATTCGATTCAATTCGATTCAATTCGATTCAATTCGATTCAATTCGATTCAATTCGATTCAATTCGATTCAATTCGATTCAATTCGATTCAATTCGATTCAATTCGATTCAATTCGATTCAATTCGATTCAATTCGATTCAATTCGATTCAATTCGATTCAATTCGATTCAATTCGATTCAATTCGATTCAATTCGATTCAATTCGATTCAATTCGATTCAATTCGATTCAATTCGATTCAATTCGATTCAATTCGATTCAATTCGATTCAATTCGATTCAATTCGATTAAATTCGATTCAATTCGATTCAATTCGATTCAATTCGATTCAATTCGATTCAATTCGATTCAATTCGATTCAATTCGATTCAATTCGATTCAATTCGATTCAATTCGATTCAATTCGATTCAATTCGATTAAATTCGATTAAATTCGATTAAATTCGATTAAATTCGATTCAATTCGATTCAATTCGATTCAATTCGATTCAATTCGATTCAATTCGATTCAATTCGATTCAATTCGATTCAATTCGATTCAATTCGATTCAATTCGATTCAATTCGATTCAATTCGATTCAATTCGATTCAATTCGATTCAATTCGATTCAATTCGATTCAATTCGATTCAATTCGATTCAATTCGATTCAATTCGATTCAATTCGATTCAATTCGATTCAATTCGATTCAATTCGATTCAATTCGATTCAATTCGATTCAATTCGATTCAATTCGATTCAATTCGATTCAATTCGATTCAATTCGATTCAATTCGATTCAATTCGATTCAATTCGATTCAATTCGATTCAATTCGATTCAATTCGATTCAATTCGATTCAATTCGATTCATTTCGATTCAATTCGATTCAATTCGATTCAATTCGATTCGAAGTTAGTTATTAATTAACGTAGTTAGTTACCATCCTTGCATTGTCGAATCCCTCTAATTCGGACCAAGCGCTTTAAAACATCTTTTATAATGCACCTTTTTTTTTTTTTTTTTTGACGCGGGGAAATGTCGTTACGCATACACACACCGTCTGGGGATACGGTGCGGTTATGTGGGACTCCCCTTCCTCATAGTGAGGTAGGTATACCCACTAAAACCCCGCGGCGGTCTTCCTCGGCGGTCAGCGCACCAAGTCCCGCCCCCGCTTTGTCCCTCTTGATTACGAGGGACACCTCCTGGGGATGCGATAATTGCACCCCCTCGAAATATGTCGGGGGATACAGTGCACCCCCCAACACTCAGCAACACCCCAGGCTACTAGGGGTGTTGTCCAGTCCCGGGTCGCATGTTTTGACGGCGCGTCTCCCCATGATGCGCCGTCCGCTACCCGAAGGCAACGCTTGGGTTACCTGTTGCGGGTGCCCCTGCGCCGCCTCCTCCGAGCGGGATCGGCCCTCTCCCGATCCCGCTCAGCGGTCTCCTTCTGGAGCATTACTGCCTCACAGAAGGCGACCACGGCCCTCCAGCCGTCCTCACCCGCCAGCATAGCCGCGACTATTGCTGGCGGGGACAGATTTTGCCCAATCTGATCGACCAGGACTCGACGCTCGGACACCCAAGCTGGGCAGTCCTCCAGCGTATGCTGGGCGGAGTCCCGGTCGGAAGCGCAGTGGTGGCATTGTGCCGTCCTTTCTCGTCCGATTCGATTCAGATACTCACCGAAGCAACCGTGCCCGGTGAGTATCTGAGTCAATCTGTAGGTGACACTGACGCATCTCCTTTCTGTCCAAGCTTCGAAGTTCGGCAGAATTGCACCGACAGCGCGTTGGCGCGTACCACGAGGCTCTTCCAGCCTCGCGCGCCAAACCTCCAAAGCCCGTCGGTAAGGATTCCGCCGTAACATTCCGAGCGCCAATCCTGCCGTATTCCGCTCCTCCCGCTCCTCCCGGCCGTCGGCCCGCAACTGGTCATAGACCGTTGCGTCCATTTTATAATGCACCTAAGGATTGGAACTCCCTGCCGGCGCGGCGTCTGTATTTCGGAGCTCATACAACCCATTTTCGAGATTCGAGTGCCTCTTCTGGGTGAGCTCGCTTCATCGTCGGCCTCATCATTTCTACATGGATAGATGAAAGAAATAACATTTTGTTGCTCTTTTATTTACTGTTAACAACTAAAATTTGTTCTTAAAATATCAACTAAATTAATATTTACTCGATAACCCCAGCTGCAATAATAAACCTGGACAAATTGATTAATGTTTATAAAGCCGCGAGTTTAATCTTTAAATAGCAAACTTCTAAACCGATTAGGTTTAATATTTTTTCATTCGTTTACACACTGGCAGGAACTTGCATTGTTGGCAGTTTATTGGTGTAACTCCGGAGCGCACTGCACAGAATAGATAAGAATGTGATGCATTAGCGGCGCGTTCCGAGCAAAGTAAACAGTTCAGCGTTATCTCGACCACGCCCATGACTGGTCGACTACAAGCGATGGTGTAGGCGCTATCCCGAGTAACGATATTGAAGCGATGAAAAATTGGTTACTAATTGGCATTAGGAGTTGTTTTGCAAACAGTTTTTAACTACTGTAATAGCTCAATTTAAAGGAATTTAAATTACTTAAATGAAACTATACAGGAAACTGACGTGAAAAAATTCTTAGGTCTACACATTGATAACAAATTGACATGGAAAGTTCACATAGATAATGTATGTAAGAAATAAAATCAGTATTAATTTGCTTTAAATAACTTGAGAAGAGTTGTGGATCAATCTGCAGTAGTTACTGCCTACCATAAGATACATTGTCATTTTTTGGGGAAGAGTATTTAAAGCTCAAAAAAACTGTATTAGAGCCATCTGCAGTTTAAAACAAAGAAAGTCATGCAAGATATATTTCAGAAAGTTGAAAATATTGGCTGTTTATTGTTTATATTTGAGTGTATAGTTTTCATAAAAGAAAATTCCAACATATTTAAGTTCATGGAGCGTCCTCGTCATAACGATAAACTTTGTATGGTCCCTGCCAAAACTAGAAAAAGTCTCTTTTGTATGACACCACACTAAAATTTCAATAAATATAAGAAATAATAGTAATCTGGCAGTGTTCAAGGAACATTTTTTGCTGATGGGAAAAGAATATTTTTTCCCTCAAAGAATTTCTGAGTGATGAGGCTATATAGTGCAAACGATGCAAATTGTGTCTTATTATAAATACATTTTATTAAATGATATTATTGCGTGCGGGGTGAGTGTAAATGCCGTGTATGAGCGAAACTTGTCCGATGAAACCGTCAAACTTGCCAAAAGTCGTCAATAATTCCTTTAATGTGTCGCCGGTTCACTGTCGCAAAAGCTCCAAAGGTCGCTTTCGTATCGCTTGTTGTCGCCCAACTAACTCCCTTGACCGGCTGTACTCTTATTTATACTTGGCGCCAAACGCTTAGATCTATTTTGAATCTACCAGAAAATGTAAACAAGATTGTAAATAAGCCATTGAAAGTTCGGGAATGCTATTTCTGTTGAAATGTAAACTCTATGTTGTAAACATAAGGGCTAATTTCCTTTGACACTAATCGAAAAGGGGCGTGGCTACCGTCGATAGGGTGGAACGTTCGAAACTTTCGGCTGGCACGAACGCTTTTTCCAGAACGACCCATAGTTAGTCGTAACAATATTAAATTTGTCTTACATTTTCGTACCGCTTGTCGGTTGAATTTATGTACATACGAGTGTGTCATATGTATAAAAATTTACAACTTGTGTTTATAACCATATTCAAAATAAATTATTTTGAATTTGAATTTGAATATTGATTCTCACAATCGCATAATCATCATAACATGAAATTTAACACTATTATTTTATAAGAATTTATACGCGTTTTTAATAATAATATTCCATAATAAAGAAACCTTAATATAATAAAATAAATATAATATAATAAAACATGAAATACTGAGCAAAAAATCTTTTCAAAGTGGGGTATTAATAAAATAAGTGTGTTTGAATAATCGTTTTAGGATCGTTTTAATATCATTCTACATGAGTCTTATATTCGAGTCTGCTTTATGTCTAGCCAGAGGTTAATAAAACCTATGTCGACACCTGAAAAGAACAACATTGTATCTCATTTTGAAATGTTTTTAAATACACAACTAAATTACTATTTTTTAAAAATGATATCTTACTCTGATCGACTTTTGAGTAGAAAAAACTTGAAAAATAATCAGTTTTATGTGTTAAAAACATTGAGTTACTTAAAGTTGTGTGCGATTTTAGAACCATTGTAAGAAAAAATACAATTTCATTAACTTAAAATTTAACACACTACAATCATTATAGATTGGATAAAATATACATAATATTTTATTACAGATTAAATAGATTGGATACTTACATCCTAAGTTGAACTAGAAAATTGATAGCTTATTGATGGAAGAGCAATTCATGTAGAAATTTATTTTACAATATGAAAATTTGACTTTTAAATCGTACTGTGCATTTTAATGTGTACAATTGTTCGCCTTCTGGTTTGAATTTCTCAGTACCTAATTTATTCAAAATACTAATAACTAATACTTTTAACTAATCCATTTCATACAACTTATTTAATTATAAAGAATACAATTAATAATATAAATTATTAATTATGTTGACAAATAATAAATAATTGATATTTATGATAAAATGATAAAACTGACTAAGAGTATACTTTATTTACAAAATCTAAAGATAAGATAAAAAAAAAATTCAAATGAGTTTATATAATAGGTTGGGGAAAGAGTTTCTTCGTATTTTATATGAAAAGTCAAGACTTTTTTTTCAAATTTAATTACAGTACTTATGTGCCTTTTGTTCGATGACTTTTGGGACTTCTGATCAAAAATATCGCCACGTCACGTACACGATTCGTAAGGTTTCTTTCAGTGAGCTTGTGTGGCACCCAAATATCGAGCTTTTTTGTGTACCCAGCCTTTTTCAAATGGATCATAACTGTTTTGTGGTTAATTCCCAATTCTTCAGCTATGTCGTAACTACTGATATGCCGATCTTGCACCATTTTTTCAAAAATGGCGCCCATTTTATCTGTAACAGGGGGACCAGAGCGAGGTGCGTCTTTGACATTAAAATTCCCGGGTTGAAAACGCTTAAACCAACTTTGTGCTACTCTTACTGACACTGCATTAGGTCCATAAACGTCACAAATTTTTTCGCGGCTTGCGTTGCATTTTTTCTTGTTTGTATTAAAATTTTAAAATGTATCGAATTCCTTAATTAGAAAGAAAAACAAACGAAAAATATCTGGAAACAACATTTTACTAATTTTTTTTTTTTTTTAAATATATTCTTTCTAATGTCATCAAAACCAGTCAGATACAAATAGTACAGCCAAAGATATTTTATTACAAGTTTATTCATACTAAATGCGAAATAGTATATTTCATTACAAGTGCGGAAAGGCTGTCATTGCAAAGAGTTCCGACAAATGTCTACCCGAGCCGAAGGCGAGGGTTGACAGTCGGAACAAGTTGCAATGACGGTTCCGCACGTGTACTGAACGACTATTTTTAATACAGTTGCGAAAAAATGAAGCGATTTAATAAAACAAACAACTAAACTCGCAAAGAGAATTTCTGGAAAATGGCGCCAACCGTACAATATAAGCAGAGACATTTTTTTTCTTCACGCATTCCGGTAGGCAAAGGAAACTATGTGCCCATACAGCCAAGTCTTCAGTAGAATTTTTTTATTGATTTGAAATGAAAATGAAATTTAATGAGATGAAATGAAATGAAACCTAACCTAACTCATTAAATCAAATCATTAAATCTGATATTGAAACAAATTCGTAGCTTCTTTTTAGAAATATACGTATTTGCATGAATCATAAAAACTTTTTAGTAAAAACTTCATGGTTGGTTTTTCTTTTTAATAGACATTATTTTGACAGTTGGGAAAGAGAACGCACGAGTGCGGGAAAGGTAAAAAAAAAGCACGAGTGTGTAATAGCCCACTTTCCGAACGCTATACGTCCCTGCAATACGCCACTTTTTGAGCAACTGTATTAAAAAGACTTTTTCCCCGACCTAAAAATAAACAGCTTAAAATAACAGCAATAAACAGCTGTAATAAAATATACATAATATTTTATTACAGCAATATTGTCGTATAATTGAAACTGTACTTAAAATGTTGTTCTGAAAAGTTCCATTATTTCCATATGGTAACATGCAAAAAAAAAATCATTATTTTAATTTTCAAAGAGCGTAAAAAACTAAGTATAATAAAACCAAAAAAACTAAGTATAATAAACCTATATAATATAGCCAAAAAGTGGTAGGACGATGTTCCAAAGCAAAAAATCTTAAACGCTCTCTTGTAAACTTAGCCAAAATGGGATACAATGTTGTTCTTTACAAGTGTCGTTGTGTTAAGTTATAATGAAGGTTCTAGACAGACATTAATCATTAAATTAAATAAAAAAAGCCTGTTATTCAATGCTTTCTTTTATACAATAATAGCTTATTTCTAATAGGTTCGTTTTAGTGAGTTGGTTTGCTTATAATTGATTTGCTAATTTAATTGTTAATTATTTTTTATCTGCAATGACCTCGGGTTGGATGAAGGCCTCCTCCAAAGATGCCCATATGTCTCTATTCTTTGCTATCTGGCTCCAGTTTGTGCCTGCCGTTTTCATGATCTCATCTCCCATCGTGTCAGTGGTCTGCCTTTACTTCTTTTTCCATGGGGACCCTTCCATAGAGTTGCTTTTACGGTCCATCTCTGTTCTGTGAACCTCGCTACATGGCCTGTCCATTAATTCCACTTTAGTTCTTGTGCGTAGGTCAAAACATTTATGGATTTTGTTAAATATCTTATTTTTTTGTGTTGAATTTTTTCAATTTTTTTTTAATTTGAACATGCTTCGCTCCATTTCCCGCTGGTAGGTTGTGATTTTGTGCTTGGCTTTAGCTGTAAATTTCCACGTTTGGCATCCGTATGTCAAGTACAGTAAAATAAGAAAAAGACAGACATAGGTATAATCGTTATGAAAAATTTAATAAAATAACGAAAGAATTGATATTTTTTATTAACTTTCGACATGCCCCTGGATCGCGTAGATGCAATTTTTATTTGCAAATTACATATATGTGGGGTCTTCTTTCAGTCAAAAATCCGTCTTTAGCTCGATTAAATTGCGTCTTTATTTTTTAAACCTTAAAATTACATAAAACAACCAACACGCAACACACTACTTCTTCGCCATTTTTCTTCTTATTCTTATATCTCTTTCACTCCCTCCCTACCTCATTCATTACGTTCCATTACGTTCTATACATTACGTTCCATTTAACGCACTTCTTATTAAAGTAATGTCGCACTCTTTTTTTTTTTTTTTTTTTTTTTTTTTTTTTTTTTTAATATATATACACTAAACGCAACAATTAAAGGATATAAAAAAAGTTCCAAATTTTTAGGTGATTTTCAACAGGCTGTAACTTCGAAGAAAATGGTCGTATAGAGCTCATTAAAAAAGGAAATTGTAGTTTCAAGTTTCTAGTGAATCCAAGCTTTAATTTTTTTTCTCGTTAGCGATTTATGAGTAATAGTCAGATAATCAACGATAAAAAAAAATTTCAAAATTTTTCTCGTCTTGAAAATGGTGTAAAAGCCGTAATATTTTTTTTATTGTAATGGCACAGTAAAGATCTTTTAGAGAATTTAATTTCCTACGACTTGACCTCCTCGTGAGCTCTGTACAATGATTTGTAACTGAGTTATCGTCAATCAAAGCGAAAAAGATCATTTTGACTTGGACAATCGATTACTCGGGCAATAATGGTTGTATAGAAAATTAAAGTAGGGTTTTGTAAACTGCAAAACATTCTCTACAGGGTGCTTAAATTGGATTATGTTAAAAAAAAATTTTACAAACCGAAAATGTTGGCCGAAGAAAAGGTAAAAAACTGTAAATTTAAGGATATTTGGATTACTTGCAATAATTTTGCAAATAATGCAGATACGAAAAATCTTTTCCATAGCTTTTCAACCTCAATGTGTCCTGAAAAATCCCTGAAAGTTTCAAGGTGCTGCGATTTATTTTTCTTAGTGTCCGGAATGTTTAAAGTTATCGTTTTTGCTGAAAATCAAGATAATTGGCAATTTTTCATTTTTTTCCCTTAGTTTGAGTTTAAACGTTTTTTTTAGCAATAATCCATATTTTTTTCATCAGAACTCTTTAATCATTAAAATAAAATATAAAATTGAAATTTCTTTTCAAATTTTTTTTCTACACGTTAACGATGCCTTCCTGTGGAAAAAAAATGGTTGATTGCCTAGCTAGGCCCTTTTTTTTACCACCGGCTATTAGCGTTACGAAAAGGGTACCACGTGGAGGTTGTACGGTAGACAGACTGGCGCACTTCCATTGTGGCTGCAACTTCCACCTGACTGCGACCTTCTTGAAGAACAATGACGATACGAGCCACGTCTGTGGCAGACAAGTGTCGCCGTGGCATGTTAAAGGATTAATTTTTAAAAACTGTTTTTTCTTTTACTCGTAATTAGGCTAATGTGAACAATATAGACTTGTAAGAATAACAAAAAAGTGAAAAATTATGTGAAGAAAAACGCCAAACATCAAGCGTCAATGTGAAGAAAAAAAAATTCGAAAAATAAATTTCAAATTTTTTTTAATTTTAATGATTAAAGAGTTCTGATGAAAAAAATATGGATTATTGCTAAAAAAACCGTTTAAACTCAAACTAAGGGAAAAAAAAGAAAAATTGCCCGTTATCTTGATTTTCAGCAAAAACGATAACTTTAAACATTCCGGACACTAAGAAAAATAAATCGCAGCACCTTGAAACTTTCAGGGTTTTTTCAGGACACATTGAGGTTGAAAAGCTATGGAAAAGATTTTTCGTATCTGCATTATTTGCAAAATTATTGCAAGTAATCCAAATATCCTTAAATTTACAGTTTTTTACCTTTTCTTCGGCCAACATTTTCGGTTTGTAAAAATTTTTTTTAACATAATCCAATTTAAGCACCCTGTAGAGAATGTTTTGCAGTTTACAAAACCCTACTTTAATTTTCTATACAACCATTATTGCCCGAGTAATCGATTGTCCAAGTCAAAATGATCTTTTTCGCTTTGATTGACGATAACTCAGTTACAAATCATTGTACAGAGCTCACGAGGAGGTCAAGTCGTAGGAAATTAAATTCTCTAAAAGATCTTTACTGTGCCATTACAATAAAAAAAATATTACGGCTTTTACACCATTTTCAAGACGAGAAAAATTTTGAAATTTTTTTTTATCGTTGATTATCTGACTATTACTCATAAATCGCTAACGAGAAAAAAAATTAAAGCTTGGATTCACTAGAAACTTGAAACTACAATTTCCTTTTTTAATGAGCTCTATACGACCATTTTCTTCGAAGTTACAGCCTGTTGAAAATCACCTAAAAATTTGGAACTTTTTTATATCCTTTAATTGTTGCGTTTAGTATATATATATATAAACTTTCATATACATCGATTTAATTTTTATACGTATGGATAGATATATTTGCGACTGAAATGAAATCGTTTAATTTTGGGAAGTGTTTTCGGCTACGAATCTCCTCATTCCTGAGTCGATCTAGCAGTGTAACCCCGAGCATAGCCCTCTCCATAGCTCGTTGCGCGACGTAAAGCTTTTTGCTGAAATCACGTTTCAGCACCATTTTTTTTAATATTAAGATCGGCAGACAGGCTGACGATCCACTTGAAGGTAGGTGGCTACCGTCGCCTATAACACAGGCAACGCCAAAGCTGCTGCAAGTGCGTTGACGACTACAGTAGGATTAAGGATAAGGGATTAGGAGGGGAGAGGGAAATGGGCTCTGGCATTCCTTACTCACTCACCGAAACACAACAGCACACGTGCTGTTATTTCTCGGTGGTCTTCTGTAAGGGCGTGGTTACTGCCGCCAGACGGCCTGCCTAAATGACTGCGAAACGCAGTGTGCCCTGCTACTACTAAATCAGTGGCAACACATTAATTGATTAAGACCATCTAAAAAATTTACTTAGCGGCAATTGCAAATTATAAATGTCACTGAGATAGATTTTATCATAAGGTTTTTATTATTTATATTATTAAGAATTTTATTATTCAACCCATATAACACAAAAAACTGAAATATTTATTAGAAAAGCAGTGGCAACATTGTGAATATTATATGAAATATGTGCTAATAGAAACATAAGTAAACTCCAGTTATTTGGAAACAACAAAAGCCAACTGTTACATTCTATACACCTTCTCAACAGTTATATGCGGCAATAGTAACTAAGCGGGCGCTATTGTAGTTGAAATTGCGTACATAATTCAACTGCGCTGAATTTTCTCAACAATTCTATACTACCGACCTGTTTGTGAATTAAGAGGTGCAAACTGTGTACGGGCCGAATACTATGGCATAATTATTTGCTCAAAACGTCGTCTAATTGCACGCTGTCGACGACACTTCCGAGCGCTCGTGACGGGACCACTATAGCCGCGATACGGCACAAGACATAAGATTATTTATAACTAACTATGAGCGGATAATTTGATAGGCTTTTTTTAATTGGTTAACGGCAAAACATTAGAATCCTTTTTAAAATAGGACCTTCTCAATCACCTAAGGATGCTTTATATATGCACTTTTAATTTTGCCTTATGGGTTCGAGAGAATTTTAGAGATATCGATTGTAACGACCTGGCTACGGGACATTCGCTACAGCGAATTGCGAACGGGCGAATTAGGTGGGACGACTGGCGAATTTGCAGAGGGAATCGCACGCGCGATGGAAACAAAATTTATAAAAAAGTACGGCACATGCCACAGTGTCAAGTGGTAGACGCGGCGAATGTTGTACAAACCAAATCAATTTAGTTATGTTTACCACGAATAACACAAAGGGAAGAGTTTTTCGGAAGAAATAAAAGTATATTTTCCATCTTTGCATTTTTGTTTATATTCAATAAAAATTGATTTTGTATTCCATATATTTTCGAAAAAAAAATATATATCTGGATATAGTGTGTATTCATCGCACTTCTTGTGGAATTCTCTGTCTGTACCCTGATTTTAATTCAAATCCTATACGTATATTATATACTTCACAATCTTTTAGAAATATTTCTTAAACTAAAAAACTACTACTTTTCAAGGAATATATCGAAATAAAGACATTTCTTCTCTGTGTAAACTGGTCGCGGCGGCAAACGCCTCTCCTCATGCCCTATTTATTGTGCCGAATTCTTGCGCCGTTGTTCACGACGTCCGTTCCCGTTGCTAGGCCGTGGCTCACGTTATGATTTGCTACTAAAAATTAAATCCATCTTAGGTAAAACTAGTTTCGAATATTCTTTCATAGTAAGAAATACACAAAATCAGAAATATAATAAACAATAATAAAATGAATTAATAAATTAGAAAAATTAAATCTAAATCAAATTTATTTAAGCTATTACTAAATTGTTGCTGTGAAACTAAGTAATTGGAATAATTTCGATAATTTCAAATTAATAATTTTGTAATCTAAATTCAAGTCCGCTTACATAATCGCCAACGCTTGTCGCTTACGTCGCATGTCAAGAAATACGCTCAAGTTTATGGGACATTACGTAGCGTTCCACCGGGACAATGTAGCGAAACAATTTGCGCGATAGTTTTGACACTTGCTTTGCTTCTCTAGGTGTGTAGTTGTTATTATTGGAGCACATACTGAACTAGCGATTCGCCTCCGGCTTCGCTCAGAGTTGAAATTGTCAAAAATCCTCTCTTAGCGGAATAAAACTATATTCCAAATTAAGCAGCTTTCTAAACTTAGTAGTTTTATCTGTGCGTTGATAGTCGGTCAGGGCAAACGATTTATAAGCATATATTGTATTGTTTCTTGGTTAATATACGTATCTGTAAAATTGAAATAGAATCACCATGAAAGCCATGACAAACAAAATCGTTACAAAAATACATTTTTTTAAATATTTGTCATTATAGCATTTCAATAGAACAATTTAAAAATATATGTCCGCTATAAATATTGAAACAATAATTAAATATGTATATCACAGTTTAACCATATTTACGTCATACAGTCGGGCAACGCTCAATGTTCGAGCCTGCAAACTGAAGCGAGTTCGCCGAACGTTGCTCTACGCAAGCACATTCGTTGCCTGACTGGATGACGTAGGTATGGTTAGACTGTGGTATTATTATACTCCAACAGAAAACTATAACTGCTTTGCTAAAAAAAAAAATCGGTAAAAAGCAATTGTTGCGTGAAACGTTTCGTTTCATACTCTTTCATTTTGTTCAGTTATTAGGCAATACATAAACATTTTAAGGCAACAATTTTTTTTTCGAAATCAAATAAGTAAGTGAATGATTATTTCTCATATATGGTTGTCTGATTTATCCAAAAAAAAATTAGGGGCGATCTTTAAAAAAAAATCAGTCTTATAGAAAAAGGTTCTACTATTTTTTATATTTTTTTATTATTTACAAGTTTCAGTATGATACAAGCGAATCCAAAGTATCATCGTTAGTGTCGTTTTTACATGGAGGTATTAAGATTAATTGACATATTTGTTAAACTCCCACTAAACTTTCATGAAGGTTACTTGTTAGCAACTAAGGAGTTTGTTTAACAATTTCAACACCCAACAAGTTTGATATTTGCCTTAATATGTCTATAACGGTATATTAGTTACACTTTCATAACTATTTTCTATGTAAACATACGCGTTATGTAAGTGCCTCGTTTGAAGGATGTAACAAGGCGTTATGTAACACTTGGCTACCATTCAGCGTCAAAGATTTCTTTTTCCTTTTATTTATATCTCAAATATTTTTGCGTGATCGTAAAGACATTGAGATCCTACTGTGAGGCATACCTACTAAAGAGTTAATCACCAGTCCGTCACCTACCTATTTACTTTAAAAAAAGGTGATAAAAAATATGTCTTTGATCAGACATTTTTTATTAACAGGAAAAGTTAATAAAAAATGACTGAAGCCTATGTTACTTGCTGATAATGTTGCTTTCTATACATAAGTGAAAGAATTTTTAAAATAGGTTCAATAGTTTTTGAGCTTATTCATTACAAACATTAATTTGTGGGGGAGGGTGAGTAGCCTATGTTTTCTATAGGTAAAGAGTTTTAAAATCTTAGTTTTTTAAATGACAAAAAAAAATTGTTCACGACATATCCACACCTAGATGTCGCTATCACAAAGAATGTGCATGGTATGGATATGGAAGTTGGTCAGCGTTTCTTTGTATAAACGGCAATGAAAGATATTAAATATATTGATTTTTGTCTTTGTTGAGATCAAAAGGAGTATCTTTGTCGAGAGTTATATCGTGTCAAGTTCAGGTCTTGTTCCGTCAAGGCTTTTAGTTCAAATACATAGTTCAGGATACGTTATAAGTAATTCATTGGCCTATAATAGTATCCTCTTAGATCAACCGAGATCAATACAAAGTGAGCTATTGAATACACATTTATAATATTTTATGTAATTATGTTCCCGCCGACGCGCGAAATATGGCACTAACTCTCGTCTGAGGTTTTTGTTTCGTTACAATTTAAACTTTTTAAAGCGTGCTGTAAAGAAATTATTATAGGATCAGCAGCGCACCTGGTTAATTACGCCTGGTTTTGCATGTCTATGTTAGCGACTTACCATCAATTTTGGACTGTTCGCCTGGCCTGAATGTCACCCATTTTAATTAAAGTAACAGTAATAAGAGCATTATGGCGAAACTCCGTAAAACTATGCCATCAGTAATTTGTAAACAGGAAAAACGCGCAACAACGGGATCAGTTTTTCTTCCAGTCAGATAAATAAACAACTTTCTTAAGAAAACTTTATCGTTGACACAAACAGATTTTTTTAACACTCAGCGAGCACCGCAAAACTCAATAAAGTAAAAATGTTCAGTCCACAAGAAGTCCGTGGGGCAACGTTGAGAGAATACTAATTTCTGTCGCAAATTCCTACAGTGTTTAATTTCATACAGGAGGCAACTTTTTGGCGAGAAAGATTGGCATGTAATTATAAGCTTTTAATGTTTGTCATAATTAAGACATAAGTTTACATATAAATATGTAATGAAAGACCACAAGCTTTGCAATACTACGATTTTAATGCTATAGATTTTTCTCTCGATGAAGACATATGTTATATGATTTCTTTTACAAGGTGCGTCAGTGGACCGGTTACTGCATATATACATGATCCGGATTCGTGGTACTTATTGGCGTTCTAAGAAACGAAATTAAAATAGCAGTTTTTGTTATTTAGGTAAGTACTTAAGTATTTTAATTATTTTTTTTTATTAATAATAAATTTCGTTTTCACAGAAAAACTTTTCTGTTTTTAATTTTCTTTAAGAAGAATCAACGTTCAGTGTCAGCTTTTATATAGATACTAGCGATCCGCCCCCGGCTTCGTCCGGCGTGCAATTTTTATATATAAGAACATTTCCCGTTTATCCCTCTTTCCATTAGTGAAAACCGAATTTAAATCGGTCTACCCGTTCACGTGTGATGCCGAGACCAAGGGAAATCAGGGTTGCCGTTTTAGCCACTTTGTGGCTAGATCTAGCGGATTTTCAACAGTTTTAGTCAAACAATAATTTATTTTAGCCACCAAAACGAATCTAACCACTTCTAGCTACTTTTAATTTCTAGTCTGAATAGACTAGAAAATAGAAATGCACAGTGTGTGCGTTGACACTCAATTCCACAATTAATTAAAAATATTTAAAAAGATTGCTACAACTATGTTTTGCCACATGGAGTTTTAAGTAAAATTACAAAAACGGTCAAAATAATAAAACGAATTGAAATACCATCCACATAATCACACATTGACGGAGAAATTTCAGTCTTACCAGATGACATTGAAGACCTTCAAATAGATTTTAAATTTTTTGATTAAAAATTAACAGTAATTTTGACGTTTTACTAGCTACAAACTTTGTAACCAGTTTGTAGCTTTTTCTAGATATTGTTTTAATTAAACCCATTTATCCATGGATTCCTGTTTAATAATAATAATATTATATTATCAATAGTAACAGGATATTAATGTAGGTCAATAATACTATTACAACTATAATAGTATTATATTATTATAATAATAATATAATATTTAGCCACCTTTAGCCACATTTCGAAAACCATTTTTTTAACAAAACTGGCCACTTTTTTAAACTAGATTGTCCGAACGGCAACACTGAGGGAAATAGGGATTCATTTTTATATATAGATATAGATAGATTTTAATTATGAATACTGAACGGCCTTATTAAGTAATTCTCATTCTCAAGTCTCGTTCAAAATTAATTACTTATTTATTTTGTGGTGTAAATTACCAACACACTGTGTTATTTTATAAAATTACAGGGCAATAATAGCTGCATTTTTAGTTCTGAATTTGTTCAAAAGATGGCACTACCGGCGGCGTCGCAATACTTCTAAGGTTTGTTAAAGAATTTATATTTATTTCTGATATAAAACCAAAAACATCTACGTTCAGCCATAATAATCCAGCCATAATCCAAATGAGCCCTAAATCGTAACTATTAAATTACGAGACGATAAACCTATATATATGAACCTATAAATATTTCTGTAATATACATTGGGGGATGTAATATTTTTTTAAATATTTTGTCCCTACTTTAAAATTGTAATAAATGTTGATCAAATGTTTACACGCTATACATACAAATGTTAAACGAACGCGATACAACAGATTAGAGTAACGTAGTAAGAACATTTGCAATACAACATCGCGTGGTCCCCTGCCCATAATTTGCAACAAGGACGCCGTAACTCTAAGTGATGGATTGACGCTTTTCCGCCTTTTCAACGGACTCCCAAATGGCGAGAACACACCCCTTGTGTTTGGTGCACGTCTGAAGGATTACTTTCTATAGGAGATTTTAGTACCACCCTAAGTTATAACAGAATTTGATTTTTGTCGGCGATTTCAATTGTGTATTGAAGGCCTTATAATTAATTAAGAGACAAAAGGAATCCTGCTTCTATATTTTTTCTATTATTATTATAATTTGTCCAGTAAACACATGTTGCTGTGTGTTAAAATTAAGCTATATTGTGAATAATTATTAAAATATTGTTAAAATCCTCGTAACATAATGAACGCAAGAATGGTAAATGTAAATGGTAAAGGTAATTTTTATCTCATTTTTTTTATGTTAAGTTCGGCAGACAGGCTGACGTTCCACTTGAAGGTAGGTGGCTACTGTCGCCTATAACACAAGCATCGCAAAAGCTGCTGCAAGTGCGCTGCCGACTACAGTAGGATTAAGGATAAGGGATTGAATAGGAAAATGGACTCTGGCATCCCTTACTCAATCACCGAAAAACAACAGCACATGTGCTGTTATTTTACGGTGGTCTTCTGTAAGCCGTGGTTACTGCCGCCAGACGGGCTGTCCAAATGACTGCGAAACGCGGTTACACTGCTTTCCAGATCCAGACCAAAGCCAAATTAGAAAAGTTTATTTTTCAAAGTTGACCCTGCCGAGAATCGAACCCGGGACCCTAGAACAGAGCGTTAAGGCAAGATATAGAGCTGACTGAGAGATAGCTTTGTTTACTAACACACTGGTACTTCATCACATTTAGTTTTGTAACATTACATTAAACGAAATGCTTTGATTGCGAAAAAATTATTCAAGCAATGAATGTGAATTGTTTCCCACGACTTAAAGACACGATATCGAGCGCAGTAGGCATTTCGCGTTTCCTCAACCTGCGCGCACCGAGTCGCCCCATACGTGCAGTTCAAATCAGTGAGCTATTATGGTTCAAATCAAACCCAATGCGGCACAGCACAAATTGTAATAATATAACCTAGAACCAACGACAAGCGATACCAACTGCAAACAAAGATACCGAAGGTCATTAGCTAATGCATGACCATTTTCCATTTGCAAGGAACACAGCAAAAGCGATACAGATCCTTGTTGCTTTGTTAAACAATACCTTGTGGAAAAAATTCTTCTTCTTCTTCTTTTAAAAATGGCGATTCGGCTCATCTTGAAGATGGCCATTGTCCGCCAATGTCAAGTAAAAAAAAAAAACTCTTCTAGTGGACTCCGCCACGAGCTCCGTTTAACGGAGCCCGCTCGGAGCCCACGTCGTGTGGGCCTTCTTTGTCCCCAAAACCAATCCGGTCAGTCGAGCAAAGGCCGGTGAGGAAAAAAGCACCGACCCCTGCAACCGCCCGGATTGCCAAGGGTGAGCCCCCCCACCACGACAAGGTCCTGGCCCACCTAGGGGGGGTGGAAAAAATTAAAAACTGTTTTGATGTAAAGTTTTGATTTTTTGACAGTTTTCTGTGAATAAAAGTGTGATATATTTTAATTACGACTTGAAAAACGATCAAAATTTCCCTGATTTCGAAATATTTTATTATCGGATGTAATTGTAAATATCATAGATCTATGATAAATATCCTCTTTTGAACCATAAAGGATGATTAAACTATAACATAAAAAAAAATTTCCGAGCAAAATCAAGAAATGTCAATTGTTTACCACTGAATCAAAAATAAGCTGACATCGAATCTTCTTGTCTTAACGCTTACCTTTATTGTCTCTGCTAAAGAATAATTTAACTCGTTTCTGTGAACTTATTCATTGATTTTTCTTTCGTTTTATAAATTGCACAGTTCAAATTCTTTAGTTCTAAAAATGGACTAGCGGGTTGACTTTTTACACAGTGCGAATCGTTCCAACTTGTCGTCAGTATGTATTTATACTCGTACACGTACTCGTATCAGTGTATGTGTAAGTACATAATTGTAGCGTTAGTGGACGTGTTTGTCAGAGAACACATCGTGACCTAACTTTTTTAGAACATAACCAAAGTATATTAATTTTTTTCATAAATATATGAGTACTGTGACTTAACCATGCATACTTAAGATTCAGGCATTCGAGAAAGATTCAGGCACCACTGTAAAGGCACATTCACACCGTAGTTGCTTCTTATGGAGCAACTTTGCAAGTGTTTGTGGGTAACAACTGATAATAACAAGTTAATTATAGTATTTTCACTGTATGATGATATGCGTGACAGTTCTCACTTATTCATGTCACGCATGCTGTTTTCAACTAAAGAAAAACCGGCACAAAAAAATAACAATTAAACAAACACATGTATGAAAAAAAATTATCTATTCGAAAAACACAAAAGGAATTATCACTTTTATTATTAATTTATTATTATAATAGGTAAATGTAATAAAAAACATATATAGTGTCAAACGCGTCAATATTCACTTATATTCAATATATCGAAAGTACTCTATGTTTGTCATTGGATATTCGGAAATTTAACAATTTTTTTTCTATTCCATATATTTTTAAATCCATATATTTTTTATTTTGATAATAAAAATAAAACTGACTAATAATAACAATAAAACAAAAGTAAATTTTGTTCTGAGTCTGATACGAGTTGTCAAGTTTCGAGTTCTGACAGTAATGAATAATATATAAATTAATATTTTAAACAGACTGAATTGTATTCTATAATTTATTTAACGTAACCTTTATTCTTAAGTACTAGAATTTCTTTCTAAATCTGAAAATCTAAAATCGGTAGTTCGATTCCATTTGCTTTGACAACTGATTCGATATTTTCAATCAATCGATTAAATATCACGCATATCATCATACAATGAAAATACTATAATATATACAGGATGACCCAGCATCGACGGATCAAACGCGGTGTGGTGGTACAGGGGCCCAATACCTATCCAATGGACCCCCATGTATGTTCAGCGATTATTATTAGATTTCGAATTATTCAGCTTTTTGTGCTGCTCCGAATTCGATAACTCCGAATTCGTAAACAATTTCTTTTATTGTGAGTAATCCATTATTACTAAGCCTGATCCATTATTACTTATAGCCTGATACTATAGCTATCACATGAGACCATAATTTAATTGATGCTATTGAACTACACTGAATAAAAAAATATTGTTCTCAAAAATTTTCTAAAAGCGAGTATAACAATTTAACTTTCTAAGGGTTATAACTCAAAAAAATTACTGGATTTTTTTTTTAAAAACTATCTTAAAAACTTCTTTAATATTTCAAAATTTCAAAATTTCATTTGAATATCTTTAAGACTTCTGACCAAAATCTATTTTACAAATTAGGAAAGTGAAAATATCACTTTAATACCACTGCCTTTTGTTTTCAAATTCCAAGAAAGTTGTTTCGTGTAACTCGTTACCATTGTAGTTTTGACTTATTCTATCAATTCAAAGACAAAGACAAAGCTAGCAATGCAGTTCACCAGTTTAATTTGATACAAAAGATTTAACTGTTCAAAATAATATGTATAAAACAACAGAATCATAACAATTTAATATTTTCATAACAAATGTTCGAAATGTCCACCAAAAGCTTCAATGCACATGCGACATCTCTTTAAAAAAAATAAGTTTTCATTTTAAATATATAAATATATATATAGATATATATAATATATATTGATAAAAGTAAGATAAGTCCTTAAGGAAACCCCCAACCCAATATGCTTAACAATATGGGGCGGTCCCGCTGACTAATATTACGTGCCAGTTTTCAATCGTAGATACTAAGAGAGTAAATATCAATCCTGTGTTTTCATAATATATTATGTAGATTCGACTATTCCACAGCGTTTTCTACAACTAATCCAGGAAAATTTATTCACAGATCAAAATTTGAGTGCCTGATATAAATATCTAGAGGATGTGAGTTATTGATGGATGAAATAATTTATTTATACATAAAAATTTTGATATATCTAATATATAAAATTAAAATTAACAGTTCAATCTAGGAACTACTGGTTCGAATTGAAAAATTCCTTTTGTATTGAATAGTCCATTTATCGAGGAAGGCTATAGGCTATATAACATTACGCTACGATCAATAGTATTTATATATATAAGCAGTGTCCAGTACCGCGCGCCCCACGCGCACTCCACCGCCGTATGGGCCGCAGCGAAGCGTGGCCGAGTTCAGCTAGTATTTTATATCCAGCACCTAATCCATAATTTTTTGATCAAATTAATACTAACATTTTTCGATTCCGATAATCTATATGCTAATGTTAATTCGTAAATTTATTTTACAAAGTCATATAGCGTATTTTGCTGCTATAATAAATAATAATAATAATCATTATTAATTAAGAGGGAAAATCCTTTAAGATTCATTAGAACACGGTCAACAAAGTTTCCTCCTTGTTCTATAAATTAGGGATATAGTTAAAAATTTAATCAGGCCCTGCGAAGGTAAAGTTCTAAATGGCGTAAATGAAATTATGTCCTACTCTTATCTCTGCAAAAGTTTCCCTTTTGGACGGAATTTAATACAGCCCTCGGAAGCTGTTATCTTGAAGACAACCTCGATGGGGTTAGGTGAGAATAATTTCATATTGAATTAATTATGAAACTAATAATCTATTGCCTGTTTGGAAAGTAAACATTACAGCTTTATGTATCCACACGCTTGATTACGTAATTATTAATTCAAAATGATTTCAAAACTAATATTATAAATCAATTCCGTAATAATAGGAGTCATAGCGTGACCATAGTATAATAAGTTCGACGAGCCCGTTGGATGAGTGGTTAGGGTGCTTGCCTTAACGCCCTGATCTAGGGTTCCCGGGTTCAATTCCCGGCAGGGTCAACTTTGAAAAATCAACTTTTCAAATTTGGCTCTATTCTGAATCTGGAAAGTAGTGGCAGGGCACACTGCGTTTCGCAGTCATTTGGGCAGACCGTCTGGCGGCAGTAACCACCCCCTTACAGAAGACCACCGTGAAATAACAGCACGCGTGCTGTTGTGTTTCGGTGAGTGAGTAAGGGATGCAAGAGCCCATTTCCCTATTCACTCCTAATCCCTTATCCTTAATCCTACTGCAGTCGGCAGCGTACTTGCAGCAGCTTAGGCGTTGCTTGTGTTATAGGCGACGGTAGCCACCTACCATCAAGTGGACCGTCAGCCTGTCTGCCGATTTTAACATTAAAAAAAATGTTCTAAAAATTTATCATAATTATCGCCGTCTCACTGGTGAACGTCAAATGCTGGACACAAGTCTCCCCCATAGCGAAGGTCTGGGAGCCTAGTAGCTTTCATCATGGAAGAATTTGCCACACTTGGCAGGCAGATTGGCGAGCGCAGTTTAATGAAATTGTCCTCAGAGGGCGCTGTTACTCTCGCTCTGGTGATTTTTTCAGTCTGGACTTGATTTCTTTTTGATCTTGTATAGATAGGTTGAAAGAAAACCCACCGTGACCAGTTTGCGACCCGCACGAGTTTATTTGCGTCATGTTTATCCCACCAAAAACATTCTGTAAAAAACTAGCCAAGTCTCGATGGAGCTGCTTGTTTATCTCTAAAAAGTAATGAAATCTAGACAAAGTCGTGCCAACTCTAAGGTTCCTTACTGCGATTTCTTTATTATTATAGTTAATGTTGTGTGACTTGGCCGTTGAAGGGTACACAAGGGTACAAAACCAGGTGCTCCATGACACCATTGCACCAATCTGTCGCCACAACCGCTACTCATTGACGATGGAAAATTGCCACTTGGAAAATGTTGATTCAATAACCAGTCAATTGTAGGCTTGATAAAGCTTCAACGGGCAAGTCACACAACATTAACTATAATAATAAAGAAATCGCAGTAAGGAACCTTAGAGTTGGCACGACTTTGTCTAGATTTCATTACTTTTTAGAGATAAACAAGCAGCTCCATCGAGACTTGGCTAGTTTTTTACAGAATGTTTTTGGTGGGATTTCACTTCTTTTTGTAGAAACGTTATTGATTTATTATTGATTTATTTTATTAGATTTTCTTATTTCACACAGTCTTTTTCTTTTTAGGAGTAGTTTTTTTACAGTCAGTTTTTCGTATTGCCCATTCGCGTTCATTATTTATTCTTTTTGACGGTTTAGACGGTTTAATTTCTGAAAGATCAGCGCGGTATTTACGCCTGAGCCGGTTGTATTCGGTGATCGCTGAAGCTTGAGCTTTTATACTCTTGAAGTCAACATTTATGAGGTGCACCCCGTGAAGATTGGTTACTAGTGAAAGCGCCACGTAGGCTTGGCCACAAGAGAATATGGAGGTGTCAATGTCCATGAGGGCATTTTTTAGACTTAGACCTTGCAGTCAGCGCCATCTAGCGACGTGTGCGGGTATCACCGCCACTCTTAGTCCAATGCATTATATTTTGACCAAATTTTGAGCGAAATTAATATTTTAGTGTAATTTGTTTATTTAATTTGTGTAATGTTCGAGTAGAATAAAGTTAATCGTTCGACTATTTCTTCTTGTAAACTTGTAAGTATAAGTATAAAAGCCAATCAAGTCTTATCCAGAGTTTTCCTTTAATTTTATTTATATGCGTATTAAAAGCAGAAGGGGAGGCATTCGCCCAGCAGTGGGACGCTATAGGCTAGAAGATTAAATTAGAAGATGTGTCCCACTACGCTGGATTTTTGCAATGACAGTCGATTTTTTTATGTACCAATAGTAGAAGGGGGCATTACCATATCTCTAATACAGCTGAGACCAGCTGAGGGTTCTTCATCAGATACTTCAGACCTTCGATTTTTGACATCAAATGAAGCGGCCCACCAAGTTGAATATTTTTGTAAAAGGCGGTATGTCAATCTCTAATAGTTTGGTTGGGCTCTTGTGTTTTCTAATCAGGGTCACCAGGTACTCCAGATCTTCGATTATCCTAGTTTTTATAGTTTTCCCTTTATGTGGCCATTAAACCCTAACTTTGTACCAAATTTCAGCTCTCTGAGTTTATGGGAAGTACTAGTTCTATTTTGATGATCATGAGTGAGTGAGTGAGTGTCGAAAATGCGAAACTTTGCTTTCGATTAACTTCGGAACTAAATGACCTACAGACTTGAAATTTTGGATTTTAAGTGTGTGATTATAGCTTACTGGATGACAAAAATTTCTGCGTTCTGGTCTTATCCAGAGGTTATCAAATAGGGGCCTGAAAATGCGGCGAAATGGTTCCAGTAAAGGATGGTACGGCAGTTTTTGCTTTTGCTTCGCGCTCGACTTGGCGGGGGCACTGCCGTGCCCCCTGATTTTCCTCATCGTTCTATAAGCCGCTTCTGCATCAGTTATGAACATTTTCGTCCCCCCTGCCGTCTCACATTTATTACACATGTCGTACGGTCTCACCCCGATATTCCCATCTGAGCCCTAAATCAGAAGAATCGTACTATCCTTTCCTCTGCTCAAATTTATTTAAGGTTTTCCTTTAGTGAGTACACCGGAAGGTGCTATGTTGTGCGATTCCCCAAGAGTTCTAGGGAAGACATGGGATGCCACTTAGGATGCCGACCTCTGTCTCGTCAGTGTTCTCATAGAAAGCATAGAATTCCGCCTGAAACACCGTGCAGAAGGGTATCCAGTCGGTACTTTTTTGCTTTGGCCTCCAAACTGTCCTTCCAGCAGGAAAATGCAGCTCCGACGCAGCCGTCGATTTTGCTTACATCGGTATATATACATGTATTGTCAGTCCGGTGATCACTACTTCTGACTCGACATTTTCAAAATCGACGTCTACCTCGGTCGCTGAGTGGGGTCTTTAAAAAGGACACCCTTTACTCCACTTTCCTGCCTTTTAAATACCTGTAGTATACTTCGCTTTACCTCATGGATCTCTGCTGCTTCCGCAACTCGCAAGTCCAGAGGCAAGAAGCCGAACAAGACCAAGCAGCATTTAGACACAGGCTCAATCCATTACTTGGTAGAGACTTATAAGAAGTATATTATTATATTTGTAAATATTTTTTATTTCGGGATAATTGCTTAAAAGTCAACAATAGAAATTTAAAATCACAAGATTGATATTAGTTTTGCTACATTTTATTGTCCCTGTAACCGAGAAACCCAAGGTGTGTTCTTCATGTGCCAAATATGATCGTAAAATCTTATTGGGTCATTTGGGCGAACTGCAAATCGCCCATCTTCACCTTGCGGATAAACCCATACGTGAGACCTAGTTTAACCTGGCAACGGCCCAGTCATAATGTCCTATGTTATGTATTAGATCGTTCCGGTCTCTGAGTTACAACATCCGTGCCATGATTGGGGCACTCTACTAAATTTATGGCTTACATTTTATTATCTAATTTAATAACAAATCTTTTATGATAGTTTAAAATGATTGGTCTCGTGTCATAAATATGTTTAAATTTTAAATATATAATGTACATTTAAAAACATCATGTATGTATAAAAGCAGAGAGCAATTATCTTGAAATTTATATTAGTAAGCTCATCTAATAATATCTTTACATTTACATCCAAGTGGAATGTAAATTTTTCATATTGTATACATTAGGCACCAACTTGAAATTATTCAATCAATCAATCAATCAATCAATCAATTTATTTGTAACTTATAAAACATACATTTAACAGACACAGAGAAAAAAGAAATAACAGTAACAGCAAGAAAGAAAGTTACAAAAAGGTCCCTACTCAGCATTTTGCTGGCCATAGGCCAGCACTGATCTTCCGTAGGAACCCTTAATTAATACACAAACACAAACACGGTCACACACCATGCATGTACCCGTTAACAAATGAAATAAAAAATATTTATTTAAATCTATTTGTTGTCAAGAAACACAACTGCTTGCACGAATATTGAAAACATTTCTCCAGTTCCCTGCCGCACATAAGTAAATATTAATGCTAGTTATTATGCTTATTATAAACTAAGTTGAAAAAGTTTTACAATCTATATTGATTTATATACTTTTTACTAGCTGACCCTGCAGACGTTGTCCTGCTCGAACCCGAAAATAACTTTGAGGACTTGGCTTGATTGCTTTGGACTTGAATGACCTGTTTTGGAAAATTAAAAAAAAAATTGTACTTGATTTGACCGCTGACTGACTATTTTCGGGATCTGCTACTTTTGATTTCAATTTGAATTTTGAATTTTTTACATTGCTCTTTTTACAAGTGAAACTGGCAAAATCATCGGAGAAGATCTGATTGAGACATAAACAAAATAAGAAGAAGAAGAAGAAGAAAATAATTTTCTAACCCGATTGTAGCGCCACCTATCGGGTTCAATCTTATTTTCAAACCATATGTCAAAGTGACGCGACACTTCACGTCAATCAACGACGGTTAAATTATTTGGATATAGTCTCGATATAGTTCATACAAAAATACTAAAATCGCGAATAAAAAATGGGAGGCGGTGGCGGTAGGAGAGTGAAAAGTACTTTACGATCTATTCCCATACCTTTTTCATCTCATACCAATGATTTTAAAAGTAAGGATACGCCCAACGGAACATTTTACACAAACTTACTTCTTATAGATTTATATTTCTTATAGAATATATTTAGAAGTTTCTAAGAAAAAAAAAAAAAAAAAAAAACAAATAAAAGAATGACGTCAATACAAGGTTATGTTTATTTTAATTCGCGTGCGGCACATGGCTGCCATTATGACTTTGACTTTAGAATGAAATGTGTTAAAATTAATTACTTAACATGTAACAAGATTACTTACCGATGATACGATATTCCCTGTTCCTTTTTAGCCTTTGTATCATAGTTTTTGCAGCTTTTTACTACGCAACTAGGCATTTTTATAATAATTTAGTACAAAACTGGACGAAGGACGACGACTGCCGTTAGCTGGTTCTAAACTGAGATTTTAGGGCCAAAGCGCTGGCGCCATTTCGTCGCGCCGTTGTTGGCCCGGTCCTTACGCTAGTAATATTTACGTCAATACCTATCAAATATACAAAAAAAAAAACACAAAAACCAGTCGAGCCGTTTCGGAGGAGTGCGACCATAACACCGTGACACGAGATTTATAGATAACAAAACAAATATCGAAAGAATCCTCATGATATCAAAAAGACAAAGCGAGGAAAATAAGAAACATTTGTATTATCGTAGCTCTCCTAACCTGCATACGCAAAGTCTTATCGAAAAGAACAAAAGAAAAATCAACATTTTGGGCACACAAAGAGGTTTCTGTCGGAACTGTATGTCGGAAATGTTCCGTATCCGCCAGTCACACCGGGCGGTCTACACGCAACATTTATCCTTACATTTTGTTTCATCTAGCGGAATGATTCGTCTGTTTGAACTTGGGAATATATTTATATAACATGACACAGTTCCATATAAAACTCAATTTGGTTTATCATTCGCCTTTAATCCAATAAATCCAGGGCGCGCGGAATTGATTGATATTTGTTTCACTACAAAAACTGGTCTGCATGTACTCCTATATGTTGGTATGTATTACTATTGTTCAAATTTTCGTCATAATACGAAGTAAACAAAAATAATTTGTTTCTTTAATTAACTAGCTTTTCGTAAATATAAAATTAAACTTGACATTCTGTTTCTGGTGCAGGGTTGTGTGCGGGGTGAGATAAAATGCCGAGTAAGGGCGAAACGAACGATTTATTTTCACAAACCAAGATGACTTCCAAAATCACTAAAATTATCCGATGAAACCGTTAAACTTGCCAAAAGTCGTCAATGATTCCCTTATGTGTCGCCGGTTCACTTCGCAAAAGCTCCGACGAGTCGCTTTCGTTTCGCTGGTTATCTCGCTCCGATCTCTCCCGTCTGCTCTCTTATTTATACTTGGCGCCAAACACCTCGATGTATTTCGAATTTTCCAGAAAATCTAAACATTTTTGGTTTTCATGTTTAAATAAGAAATGATTATATCAATGCTCTAAGGTTGAATAATGTTATGAAACTTACGTCTCCGAAATTACTACAAATCTTCGAAGACATGTGATACTCATAGAGGCTGCAAGAATGGGAAAAATGAACAAAGAAGAAGAATTTTAATTATTTGATTTATCTTTTCTTTGTGTTGTTTAATTTTCAGTAGGTATGTTATTTGATTTTCTTTTATCGTTCTCATATACTTACCTATCATTTTCATGCCTGTACTCATGCTGACGATATTGAAATAGACACACAGCGAATAGTGAGTTATTATTCTATACCCCAACCAATATCTTAGACGCTTGATTAAATTCCCCGTGAGTTACAAACGCTCCTAAACCCCGTAAACTTTACATCGATTTGAGTCTATATAATTTGATTGGTAACTTCGGCTAAATGGGGTCTCTGTTTAGTTGTGACTTACCTCACATTTGGTAAATGAAATTATCCCCTTCTATATCATGTAGAATAATGAATGTAACATTTTCAGTGAACAAAATAAAATTGTTGGTAATATTTTAAAGAGTGACAATATTCGAACAGGAAAGTATATGTACATGTAAAAACCTTTATTATATTTTATAATCATAATTAAAATGTAACCTAATTAGAACTGGTCAATACGGAAAATGTGGATTCTATATTTTATCTGTAAATTTAGTCACAATTTAGTTTATATACCTATTTATTTGCTTAAGTAGTGACATGATCCCGTTGCTGTAGAAATTTTGGAACTTCTGATCAAAAAAACGCGACAAGTAGTTTTGGCAGTCCTCTCTTGATGTTAACCTGACACTGTCCAAAGAATTCTGAAGAGATCGAAACAGGTGGAAATCTGAAGGTGCTAGATCAGGGCTATATGGCAAATGCATTAACACCTCCACAGTCTGTGAAGCCTGACCGAGCTTTGACCACGAGCTTTTTCGCACGCTCTTGTCGTACGTGATCCACTTTTCATCACTAGTTATCGCAAATGAGTACACGATTCATAAGGTTTCTTTCAGTGAGCTCGTGGGGCACCCAAATATCGGGCTTTATTGTGTACCCAGCTTTTTTCAAATGAGTTAAAACTGAGTTAAAATGAGTCCCAGTTCTTCTGCTATGTGGTAACTACTGGTGTCCATTTTATCCGTAACAGGGCGACCAGGGCAAGGTGCACCTTTGACACCAAAATTACCGGAATGAAAACGCATAAACCAATTTTGTACTACTCTTACTGACAGTGGATTAGGTCCATAAACGTTACAAATTTTTTCGCGGCTTGTGTTGCTTTTTTTCCTTTTTTGTAGTAAAATTTTAAAATGTATTGAATTTCTTCATTAGAGGCACTCATTTTGACAAAAAAAAAATGAAAAATAGCTGGAAACAATATTTTACTAATTTGTTTCTTTTTTTGAAATGTAACCTTTTTAATGTCATCAAAACCAGCCAGATACAAATAGTACAGCCAAAGAGATGTTATTACAAGTTTGTACATACTAATATGCGGGAAGACTTTTCTCCGACCTAATATTTTATAATGCGTACCGCCAAGGGTTGGAATTCCCTGCCGGCCGGCGTCTGTTTCCGAGCTCATACAACCCAAATCTTTTCAAAGTACAACCATCTTCATCTTTCATCATTTTCATTTTTCATCAGCCTCATCTTTCCGACAGAGCTAGATGCTAGAAGAAGAAGAAGAAGTCTCAGAGCTTCCCAAACGCTGCCCATCCGAGCTGGAATCGACGATTGACCTTCCCGAAATTGCTCTACCTAATTTCACTATTTGTCCCAAGTAAGAATAAAAAGCTCAAAGCTGGTGACGTCTAGGATTGTTTGGAATTCTTATTTCTACTCAACTTTCAATCGACTAAATAAAAAGGGAATTATACAGCACTCCGACTGAGCCCACATTTATTTTCTTGTCCCTAAAAAAATTTGAAACCGAAATGAACAAAGGACGAGGTCGCGTTTGGGGTGTATATCGCAGCGATTAATTATAGCACTCATCACGTGGGATTAAAATTATGTAACGGATACTTTTGTAAATAGAAAAATTATTTGCAGAAAAAGCAAACATAAATATTATTTGTGTTTTTGTTTGTTCATTTCATATTTTGACTGCGAGACTTCATGAGTTAACTTAACTATATGAGTTAGTTACTGCCGAAGTAACTAACTCATATAGTGGCAAAGTTTTTTGTAGTAATGATTACCTATGCTTTTAGTAGTAACCTTCTGATTTACTGAGAATAAAAATAATAGTTTTATTATTTTAGTAACAGAAGGCAGTATACTTCTTGACACGGCTCGTATTGTGAGGAGGTTGCCTCACTCTGCAGCCCTAACCACGGGTATCTTGGGCATTGTCCCGCTACCTGTGGAATACTAGTTAAAGTTTTTTTTATATTTAGGTATATAAATAGAAAGTGTAAATAATAATTTTACTAATATAGTGACTTAACAGTTTAACTGTAATAATAATAAATAAAAGAGATGATTTTTTTACAATATATAAATATATACTACTCAAAACAAAATAAGGGCCACTAAGATTTTTTGCTGTACCATGAAAACAATAAAGACATTAAATTGTTTAACTTATGTAACTACAAATTAATGTTATTGGTTATAATATAGGCTAACAATTGTTTAAAATAATGATCATGAACTGTTTTTTTAAAGTTCATAATGAAATTGGCCATTTTGAATGAAAAACATGAACAAAAGAAATCACCGGAAAAAGACAAAATACTGTTCTTGTCACTTTTGTTTCTTATTTTTAGTAACGAGTATGTCCTCCTCTCTTAACAATACACTCCTGAAGCCTAGTATGCATACTCTGGATCAAATTCCTCACGTTTTCATCTGGAATCTCCTCCCAGACACGTTTTAAAGCGTCAATCAGCTGCTGTTGGTTGTAGACCCCTTGCTCATCCTCTCTAACCCTTCGTTTCAATTGGTCCCACAATTGCTCGATTGGATTTAAATCCGGACTGTTAGCTGGCCACGGTAATACCTCAATATGAGACCCTTCTAGGACAGTTTGGGTCGATCGAGCTGTGTGTGCACGGGCATTGTCTTGCATCAGGATGAATCCAGGCCCCACTCGCTGTGCAAATGCGATCACTTGAGGCCTGATGACGTCTTCGATGTAACGTTCTGCAGTTACGGTATCCGCATTTAAAATGGTGAGCTCGGTTTTACCGTGTAAACTAATCCCACCCCAAACCATTACGTTGGGACCACCGAAACGGTCAACTCCGTGGATGCAGGACTCCGAAAAACGCTCGCCGCGTCGTCTCCACACCCTAACACGCCGATCATCATTAAAAAATTCTACTTTGCACTCGTCTGTAAAAAGCACCTTGCCCCACTGATTAATCCCCCAGTTCAAATACTGACGGCAGAATCTTAAACGGTTTGCACGTTGAACCCTAGTCAGAGGAATTCGAACAACTCGACTTCTTGACATTTGCTGGTCTTCGTGCAATCGATTAGGTATAGTTTGATCACTGACACGGGTACCCGTTGTCAGCCGTAGGTGGTGTTGTAACTTACGGGCCGTTACTGTACGATCACGACGAGCACTTAGTTGGACGTACCGATCCTCGTGCTCCGTTGTTACACGAACTGTACCTGAACCGGGTCTCCAGGCAACACTGCCGGTCTCTTGGAAGCGATTCCATACATTTTGGACAGCTCTTCGAGAAAAACCCAACTGCAAACCCACGTAACGCTGAGAACGTCCTTCTTGAATCATAGTTATGGCTCTGGTTGCTGTAATTGTATCCATGTGCCTTCGTACTGGTGGCATGATTAACGCGAGATGATAAATGAATCAATTAAAATTGAAAAAGTAAACCTTTTTTCCTAAAATAACCGAAACAAGTTAAGAAGACAATCGAAGAAAAACATAAGAATAATTTCCAATTATTTTTTTTCTTAAAACGATGGCCAATGTTTTTCAAATTAGGAAGCATAAAAGACATCAAACACCAAAGAGTTCGTAATATCAATATAATGCTACTTATCAGTTACTTTCAGTTTACTAAAGTGCACTTAAATGTAAATAAACTAGTGGCCCTTATTTTGTTTTGAGTAGTATATATATATATATATATATATATATATATATATATATATATATATATATATATATATATATATATATATATATATATATATATAAACAATAAATATTATAAAAAAACTTAAAATTAGACATCCACTAGTAGCGGGGCAAGGCCCAAGCTACCGGTGGTTACGGCTGCAGAATGAGGAACCTCCTGACAATGCGTGCCGTGTCAAGAAGTACTGCCTTCTGTATTTGCCCCTTGATCCAGCCATCTAGCGAGAGCCTCTTGAGATGTTGGTCGAGGCTCTTCCCTATAAGACCGTTCGCCGAGACGACTATCGGGACGATAATTGTCGAATCGACGTCCCACATGGCGGTCACCTCGTGAGCCAAGTCAATGTACTTTGTAAGTTTTTCTTTTTCGGCTTTCACGAGGTTTTCGTCATGCGGGACAGCGAAATCGTTAAGCATCGTATGGCGCTGGGATCTGTCAAGCTTATTGTCAGTCTTATTGATGTCAGGCTTATTGGCGACAATAGTCCTGTCCGTGATTATGAAGCGATCCCAATAGAGCGTAGCATGACCATTTTCGAGAACGGGCGTAGGCACGTACTTGTAGTACGGCACCTCAGACTCGATAAGACCGTATCGAAGGGCAAGTTGCTGATGAATGATCCTGGCTACTTGGTTGTGTCTGTGCAAATACTCACCGTTAGAAAGATGAGAAGATAATATGCCTGAGTGTCTCTCCAGGACGGTGGCATGCCCGTCAGATGTCGACCGTACCGTCCTTCAGGATATATTTCCGGTAATTGTTCGTCTTAATAACTTCGTCCGCAATTGCACAGACAAAACCTTCAGTTTCCCCAAAGAGGTCACCGAAACGTAACCAGGACCTGATGTGGACTCGCTCACTGACATGAGCGAGTCCACATCAGGTCCTGTCAGAGCCTTGTAGAATCGCCCATGTAGCTCCTTGCCTTTCCATACATTCTTACGGTCTTCGGTGCTTATATATACATATTATATTGTAAAAAATTTAGAATTAAGAAAAGAAATAAATAAGTATATTATAATAAAAGGGATAATTCCTCCCATAATGCGTCTATTGCAATTTTATAATTAATGAATTTACCCAATTTAGTCAAAATATTAACCATAATATTTCAAGCATTAGGTACGTTACAATTCAATACATTGTACGCATTAAAAAAAGAAAATCGTTAAAATGTAGTATACTGAATTCCACCAAAAAATAATTTGCGCGCGCTTACAAGGTTTACTCAATTACATATATTTACCTACGCACGGAACTAGCTGCTCCGCAGTGTATCTACGTAATAGTACCTACGTGCGAAACAGTTTTACAATTTATTCTACAAAAGCAGTCAATTATGCTGCCTTATTTTTAGAATTAAATTTAATACCACACCTACGATATCGTTATGTACATCGCAAGCACACAAATAGCGACTACAACCAATTACCAATGTAACCCATGTTAATATAATTAAAAATTGAAAAATAGTATTACAATCATGTATTTACTGTATCCCCTCTGTTTTATCTTAACCGAATCATGAATTGCATTTTAAAATTACTAACAAACACACAATCAAACAATGGCGATATTGCCGAAAATAAAAATAAAATAAGCCAACACAGTTCCAATGAAGTTCACTAATTGTATAATACCTATAAAGATAATATACATAACAAACGTAATTTACTTTTCCCATTAACAGTTATTGCTTAACATAGCCTTATGAACAAAGGATCCAAATTCTTTGTCCGTTAAGAGAATGCACGGACAAAAGTGGCGATACATGTAACAAATGGGGACCTTCCCGGTCCCTAGTCCAGCCTAAGGGTACACAGACAATTTATCCCGAATGAGAGGCTTGTTTTTGCCATTAACCTAATGTGTAAATAAATGTGTGCAATAATTAAACACAGAATGGAGTGACACGAAACTAATTACTTTTAAACCCTCCTCATCTTTTTCGTGTTTTGTTAAATGGGTGGACAGACCAGAGCGACGGCTTTATAACTTGCCGGATTACTGCCCGCTATTGTTAAACTATTTTATTATAAATTTAAGTGAATAATACTACGTAATATTGTACAATCACATTTTCGTTGGAGACGATTAATTATTACTCATCTCTGGTCATCAAGCTATGGAGAGGGGTATCAGGAATGAGGAGATCCGCAGACCGACATAACCCGCTGGATTAGTATTGGCGCGTATTGGAGTGTTCGCACGGTCTTTCAACAAACGGGCCGCGCCGCGCCGACACAGGTTGTGGGAACGGTGCATCCGTTGAGGCCTTTGGTCAGAACTCAGAACGCTTGCGGTCGTATTTGTTTCGATATTCCTCCTCGTGCACATGTTACGCCATATCTAAATAATTCAAACTTTCTAAAAATGGTTTATCGCCGCAGGCTTCATCTGGCTACCTTACTGTTTGGTGTTATCCGCATTGAGCAGCCATTATATTTATACGATCGCTTGAAATGGTACAAGCCCCTACCGAAGTTCCGCGTCAGACCTGAGCAACTGTTGATTCCTAAGCATAGCACTGCGTCTTTTCGGGGAAGTTTCAAGTTTCCCGCCTCCAAGTGTTGGAACGATTTGCCTCCTCCCATAAGAGAGTGTAGTTCACTGAAGGTTTTTCGTGAAAGGGTTAAGTTAAATCTTTTGAAGGAGCAAAAACAATTGTGAACACTAAGGGCGGCATAGATTGCACTGTTGAATGCCTTAGGTACTTTTTAAGGGGGAATACTTCCGTATGCCTAGGTTATTAATTATTGCGCACGTGATGGCTGCACCCATTTGTCGCACAGTGCTACTATTAATAATATATAAATATATTTTGTAATAAATACTTGCACCGCACTGCTCGCGTGGTCCCAGTGCGTGTCATGAGTCATCGGCAAGGGCACAACTGAAAATCAGCGCTGTAACAATGTTGCAGCCTAAGCTGAGTTGTGTCCTTTTGGTGTTTACTTATAATGTTTTTATTTTTTTGTTGTGTTCATTTTTTTTCTTTTAAATGCCAATAAATGTTTCTTTCTTTCTTTCTTGGTGTCCCGTCGTCGCTCGTCTCAAGCCGTCATGAATGTGTATTACACACACACCTTGGGAACGTGTGCTATTATATAGGCCGCGACGGGGCCTATAGCACACTTAAACGCATCATATGCTCGCTTTATTTTATTATTTAGTACAGGTAAATTGTGATACAACGATGGACATTACTTTATTTTAATTGTGATCACTCCCAGTTTTAATCGTAGGTACACAAGACTAATCTTTTCTCTGTGATTTTAACATTTTAATTAAGTTCAAGTTAATTTGAAAGTTGTCAGAGATTTCATTTGCCATTTGGAGATAAAAGTCCATCTTGTAGCTAAGTATGTGCTTGGTTCATTGAATTTATCAATCATTGCACGTGAAATAACTATTGTTGTGTTTCGGTGAGTGTGTAATGATACCTGTTGATTGATAACAAAATAGTAAGTAGGGTAGCGACATCTGTTGGGACCTGTGTGTCAACTAATATACACATGAAATAAAGTTAGTCTGTGACGAACATCTTGTCGTATTCATTATAGGTTATGTGCCGTGCGCGTTTTTAATTCGAGTTGATTGTAAAAAATGTCTACTAATTTAATTGCAAGTATAACAAAGCTAAAAGGAAGAGAAAATTACGACGACTGGGCATTTGCAGTGGAAAACTTCTTAGTTTTGGAGGGAATGGATCAATGCATACAAAGTGAAGACGATCCAAACGATGCGAAAGCAAAAGCAAAAATAATTTTAACAATAGATCCAAGCTTGTATGTGCATATCAAAAGTGAAGAAACTGCGATGGGATTATGGTTAAAATTAAAAAAACTTTTTGATGATAATGGCTTCACCCGACGCATAGGATTGCTTCGAAATCTAATATCGATTCGTCGAGAAAACTCTGAATCAATGTCTCAATATGTGACTTCAATATTAGAAACAAGTCAAAGATTAAATAATACAGGATTCAAGATCAGTGACGAGTGGATTTGCTCTTTATTGTTAGCGGGATTACCGGATAGATATGAACCGATGATCATGACGGTTGAACATTCGGGCATAGAATTGACAGCCGACGCCATCAAATCTAAATTACTAGATATGGAGGACGGAAGTGACAATAGCGGAACCGGAAACGCATTTATGATGACAAAAGGCTGGAAAAATAAAAAAATAAACCAAACACAGAATAGAAAATATCAAATGTCAATGTCAAACAGCAAGTCAAATGTCAGATGTTATAAATGCAAGCAAATGGGACATTTTATGAATAAATGTGAAAATACTCCGAAAAAGAAGGAATCAAATGCATTCAGTGGGGTATTTCTAAGCGGAAAATTTAGCCAAACTGATTGGTATGTTGATAGTGGCGCCAGTTGTCATCTTACGTGTAAAAACTTCTGGTTGTTCAATGACACAAATCAACCAGTGAAAGAAATTGTTATCGCCGATAAATCGAAAATCCCCGTCGAAGGCTGTGGAGATGTACAAATAAATACAGTTGTTGGAAATACAATGTACCAAATTCCTGTCAGAGGAGTGTTATATGTGCCGAATCTGGCGACGAACTTACTGTCAGTCAGCCAATTGATTGAAAAAGGTAACAAAGTGACATTTGAAGATAATCAGTGTTATATTTACAATCAGAAAGGTAAACTCGTGGCCACTGCAGAGTCAAGAGGTGGTGTTTATAAACTAATGATCAAGCAAGTTGATTGTTTATTAACATCAGTGTCTGGAGAGTTGTGGCATAGGCGATTTGGCCACATAAACAGTAAAGACCTGAACATAATGAAAGAAGGCGCTGTTCGTGGAATGTGGTATGCTGATAAGGCTCAGGTCAGTAAAACAAACTGTGTCATATGCTGTGAAGGGAAGCAGGCTAGGCTGCCATTCACTCATACGGGTAACAGAAGCAAGGAGCTTCTCGGTGTTATTCATGCAGATGTTTGTGGACCCATGGAAGCCAGTTCTATCAGAGGAAAGAAATACTTCGTGCTATTTGTAGATGACTATAGTCGAATGGCATTTGTTTATTTTTTGAAAGCAAAAAATGAAGTACTTTCTTATTTCAAAACTTTCAAAACACTAGTAGAAAAACAGACAGGCAGTAACATCAAAGTGATAAGGACGGATAATGGAATGGAATTCTGCAGTAAGGAGTTTGAGAGCTACTTACAGGAAGCAGGAATTATTCATCAGAAAACCTGTCCATACACACCGGAACAGAATGGTCTCTGTGAACGGCTTAACAGAACTGTGGTTGAAAAAGCCAGATGCTTGTTGTATGATGCGAGGTTATCAAAACGTTTCTGGGCAGAGGCAGTGAGTACTGCAGTATATCTGCGAAACAGATCGGTGGCATCAGGATTGGACAACAGTACACCTTATGAGATTTGGACCGGCACCAAACCAGATGTTAGTAATCTACGTGTATTTGGAAGCAAAATAATGATACATATTCCAAAAGAAAGAAGATTAAAATGGGACAAAAAGGCAAGTCAGGGCATTCTTGTTGGATACTCTGAAGATGTAAAAGGGTATCGCATCTACAATCCCAACAATGACAGTGTAACAATAGCAAGAGATATTGTTGTGATTGAGGAGGGGATTGAGCAGAAACAAGATGAGATACATATCAGTATAAGTGACAATGCTAGTGAATTTATCCCAATAAAGGAAGAAAGCGAAGACAAAGAAAATACCCAAGAAGTGGGGGTCATAAATAACACAAGACAAGGTAAAGAAGGACAAGTGCAGAAGGTAGAAGCATGGAGCACAGAAGAGGAAAATACCAATTCTGACGAAGAGGATTTTCAGGATTCTTCAGAAATGGCTGCAGTTAAGCCTGCAGTAGTCCAGCCAACAAAGGACTCCGAGATTCCTACGAGTCAGACTGCAAAACGTACCCGCAAACAACCCGAACGTTATGGTTTAAGTAATGTGTGTGTAACCAGTGAATCAAGTGCTAATGAAATATCTCTTGATGAAGCGTTGAATGGACCTGAAAGTGAACAGTGGACACTAGCCATGCAAGGTGAAATTAAATCATTTGAGGATAATGATGCTTGGGTGTTAGTGGACATTCCATCTAGTGGCACAATTGTGCAATGTAAATGGGTTTTCAAAAAGAAATTTGATAATAATAATAAAGTTAGATATAGAGCTAGACTGGTAGCTAAGGGGTTCACACAGAGGCCAGGCATAGATTTTGATGAAACTTTTTCACCTGTTCTGAGACATTCAACATTGAGATTGTTATTCGCTTTAGCAGTTCAACTTAATTTAGATATTTGTCATTTAGACGTCGACACTGCCTTTTTAAATGGTTTTTTAAATGAGACTGTCTATATGATGAAACCACCTGGTTTTAAGTCTAGTAATGATGACATAAATAAAGTTTTACGGTTGAAAAGGGCTATCTACGGGTTGAAACAATCATCAAGAGCATGGTATCAACGTGTTGATGAATTGTTACAATCCTTGGGTTATAAAAAATCTGAACTAGAACCGTGCTTGTTTACCAAGATTAATGAGAATGTAAAAATCATTGTTGCTCTCTACGTCGACGATTTTTTTGTTTTTTCGAGTTGTCAAAATGAAACTAACAAATTAAAAAAAAGTTTATCATCAAATTTTAAACTGAAAGATTTGGGTTGTATTAAAAACTGTTTAGGGATGAGAATAACTGTCGATAGGCAGAAGGGAATAATCACCATAGATCAGGAAAGCTATATTGAAGAACTTTTATTAAAGTTCAATATTCCAGAATGTAAATTTGCTGATACACCAATAGAATCTAAAATTAATTTGGAAAAAAGTGAAACCTGTGTTAAGAAATTACCTTATCAGCAATTGATTGGTTGCCTTATGTATATTGCAGTACTTACTCGACCTGATATTGTATTTTCTGTAAATTTTTTGAGTCAGTTTAATGACTGCTACAACGATAAACACTGGGCCTATGCAAAAAGAGTTCTGAAGTACTTAAAAAAAACTAAGTCTTTTTGTTTGAGATTTTCTGCGAATGGTAATACCCATTTAGAAGCATTTGTCGATGCGGACTGGGCCAGTGATATCGTTGATCGCAGATCTTATACTGGATATTTTTTTAGGCTATCAAATTGTGCAATCTCATGGGAGACCAAAAAGCAGACCACTGTGGCTTTATCTAGCACAGAAGCCGAATATATGGGCTTATCTGAATGTTGCAAAGAAGCAGTATATTTACGCAGCCTGATCTTTGAAATTACTAATGAACTGTATCAGATTCCTATTTTCAATGATAATCAATCTGCTCATAGGTTGTCTGCTAATCCGGTCTACCATAAAAGGTCCAAACATATAGATGTGCGGTATCATTTTTGCAGAGAGAAAGTTGCCAGTGAAGTTGTAAAAATCAAATACTTACCTACAGCGGAAATGCCCGCAGATCTATTGACCAAAGGGTTATGTAAAAGTAAACACTATAATTTTTTATCATTTTATGGTTTATTTGATAGAAGATAAAGTATTCATTTATTTTGTTAGGTGGGGGTGTTGATTGATAACAAAATAGTAAGTAGGGTAGCGACATCTGTTGGGACCTGTGTGTCAACTAATATACACATGAAATAAAGTTAGTCTGTGACGAACATCTTGTCGTATTCATTATAATACCAAGGCCAATTCCGCTATATTTCCATTAAAAAATACGTGAACGTATTATCTTCATGACGCTTTATGTGAAGGTTAGCCTGCGACTACGGATACCAAATCTAATAAACGAAGGCAATTCGATAACTGACACAAACACTTGGTCTTTCGGTATATATACACGGTCTACATGGTATTTTTCAGAATATAAAACTTAAGGGGCAAGAACAGCCTGAAAAGCGAGTTATTGGACTTGTTAAAGGAATAACTTAAATAAGGTCAACAATCAAACAAACAAATTACTTGCATAGTTTTCTTCATTTTTTCCTAAAATTCCTTTTTTCCTATATATATATATATATATATATATATATATATATATATATATATATATATATATATATATATATATATATATATATATATATATATATATATATATTGGAATGATCTGCCTCCTCCCATAAAAGAGTGTAGTTCACTGAAGGTTTTTCGTGAAAGGGTTAAGCTAAATCTTTTGAAGGAGCAAAAACAATTGTGAACACTAAGGGCGGCGTAGACTGCACTGATGAATGCTTTACTGTTTTAAGGGAGAATACTTCCGTATGTAGTATTATTAGTAATTACTGATTGTAGAACGTGATCACTTTGTTGTAGAGCGCTTATATTTTATTATTTAATAATTTAAATATATTTTGCAATAAATACTTGCACCGCACTGCTCGCGTGGTCCCAGTGCGTGTCATGAGACATCGGCAAGGGCACAACTGAAAATCAGCGCTGTAACAATGTTGCAGCCTAAGCTGAGTTGTGTCCTTTTAGGGTTATTATACTTATTGTGTTTTTTTGTATTTATTTGTTATGTTCATATGTTTTAAACGCCAATAAATGTTTCTTTCTTTCTTTCTTTCTATATATATATTGTTAAATGTGGATTTACAATTTTATATTATTACAATATATTATTGAACACGTTTGAACACGAAGAAACGTTATATTAGCATTACAAAAACAGGATTATAAAGTTGCATATTCGAACCGGTTTCGCCTTGAACTGAAGCTTTTAAATAAAAAAAAATTCGATACTAAAAGTATTGCATTATAGGTGGCATGGGAAAGTGGGTAATTGCATTTCATTATATGGCATAGGTACTGTACTATTACAATGAATGAACGCGCTAACAATGAAACGCAATTATCTAATTTTATATTGCATATTATATACATTTAATCTCAAAAATGTAATAGAAATTTACTGAACAACAAAATTTCCCTGAAATATGGAAGCATACGACCGGCTGTTTACCTAATTATTACTTGGGGGAGCTTAAAAATATGACACTAATCTTCTACGAGCACTCACCCTCTTTGCAATTTTTTCGTCACCCTAAAACGCTTTACACTGTAGTAGCAAGACACAATATGAAGGGGTCACAAATTGGTTAAATTTTAAGCAGGTGCTTGTTACGAGAAAATAATGTTGTAGCAGAAGTCACTTACCTTTTCAAATTAAGAAAAAAATAATCAAACTGTAAAAAAAATTGTAACATATAAGTTTATTAATTACTTTACGAATGTGTACTTTCTATTATGTGATAATTTTAGCATTTAAATCACGTGAAATTAAATTGATGTAACACAATTGAAACGTAAGACAACATGGGTTCAACAAGTTCCGATTTCTTAAAGGGTCTGGACTTATATTTATAGGTTTGGTCAGTAAAAGAGGACCTCCGAAAAAGAATAGAAGCCTTCAAAATACGTACGCTCTACATCAAATGAACATATGAGGTCTCGAATGAGGACGTTTTAAAACAGACGTGATTCTTACAATCTAACAGAGAAAATTTGCGTACTTGGATTTGCGAAATGACAAATACCGGATGCTGCATACAGTAATTATGGGGAAAGTTAACGAAAAGCTTATAGTAGGATGAAGAACGTTGTCATGGCTGCTAACATTATACGGTCTCGACTCAAGAACGACAAGGATAAATTTAAGAAATGGACTGCCGACCTTCAATAGTGGAGAGGCACACGAATAAGAAGACAAAGGGTACAATAGCTAACGACAAACTAAAGCATTTATATGAACTGTATTAAGGTGGCGCTGTACGAGCGTGGGAACTCAATAATAAGGAGTTATTTGGGAGAATTTGTTGTCTCCAACTTACTATAAAGCGAATAACCGAAGACAGAATGCGACGCAACACATTCGCGCCACTTATTCAACTCGCGAAAATAATAAAACATACGCCAGAAGTTCCAACATTTTAGAAAAATCTTTATAGATGGTAGCTATTGACATCCCAATTTCAAGTGTACATTATAGGTAGGATGTTTCCATGGAAAAACATTTTTGGATTTTAGTCAGTAATTACAAGAATTCAACCCGCGAAAATGTCAGAAATTCTGCAAATTTTAGAAATTAATTAAACTAGTTATAAAATTAATTTCAGTATTTTCTTGCCATGCAAACCTTCATATTGTGTCCCAGAAATGTCATGTTTTTTTTATGTATTGCTACGACCTATAATTGATGAGTAATCATGGAATTACGTAGTATGGAATAAGTAAGCTGTTCGACTGGGAAAGTGCCCTCTTAAATTGTCTCTTTGGAACAACACGTGTATAACAGGTCGGTAGATACTGTTTCAACTGCATTCAAAGTTTTTTTAATGTAAAGGTCGTCAAAAAGGCTGACGGTCTACTTGATGGTAGGTGGCTACCGTCGCCTATAACATAAGCAACTCCACGGGTGCTGCAAATGCCCAGCCGACCGTAGTGGAATTAAGGATAAGGGATTAGGAAGGGTAGGAAAATGATAATAAAAGGAAATTTTTAAAATTAACCTGTCACTGCTCTCTAACTTTTCATGGCGGTTTCTTTTTTCTTTTAATTAAAATGTATTATATTAATTAATGTATTTTTATTCTAATTAAAATAATAAATGTATTTGCTTAAAATGTATTTTTAATAATCACTAACGACCGGGCCCGGCTTCGCACTGAGTTGAAATTTTCAAACTATATTTTTTAGCTGATACTTATGTCAGCTTTCTAGATCTTTGGACCAGTCTCCCTTCTAAGGTGTTTCCATCTAGCTACAATATGGGCTTCTTCAAGCGAGCAGTAAATAAATTCCTGCAAGGTCGGCAGCGCACACGTACCCCCCCTGGTGTCCATAGGCGACGGTAGCCACCTACCATCAAGTGGACCGTCAGCCTGTCTGCCACCTTTTAATAATAATAAAAAAAATCTCTAGTTTTGGCTGTGCGACTACTGAACCTAAAATTGTGAAAAAAAAAAACACAGAAATGAGTTTTCTACTTATAGATTATAGGAAAACCTATAAGAAGTCCATGATATTAAAATAACATGGTAAATCACTCAATATTGTGCGGGTAGGTAACATCGTACGGAACCCTCTTCACGCGAGTTTAACTCGCACTTGTCTCTTTTTTTTATGTGATTTCTATTTCTGTAGGCATCTTCTGGGTCTATAGGCACCTACATGCATAGATACTGGTCAAGCGAAAACCCATTTTTAATATATATATATATCAAATATTGATCTGTCTAAACTGGCTGCTGTAGCCCTTTTGGCGTGTCCTTTACACCTATAAATAATTAATTGAGGTGGCACTTACATACTTGTTTCTTGTTTTAAATGTAGGTACGTTGTTCATTGTGTTGGTATTACTGTCAAATTATGTCTTATAGTTATTTTATGTATTCTAATGTGCAAATGCAGGAAATTAGAAAAAAATATCTCTAAATGATGGTAAAATATCTGTTGCAGAACAAACAGATACCTAAGCGATGATAGTTCTGTATTAAAATAATTACAATCTCTAAATAAGTTTCTTTAGCAAAATTATGTCCGAAGGAAATTATTCTTGAGAATAAATTTCTTGTTTCCCATTAAATAATGTAAAGGCAAAAGAAATTACTTCTCCCATAACAGCAAATATATCTCGAGGTTTTCATACCATTTAAAAAGGAATGTTGTGCTCTTTAATTCTTGGATCTAACATTCCTTTGAAAGGTTCCCCTCGGACTGGTTTCCTGCAAGCATTAGGCGATGACTTTTCCCACACAAAAGGTATGTGGGTTATTGAATTCGTTTTCTTTACATAGAGTATATATAAAGTTTACTTTTAATAATAGAATCAACTTAATTGTGATGCATTCATTTTTTAATATAATATAATCTTAATACTATACAAAGAGAATAGATTTGTATGAATTTATATATTTTTGTATGTTTGTAATGAATAAACTCAAAGACTACTGGAACGATTTTAAAAATTCTTTCACCTATAGAAAGCTACCTTATCAGCGAGTAACAAAGACTAGTATTATCAGCGAGTAAGTCGGTTATTGTAACTTAATTATAAGAGTTAGACAAAATAGCCTCGCGAACTCTTTTCTGGGCAATGATTGGATTTCTATGAATATGTCATACATTATTTTATGAATCAACAATAGTTTTCACAGCGCACGCCAAATAATGATTTTGATAGGCAATTTTTGATACATTGTGATACATTTTTGTAATTTTCGTAGGGATCTCTATATTATTTTTAAATTTTATTTTCAAATAAACATACTTTCCTCTTTAATATAAATAACTAAAATTCTTAGGTTATTAGTGAATTATTAGTGAAATATAAAATCCATGAATAGGGAAGTATTATTGATCCCAAAAAAGATTTATTGAAGAATGCTTTCATTCGTTCTATAGCAATCAACAACAATAAATAACTAATAACACAATTTTATTACAACGAAAAACATTTTTTTTGCAAAACATTTTTTTTCTTCTAAAACAGTGACTCATAAAAATATTCTTATTTTTCTATAGTATTTTCACTGTATGATGATATGCGTGACAGTTCGTAACTGACAATTTTAGTGATGCAACCTAACGACATTTAATCGATTGTTTGAAAATATCGAATCAGTTGGCAAAGCAAATGGAATCGATCTACCGGTTTTAGATTTGCAGATTTAGAAATAAATTCTTAAATCTTAAAAAACAGGTTATGTTAAATAAATTATAGAATACAATGCAGTCTGTTTAAAATATTAATTTATTTATTCATTACTGTCAGAACTCGAAACTTGACAACTCGTATCAGACTCAGAACAAAATTTACTCTTGTTTTATTGTTATTATAAAAAAATACGATGTTTTTATAAGTAATTATATAGAATAGAAAAAATATTTGTTAAGTCTCCAAATATCCTATGGCAAACATAGAGTACTTTCGATATATCGAATATAAGTGAATATCTCTATAGTATTTTCATTATATGATGATATGCGTGATAGTTCATAACTGACAATTTTAGTGATGCAACCTAACAACATTTAATCGATTGTTTGAAAATATCGAATCAGTTGTCAAAGCAAATGGAATCGAACTACCGATTTTAGATTTTCATATTTAGAAATAAATTCTAGTAATTAGGAATAAAGGTTACGTTAAATAAATTATAGCATACAATGCAGTCTGTTTAAAATATTAATTTATAATTTTCATTACTGTCAGAACTCGAAACTTGACAATTCGTAACAGACTCAGAACAAAATTTACTTTTGTTTTATTGTTATTATTAGTCAGCTTTAGTTTTATTATCAAAATACGATGTTTTTAAAAATATATGGAATAGAAAAATATTTGTTAAATCTCCAAATATCCAATGACAAACATAGTAGAGTACTTTCGATATATCGAATATAAGTGAATATCCCTAGTGTCAATCCCTATTGACACAAGTTCCGTTCCACGCATTTGACACTTTTAAAATATGTTTTTTATTACATTTACCAATTATAATAATAAATTAATAATGAAAGTGATAATTCCTTTTGTGTTTTTCGAATAGATAATTTTTTTCATACATTTGTTTGTTTAATTGTTATTTTTTTGTGCGTTCTTTTTTTTAGTTCAAAACAGTATGCGTGACCTGAAAAAGTGAAAACTGTCACGCATATCATCATACAGTGAAAATACTATAATACGAATTATAATACAAAAAAAAAACTATAGGAGCAAGGAAATTACAATTTTTGATATTATTTTTCGAAAATAAACAAATTTGGTTTAATTACTTAAAAATAAACTCGATTTTATTTAAACGTATGTAATAATGACATACTTTCGTTCGCATAAGGGAAAAAAATCATAAACATGCCTACATGTTCCCACAGAGCCCCACAAACACAGTGGTAAACATTGAAGAAGTGCTTGACTTCTTCCCTTAGATCGTTACTGGGGTGAAAGTACTGAAAGAGGGCTGCTCCCTCTGTAACGTATAGAGAGCATTGCGTGCTCCCGTCATGAGGGCGTTCACACAATCTTCACCCTTATTGCGAGGGATAAAGCCAGCGTTGTTTTTTTTACATGGATATCAACATTTTTACAATTTTACTTTTTCAAGTACTAACAAGTCTTTAGTTATGATATTATTATTTGAATGAGTCAATTTGGCTTTTTGCTCTTTTGCTTCTATTTATTGAAATAATGCTCAAATGTGTATATATATATCTTATCCATACATATTTATTATAAAATAAATTCCCGGTCCGCTAACTTCTCTAAACCACCCATAGTAATTTAAATAAATAAATAAATCCTTATTTCAAAAACACATGTCTACAGGATTTTAATTAATATACAGCAGTTACAGTTCTGTTTAATTTTTTTATCTATTGTAATTTTTCGTTATTTTTCTAATAAATAATGTGTTTTATTATAAAAATCTTTGGTCATTATCATGACTACCTTTTAAGAGTCTAACTGCCGCACTCAGAGTCGTTTTAATGATTATTTAGCGACTCTTTAGTAAAGATTTAAAAATGTTTACTCTCAGAGACAGTTAATGGTTGATTAGTGGTCTTAAGTGACACTTAACTTTAATGACAGCTCAACCCTTACTTATGCTTCTTAAGTGGAGAATTTGACATTTCGAAAGTGAGGTAATCTTATTAATAATAATCTATTGTTCGTGGTGTCGTTACATAGGTAGCTAAAATTATTTCAAAAAAAATTTAAATTTAAAAACTAAAATTATATCTTGACAAGATGATAAGAATAATAGATACTTTACGAAAAAAAGTAAAGTATATTACTTCTATGAAAAATTAACAATTAAAATTGACAATGATGTGAAATGTTGCCGTATTTAAAAAATCTTGACTTTAATTTATTTAATTATAATTACGTCTATTATTGTTAATTTTAACTGATAATAATAAGAAAAGACATGTTTAACTGATTTTTATGAAAAACTCTTATGTTTTTCTATACATAAATTGCTTTGCCGAATGATATCGTGTCATTCAGTTTTTTCTTATGACAACACTGCACGTTATCGATATGCATTTCGATAGAACGCACAGTCTTATGCTTACTTAAAGTGGTATTTAACTAATGAACCATTAACTTTCGTCTCTGGGAGCCGCGGCTCATTAACGTATTTAATTGTATTTAGTTAAGTGTCTATTAGTACTAATTTAATGAACGTCTCTGAGTGCGGCAGTTAGTCATTATTATACAATACCGTTGCTACAGAGCAACGGTAACATGTCATGTCATGTTATAATGCCTTTTTTATTATTATTAAAGATGGGTTAACTCTTGACCAATATCCATCCGTGTAGGAAGGAATAAACATTGACATTTGCAGAAAGAAATTGCATCTACTTATATCTATTGTCAGATTTTTACGTATATTGTTAAAAACAATATTAAACAATGCAATAACATTAAATATAACTTTGTCTCTTAGTGCTGGTTTGAGTTAGTTCCCTGTCGCAAGATTCCACGTCATATCTTAATTTAATTATTATAATCCACATATGTATTTTGTTTCTTATTTTTTTTATACTAAATAACAATAAATATTATAAAAAAACTTAAAATTAGATGTCCCCTGGTAGCGGAGCAGGGTCCAATAAGCTACCGGTGGTTAGGGCTGCAGAGTGAGGAACGTCCTGACAATACTTGCCGTGTCAAGAAGTACCTCCTTGCGTAGGTATGGCGTGTTGGTCGAAGCTCTTCGCTATAAGACCTTTATCAGGACAAATACAAACTTTAGACGAATACGAAAATATTTAATGGCTCTAAGAGGACGATGTCGATATCCTTGGCTTCGATATCATTGCCCCAGCCGTTCTCTCGTGTTTTGCGCTTAGCAATTTCTTATTTACTTACATTTTTTTTATTTTTTATTTAGGTATTAAAATTTTTTTTGTTTCTATTCATAACTGATTAATTTTGAATTCGTTTTCTGAAAAGAATAATTTCAGTGCAAGCATTGTCACATTACTTATGAGGTTCCAAGCGGTAAGCCAGCGGGCATGCATATTTAACTTCATTTAATGCATTATTCTTGCGAATCTACCCGTGCGCAATTGTTTTAGAAAGATAAACCGCCATTCTAGTTCACACAAAGGCTTGGGCGGTTGTTAAGTTTTAAAATAATGCACTTGGAAATGATAATAAATGAAAGCTTTTATTATCACACTATGGCATATTCAAAAAGGATTCTATTTTAAATGAACACAGACATGTGTGTCGCACGTAATTCGGAAAGCTCTGTATCATATAATATACCCCACGTTACACTAATATTAAATCCTAACTAATATTATAAATGCGAATGTGAGTTTGTTTGTTTGTTACGCTCCCACGCCTTAATTACGCCTTATAAGTATATAGAAAAGGATATAAGGTAGAACCTTTCACCTAGAAAAAATGTATTGTTCCCGAAGGATCATCTAAAAATGAGAATAAAAAATCCAATGGGTGATAAAAATATAGGAGCAATAAAAATAGATAAACAAATATTGAAAAAATAAACCAATTCGAAATAATAATTACTTTATAAAATGATTCCGGAGACCCGATTAATATTAATTGCAAACGATAAATTTTCTAATGAATCCATTTGTTCTGTGTTAAGATTCATTGAAATTCATGAATACAATTGGTGGAGCATAAATTACGCCTTTTCGATGTGACAAGCCATTGTACAAACGGACAATAGTACCTAATCTGAATATGTTTAAATGAACATTACGATTAATTATTTTAAATTACTAATTACTAGCAGAGGCACAAATTGCGAGTAATTGCGGACTAACTGAAACTGTCATGAATGAATAATATTTATTTCCTTCAATCAATATTCTTTTTTTTTATATACTAGCGGCACGCCTCCGGCGTTGCACGCATGCAATTAGGTTTTATTTGATATATAAACCTTACGCGAAAAAAATTATCTAACTGAAAGTGAAAACCTTGCAAGGTTTAGGAAAAGTTAGCGAATATAAAGACAGACAGATGTGGGATTTCAATTCATACTACCGAAATTTTAGTTACCTAAGTTAGAGCTAAAAAAAATGCACCTTAGGTAGAAAAGAAAATGCTGAATTTAATCACTGCTGAATGAGAGTCTCCATCGAAATACTGAAGTCACGCTCCTCTGAAATAGCGCCCGATCAATCGTCTATTATACGTCAATGATGTTAACATGTATTGTGATTATTTTGATGATTTTGCTTGATTTTTGATTGATGTAGTTTTAAGCAACTAATTTCATAATGTAAATTTGGCCTAAAGCAGAATTCAAAATTTTTCTCTGTGTTAACGCTAAATGATTTAAGATTAGTACCCACATCAATAAATCAGTAAAGACCATTTGAAAGTAACAATGTGAGATTTCATTCTTCTCAAAGTCTCTTCAACCATTCAAACAGAATGAAGTTATAAAATTAATGGCAGTTGTAACATCCGCAGTTACTAGGATATTCCCACTTCAATTTGAATGTTTGGCGTGCGTCCAGCCGGCACAATAGCTGGTTAAATGCGTCCATGAAACTGCACCCGGACTTCGGTTCAGTTTAGAGACTGTGTAACTAACATCAGCTAAGATATCACGGTGCATTGGACATTGCACGTTTGTGGAGAGACAAGGTAGATACTCTCAAAAGCTAAGCTCCAATCGATACCAAATCACGGGTATACACAAACTTGTTATTCGTTGGAGGATTAATACGCGAATTTATATTGATATATTATATTTATATTTATTTTTTAATTTTAATTCAGATAGAACACATGTCAATTTTAATCGAGATTTTAATGTCGCTGTATTCTGTAACAGATTTTTCGTTGATTATGTAACGAAGTAAAAAAATAATAATGAAAAGATATTTGACTATTATTGGATCTCCAGGGTGTATTTTACGGGTTCATGCAAGAGATTGGAAAAGGGAATATGTCCAATGTTATATATTTACATAAATACAATATTTACATATTCATTGAGAATTTTGAGGGTCACTGAAAATTTTACAAGGTCGGATAGCTTATACGGGTCCTTTTCCTTGTAAATCAATTGACCATCGTTTCCACATAAATCGCTGGTTTCCTGAAGTTGTTTGTTCTATTAATTTTAGCTTGTCAACAATTTAACTTATCACCATTATCTTGGCTCTGATGACGAATTTCTGGAAAATGCTTTTTGTTTTCCTTAGTCTTGTTTTCGCAGTCAACATATTGTATTAGTTCTTCGGCAGCAGTCCTTAAAATGTAGATAGGAAGTTTCTCACTTCTTCTTAAAAAATGTTCTCGTTGTTTGTTGATGGATCTGCATTTTTGGTTGATATGGTTGTATTCTATTGTTATTTATGATGTGCCGTATGGCCCATCTGATTAAAATTCGGAGTTCAGCTCCTTTAGAGTATTCGGACCAGACCCTCCTATATTTTTCTTCAATTTTTCATTTTACTATTTCTTTTAGTGTATATAAACGGTTACTATAATAACAAACATGGCCAATTATTTCACAATAAATATGTGTATATTTCAAACTTCTAAAGCAGCACTCACACAGGTGAATAATAAATGTTCTTTGGGTATATATTGAGCTTTATCATACTTTAATCTATTCTGTTTCATTCTTTTATTGATTACTGTAGCAGCCCCTTGTGGTGGGGAATTGTGTACAATTTCCTAGGACATAAATTCGACATCCTGTAACATAAATTTTAAGTGTAAGAGTTCAATTCTTTCAGATAAGAATCCGATTATAGTTTCAATGAAAATATAAAATTATAACAATACATTTTAATAGGCCATTTAGGCAATTAAAGTGTTTTGAGTCATGACTGCTACATTTTGCGAATTTAATTCAGAGCTTGCGTTAGTAGGACGATGTCACCTCTATTTCTTTTGTCCATTGTGGGATTTGTGATGGCAAGTATAATATTTTGTATTTTCTATTGCTCAAAATAATTGTAAGTTTTTACGATTATAATTGAAAAACGTAATTTAATTTCATACCGATATGTCGTAACAACATTTTCGTCCAATTATTTTGAGAACAGTTGTTTCCTTTCTTAAAAAAAAATTGTTCCAGTTCAATTAAAATAATTGGATGGGATCTATATTACCTACATCTTTGTAATAATCTAAGATTTATTAATATTTTACAGGCCACACAAATAATTTTGGAGCGTGCGGAAATTGTTTATTACAACAAAAAATATATAAAATGGGTTTACTTCAAAATTAATCGTCACTGTCGAAGATGTCCTTACGATGTTGATTGTGGCATAGAAACTTTAGAAACTCTTGGAGATAACTTATCGGTATAATAAATTTTCATTTTGTAAATTTAAGGCAATTTTACCTTTTAGATTAGAAAATATTGCAAATACAAAAGAATAGTCAACGCGAATAATAAAAGCAACCTTCGGTTGTGCACTTTAAAAAATATTTTCCCTTGGAAGTTGCAAATAAAAGAAGTTACAGGTTTATTAGTTTATTTAATGAAATAAATAATGAATCTGGAATGAAACAAATATGGATTTTGAAAATCAAAATAAAAAATTAGGTGTTCTGGCAATTTATTTAAAAAAAGTCTTAACTGCAGCTTTAACTAGAGATATGAAAAATAATTTATTGATAATCCAAATGCTTTGTTATTTTTAAAGATGACAAAAAGAATGATATCCTGAGTTTCTTTCGGGGTTTCTTCTCAGGTTGTTATCCTGTTTTTTGAGAAATAAACGATCTGATTTGATTTGATAGGTATATAAAACGGTATTAAATGAAAGTATTTAAATACCCACAACATGCAAGGTATGTATTTTCAAAATAGCTGTCAAAATACTATTGTTTGTTAAAAGAGTTCATATTTCATGTTCGCTCTATATGGACTCATAAGCGTTCCACTGTTAGTCTTTTCCTTTTTTTATTAGTCATTATGTTACGAGCTCTTTTCGTTTTCTTGATGTTATTTTCTCACTTCTGAAAAAAACAGTTCATTAATGTATTCTTTGTTAGTTTTTGTAAAGGGGATAAGATGTAAACGCCACTATGACATCTTTTGCTTTTGTTGTCTCTGATTTTTATTTTTAGATGATTCCTAAATGTACCGTATGTCCTTTTCTGTATCAATTACAATGTGTATGCAAAATTTCATGGTGATTGGTTGATTAGTTAAGGCGTGAAATGGTATCAGACAGACAGTCAGACCGACAGGGTTACTTTCACATTTATAATAGAGAGAGAGAGAGAGAGGATCACAAAACGCCTATTAAGACTTTCATTAATGCTGTTACGTATTCATTAAGAAATTGAATATCATTAAAAATTGCCATAAAGGAAATAAAGTATGAAAAAAGTAATTTAATTCAATAATGTAAAATATGAATTTAAAAAAAAATAACAAATCCTTTTATGCATTTTAGAAATGTTAAATATTCTCATAACGAACGATGCCCTTCCAATCCCACCATACCCACAGCGTCACCTTATTGCGAGTTAACCCGGGTTTACATGTTATGCTGTGAAGCCTGACCGACCTTTGACCACGTCTTTTTTTGGACATTCTTGTCGTACGTGATCCACTTTTCTCACTTATCAATCTCTTCAAAAACGGTTCGGTTTTTATTACATCTCCATAAAGAATAGCAAATGCTACACGATTCATAAGGTTTCTTTCAGCGAGCTCATTTGGCACCCAAATATCGAGCTTTTTTAGGTTTTTCAAATAGGTCAAAACTGTTTTGTGTACAATTCCCAGTTGTTCAGCTATGTCTTAACTAATAATAGATTATAATATTATTAAGACTTTCGAAAGCAATATTTCTCTTATGTTTCAGGTAAAATATCAATTTTTTGAACTAATCAGTGGACGCTACGTATCTACACCTATAATTGTCATTTCAAAAGCATGTCCATTCGTGCACAAGGATCCTATAATGAAAGATTTATTCACTAGACAGTTACCTGCCAATGTAACGTGCCCTTTAAAGAAAGTTCGTATTAATATTTGATTTAAATTTGCCGGTTTGTATATGTATTGTATTTTTAGGGAACTCGTCCTGTAGTCATATTAAAGAAGTTTCTAAAACTATTCCGAGCAACTTCTGTTTAAAGCAATTGTCAATTGTATTGTGTTTATTTGCTAAGTACTTCCAATTTACTGACTAAGTTCGTGAGTAAATTGAAACAATAGCATTGACCTCAAGTTCGAGCAGAATTACCAGTTGACTAAGTGAAACGTAAGAACCGTCAAAGAGGAGGTCACAAAACTGAAACAATGCGTTCAAAGTGCGTTGAGTGTAGTATTGGAATCACTTGAAGGTGATCAGACCTGCACCAATGATACCTCCAACATTTGTAATTATAACTAATTTGTCAAACCAAATATTTCAGGGAGCTTATTACACAAAGCATTTAAATGTTTCTTTGACTGAAAGACTTGGAGCTGTCGTCACAACCGTTTTTGGGAATCTTTATAGTCATCATCGTGTGAACACCAAATATTATGTAACGAATACTGAGGAAATAATTATTGATACAAATATTAATTTTCAAATGATTAAAAAATAATTTATAAAAAAAAATGTTTTCTGTTTTATTTTTATTATTTAGTTTTATCCACGGCCAGAGGCAACCAAAACATTTTTCGAATACTTACGCATTCATGATTACCGTAATTTGTATGTTCTGAACTATATTTTTTAACATATTTATGACCGTTGTCATATTACTAAAAGATACATAGTAATTAAACAGTTTAATTATAATAATTAACAGTTTAAGCCCTGCTTTTATTTATCATTTTAGCCTTTTTTTTCAATATTCAAATTAGGAATTTATAACTATTTTGAGTTAGGTAATAATGAAAAAATCAACAGTCAATATTATAATAAACCTCAAATTGTGTTGAACCAAACTAGTAATTTTATTTAATGATTTTTATAAACTAATTAAAGAAAATTACTACTTTTAAATAAAATCAAGGTCTGGTTATTCCTTTTTATTTATTTTGAAAGAAATTTTTTTTGAATGTTTTCCATGACAATACACGTAACCTACAAATAGGTATAAATACAAAGCGACACTGTGAATAATTGAGCTAAATGTATTGAACATTTCAAATTATTTTTTTATTTATATTTCTTTTATTAATACAATATGTTCATTCCTTGCTAATCAAGTTTGACAGCAGTTTTTGATAACAAAAAAAGCAAACTCCATTTTGTACATACGTAGTAAGGAAGGCCTTTTTTTATCTTGACGAAAAACTCTTTTTAAAGGACTACAAGAGCCTTACTCGATTATGGCGTTCCGGATTTTGAATCCAGGTTTTAAGAAGGATATTGAAGTTCTTGAGAAGGTACAGCGCAGAGCTACGAGGATAGTGTTATCGCTGCATGATTGTTCATACGAGGTTTGACTCAAAAACTAGGCCTTACTACGTTAGAGAAACGAAAACAGCGAGGTGATCTTATAGAGGCATAAAAAATATTAAATGGGCACTATAACATGCCAAACATGGCAAATATGTATATTTATGCTAAACGAAAATAAGAACCTTAAAGGACACTCGCTGAAACTGCCTTGCTACCATGAACGGCATCCGTAGTTTACCCTCTGTGTCCCACTTGCAACTTCTTACATAAGTACGATAGAGAGAGAAAACTTCGAATGACATTCATGGTAGGCCCGCTGAACACTCGGGCTTGTTCAAGTAATCCCAAAAAACACTTCTTGCCTAACCGTGTAGTGAAAGAATGGAATAAACTACCGGAATCCGTGATTGCCGTCCGTGAACTGTTTCAAGAGTAGACTGGATAAACATATGAAGTGTCCTGAAAGCAATATACGAGTAGGTACACGCAAAAGCTTAAAGCTGCCAGTGTATCAGAATAATAACAATAATAATAGTTAGCACCTTCTTAAAGAGACCACCATGAAATAACAGTATACTTTTGTGATTCGGTGAGTGAGTAAGGAATCAGAGGTACCTATCTCTCCCTAATCCTTTATCCTTAATCCTAATATGTCCGACAGTGCATTTCCAGCACCTGTGACATTCCTTGTGCTATAAGCGTCGGTAGCCACCTGCCATATAGAAGACCGTCAGTCTGTCTGATGATCTTTACATAAAAACAATTCTCTTTTGAGGTTAATTTACATAGTTATGAGAGATATATTACATAATTATATAATTATTTGACAATAACATGTAATTTCTTTTCGAGGAGTTTCGGAACAATAACATGTAATCTTTTAGATATGCCCTTATGCGGAGTTGCCTTAATGCGAACTTGCCCTTCTGCTAATAAGCCGGTATATGTTTGAAGTATTATAACTATAGTGAACTGAAACCCCGGTTCTGGGAAAGTTTTATGAGCAGAACAAGAAACACCGTGCAGAAGGGCTCCAGCCGGTACTTCTTTGCTTTGGTCTCAGCATTGTCCGCTTGTATTTTATTTTGTATGATGATATCATTCAAAATATGGTAATAAAGATAAATCACAGGTAGATATAAACGTCACGGTTTGGCAGAATTAAAAATGATGTATAATTTTACTAAGCACGCTAATAAAACTATTTGTTAGATAGGCATTGACTCGTGAAAATATAAAATATTTTAATAGATAATTAAGTAGTAGGTACATCCTATTTCATTTAAAAAATATTGAGTAGTAATTTTTTTCTTTTTATTAAGGAAACAAACCGCCGTTATACATTCTACATACCAAATGAACATTTTTAAAATTAAATTAAAAAAAATACACAAATGTAATAAATATTCTAGGGTGCTTGCCTTAACGCTCTGTTCTAGGGTTCCCGGGTTCGATTCCCGGCAGGTTTGGTTTGGCGTTGTTTGTGTTATAGGCGACGGTAGCCACCTACCATCAAGTGGACCGTCAGCCTGTCTGCCGACCTTAACATAAAAAAAGGTAATATAATCTGCAACAGAACGTTCATAAAATCGCTATTCTATGCATGAGCGCTATTTATTTTGTAGATATTAATTAAAATTTACTGGGTAGCTGGTTAAATCCATCTATTCAGTTTAGAGACTGCGTAACTAGCATCAGCTAAGATATCACGGTGCATTGGACATTGCACGTTTGTGGAGAGACAAGGTAGATACTCTCAAAAGCTAAGCTCCAATCGTTGGAACTTGTTACTCGTTGGAAGATACGCTAATACAAATTATACGTTTATATTGATAGTACTTATTTGTTTTTTAATTGTAATAGAGATAGATCACATTTAATTCTAAATAGGATTTTAATTCGGCGTATTCTGTACTGATAGAACGAAAAATATAGATTTATCAAATCGCACATATTATACACTCTGCTTTATCTTCTCCTGTTAACAACATAATATGTATGAAGCCCGATGATTTTCGTCGTAGGCGCCGATCTCTCGCTGCCGGCGGTCGTGAAGGCGATGATAGGCAGTGCCATTGCATCGCGCAAGGAAGCGGAGGAAAGGGAGTGGGAAGAGGATCCCCTCTCTCTGAACCGATCCGCCGGAAGAGGCTCGGGCGCAGGCGGCTGGTTTATGTCCGCCACCTTCTCCCTTGACCGGGACCTGGGCGGTAGTCTTAGGTGAGACTACTGCCGGTGGTGAGGTTCCCCGAGATGGCCGGCGTACCTTCATTCATGCGTACGCCGAGGTTCCGACAGGGAGCGCAGCCCTCTCCGTTCTGGACAGCCGTGGCGGGTCGTGGATGTCGTGTCGGTAGGAGTCTGTCATAACCTGCAGCGTTCCTACGTTGCTGGGTATCCACGAGGATTTCCCAGCGCCAAAAAGAAGATACCTATTTACATCTAAAATAGGCTCTATTTTCAAAACTGTAGTTTTCTCTGTAAGTATTCTTGTTTTTTGTAGTAGTACTCTGTAAGCATGTTGTAACGTGCTTTTTAATTGTATGATAGAAGAAAAGTGCACTAACAATTTACTTTAAAAATATATTAATTTAAAAACTAAAATAATTTGTTAGTAAAAGTCGTGTATCTCCATTTTGGTGGCTATTGTTTTTGTCCTCATATTTTTCATCAAAGCGTTTTATATTCATATATCGTTTTGAAACAATGGAGAGTCACAACAACCGCAGCTGGTACGAGGTGGATACTCACAGTTCTAATGGATGTCAAACAATTTAATTACCAACACTTCAACCTTTTTGCCTGCTGGGACACTTTTTTCTATTGTACACTTATTATTATTATTATTTTTTAAAGTTAAGATCGGCAGACAGGCTGACGGTCCACTTGATGGTAGGTGGCTACCGTCGCGTCGCTTATAACAGAGACAACGCCACAGCCGCTGCAAGTGCGCTGCCGACTACAGTAGGATTAAGGAAAAGGGATTAGGAGGGGATAGAAAAATTGGCTCTGGCATCCCTTACTCACTCACCGAAACACAACAGCACACGTGCTGTTATTTGCTGCTAAAGTCAGTTTTACGCACTAAGATTTCTGTAATTGTTTACTATTTTCTCTAATTGTATTGTTCATTGCTACACATAGGTCTCCCCAATAATTTTCCCATAGGACCGAACAGAAGCACCCTGGATCCACTGTCGACCCGCTGCCCATCTGTCCAGCATGTGTGTAGATGTCTACTCTGCGTTTAAAGGTCCGTAGCCTCAACTTGAGAACCAGCGGCCGTCAGCTCTCCGTACTATATGGCCTGCCCACTGCCACTTCAATTGACTAATCCACCGGGTTATGTCGGAAGCTGTCGTTTGTTTACGGATCTCCTCATTCCTGATTCGATCTCTCAGAGTAACCTCGAATAATGAAACAATATAGGTACTTAAAAGTATAAGTTGATTTCAATGTACTGTAAGGGTTGATTAAAAAGTGCTTTAGGTTTATTTAAACTTAAACCTACTTACCTACTAAAACCTTAAGCATCTATGATGGATAACTTAATGTGGCAAATAGAGATAAGAATACTTTTGAGTTGATATCTGTGTTTTATTTCTGATAATAAGGCTATAAAATATTAGCTTTTAAAATCTTTCCGTTGTATGGTTCCCTTAAATAAGTTAATAGTACCTATTTAGTTTTATATGAGTACTGCTTATCGCTGTTGCCATTAGTAAAAAATGTATCAAAATCTATGCCGTGGATTAGAAGTTTCAATCAGGTTTACATCTCTGCAGAGCCATGTGTTACCAATTTATTGACTCCGGAGACACAGTTTGCAGTTTGTCGGTTTCATGGCTGCAAATTGGTTTTGTATCACGTCTATCGAATATTTGGATTGGTTTTTAATCTCAATATGGAATGGCATTTCTGTGAAGAGACTTTCAAGCTTTGTATGGCTGACACAGGAAAGAACTGTTTTTGTTAAAATGAAAAGTACGAGTAAGTATTACGTAATATTATTTCCTAGCGACCCGCCCCGGTTTCACATGTTACGTATATAAAAACTTCATCGTTTATGCTTTTTCCATTAGTGAAATCATATCAAAATTCGTTGGGTAAACCACCCAACGAAGAAGTTATATAGCAGAAAGCGAATTTATATTATAATATGCATACACATAGAATATAGAAGAAATAGTTTTAGCGGTTGTTCTTGAAAGAATCCGTTAATAAAGTATTCTGCTGTTCTGAGGAAATTAGACCAAAACGGCTTTTTTTTATTAAAGATGGGTTTGCTCTTGTCCAGCATCTATCCATGTAGGAAGGATGAGGCCGACGATGGAGCGAGCTCACGCAAAAGATGCCTATTCACTCAAACCACCTCAAACCTTGAAAAGATTGGGATTATATGAGCTCGGAAATACAGACACCGGCAGGGAGTTCCAATCCTTAGCAGTGCGCATCACAAAAGATGTTTTAAAGCGCTTGGTCCGAATTAGAGGGATTTCGACAAGGTGAGGATGGTAACCAGCCGAACGTCTGCATGTCCGATAGAAGAAAGGGGAAGGCGGTAAGATCTCATGCAGCTCTCGAGCACACTCTCCGAAGTACATCTTATAGAATACACACAGACAGGGAACTTTGCGTCTATGTGCCAGGCTCTGCATTATGGTGTGGTAATTTCGTTGTCACTTTTTTATGTAAACCTCAGTACCTTGGTACAGCCATTTGAAGTCAATCCACTTGGCTTCCGTCGCCCATTAACCTTGAAAGGAAAATGGATAAGGTATAAGGTCAGTCATTAAGATGGGTCAGCAAATGCCAGAGCCTAATTATCTATTAGTCTCTGGCATCCCTTACTGACCAAAAGACACACTTGATGTATTGTTTTATGGCGATATTCTGCACGAGGGATGATTACCGCCGCCAAACAGGTTTCCAAATGGCTTTACGCTGACTGCCACTACTAACCTTTTAGATCATAATAGACCATTCGTTTGAACTTATGTGTACAAACTGGCCTGTATTACACTTTTATGCTTTTTACAGCGTTAATGCATGAATTATTTTGAATAAAAACCTTATGAAAGAGATCACATACCACGTAAACACGTGGCCTACAAAACCAGTGAACTACAAATTTTACATTAACAAAGTATGTCATCTTTATGGCATTCAAATATTAATATAATCAGTATTATGCATATACTATAAGTATGTGTATACTCGCATTTTTAACATCTCTTTGATTAGTGTTTACCCGCGGACGCACGGAGGACTAATTTGATAAATCACATTTTTTGTGATGAAAATCAGTCCTAATATTCACAAACATGCATGCATACATGGGCTTAGTTTTAATCCTGAAGGCACTTTCGATACGTTGCCGGTAATACGTCGCGGTACTCTCTAATATCCTGTTATATTTAAGGTTAACACGAGATCTAAAATAGCGTGGGTGGATTGAAAAGTACTCGGCCTAACCAAGAAAAAGGTAAGTATATTTTATTTTCCCTTCGTAATATATAAATCTTAATTAATACATTTCATCACAATCAAACTAATTAACAATATAACATAATTAATTATAGCAATATAATAAAAAAAAAATAGAGTACTTTGACATTAACAAACTTAAAATCAATTCTATTTATATTTTTCTACGTAATCACCATCAATTTCAATGCATTTCTGCCACCTTCCCTCAAAGCATTTAGACCGTTGTAAAAATAACTCTTCCTTAGAGTCAAAATACACGTCTACTACTGCTTTAACCTCGACGGTTGTCGAAAATTCCAAGTGCTGTTTTAGATAAGAGAACAAAAAGAAGTCAAATAGTGCCGAAATAATGCTGAATCTGCTGATGGCACAGATATGTGAACAGGAGCATTATTTTGATGAAACAGGACTTTTCTTCTTAGAAAAACGTCACTTTTACATAGTTATCAGGTTCTTTTCACAGTTTTATTGTCCTGAGAGACGAATACGAGCGATTTCCGGGTCACCCCTGTATGTATAAATAATTTAGAATTTAGAGTTTTAATTTTTTAGATAAAATTCTGATTACATTTTTAAGGAAACTATAAAATTACATCAATACACTTTATAAATGATAGCCATTATCCAATTAAACATTATGACTGTTTAAAACAGTCATCAATGCAACATGTAACGAATTTAATTCAATGCTTGCGTTGTTGGTCAGACAATGTCACGTCTACTTTTTTTGTCCATTGTGGGATTTGTCATTGTAACTATAATACTTTAACATTTTCTATAGCTTAAAATAATTGTACGTTAATACGATTATATGAACGATATAATTCAATTTCATATCGACATGTCGTAATAACATTTTCGTAAAATTATTTTGAGAACACTTGTTTCCTTTCTTTAAAAAAAAACGACAAATTTCGTACCAATTCAATTAAATAATTGGGTTGGATACATCGTTGTAATAATCTAATATTTGTTAATATTTTACAGGCCACACAAATAATTTTGGAGCGTGGGGAAATTGTTTATTACAATAAAAACTATATAAAGTGGACATATTTAAAAATTAAACGTGAATGTCGAAGATGTCCTTACGATTTTGATGTTGGCTTAGAAACTTTAGAAACTTTTGGAAATAACTTATCGGTATAATAAATTTTCATTTTGTAAATTTAAAGCAATTTTACCTTTTAGATTAGAAAATATTGCAAGTACAAAAGAATAGTCTACGCGAATAATAAAAGCAACCTTCGGTTGTGCAATATTTTCCTTTGGAACTTGCAAATGTAAGAAGTTTATTAGTTTATTTGAAAACTACAATAACAAATGAGGTATTCTGACAATTTATTTAAAAATAACTCTTACCGCTTTGCCATAGATACCAGAAAGAGCGCTAGACTTCTACAACAATCTTTTAATTTCAGTGTAATTCCAGTGAGTCAATTTCTAACAAAAATTTAAACATTACTATCAAAGTATACTTACACGAAATATAGAAGATAGACTTTCAAAAGCAGTATTTCTCTTATGTTTCAGGTAAAATATCAACTTTTTGAACTAACCAGCGGACGTTATATACCTACACCTTTAATTGTTGCTTCAAGACTATGTACATTCATGTACAATGATCCTATATTGAAACATTTTATAACTAAACAGTTACCTGACAATGCTACGTGCCCTTTAAAAAAAGTTCGTATTAAGTACCTATTTTATTTTAATTTGCCGCTGTGTATATTAATTGTATTTTTTAGAGATCGGGTCCCATAGTGATATTAATGAAGCTTGTAAAACTATTCTGAGCTAACTCAGACTTGCACACGCTAATACTCCGGTATACATGAATCACAAGAGCACTGTAGCATGAGATATTATGTCGCGAGAGGGCAGAGAAACGTTCAATTGTATAGTGTTCATTTTCAAGATATGTACTTTCAATCTACCTACTTACGAAAGTTTATGAGTAAATTGAAACAATAGTATTGACTTCAAGTTCGAGCAGAATTACCAACTGACTAAGCGAAGCGTGAGAACCATCAACGCGAAGGTCAAAAAACTGGAACAATGCGTTCAATGTGCGTTGAGTGTAGGTCTGGAATCGTCTTAAGGCGACGCCAGCCCCTAATGATAAAAAAATCCACTTATTTGTAACCGTTTTCCTTTAAAATTTTTCATGTAATTATAATTTAAAAAATTCACAAATTATCTGCAGGATATATGAAAGGGGATCATCGTAATTATTATATATATATACTAATTTGCGTTCTAATATCGATGTTGTAACCGTGCGATTTGCAATAATCAATATTTTAAATAGCTAATTCTTAAGATAAATTTTAAGATCCACTATCTGAAGGCTCATCAAAAGAAAAATTTGAATTATACTTTATTTAATTTTTAAATTGATATTTCTGAGATTTGCAAGTAGCCACTCCCCTCGGCAGTCCCGTCAATTCAGAGCGGGACGAGTTTTGCGGCTGGAATCGCCTTAAGATGATATCCCTAACATTTGTTTAAATACAACTAATTTCTCATTTCAAATATTTCAGGGAATTTATCACGTAAAGAATTTCAATGTTTCTTTGAATGGATTTCTTGAAGGTGCCATCACAAGCGTTTTCGATCATCTTTACAGCAATCATCGTGTCAGTTGCATATTTTATTTAACCAATACTGAAGAATTATTGCTTGATGGTAATATTCATTTTCAGATTATTAAAAAATAATTTATAATACTTACAATAGTTTTATTTTTGTTTTTCAGAAAATTATTCTTTATTTTTATTTATAGTATTAACGACCAGAGGTCATGAAAAGAGTCCTATCTGAAATGATACCTTTCCTTTTTATTTATTATAATAATAAAAATAGTTTTTATTTGTTGATCATATGTACATTATACGTGATATTGTATTAACTTTTGATCTATATGACCTTTGGTGGACTTGTGTACAAAATATTTATAAATAATCGAATTCTAATTTAACAATTTATTGTCAACTTACATATTTTATGATAATCAATTTTTAATATTTATATAATTTCATTCCCAGCACTAAATTTTGTCACAAAAGAAATCATTTATATAGTAAAACCTTTCAACAAACACTGTCTTAAGATTATTTTAAAAATTTCCTATTCCTTGGCTCCTTAATTTATCTGATAAATGGTTATATATTTTGGATGCCATCCCCAATATGCCTTTTCTTAGAAGAGCTGTTTGTTCAAATATCAAATCTATAAGTTTTAAATGCATGCTTTGTTCATATTCTTTGATTTGAAAAGGGGTAGATTTGAGTGCACAAATGTTGCGATTTCAAAGATGTACAGACTAGTTAGTGATAGTATTTTATGTTCTTTGTAATAAGGTTTACAAGCTGCCCGTGGGTCGCAAATTTGGAAAAATTTCTAGGAAAATTTCTATAATATAGATTATACGTATAGGATTTCCTATATTTATTGGAACTTTATTGCACAAGTGTGGTGCCATACAAAGACACCCATTTTCTCACTCTAGCTTTAGCAGGGACCACACAAAGCTCATCACTACGACGCGGACGTTCCATGTAGTTAAGTATGCTACAACTTTCTTTTCAGAACACTACACGCCCAAATATAACCAATGAAGCACTTTCCAATTTTCGAAATACATCCTACATGACTTCCCTTGTCCCAACCTATATATTTTTTTTGTATTAATGACACATTCAAATCTTTAAAGATAATCCATTCAATATAATTTCAAGAAAAATGTTGGGATAGTGATAGTTCTATATTCAACCTCTATATGAATCATGTTAGATATTTGACTATTCGATTTATCTGTATCGAATTTCTTAAATTTTCCCTTATCACTGTTTTTCATTCTAATTGAAATCCTCAACTTCTTAAAACACCAATACAGGGTCTGAATTTTGTTTACTTAATTCTTCTTCTGAAATACTCTTGTATTTCATATCGTTATCGAATACTTAAATATTTAAAATAATATAGGTGTAGGTAGTCACAAAATTCCAACGAGTGTGATAATCAGATATTGTTGTTTACTATCTCTAAGTTGATCAGTTCTACAAATATCAATACATAAACATAACGCAAGATCCATTGGATAATTCTTTTTAATTTAGAATTAATCTACTCACAAATGTTTTTATTTCTTTTTTTTTTGCCAAATATGTTTAAAGAAAATATTTTGTAGCAATGTATTCGGTAAATTGTTATGTAATAAATATTTAAAATAATATATATATATGTAGGTAGTCACATAATAATTAGATATTGTTGTTTATTATCTCTGAGTTTATCAATTCTACAAATGTCAATACATAACATAACGCAAGATTCATTGGATAATTAATTTTAATTTTGAATAACTCTACTTTTTTTTCTTATTTTGCACACTTATCCGATGGTAGTTATCTTATTTTATCCGACGGTAGTCGAATTCAATTCTAAGTGCTAGGGTTGTTAGGTCTATCACATCTCAAAAATAGTTACAGTAAAAATCTCACGGATTTCGAGTTTGGGGTCTAGTTTACATTAAGCATGCTTGTAAATAGTATCTACATAATATCTGTCTAGTCCATCAACTCTGCCAAACAAAACCATTTATTATACGTTTTATAACAAAACAAATAACTTAAAGTAACACATATTGATTTAATGGGATATTAAGGAACAAAATTAAATGGATAACATTATACGAAACTTGTTCAAACCAGTTGACTTTTAAACTGAGTTGACTCTTAAAACTGGTTGCATAAGGTTGATATTTCCAATTTACTTTTTGTAAAATATGCGAATAGATTAATACTAGAGAATACGATCTGATTTATCAATTACATGCGCCCTAACATAGAATATTGTTGCTTATCTATATTTCACTTATCTTTTCCTTCTTTTCTTTATCCTCGTCGCCACTTGTAGCAGCCCCTAGTCTTTGGATAAATCACAGGCTCGGACACGCATTCAATGGGCGGACGACCAACACGTCTACTGTTGCCTATCGCTCTAGTAATACTGCCGACAGTGACGTGGTGCGCACGAGACTGTATTGCCCTAGTCAAGAAGAGAGTGAATAAACGCATACACTACAGACGTCAAAGGCCTTTCAGAGTGGGGTTTGCTTCCTCACTCTCTCTACCACGCTTAAATTCTGATATCCATTTTTTTGATGGATGAATCCCCTAATGTAGTGACCATATCATCATAAATGTTCTTTGCTGATAACCCCTTCTTGTGCAGGTACTTAATAACAGCACGCTGCTCAATTTCCTCCATTTGTGAAAATTGTGTCGGATTGCTTGACAAATAAACTTATAAAATCACAATTAATTAACGCATACCTTTTCAACTATGCTCAGTTAACTAGCCAGAACTGAACTAAATAATGTGGGTAGTTTTGATTTTAGGAATTGAAAGAATATGCGTTAGGCCGAGTACTTTTCAAATCACCCAGGTATATTAGATATACTTAGTTTATTCACGTTGATGAATAAACTATGTTCACATTGATCAGTTCAAGGGTAACCTTAGTACTGAAAGGTCGTGTACTTGCGCTCTACATTTTTGACGCAAGTTTAAAAAATGCAGTTAGTTCGTAGGAAGAGGAAAGAGAGTATGTGAAGTTGGCCCCCCAATATCGTGATAAAAAAAAAATGACCTGAGTTCTAGTTGCTCCCCACATAGTTCTGGGTTCTCTATAGTTTATATCTATAGTTCTATTTATTTTCCAAGAAAGATTGATTATTGAACTTGATGGGGGGCCAACTTCACAAATCGAAAAGTTTGCGTAGTCATACCAACTACAGCATTCGTCGGATCGAAAAAAGTTATAAGGATAATTTGTAGAACTCTTTGGGGGGCAAACAGAACTCCGTGGAAAAATTCCAAATTTTGAAAAAAAAAAAATCTTTTTTGAATTTTTTTTTTGATCCCATAGGTATAAAACGCCAATTAGAGTTGCCTTTCATGCAGTTCTGATGTTATGCACACTTTTTATCAATAGTTCTGCTGATTTTTCACTGGAGATTTTTTATTTATTTAATGAGGTTAATTTTACAAATCACAAACTTTGCGTCGTCGTACTAACCAAAGTATTGCTCCTATCAAGAAAAGTTATTAAGATAAATTGTAGAACTCTTTGGGAGGCAAACAGAACTCCGTGAAAAAATTTCAAATTCATACTCGAGGAAGGAGAGGCATAAGTTCAGCAGTGGACGTCTTATAGCTCTTGCAGTTGATAAATTATAACATTTGACGAGCACCTTGGTCGAGTGGTTGATGTGTTTTCCTTAACATTCTGCTTAAGGATTCGATTTCCGGCAGAGCCAACTTTAGTAATATGGTTTCAAAGTTGGCTCTGGTCTCGATCTGGCAAGTAGTGGCATGGCACACTGCGTTTCGTAGTCATTTGGACTGCCCGTTTGGAGACAATAATCAGCCCCTCACAGAAAAACCATGGTGAAATAACAGAATGTGGGGGAACAGAATGTTTCGAAACGCTCCACTTTTTGTATATGTATTTTACTCGTACTTTATTATTTTACTCGTACCTTGATAGCACAAGGAAATTATTTATATGTTTTTTATAACAAGTTTCATACAATTCAGATAATCACATTAATTGTGGGAAGATTTAAAAAAAGTAACTTATTTGCATTGAAAAAAAAAAGGGGGAAACAAGATACAAATATGGAATAGGTTTTAATTTTATTGTGTCAATTATTTAGTTAGCTATTAAATGGTTCAAAATTTCCTGTTATTATGTTGCTAGTTATTTTTTTACAGTCTTCAATACCAAAAAACCGGATAATTTCTGAAATATTTTCAGACTCTCCTTTCTTGAAAATGATTAATTTTATACCTACATATGACTGGGTTTATTATATTTTTTTCCTATATAAACTCCAATATAGTCGTAGTTTTGTCCCCTGAGAGGAATACGCGCGATTCCGAGTCACCTTGTATATATAAATAACTAGCGACCCGCCCCCGGCTTCGCCCGGGGTGCAATTTTTATATATACGAAAATTTCCCGTTTATCCCTCTTTCCATTAGTGAAAACTTAATTAAAATCGGTCTACCCGTTCACGCGTGATGCCGTGACCACGGGAAATAGGGATTCATTTTTATATATAGAGATTTAAGATAAAAATCTGATTATATTTTTAATGAAAATATAAAATTATATCAATACATTTTATAAATGATGGCCATCATCCAATTAAATATTATGAATGTTTAAAACAGTCATCAATGCAGCATGTTATGAATTTAATTAAATACTTGCGTTGTTGGTCAGACAATGTCACGTATATTTTTTTTGTCCATTGTGGGATTTGTCATTGTAACTATACTTTTCTATAGCTCAAAATAATTTTATTACGATTATATGGACGACATAATTTCATACTGATATGTCGTAATAACGTTTTCGTCCAATAATTTTGAGAACAGTTGTTTCCTTTCTTTAAAAAAAAATCAAGAAATTTCGTTCCCTTTCAGTGAAATAATTGGATTGGATACATCGTTGTAATAATCAAAAGTTTATTATTATTTTACAGGGCACACAAATAATTTTGGAGCGTGCAGAAATCGTTTATTACAACAAAAACTATATAAAGTGGGTGTATTTAAAAGTTAAACGTGACTGTCGAAAATGTCCTTACGTTTTTGATACTGGCTTAGAAACTTTAGAAACTCTTGGAAATAACGTAACGGTAAAATAAATTTTTATTTTTAAATTTAAGGCAATTTTACCTTTTACATTTGAAAATATTGCAAGTCCAAAAGAATAGTCTATTACGAATATTAAAAGCAACCTTCGGTTGTGCAAACCACAATAAAAGAATGAGATATTCAGACAATTTATTTAAAAAAAAGTCTTACCGCTTTGCTTAGATACCAGAGAGAATACTAGACTTCTACAACAATCTTTTAATTTCAGTGTAATTCCAGTAAACCAATTTCTAACAAAAAATTTAACACTACGATCTAAGTATACTTATACGAAAGATAGAAGCTCCATAAATATTATTACGACCTTCAAAAGCAATATTTCTCTTACGTTTCAGGTAAAATATCAACTTTGTGAATTAATCAGCGGACGCTATATACCTACACCCATAATTATTACTACAAAACTATGTACATATTTGTACAAGGATCCTATACTGAAAGATTTATTCAGTAGACAGTTACCTGCCAATGTAACGTGCCCTTTAAAGAAAGTTCGTATTATTTGATTCAAATTTGCCGTTGTGTATATGTATTGTATTTATTAGAGAACTCGTCCCGTAGTGATATTAAAGTAGCTTCTAAAACTATTCCGAGCAACTTCTGTTTAAAGCTAACCCTGAATTCACACGCTAACATTCCGCGCGATCTACATGAATCACAAGAGCACTGTAGCATGAGATATTATGTTGCGAGTGGGCAGAGAAACATTCAATTGTATTGTGTTTATTTTCTAAGTACTCACGTAAGTTCTTGAGTAAATTGAAACAATAACATTGACCTCAAGTTCTGGCAGAATTACCAATTGACTAAGCATAAGAACCATCAACGCGGAGTCACGAAATTGGAACAACTACTACACTAAACAACTACTCACAAAAGTTTATGAGTAAATTGAAACAATAACTAGTCTGGCCTTAAATACTGTTACATAAAAACTTTTTTTTTTCAACTCTATTCGTTTTGAATTTGGAAATCGTTTATTATGTCAAAAACTTGTTTTGATTTCTCGCCATTTCACAATCCACACATTTATTATCAAATTACAATATGGAATGGAGTGTTAAAGAAGATATGATTGCAGTGATTGCATTACAGAGAGTTGGTATGGAGCCGTCGGTCATATTCAACTTCAAAAGCTTGGTATCAGCCATATGTTCGTCTATCGTACTATCGACAGATATACCAACACTTCCTCTGTCGACGAACATAAAAGATCGGGGCGGCCGCGTGCTGTTAGAACTACAAAGGCTGTTAATGCTGTTAAAGCCAGAATTCGGCGAAACCCCATAAGCAAATAAAAAATCTTATCGTGAGAAATGAAGATTCCCGCTAGGACTCTGTCGTGTAAATAACATTAAAACAATATCTGAAGCTCGGGGCTTATCGTCGATATACAGGACATGACCTAAATCAATCCCTACAGATAAAGAGGATCGATCAAAACAGGTGAAAGACACAAAAATATCCTCTAAATTGATGAAAAAATTTTCACGATTGAAGAACACTACAAGCAAAATAACAACATTTACGCTCATATTTCTAAAGAAGCTGCCCTAGTAGTAGGATTGGTACAACGTGGTCATCATCCTACAGCAGTTATGGTTTGGTGGGGGTATCTTATCAAGGAGTCACAAAGCTTCATTTTTGTGAAAAAGGTGTGAAGACTTTAGCCAAAGTGTATCAAGAGACCGTCTTGGATGGTGTTATGAAACCTCTCAGCAATACACTTTTTAAAAATGTACCGTGGACTTTCCAGCACACCTGGTCACAAGCCACGAACTACCCAAGCCTGGCTCGAAACCAACGTTCCGGACTTTATAAGAGCTGAAGAGTGGACCTCGTCTAGCCCAGATCTGAACTACTTTGACTACAAAGTATGATCAGTTTTAGAGGACATGGCCTGCTCTAAACGACACACCGACATTGAGTCTCTTCAAAAATCTCTGGAGTAAGCAGTGGCTAAATTTCCCATGGAAACAGTGCGTTAATCCATAGATTCGTAGCCAAAAAGATCTCTAGGCATGTAAAAGGTGTCAGCCTGTCAAAGCAAAAAGTGGCCACTTTGAATAGAATTATATTTTATTTATTAAGGTTGCCGTACTTCATAAAAAAATAAATGCATTTCCATTTATAACAGAACTTATGGCTGGACTAGGTAGTACTGATTCTCAATTTCGAGTAGAATTACCAATTGACTAAATGAAGCGTAAGTACCAATCACGCGGAGTTTGGTACGAAACTGGAACAATGCGTTCAATGTGCGTTGATTGTATAGTAGGTCTGGAATCACCTTAATGTGATTCCTTTAATATTTGTTAAATATAACTAATTATAACTAATTTCTCATTCCAAATATTTCAGGGAATTTATCACATAAAAAATTTCAATGTTTCTTTGACTGGATTTCTTGGAGGTGCCATCACGAGCGTTTTCGAACATCTTTACAGCAATCATCGCTTCAGTTGCACATATTATTTAACGAATACGGAAGAATTATTGCTTGATGCTAGTATTCATTTCCAAATTATTAAAAAATAATTTATATGAAAATAGTTTTATTCTTGTTTTTGAGAAAATTATTTATGAACGACCAGAAGTCATCAAAAGAGTATAATCTGAAATGATAACTTTCCTTTTTATTTATTATAATAATATGCAAATGTAGGTGACATTGTATTAAATTTTGATCTATATGACCTACTGGTGCAACCGTTAAAGTTCTTTGCGTACCTAAGGGCCCCGCAAGTTCCTCATCAACCGCTACTCACCGACTAAAACTCAGTGTCAGATACTACACGAGATCTGTTATAGTAAGTAAGTAATCTCATGGGGCGCCAACTAATTGAAGCTAATCACACAAAACTTATTACAAAAGAAAAATTTAACATACGTAGCAATCTTTTGAGAAAACTGATTAAAAGAATTCTTGGTTTTCTGAATCTATAACAGCCTCTATACATATTTTATAACCCACTGCCAGCAGTGAAAACAAAATACAAATATGGAATACACTTAATTTTTATTGTGTCAATTATTTAGTTAGCTACTAGGGCGGAGTGATAAGTCTGGTAAAAAATTATTTTGGATTAAAACTATCGCAAATTGCATGGAACCTCCTTTACAACTCTTTTGAAGGACTAAATTATATTTTTCATTACCGCCGGTTAGTTTTTTTGTGACAGTCATTAAAGAATTTTTGCAAAGATGGAAAAAAGTGAATTTCGTATCTTGATTAAACATTATTTTTCGCGGAAAAAATACTATTACGGAAACGAAAAATACTTGATTAATATTACGGGGACTCTGCTCCGTCGATTAAAATGATTCATAAGTAGTTTACTGATTTTCGCTGTGGTCGTACAACCACAAGTGATGCTGTGCGTCCAGGACGCCCAGTTGAGGTCACTACTCCAGAGATGATCGCTAAAATCCACGACATAGTGTTGAACGACCGAAGAGTAAATGTGAGGGAGATAGTCGAGATAGTAGGCATCTCAGACGAACGTGTGCGCAATATCTCACACCAACATGTTGGTGTGAGATATTGCGCACACGTCTCACAGCTCTCCACTCGATGTCTGCCGCGTTTACTGACTGTTGATCAAAAACGTATGCGTGTGACCACTTCGGAGGCGGGTTTGGCGTTGCTTCAACAAGATAAAATTGAATTTTTTCGTCGTTTTATAACAGTAGACGAAACATGGATCCACCACCATACTCCAGAAACCAAACAACAATCGAAACAGTGGATTGCTACAGGAAAACCAGCTCCGAAGAAGACCAAAGCAGTTTTATCGGCGAATAAAGTGATGGCTACAGTTTTTTGGGATGCACGTGGAGTAATCCATATTGACTACCTAGAGAAGGGTAAAACGATTAATAGCTAATATTATGCCAATTTATTGAACCAACTTAACACAATTTTACGTGAAAAAAGATCACATTTGGTTAAGAAGAAAATCCTCTTCCACCAAGACAACGCATGAGTGCACACCTGCGTGATTGCCATGGCAAAACTTCATGAGTCGCGCTATGAGATGCTTTCTCGCCCACCGTATTCGCCAGATTTAGCCCCTTGTGACTATTTTCTGTTTCCGAATTTAAAAAAAAAATGGCTTGTTGGGAAAAGATTTGGCTCCAATGAAGAGGTCATGCACGAAACCAATGCATATTTTGAATTGTTGCCTAAGTCGTATTTTATGGAAGGGATTGAAAAGCTAGAGAAACGCTGGGTGAAGTGCATTGAGCTACACGGAGACTACGTTGAAAAATAAATAATAATAATTTAATTAATTTTAGTTCGTTTAATTTTTACCAGATTTATCACTCCGCCCTCGTATAAAATGGTACATAATTTCCGATTATTATGTTACTAGTTTTTTCAGTGTTTCAATAACAAAAATCTGGATAATCTCTCCATTTTTTTCAAACTCTATTTTATGGAAAATGTTTAATTTTCGACCCTTATATGACTGGGTTTAAATTACTCCAATATAGTCATAGTTTCAATGTAAAACGTGGAAAATTATGCTGTTTGAGAGCTTCCGTTGTGTGCGTTGCGTAAATGATTAAAGTTACGCAAAAATCATGTATGACGGAATTGTTTCCCTTTAAAAGTTCTAAAGAAAGTCCGCGACTCACTATAACCTTTTTTAGGGTAATCAAATTTGTTCTAAAATAATGCATTATTTGCGATAAGGATTAGGTAATGTCAAACATGATATTAATCCTTATCCAAATAAATAAGTTACTCATCACAAGTATTTAATTTTGAACAAAATTGCGCTGACATCATTTGATTTCAATGAATATCTTAGGAGATATCATAGTTTTAAAATAATTCCACAACAAAATAATGATCAAGTACCAGGCGCGCCTCGAATCCTGCCTTTCCGCTGAGAATTGTTTGGCCGATTATCAGAAACCCCGCGCGCCTATGATGTGCAAGGCGGGCGGTTAGGGGGGCTCCCGCCTGCCCCGCGGCTCAGATGCTTGTTCGTGTTCAGCGAAATGTTTTTGTTTAAATACTTTTTGCGATATCTCATCGTCTAATAATACTTACATTAATATAATGTCTAGAAAAAGAACTCAGCTTTCTCGGCAGTCTGCTACAGCAAAACGGCTGCGACTTTTGACTATAATATTTGTACAATCGTTGCTTGCCTATTATGCTTTTGTGGACGCTAATCTCAGAAATTATGATTGATTATATGATGTACTGTAGCAAGCTTCCGGTAATATTTAGTGTATATTTAATTCCAATCTGTTTACAAACAAAAAAGCTACGCGTTATTCCGAATACCACGCGTACGAAGTCAGACTCTTGTACCATTTTAGATAGCTAGAGAAATGAAGATGTTTTTGGTATCATTTGCACATACAGTTTCATACATTTTTTTAAAGAGAGATGGCTCTATATTTGTAAGTGTTAAAAATCTTGAAAATTAAATATTACCTAGTTGTTAAGCTAAGAAAAAAAATACAACCTGATAACAACGTAAAAGTGACGTTTTTCTGAAAAAAACCTAAAATGTCAAATATAGATCTCGAAAATGGTTAACTTTTGGATAAAGTATGATATTTAAAAAAATGTTAGTTTTGATTGAAACTAACACCTCTAAATGTATCTACGTGAACTTACAAGTAACCCTGTATATTAAATAATTTAAGGTTAAAATGTTTTAGATAAAAATCAGATTATAATTATTTTTAATGAATTATAATAATATAAAATTATAATAATACATTTTATAAATGATAGCCATTATCCAATTAAACATTATGCGACGTGTTATGAATTTAATTCAATGTGTGCGTTGTTGGTCAGACAATGTCACGTCTATTTTTTTTGTCCATTGTGGGATTTGTCATTGTAACTATACTTTTCTATAGCTCAAAATAATTACGATTATATGGACGACATAATTTAATTTCATACCGATATGTCGTAATAACATTTTCGCCCAATTATTTTGAGAACAGTTTTTTCCTTTCATCAAAAAAATCAACAAATTTCATTCCAATTCAATTAAATAATTGGGTTGGATACATCGTTGTAAGAATCTAAAATTTATTTATATTTTACAGGCCACACAAATAATTTTGCAACGTGGGGAAATTGTTTATTACAATAAAAACTATATAAAGTGGATATATTTAAAAATTAAACGTGGCTGTCGAAGATGTCCTTACGATTTTGATTTTGGCATGGAAACTTTAAGTGGTTTAGGAAATAACTTAACGGTATAATAAAATTTTATTTTCTGAACTTAAGGCAATTTTACCTTTAACCTTGGAAAATATTGCAAGTACAAAAGAATAGTCTACAGTCTACACTAATATTAAATGCAACCTTCGATTCCGCATTTTAAAATAAATAACGAATATTTTCCCAAAGAACGAATCTGCAATGAAACTATTAGATATTTTGAAAAACACAATAAAAATGAAGTGTTCTGATAATTTATTTAAAAATCACTCTTACCGCTTTGCAATAGATATCAGAGGGAGTGCTAGACTTCTACAAAAATCTTTTAATTTAGCGTAATTCCAGTGAGTCAGTTTATAATAAAAATTTAAACACTACGATCTAAGTGTACTTAAACGAAAGATAGAAGCTTCATAGACATTATTAGGACTTTAAAGCAATATTTCTCTTATGTTTCAGGCAAAGTGTCAATTTTTTGAACTAATCAGCGGACGCTATATACCTACACCTATAATTATTGCTTCAAGACTATGTACATTCGTGTATAAGGATCCTATAATGAAACATTTCTACAGTAAACAGTTACCTGACAATTTTACGTGCCCTTTAAAAAAAGTTAGTATTATTTTATTTTAAGTTGCCGCTGTGCATATGTATTGTCTTTTTTAGAGAACTCGTCCTGTTAAAGAAGCTTTAAGAATCCTGTTAAGAAGTTAAAGAAGCTTTAATAACTATTACAAGCAACTGCTGTTTAAAGTAAAGCTAACCCATACTTGCACACGCTTACATGATGTATTCCGATATGCATGAATCAGAAGAGCATTGTTGCATGAGAAATTTTGTCGCGAGAGGGCAGAGAAACATTCAATTGTATTGTGTTTATTTGCAAAGTACTTTCTATCTACTCACAAAAGTTCATGAGTAAATTGAAACAATTAGTACTGACCTCAAGTTCGAGCAGAATTACCAATTGACTAAGGGAAGTGTAAGAACCATCAATATGGAGGTCACGGAACAGGAGCAATGCGTTCAATGTGTAGATCTGGAATCGCCTTAAGGTGATACCTTTAATATTTGTTTAAATATTAATAACTAATTTCTCATCCCAAATATTTCAGGGAATATATCACGTAAAGAATTTCAATGTTTCTTTGAATGGATTTCTTGGAAGTGCCATTACGAGCGTTTTCGAACACCTTTACAGCAATCATCGTTTCAGTTGCATATATTATTTGACGAATACTGAAGAATTATTGCTCGATGGTAATATTCATTTCCAAATTATTAAAAAATAATTTATAAGAAAATAGTTTTATTTTTATTTTTCATATATAAAAATGAAAAAAAAAAAAACTTTTGAAATTTTTGAAACTTTTTGAACTTTTGAAAAATGAACTTTTCAAATTTGACTCTGGTCTGGCTCTGGAAAGTGGTGGCAGGGCACACTGCGTTTCGCAGTCATTTGAATAGACCGTATGGCGGCAATAACCACATCCTTAAAGAAGACTGCCGTGAAATAACAGCACGTCTGACGGTCTTTACATAAAAAAATCTCTTTTGATATTTTACGTAATTATGAGAGAGATATATTACTCATTACGCCAAGTCTTAGTGTCAATATATATTTTGTTCATAAGTAAATTATAATTTAGAAAAATATTTCTGACTACCGACCCGCCTCCGGCATCATCAATTTTCAAAAATCCTTTCTTAGGAGATGCCTAGGTTAAGAAATAAACCTATGTTCCAAATTTCAGCTTTTTAGACTTAGTAGTTTTGGCTGAGCGTTGATAGTCAGTCAGGACAAACAGTTTTGTAAATATCGATGAGGTATTAAGTATAACACTTACACAGATTCTTATAATATTTGATAATTATTTGTTAACAATGATTAGGAATTAATTTTTAGAAGTTTCGGAACTAATCTTCCGCTTGTGACATATTTGAAGTTAATAAACTCAAGCTCTGGTTCTGGAATGGTCACACGATTGATTTATGGATGTCCAAAACGAATTCGGAACGGATATTGTTGAAACTTTACAGTAAAATTGTTTATAAATCAGAATAACTCACGATATTACTTAATTTATATATACTATAAGTTATTTATAATATAAATTTATATATATACTTCATATAAGTGGACGAAGTTGCCGGCAAAAGCTAATATTTATTAAATGTATACTTATATCTGTTTCTTTTTTGACAAGATTATCAGAATAATGAAAATTACCTGTGACTGAGTTCCCAGTGGGTTAAATTTTCGTTTAACCAAAATCATAAATCGAGAACTGAGCCTAAAATATGTTTAGGCTATGTTCCGCAGACAAATGGATGGAAATCTTGAGACTACAAAATGGTAATATTCATTTTGTATGGGTAGTAGCGACAAGTCTAGTATAGCAGCAGCGAGCTCAGTTCGCTGTGCTGTCCATCCCGGGATCGCCAAATGGACCCAGATCCAAATGCTGCCACTCGTTTAAAGATGAATTCAGACAAACTTACCTTCATTCCAAAGGTATTAAATTTTCAATGAATTTTATATAACTGAAAATAGATTTTCCGTTGAGTTGTGTACGTGACTAGGATCGTTTCCCACATGAGAAATAACAATAGCGTAAATCTATAAAAAAGGTAAAATAATATATCTGTCTCGTCGTTCTAGATTAATGAAGTTATTTTTATTGTCCACTAAGTATAAACTAACTCTACCAACGGAAAAACGCTGTCACTTGATTTAAATCTGTTTCGTTATCCTAACGCGTTAAAGTTATAGGGATGAAACTTGGCACACAAATGGACCATGTCTTGGATTACCAAGAATCATAGGATATGTACGGTAATGCGTTGCCTCAGGATATTCCGTTTTAGTTCTGATATTTATCAATGATTGACCTATGTGGAGTTGCGAATTGAGAACAGCAGTTAATATTTTGTTCATATCTAATATATAAAATTCTCGTGTCACAGTGTTTGTAACAAAACTCCTTCGAAACGGCTGAACCGATTTTTATGATTTTTTTTTGTATATCTGCTGGATATGAGAATAGGGTGTAAAGTATTTTTCACCCTACTACCCCCACCCCCCATTTTTAAATCGCGGTTTTAGTATTTTTGTATAAATTATTCAAATAATTTACCCGTCGCGTCGTTCATTGACGTGAAATGATGCGTCAGTTTAACATAATTATGGTTTGAAAATAGACCCTATAGATGGTGCCACAATCGGGTTACGGAATTATTGTCGGGTTCTGGCAAGACAACGTCTGCTGGGTCAGCTAGTATACTAATATTATAAAGTTGAAGAGTTTGTTTTTTTGTTTGGTTGAACACACTAATCTCAGGAACTACTTGTAATAAATAAAATTGAAGTGTTTATTTGTAATGTCAAAATAACTAATTGTTACTAAATGTAGGTATATACATACTAAAATATAGATATATTTTTTAAATTTCTGTCTATCTGTCTCGGTTAATCTCCGAAACGGCTGGACCGACTTTGACGACACTGGCAGCAAAGAGAATGTAATCACTACGTATAGATGATGTTATAAGAAGCAACTTAATGCTCGTTTTTATTTTTTGTTTATATTTGAGAAGTGTGGGAAGTTGGAAAAATCCTATTGTACATTATTTTGTATGATGATATCTTTCCAAATATGATAAAAAAGATAAATTGCAGGTAGATAAACGTCACGCTTAGGTAGCGTTAACAATTATATATAATTTTATTAAGCACGCTAATAAAACTATTTGCTAGATAGGCATTGACACGTGAAAATATAAAAATTCTTTTTAATAGATATTAAACAAATTAAACAATAGGTACATCCCGTTGTATTTAAAAAAAATAATTTAGGTAATAATTTATGTCGTACGTTTTATATTAAAATTTACCTTGTAATTTCTGACATTACGGTAATCGTAGAGTAAATTATGCAATTATAACAATTGCAAATGTCCTAAGTGTAAGGGTTGTAAATCCTTACATGAGAATTGTATTTTCAAATGTCTGTCTGTTGTTAACCCGTCTGTTGACGACAAGTGCGCTTGAGGGATGCAAATTAAATCACCTTTATTGTTGGACCTAATTTACTGATGACACTTATAGTTAACCTGACTTATATAACTTACTACTACTAGTCTAAGAATATCACCAACTGTTGTTGGGTCTAATCTCCTTGACTGTCCGATGAACACTGTTTTTTTTTGTGTTTGGATAATACAATCTTTGTTGACCCGTTTAATTACATACAATGAGGGCTCTACGTGATACAATCTGCTTAGCAGCTAAAATATATCTAGGTGATTGCTTTAACTTGATTTCATGTACGTAACACCGTATACTCAGTTTAAGTAATAATATATATTTCAAATGAAGGATGTTTTTAAAGTAATATGATTAGAAAATCTGTAAACTAAAAAACTTATGTAAAGATTTACATAAGTTTTTTATTTTACTTACAACGAATAGTGTTGTATAAAGTTAAACAAATTAATTTGTTTCTTACCTGATGAGCTTTCAAAAACTACATTTATTTTTAATCACGAACTTCACTTTCGTATAACTTCTCTCCACTTTTTGCCTGTCTGTGTGTATTCTATAAGATGTACTTCGGAGAGTGTGCTCGAGAGCTGCATGAGATCATACCGCCTTCCCCTTTCTTCTATCGGACATGCAGACGTACGGCTGGTTACCATCCTCACCTTGTCGATATCCCTCTAATTCGGACCAAGCGCTTTAAAACATCTTTTGTGATGCGCACTGCTAAGGATTGGAACTCCCTGCCGGCGTCTGTATTTCCGAGCTCATATAACCCAAATCTTTTCAAGGTTCGAGTGAATAGGCATCTTCTGGGTGAGCTCGCTCCATCTTCGGCCTCATCCTTCCTACATGGATAGATGCTGGTCAAGAGCAAACCCATCTATAATAATATAAAAAAAAAAAAAAAAAAGATATGGATGTAAAGTTTTGTAAGTATGTTCAAATATCTTATCATTCAGTTTTGGATCTTGAAGAAGGCGTATTTAGGCCTTACCTTTTCATAAATAAAAGTTTTTAATCCTTATATAATTTGTGTAGATTCTAAATGACATAAATTTGGTCCTATGTAATATATTTATACCAAGTCATTTATACCAAGTCCTTAATATCCTTAAATGCTTCATTAAATATAAAAAATAAAAATAGGCACCTAGTCATTTTTTTATTTATGTATACAAAGGTATTTATTTTCTTGTCTGAAAACATTTAAACAGCCACGTGAAGTCCTATTGACGCTAATCGACTTACTGGCACAAAGTTACAAGAAAGGCTCTTGGAAAGTGAAGCCAAGAACATCATCTTGCAATAGTATACCAACACACATCTCTTGTCACCAGTGCTATTGATGCATATTTTCACAAAAAGAAAGGATTCCATGGATTTCGACAAAATGTTGTTTCTACCATACAGGTGTAGGAAATAAATGTATAGACAACCAATAATAATATATCAATCTGAATAACTTTAAAAAGAGCTGACTATCAACATCACATATTATATTTACTACACCACAATCGCTGGATTCACGAGGGATGATAAATAGGAGCCAGCAGCAATCCTCACAGCAATTCTTCGGGATTTCGACAATATTGATTGGCTTTTTCGACGAGATGTTGTTCGGCGACGACAAAGGCCGTTCATACCTATATGGCCCATATTTAAGCCGCCGCACCTCTTCGGGTGCGCGCGACGGTACAAGCAACCGTGATGCGCAAGACCGGTTTTGCTGTCTCATCTAACAGCGATCCCTCTTCGATACCCCTAATTAGCTTATTCCCATCCGCTCCAAATCTATTGTTCTCCAAAACTAATATTTTCAAACCTTGATTTTCAAGTTTCGTTCCCAAAGGCTCTAAACAAAAATGTCATATGATACGCAAAAACGTTAATACGAACTGCAAAAGTAGCTATACCAAAACAATCCTAATCGTATTAATAAAATAAAGAATTCAGTTACTGGGACGCTTCTATGCGATGTCCTGCATTGTCTCACCCCGCTCCTTCTTGAGAGGAGTGTGGAAATGTGTTGGAAAGAAAACAATCAGTCGTCTTTGCGCCTTACCGGACAACCTCAAACAGCTGGAATGTCCCTCTGAATATCTCATCTTAATTAGATATTCAGAATTATTAATTAATTTAGAAAGCACGGAACTGCATACAAATTGACTATTCTCCATGCACATTATTTTTTCAGATTGATCTTTCAGAACGATTCTGATGAGCATTATAAATTCAGACGTATTTTGTAATGTCTGACACAAAAAATAATTTTGTGGTTTTTTTTTATATTTTATTAAGGGTGGTAGGCAGCAACCAAAAGCAACCATGTGCGCTGCCGACCTACTCGCTTGAAGAAGCCAATATTGTAGACAGATGAAAACACCTTAGAAGGAAATTCCAAAATTCGCGCGTCCGTCGGATAAAGATTTATCCGAACTGTACGCAGCGGCATCTTATCCAAGTAATGTGGATGAATTTCGCATCTATGATGCCCAGTGCGGTGGTAAAAATTTGAGGTAGGCATTAATTGGAACAACTCATCCGAGCAATCGCCATTGTACAAACGATAGACACACAAAGAGAGGCTACATCTCTTCTTAAACTAAGTGGTTCTAATCTTTGCTGTATGAGCATTGGATCGTCAGAGGTGAGAGCAGTACTCTATGTGGGGCCTAATTTGGGCCTTATAAAGAATAAGGTGCTACTCCGGTGTGAAATACTGCTTTGCTCTGTTCAACACGTCAATTTTTTTTTTAAGTTAGAGTAGCCTTTTCTTCCAAATGACACCTAAACTCGACCTTACTCGAAATGTCCACACCCAGGATACCAATGCTCTTTGATATTTCGAGGAAAGGTGTCGCTACAAATGGGGCCTTCTTTGTGGTGAAAGCACAGACCTGTCTCTTACAGGGGTTGAATGGTACAAGATTCGAGCAACACCAATTTGAGACTTCGGATAATATTGTCTCAATCAAAGACACGAGTCTATCGCGGTTCTCTTTCAAGTCAGAGGGAGGGATATCAGCGCGGCTCTCGTAATATGCTTCCCCAGTGTTGTCATCTGCATAGCAATGAATGCTGTTGATTTCCAACAGATCATTGATATGCAAAAGAAAGAGTGTGGGGGATAGCACAGACCCTTGCGGGACTCCGGTGTAGAATTCGCACGCGTTGTTTAGGGAGGTTACCAATTATGGGCTGTTTAGTTTTCCCTGAAAAACGACAACATTTAATGCATCTGTGAACGATTTTTCTGGCTAGATTTCTCCTACCGATGACCCAGTACCTATGACGTGTAGTTTCAAAGAGTAATTGTGGACCAAAGTGCATTGTTAATGTGTGATAGTAACGAAAGATTAATACAGTGATATGGTGTGATGAGTGGAGCAATATTGGATGCCTAGTATTATAATCATAATGAGAGTTCGAGAATCTGCCCCCAATTCAAATTAAGTTAGTGTTAGTATAAAAAAGGGTTTAGATTAAGCAATTTGTTTTTAGTGGGTAGGGTTTTATTATTCTTTAGAAGTTTGTATTCTTCTGGGAACATTTCTCGTTATGCAAAGTTACAAAATGGATACAAGGATGAATTAAGTTTACGAACTGTTAGACAACCAGTACGTTTATTATTTAGATTAAGATAGTTATGTATGATGAAACGGTGAAAATAGGCAATAACCCTTTGTAATTTGCCAAGATTGGAATAACGCTTTATAAAATCAGAATAGTAGGTAAAATGGTCAACTTGCTCTAATGAGACAGGACATTGTATTTTAAATTCAGGCAAATCCTTCACAGTTGTCGTTTGAATGGGCCACTGTGATTCATCCTGCGAAATAAATGACGGACCGAACCACCGAACCGAACTACCGGTGTGTTTGCTCAACGTCTGCGCCACGTGACCCGATATCAGCTGGGTTTAAGTTTGTCGGTACATACCGCCACATGAACGGTACTGATGCGCCGAGAATTTCTTGAATTCTATTGTAAACAAACGGTTTCAACGAATGGCTTTTAGAGGACTTTATCCACCCTAAAACAATGGTAGAGTCACACCTATGAGTACAGCTTTTAAATGGTAATCTTAATGAGCATTTTACCTTTTCTGTTAACGTTGCGGCGAGCAGTGCACCACACAACTCCAAACGAGGCATAGTTGCTGGTTTTATTGGAGCTACTCGACTCTTTGCGGTTATTAAGTGAACCGACCTTTTATTATTATTAGAGATTGATTTAACGTACACACATGCTGAATTCGCTTGAATGGGTGCGTCACTGAAGGCATGGATCTCGATTAATAACGGATAATCGGTAAGCACATACCTTGGAATGGGTAGGTTAGGTAAGTGATGTAATGAATGTACAAACTTTTTCCATGTACATAAGATATCAGTACATAGGATATATGTCGTCCCACATGATTTTCAAAGCCTTTGAAGAATGGTTTTTGCTATAAGGATGCATGGATTAATCAGACCCAATGGGTCAAAGACCTGTGATATAATGGATAAGATATGACGTTTAGTAACAGTTGTTTTTTCTTTAATATCTAGTGAATATAATAACACATCTTGTTTGCATGACCAGAGTAATACTAATGTCTTGGAGAACTCATTATTGCTCAAATTACCGTCACCGCTATCTGTATCTGATATAACTTATTAGTTGGGGGTTATTAGAGTACCATGCGCAAATAAAATTGGGCAGTTTTGAGATGTTTAGATACTCCTTAGATATGAGATGTTTAGATATGTACCAAGTCTCTTTCTGACAATGCACCTGTAATGGGGTCATCAGCATCAAATCATGCTGAATAACATCCGAAACAGATTCATCAGGGAATTCTATTCCTAACTGCTTCAAACACCTGGTCGCTAGGTAAGGCGTGGAAGCCGTGCTGTATGTAACGGTGTTTATTAGTTTGTATTATATAAGCTCCTCGTGAGGCTCGAAACGCCACAAAATCTGCTGTAATTCATGTTGATCTGACCTTATATTTATCATACGGTACATTTTCTCAACATACGCAGTGGCGACAAACTTTATTTTGTCGAAACCGAATCAAAATGCTGATGAGGTAGGTCCGACCATTTGAATGTTGTTAAAAGATAAGCCCGATGACGTCACTACAGAGGCATCGAAAACAACGCGTAACTTCGTTGACAGACTTGTCAAACGAAGAACAATGTGTATGACAAGCACATCCCAATGTTCTGTAGGTATATTAAGTGTTTTCAAGGCTCTAAGATTTTTGTTAATTGTGTCAATCAGACTGCACAATGCTTTGGAAGATTCCTTAGTCAATGTTTCAATGTTAAAAATAGTTGAACATGATTACTGACCAAAAGTCTTTTGTTGTTAAAGTGATCGCAAAGAAGACCCAAGCGACTATATAATTATCAGCCGAAAATTCCAGCGAACATATAATTGAAGCTGCACTATCCTTCAATGCAGCGCACAAGTAGTGAAAGTTGCGCAAGTAGCGCAAGTTTGGGAGACAACTCAGGACAATCATATATTAACATTTTTAATACCAGTGCTGGAATACCATCTGGCCCACTCGTCTTCCGAATGTCAAGGGAAGCCAGAGCCCGCCGAACTTCACGCTGAGTGAAACGTACTCCCGGCATGGAGCTCTCGCATCGCGGAATTGTAAGAGGAATGGCATCTCCGTCGACCAAAGTCGAGTTGGAGGCGAAGATGTGGCACAGGGGGTCCGCCTTCTACTTCGCCAAATGAGCCAGAGAATGATCAGGATTCCGCAGTGGCAGTGGCGGAAGCGAGGAACGACTAAAGTTGCCTTCAGCAGCCTTGGCAAGTGACCAAAAAGCTCTACTCCCAGAGGGGTAGTTAGATAGTCGCTCACCAATCCTGCCGATATGTTGGTTTCTCGCCTTGGTGTAAACCCTTTTGCTGACCCTCAAGGCAGCAGTGTGTAGAAAATCGGAGACCATGTCGATTGAGTTTCATAGTGACGACTATAAAACATACAATATAATCAATGTAACGGAAATTAAAATTATACCAATTTTCCCTAATAGCATATTTAAAATGTGGCCATTAGTTAAATATTTATTTCATTCTTCTGTTTCCGTTTGCCGGACAATGTCACCTTTGCTTATATTATTAATAATGGGAATGTGTATAGTGAGTGTTTTATAATTTGTAGTTATATTATTATATCTCCTTGTTTACTAAAAAAAATATGCTTTAAATCTCATCGTTAAGAAATTAGTGAAGATTACGGGCTAAATTACGGAGCTATGTCGGGTGAGCAAGGTGGATGAACTCTATCCATCCCAACCTAACAACAATATTTTGGGTATTTGGTAAAAAATATACATGATGAAATAAGTCGCGTTAAAGTACGATTTTCAACTTTTAGACATTTTTAGAAATGGCTGTATTTAATTCATGGAATTAATTTTTCTTAGGTAGCTCTAGTACGTCACACGTTTTTAACCATTATGAAGGAGTCTTACTTTGGAACTGGTTTTAGAGGGATCTCTTTCTCATATATCTATAAACATTTTTTCTTTTTGAGACTTCGCAAATGACGATAATTTGCAATCTCTCTCATTGTAAAATTTAATTTCATTATATATAGCCAAATTTTTTTATTTCCTATCGGCTTAGCAACATGAAATTTATTGTGAAATCTATATAGGTACGATGCAATTTAGTAAGTAGTAAGTCATTTTTTTATATAGTGCATCAATCAACACCATATAATACTCTGTGTAGACTGACTTGATGAGATCCACAACTCGATCTATTGCGGTATAGTGTGCTAGTCATAAGTAGAGAAACTTCGCAGGAGCGGCAGGGCAGTGCGCAGTAGGGAGAACGAACACGACAAATCTACGATACATCGTCATCCAAACGACCACCACCATTCTGACAAGAATGTGCGACTCTAAGAAATTACTCTGTGTTAAGGCCAGGATATTCGAGCGCTCGAATATCCTATAGGCAGTATGCGCTTCCTCACCCTGCGCGCATCGTTTCGCGTATACGTTCGATTAAAGGAAAAAAATAAAAACTGTTTTGAGAAAAAATATAAATATAATTTTCTTCTTAACATGATTATTTATTTTTTGAATACCACTTAATTATATTTTAATTACCACTCGAAAAATAAACAAAATTTCCCTGTTTTCGGAATATTTTATGATTGGGTAAAGTTGTAAACATCGAGTTTTAAAAGAGAAAATCACCAAGGATGTTTATTAAACTATTCCATACGAGGGCTGTTCCAAAAGTTTTTAGTGAAATGAATGATACAATATCAAAAAAAATATTTACAGTTCTTCAAAATATTCCCATCCAACCCCTATGCATTCGAGTAAATCAGTCCTCAAAACATTTGAAAAATGTATCCTGCTGGAGGTCGAAAAATAACCGACGAAATTCTTCGACGGCGTCGTTTGCGGTGTTAAATTTTCGTCCCCGAAGGTTTTTTTTACTGTGGGAAATAAAAAAAAATCGCACGGAGCTAAATCTGGGCTGTACGCAGGATGGGGTAACATTTGTACCCCTGAAGTTGACAAATAGTCGATGGTTCTAGCAGCTGTGTGAGTTATCTTGGTGAAAAAGAATGCCACGGACGCCGCTCCTTGGGCGCTCACTACTCAACCCCCCAAAAGCCTGAGGTAGACAAACTTCGGAATACCATTCAATAGTAACTGTTCTACGGACTTCTAGCGGGATTAATGCTACTGGTTCACTACGTCGAAAAAAACGGCAATCATTTTTTTATTAACGCTCCTACCGCGAACAAGTTTTATGGGCAACTGGTCCTCTTCAAACACCCATTGCGTAGATTGCTGCTTTGTAAGAGGATTGTAGCTATAGATACAAGATTCATCAGTTGTCATGATGTAGGATACGTTTTGTGAAGTTCATCCGTCAAACTTTTTCAGCATAAATTTGCACCAGTCAACACGACGGCATTTTTGATCTTCTGTGAGAGAATGAGGTATCCACCGCGAAGCAACCTTCCTGACTTTAAGGTGTTGTAGGATAGTGGAAACTGCCTGTGATCCAATCTTCAATTCATCCTGAATGTCCCTTTAGTCGGGGGTCATCCTTTAGATTCTCTCGACCACGTTTTTAATTCACGTGACTGTTGCTAACCCAGGAGCAGACTCCCTAAAGGCAGCTTGTAAATTTTCGTGGGATTTCTTGAAGGTTAACCCGCGTATGATTTTCTATAATCATAGAAAATCATAGCACGAAAAGTTTCCCGCGAGACTTCCATTGTTGCAAACAAGAAGAACGACGGATAATTTTTAAATGTATTAAAAAAATAACCATTTATAGCCAGCCAATGATTTTCATCAAGGAGTTTTGTATTGAAAGGAGGTTTGCATTTGAAATATGTAGTTTCAGGAAAAAAGAAGTAATATTTACTCTGTGGCTAACAATTTTTGGAAAAGCCCTCGTATATATTTTTCGGATCAAAATCAAGGATATTTAATTGTTTAACATTGAATAAAAGATAGGTTGAATTAAGTGAATGTAGCATATGAATAAAATACATGAACTTATTTTATCATGTAATTTGTTAACATTGTACTAACCGAGCGAATTTTTAATGGGATCGGTCAATCGGTTCGTTTAGAGGAGCAGTTTTTTTAATGTCCTTTTGAATTTTCTGCGAAATTCATTGAACTATAGATAAACTATTGTAGCAAAGAATTTGCTATAAATTTGGTTTTTCATGAAATTTTTGGCGCTGAATGATTGAATATTTTGCAGAAGATTTGTAATGAATTGTGTATGTCAAAAACATTGGCATACAAATTATACAAAGCATTCAACGGTTTCGAATCTCGAAAATATTGACGGAATTATTAAGTTGGAGTTAGAAAATCGCTGCATGATTAGGTAACATTATCTTTAACATTACTATATTTATAATAGCTGTATGAATATATATTTTTAATACAGTTGCTCAAAAAGTGGCGTATTGCAGGGACGTATAGCGTTCGGGATGTGGGCTATTACATACTCGTGCTTTTTTTTTACCTTTCCCGAACTCGAGCGTTCTCTTTCCCAACTGTCAAAATAATGTCTATTAAAAAGAAAAACCAACCATGAAGTTTTTACTAAAAAAAAAACATAGAAGTTTTTATGATTCATGCAAATACGTATATTTCTAAAAAGAAGCTACTAATTTGCTTCAATATCAGATTTAATTATTTGATTGAATGAGTTAGGTTAGGTTTCATTTTATTTCATCTCATTAAATTTCATTTTCATTTCATATCAATAAAAAAATTCTACTGAAGTCTTGGCTGTATGGGCATAGTTTCCTTTGCCTACCAGAATGGGTGAAGAAAAAAAAAATCTCTGCTTATATTCTACGGTTGGCGCCATTTTCCAGAAATTTTCTTTGCGAGTTTAGTTGTTTGTTTTATTAAATTGCTTAATTTTTTCGCAACTGTATTAAAAATAGTCGTTCAGTACACGTGCGGAACCGTCACTGCAACTTGTTCCGACTGTCAACCCTCGCCTTCGGCTGCGCCTCGGCTCGGGTAGACATTTGTCGGAACTCTTTGCAATGACAGCCTTTCCGCACTTGTAATGAAATATACTATTTTAGTTAGTTTTGAGGAAAATACCCTCGCCGCAAGTCTAGCACTGAAAGAGTTCAGTTTTAACAAGAACGTTGAAAGCTTAACAGAAACCTTGATAAACGCATAACAGGGGACGAGAGCTGGGTTTACTGGTGCAACATGCCAACAGCCTTCGGAGTGGCTCCTTGAAAACGAACCGAAACCCGAAAATTCTCCGAAAATAATGTGCTCTTTGCTATTAGAAGAAATCGTACAGAACTTTTTGCCAACACCTTATTTAACTACTGTTAAAGCCGATTAGCCATTAACAAAGCACTTACAATTTACAGTGCTAATAAACCTAGTGGATTAAATGCGCACCGAAAAATCTTTAAGACAGGTCAAATTCTTTGCCGTCTGACCATCGTGTACGTCGCACCTGTCTCGCTTTCCGCTTGTCGTTAATATACGATTTTAAAAGTAAGATTTCACTGGCTACCGCGACCTGGCCAATGATCGTGAATAAAAAACCATTTGCAGGTTGTACATAAGCTATGTTTTATTGATTTTCGAAGTATCCCTTGCAATCAATGCATCTTTCGAACCAGTTATTGAATTCCAGTCTGAAGTATATTGTTACGTGCGGGGTGAGTGTAAATGCCGTGTACGAGGGAAAGAAACTATTTATTTTCACAAACCAAGACGTTTGATTAGGTACTTCAACACCATTAAAGCTCATTGAGACATTCACATTGAGATAACCCTCGGCGAAACTATGGCACGGAAATATTCACGCGTGAGCTAAATTTTGTTTATCAACTTGTCAATTTTAAAACGCTATAAGAAAATTATTAATTTTTTGTTAAATTGGGAAAATGCCATCGTTGTTGTAAGCAAGAAATAAAAAATGTTTTATTCTAACTCAGTATAAAATACGCAATTCCTGATAATTTCGATGTGCCCCTGTAAGTGCGCGTGTACGCTTATATCCGGGAAACATTATATCCCATAATTAAATTAGCGTATACGGATATACGATCTATAACACTGAAGACGATGTATCTCATCTATGGCAATAATTTACATTACAGACGGCTGAAATGGTATTGGAGCGAGAAAAAATACTTTACTACAATAAAAAATATATAAAGTCGGCAAGCCTGATTGTAAAACGTGACTGTCGAACATGTAACTATTATGGAAATGGCAGAATAGAAACTCTGGTAACAGTGGGTAACAACTTAACGGTATGATTTCTTCATGTTAGTTATATTATATTTATAAATTACACATTTATACATTTTAGACCATTTTAGACCTTGTCACGGTCTTCTTGTGTAAGATCCAGTTTCTCTCTATCGTCGGTCGGCATCACATAAAGTGGTTCGAGGATATCCCAGCATACAGCCTATACGACGTTGACTATACCCAGCACCTGAAAGCGCCACCGCTCTAGGTGCACCAGCTGCATCCAATGGCGTTTTACTGAATAATGTTAGAATTTAACATAATTAAGGCGTATTCTGTGCGAGTGTCGCACTGGCAACCGAGACACCGCCATCTGGTGGGGAGAAAAAGGTTTGCGGCAGTGAAATAGGGGCGTTCGAGCGGTGACGTTGTCGTATATCCGTGCATCTTATTATTTAGAGTCTGAGATTATAAGATACTTGTGCACAATGTAGAGGAGTTTTCAATAATGTACCCCGAAGGGAAAAGATTCCAATAGTAATTATAACTGACAAACTCTAACGCACCCTAAAAATCAAGAAATATGTTTAAAAAATTCACAGAAAAAAAAAAAAAAACAGTTTGAAAGCAATAGTCGACTGAACTTAATAAATGAGACTCACACTTGAGGGTATCTTTAAAAAAGGGTCATGAATTTATTATAAACTTCGCACTTAACAAATTGCCATTCAACATTATAAGCGTTTAGTTATTATAAACAAATTTATATCACTATATGGCGGTTAATTATGCCTCTGACTATATAATTAACGATGATGTTATCCATTGCTCTTCGCTCTACCAATGAAGGAACATATCGCGAGGAAACCAGCGTTTCTAACGCAATAGCCTAACATGGTGGACAACCACTAATGCAGCACACAGAGACGTGACATTTAGGATACCTATACTAGCTTTCGCTCTAGTATCTTTATGAATTCTAACGTATCTTTCAAATTAGAACCAATATGTGCATTGAGAACGGTTGAGCGGTTATAAGTTTAGGGTGAACGCACATCGTTAAACGTTGTTTTCATATATTAATAAATACAATATTTTTTAAATATTCATATAATAATAAATCGTTGTTTATGTGGAAAATATTACTGACCCTAGTTTAAATACCGTAAACAAAACGTAACGAAAACGAAACATCTTGGCTCGGGGAAACATTTAAAAAAAAATGATTTTTCTTACACTTCAATCTTTAAGGATTTCTTCTTTTGACTACTAAAATTAGACATTATTGTAACATTTTTTTTTCGTAATAAAGTGCATATACTATAAAATAATAAAAGTAATATTTTTTATTAACGCATTCCAGATAAAGTACCAGGTTTCCGAGTTAGTTAGCGGGCGTTATATACCCACACCTATAATTTATGTTGGAAAATTTTGTGAATTTATAAACAAGGATACTTTATTCATGGAATCAGTAATTTCAAAAATTGCCAATGTATCATGTCCTTTACCAAAAGTATGTATCTTTTTAATTGTCTTTTTTATTTAATGAAAAATTATTTATTTACTGATTACCTACGTTCCAGTGGGGTTTATTAGAGAAGACAAGCTGTGGTCTTTACATTTTACATAAAATTATCTATACCTACATATAAAAAAACCGTAAACGAGCCGTCTCGTGTACATTAAATATATTAAAAAAATTGTACACGTTTTACTTATGTTACCGAGGTAAAAAAATAGTTTTTAGAATTTTTGTCAGTTTGTCTGTGCGTTTGTGTACGGTAATCTCAGAAACGACTTACCCGATTTGAATGCGGTTTTCACTGATGTATTGTAGCAAGCTTTTCGTAACATTTAGTGTTTGTTTCATTGCAATCGATTAATAAACAAAAAATTTGCGCGTTATACCGAACACCACGCATACGAAGTTGCGGGCTCAGCTAGTTTTACATAAGATTATAGTGAACTTTGTGAACAGCATCTTTGCTAACATATCCAATTATCATATCGAACAAGAACTTTCCCACAATTTTATTATTACGGGAAAATTTGAGTGTTTTCTAAACTTTCATATTCTTAATTTCAGGCTTTAGTCTCCACTAGGAAAACTGTATGCCTGTATGCCATTTAAAAGCATAAATTACAATTATTTGTCATAACTTTATTTAATTTCAGAGGCTGACCATTTGTATACACCCTTCGCGGACAAGTTTGAAAAATATATACCACACATATTTGAATCGTTACATGGCAGCTATCGCATCCATTTCTATTATTATTTAACAGAAACTAAAGAACCAGCTCTCGAATTTACCGTCAACTTTAAAATTATACCAAAAAAAAATAATTCCAAACCCAAGTAATGATAAATTCATTATCATTCGGGTTAAGTAATGATAAAAGTAATGTCAACTTATAATTAATAAATAGTATTTATCTTTTTATAAGGTGTGTAATTTGAACTAGAAATAATTAAATATTTCAACTATATATTTTTTATAAATGTAAGTAACAGGGTGCACTGGTAACTTATGTCGGATCAAATATATACACTGGATTCCTCGCAAACACTGCACATAATTAAATAAATATAATCATAATAGCTTGGGAAAAAATTTCCTTCTCATTTTATATTAAAACTCAAGATTTTGAAAAAAATCAAAGTTTATTTACGTTTAATTACAATATATATGTGCCATTTTATTCGATGACTTCTTGCCATCTTGTAGGTAGTGACATGATCCCGTTGCTGTAGAAATTTTGAGACTTCTGATCAAAAAAAAAAAACGCGACAAGTAGTTTTGGCAGTTTTCTTTTGATGTTAACCTGACACTGCCTAAAGAATTCTGATGAGACCGAAAAGGTGGAAATCTGAAGGTGCAAAGTCAGAGCTATATGGCAGATGCATTAACACCTCCCAGCCAAACTCTCTTAATGTTGGCTAAAAATGTGTGTGGTTTAGCGTGCTCGTAATGAAGACCACACCCTTTCCATTGATCAATTCCGGCCGCTATCTCTCAACTTCTTGCTTTAATCTTATCAGTTGTTGGCAGTAGAGATCCGAATCGATGTTTCTGCCCGGCGGTAAAAGCTCATAATGAACAATGCCCTTCCAATCCCACCATACACACGGCAGCACCTTATTGCGAGTTAACCCGGGTTTTGGCACAGTCTGTGAAGCCTGACCGACCTTTAACCACGACCTCTTTCGCGCGTTCTTGTCGTACGTGATCTACTTTTCATCACAAGTTATCAATCTCTTCAAAAACGGTTCGGTTTCATTACGTCTCAATAAGGAATCCCAAATGAGTACGAGATTCATAAGGTTTCTTTCACAGAGCTCCTGTGGCACCCAAATATCGAGCTTTTTTGTGTCAAAAACTGTTTTGTGGCCAATTTCCAGTTCTTCAGCTATATCGTAACAACTGATATGCTGATCTTGCTCCACTTTTTCAAAAATGGCCTCCATTTTATCCGTAACAGGGCGACCATAGCGTGGTGAACACGCTTCACAGTGATTGAAAACGCTTAAACCAACTTTGCGCTTTTTTTTATCTAATATATTATCTAATATATTTTTTTATGTTAAGGTCGACAGACAGGCTGACGGTCTACTTGATGGTAGGTGGCTACCGTCGCCTATAACACAAGCAACGCCACAGCTGCTGCAAGTGCGCTGCCGACTACAATAGGATTGGATAAGGGATTAGGAGGGGGATAAGGAAATGGGCTCTGGCATCAATTACTTACTCACCGAAACACAACATCACGTATATGCTGTTATTTCACGGCGGTATTCTGTAAGGAGGTGGTTACTGCCGCCAGGGGGGCTGCCCAAATGACTGCGAAACGCAGTGGTGCCCTACCACTCTTTTCAAATCCAGACCAGAGTCAATTTTGAAAATAACATTAATTGAAAATAACGCTACTCTTATTGACACTGCATTACTTCCATAAACGTCATAAATATTTTTCGTAGCTTGAGTGCATTTTTTCTTTTTTTTGTAATAAAATTTTAAAATGTAGGTATCGAATTTCTTCATTAGATTCATTCATTTTGAGAGAAAGAAAAACAAATGAAAAATAGCTGGAAACAACACTTTAACGTACAAAGGACAATGCCCCGGCCCCGGCGCAAAAAAAACCCAGCCCCGGCGCAAACGAAATGTAACTCAAATTATAGGTAAAAATGAGGTAATTAAATACTGCATAGGGGCATCATCGAAATCGGTGGCTAAATGTGTGAAATTGCTATTCGAATTTTTACAGGGGTCATATTAATGTACTCAGTAAAAGGACCATTTAATATTACAGTTACTTTATAATAAAAATAATGTCCGGTATAAAAAAAGAATATTTTAATATGCATTTGATTTTGCTTACAAGTTAAACATTTTCTAGGTCTAACATTACATGATCTAAAAATGATGCAGGATGATAGAATTGCTCCTGATGTCTTGCCCATCCTAGGTAATATAATACGCTCATAACATGGGCGCAACAGCCCAATGTTCTCCTCCCATGAATGCAGGAACAGTAATATTCACATATGCCCCTTTTATAAAGAATGTAAGTGTAATACGTCCTTCTTCTTACATGCCTCGATTGTATGCGACACCTTACTAAAACGCAGTTCTCCTCATTTATATGGATGACCTCAGGATGCCGTAGGCCGAAATATCACGAAACCGACCGCGTCATAAGTAGGTATGCTGTCACAACTTGTAATAGTGTCTTATTATACACTTTTAAACCGTAATTATAACTATTAAATGCTCGTTTTACTGAGTACATTAACATGACCCCTGTAAAAATTAGAATAGCAATTTCACACATTTTGCCATCGATTTCGATGATGCCCCTATACAGTATTTAATTACCTCATATTTACCTATATTTTCAGTTACATTTCATTTGCGCCGGAGCTGGGTTTTTTTTCCATACTTCATGAGCATTGTCCTTTGTTTCTTTTTTTAAAATGTATCCCTTTTTAATGTCATCAAAACCAGCCAGATACAAATAGTACAGACAAAGATATTTATTGCAAGTTTATACTTACTAAATGCGAAAAGACCTTTTCCCCGACCTAATATAAATTTAACTAAATATTTTTTGGCAATAGAGGAACGCTCACAATGGTGGCAGGCATCATAGCCATAAGTGCTGCAAGTGTACATCCAACTTCAGCTGAATTAAAGATAAGGGACTAGGAGGATAATAGAGTAAGTGTGCTAGGAACTTGTCGTGGTGGAGGGCAATTCAGACGGTGGGATCACCGGCCTTCGATTGGCTGATCGGATTGTCGCAGAGGAACAAAGAAAGCACAGAAAAGTGGCGGAGCATCAATTTGGAGGCTCCAACTGTCGGTTAGAGTTTCACCGATCACCGCTCGCTGAACCGAGGATCCACGCCACGTGGGCGTTGGCCGGTGACAGACGGCACGTTTTGCGATGTCTGATAAGTTTTGCGTGGTAAACGTTGACTTTTATTAAAATTGTAAATTACCTACTGGTTAGTGCTGAATTAGATTTAAAAAGATTTAATTATTAATTTTATACTTAACTAATTATTTATTTAATTTTTATTTTATACTTTTAACTTAATTATTGATTAACACTAATTATTATTTATTAACATTTCTTTTAATATAAGTTAATTTCATTGTAATTTATCGAATTTGAACAGTGGTAAAATGTTAACCAACAGAACGCTTTAATAACACTTTAATATAAAGAAATAATAAGTTCCCCTAAATAAGTTAATAGTATTTAGTTTTATATGAGTACTACTTATCGCTGTTTCCGTTAGTAAAAGTGCGAGTTGAACTCGCGTGAAGAGGGTTCCGTACGATGTTACCTATCATGTTTTTTTAAATCTACGCACAATTTTGAGTGATTTACCATGTTATTTTAATATCATGGACTTCTTATAGGTTTTCCTATGATCTATAAGTAGAAAACTAATTACTGTATTTTTTTCTAAATTTTAGGTTCAGATCAGGGGGGGGGGGGGTGGTCTGTTCGCGCCACTTTGCTGGCTTTGTTTAAATTTATATGGAATCGCTCTGATTAGCTAAGAGGGGGCACGTCATTGTGGGCCAATCAGAGAACACCCCTGTTTCGAGTCCGCCGCCATAGATAGATACAAAATAGTAAGTGTAAAAACCCGCTGATAAAAAGACCCGCCGTCTTCTTTTTTCTCCTATTAAGTGAACAAACCCGCAGATCAAAAAGACCCGCTGTCTTCTTTGATCATCCATCACCCGTTCCTATCTCTGTTATCAAAACTTGAGTGATTCGCGTCGTGAGTGCTGAAGAGAAGAATCCAAAGCTTTGGAAGAACACTCAAGCCCTGAAGATTCCCGCGGATCACAACAGTGAGTAATAGAATAGGATTCCCGCTTACTTATACAGTCCACACCCCCCGTATTGGGCTCAAACCCGATAATTTACTATCGGCAGCCCTTACAGTCAATTTTCGTCAATTTTCTTGAATAACTTGGAAACTATTTATTTTAAAATTACAAAAAAATACATTTAAGATCTTCACAACAAGACCTTCCATTTGATATGTCACACGATGCAGTTTGCAGTTTTTTTTTTTAATTTTCCACTTTCTCTGCGTTTGGGTCACAGAAATTGATATGTGTACCAAATTTCAACTTAATCTAAGATAATTGACTATGAGCGACGGACAGACGTACACACGAGTGATCCTAAAAGGGTTCCGTTTTTTTATTCGAACGTACGGAACCCTAAAAAACAGTTATAGGTTCTCGCTTATAAAATTCTAAGGCTCACAAAAAAGGAAAACAAAAAAAAGAAAGAAAGAAAAGCAATTAAACAATAACAATCAACAATCGTACCTACAAGAATCTATTGCCGAACACACGCCTCAGCTGAGCAACACCTCTGTTAAAAAGGTCAGATTTGCTCATTATTTTGTAAAGCTCTCGCAAATACGTCACAAAAACAAACTTTGCCGATATTTATTAGATGATCTAGGACGGGAAAATGTTGGTAAAGGTTTGGCGACGGTGGAAGTCCAATTTAGCTAGGAGCCTGCGAAAGTCAATGCGCCCTGCCACTAATTGCAAGACCAAGGCCAGAGCCAACTTTGAAAAGTTCATTTCCAAAGTTGACCCTCCCAGAAATCGAACCCAGGACCCCTAAGACCGATAGCTAAACCTTATACATCTCTTACGGCGTACGGTACTTCGCGGCCAGTAAAAGTACCAAAGCATCTATGGTATCTCAAACACATAAGACCAACTTCATAAACATCGTACACGGATCAAGTTCACGTGAGTTTCACGTAGGTGCACTCCTGTTAAGGGGGAGACAAACGCTAAATACTAATAATATCCATTGTTTAATGAAGATGTTACAAGAAATAGACAAGACAATCGCTTTGAAAAAAATATATATTATACTTAAACATGTGAAGAACCAATTGTATTAATTAGAATTTTCTTTAAAGTAATAGAAACTCCACAAAAAAGGTTAGAACACAAGAAGAATTTGACCTTTATTGAAAATTCTCTCGAAAACGGCTTATTGTACACATATGAATCCTGTACCTATTAATAAGTTAATATCAGATTAAAAAATTGTATTAATAAAAAAAATTTTTTGTGTAATGTTCTAATGGTAAAAACAACAAAACACCATTGCTAGGGCTGTTGAATTGTCTCCGCCGCCAGCGAGTTCTATAGTAAATGTCATTTGCCTCAGTGAATCCCTTAAAATTAAAATCGCTCTTTCTACCTACTAATGTATCCCCACTGGTAGGGATAACAATGATTCAAATTTTAAAATTAAACACAAAATTATTATAGGTAATCTATATAAATAAAAATGGATCTTCGAAATGTATGTACGCCTATAACTTTCGAACCGATTTTAATTCGGTTTTGACTAATGGAAAGAGGGATAAACGGGGAATGTTCGTTTATATATATAAAAATTGCACCACGGGCGAAGCCGGGGCGGGCCGCTAGTGTTATGTATAAAAGAGAGAAGATCCTACCATAATAATGTATCATAGGTAAAAAAGTGAAGGCAGTATTTGAGTGTTACAATTAAAAAGTATGATAATTAGATGGATATTACATTTGGTTATTTTTAATTTATGGTTATTTATATAAAAGTTAATTAGTATCTCCTGTTGCGAGATATTGCGAGGCGCTGTTACAATAAAGTTTTGAATATATTATAAGGAATATTTACAATAAAAGAAAAGGGTTATTGTTGTATGATTGACGAATCCCTTATCCTTAATCCTACTGTATTATGTATTCGGCAGAGCACTTGCAGCAGCTTTGGCGTTGCTTGTGTTATAGGCGACGGTAGCCACCTACCATCAAGTGGACCGTCAGACTGTCTGCCGATTTTAACATTAAAAAAAAGTTCTAAAAAATTTATCATCATTATCGCCGTCTCACTGGTGAACGTCAAATGCTGGACACAAGTCTCCCTCATAGCGAAGGTGGACCGTCAATGGACCATCAAGTGGACCGTCAGTCAGACCGACAACCAGAGGCGACACTGGTATACAGTGCTTTTACCCATTATACAAGATTCCAGCTTGTAAAATACAGCTTGTAAATACAGCTTGTATTACAATTTTACAATTTTTATAAAATAAAAGGAAGTTTAGATACTTCTTTAAAGAGTCCTTCGTATATTTTCCATTGTAAGTGGCGTCAAATAAAGGTTCGAGATGTATGCCTGGGTTTTTGTATTTTTAAACCAGAGACAGAAAAAAATACAAGCACCTCTACACGATCATATTGTACATTGATAGTTCTAACTTTCATAAGAATAAGAATACCTTATTTGAGTTATAGAAAGGTGTCAATACAATAATGTAATTCGTGGTAAATTTACATGTTCAACCGTTACGGTTGTCGGTATACAAAATATGGTAAAGTAAAAATTTGTCAATTAAAATATGTATCACATGTCACAAAGATAAGGCATGAATTACTAACATTTATATTTGTAAATACATATGTGTCATTTCAGTATTATGTACTAACTTAATTTGATTAATACATTGATTACAAACCATAGCAATTACTATTACTAATTACTTCTTCATGTCGTTGGGTATTTTATTATATATTTTTATACACAATATCAAACAACTTCTCTTATGTTTCAAACAAAACAACTCGTATGTTTCATGAGGACCCTAATATTCTGTCATCAAGAACACTAACGATACTGCATTTAAAAAAAAACAAGCCTACATCATTGCAACAACGAGTAATGTACATTTGCAGTAAGAAATATTATGGATCGAATAAAAATTATTATATCTGCTACACCATTTCCATACATCATGCAATAAATGCGATGTCCAGTCCAGGGCAGAGTTCCAACGAAAAATAACAACTTCATCCCATTTGAATACGATGAAAAGCCAAACGATATGCATTATTCATTTATGAGAAACGCAAGGCGAGCATACAGATATACACATTTTATTTTCATAATGCAATTCGGCAGTGAATTTTCTGTACAATGCTCAAAACATATGGGTAAGCTTTTTTTTTTCAGAATAAATTAACCTTTGAAACAATTTCATGACAAGAAGTTTTTTTATTTCTTAACAATATAATCAACATACAAACACAACAATCTACATGGCGGTTCCTCTAGTCTGTGTAATGGTTGTATAATGGGTATACTAAGGTTGAAAAAGTCAGACCATAATCAACTCTGAAAAGTTCGGATTCCGCAGTATCATGATGCAAATATCACCACCTCTCGATTCTACCCGCAATTTGACCTGAATTCGATTCTACCCGACTAATTCGAACAAAAAACTGTTTTTGTGACTTAGGTAACTATAATAGTTAGACGAACTTTTTTGTGGGTAATGATGAGTATATTGTAAACATGTAGTACATTATTTTAAGCAACCTGCTCTCGACCCTTACCTTCCTCGTTTAACGCTCTTTTCAATAGTGAAAACCGCATCAAAATCCGCGGGGTGGTTTAGAAGAAGCTAGCGGAGAAACAGAATGACGCGGACATCGACTTAATATTTAGTTTTCTCAGCTGACGCCAAATAATGGCTTTCATAGGCAAATGTTTGATAACCTTTTTTTTTCATAAAGTGACTAGTAATTTATATATAAGCAGGTTCTTTTGGAACTGCTAAAACAGTGTCTAATTTGCCTAATAATAATAATAAAGCCTTATTTCATTTCCAAATCTCAAATCTCATTTACAAAATAAATAAGTAATGCAAAGTTTTATAAAGTTGTAGATAAAGTTTACATATTTTTTTTACATCAATATACTAAGTTTCAACTATTAAGAAATATGGATCCCTCATTGGGTGACCAAAAAGCTCTATTCCCAGAGGGGTAGTTAGATAGTCGCTCAACAATCCTGCCGGTATGTAGGTTTCTCGCCTTGGTGTAAACCCTTTTGCTGAACGTCAAGGCAGCAGTGTGTAGAAAATCAGAGACCACGTCGATTGAGTTCCATAGTGACGACTATAAAACATACAATATAATCAATGTAACGGAAATTAAAATTGATCATTATACCAATTCTCCGTAATAGCCTATTTAAAATGTGGCCATTAGTTAAAAAAATATTTTATTCTACTGTTTCCGTTTGCCGGAAAATGTCGCCTTTGCTTATATTTTTAATAATGGGAATGTGTATAGTGAGTGTTTTATAATTTGTAGTTATATTATTATATCTACTTGTTTACTAAAAAAATTATGCTTTAAGTCTCATCGTTATTAAAGTTGTATTTATTTAAAAATAAATTAAGACAGAAATTAGTGAAAATTACGGGCTAAATTACGGGGTTATATCGGATTAGCAAGGTGGATGAACTATCCATCCCAACCTAACAACAATATTTTGGGTATTTGGTAAAAATATACACGATGAATAAGTTATTGTGTTAAAGTACGATTTTCAACTTTTAAACTTTTTGGCTGTAATTAATTCATCGAATTATTTTTTCTTAGATACCTCTAGTACGTCACACGTTTTTAACCATTATGTAGGAGTCCTACTTTGGAACTGGTTTTGGAGGGATCTCTTTATTTTATCATATATAAACATTTTTTCCTTTTTGAATCTAGTCTCAAGAGAAAACTATTCGATTGAAAAAAAATTATATACTATATATAGAATGTTTCCTACTATACGCAAATGACGATCTCTCTCATTGTAGAATTTAATTTAATTATATAAGGCCAAAATTTTATTATTTTCTATCGGCTTTGAAAGCAACAGGAAATTTTTTGTGAAATCTATATACGACGCAATTTAGTAAATAACTCATTTTTTCATATATTATTATAGTGCATTAATCAACACCATATAATAATACTTTGTGTAGACTGACTTGATAAGATCCTAGTCATAAGTAGAGAAGCTTCGCAGGAGCGGCAGCGCAGTGCGCACTAGGAGAACGAACACAACCAATCTACGTATACATCGTCATCCGCACGACCATCACCATTCTGAAAATAATGTGCGACTCTAATAAATTACTCTGTGTTAATATTCGAGTGCTAGAATATCCTATAGGCAGTAGGCGCTTCCTCACCCTGCGCGCATCGTTTCGCGTATACGTTCGATTAAAGGAAAAAATTAAAAACTGTTTTGAGAAAAAATATAAATATAATTTTCTTCTTAACATGATTATTTATTTTTTGAATACCACTTAATTATATTTTAATTACCACTCGAAAAATAAACAAAATTTCCCTGTTTTCGGAATATTTTATGATTGGGGGAAGTTGTAAATATCAAGTTTTAAACCAGAAAATCATCAAGCATGGTTATTAAACTATTACATATATACATATTTTTCGGCTAAAAATCAAGGATATTTAATTGTTTAACATTGATTTTATTTTATCATAGGTTTAATTAAGTGTCCATAGTGTATCAATAAAAAAAACGTGCATAAAATACATGAACATTTTTTTAGTGCTATCATTTAATGTACATTTAGTTTCTTTTTTTATATTGTTAAATTTATAAATAAATAAATTAAAAAAAAATGCGTGCCGATAAATCTTTAAGACATGTGAAAAGACATGCCGTCTGACCCGCGTGTACGTCGCACCTGTCTCGCTTGCCGCTTTTTTAAAAGTAAGATTTCACTAGCTACCGCGACCTGGCCAGTGATCGGGTATGAAAAACTATTTGCAAGTTGTACATAAGCTATGTTTTATTGATTTTCGAAGTATCCCTTACAATCAATGCATCTTTCGAACCAGGTATTAAAGCACGGGGTGAGTGTAAATGCCGTGTAAGAGCGAAAGATTTATTTTCACAAACCAAGATGACTGCCAAAATCACCAAACTTGTCCGATGAAACCGTCAAATTTTCCACAATTCGTCAATGATTCCATTAATGTGTCGCCGGTTCACTGTCGCAGATAACTTTGCAAAAGCTCCGAAGAGTCGCTTTCGTATCGCTTGTTGACCCCCTCCCCCTTTTTTAAGGGGGGAAATGCATTTCGCACTATCCCTCGTCGACGAGGACGGTCGACGAGGGGTGTGTGAGACTCACCCGACGGGACGGGTCGCCCCACCCGGTCCTACCCACTAAAACCCCTCCATGTTCCTCCTCGCCCGCTATGGAAGAGTTGCGTGGTCGGTCGGGCACTCAACCACAAACTCCACCTCGGGGATCCTTGAGGATCCAACATATGGGACAGCGCACCCAAGGTGCGCCGTGCCTCTCAGGATGTAATGCGGGCGGTAGAGTCCTCGTCTACCGCCCTGAGTCCTGTCAGGGAGGGAGGTGGCGGGCAAACGCCAGCCGCCTCCATCCGATCCGTTTGCGGCGGAGAGGGTGGGACAGGACGTCGTCCTCCCGCCCTCTCTCCGCCGCTTCCTTCTTCGAGATGACCTCCTCGCAAAAGGATTGAACTGCGAGCCATGCATCTCGGCTACCGACCATAGCTTTCACTACGGCCGGCAGCGAGAAGTCACGTCCAATGACAGCAACGAGCTCATTTCGCTGCGTCGTCCACTTAGGGCACTCCGCGAGGGTGTACCGCGCGTAATCTCTGTGCACGCATACGAGTGACACTCCGGCGTGGGCTCCCTACGAGCCACCCGGTACAGGTAACTCCCGAAACAACCATGCCCCGAGAGCACCTACACCAGGCGAAACGTGAGAGCCCCGTGTCTTCTCTGGAGTCGCTTGTTGACCCCCAACTGACTCAACTCAACCGGCCGCACTTTTAATTATACTCGGCGCCAAAATCCTCGATGTATTTCGAATTTACTATAAAAATTAAACAAGATTGTAAGCAAGCCATTGAAAGTTCGGTAATGCTATTTCCAATTTCCTTTGACACTAATCGGAAAGGGGCGTGACTACCATCGATAGGGTGGAACGTCGGAGACTTTCGGCCGGCGCGAACGCTTTTTCCAGAACGTCCCATAGTTAGTCGTAACAATATGTTACCAAAATAGCCGATTTGTAGGCTTCCACGGCGGCTTGTGGGTATTTAAACAGCTGACCCAGCAATAAGTTTTTAATTCAAGGGAATGTAAAAAAATCCGTTGGACTCAGATCAGGACTGTACGTAGGATGGGTCATGAACTCAACGTTTTTCTGGTCTTTTGTTCACGGACGGTGTCGGAGCTCGCATTATCGTGATGTAAGATGAAGCGACATGTCGAGTTGCCTCTTCGAAGTTGGGCCATCATCTCTGGTAAACAAATCGTGGTATACATACGAATCAGTGGTAACCATTCTTCGTTCTTGTAAGGGCACTGTGGCAACATGTCTTTTTTTTTAAACAAACGAAGCAACCGTTTTCTTGAATACGCTACGGAAACGCGCGACTTTCAGGTACCTGGAAGCCTAGATTTGATGTTTTCTTTTAGGCTTATACGAATAAATCCATCTCCTGAGACGATATTTTACACGGTCTTTGACTTCCCTCCGCTAAAGTTTTTAAGAGTAGATCGACATGACGGCATCAATCGACACGAGCCGACTTTTTCTTTCTGACAAATTATGGGAAACTAGTTTCCTGACATCCAACTCAACTAATTTCTGTCACCCACCCAGCCTATGGTTGCTCGTGTGTCACATGTGTGTCATCTTTTATAATTTTTTTATAAAAAATTATACACAGTCGCGACGTTTTCAGGTGTCACCGCTGTCTTTAGTCGGCCTGTAGAAGGCACGGTAATGAGAGAGGCACAGCCCCGTCAAAACTCTGCATACCAGCGACATATTGTCGTTTGATTAGATGCTTCAATATCATATATAGAAACAAGCTCATACTAAAAAAAACGCTATAAGAAAAATATTAAGTTTTTTTTTAAATTGGGTAAATGCAATCGTAATTGTAAAAGGCCAGTATGCATGTAACAAAAAGGGGTTTATTCTAAACTCAGTCTAAAATACGCAATTCCTGATAATTTCGATCTGCCCCTGTAAGTGCGCGTGTACGCTTATATCCGGGAAACATTATATCCCATAATTAAAGCACTTTATACGGATATACGATCTATAAAAATGATGACGATGTATCTCATCTATGTCAATAATTTACATTACAGACGGCTGAAATGGTACTGGAGCGAGAAAAAATACTTTACTACAATAAAAAATATATAAAGTCGATAAGCCTGAGTATAAAACGTGACTGTCGAAGATGTAACTATCATGCAGATGCCAGTGTAGAAACTCTGGTAACAGTGGGTAACAACTTAACGGTATGGTTTCTTCATGATTATATTTCATTATTTTTACGTTTATAAATTACACTTTTAGTACACAGCAAGAAAAAAAAACTTCACGAGTCTCGTGTTCAATAGCATTTATCCTTTAAATACCATATCACTACAGTCGTTAACTAAGTCAACGTAGTCTTTTCGTTTGAATATTATACACTCTATATATATTAATTATATACACTCAGAGGTACAATTAACTGCCCACTTAAATTTTCCACTTAAAAGTTTGAAATTATCGATTAATAAACAAAACCAAAGATAATCCTAAACTTTTTGTTGACATTAAAAACCTAAATTTTAATAAAGTAATATCTCCTCTTCCAGTCGATTTGGAAGACTATCCATTATGTCTTTAATATATGATAGCGGTATATTCTCCCACTTCTCGACAACAGCAATCTTCAGATCATTAATGGAGGTAGGAGCCGGAAATCGACTTCGTACCCGATTTTAAAGATTGTCCCAAATTTGTTTGATAGGACTTAAGTCCGGGCTGCGAACTGGCCATAGTAGTTGTGCTATACCCACGGCATCAGGGTGTTCCATAACCACTCTAGAAATGTATGCACGAGCTTTGTCCCCAATAAACGGGGCAAAAGGAATGACATGACCTCTTGATCACGTACCTCTGAGCATTTACGCTGCCTATTTCAAACAAAAACAACTCTGTACGAGCTTCATAAAATATGCCACCCCTTAGAACCCATTGAGAACGGATGAGCGGTTATAAGTTTAGGGTGAACGTTCATCGTGACACGTCATTTTCATATATACTAATATTATAAAGCTGAAGAGTTTGTTTGCTTGTTTGGTTGAACGCGCTAATCTCAGAAACTACTTGTTCGAATTGAAAAATTCTTTTTCTGTTGGATAGTCCATTTATCGAGGATGGCTGTAGGCTATATAACATCACGCTACCACCAATAGGAGCGGAGCTTCAATGAAAAATGTTGCAAAAACGGGAAAATTATCCCTTTTGACAGATAATTTTCGTGCGCTGCTTAAACGGTTAAAGTTACGCAAAAATCATGTTATGTTACATATATTATATATTTCATTTTTCAACCCGGTCGCGGGCACCAGCTAGTATATTAATAAAGATAATTTTTTTTTAAAGATAATATTCATATAATAATAAATCATTGTTTATGTAGATAATATTACTGTCCCTAGTTTATATACCGTAAACAAAACGTAACGAAAAAGAAAAATCCCACCAAAAACATTCTGTAAAAAACTAGCCAAGTCTCGATGGAGCTGCTTGTTTATCTCTAAAAAGTAATGAAATCTAGACAAAGTCGTGCCAACTCTAAGGTTCCTTACTGCGATTTCTTTATTATTATAGTTAATGTTGTGTGACTTGGCCGTGTTTTTATCTTCGATTATCCTAGTTTTTATAGTTTTCCCTTTATGTTCCCTTTACCAAATTTCAGCTCTCTGAGTTTATGGGAAGTACTAGTTCTATTCTGATGATCATGAGTGAGTGAGTGAGTGAGTGAGTGAGTGTCATAAATGCGAAGCTTTGCTTTCGCTTAACTTCGGAACTAAATGACCTACAGATTTGAAATTTTGGATATTAAGTATGTGATTATAGCTTACTGGATGACGAAAATTTCTGCGTTCTGGTCTTATCCAGAGGTTCTCAAATAGGGGCCTGAAAATGCGGCGAAATGGTTCCAGTAAAGGATGCTACGGTGTTTGTTTTTGCTTCGCGCTGGACTTGGCGGGGGCACTGCCGTGCTCCCCGATCTGTAAGAGCTCGGGAAAACAGATAAAAAAAATGAACTTTAAGGATTTCTTATGTTTTGACTACTAAAATTTTTTTTATGTTAAGGTCGACAGACAGGCTGACGGTCCACTTGATGGTAGGTGGCTACCGTCGCCTATAACACAAGCAACGCCACAGCTGCTGCAAGTGCGGTGCCGACTACAGTAGGATTGGATAAGGGATTAGGAGGGGATAAGGAAATGGTATAAGGAAATTATTATAACAATTTTTTTTCATAATAAAATTCATATATATAAAATAATAAATGTAACACTTAATATTTTTTAATAACGCATTCCAGATAAAGTATCAGGTCTCCGAGTTAGTCAGCGGCCGTTATATACCCACACCTATAATTTATGTTGGAAAACTTTGTGATATTTTTAAAAAGGATACATTATTCCAGGAATCAGTAATTTCAAGAGTTGCCAATATATCATGTCCTGTTAAAAAAGTATGTATCTTTAGAATTGTACTTTTTATTTATTTATTTACTGATTACGTCTTAGTGGGATTAGAGAAGAGAAGCTGTGGCCTTTACATTTTATAACAGATTATAGTGAAGTTACTCTACGACAATTTTGTTATTAGGGGAAAATTTTAGTGCTTTTTACACTCAATTTGGTTTGGTCTCCATTGGGGAAACTGTATGCCTGTACCGTATTTGTCATAAATTTATTTAATTTCAGGGCTTCTACCATGCTGACCATTTATATGCACCGTTCGCCGACAAATTTGAAAAATACATACCACAAATATTTGAATCGTTACATAGCAGCTATCGTATCTACTTATATTATTATGTAACAGAAACTGAAGAACCAGTTCTCGAAGGGACCATCGACTTTAAAATTACACCAAAGAAAAAAGCTAAATCTAAAAACCCGAAAGAAATGATAAATTAATGATATTTTTTTCATTATTTTCGAATTAAGTAATGATAAAAGTAATGTCAACTTATAATTAATTAACTTTACTTATCTTTTCATAAGGTGTGTAAGTTCAACAAAAAGTAATTATATTTTTTTAAATGTAAGTAACAGGGTGCACCGTTATATCGGATCAAAGTGATACACAGGATTCCTCGCAAACACTGCACATAAATAAATAAATATAATCATATTCTTTTACATAAATATATTTTTGACAATAGAGAAACCCTCACAAAAAGGCATAATAAATTACTTTTAATTACTATTTTTAATGTAAAAGTCGGCAGGAATCATCGCCATAGATACCTACTGCAAGTGTGCTTTTATCTTCAGCTGGATTAAAGCTAAGGGACTAAGAGAGTAATAGAGTAGGTGTGCTAGGATCTTGTCGTGTTGGCAATTCGGGCGGTTGCAGAGGTCGGTGGCTGGTCGGATTGTCGCTGGGGAACAAAGAAAGCATACGAGCGTGTGCTCCGAGCGGACTACGATCATCGGGTTCGTGGTAGAGTATCAGTTTGGAGGCTCCAACTGTCGGTTGGAGTTTCCGGTCACCACTCGCTGAGCTGAGGCTAACGCGGGTGTTAGCCGGTGCGAGACGGCACTCCCGGTCCTTGTGCTTCGGACCGAGGTCTTAGTTCTGCGCACGAAGACAATCGTGGGTCGCAGCGGGCGGATTCTCTTGGATGGCTCTGTCGCTCAATGAGTAATGGAAATTATATGTGTCTACATATATATATCAGCTACCATTGAAAAATTATATCTCATCAGTAAAACAACAGAAAATGTAGATAATGTTTGTGATCCCCTAAAGAGTTATACGAAGTATTAACTCATAAAACCAAGGGCTTTTCAACTTTCGTCTACAAATTTCGAGTCACTCGGTGATCAGGAAAGACTAAATAACTAAGCAATTTAAGTGGTTATTGTCACGATCGTGGTTGGACCAAGAGAGTTCGCAATAGATGGATGCAAAGGGAGCCGAGCGATGCTTATAAGCTGATGTGATGACGATAATTTCATGTCTAACACAATCACACAAAGGTTTGAGCGTTTGTCAATCATTGATAACTTTTACGATGTTAATGTCGACTTTTATTAAAAATACTTGTACGAGTTACTTCATTGTGAATTACCTACTTTTTAGTACTGAATTAGGTTTAAAATGATTTATACTTTTTACCTTAATTATTTATTAAAATTATGTTAATTTCATTATGTTGTATTTTATTTTATTTTATTTTATGGGATTTAAACAGTGTTAAAATGTTAACCAACAGTTTAACACTTTATATGAATTAAGCTTAGGTAACAGAAAAAAACAATTATTCTTGCTTATAAAAATCTGACGCATCACAAAAAAGGAAAACATAAAAAAAGCAACTAAACAATAACTATGAATTTCGCACGTCGAAGAAGCCTTTGCTGAGCACACGCCTCAGCTGAGCAACACTTCTGTTAAAAAGGTCAAATTATGCTCGTTGGTTATTTTGTTAAAGCTCTCACAAGCACGCCACAAAAACAAACTTTGCCGATATTTACTAGATGATCTAAGACGGGAAAATGTTGGTTTATGACGCAAAGGTTTGGAAGTCCAATTTAGCTAGGAGCCTGCGAAAGTCAATGCGCCCTGCCACTACTTGCAAGACCAAGGCCAGAGCCAACTTTGAAAAGCTCATTTCCAAGGTTGACCCTACCGGAAATCGAACCCAGGACCCCTAAGACCGAGCGCTAAACCTTATGCATCTCTTACGGCTTACGGTACTTGTAGTATCTCAAACACATAAGTCCAACTTACGGATCAAGGTGAGTTTCATGTAGGTAAAATTCATGTTAAAATTAAAATCGCTCTTTTCGCCAACTGAAGTATTCCCACTGGTAGGGATAAAAATTATTCTAATTTTAAAATTAAACATAAAATTATTATAATAATAAAAAAGAGAGAAGATCCTATCATAATAATGTATCATAAAAAAGAAAGGGGATATTTGAGTGTTACAATTAAAGTTACAATTAAAATGTTAGATAATTAGATGGATATTACATTTGGTTATTATTTTTAATTTTTAGTTATTTAAATCAAAGTCAATTAGTATCGCCAGTTGAAGATACTGCGAGCTGCTGTTACAATAAAATTTTAAATATATCGTAATGAGGTGTTGTTGTATGAAAATTTAATCATAAGGAACAAGAAATCTTTGTCCTTTTTACAGTGGTTATTGTCTTAATCAAGACATAGCACATTACAAATAATAATAGACAAACTAATGGAGAAGCAGCACGCTCTAAGGCAATATACAGTGATCCAAATATGAAAAGAAAAGAAAGGACGAGGGTTCAAATCATGAGGTAGCTTTGGGCCCTATTCTATCCTACCATGTTATCGGTATTTAGGAAAGCACACCCGTCTTCTGCTTAAAGCCAGTTTGGTAGAAAATAAGTCCTCTAGTTGGACTTGGCCAGCTTTCCTTCCGGCGCTCATCTCTGACTGTTATGTGTAATTTAAAACCGCTGCGGGAGATAAGAAGGACATAGGTGAACCAATAAAAAAAAAACAATTAAACAAGAAACAAAAAAAAACGAGGAACGAAGACTAAAGGCGAAAAACCCCCTGAAAAGGACAAAAATAAAAGATCTTAGAACATTGAATACAAGAATTAACTCTAGTACCAAAGGAAAAATCTAATTAGCAAAATTACATTACTGGAAATTTAAACCCAGATTACAATAATTTTAGATAAGTAAATGATAATCAAATTTATTAACTTGAAGCTGGTATTTGTCAAAAATTAAACCTAAAATTTAATTACAGACGAACAAACTACTAAGCTGAGATTGTATGAAAACTACATCTAATTTAATCAGAATTGAAACAACAGAAAATATAAAACCTACGCTTGAATAAGGAAAAATACAGTTGAAATACGCTTACCGATTTCGGGGGCCATAAGGTTGTATTTTGCAATGTTATAAATTTAGACGACAGCCAATATATGCCAATATTCTTGCTCTTTCAAGTGTAATTTTGGAGAAAAGGCTGTCCTTTCTTCATATAATTTGTGGAGATAAATTTTATGACTCCATTTTAAACTAAATTAATAAGAAGTACATCTAGACGTGATGCGTCTAAAATGTGAAAAGGAAGGCCCCACCGAATATCGTCAGATCGGAGAACTCGTCTGACCCCAAACTACAAGTCACAGATCAAATTGGAAATAACAAGAGGCTAAGTGCCAAAATATAATTTACAAATGGGCTAAGTGCCAAAATATAATTAAGTATGGAGATATTAAATAAAAATGTATTAGTTTTTTAATCAACGTTTTATTTGGCTCAACAATATGATAAAATATATCAAACGGGTACTGTTCAGACATGTACCATTTAATAACATTAGTTGTAAGTTATTTCTGAAGACAAATCATTATTATTTTAGCCAATAAAGAAATGGGTTTAAAATACAAGATATTATTTTCTTTACATATGGGCTAAGTACAATACTAATTATATTATTAGTAGGGCTAAGTGCCATACTAATTATATTATTATTGGGGCTAAGTGCCAATATTTTCAAATTATTAATTATTACACAAATTCCTGTAGAATTCTTGACAATTTTCTGGCAAGTATTCAATCATACGATCAACTACGATCGGATACACGCACGACCCATTTGTAAAGAAAAAATGTTTGGCACTTACACCCAACGCCATCTATGAAACATTCCCAAAAATTATAAACTTTTATTGGCACTTTGCACCTTTGCAATGGAATGTCTGTACAACATAGTTCCTATGAAAGGTAAAATTTAATTTTTGCTTTTTTGGCAATTAGTCCAATAAGTGACAGTATTTTTATTGAAAACTAATGAAGTAATCCAATCTGAGTGCATAATCCGGTGTTTTATTTTTTTTAAATGTTAAGGAAGTTTACATACTTCTCTAAAGAGTCCTTCGTTCATTTTGCATTGAAAGTGGCGTCAAAAATGGTTCGAGATGTATTTTGTCAAGCGCAAAATAACCATATGCATTTAGAAGGCTTTTATTTTTAAACCACAGACTGATAATAAATACAAGCACCTCCACACGATCACATTGTACATTTAATTATAGTTTTTATTTATTTTATTTACAATTTTAACAATTTAAAAAGAAAACTAAATGTACATTAATATAATGATAGCACTAAAAACATTAGTCTCACCTAAATTAAAAAATATATGTTACGAAGATGAAAACGATCTTTTTAAGCATTTTACAGTTTGTTATATTGAGAACGTTTAACTTTAATATGTTTCATTAGGACCCTAATATACTGTCATCAAGAACACTAACGATATTGCATTTTAAAAAAAACAAGCCTACATCATTGCAACAACGAGTAATGTACATTTGCAGTAAGAAATATTATGGATCGAATAAAAATTATTATATCTGCTACACCATTTTCATACATCATGCAATAAATGCGATGTCCAGTCCAGGGCAGAGTTCCAACGAAAAATAACAACTTCATCCCATTTGAATACGATGAAAAGCCAAACGATATGCATTATTCATTTATGAGAAACGCAAGGCGAGCATACAGATATACATATTTTATTTTCATAACTGCAATTCGACAGTGAATTTCTGTACAATGCATGCTCAAAACAAATGTGTAATGTAAGCTTTTTTTTTTCAGAATAAATTAACCTTTGAAACAATTTCATGATAAGAAGATAAGATTTTTTTACTTCTTAACAATATTCATACAAACATTGCAATCTACATGGCAGTCTCACTAGTCTTGTGTTATGGTTGTAATCTTGTATAATGTGTATACTACAGGCCATACTAAGGTTGAAAAAGTCAGACCAAGTTCGACTCTGAAAAGCTCGGATTCCGTAGTTAATGTTACCAAAAGTCACAGGGCTAAGATTTTAATTACATCCGTTTTAGTGGTATAATAATACAGTTTCAAATCATTTGTCAAAAGAAAATTCCTTTTTATATAGTTAGGATACATATTACACACTCCAATTTTTTTGATATTAATACTGAATTTATTGTTTATATTTATTTAACTTTTAATTTAATAGACCTTTTTTAATAGGTTTTATGTGGCATGATAACACATAAAATCTATTAAGGCATGGTCCTAGCTTAACACAATGGGAATAATAAAAGGTACAACAAAACCTATGTGTTCTAAAAATAGAGTATAAAATTTTAACCTTTTTTAAACAATTTTAACCTGGGTTATTTTCAAAGTAATAAAAGTAATTTGAATACAGTTATTAATATTCAGTTGAGTCCTACGTATAACTTGCATTTGTCTCTAAAATCGATATTGTATTGTGACCTTTACCAAGTTCTACTTCTGCTGACATACTTACAATTCGAAAAATACCAATATGCTGAGATGTCAAAAAGGCCTTTTCATATTGAACTTTTAGAGGGACCAAATCGACTGACACATTTATAACATAGGTAATTATATCGTTGTTTAAATTTGTATGTAGCTAATTTGCCAACAAGCATTTTCAACCTCGGATTATATTATCATTGGAAATCCGGCGCTAGCAATAACAGGGATGCCGCAACATTTTGCCACTTCGGGCAATTTGTCTCGTCTTTCATTTGGTTGTCCAACAGCTGTAAATGCTTAGACGGTATCTTTAGCTAATTAGGGATGTACGAAGGTGTGAAAGCTTTTTAATGTATGTACAAAATTTACAAACTACAAAATAAATAAGTAATGTAAAGTAATGTAAAGTTTCAACAGTTAAGAAATATGGATCCCTCTTTGGGTGAAGGCCTTCTTCAACTATTTCCACGACTCCTCTTCATCCAGTTCCTGCCAGCTGTTAATATGATGCCATCAGCCCAACGTGTGCTTGGTCTGCCAACATTCCTTTTACCTAGCGGTCCTTTCCATTCAGTGGCTTCTATTGTCCATCTTTTGTCATTATAGCTTGAGGTTTTGTTTTTTATACGTATTTGCCTAATAGACTCGTAATTTTTACTTAAGGGCTTCACTGAGGCAAATGACATTTACTATAGAATTCGCTGGCGGCGGATCCAATTCAACAGGCCTAGAAATGGTGTTTTTCTGTTTTTACCATTAGAACAATAGACAAAATAAAAAAAATTATTAATACAATTTTTTAATCTGATATTAACTTATTAATAGGTACAGGATTCATATGCGTGCAATAAGCCATTTTCGAGAGAATTTTCAATAAAAGTCAAATTCTTCTTGTGTTCTAACTTTTTTTGTGGAGTTTCTATTACTTTAACGAAAATTCTAATTAATACAATTCGTTCTTCACATGTTTAAGTATAATATATATATTTTTCAAAGCAATTGTCTTGTCCATTTCTTGTAACATTTTCATTAAACAATGTATATTTTTAGTATTTAGGGTTTGTCTCCCCCTTAAATAAATACGTTGCTAGAATAGATAGAGAATGAAATGTTCAAAGATATATATCATAATTTCACCAGAAAATTTATCTTATCTTAATAAAACCATTAACGAAAGAAAGACAAGGATTGTCCTTTCATTTAATTTTAAAAAGTCCATAATTTCTCGGAATATTTGCTTAAAGCTTGCCTGCTGAAGACAGTTAAGGGGGAGACGCAAAAACAGTCACTAAGTTGTCATCCGCTGAATGATTGATCACTTTTGCACAGTGACGGTCGACTGTACTTGATTATAGTAAGATCCTTGGCAGATGGTTTCGAACAAAAGAAAAAGTGAAGCGAGTTCGTTCTTTTGGAGGCGTCATTTCAGATGCATGTGTCTTTGATATTCATTAATGACTTTCTTTCAAATAAACTCACTAATATTTAAATAAGTACTGTTTGATTACAAAAGTTGTTACAAATAATGTAATTTAAAATTGTTTACATAATAAAAAAATAGATAGGTAATAAAACTTTTATAAGACAATTTTATAAGCATAGAAAAACGACCTTTAAATGTTACAATACATTAGCGTCAACGCATGACGACAATTAAAATAATAAAATATTTGACTGAGAGACTCATCTAGAACTTTTATAATATTACAAATAACAACGGAGTATACTCGATATTCCCATGAGACCACACAGGACACCATGAAATGTAAACATGTATTGTTGGGGACAGAATTCGTTAAAATGGAATCATGTTTGTTTGTTTGTTTAAAACGATTTTCTGGTTCAATGCGTGGACCAATGGAGTTTACATTTCGCGCGGATATTTTCATGAATTGGGAAAGGGATAAAGCGACATTTATTCCTAGCAAAGGAAAACCTTAATTAGTACTTACGGGTGGATAAACCTTAATTTATGGGATAAATGTTATGTGGTGAATATAGAGGCAATGGTAATCTTTACATTAAATTTCTTAACATGAAATATTGGAAAATTTTTCCTACAAAAATATTGATCAGGATCAGGATGGCCATGGCGTAGCTAAATAGCCTTGTAAAGTTGGCAATTTTGTACCACGTGGTTCTAAATGTCACATTACGGATTCTTTCGTCTTGCCCGATCCATACAGTTGAAAATCTTTGTACACAAGCTATTAAATACACGACATGAACGATCCCGATCGGTAATAACTATTCATAGCTCTCAAAACAACCGTGAACACAACAGATTGAAAAATAAAATTGGCACTACCTCAATTTTACGCTTCAATAAATGCAGTTTGGAGCAGTTGTGTACAGTAGAAGCTGCAGTAGTTTTGTTCTTTCAAACTCTCAGAGGAAGTATGCCAATTGAAAATGCCGGTCGTTTATTTTCTTTTCAAAGAGGACTAGCCTCTTTCATTCGTTCCAACGGTATTTAGGCTATTTAAACACACTATAGCGACATGGCTCGCTGTTTTATTAAATTCATTGTCAGATGGACTAAATTCACGTTACTTTTACACTCCTATATTAAAATCAGTATGAAACATAATCCTGATAAATTAATTGTCATATCATTGTATGGGAACACTAATATAACTATTGAAAATTATATTATACAAACATATTCATTATAAATATGTTTAAAAAAATCAGTCTATAATATTACAAATTTTATAGTTATTTTATTTAAAAGGATTTTAACAATATTCAAGAATTTTATTAAATTACATTTGAGCAGTGGTGACATAAAAAAATCAGAATACTGAATTATTTTGAGAAAAAAAAAAGAAAATTATAAATACGAAAATGCAGTTATATTGAATAAACGTTTTAAACATAAGAAAGAGGGATGTGGACGAAGTCACGGGAAAAGCTAGTAGATATATAAATCATTTTTTAAAATGTAAACGTCGCCAGACAGGCTGACGGTCCACTTGATGGTCCTGTGGATACAGGTGTTGCAATCATTAGTAGGTTTAAGGATAAGGGATTAGAATGGGATATGGAAATGGGCTCCGGAATCCTTCACTCGGTCACCGAAACCGTGGTATTTCTGTTTTATGTAATTTTATGCCGCTAATGTAAACTCTGAGTATTATTATATGTTTATCAGATATGATAATGGTGTAATGGTATTAAGGATAGGAAGGTTGCTACTTATGTATTGAGTCTACTAATGAAAGAACAAATATTGATGATTAAAATTGGTCCTAATGTTTTTCAAAGTACTGTCCATGATGATGGATACACCTTTGCTTGCGTTGGAACCAATTTTCGAAGCACTCCGATTGAGGTGTGTGTAAATCGTGGTTTTTGAATGTTTCAACAGCATCTTCTGCTCGTAAAAATAGTTAACCACGCATTTTGTTCTTGATGTTCGGGAACAAAAAGAAGGTCATTAGGTGCCAAGTCAGCGCTGTATGGATGATTATACGGTTTTGATCATACAAAAATTCGTTTGTTTGATCCGATGTGTGTGGGCTCGCATTGTCATGATGAAGAATGATTCACCTCCATTTCGAATTTTTCGGAATTCTCCGAACATTTTAGCAAACAAATGGTCGTGTATCATTCAGAATTAACTGTCCTACGATCCTCCAATAGCACTGTGGCCACCTGACCGATAATTCCGAAGAAACAGGCAATCATTTGCTTCGATGTGCTTTTTCCGCGAACAACTTTGTTGATTTTTGGAAGACCCATACAGTCGATTGCTGTTTTATTTCAGGCTCATATGCACAGATCCATGATTCGTCACTTGTGTAGATGTTATACATACACAGCTTTTGATGCACCTCGATTGTATTCTTTCAACGTTTTCTTGCACCGACAAATATTCATGCAATTATCTTAATGATGTTAGTCATACTAATGCCCAAAGTCTTGCGATATGTCACATGTCGGTCTTGTATTATCAGTTCATGCACAGCATCGATGTTGTCTGGATTAAAAACCCTTCTTTTTGCACATCCTCGAGAGAACTCCAGCCATGTTCAAATTCATTATACCAGTATTTTATAGTAGCTCGGGATGTTTTATAGCTGCTTCATCGCTAAAAGGCGTAGTGAGTTGATCGAAGCACTCTTGTCTTGATAATCCACTACAAAAGTCGTAAAAGTCATCGCTATAATTCTATTTTCGCATTGAGATTTTTTTCAAGTCACTGGAAACAACACAAACGCGTTCATATAATAAAATGTTATAATTGAGGTTATGATTAAAAATGTCAAACTTTTCAATAGTAATGCCAGATGACGCCATAAGCGCTCAATGTTGCCAAAGCTCAATATAAGTAGCAACCTAAGTATAATGACATTAATAAATGTAGTAATAATTCATAATTGAAAATATCATCGATCCTTGCCGCTTCCATCTTTTTTTATGTTAAGATCGGCATACAGGCTGACGGTCCACTTGATGGTAGGTGGCTACCGTCGCCTGTAACACAATCAACTCCAAAGCTGCTGCAAGTGCGCTACCGACTACAATAGGATTAAGGATAAGGGATTGGAGAGGAAAATGGGCTCTGGCATCCCTGGCAAAATATACTCGCTTAATATGCACGGAGAGCCGAGGCCGCAGAGGTTGAAGACCAAGGACCGGCAAGCGCATTCAGCGCTAGATGGATCAGACAACCTTACAAGAGCCACGGGTCCACGCTGATTCCAGGCTGCTTGGACTAGTGGTGTCCTACGGATGAGATGACTTATGGTGAATATCAAATCATATTTTTAAATCAGAATTTCTCTCTTATTAAGATAAAGACGATAATATTTATATAGTTAAACTTTGAGTTTGAGCTTCATTTTGACAAGGTTCACATTTTTAATTCATTTATTCTATGCCACAAAATAGTGGTTTTCGATTTAGTTAATACAGTAATAAATAGATGGGTTAGTATGTATTCTATTAGGTAGCGAGACACGGAAGGGGCGTGAACCAATCCGAGCAACCCGGAAGGGGTCATGACGTGACATTCTATTTCTGATGTATTCAAGTAACTAAATTAAAACGAATGTGGAACGTATAATAACAGAAATTATTGGTAAACGAGGAATCAGGCAATAAGGTAATTGACTGTTTTCATATTATTTGGATTCAGAGAAAAACATATCGCATATTTGGTCATAACTGTCCTATTTTACTTTTAAAATAAGTTTACTTTCCAAATAATGACCAACGTAATTCGTTTTGCATGTTAAAAATATTTTTTAATGGATTACACGTTTCTGTATGGGTCATGTATTATATTTATTTTATAATTGTTTTTTAAATTATAATACATATTTGCACGCCTTAATGGCAGAATGTAGCGACCAAATTAATAATGTAAAATACATCTATGTTCTGTAAACCTGCATTCAGCAAATAAACAATTCTTATTCTTATTCTTATGTAACATTTTTTATACATTTGTTAATTTTCTTTTTTTTTTAATAATTTCACTGAGACACTTCTCTAAGGCAAAATGCACTACAAAGCTTGCCTATTTTATTTTTTTTAAAAAATTTTCAATATCGAGTTGAAGTTAGAATAAAGAAACATTAATATATTTCCGGCGTTTGTATTTTCGAGCTCATAAAATCCAAATATTTTCAAGGTTCGAGTGAATAGGTATCTTCTGGGTGAGCTCGCTCTATCAAATTCAAATTGAAATAATTTATTTACAAGTAAGTAACATGGGTTACTGCGAAACAGTTCTTATTGGTTTAAATATGCATCCACATGTACTGCCATGTGTGTATTGCGTGTAAATCGTCGGCCTCATCTTTCCTACATGGAGAGGTGGCCAAGAGCATGGGTTATCTTTAATTAAAAAAAAAATCTCAGGCAAAACCTCGTGCTTGTGGTCACGATTCGCAATGAGGTATTGACGTAGGGAAAAGGAACTTTTGTATAAGGAAATTATTTTTTCTCGTTCGTTAATGAAAATAAGATGTTACTGTGACGTCGTTACAAATCACTTTATTGACAGCAATTGTATAAGTACTCGTCAACTAACACAAATGGTACTGGCTGTCATAAATAAAGTGACAGTTCGATGGACAGGCGTGCCGTCTCCGAGAGAGAAACGCTTTTACTTTCCCCCTATTCAATGAATTATTAACTTTTTTCACCTCCCTCAAATAAATTCGCACTTACATAAAATATACATTGAATTTGAAGAAACTAAGGTAGATAACAGCTGCTAAATGTTGTTTGTTATTTTATTTAGATAGCCTCCAAGTCTGTAATGTGTCTGCTTTATTTCCCTCGTGTTGTTTGTAATTATTTTATCTATCAAGAAAAATTGTCCCACACTAACTTCCTAACTTCTATGCCAGGAATAAACAAACAAATCAAACAATAATTAATGGTATCATTTATTTTATAATTATTATCTGTCTCTACATAATTATAACTATTAAAGTCATAAATGGGAAAATTTGTAAACATAGACAAAAACGCATGCAGAGTATCTAGAAAAATAAATCAAAAACAAACTTGGCATACAGTTTGATCATTCCCCAGATCAACATATATTTAATTTTATTTATTCCAATAATGGGTTACGATGAAACAATTCCTATTTTAATATAATTTAACATTGAACATTTTAACCCTGAACAAGTGCAGGTTAAATTTTTAAAGCACCTTAGCTACAAAAACGTCACAGGTATGTAAGCAACACTGAATCTAATTTGTTTCATGGCTTAATGACACTTGAAAATAGACGCTCCCTTCTGGATATGCTCTTTTCACTACTCTCACTACTCTTTTCCTCCAGCTGCGTGCTCCTGTTGTTAGAACAAGACACATTCCTTTATTCCATGTCCCGACGTCACGTAACCTACCTACTAATTAAGCAAAAAATTCTATAGTTTGCAGAATGCACAGAAGCCACAACAAAAGAAATGCATCTTTAGATTTATTTAACTCTAAAAAGGCAGTATTTAAAAGAATGATCTAATAAAACTTATCAACAATGAAAATCCGAAGGTCATTGTATAATCATTCTATATACCATAATAACAGTATTCCTCACCTACACACCTCATACATACACACACACACACGCACATGAATTATACACACTACACACACGTCTCTTCTTAATATTTTATTTAATGTTTTTATTTATCCTGTTCATATTTGTTTTTACGAAAAGGAAGTCCGTTATTGGCATTAAGATTTAAAGCATACATATGTATTTACTTGGATTTTATTTTTCGATATTAAGTGCTGTGTGATTTTTTATTAATAAAAAATAAAAAATAATAATAAAAATAATCTATCCAATATTTGACAGGAGCGGTGCCGCAGGCAACAATTAAGGCTCCTTTACACAATGTCGACATCTCCGCCAGGGACTATTCCTGTTTGTACTACGAATCAGAGGCGTAGCGTCGGGGAGCGGGTGGGAGCAGTTGCTACAGAGCGCCGGGGCCTGGGGGGCGCAAATTTTTTTTTTCTTAAATTTTTGTTAATAGCCAATCGAAAATGCCTACCTAATTATAAATATTCATAATTCACTTTTTCGGAACATTTGAGATGAGACAAATAGCCGGTAACATGTACTCCAGAAAAGTTATAGGAAAACGAAACTAAAATCAATTTCAAAGCAAAGAAACGTATTATGAGCTTTACTTTTAGCGCCCTGGAGCAAAATTTTTCAAACCGCCTCTCTCTCTCTCTCTCTCTCGTGAGGAATTATATACAATCGAAATGAATCATCTGGATTTTTTTTTCAGTTTTAATAAATAATGATAATGAATCTGTAATCTTTCAGCATATTTTTCTTGATAATAACGATACTTTCATTAGCTATATGCATGCAGTGTTTCGCAGAAGACATCGTACAAGTAATCAACATACTCCTTCAACTGGTATGACTTTGCTGGCATTATCGGACCGTCACGTCGTCGCACAGCCATAGAATAAATAAATAGTAATAACGAAAAATATAGCTTAGTAAAAAGAATATTAAACAAACAGAGCACGACATAAATACATACCTAGTCGTTTTATAAATACGAAGATATCAAGTGGTGACTATAGTGCCCAATTGGTGAAAGGAATTTATAGTTTTATTTATTAGAATTATTATTAGAATATTGTCTTATTTATTAGAATATTATTATTTATTAGAATTATGTCTAATTTCAAAATACATCAAAATTATACTTAAGATTTCATAATATTAGTAAATTTCATTTCTTTTTAGGGTTCCGTACGTCCGAATAAAAAACGGAACCCTTATAGGATCACTCGTGTGATCTGTCGTCTGTCCAACCATTCCCCCCCTTATCTCCGAAAATACTGAACCTAAAATTTTGAAAAAAAAAATACAGAAATTAGTTTTCTACTTATAGATTATAGGAAAACCTATAAGAAGTCCATGATATTATAATAACATGGTAAATCACTCAATATTGTGCGGATAGGTAACATCGTACGGAACCCTCTTCACGCGAGTTCAACTCGCACTTGTCCCGTTTTTTTATCACTAGATTGGCTATATTGATACAATATTTCAAAACATTTTTTTTATTGCTAACGGTAACTCCAATGTCATTGTCGTATTCCAATTTCTACCATTCCGCCAGGATGTGTGGTACAGTGTCGGCTTTTAGGATCACAGATGCACGTGGACTCTCCTTGCACCCGAAGCGATTCAGATACTTGGAGAATCCACCGTGACCCGTGAAGACTTGAGTCAAAACGTTGTTTATTCCAATACTTTTAACAGTTTTATAAGCTGTTTCGTTATTGGGGAAGAATAACTTTGTTATTTACTGTTTTGAATGTCCCTTCAAATATGCATTCAAATAGCAATATATGTCAGTTTTTACGTCTAGAGCAGCGATTTATAATTAGACTAAGTTGAGTACTGCTCTCACCTCTGGGCTGAAGTCTCAAATATTAAATACCAATCAGCGTTAAATTGTTCAATGTCAACATTGGTCACACAACAACACAATATATACCATGGCGGAGAGGGAATGTATATGAAAGAAAGAAAGAAAGAAAGAAGAAAGAAAAACTTTTATTCATTGCATGAAAGACACTGACATTATATGCAACAACAAGACAGAAATTAATAAAATACGTGTGTGTGTGCAGTGAATCGGTTATATGGCTTAAAAAGTTCAACTAAGATTGGACTTTCAAAAAACTTCAAAGACAATAACGACTTCTTTCATTTGGTTAATCTAAGCTGACTTTAAATTAGTCATCATTATTCATCTTCTTAAATGTAATTTTCAAACTTTTGAAATACATAAAGTTTAAGTTATTTAGTTAGATCACTTTAAGTCAAACAGACTGGGTTCTGTATCATATTATTTCAAACATAGTGAAAGCTAAAGCCTTGCCAAATTTTTGCTAGACATTGTCTAAAGACCATGTACATGCAATTCCGCAATTAAGATTCAATTGAATGTATGAGTTTCATGTGGACGTAAAATTAAAATTTTAAAAATTAATGTGATTAATAGAAAAATAAATAACGATTTTATTCTTCTTGAGGCTAGTTTTTTTTTCTGTAGTCTGTACAAGAAAAACTATTGTGGCGAGTTTACAAAAATTTAAAAAATATGTGACGTATTAACTTCATAAAAATAGAATCGTGGCCAGTTTAAACATGTTTTTTGGTGGCGAATTTACTTTGTGATGAATTTACAATAAGCCATTTAAAGTTACGTTTTTTAAATTTTTAAGTTGTGTCGCAATAAATATTCCAGTATGTATCAGACATATAAAATAATGAGGAAATATTGTGATAAATGAGATTTGGCTTTCAAGGACCCCGAATAAACCACAAATAAACCTCTCGTTATATTTACGTTTTTAGGCGCTCGACAAACAATGGAATGTTACGAAAACTTTTAATGGTGATCAAACAATCGTTTCATTTTGTTTTTGCGCGCGGCGACCGGAATGCGCAATTTTATTTAAATTTTCATAAAACACTCCCATTTGCTTAATGTCGTCGGTTGATGATATTTTTTGTTCCATTACGATGTTTAAATTCGTGTTAAGTGATTCGTGACGAGAAATTCATAATGTAACTCTATATGACATACATATTGGACATTGGAAATTGGTTCCATAATTTGCAAAAGGCAAAGGCGAGTCTTTTCTCGAAAACATAAATTTAGTAAGAAAATTTAATAAGACTAATCATAATAATTATTTATTTGTTGATTATAGTAAGTTATAACTTTAGGGTCTACTCTTTGCTTCTATTCTTTGGGGGCTTCTTTCTTAAGAATATTAATGTAAAAAACTGAATAGTTTACATATAAGCAAAGTCATCCTACTATTTTTATAAATGCTAAAGTTCGTGTGGATGTATGGATGTTTGTCACACAGATAGTTTACCTGTATTAACATATAGGATAGTTTTTATCCTGAAAAAATGATGGGTTCCCAAGGGATCGTCTAAAAATATAAAAAATTCGGCACCACCGTCGTCACAGCGATAAAGATATCTGATGTTATTTTTCAAAGCGGACAAAGTAATACATACATAATGTGTTCAAGCAATAATTGCCTACTGTCGCAGTCAAAATAAGTCAGATCTTAATATACTTTAATATTAATAGTCAGTCAGTCAGTCTGACTATGACTGTGTTCCCAATCATACTTAAGACATTTTTACGCCATTACACCAACTTAAGCTCTGTCCATCATTTTCTAATCTTCGCAATTGGTTTGAGTTAGTACCCAATATTTAAGTGACTTCTTATGTCATTATGACAAAATTAATAAAGGCAAGACGTGGACACTAAGAAGCGGACAGGTCGTAAAACATTCATAAAATTTATGATCCCATAAAAGGGAATGACACTTACATATCTTCTTGCACAGACTTTGTTCTATATTAGTTATTCGGGTATGGTGTCTCGTTAAATTTATTACTTAGCGCTAGCAATGAAATATATTATATTATTTATTTATGGGCCTCTAAGACAAAAAATCATTGGAGATTAAATCTTGATTTTTAGGGAAAGGCTGAAGTAGACTTGATGACAACGGAAAAGAAAAATGGTATTAGTTTAGCCTTAGAAACTCTCGGGATAACTTGTGTCCCATTACATCACAAGCAAGAAAAGGATGGCTGTAACAGAAATCCAAATATTTCGGGAGAATTAATAACGACAGTATTCTACATATACCAAAAAAAAAATCGACAAGATTAGTCTCTACATAAAATTGAAGACCACAAAGACTGAGGATTTTTGATTACCATCTGTATAATTATAAGTAAATCAAGTGAGCTTCTGTATGGTGTAATGAAGCAATAATGGATTCTATACATACTTTCTATAGAATCTTTAGAGGCATAATGAACCACGATCCGGGTACGAATTTCGTCAATCATTTCCTCTCCGGTGATAACTCGTAAATACTTGTGAGAGTTGTATCGTGAAGCTTTGTGACGTTCATATATATTTATTCAAGTTTTTTGGTCTAGCCATAAACGAGCTTAAGAAAGTACCCATTTGATGGTACTAAGCTACTAACTTTTTTGAACTAAATATTACGTACGATAAATCAAAGTTTCAAAAAAATTATAAATATATGTATTTACATTAATAGTGCACTAACTTAAAAATATAATTTACGTACACTACCGACACTGTACGCCGAATATTTTTGATTTGTATATACGATAGAAACAATCAAGGCATCGGCTACATCAACATATATTTTTTTATGTTAATATCGGCAGACAGGCTGACGGTCCACTTGATGGTAGGTGGCTACCGTCGCCTATTACACAAGCAACGCCACAGCTGCAGCAAGTGCGTTGCCGACTACAATAGGATTAAAGATAAGGGATTGGATAGGAAAATGGGCTCTGGCATCCCTTACTCACTCACCGAAACACAACAGCACACATGCTGTTATTTCACGGCGGTCTTCTGCAAAGGTGTGATTACTGCCGCCAGACGGGCTGCCCAAATGACTGCGAAGTGTGCCCTGCCACTACTTTCCAGGTGCAGACCAGAGCCAAATATAAAAAGTTCATATTTCAAAGTTGACCTAACCCGGGAAACGTAGAACAGAGCGTAAAACCAAGCACCCTAACCACTCATCCAAGGGGCTCGTCAAATCAGCGAAAACTTATTGTATATATATGTAATATTTTTTTTCAAGCACAACTTTAATATTTATGTGTGACTATATTAGGTATGCGTCCAATGATTTAATCGCAGTAAATCGACCGTTTCAAATTGAGTCTTTATTATGTTGTAACTACATTATAATAATGTACTTGACAACATAAAAAACAAATGTTCATCAGTCATATTGTGTGGCTACATTACTTGAACGACATTAAATGAATAGGCCTATTATTTTGCGAAAAGTTTAATGTAACAATTTTAGTGGGTTCATAAACAAAGTCTGTTTTATTTATTTTAATTGTTTTTATTGTTCACTTTGTTTTAATCGCTCGTTAAAAGAATTTTACTGCCTATGGCTAATACTTTGTATTTCTATAATATCTCTATAAGGTTTATCTATGACGGAGGTTGAGTTGTTTGTGTCCGAAATGGAAATGGATTCTATCTATAGTATTTTCACTGTATGATGATATGCGTGATAGTTCGTAACTGACAATTTTAGTGATGCAACCTAACGACATTTAATCGATTGTTTGAAAATATCGAATCAGTTGGCAAAGCAAATGGAATCGAACTACTGGTTTTAGATTTAGATTTTAAAAAACATATAAATAAATTATAGAATACAATGCAGTCTGTTTAAAATATTTATCCATTTATTCATTACTGTCAAAACTCGAAACTTGACAACTCTTATTAGACTCAGAGCAAAATACTATAATATTTCCCAAAACTTAATCATACGTTTCAATTTCACTCTTGTAAAGATTTTTCTAATAGGTACCTACCTATTAGAAAAATCTTTCTGGAAATTGATGTAGTTTTCCATAGTTGCGTGCACAAAAAGCTACAACAGCGTATCGACTGAGTGAAGTTGAACTATGTAATGTGAACTTAACGACAACCACCTCTCCCTGCGCTCGTCGTGTGTATATATACCTATAGCAACCTGTAACGGAGTCGCGGGGAATATTTTGTGATAAATAAAATGCACTAAAAGAGCAAATGTAAAAATTGCTCTTTGAAGTTGTTGGCAATCATATGTATGTTTAATATAGCCACATAATCGCCTGAATAAATTTCGCTTCTAGCATAGCCAATATCTCGTTTGTCCCAATCGCATCGTCAGCTGCTGCCTACTATTAAGCCTCAGCCTTAATACAGCCTTAATAATACAACACTACTATTGGCAGGACTTCAAATATTTTCAATGATATTCCTCGCGATAATTTCTTTAAACGTTACAGTAAATGATAATTATTTCTGTAATACGCCCATGAAATTGAAAACACTCTGAGAAGCCCTATCAGGATTCAAGCCTACGTCTACGGTTCCAGTAGCCGAATTTTGGACTTTCCATAATATTTATATACATGTATATTTGCACCCTGTAATATTACCGTTGATGGTGGTTGAAAGGGACGTTATTCAGTAAATTTCTAAAGACACACTTCTATTCAGTTGGACAATAAACTGCACGCGTTCATATTGAGCCCTGCGAAGAACCCTCTTCAGGGAAGAGTGAATTTTATTAAAATGCGACAAAAATATATCTAAGCTGACTGCGGCAGTAAATATGAAGGAGATTACATTGATGTGGGAAAAGGGAAAGAGATTTTCCTTGACAATATGTACCGTATAGGCACATGCAACAAAAGCGTCAAATCTATTGGAATATTCATTTCATATTTGGAAAAGCAATAAGTAAATATTAATAACTAGTTATAGTAGTATTATCAAGCGCGTGCTTTTTATACTTATTTTTATTTCTTTATTGACAGACTTTGAGCATTTCATTTGTATCTGCATGTTTACATATTATTTGTTTTAAATGAGGTCTCACTATTAGTTAGAAAATGTTCTAAGAAAGGTGTAAATTTATTTATATGATTATATAACTTATTTTTTAATTATATATCTGTATATTTCACACTGCTATATTATGTCACTGCTACGTATATACTTACTTTGAGAATATAGTCCAACAAGTAAGTCCTCTGCGGAAAGCCGCAAACAATTCAGCTTGACACTCATAATTCTAAGAGCTCTATAACATTGATTCTCCTACGGATTTCTTCGTTGCGGATTTTATTTCACAGAGTAACCCCGAAGATAGTTCTGTCAATAATATTTTGATTAATAAATGAATCAAAATCACTGACATAACCTGGCGGATTAGTAAGTTTAAGTGTCAGTGGGCAGGACATGGTACGGAGAGCCGACGGCCGCTGGGCACGGAAAATTAGGGGGAGGCCTCTGCATAGCAGTGGACATACTACGGTTGAGATGATGATTAAAAAATGTTATATTATTCTAACAACAGAAACAAAGATTTACAGAAACAGTTCCATGTGTTTTTAATTGTTATCCCTATTCGAGTGTGGCGTTAGTGAATTAGGCCGTGTGTCCACGGCAAGAAAAATCGCCGGGTCTATGCAAGAATTCGTGTCGTTACTTCACATTTTTTTTTATTTTTTATGTTAAGGTCGGCAGACAGGCTGACGGTCCACTTGATGGTAGGTGGCTACCGTCGCCTATAACACAAACAACGCCTAAAGCTGCTGCAAGTGCGCTGCCGACTACAGTAGGATTGGATAAGGGATTAGAAGGGGGGTAAGGAAATGGGCTCTGGCATCCCTTACTCACTCACCGTAACACAACAGCACGTATATGCTGTTATTTCACGGCGGTATTCTGTATGGTGGTGGTTACTGCCGCCAGGCGGGCTGCCCAAATGACTGCGAAACGCAGTGTGCCCTACCACTACTTTTCAAATCCAGACCAGAGTCAATTTTGAAAATTACATTAAAATTTCCAAAGTTGACCCCGCCAGGAATCGAACCCGGAGCCCCTGAGACGTTAGGCAAGCACTCTTGCCACTCATCCAACGGGCCGTCAAAACATTATTCATGTACATGAGGAGAATTTTGTCGGGTCTGTTGTCTTATGCAGCGCCGACGCAGTGTACACTAGTCGTGTGTAGAAACGACACGAATTCTTGCATAGACCCGGCGATTTTTCTTGCCGTGGACACGCGGCCTTAGGGCCCGTGTTATTTGTGTATGTAGGCGACAACTTTAGCCACATACCATTACGAGGATTCTAAGGCTGGCTCTGGCCGCAACCTTTAATCACAAAAAGGGAAATACTCGTATATAAGTAATTACTTTACAGAGACTGTAGCCATTTTAAATTGAATAGTGTGTGTAGATATTAAAACATTTTCCTGGTAAGTTCCATTCGCATTTTTCTTTTTGTACAAAATTACTTTCACGGTTTGCTCTTTCCTTTTACCACAATACATATAATCGCAGTAAGTATTAGTCTGTATCTGCAGACAGTAAAATATCTATTTCGATTTCAATCTATTGGATTCTATTTCGATTTGAATTATTATAAACTTACAACGACGACTCCAATAAATTCATATTAATAATTTTATTATACTTGGTACTGTTAATTATTTATTTTGCAAATAAAATCGACGAGCCCGTTTTCCCGGGTTCGATTTCCGCCATGGTCAACTTTGGAAATGAACTTTTCAAAGTTGACCCTGGTCTGAATCTGGAAAGTAGTGGCAGGGCACACTGCATTTCGCAGTAATTTTAGCAACCCGTTTTGCAGCAGTAACCACCCCCTTACATAAGACCACCTTGAAATAACAGCACGTATGCTGTTGTGTTCCGGTGAGTGAGTAATGGAATGTCAGAGCCCATTTTCTCATCCAATGCCTTATCCTTAAAACTGTTGTGGTCGGCAGCGCACTTGCGGCAGCTGTGGCGTTGCTTGTGTTATATGTGACGGTACCATCAAGTGGACTGCCAGCCTGTCTGCGGACATTAACATAAAAAAGAAATAACTTTAGAATAAAAAATACTCACATTAAAATCTGTAAGTGAATAAAACACAACCTAATACTAAAAGTTTGAAGTGCAAAGTCTAACTGCAGAAAACTAAATACGATTTGTCGAGATTTATTATACAATCTTATTTATTTTAATTTTAAGGGAATACTAGGTCACGGTCACAAGGAACACCTTGAGGATACAAACGCTGCCGTCCTTGCTAGGAAGGGAAGGAACAAGAAGGGGGATATGAGAATGTGAACAGTGAAGGTGCTCTGCCAGACAAGATATTTTTAATGAAAAGTAAAAATATGTCAGCGTTATGAGATGTCAGGAAATTTTCAACTAAAAAGCAAATCTCAACTAGATTGATTTAATTATCGCGCAGATACAAACTACACACATAAAATTTTAATTCAAAAAGCATAAATAACTAAATTAAAAAGATCTTTAAGTAGATTACCATCAAACACTCTGTCTACGCAGACCACATACCAACAGAACTGAGTATTGCTGACTTATTTTAGGGCTACGCTTCGATTTTTGAATGATTCTGTTTATTCATGAATAGAATTAAATAATCTATCTATTGCTTGTTGAACTACTGCTATTGTGATGTACTGTTTTCTTTCAGAGACCGTAGCGAGAAAAGTAATTACTAGGCCTTATTAAACTTTTTCAACAATTTAAATTGAAGTGGATAATTGACAGCTTGACAGACAAACTTTATGTGAAGCTATCGTTACACGTGGCTCGTGAATCTTTGAATAATTCATTCAAAAGAGGGTGCGTGAACAAATTCACGGAACATTCGTGTTTCCTGCTAGCGAACCGATATTCTTTACAAATGTAATTTCTTATATAATTATTTGTCACATTGCTATAAGTATCTTTTATCGTTCTATTTAGAGTTATTAATTTATTCATCAATTTTAATAAAGCACATAGTCATTCATTTGATTAATAAAAATTATAAGACACCTTAGAATTACTATTATAGTTGTTGAAACACTGCATTTTACCGGCCTTCATGATAAAAAATTTCAAGATACAATATGATATGTCAATGTAGCTCATCGCTCACAAGAAGACAGATTATATTGGTATTTCAGTTCTTAAATATAATTTATTATTTTTTTTTTATAAAAACACTTTATTTGTACTATAATCATAAAAAAGAATAAAATAAAAAAGAAAGAAATAACAAGCAATAGTACGGCCATATCGCTTTACAGCAATTTCTTCCAGGCAACCTTAGGGCACAGTCTAACCATACTTACGTCATACAGTCGGGCAACGCTCAATGTTCGAGCCAGCAAACTGAAGCGAGTTCGCCGAACGTTGCTCTACGCAAGTACATTCGTTGCCTGACTGTATGACGTAATTATGGTTAGACTGTGCTTAGGGTAAGGAAAATTATATGAAAAATAAAACAATGTGGGTAGTAAAAGTAGTCATCATAAACTTACATTCTAATAACTAAATACTAGTACATACATTGAATATACACAAATATTAAGAAGATAGATTAATAAATATAATATATTAGAAGATAAACCTACATATAAAAATTAAACAAATAAAGTCGTCTTCAGTTTGATAGAAAATGTGTCTTGAGTGCTTTTTTGAATACGTATTCATTCGAAAGTAAAATTTTAAAGATTATACGTACTTAAATACTTAAGTTAGATTTTTGTTAAAAATCTATTAAATGACTAAAAATTATTACGGTTTAAGCTATAAACGATATTTTATGAGTAAACAGATCCTTCTTCAAGATAACTTTTTTTAAACTATATTTTCCGTTCAACTATCATGTTTTCGATGACTCTTCATATGTTGCCCTTTCAAAAGTATGAAACGCTTATAATAGTGTATAAATAGTCACCAAATAGCCCCGCTGTGTGCAAAATAAAATCCCAGCCGGTGACCAGGTATAAGGGACCATTCCTTGCCCGAAGGTGTTTGGCGTCCCCTGCCGCGTCACTGCACTCTCGCTTTTAATAACTACGAGCCCCTCGTTTAATATAGATCGTGCCCCGAGGAACCCCAAGGGTTCTCCGTTTAGGGGAAAACGTAATTCTTAGACATGAGATTTCGACTGTGATTTTTTGAGAAGAATTTAAGACGCTGTATAATTGCATTCTTATTGTTTATTTTCGCAATTTCATTAAGTGTGTTGTACTTCATTTCTGTTTCAAATTAAAATAATTTGAAAAATTTTTTGGTAATTCTGTCTCGGGGATCCTAAGTTCAATGCCGGCGGGGTCAACTATGGAAATGAACTTTTAAAAATTGGCTTTGGTCTGGATTTGGAAAGTAGTAGGTACCGCGTTTCGCAGTAATTTGGGCAACCATCTTGCGGCAGTAATCACCCCTTACAAAAACCCTTACAGTAAAATAACAGCATATGTGCTGTTGGTTTCGGTGAGCGAGTAAGGGATGCCAGAGCCCATTAAACTGTCTCTTCCTTATCTCTTATCCTTAATCCTACAATGGTCTGCAGCGCACTACAGCAGATATGCTGTTTGTTCATGGTGGTCTTCTATAAGGGCTTCCGTAAGGGAGTGGTGACTGCCGCCAGATGGAGTGCCAAACGTAATCAACCGACGTATTTTTAATGCTCATCAACTTATCTATAATACGTTAAAACGAACAACTATCGACGCCATGTTTGGAAGTATAAAACTGAACGTAATTGAAATTGATCCTAGAAACACCACTTATATTACAGCCTAGCTGAGCACTTCGTACGTGTAGTATTCGGAATAGCGCGAAACTTTTTTGTTTGTAAACCGATTGGAATGAAACAAAAATTAAATGTTACGGGAAACATACTGCAATACATCAATGAAAACAGAATTTAAATCGGTTAAGCCGTTCCTGAGATTAGCGTGCACAAACAGACAAAAATCCTAATAACTATATTTCTGACTTCGGTAACATAAGTAGGTAGAACGTGTGCCAATTTTTTTTAAAATAAATATTTAATGTACAGACACGGCTCGTTTACGATTTTATTTTAAGCATAGACTAGTTGAGCCCGCAACTTCGTACGCGTGGTATTCGGTATAGCGCGTAACTTTTTTGTTTATGAACCGCATTCAAATCGGTTATGCTTTTTCCGAGATTAACGTGCACAAACGCATAGATAAAAAGACAAACAGATTAACAGACAAAAATTCTAAAAACTATTTTTTTTAACTTCGGTAACATAAGTACAACGTGTACAATTTTTTTTTTTTTTTTTTTTTTGAAAATTATTTAAAGAACAGACACTGCTTGTTTAAGATTTTATTATATGTATAGCAAAGATAAATTGGTGGGACTATAACAACCATTATGTGAATGGAAAACTGAAATTTAGTATAGGTATTCTTTGTATCACCTACTTCAAGTTCTCATTTGATTCGTAATCGTGTCACGAATATTGCTTAAAAAAAATTGTACGACTATACAACGCTAGGTTCGATTTAGTGGAATTATTAAATTCCTCGCGGTCTCGCACGTGGCATCCGTCACAAACGGGACGAGACTTTTGTCCGACCGCCATCTTATTGGATTTGGAAACTGATTCTTATTTTATTTTGCTCGCTTTGAGAACTGGCCTTTAAAGGCACCTTTGTGGTGTCAGACTGTTTTTTTAAGACGTGAGAATAGGCACGTTTGGGATGGCTCAGCAAAATACCAATTAGCGGTACTCGACTGGGTGGATAGCAGAGCTAGGAGGCTCATTGGCGGCGGTACGCTAGATCGTCTCTCTGAAGAACTAAGCTGCAGAGCCTGGCACATAGACGCAAAATTGTCTCTCTGTGTGTATTCTATAAGATGTACTTCGGAGAGTGAGCTCGGGAGCTGCATGAGATTACACTGCGACTTCCCTTTTCTTCTATCGGACATTCAGACGTACGGCTGGTTACCATCCTCACCTTGTCGAGATCCCTCTAATTCGGACCAAGCGATTTAAAATATATTTTTCCGAGCTGTTTCCGAGCTCATAAAACCCAAATCTTTGAATAGGCATCTTCTGGGTGAGCTTTCCTCCACGGCTAGATGCTGGCCAAAAGCAAACTCATCTTTAATAATAATAAAAAAAGTAAAAAAAAAATATTGCAGCTTCGCTATGACTTCAAATGAGCTAGCGTAAGTATAGCCCCCAATGATAATGTAAATATGTATATCTAAATCGGTTCAATAGCTTATTCGTATAATATAATATAATATAATATAATATAATATAATATAATATAATATAATATAATATAATATAATATAATATAATATAATATAATATAATATAATATAATATAATATAATATTATATTATATTATATTATATTATATTATATTCTCTTTATAGGTCTCCTAAAAGCACTCATAAACATATTTAAGGCGGGTATACGATTGTGTTTAAAACGTGTTCAGCTCGTTGAACTTAATTTGAGTTCTAGTGACTTATCTTCCCCTTTTGCTTTAATGTGAGTTTCTTGGAGTGTTATTGTAAAGTTTGCTATATTTTCCCGAAGAAGAGTGCGGCTTCAATTCAAAGTTTTAATGAGTAAATAGCTAAAGTAGCCTCGGAAAGGATTGCTCTCTTTGCATATTCGTATAGATCGTTTCTTGTTTCGGATTGTTAGCTTAAATTTTATGTTTAACATCCCTATTTAAGGGGAAGACAAACGCTAAATACCAAAAATATCCATTGTTTAATGAAGATGTTACAAGAAATAGACAATACAATTGCTTTGAAAAAAATATATATTATACTTAAAGATGTGAAGAACCAATTGTATAAATTAGAATTTTCGTTAAAGTAATAAAAACTCCACAAAAAAAGTTAGAACACAAGAAGAATTTGACCTTTATTGAAAATTCTCTTGAAAACAAGCCGTTTTTTCAATAAAATGTTAAAATTAACAAACAGCTACGGACACTTTTTGGCCTTTTGGCCTTTTGACCTGCCCTTTTGGGGCGCTTGTCGTGACGCCACAGTCTACAATAACAATCAAATGTTAAAAATCACAAATCAAACAACTACGCGCTTGTTGACACTGACATTACAGACTTTGACGTCACATTCGATCTGACCGTTTCAAGTATTTTGAATTTCCCACAATTTTTTTGGACTTTTTAGTAATATAATAATTATTTCACAATAATACATAATGAAAGTACATGTTGAATGTTTATCATCAATAGTCAATATTAAAAAGGTTCAATAATTCAATAATTTTCAGATAATAGATAGATCAATTTTAGATTGATAATTTTAGATCAAGTTTTTTTCTGTCACGACTTTTATACCTATTTCATTTACGACTTTCAACCTTGCTTTTCACCAGTAAATTTTTGTATACGATAATGTCTGCTCCTAAAATAGACGAAATGACATCTGCGTGATAAATGGTCAGATGTTCGTTCCAATACTTCCACGGGTGGTGTCATCCATCTTGGGCGGGCCAGTCGCAAACAACCTACAAGTAATTAATTAACCACCCAAAGTTGTGGTCTCATCCCGCCCAAAATGCTATCGGACTCGATGATACGAGCAATATACTTTGAAGAATAAAAATATATTTATCTGCCGATACATAAATGTACATATTAGGGACTTAAAAATAAAATTCTCTGAATACCAAACTCATAAATCTATACATTGAGTCTTTCGTAAAAATACATAAATTTTGTTCTTAGGGTAAAAAACTGACTTTTGCTCACTTCAGATGGCAGCACTGTCGGTTGTTCCTTAAATCTGACAAGTAGCTGTCATTTTCCATAGTAATTTTGTAAACAAACAAAAAGAACTCAATTTATTTAATTAACATGACCCTTAAATATTCAGCTTTTGATTCCAAAAAGACGGGAATCCATATGTTCCCTAAAGATTTCAAAAGAAAAAAACAATGGATAAAAGCTTTACGAAGAAAAAATTGGAAGCAGACTAAATATTCAAGGTTATGGTGCAGTAGATGCTTTTCTTTTCCTCAACTGTTCTTTTAACTGCTTAACACTCTATGTCGAATACTTTTTTGTAGAAATAAAGGCAAATTCGCTGATAAATACAGGGAACCAAAAACGCAATATGGCGGCGATTAGGAACACTCAACAGTGGCGCCACCTACAATTAGCTTTCAGTTTTTAACCCCATTCCAAAGTAACACTTCACTTTCTTAAGTTGAAGTAAATTTATTAATGGTAGTCTAAAATTACACTTAATGTAGGCATCGATAAGAAACAATGTCTGGTTTGTTAGTTTAATCAACCTCGAACTACGAGTATTTCGTATATTTTGATCCTAAGCGCTTCTTCATGAAATTCAGGCTCTGGTTTCTTCTGGCGGTCTATGGTTTGTAGTAGAGGAGACCGTGAAGAGCGACCTTCACCGATCTGATAACTCGATGAGACATATTTTTTATCAAGTATAATTTATAAACAAATATGCCTATAATGACTTGCCTATCGAAAAGTGTTCATGGCTATTTTTAAATTAATTAATTTTAATCCATTTTCTTTCATCACCTTCACTCTTTTAATAACCGAATGAGTTTTATCTCAACTGATAGTTTTTAACACACAGAGTATGTAACTAGGTAAACTTGCCTACTTATTTCTGTGCATGGCTACCTGGCAAGCAGATGTGAACAGGTAAGTCAATATGGGTAACTAAACCGATCTGTTAACCAATCGAAACTGATATCATAGGTAAGATATTTTAATTACAAAACTAATATATAGGCTTGCTTGCAAAAAATTTTTATAAAAATATAAAGTTTTAGAATTTTAGCTATTCCGATAGGTGCGAGAGAGAAAGTAGAGCGTCCGTGGTCCGTATGATAGAACAGGACACAACATAGCAGCTGGAACCTACTTGACGTTATTTTATTTATTTATTTATTTATTTTATTCTTATTTTAGTCTCAACTTATACTTATTTAATTTATTTAACTTATTTTATTCTTAACTTATTATACTTTTAATCTATTGAACATGCATATTTTATACTTTTAATTTATTGAAAATTTTATTAATCTTAATGTTTATATTATTGGTAATTTTTTTCAACATAGGTAAGTTTATATTTCTCTAATATCATTTATTCCTTTAATTTCGTTATCATGCTTGTTGTAAAGAATGTAATTGTTATATATTTATTTAAAATTTGACAAAAATAATGGTATTCTGAATTTCTTTTCAGGATCGTCATCCTTATCTTGGCTATTTTTTCCGAAACCCTGGGACTATTAAAAATGTTATCGAAATAAATTACGGTTCCCTGTTTCATTGTTTAATATTAATAAAAATAAAATTTCAAATGGAAATGTTCAATGTTTTCATAATTAGTACGAACTTCATTAATACGACATTATTCAGATATCATCTGTAAAACGAAGTACGTAAATAGAGCGACACATTTTATCATAATCGTAACAGGTTTAACAATGAACGGTGAATTGATTTTAAGTGAAAAGTCGAGTAGCACTCAACTTGGTATTATTGTGTTTGTCCCGATTGTTATGACTACATATGAATAAAATCTATTGCGAGCATCACTTTTGGCTTTGTTATTATTTTCGACTTCTATCTAGTCTGGACGAGGAAACACAATAACAAATATACTCAGTACGGTTATTAGAACAAGCTACAGACAAAATAAAACTTAGAGTATATATGAAAATCTAGGTAGTAACAAAAAATTTAGGTAATAAACAATTTTATGATAATAACAAACTATATCTCTATGCTCTAAATCTCTATATATAAAAATGAATCCCTATTTCCCTTGGTCACGGCATCGCGCGTGAACAGGTTGACCGATTTTAATTCGGTTTTCACTAATGGAAAGAGGGATAAACGGAGAATGTTCATATATATAAAAAAATTGCACGCCGGGCGAAGCCGGGGGCGGGTCGCTAGTGAAAAATAAATGGGAGTGCCCTGCGGAAGGAATAGCAAAATTGAATCTGGCATCTTTTCCTCACTCATCGAAACATAACAAGTAACATGTGCTTTTATTTAGTAAATTAACATAGGAGTCGAAAAAATATTCAGTGGTGAAGATAAATAGTGGAAATCAATTTTAAAAAAAGTCGAAATATAAATACTTAGTAAAAAAAATATCCAAAACACTTACGTTGAGTTTTTGTTATATTTGTTCGAATGTTACATTATTGCGATGTTCTTGCTACATATTATTTTTAAGATCTTGCTTAAAATATTAGTTTCATTTAAAAAAAAAGCAATTATTCATTATTAGTCAGAAAGGATCAATTTAATGGATTGTATAATTTTTAAATAAGATATCGATAGAATTTTTATCAGACTTTTAAATCGATTTCCACCATGTGGCTTTCCAATCGGTTAAGCTTGTAGTCTGTATAGATATTCTTCTTGCACACATATACTTCTAGGCAAGTTATTACTGTCATTTTACCTCTTTATTGTAACATAAGCTTTAAAATAGCTTAGAAAAAAACTTTGAAGAACATAAAAGGAACCTTATATTTGTATATATTGTATTTATTCGGCATTCAATTTCAATTGATTTTTTTTTAAATTGTTATTTACTCTGAGAGCAAAAGAACACAGATAATAGTTATTGAAACAATTATATTTAAAATTAAATAATTTTAAAAATAATCCCTATCGAAATGGAGTCAATGTTCAGAATGCAACATTTTGACTTAGGACCTTCGGTTTCATAAATATATAGTATATGCTAGCACTAGTACTGCTAGACTAATATATGTCTAGCAGTATCAGTCTGCAGTAACTTAACGATTGTAAAATATAATAAGTCCTAATTTTTCTTTTATTTGAAATCTTAACCAGAATTAATAGATACAAATCATTTTTATACCGTAAAAAAATGCATTTGAGTAATGGACGAACGAAGAATAAATAAAAGCCGTACTAAATTCAAGTTCCTATAAAGTAAAGGGTTTAGGAGACAAGAGGATCGCAGACCAATTAGACGGGGCGAACGCTTTCAAATATATTAAATTCTTAGGATATCGTGAGGAGACAGCGATTGGAGTTCCTTCATTTAAATTATTTTTTTAATTTAAATTAAATTAAATTCCATATTTAAAATAAATATGAAAATCTCTATATATAAAAATGGTCACGACATTTCCCTTTCCCCATTTCCCTTGGTCACGACATCAAGCGTGAAGGGGTAGACAGATTTTAATTCGGTTTTCGCTAGTGGAAAGAGGGATAAACGGGGAATGTTCATATATATAAAAATTGTACCCCAGGCGAAGCCAGGGGCGGGTCGGTAGTCTTAAATATTAGTCGTATAAATAGTAGTCGCTGCCCGTGTCTGTCTGTACGTTTGTATGTTCTCTAACTATTCCTAAACCACGCAACGTATTTTGATGCCGTTTTCACTGATAAGAGTGTTAAACAAAGAAGATTTCACACGTGCGAATAAAGTAGTATTCAATAAAATGAATGCCAAATCTGTTGAAATTTTACTTTCTCGAATTTTTTTTATCTATTTTATAACGACCATTAAGATGAAGATAAGGATTTTAATAGTGACGGGGGACACTGCGTTTCGCCAGCCCGTCTGGCGGCACTATAACCACCTCCTTACAGACGACCACCGTGAAATAATGGCATATTTGCTGTTGTACTTTGGTGAGTGAGTAAGGGACGCCAGAGCCCATTTCCCCATCCCTTTCTTATTCTGCTAAGGTTGGCAGCGCAAGCACCTATGGCGTTGCTTGTTTTAATAGGCTAAGGTCACCACTATCATCGACTGAATCGTCAGCGTCAGTCTGTCCGACGACCTATGCATAAAAAAGATTTCTTCACTGGATATGGACTAATAATAGTTAACCATGCGAAGCCTTCATTATCTTAATAAATTCTCTTCTCATGGTGAATACATCAAGATAATTATGTTCCCTCTTCTCGTGTTAACAAATATTGTTAATTTTTTCACAGAAAACAAATATAAAAAACTCACAGTTGCAATTATAAGAAATCTTTGCGTTGTTCTTTATTGATGCCCAACGCTGAATCTATACGTTCATCTATAATATCGTAAAGGTTTGAATACGATGCTGAATAGGACAATTTTACGAACAAGACCGCCATAAAATAACTTACCAATTTAATAGGTCTACTGAGCCGTACCTGTTTACACGCCATTTAATCTTGAGCCTCTGTGAGGACTTACGAAAGTTCCGTATTTTATCGCCACCTTTTCGACCTCTTGTTAGTAGCATTTAATGGAGGAATAAATAAGATACATTATTCAACATGAAGGCATATTGTTTAGTGTTTTAACTGATCCTTTCCATCTATACTAATATTATAAAGAGAAATGATTTGTATATGTATGTATTTCTGTATGTTTGTTAAGAATAAACTCAAAAACTACTGGACCGATTTTAAAAATTCTTTCACCTATAGAAAGCTACATTATCAGTTTATGCAGGCTAATCTCAGAAACGGCTTAACGGATTTGAATGTGGTTTTCACAGATCTATTGCAACAAGCTTCCCGTAACATGGGGTAACGTAACCATAACATTTGCTTCACTCCAATCGGTTTACAAACAAAAAAGTTACGCGCTTTACCGAATACCACGCGTACGAAGTTGCGGAGTCAGCTAGTTACTAAATATATGTGTTTACAAGTGTTTTAATACCGCTTAGCTAATATTGTAATATTCGTTTCACCTGATAACTCAACTGCGCTATTAAGATCTTCAACTGTGGATCTTCAAAATATATCCTTAGAGAATTTCTCTAAGTTCACTTTTAATTGTGATATGTTTGTTACTAAGAGGTAATAGGGATAAAATGCATTATATTTTTTTATGAAAGAAGTCAGCAAACGGGAAACGCAGTACAAGAACGCTTCAGACTTATAAAAGGTGTTACAAGCCCGACTTGTAAATCACATCTTCTCTGGAAAATTATCTAAGGTCTCAGTCTGACAAGCCTACCAAACTTAAGGGTAAGGGTATACAAACTTACCCGAAACTGAAGATTCGCTACTTTCTTCTAAAAATGAACATAGGCACAGAAGTTAGATAAGATTCAATTAGTGAATCAAATATTCATAATAGCGATTGCCATAACCATTTGTTTCATGGTGCATGAAGGTGAACGTCCGGATCAGTGAGCGTGATTCCACCAATTTTCCACCAAGAATATAAAAAGCGATTCAGTCAACATGAACTAAGAATTTATTTTTTAAATTAGTTCCTAAAGTTTGTTCATATATCACAACAAAATCCCGACCCATCTTATAGTAGCGTCGATAAATAATATAAGTTTATAAATTTATATTTTCGATTTGTGCTTCAACCGACGTGATAGATACGTCAGAGGGACGTGGAAGGACACATGAATGAAGATGTAAGGCCCATCTAGAAATAACACATAATCACTGATATGATCAAACAGATATCAAACATCATTAGCAAGTTACTTGTTTTTATGTAACAAAAAACTGTATCATAAGTAATTATTACTTAAGGGGGCGTACAAAGCAAAAAAATATATGAAGGGATTTTATTAGGGTCCTCCGCAATGAAGGGACATGATTAGGGTCCTCTTTATCATTGGTCTCCATATTATTTGATCACGACATATAGGCGCGAATAGTCGGGCGCGGAGAATATAATTCAACATTAGGTCATGCGTTGTAATTCTAAACCAAACGCTATAATCGGCACAAAATAAGTCCTCGATCGCATTGTCCACCAGCCAATCACACCAAATCAGATAACACTCCACCAAACACGTAGCACAATTCACTTGATGTAAACCGATTGCCTTCTCGTAAGGTAATCCTCGGCCACGATGCCTCTGCGCTAGCGCTCGGTGTTGTGTCAGAGTCCACGACAATGACACTCCGCTCCCGCTGTCCAGTTGACAACTGACAGTTGTCATTGCTGTTTACTCTCGTTAATCAAAAGCGCCGACATATATATAAATTTCACCCGCGTCGCCAAATAATTGAATGGACACGATACCAACACAACAGAGTTCCTTTTACTAGCGATATATTTACACAATCTTTTTAAAATAATATGAAACAATTTATAAACAGTCTATACACAACACACTTATAATCTATACTCACAAACAAGTCTTATTAAAAAAATTATGTTTAAATATTCTTGCGCACAGAAACATAGTCTTCCCGTCTCAGTGGAACGATTGTGACTGATCATGTGAAACAATGCACGTTGAAGTATGCATGACATGAGACGGAAGATAGCACTTTTTGCGGAATTTTGCGAAATTTTGGAATTTTTCAATAATCAAGACCAAGATGATTATATTATGGAATACTCACCATTTTTACATTATTCCGTAAAGATAGGGAGTGTGTTTGCATTTTATTATAGTATTGTTATTTTATTAGTAAAATGATCTTCCTGACTCTTTAATTCCTTGCAATTTTCGGACAAGGCTCATCGATCAGCGAGAAGGACGGCAACCTTTCCGCGAAATACGACTCAAGCCACTCGCTGTTTACGATTCGTGCGCTCACAAACTTTCAATTCGTATAAACATTCCTACCTACGTATCTTATGCGTTTACGTGGAATGGAATTGCTCTTTCCTTCAATACACTTTAATATCGACAAATAGTTTTCAGACCTATTGAAAATATATTTCCTTTGCAAATAAATTTTGTATGTTACTTATAATTCCGTTTTATTTATTCATTACTTCATTTGTACAGTGTTTTCTCTCATCTCTATCTTAGTAATTGAGGTATTATAGAGAAAATGTGTTTCACAAGGATTTTATTGATCTCACTACAAACATATCCTTTATAAATATATACTATTTTTCAGCAAAAAAATAAACAAATATGACAGCTTATTCTTATAAATAAATTTAAATATTTATTATCTCATTATTAAACTTTAATAAAGAGGCTCACAGAAGAATCCAGCTGGGTTGAGCTGATTTTGGGAAGATAAGTTATCTCTCTACGCGTCACCATTGCTACGATGTCTAAAGACCAAGATCTATAATCAGTGCGTCCTGCCAGTAATGCGTATGGTGCCGAAACGTGGCTTTTCACAGCAGGACTAGTCCACAAGTTTAAAGTCGCTAGGCGAGCTGTGAAATGGGCTATGTTCGGAGGTTCTTTGGTAGATAGGATCAGAAATTCTGAAATTAGGAACCAAAGAACCGAAAGAATCAGCAAGCAGATATGACAATGGACCAGTCATATCTGTAGTAGACCGGATAACCGATAGAGTAGACGATTTCTCGAATGGAGGCCATGAATTTTACAACGCAGCTTGGGACGCCCCTTTTTTTACAAGAGGAATCCATGATGGATACCCACCCGTCTGGGGACAGACCGGTGGGTTATGTCGGACTCCTGCCCCGAGATGGTAGTGGGGTAGACCTACCGACTAAACCTCTTGGCGTCCTCCTCATCCGCTATTGGTGAAGTTGCGAGGTCGGACGAGCACTCTTCCGCAGCTCCACCGCGGGGGTCCGCAACCGGACACGGCTCATTTGGACGGCGCACCCGAACTGCCAAGGTGCGCCCTGCCTCTTAGGATGAAGCGGGCGGTAGAGTCCCCATCTACCGCCCTAGTCCTGTCAGGGGTTCAGGTGGCGGGCGTGCGCCAGCCGCCTGCGTCCTGTTCGTCGGCGACGGAGGGGATGAGACAGGACGTCGTCCTCCCGCTCTCTCTCCGCCGCCTCCTTCTGCGAGATGACATCTTCGCAGAAGCTTGCGGCCAGGTGGACAGATGACCTTAAAAGCAAACAAGAGGTCTCTGGATGCGAAGCGCAGAGGACCGTGTGTGGTGGCGAGCCTTGGGTGAGAGAGTCCTACATCCAGCAATCGAGAGACACTGGATGATCTAAACTCCAGAGAATATATGTAACAAAAGATCAACTTAATTTTGATAGCCCAGTTCTTTTTAAAGTAACGTTAATATTTTTTTTATAAATGCGATAATACGTTCCGTCAAATTATTCCATTTATTAAAAATATTTTGTTCTATTTTGCTTCTTTATCAAAATGGATTTCTCTTGTTAAGACTAATGCCTCACACAGAATTGGAATTTATAGCTTTCAGCGAATAAATCCGTTTTTACATTCGAAAAACGTACTTTGCAAGCTGTAAATCGAAATAGAATTTAAGTGGTTTTTTTATTGTACAATATGTTACCTTTCAAAAGATTATTTTAAAAACTTCCCTGTTCTGTATAAGCGTATGTCATTAATATCTATTCCAACACAGAAAACTTAAAAACCCTTTTTATCGAAAAGGAAATATGTCTTATTTTCGGTAAAAGTCCATATATCGTGGAATAGTGGTTTTATTTCGGTAGTAACATTGTACGACTCGGGTTTCATGAATATTTTAAATAAAACAGCCAAACAATGACCTGACTATCGTTGAGTGTTTCAAGTTATATTCGCGATATTCTTAGACCAAGTTATTTTAAAAGGATAGCTTATCCTCCTCATTAATAAAAACTAAATTAGTTAATGGTACTAAAAAGCATTACATTATCGACTTCGTTAAGTACAAATTCGAAAATATAATATATTTTATTTTATATAATATATTATATTTTATTTAGTCTTCCAACGGTTACGTATTAGTGTGGATTTGAACAATGTGTAAGACACAGGGTAAAGCTTACCTAGTTTTAATTTAACAGTTTAAAGTTGCTTTTAGAAGTGGTATCAGGTAAGTAGGAAGCACACTTCGCTTGGACAGCCTGTCTGGCGGCAGTAACCACCTCCTTACAGAAGACCACCGTGAAATAACAGAACATCTGCTGTTTATTCAATACATTGGTTTCAATACATCTAATTTAACAAAATCCGTATTATATAAGTTTAAAGTTCTTATAAAAAGATTTTAAAATGTCTCGGTGAAAGCCTCTGCAAGTATTAGGTAAGTACTATTTGAATTTATAAGGAAATCTTCGAACACTCGCTTCAAATTCCAGTCTAGACGACTGCTCAGGTTTAATATGACAGCCACAGATTCAGCAGAACAGTAAACAAGGATTTCGTTCAAGAACAGAGACTCCCAAGTACTTAAAGTTAAACATCTGTTCTATTTATAAGTGTTAGGGATAAAATCTATGTAACCAAGTCATGTAAAAGTATTTGTTGAATTGTCTAAACGTACTCTGTTGCACCAATATAATAAAAGACCGATGTGTCTAGGATTCACGGGCAAAATGTGCGAACAAATAAAGTAATATTAAAAAGGTATGTCGTTATTTATTTAATAAGCAAATTATAGCGAATTCTGTTAATAAAACTAAAAACTATTAATTTAGTTTAATGTTAATTTAGTTTTTATATTAAACTGTACAGAATCACATATTGTGAGCGAATTGTCTAACGAAATAATTGATAAAAAAACAAACATGACAACTCGCGGGCTCACGCGAGATAATTGCCCGCAGGTAGTCTAATAACTCAAAAGAACAAATTTATTATAAGCAACAAGCAAAGATTGTTGCTGGTTAATACTAAACTGAATTTAGTTAATTGTTTACTTGAAGATTTTTGTATTTTTTTTTAAATTTACGTTAAGATCATATCATTTTAATATATTTATTATGAAATTTTATATATTATACAGGAAAATCTAAACGATTTTTTTTTATATTTGGTAGGTATGAGAATAGGTCGTAAAGAATTTTTCACCCTCCTACCCCCACCCCTCATTTTTTAATCGCGATTTTAGTATTTTATATGAAGAATATTCAAATAAATTAACCGTTGTTCATTGGCGTAAAGTGACGCGTCATTTCAATTAATGGTTTGAAAATAAAATTTGAGGCGATAGGTGGCGCCACAATCGAGTTACGGAATTATTTTCGAGTTTAGTTTTGAAAAATGGTTACTAATGTAGATGAAGGGTTCTGGCAGGACAACGTCTGCTGGGTCAGTTAGTATTTATTATAAAATTTTGTATATTATACAGGAAAATAATATATTAATGAACTCGAAAATTTCACGAATACGCGAACAAGCAACGCAAGAGCCTATATCTCCTAATGCTTTATCCTATCAAGGTCAGAACGACACTTGCAACCTCGATGGCATTACTTGTTTTAGACGACAGTAACTTTAATATCAAGGGCCTGTTAATGCCTGATTTTACATTAAAATAAATTCGTGAAAACAATTGGTAATTTTCCAAATGATTTAATATATTTAATACATATTAAATCAAGTAGTCTCTCCAACGCTTCTCCACTGTCTTAGGGCTCCCTTGATTAAGGTACGTTGCGTGATACTATACTATTTCTCATAACTCTGTGTACCAATATCGATATTTTTATTGACAACGCCATCGTCTAGCACTTTATTCCTGTCTCTAGATGCTTTCACACGTACGAACAGAAATTATATTATGTAACATATTATAAGTATATCCTAACTAATATTATAAAGGGAAATAAACATAATATTGTACAAGGGAAAGAAGCAATAAACATCATTTATAAATTTAAAACAATGTTTCCTATGCTTACAAATTCAGTAATAAAGTTTATATTCGAAAGTTGGCATAGAATGGATTAAAATTGTGTTATTTCACTTAAAACGACTTAAAACCGTTAAAATAATAAATAACAGATATGTTATATAAGTTTCAATTTGATTTATTCATATTATCGATCACGTCGATGGACGTCACTAAGTGGGCGTTCCCAACAATAAAGTACGACATTATCGTGCATACGTTGTATTGTCATGAAACACGAAACTTCATAGGCGTGGTTTCAAAGATAGCTGTCACAGAGATCGAGCTACATTTTATGAACTATAAGAACAGAATTTCAGGATGGACATAGGCTCGATATTCCACGCGGGCGAAGCCGCGGGGATCAGCTAACCATAAATCGACAATACTAAACACACCAATGGAGAAGACCAACACATCCAAATATTACTATAAAAGTTACTGGATTTCATGCACGTACTCGTGCAAATAATAATAGTTTTTGTTTCATCGAAATCGGGTCAGGATTTCCAAAGTTATAGCGTTGTAGAGTTTCACCCCTTTTTAAAATTTACGTTCATCGCGAACTACTGCGATGACGTCATACACCCACAGTTATTGCCCGATTGCAAGTAATGCGGAGTGTTTATTTTCATAAAATTTGATTGTTGTGGTTTGTAGTTATTATTTTAAGTTTTTGTGTTAGCGACTACTTGAAATATTATTGTTATTAAATAAACATAATGATGGAAGAGGGTTTTGTAAAAGGACAGTTGGATAACCTACCAAAAGTCGACATTTTTATGGTTACGCGATCTTTGTCTGAGAATGGTGATTATGTAGCCGCTGAAATGCGAGGAATAAAACTGAATAAGTAAGTAAATGTCTAATTTCTCATGTATGTTAGTATTTCAATCAAGTTTAAAGGCAACTGTTTGTTTTTTGTCGAGTGTCAAACGGCAGGGGGGACAAACATTTTCTTAGTTTCATTTTTAAATATTGTCTTTTTTATTAGGTAAATACAAAATAAAAAGTTCATTTCATCCTTTATAGCAAATAAATTTAGTCATGTTATTTAGTTTGGGTGTGATCAATGAAAAGTATATATATATATATAATATTGATCGTAGCGTGATGTTGTATAGCCTTCTCGATAAATGGACTATTCAACACAAAAAGAATTTTTCTTCAGAATTCAGATTTCTTCACACAGCTAGTGATGACTTCTATTGTAAAGGTGTTTTGATATAATTTTCAATGACAGACTCTGGAATAAAGTTACAATAATAATTTCTCATCATCCTTCTATAATACGAGGGCGGAGTGATAAGTCTGGTAAATATTAAACAAGGAGTAAAATTAATTAAATTATTATTACTTATTTTTCAAAGTAGTCTCAGTGTAGCTCAATGCACTTCACCCAGCGTTTCTCTAGCTTTTCGATCCCTTCCATAAAATACGACTTAGGCAATCCTTCAAAATAAGCATTGGTTTCGTGCAAGACCTCTTCGTAATAAATCCGCAAAATACTTAGTATTTTGAATCATTTGTGATAAGATTTAACAAAAATGGGTTTGTTTTTTAAAACAAAAAGTCATCGCCAAGGCCAACTCAACCGTAGGAGCGTGTCGAGGCGCGCGCGCTCGTCCCTCGCCACCCCCGAGGACATTGGCCTGTACATTCAACTACAGTTTTAGGTTAAGTGTCTATTTCTTAAAAGAAACACTTTTGAATGTACGTCGAAATGATCTTTACAACAATGAACGTCTTTTCATAACTTTTAACCACTTTTTCCGAATGTTACCGCTTGGTACAGAAAAAAAGGAAACAATTTTCAGGGTGTTTTTACACTGGAGTTGGTACACATAGGCACAATACAATATACAAAAAAAAAAAACAATTAAATTTATAGCGAGACTGCGAGCGCAACGAGTTAAAGTATGAAGGTATGCTATGTAGAGGGAGGGAGTGACGTCACACGTTAGCGCGGTCGCTTACTCGGATTTACCGCGGAAGCCGTCTTTAACGTTTAATATCTTAGTCATTTTTGAAGATAGGAAAAAAATAAAAACAGATTCTTTTTTCTCGAGTTACCTATTTTGTAGATATGCTGGAAAAAAAACGTTGGTCTTCTCCATTGTTTGTCCTATTCTACTAAACACACCACTATTCTGCGGACAGGAGGTGGACCTTTTACACCCAGACTAGAACTTTTCAACTTTGAAAAGTTTATTTCCAAAGTTTACTCTGCTGGGAATTGAACCCGGGACCCGTGGTGTGTAATGACAATTATTATTAAATGGTAAATTATTTTTATTGCATTTTAATTTGCAACGTTTTTAAACGGTGTATATTTCAAGATGTTATACATAATTTGCAGATTATTACTGTTATTTTAACGGACGAGATTTCCGTTATTATAATCTTATAACGTAAAAACTTGTGAATGTGTTTAGACTTTTGTTATTAATTAACACGTGAATTTTGGATGAAATTTATCAAATAAGTAGTATTGTGTTTTATTTTTTAAGTTCAACGAAACCGTAGTCTTAGAAATTTTCTTTTCCTTTATCTGTATCTTGATTATTGGACCACTAGCTGAACTCGGCCACGCTTCGCTGCGGCCCATACGGCGGCGGCGAGAGCATGGGACGCGCGGTACTGGACACTGCTTATATATAATACTATTTATCGTAGCGTGATGTTATATAGCCTATAGCCTTCCTCGATAAATGGACTATTCAAAACAAAAAGACTTTTTCAATTCGAACCAGTAGTTCCTGAGATTAGCGCGTTCAAACAAACAAACAAACTCTTCAGTTTTATAATATTAGTATAAATAAATAAGAGCTTAATTAAATAACAACATAACAACAATACTCAATAACTTATCAATAATACTCTAAACAAAAAGATTAAATACACAGAATATATAGAGAAGGCATTGAGAACATTTTTCTACAAAAATATTGATCCTGATCGCCGCAATCAGGATGATCATGGCGATTTTGTACCACGTGGTTCTAAATGTCACATTACGGATTCGTCTTGCCCGATCTTTGACTCTAAATTAATTGGATTTTTTGTAGAAATTTAGCAATTAATAAATCGGACCCCCACATTAAAACTTATTCATAAAAACGAAGCCAGTTATCCACGGGCAGTTATTCCGCGAAAGCCGAGATTTCATCGGGATCCCTCTATTGTTAGTTTTCAATAGGTCTCGTTAAGGTTCTCAAATGGCCCTCAGCCGAGTTACTCGGCCTATCCCTTTTGTTAGTAAACGAACCTTTGATCGATCTCACAACAATGGGCCAATTTCAATGCTAGTTTGGCCGGCTTATTTCGGAACTAGAGCTTGTCTCCCAGGATTTAGACTTTTTTTTTTTCAATGTACAATATCAAGAGAACATTTTATTGGATTCATGGAGTGAGACAATATTTGATCGTGGAAGAACTATTCATCTGAAAATATATAATTAAGTGAAAAAAAAAACCATTTTTATTGAACATCTGAAGTTAACGTGATCAATTTATAGTTATATGTTTAACTTACAATTAGTATACCTATTAATATTTTATGTTATATATTATAATTTCTCTTGGTTATTTGGAGGACACACACAATTAAAACACAATTGTAAAGGAATGAATTTTATTTTTTTCAATATACGCCTGAATCATATAATGTTATGCATAAACAAAAGTATCTAGTAAGAAAACTTTACCAGTGAGGAAAGAAACGAAAAGTGTTATTAATTTTATTGTCGACTACGGTCTAAATAACAATTACGGTGAGTAAACAGTTTTATATCCATGAGATATTTATTTTAAAACATTGACTTCTGATGACAGATGGTTTTTTTACATAGATTGTGGCACAGATAAGAGAGGCTGTATATGTATGTAGGTTGTATTTTACAAAAAAGTTCATGATGACACTTGAGGAATGACTTCAGTCGTGCGTCGGAGCTTTTGTGTGTGCCAGCTGAATCTGCTTTCAGAACTATTGGAAGTAGGAGAATTGAGGAATGAAAGAGAAGTGATAAGAAAAAATCATTATTTATTATTGTTATTAGGTATTTCAAGTAATTGAAGAAAACTGAACTAATAATAAAATTTGAACACCGGAAAGCGGCACGGCGCGCACTTTTTAATATAGCATTAGAGAATAGAGATCTTATTTACTACACTAAAAGGTTCATAGTCCAATGTTCATGTGAAGTGGCGCGCGACCTCATCCAAATTTAATGGTTCTTTGAATTTATATACACTTGCACAGACTAATTTACATTGGCCTTTTCAAACTGGATCTCCTAACTTAAAATATTTCAACTGTTACTTCAACAGTCAACTATTTCAACACAATTAAGAGTATGAAGGACATTGACAAGTCTGAGCACTTAACCCTCCTAAAAATATATTAAAATTGTTCGCGCCAATTTAGGCGTGGGATAATCGACATTTTCATTAATCTGGACTTTAACGATTTTAAATTAGGACTCGATGAAAGATATATGAGAGGGAGGCAGAGATGTCTTTAATTAGAGGAGAGAGGATATTGTTGTTGCTTCAGATTTATGGCTTGTGATTAGACAATTGTTTCGTATTCTGGCCGAGATTAAGAATGTATCAGTGACGTACCTAAATCAGAATTAAAATAGTCTATAATGAAGTTTATCATATGATAACGTTGTGTGCAGGTTGAGGGGAAGTTCCAAGCTCCAATGCTGAAGATGATAGTGGACAGGTAGGGGTCTAGAACAATTCACCGGCGACGATTCATCGCCACCATTTCTTCACTGGCCGTTTCATCGTCGGCCGATTCATCGCCTGCCATTTCATAGCCGTTTAGTTAATATATCAGCATCAGAATCACTCAAAAAAAAATGTCACACACGTTTCCAGTACAATACTTAAAACACATTTTGTAATAAGCAGTCTACTTGCCAGTCAAAAACCAATACTCCGGGGTACTCGCTTCGCTCACATTTAATTTCATAAAGATTCCAGGACCTGACTTAAATTTGTTTTCAGTACAGATAAGTTTTGTAAGAGACAGTCTTTTTGCCAAAAACAGTCTCCCGTTTATTCCGAAATCACATTATTAAAATAAAACTATGTAATTTGCTAAAATAAAACTAAAATATACATTACATTTTATGAAAATTTCTGACGATAAACATCTGGTAGTAATAGGCATGATGACTGTACTAAAGAATAAATGGTTTTGGAGAAAAATATATGTTGAAAGGAAACTAAAAAATTGCTAATTTTTTTTTTATTAAAATTAAGATTAATAAGATTTTCAATAAAATAGAAGTATAAATAACTGCAATCGGATATGTTAACTGGAACACCAATCAGAGCGAATGATGTCACGCCTAGGTAAGTGTCATCGTGTTGTTTGAATTTTTGTTGTATTTACGCGTTTCAATTGATTTTTGCATCATTTAATTAGTTTATTTTCGTGTTTTTCGATTTCGTTGTCACGCAAATTTTTTGGGAATACATCTTTGTTTCATCCATACTTGTGAGACTGGCCCCATCAAATGATAGCATATAATTTAACATGTCATTTGGCAGCTGAAAGGAGAATAAGTAGTCCATTGACTGATTCATTGGTAACAAGAACGATAACCAAGACCAATGCATAACCTCAATAAATTGCTTATTATATTATCAGACACCACTTATAACTTCATCACATTTAAATGATTTTGTTTGAGATGTTTGAGACCTAATTATAAATCTATACATAAAAAATATTACATCAAAGTGGTCTTCACAAAAATAAATTGACGAATTTGTAACTACGCCTGATGGGTCTCGCCGAGCGAGCTTTAGCCACTTATCTCTCACTATTTTCTTGTTTGGAACATAAACAAACAATTTGTTAGGTGTTGCTATTGATGTGTTTTTGCACAAAGTAACCGCACACCACTTGTAAACTTTGAAATTAATTTTTAAAATAGAAATAAGTAATTCATTGACTTGGCTTTGACAGAATGAAAATCTAATGAGACGTGACGTTACAAACGGACGCCATGACACCTACGAGTATATTCACGCGTAATCTTCTTATATAAAAATGAATCCCCATTTCTCCTGGTTACGGCATCAGGCGTGAACGGGTAGACCGATTTTAATTCGGTTTTCGCTAATGGAAAGAGGGATAAACGGGGAATGTTTTAGGGTATATAAAAATTGCACGCCGGGCGAAGCCGGGGGCGGGCCGCTAGTTCAAAATAAATTTAAAACATTCAATAATTTTTGCTGAAATAATGTTTTTTTCGGATATAGTAGACGTGTATCTACATTATGGAAGGGGATTTCAAAATCTGTTATGCCTATTCTTATGCATTCTACAATACTGTCCAACTGTCCATGATAAACAATAAACCACACGGCTATGAAATGGCCGGCGCTGAAATGGCTTGGCAAAGAATCGGAGGCGATGAATCGTCCCATCCCGGACAGGTTGGACCTATCCCTTCATAATCCCTTTTCCTCCTACTAAGGTCGGCAGTACATTTGCAGCACCTATGGCGTTGCTTGTGTTAATAAGCGACGGCACCCACCTACCATCAAGTGGACTATCAGTTTGTCTGACATAAAATATACAAACTCTGTAAATCAACGCATGTTTATTGAGAACTAGCGACCCGCCCCCGGCTTCGCCCGAGGTGCAATTTTTATACATACAAACATTCCCCGTTTAACCCTCTTTCCATTAGTTAAAACCGAATTAAAATCGGTCTATCCGTTCACGCGTGATGCCGTGACCAAGGGAAATGGGGATTCATTTTTATATATAGAGATAAGTCCAATAACTAATACAAATATTAATAGAAGAACGTTTTCATAATATTCTTCGTCTTATTTCCAAGACGCGAAGGGTTTGATGGAAACGTTTCGATTTTCATTACTTTGTATAATATTTCCAGGGAAAGCGGACTAAATGATTTATGAAGGTTTTTTGTATTCGTACCATTATCTAGTGGTCCGTAGCGGCTACTTTTTCTTTTATTGCGATTTTTTCAATGACTCTGCAATAAGGTGAAAGTAATGTGCGATTTGGTGTAACATCTGAATATCAGTTGAATTTATAGCAACAAAAATTAAAAACATTAAGAGTTAAAGAAAAATAAAGACATTAGAACATTAGACATTAGACAAAATACACTAGACAATGTTCATTGCGACATTATAAATTGCAAGTAAGGCACAAGTCCGATCTTGCATGGAGTATCGCTGTCACCTTTGGGATGGCTCAGCAAAATACCAACTTGCTGCACTCGACTCGGTGGATCGCAGAGCTAGGAGGCTCATTGGCGATGATACACTAATAAGAACTAAGCTGCAGAGCCTGGCACATAGACGCCTGGCATAAGATGTACTTCGGAGAGTGTGCTCGAGAGCTGCATGAGATCATACCGCCTTCCCCTTTCTTCTATCGGACATGCAGACGTACGGCTGGTTACCATCCTCACCTTGTCGAAGTCCCTCTAATTCGGACCAAGCGCTTTAAAACATCTTTTGTGATGCGCACTGCTAAGGATTGAAACTCCCTGCCGGCGTCTGTATTTCCGAGCTCATATAACCCAAATCTTTTCAAGGTTCGAGTGAATAGGCATCTTCTGGGTGTGCTCACTCCATCGTCGGCCTCATCCTTCCTACATGGATAGATGCTGGTCAAGAGCAAACCCATCTTTAATAAAAAAAAAAGTAATAAATCACGGTAAAAATAATAAATATGTTGTAGGTGTAAGTTATCAAAAACTTATCAATAGACTTTCGGTGACCTTTCCTGTTTGACGTCGTTCGAAAAACATTCAAGTGCAGACAAATTATTTGTTATCAGTCTAATGTATAAAATGAATTTATTAACATTATTACACTGTTGATTAAAAAGAAAATATGAGAATTCAAAAAATTTTACTCATAAAATTTCAGTTCCTTATAAAATAATTGGATCAAGTAACACATTATTAAATAAGATACACTTAAGTATATTAAATCGCTAAGGAAGGAGGAATGGATACGTTTAATATATGTAGAGATTATTACGTTACATTAAGAGTGTCTTACGTACTCAATTTGTTACTAAAGCTATTAAGATTTTAATACACTAAAATAGCATACAATAAAACACTTTTGTGCGTATTGGGACATAATCATTCTTATTAAAATATTAGAGACCCAGCATCTGCTTCGCAAGGATCTATTATCTATTCTATTATTCTATTACGTATTCTATTACATATAATAAAATCGTAAACGAGCCGTGTCTGTAAGTATATTAAGTATTTAAAAAAAAAAATTCGTCGCTTGCAATAGAGACAGTGGGCTCCTGGTCAACTGACATGAAGGCTTTTTGTAAGGGCACTGTCGGCACGGCTGGTCGACTCTACAGGGCACTCACTTATGTTTTTGCATTATTGACCGCAGTTATGTAGTGACCGTAGTTAGCTACAGGGTGACTCGTGGTAGGTATATTAAATCCGACTATACGAATGGCGTTCGCTCGCTTACTACATTCGTCGTGTCACTCGAATCAACTATCGAAACTCATACTAGAGCTACAGGGGACAAGGCTGGCACATACTTCTCCCAACGTATCGCCCTAGCGGTACAAAGAGGTAACGCTGCCAGCATAATAGGGTCCATGCCACAGGCGGACCTGTTAGACGGGATTTTCCTTTTATAATCTGTATATTTTTTTTTATATATTTATACACGTACTTATGTTATCGAGGTCAAAAAAATAGTCTTTTTTTTTGGTCTGTGCGTTTGTGCACGCTAATCTCAGAAACGGCTCAACCAACTCGAATGCGGTTTTAACTTATGTATTTTAGCAACATTAATTTTAGCTTCCAGTAACATTAATTCTTGTTTCATTATATTCGTGGTATTCGGTATATAAATACCGAATACCACGCGAACAAAGTTGCGGGCTCAGCTAGTAATAAATAAAACACCTAACATAAATCGCAAAATTAACATTCTGATAAATCGTTTTATCATAAATACCTTTAACTTTTCCTTTCCTGGCACACATTTCAAGCATCACGTATCGATTTAATGTTTAAAGTTACGTCTACATCGTATAGATTCTAGATTACGATCAAAATTTATTACTAACTTGCTTTTGCACGCGAGTTCGCTTATGTTTTCATAATTTCATCACGCTATACGAGTCTTTTTTTAGTTGAATCTTAGAAACCGTTACTATAACATTATTTTATAAATTAATTTAATTGAATTTTGAAAATATGGTGTTCATAACTTTTTACATTGTATAAGTAATTCCATTCATGAGAATACGTTTTGGGATTACAAAGTATCATTTCACCTTAAATGATAATGTCACTTGGATTAAAAACTAAAGAAAGCTTTTTTTTATTTCATTTATTTATTAAACAACGAATAAATACTTAAAATCCAACACTGTCCCTTAAAATTGTACAAAGTTTGACTATTGGATCAAATTTATAATTACATGAATTAAGTCCATACAAGTAATTTAAAATCGTTCTAAGCAATCTAAGTAATATTAAATTAATTTCTTTTTTAACAAAGGTTTGTTACTTAAAATCAAAAGTTATTTTACAATAGAAATGATATCATACGAGTATTGTACCGTTAGATAAATAATAACCACCATATTTATGGTGCACTTCATATAACCAACTACGTCGAAAGATGCCAGACAGATAAATCGCCTAGACAGTCCAACTCCATGTAATATATGAACGTAATAATATTATTTGTGAGAACAAAGAACAATCGATCCGCTTTGTTATCTAATAGCTTTGGTTGCACTGCATTGAAGAATCGGTAATTAAGATGGTTTCAAAGAGACGACCCCCAGGCTATTGTTGGTCCCCAAGCGAACTTATTGGAAATCGGATTCCCCGCCGAACGAATATTTCCAAAATAAGCACCTGATGTTTGCCCCTAATTGGATTTCAAATTAATCAATTTGTTCATGCGTAATAGAATCGGGAAAAGAAAAACACGTTGTTCTAGCGATTTTGATGAGGCAAATTTTATTGAAAATATCGCGCAGAAAAAATTTAAACATTTTAAAACAAAAACTGAAAATATTTATTTACATATTTTAATGAGTGAAACTAATATTATCGATATTGGACTGCTTAACAAATATCTCAGTCTCGTAACTCTTCAATGCTAGGCTTATATATAATAAATATATATATAAGTAATATATTAATAAGTAAATAAATGGAAAAGTATTCTGTCCGAACCCCTGGACTGATTTTGAATAAATAATAACATATACATATGTTATAGGTGTTTAAGAGCGCGTATAAATAGAAATAGCTAATCCTAGATTTGAATTTTATCCAAGTATATAAAGTCTAAATAAGAAAATATTTATATATAGACTAATTCATTATAAATAAAAGTGAAATGTGGACAGAAAACATAATACAATGAAATTTGCTCGATAGAACTATATCACCAAGTTACTTCTCATTTTTAACCTTTTTTGTTTTATTTGCAAAATGACACATATTACAAACCAAATTTTTTTTATCAATAATCCCACTTCACAGATTATCTCTAGGCCTTTGTGGATTAATTTTTCATTTAAAATTACTGTTTACGAGTAATTAATATTTAATACTTTTGGCACTTATAACTTTTTATTCCGCGAAATGCGCTATCTTCCGTCTCATGTCATGCATACATGTGCATTGTTTCACATTATCAGAATCGCTCTACTGAGACGGGAAGACCATGTTTCTGTGCGCATGAATATTTACACGTAAATTTTTTAATAAGACTTGCTTGTGAGTTGATTATTATAAGTGTGTTATGTATAAACTGTATATAAACTGTTTCATATTATTTTAACAAGATTGTGTAAATATATGGCTAATAAAAGGAACTCTGTTGTGGGACATGAGGGTGAAATGAGATTTCTTGTTTCCTTTTACGCCCACTTAAGGCCTAAATAATCATTTCCACCTTTGAAGCATCCACGTTGTCAAATTACTAGAGACTTATAAATAAATAAAAAAACCATTTAAATGCAGTTTTAGCTGGTGTTTCAACTTTATTAAAATACAGATATTGTACTAATTAATCATGGCAATTAATTAATAATATATTAAAAATTTGCAAGCAATAATAAAGAAAGCAAAAAATTCAAAAGCAATAAATAATGTAAGTACCTAGAGTCCCGTATGAATGTTAATGGAATACAGTTCGAAGGTGCCTTAATACGTAAGCAATTTGGTAATTCCAACTTTATCTTAAATTTTAATCGGGAATTCATAAAAAAGTTAATCAAAGTGAACGCGGGCGCAAACTTTAATCGTAACAGACTTCATTATTATGCAGATTGCAGGCATTAGCGTTGAATTCAATTTCTGAAAATTATAAGTTAATAGCGCACAATGCTTTCCGGTCATTGGACTCTAATTACAGTTTGTTCTTTAGTGCACAACTAAGCTGCCTGTTTCGAACTCTCCATTTAATTCATTTATTCAAATGTGTGACCAACAAAATGTTTTTTAAATTATAAGTTTGAGAGACGGTGTCCGTGAAATTATTATTGCGATTGACATGGCCTCAATTAATTGTAAGTTTGAAGGGATTATTAATAAAACTTGTCAAATAATAATGACGAGCCCGTTGAATGAGTGGTTAGGGTGCTTGCTTTAACGCTCTAGGGTTCCCAGGTTCAATTCCGGTAGCGTTAACTTTGAAAAATAAACTTTTTAAATTTTGCTTTGGTCTGGATCAGGAAAGTAGTGGCAGGGCACACTGCGGCAGTAACCACCTCCTTACAGAAGACCGCCATGAAATAACAGCACGTGTGCTGTTGTGTTTCTATGAGTGAGTAAGGGATGCCAGGATTAAGGATACTTGCAAAAGCTTTGGTGTTGCTTGTGTTATAGACGAAGTAGCTACCATAAAGTGGACCGTCAACCTGTCTGACGATCTTATACAGTACAGTAACGATTAGAATCACTTTGTTTAAGAAGAGATGTAGCCTATCCTTGTGTGTTCTACCGGCTGTACAGGTGAGTGTTCGGATGAGTTGTTCCAATTAATGTCTACCTCAAACTTTTACCATCGCACTGCGCGCCATAGATGCGAAGTTCATCCGCATTACTTGGATAAGATGCCGCTGCGCACAACCTATTCCACGAACACGCGAACTTTGGAACAATCTCCCTTCTAAGGTGTTTCCATCTAGCTGCAATATGGGCTTCTTCAAGCGAGCAGTAAATAAATTCCTGCAGGGTCCGCAGCCCACATGTACCCACATGACTTTTTCCAATGAACAACCACCCAGTAGGTATATAAGACACATAAGTTGTTCGGCCGTATTCAGTGCTCTCCTGACGGTCAGGACTGACGTCGGTCTTCCGTAGCTATCGCCATAGAAACCATGCATTCATTCAGAGCAACACCGACCGCGTCCGCATACGCAATACTGACAGAGACGGTCAGTCGAGCGTGTCAGTACTGCGTACGTCAGGTGACTGACGCGCTATACAATGCTTCGGAGCATTCAGTGCGTTGCGGACGCGGGACTCGAACGGACGTAAGCTTGTACAATCATGTCGAATATCGAAAAAATTTTCTTCATAATTTCAAAGTTTTGTAAACAGGGTACTGAATTCTCCTTCAAGTGGTCTGTTAGCAATAATTGGATGCACGTGATATCTTCTTCGTTTTTTTTTTCATTCGTAGTCGCCTCAAATAGTAAAGAGTAATTAAAGAATTTATAAACTGATACATCACGATTGTACTTGTTTGTTCCGTACGATGGTCAGTGGAGCACTGAATGCAAAAAGCTGACTGATGGTCAGTGCGTACAGTCAGTCCTGACTGTCAGGAGAGCACTGAATACGGCCTTAGACATAGGTAATCTAAGATAAAATTTAAAACAATAGGCGGACACGTTATAAATCTTGCTGAAGCCTATCACAACCTTCACCACAATATATACTATTGTAAACCTTAAGATCATCAGCATAAAGGAGTAAGCGACTATTTTTAAAACAAATTTGGGTATATGTATTACAAGTGGTTATATAATTTGCAGAAATACTTAGATCATTGATCGCTATTCTCTTAAAAAACGCATAAATTTGTTGTTCTCCATCATTCTTGCTTTGGTGTAAACTTTAATGTACGAAAAAAATTAATTTTACAATTTGCCGTCAAGTATTTTCCCGTTTAGAAAGTCAACACCTCTCTCTTAGTTCGTTCAAGTTTCTCAGTTCGAAAGGGTTCTCAAGAGTTCAGATTAAGATTTAACACTCAAAATGAAGCCGAAGGCGCCGACTGAACATTTCAACCGACCTCTTTAAATCTGCACGTCTGCAAAACAAACTGAAATTCGCGTTGTTAAAGCTACATTTTGTTAATTAACATTTTGCAGTTATAATTGATTACTCATCAAAAATAACCTGAATAGTGTCGAATTAAAAATATTATTCGCGTAATATTTAAAGCTAACGATCCGCCCCCTTCTTCGCATGGTTGCATTTTTTTTGTATTTTATACAAACCTTCTTCGTTTATTGTTCTTTCCAATAGAGATATATCAAAATCTGTTGGGTGATTTAGAAGAACTTAGCGGAGAAACAGACAGACTATCTTTTAGGGTTCCGTACGTGCGAATAAAAAAACGGAACCCTTATAGGATCACTCGTGTGTCCGTCTGTCCAACCATTCCCCCCCTTATCTCCGAAACTACTGAACCTAAAATTTTGAAAAAAAATACAGAAATTAGTTTTCTACTTATAGATTATAGGAAAACCTATAAGAAGTCCGTGATATTAAAATGCCATGGTAAATCGCTCAATATTGTGCGGATAGGTAACACGTACGGAACCCTCTTCACGCGAGTTCAACTTGCACGTACGGAACCCTAAAAAGTACTGTTCCCCTAAAAAGTACTGCAATAAAGATGTTAGGCGTTATGCTCATATATTTAGTGAGGCGTTATTTTTTTATTTTTCCATGCGGGAAATTTTAAAATTAAAAACTCCTTGAAGGGCATAAAACATGACATATGTATAGAGGTGTGGGAACTTGCATCACTAATACGCTAATTTTCGGCTGCATTTGATTTTTGCTTGCTTTGCTAATTTTCACCCACTGAAACTTTTCTCATTAATCCTTCTGTTACGTCCTGCAGCATAACTAAGAAACTCCACAGAAAATTGATAGGAACGAGACAAGATGGAAATTTGGTTGGGAAGCAGCGCGTCTTGTTCACGAGAGCCGTCTAGTAAATGAAATCTTGCATTATTTGCATTTTGACGCTCTCGAGACGAGTGATATTTTGTTGGTAATATGTAAACCGTATACATTTCTATGCTAAAGTGTATAATGCTACATAGGTATACAGTAGCTCAAAAAATATATATTGAACTAGTTTGCCCGCGTGGAATTCATATTGTTTCTCGGTGTCAGTAAAAATCAATAGGGAATATGCACATATTTTTTAAATATTTATTATAGGATAGGTTATAGGATTTTTATAGGATATAACCGTAAAAAAATATGCAGCGCCGAACAACTATAATTTTGTAACAAAAAAAATTAACTTAAAAATTAACTAACAAATTAAAATTAACTAACGGGCACTTTAAACACCCGCCCTTTTGGCGCGCTTGTCGTGACGTCATGTTGAAATTTCATAGACTGTTGACGCATGTTGAAATTTCATAGACTTTGACGTCACATTCGATCTAACAAATGGGGTTGCGTTTCAAGTATTTTTTATTATTTTCTAATAATTATTTTCTAAACGAAAAAAAATAACATTAAAAATATTGACATATACATAATTTTAATGCAATAATGTTTATTACAAAAATATTTAAACCTTTTTTTGAATTTGAATTTTTTGAATTTTTGATTTTTGAATAGAATAGGTAATAGGGGATTACCTACTTCGCTATCGTAGCGTCCGCGTCTTGACTTTGCACTGTCTCTGTAGATTCATGGCGCGGTCGCGCTTTATATCGTATTATCTTTTTAACCAATCTTTTTAAACTTGCTGATTTTGATAAGGAAATCTAATTTTGTTGATAATATGGCCAATGAACATCACCTATTTGATTTTTTTTTTATACAAAAAGTAGCTTTGTGATATAAAAGTTGCACATAATATGCTGTCGCTGACTTTTTTGTAGGCTATACATATAATGAAATCGTAAACGAGCCGTGTCTGTTACATTAAATATTAAAAAAAAAATTAACACGTTGTATTTATGTTATCGAGGTCAAAAAATAGTTTTTTACAATTTTTGTCTATATGTTTGTCTGTGCGTTTGTGCACGCTAATCTCAAGACCGGCTTAATCGATTTTAATGCGGTTTTCACTGGTGTATTGTAGAAGCTTCCCGTAACATTTTAGTGTTTCTTTCATTCCAATCAGTGTACAAACAAGTTACGTGCTATTTAATTCCGAATACCTCGCGTACAAAGTCGCGGGCGAAGTGTAAAAAGTCAATAGTACATCTCTCACCGCGTTCCAAAGAAACATTTTCGTTTGACCGTTTTTTCGGTTTAGTAGTCATTTCGCACGATTTTATTTCGTACGAAATGTGCGAAACGCAAACTTTAAATATAAATATATTTTTAGTTATAAATAGTCGTGCGACACGACACCTTCAAAAAATCGCGACTTATTTTGCAAATTCGATTACCACTAAAATGCCCTTTCATTCTACGGGATAAGCCTATGTCCATCCTGAAATTCTATTCTAACTATTGATGAAATGATTTTTAAATCGGATGAGTAGTTTCGAAGATTACCCCCTACTTACAAACAAACAAACAAACTGTAGGTACCTCTTTATATTAGTATAGATATCCATACTAATATAGAGTAATATAGTATAGATAGGAAAAAGCGTGAAATGATTTTCCCATTAACTTTTAAACCGTTTTTTTTTTTTCTTTTAAATAAACGTAGTGGGAGGGCACACTGCCTCAGGCAGTCATAAACTAGGCAGGCCAACTGGCAGTAACTGCCCTTTTATAGAAAACCACTGTACAATAACTGCGTGTGAGCTGTTGTGTTACCGTGAGTGAATAATTGTTGCTAAAACCGGGCTTATTTCTTATCTCTTATCTTTATCCTATGAATGTCGGCAGCGCACTTACAATCCTGGCTTTGCTTGTGAGGCAACCATAACGCCTATTATTAAATGGATTGTCAGCCTGCCGGCAAACCTAAAATACCTATAGTTAAAAATAATAAAATAACAAAAAACGTCTGAAAATGTGTCTATTAAAAATGTTGTAATGGTACCTGATATTATTAACGTCAACTGAAAGCAATACTTTTTGAACGACAGCACCCCAAACGTTTCGTGATGAGATGAAGCCATAAGGCATTGACAATGAATGGGAGATTGTGTTCAATATATATTACTGGTTTGATACGAGGGGAAGTAAAAGAATTGTGACAGTATTTATTTAAAAAAAAATATCGTGTATTCTTAAAATTATTTTTGTTTAGTAATAATAAAATAAGAGAGGGTGGTAAAAATAAACACATCTTTAATTCATTGCGTGAATTCAATGGATAGGTAGGCGATTCAATAAATAGGCGACATATTATAGGTTAGGTTGCCATATCCCGTATATACGGGACTATCACCGTTCACCATCCCGTCCCGTATTGTTACATGTTCTATATTTGCCCGGAATTTCGAGAAAATAATACGGAAAGAAGTGAATACTGCGGGCGCCCGCCCGTCCGGCGGCGGAGTGCGGGGGCGCTCGCATGAGAGGTGAAGCCAGTGGAAGGTAAGGTGGCTTTTGATAGCTACTGGGTTGAAATCAGAGGTTATCTGTTAGAAAAAAAAAACATAGTATGTCTCTCACTATATACACAGCGTGCTATGTATAGTGTAAGTGAAAAGCTGCGTGTCGGCGTTGAATGTGTTATGAGTTTTGGGCATTGGAAGAGAAAACGTCCCGTATTGGTTTTTAGAGTTATGGCAACCGTAATTATAAGCATCCTTCACTGCTATTTAAAACTATAAAATTTATTGAAAATAATTTATACAAAATGTTAAAACAATCTTTGTTTTTTATGTGTTGCAGGCTAACTTTACTTTCAATCTATATTAGCAATAAAGTTGAAGAATTTATTATTATTTTTGTAAATGAAACAGAAACAAATCTGGGAACAAGTTTGAAAGTAAAATCGATTCAGGCTCGTAGGATTTCGTTATCAATTTAATTAAAAAGAGAACGTTAAAAATCTCGTATGTAACTTAATATTTGAACGGCTGAATCAACAAAAAATAACTAAACTCGCATCAATTTAGTGGTAGATACAAGGGGTTAATAAATTAATTATATAATAATGAATAATGCAAAGAAAAAGAAATATCAGCGAAGTCAGTCGTCTCTAAATCTGTTTAAACTCTACATAAAACCCGCTTAAAACGGACTCTGTGCAGACAGATAACAACGTATGTCCAGCGCTATGAAGGCCGGGCAGGACATAAATGCGAACGCATTAGCAAACTAGATTGTTCTGAGCCAAGTTCCGAATCCCGCCGGAGGCAAATTCAATAGAACCCTAATTTTCCAGCCCCTACCCTACGCACAATAGACTGTACAAGACTCTTTGGATCCGAGCACAGTTCTGACACACATGCACAGATTAGATTGCATATTAAGAGCGCGTATAAATAGAAATAGCTAATTTGAATTTTATCTAAGTATATGAAGTCTAAATAAGAAAACATTATACAATGAAATTTTCTCGATAGAACAAAATCACCAAGTTACCTGTAATTTTTATCGTTTTTTGTTTTGTTTTCAAAATGACACATATTACAGACCTAAAAAATTATCAGTAACCTCACTTCACAGATTATCTAGGACTTTCAGGATTAATTTTTCATTTGACATTATAGTTTACGAGTAATTAATATTTAATACTTTTGGCACTTATAACATTTTTATTCCGCGAAATGCGTGATCAGTCACAATCGCTCCACTGAGACGGGAAGACTATGTTTCTATGCGCAAGAATATTTAGACGTAATTTTTTTAAGGTGGAGACAAACGCTAAATACTAAAAATATCCATTGTTTAATGAAGATGTTACAAGAAATAAATAAGACAATTGCTTTGAAAATTGTGAATGTTAAGAACCAATTGTATTAATTAGAATTTTCGTTAAAGTAATAGAAACTCCACAGGAAAAAGATAGAACACAAGAAGAATTTGACTTTTATTGAAAATTCTCTCGAAAACGGCTTATTGCGCGCATATCAATCCTGTACCTATTAATAAGATGTCAGTTTAAAAAATTGTATTAATATTTTTCTTTTGCCTATTGTTCTAATGGTAAAAACAAAATAACACCATTTCTAGGCCTGTTGAATTGTCTCCGCCGCCAGCGAGTTCTATTGTAAATGTCATTTGCCTAAGTGAAGCCCTTAATAAGACTTATTTGAGAGTAGATTATTATAAGTATGTTGTGTATATACTATTTATAAATTGTTTCATATTATTTTAACAAGATCGTGTAAATATATGGCTAATAAAAGGAACTCTGTTGTGTTTGTATCGTGTCTATTCAATTATGGGGCTACGCGAGTGAAATTAGAATTATTTTTTGCTTTGTTCGCCCCCTCAATATAGTTTGTGAGATTTCTTATCAAACAATCAACCTTCAATGTTTCTGAGATTATGTTTCTTTAGATAAGTATGAAAGTACGATTTTACCAATAGGACCAGTCACAAGCAGCCTGGATCCACCGTCGACCCTCCGCGGCCCATAACCCACATATCTTTATTAAATTATATAATATGAACAATACTAAACCTACACAATTATTATGACAATATATGTACATAATGTATTGCTGACGACAAATAATAACTCAACAGACGTGCTTCGCGAATTTTCGGGCGCCATGTGTGAGAGGGATTTTTTCAACAGTGGGTTGTGCAAAAAAGTTAAAACATTTTTCACGATGCTGTCGACACGTTTCACGGCAACGATATTACAGTCGACAGATTGGTTTTTAATAGAAAACTATTACAGCGCTTTGACAAGGCACACATGCGGGATATTGGTAAGAAGTTAGAGGTACTGGTAAAGAAACATCTGAGACTTGCGTTTAACTCATTTGCGTTTACGAGAATTAATTACTAAATTAGGTAAGTATTATACAAAGATTAATAACAATGTTTTTATACCAATGATTTCTTCAATTCCCAGTAATTCATAGTCTTCTATATCTATATATATAAAAATGAATCTCTATTTCCCTTGGTCACGGCATCACGCGTAAACGGGTAGACCGATTTAAATTCCGTTTTCACTAATGGAAAGAGGGATAAACGGATAATGTTCCTATATATAAAAATTGCACGCCGGGCGAAGCCGGGGGCGGGTCGCTAGTAATATTATAAATGTGAAAGTAACTCTGTCTGTCTGTTATCTTTTTTTCACGCCCAAACAGCTGAACCGATTATCATGAAATTTTGCATACACGTTCATCCAGAAAAAAAATACTGTTCCTGAGGGATCATCTAACGCCTTCCAAAGCTATAACTGCAATAAAGATGTTGGGCAATGTAAATAATATCTATATATCTATATGAGCAAATATAATAATATAATATAATAATATCTTTATATCTATCTAAATATCTATATGAGCAATGTAACGACATTGCTCATATAGATATTTAGTCAGGTCTTATTTTTTTATTTTTCAAAGCGGGCGAAGCCGCTAGTTATTGTATAATATTAATTTATAAATACAAAAGCGAGTTCGTTTGTTTGTTACGCTTTCACATCTTAATTACTCAATCGAATATCATGAAATTGTGCATACACGTTGTTAGGGACACATAAAAGGACACAGGGTACCTTTCATATAGAAAAAAAGGACTGTACCCGAGGGATTATCTAAAAAAATAATATTTCAAAGATCAACGTCTATAATATTTCATATGTTTATACATATGAGCAATAATGATTGAATAAAATATCTTATAGTCCAGTCAAATTACGGCTGAAACTGGGTTTATTAAACAAAAAATTATGTAGTTTAGGGATTATTAGGGATCGATAGGGGGTGCATTCTAAACGTAAATTCCAATTTGAGGGGTTCTCCGAAGGTCAGCTGTACCTCATTTCGCTAAAAACGCGTTTAATTCCATATCTCGAAAACGGTTATTGTTAGGCAAAAAATTGTAGAGACATTTTCCCTTCTAGATTAAATTTACTAACTTTTTTATCTGAAACTTTTTTTGTAGCATCGATATTTTTCAACTTATTACTTCCGAAAGGCAAAAATGTGTCTTTTTTTTCTCACTATTTTTCATTTTTCGTCATTTCCTCCCCAACCGTTCAATTTTATGAAATTTTCCTGATTATCAAAGTTGTAGATCTTTTAATTACGAACAACTTTTCTCTAAAACTTTTTTCTCTACTACCGGTAAAGTAAGGTATAACTCTGAAGGCATACTAGTAGCCTTATAGCATCAAAATAAAATTATTCGGTTTTTTGTACATATAGATACCGCATCTGACTTTATACACTCGTACTGTCTTGGTTTCTTATCAATTAAAATTTCTCATTATCAAATGATATTGTATTAAATTATTCTTAATTTAATGATTTTACATATTTTTAAGAAGTTATTTAGTATCACCTAATGTATATTTAATTACACATTTATGATACATTAGTATACACATTTATTATATAGGTACAGAAGCAACAGTATCGAGGTGAAGGTATGTAATGTAGGGATTTTGCTAGGGGATCCTAGTGGACTTATTCAAGAAGTGAATAACCTTTGTAATTGACGTTTACTGAATTGTATTGTATGCATAAGAAATAGTGAATAATATCCAATAAAGTTTATATACAAATACTGACATAACAACATTGTGAAGGTGGTCTTCTAACTAATTTGCACTATTCAAAACTAAACAAATACATAACGAATTTAAAATTTACTCGATTTCAAAGAACAAAAGAATACAAAATAAAAGAAAAAAAAAACAGAAAGAACCCGTTGAATGAGTGGTTATTAACGCTCTGTTCTAGGTTTCCCGGGTTCGATTCCCGGCAGGGTCAACTTTGAAAAGTGAACTTTTCAAATTTGACTCTGGTCTGGATCTGGAGTAGTGGCAGGGCACACTGCGTTTCGCAGTCATTTGTGCCGCCCGTCTAGTGGCAGTAACCACCCCCTTACAGAAGACCACCGTGAAATAATAGCACATGTGCTGTTGTGTTTCGGCGAGTGAGTAAGGGATGCCAGAACACATTTTCTCATCCAATCCCTTGTCCTTAATCCTACTGTTGTCGGCAGCACACTTGCAGCTGCTGTGGCGTTGCTTATGTTATAGACGACTGTAGCCACCTGTCATTAATTGAACCGTCAGCCTGTCTGCCAATCTTAACATAAAAAAGAGTATGTTATTTACAAAAAAAATCAGTAATAACTGGAGATCATATTTTATTCAGAATTTTCATGTTTAATCTAGATATTGACATGAAAAACAAAACAGAGTTGCATCCACAAACATTTTCACATTTATTTGTCAAACGATATGAGAGCGGAAAATTGAAATTCAGCTTAGGTACATCAATCGTCCGAAAATAGGAGATTTGATGTCAATTTGCGTATTTTTTTTCGACATGGTGAATGCAGCGAGTATGTACGTGATGCCGATTCCAATCACTCCACATCTCGCCTATTTTTATATGGGGCGGCCCTCAACAAACTGCATTTTAATCTGGTGCACTCAGCCCAATTGGCGAGCCTTATCAAGAGTTTGTGTTTTAAAGCTTTAATGATACAACAAATTATGATATATAACAATGTGGACATATGCAAGTACCTAAGAGAAGAATTAGAAGAAATGGGGCTACTGAGGCCAAATACTGTCGCACAAGAAATATCAAAAGCGAATATAAATTTTTATTTATTCACTTAAGAAAACCTTATTCGCTAAATACAATTATTCAAAAACTAAATCCTAAAGTACCTCACTGCAGGCTCCAAAACTATTTTAAAAATAAAGTAGGTTCTTAAAATAAAATTTAAAACTAGATATAACGCATGTCATGATGGAGAAGCAAAAAAAGGATTGGGATCTTGTTGGTTTATAGTGTTCTGTAATTGGGAATTGGGAGATAGAAGTCGAATAACGGGAAAAAAATATAAAAAATAATAATATAAATATATAAAAAGTAGAAATTGATAACATGGCAAATAAAAGAAGCATAAATACTTCGATCAAGGACTCTTTCATTTAATTGAGAAAAACGATTCCGATACATTGATCCCAGGTAAGAGAGGTGGGGTAAAGAGGCCTCTGGTGCCGTAGGGAAAATGCAATACCCTATTTGTTTGTTCATCTTAATATGCAATACAGAAGAAATTCGTATACTACGTCTCACTTTCATAAATTGGTCGGCCATTAGAACTTTAACCAAATTATTAAGTTCAGATCCAGATAACAATATAGAAACAGTTTCCTATAAAAAAGTCCCAGTTATAATAGTGTGCTAAGGGACTTTTTTATATCATATTATAAAATAAATATGATATAAATTATATTATTTGTTGATCCATGAATGATAACAAATAATATTGTTGCAAGAAAGGAGGTAATTGATTCATTTGCGAAGTAGACGAAGTGACATTCGATGAATGAAAGGGACATAATTTCTGAATAATCTCTAAGCACAATTAAATTGGAACATTAAAGTATCAAATATTATCCCACAGTAACCCATTTATACTACATCATTTAAAAATAAAAATATATAGATATTTTTTCCAAATTATATATATAAAACTTGCCACGCGCTCTCGCCTATGCACGGATGTAATTTTTTTTCTGCAAATTATATATTATATATAATTGAAAATAAATTTTATATACAATGTCACAGAAAAACTGTATTTCAAGCAATCCAAACTAATATTATAAATGTGAAAGTAACTCTGTGTCTGTTTGTTACCTTTTCACGCCTAAATCACGTAACCGATAATTGTGAAATTTTTCAAACACGTTTTCAGGGATGCAGGAAAGGACATAGGATACCTTTCATCCAGAAAAAACGGGACAATTGCGAGTTGAATTCGCGTGAAGAGGGTTCCATATGATGTTACCTATCCACACAATATTGAGTGATTTACCATGTTATTTTAGTATCATGGACCTTATAGATTTTCCTATAATCTATAAGTAGAAAACTAATTTCTGTTTTTTTTTTTTTTTTTCAAAATTTTAGGTTCAGTAGTTTCAGAGATAAGGGAGGGGGGGGGGAATGGTCGGACAGACGGACACACGAGTGATCCTATAAGGGTTCCGTTTTTTATTCGGACGTACGGAACCCTAAAAACCGTATCAATTGGATTGGGCGGTTTAGAATAAGTTAACGGAGAAACAGAGAGAAGTTTAATGTTGATAATTTCAACAATAAACTTTTTTATCAATTTTAATTTTGAAATTATCAGAAAGCCTTAATTTTTTTAAGGTAAGACGAATAAGGATTTCATGAATAACAAATTTTAACGTATGATACTAAATATTTTTTTAAAGAAATATGAATATATTAGCTTAAAATTAACTAATGCATTAGTACTGATAGATTTATTGGAGTAAATCAATTCAGACATCAAATGACTGGACAAGGAGAATCGACTAAAGTGATTGATGAACTAACATGACCAAACAGTATTGAGCGCTATTCATTTAGTTACTACCCACGAACCATAAAAAGTGTATTTTATGTGGAAAGTAATAAAATACAATTTTGTTTAATATTTGACTTATTAGACTGTTGGACATTCAGAGTCATAAATTTAGCAGCCAGTCAGGAAGTACTACTACCCCTGTTCTCGAAGACCGTGGAATAATAGTTCATGTGCTGTTGTTTTTTAATGTTAAGGTAGGCAGACAGGCTGATGGTTCACTTGATGGTAAGTGGCTACCGTCGTCGCCTATAACACAAGCAACGCCACAGGTGCTGCAAGTGCGCTGCCTACTGTAATCTACTTTAGTATTGAAGATAAGAGATTGGTAGGGAAATGGCATCCCTTACTCACTCACCGAAACACAACGGCACACGTGCTGTTATTTCACAGTGGTTGTCTGTAAGGGGGTGGTTACTGCCGCCAGACGGGCTGCCCAAATATTTCCAGCCTATACTTTTGGTTTGTACTTGTAAGGTTACATTTAAAATGTGGATTTGTACTTTTATTATTGTCTTAATATGAAATTTGAAAATAAAAATCCAATTTTTAAAAAAGAAAGGTTTATCTTGTGAAACTTTTGCTGTAAGTAAGTACCCCAATTTAGGTTGATTATTATGGTCAAGTGAACCACATATTACAGCGATGGAATTAAGTGTATATTCCATTGGCTCATGTTACTTATTTTTTTTATTACTAACTTCACTCACTTAATATTCCTTAAAGATAATCGTCTGGTAATCAATTTGAAATATGAAATATAAATTTTATTACGAAATTTCCAGGCAAAATATATTTCAAGCATCATATTATAATCAAGGGGTATATTTTAATTAAATTTATTCTTCCTCTAGATTGTAATTCTTTGGGGATGTTGATTTTATTGAAATAAAAGAATAATTTTGCCGCGAAACGGTAGTTTCCATAAAAGAATAACTAAAAAACACAATATTTTTGTTTATTTTTAAGGAATTTAATAATCAAAAAGTAATTAAATCACTCTCAAGTCACGTGACAACGAACACCAATCAAAGTGCATGACGTCAATTGTTCTCAAACATCACCGCTGTCATACTTTAAATCGCCTTGACAGGGCCCTAATTCACTAACGCCACCTAGCGATTCCTTACTTCGAACCACGTCAATTCCTCAAATTGTTACGATATCTGCTAAAAAGTTATTCTCTTGCATATAATAGTATATAAATGCCATGACAAGACATTGACGTTTTTTTGACAAGGTAGGATAAAATCTTAATTGCTATACAGAATTATGGCCCAGTTTAAAAGTGTTGGGAACAAGTGACGTCACAACGGTCACGTGATAAGTGTTAGCGTTTTGGAGCGAAATTTGAATTTAAAATAGACAATTAAAGTGTTAGTTGTATTAAAAAATACCTTTACATTAAATATTTTGGGATATATTAGGTACTTTGCTAAAAGTAGTCAACATCTCTATTACTGTGGTCGACAATATATAGCAGGTTACAAAATATGATACAAATTATTATATGTAATCGAGGAAACAATGCATTGAAAATAACTAAAACCATTGTGTATTCAGTATCCTACGTGTGAGCCCATTGGAATCACAAGAGCGCAGTGAAATTGGATTAAGCTTTCCATTGTTGTGAGACGATAAATTTTCTATTCTGCTCCACTAAGCTTCGTATCGCACTGTTTTGAACACTGAACACTGAACGGCGGAGTTACTATTCTCAGTGTGATATTTTCTACATGTCGCTAACTAACTTCACTTATGAAACAGTATACTCCACCAGTACACCAGTACACCATTACTTTAGTGTAATCAAAAGATACGTAATGTTAAAAAAATCATAGTATTATTAAATGATAAAATAATTTTTAACTCACCAATGCCGCAATGTCTGCCTGAAACGTGGCCTCTCACAACAGGGACTGATCGATAAGTTTAAAGTCGCTCAGCGAGCTATGATCGGAGTTTCTTTGGTGGATAGGACAGAAATTCTGAAATTCGCCGAAGAAACAAGGTTGTCGACGTAGCCAAGAGAATTAACTAGTTGAAGTGTCAGTGAGTCGGTCTGTCGCAGAGCGGATAATCGATTGGTAGTAGGGTTCTCGCAAGAAGGCCACAAATTGGAAAACGCAGAGTGGGACGACCTGAAAGGCTTCGTGGGAAGTGAAGCGGTTTGATTTAAAGGATAGAAGACCGTGCGTGGTGGCGAACCTTTAGAGAGGCCTACATCAAGCACTGGAGAGGCTCCTGATGATGAAGGCTATTTAAATATCGAAAACAAAATTTTGAACATATTTTTTTTTTTTAATTTTCTTACATATCATTTACTCCACAATAAAACCGACGAGAATATTTCGTACGAATATTTAGTTAAGTAAATTTTGTATCCCCTGTCTGTTTGCAATTTTAAATAGAAAAAGAAATTACCCTAGGCCCTAGGGTACCATGAAACAAAATGCACACATATTATTATATTCACAATAAATCCAAGTATACGAAATTTACTATTTTTAGTAGATAATAGCTGACTGAATATTTCTAAATGTTCTTATTATTTCATAATACTTAGTTAGGTTATATTTCCATACGTTGAAACTATTATGAAAAGTAGTTGTCCAGTTGTCCTACGAGACCTCCTCAATGGCTTTGTGGAACGCATAGCTGCTTCCAGGCTAGTAAATTAAATTTTAATTTTTAAAATTAAAAAGCGCAAGGATACATTGACATCAGTAATTGGCATAAGTACATTGGCGTTCAAAAGTACATCATCGTTTACTTATCATTGCTGTATGCCCTGTAGTAATTTCGTAAGGACCGTAAAACTTCTTCTACTAAAGTATTTAATAGTAAAGAATATGTGTTTTAATTAAAACTTTTTTAAGAAAGGACCTCAAGGCAATTGTGGTCTTTACAAAATTTTATGATAAAACCCCTTTACAAAATTGGTGGCTAAAAAAACAAGTTGATCGTATAGGCGCCTGACAAATTTCTAAAGATTAATGTTAAAATTTTGGCACTAGCATTTAACATGAAACTATACTGTTATTATTGATATGTCAGTTATTATGTAAATTCTTCATGAACCAATTAAGAGTGACCGGTTGCTCAATTAAGGCCTAAAGTAGCAAAAATAAAAACCCCACAGAAACGTGTTTCACAGTTTAAATATCACGGTCACATTGTCACTGAATGTATTTTAAAAGATGAGCGAGATATCGAAAGAGATAGCAGGACGTTGTCAGTTATTGCCTCTAACTATATTTAGATATATACCTATATATGTCTATGTAGAAATGCACGATGTACCATAAGCGTCAAACATGAGCTCTGAAGCATACTCCCAGAGCATACGTGTGCACTACGGACTGTAATACATAGAAGGCTTACCATAACTTACACCATCATGGTGTAAGTCAATAATATCATGGAAGGGCCCAATATATTAACACCTTCAGTTTTCTATTGAAACTTCCGTGCTTCTGCAGTGCATTTGCAATGATTCTATGCAATCATGCGAAAAAGAAGTGCATCCATTGTGTGCAGATTGCGGGAGAGCTCCAACGAAATCCTGAAGATGATAGCGGACAGGATAACGCGGCGGTCCTTTACGTAGGCATATAAGATGAATTAGTTGAGTTTATTATTTAATTTTAAATGCAATTAACTTGTTAAAAGTAAATTGTTGTTATTATAGTAAATACTGCATCAAAATTAATAGATACTATTTTGAATTGAACGATTTAATGCTTGTGAAGGTGTTTTGCACCGTGAAAGGTGTTTTGTTTCATCGGGGGATCTATTTATTTTTGGTAGCAGTGTAGTCCGTGAGTTGTGAATAAACCATGAGTTGTTTTCAATTTAGCGTAAAAGCGTTCCGTCATAAAAGCCGGAATGGTCAAATAATTAACATTTATTAATGTATGAAAGTAGTATATATGCATTATGCGGAGTATGTATGCAGCATTAGCTACGTTTTGATGTCTGACTGATATAAATATTTGAAATCGATTACTCTTTAATATGTTTACTTAGTTCAGTAATACTGTCCCTAAAATATCCAATTTAAATTGTTTTTAGATAGTAAATCAAACACAATCAAAGTAAATAAATGTACCAACCGATTTAATTTCGGTTTAGCTACTTGCAGCAAGCGGAATTCGTATATTCATTATCTCACATAAGATGTCTATATCTATCTATACATATTAATTATAATAAAATCGTAAACTAGCCGTGTCTGTACCTACATAAAAAAATTTTCAAAGAAACAATTTTATACACGATGTTACTTATATTACCAAGGTCAAAAAAAATTGTTTTTACACTTTTTGTTTGTTTATCTGTGCGTTTGTGCACGCTTATCTTTTGAATGCGGTTTTCATTGATGTTTTGCAGCAAGCTTCCCGTAACATTTTAGTGTTTGTTTTATCCTAATCGGTTTATTAAAAAAAAAGTTACGCGCTATACCGTATACCACACGTACGAAGTTACGGGCGCAGCTAGTCTAAAATAAAATTGTACAGAGAATATTACTCATATGTTCTCTCAGGTGTTATATTTTTCACGCGGACGAAGTCGCGGGTACAAACTACTCATATATAAGTAGATAGATGAAAACTTAAATCGATTTTTCGTTTTACAAATCTTTGTAAGTAAATGTAATACCAGGATAATTATTATCTATAATAATCTACATCAAAGAAAATATTTCCGTAAATATTTACAAAAATATACGTGAAAGTAATTAAAGATATCTTCCCGTTGGTACTTTGATATTTTATCCGGAAGGAATGCGTTGGTCGTCTTTCAAAATTAATATCCGGTTGAAGTAAATTAAAAACGATGTTACGTATCATGACCTCCCAAACTTTTTTGGATATCAAACGTGGAAGATTTTACAAGCAAATATAGGGAAGACATATGTGTTTTAATGAATAGGGCATTATAATTTGTTAGAGAAAGGTTATTCCGGGAAGTAAGAAATCAAGTACAAGGGCGTTCGATATTTAAAACTATTTATTTTTCTAGTGTTTATTGTGTTTTGAAGTTATAAATAAATAATTATTGATTGATTCATTCATTATTAATTGATGGATATAAATATATTTTGATAAAAATAAACAAATAGAAAAATATCGTTAAAATTAAGCTCAGGTACTAGTCGGTCAATTACAATATCGATGTTTTCATATATGTATACGAAAACATATATATTACACTAATGAAAACAGCCAGTTTTAAAATCTGTTACAAGACATAAAAATCGGACCCTATCGCGATCACAGGACAATGCTCGTGTAAGACAATCTACCGAAAAAACAAAGTTAAAGATTATCTCACGCATAGCACTGTTGGGAAAATATATAAGTAAACCATAACACTGTCTTTATAGAGTTGTGATCCAGCTTAGCTTTCAAGCGCCTTGTCTAAGTCAAGTGCTACTACTAGCGGCCCGCTCCGGCTCGCACAGGTGCAATTTATTTCTACAAAACTATAAAGAGGCAAAGTTTATTAATTTTGTTGAATCTTTGTATTGTTACCAACCTATTTTCCCTCACAGAGGATGGTGAGTGATAACAATAAAAATAGATATAAAAAAATAAAATAAAAAGAAATGCTAAAGGCGTTATACAATTTATTGAATTGAAAAAAAAAAAAAAAAAACTATTACAAATTAGGTCAAATTACAAATAATAAAAAAAAAAGAAATTTACTTTATAAAAAGGAACTTCTAGGTGTGTCCTTTCTGGACACAATTGAAACACGTTGAACCAACGTCTCAGACGCCATCCTAGCTTTTAAATATTCGGCGGTCTCCGTGAATTGAATAGAAATGAGGTACGGTAGACGGCAAAAAAAAATACCATCAGGTAATGCTTAAGCCCCATCCTGTCCACTCGTCTACCGTCCTAAACCTAAACACGCCGCGGCCCCTTAAGTGAATCGGTTCACACTTTTGCAAATATAATACTAAAAAGAAAACAATCTTATACTTAAAAGGTATACCAGGTAGGTAGGTTTGTCTTTTTGGGCATTGATTTTGAAGTAGCAAGATATAAAAGAAAAACTAAACACATCACTAATTTTGGCCAAACACATATGGCGGTGCCATGAAATAAGCAAAACAATTTAATAAATTTCGTTCATACAATAGGAAAACACTTGCCGGGTATAAAATTTAGGCCAATGACAATTGGCAAAAACAATCACGTCTTGTTTCAGCGGCTGCCCTCTCCGGAAAAGAAAAAGCACCGCAACTTGCTCGCCGACTTCGCCTTGCGTCCCCATACCGCACAGTCCTCTCTACACACTCCATTGGTTATCTAACTTTTAATATCTAACTCCTAACGATTTGGACATAGCAAAAAGTCGCAGAAAATATTAATGTAACAGTATGTAGGGGGTAATCTTCGAAACTACTGAACTGATTTAAAAAAATCTTTCATCACTAGTTACAATAGAATTTCAGCTATATATTATCCCATAAAATGAAAAGTGCTAACTGAATTTGCAAAGCAAGTCGACGAAAAAACGGTCGAACGAAAACGTTTTTTTCGAACGCTGCTTGAACGGTGAGAGATAATGATTGATTTCTATAGATCATAGATTTCTATATTCTATAGATTTCAGTCGGGGAGGGGCGTGGCTACCATCGATAGGGTGGGACGTTCGAGACTTTCGGCCGGCGCGAACACTTTTTTCAGAACGTTCCATTGTTAGTCGTAACAATATAATAGATTTTTAACAGTTACACTAACAAAGTGAATACCAGCACGTCTTAAACAAGATACAAGTTAAGTTAGATATTAAGTGCCACACAATTATAGGTGCAAACGACTCGCTAGCCAGATCTAAAAAGTGCATATAGGCAATATCATCCATCGTCTTGTAATCGTTGAAGTTGGCTCGGTTCCCTTGTGGGCTTCGCTAACATCTCCAACGTCACTCACCGACTAGCTCCTCGGTAGGCATCCCATGAGACTTAGGGAAATATTATCTCAAATAGGGTGCCTTCCGCTTGAAGGATATTTATAGATACGGAAACACCGAACCGGTGATCACACAACACTTCCTTGAAGGACAAGGAATACACCCACACACGAATGAATACAAAAAAATACAAAGAAAATACTTATACAAGACAAGATTGCGCTGCAGGCGCTGATATTTGCCAAAGCACTTAGTATACACGGAGATAATTCACGGTGAACCAACTAGTTTTTAACTAAACGCAGGTAGTTTCAGTTTTCCAATGAGCGGGCCCGCGAGGCAGACCCCTAGGCTGATCCACTCAGGCGTCGAAGGGCCGGCCGAACGTGCCCGGGCGTATGCCGCGGCGCACGTCGCATGACAACCTCAGGGCGTCAGAAGGGTACGTGTCTGAGGCCCTGAAACAACCAATAAGGATGAGTGGCGGCTCACGGCATTCCAGTGGGCCGCCACATTAGAAGTGAGGCGAAGCCATTGCCCTAAGCTGGGTTAGGTAAGGTTAGCCTAACATAGCGGTACGTGGGGATCCGAGGATAAGGCCTCGCTGTGAACTCGACCCTCACATCACCGCTGATGGTGGAATCCGGGGGGGTTTTAGTGGGTATTCCCGGTGATAAGTCACTTCACCGGGCGAGTCCCACACCCCCCTCGTCGACTGTCCCCGTCGGCGAGGGATAGTGCGTAAACGTCATTTACGTCATTTTCCCTCCTAAAAAAAAAGGTAGTCTCAGCTTTTATCAGCTTTATACGCGCTTGCCTTTTCTGTGGGTTGTTTAGTTTATAACCTCTTTCAAGTTTTATTATAATAAAACTTGAAAGAGGTTATACCATAATTTCGTTAATTGCTCACTTATTGTTAATTACTGTATTTATTCACGGGATCAATTAAAGCATAAGGAATTATTTTAATTTGGACTGATCACATTTTAATTGATTATAGTCGTCAATTTAAATAGCATAATTGTCATCTCTATATTATTAAACACACGTGGATGAACCGAGCACTTAATTAATCATATCACTATCGTTTCATTGAAATTGAGCATTCCATTTATAACTATTAAGTATATTTTAATTACATTCTAATGACGGGATACAATTTTATGTGAATGATAAATTAGTGATTAGTGAACTAGGTCATTCATTAATATTGTTACTATTGCAGGTTATGGATAAATCTAGGTTTAAAATTTAAAAATACTAGTTATGCAAAAGTGGGAAGATTACAATTAAGTAGTTAGGAAAAGCTTTCCTTTTTTGCTGACACGTCACAAACTTTGAGCGTTGTATATAGTGACTAACTTTTTTGATATATACCTTTTTTACATATATAATTATTTCATATATAATTACTTCATAGAGCTCTTCGTTTTTTATAAATGAAAAAAGTACGGCATATAGTACCTAGTATACCTATATGTACTTTAGACGTATGCGTATCTGTTGGGTTGGGGGACGGCCAAGAGCTATAATGCGAGGAAATGAAGTAAAAAATCTTCACTTATTTTCATATATTTGTTGTTGAATATTCAGAAAAATAATATAAATAATATAAAATAATATATTCACAAAATAATATTCAGCACTTCCAGACACTTCCGTGGGTCATAACTTCTGCTAGAAGCTTCAAGACAGAATGAAAGAGCATTCTGCAACGTGTCCGCATACGCACGCGACTGGGAGTAAGAGGCACAATGAAACACGTCATTGGTTTCATTCAAATTGGGCCGGCCACGTCTTGTGCCACGTGCTCCCGGTTGGGTGTGCACGCGACTAGCAACAAGCTGCAGAATGAAAAACTCTAAATTGGCCGTCTACCCAACACAGTAGATACGCATACGTTTACTGTACATAGGGATATTACTCGATTTCCCACGTTTTGTACTTTAGAAAATAAGTCATGTCTGGCATGCTTGGACTCTTACTCCATTATTAGGTTTGGTTGTGCGTTGATAGTTTTGTCAAAGCAAACAATTTAAGGGCTCATTTTCATTGGTCGATAGTCCCCAAATGCTGGGTGCAGGAAGGGAATTCACTTTGATAGAACGGTAATTAATAAGCGTACTGTTAAGGCTCTCAATTTTGTTTAAAAAAAAATCGCCAACCGCTTATCATTAAAATATAACTATAAAGTACTTGTTTCTCTATTATTACACAAACGCAAACTACGCGTTTGACCGGCCGCACTCTTATTTATACTTGGCGCCAAACGCCTCGATGTATTTCGAATCTACCAGAAAATGTACACAAGATTGTAAACAAGCCATTGAAAGTTCGGGAATGCTATTTCTGTTGAAATGTAAACTCTATGTTGTAAACGTAAGGACCAATTTCCTTTGATACTAATCGGAAAGGGGCGTCGCTACCATCGATAGGGTGGAACGTTCGAAGCTTTCGGCCGGCGCGAACGCTTTTTCCAGAACGTCCCATAGTTAGTCGTAACAATATTAAACTAGCTGCTGCACGTTGAAAAATAAAAAATAACGCCTGACTAAATATATGAGCAATGTAACGCCTAACATCTTTATTGCAGTTATAGTTTTGCCAGGCGTTAGATTATCCCTCGGAAACAATACCTTTTTTTTTCTAGATGAAAGGTACCCTATATCCTTTCCTGCATCTCTGACAACGTGTATGCAAAATTTCATGATGATCGGTTCAGCGGTTTAGGCGTGAAAAGGTAACAGACAGACGGACAGAGTTACTTACCTACACATTTTAATTTTAATACACCTTAAAAACTTAAACTGTTACAAAGAAATGTTACGATATGTTATAGAATAAGACAAAACTTTTGAAACCAAATGAATAACATAAATAATAATTAGATTTTTAAGATTAAAGACCGTCCACTTGATGGTACTATTGTATCAGGGTGAGCATGAGGGGTACATGAGACCTGGTCGTAGTGATGTCACATCTGCTTTCTGCCCGTCTGTATGTCTACTGCCTAATGGTGTAGCACAGTTAGGGCCGGTCTACACTAAAGCGAAGATGTCCAGACACATCTCCTCCAATCACATCTCGGTTGTGCGCCGTCGTAGCCCGTTTGTGAGTCATGGTTTACGATACAAATATGACATCTCCTCTCCGTTCCGCTCAACCGTCTCCACTGAAGCTGAGCGGAGATGAGTAAATAGTGAAATCATATTGGTTGTTTCTAATACATCTTCACTCCGCTCATCTCGTCTCCGCTTTGGTGCAGACCAGCCCTAGTGGTTGTATCATGTATAATACAAAACCTATTAGAGGGGCGCAATAAGAGGGCGGGGAACGTATTTTATACGCATCTGATATTACATGTAATAAGTGACTACCGACGCCTAGGAAGACAAGCACAATCAAGACAGCATAAATTGTATGAGACAATCTTCATTATTATATTTCATGAAATGTTTGAGTGATTTATTAATTAAGTGTTCGTTCTTCAAGAATGATATAAAATTATTATAAAAGTCATCAAGATAAAGTCTCTTAAATATATTTATAAACATCAACTATGTATACAAATGTACCAGATTTAACACACAAGTTGAAGTTGGAAGCTTTTGGTAAATCGACAGAAGTGGGAACTAAATCGGGACTTGGCAAGTTGTAGATCCCCGGCTTAGCCGGCTAAATTTTGCGGTGAATTTAACCAAAAGCTATCAATTTGACCTTGATAGCAGAATACCTTACTTACTCACCGAATCACAACAGCATGCAAGCGGTTTTTGCATGATAATATTATTCGTAAAAAAAGGGCTAATACTCGCTTTTGTATGAAAAGAGAGATGTTGGAAGTATATCGTTATAATAAAAACATTTTTTATTAGTGTAGCAGGATACTATTGTTTGTATCTCTATATATAAAAATGAATCTCCATTTCCCTTGGTCACGGCATCACGCGGGAACGGGTATTAGACCGATTTTAATTCGGTTTTCACTAATGGAAAGAGGGATAAACGGGGAATGTTCTTATATATATAAAAATTGCATCCCGGGCGAAGCCGGGGGCGGAACGCTAGTTTTTTTTTAATGTTAAGGTCGGCAGACAGACTGACGGTCCACTTGATGGTAGGTAGCTACCGTCGCCTATAACACAAGCAACGCCTAAGCTGCTGCAAGTGCGCTGCCGACTGCAGTAGGTTTAAGGATAAGGGATTAGGGGGGATAAGGGATAAGGGATAGGGAAATGGGCTCTGGCATCCCTTACTCACTCACTGAAACACAACAGCACACATGCTGTTATTTCACGGTGGTCTTCTGTAAGGGGTTCTAATAAAAAAACAATAAAAACAAAACAGGTCGGTGTTTCTAATAAAAACAGTGTCAACATGTTGCTTCATTTAAAAAATAATATTATACTTTGGAAAAGGAAAGTACATTTGTACAAAGACATAAGAGTAGCTCTACTGCTCTTACCGAGGTACCGAAAAATACAGCACAAATGCTATTACTACAGATTTTTTCCAATTTTTTTCCATTGTTAAATACGCATTAAATTCATTGTGTTCATAATAATGTGTAATTTTCTATATAGTATTGCACAATTATTTTTTTTTAAAACAAAATTTACTTATTTGAATGTATTCTGTAAAATAATTATTGTTTAGCGAAAGTACATGTAGACAACTATGCAATGAATAAATAGTGTATATAATAGCTTTAGCTTTGTAATAACTATTGTCGTCAAACGCTACAACATGATTAGCTAAGGCGCAAGTCTGCTTGAATATAGCTTGAATGCAGGCTAGTTGCGCTAGCGAATATTGTAATATAGTTAGGCCGAATAGTTAGGTTTGAAAGTTCCCCCAGGAGCACTTATCCACATTAGTGTGCATGCATGCATGCGTCCATAAAATTTTTGACTAAAAATATATTAGTACTAGCTGACCTAGCAGACTTTATCTTGCCAGAACCCGAAAATAATTCCGTAAACCGATTGTGGCGCAACCTATCGGGTCCAATTTTATTTTCAAAGACCTATTCTCATACCTACCAAATATACAAAAAAAAAAAATTGTAAAAATCGATGTCACTTTGTGAATTAATGTTTCCGTTAAAACATAAATAAAATAAAAAACAATTTTCGTTCAATCACAGGAATTAATGATGATATGAATGAGTACATCCTTAATCTTATCTTACTATACAAAAAAAGAAATTATTTCTGTTTTACTGTATCCGAATGTTGTATCGATAAATTAATCTACAGCAGGCCTACCATGAATGTCATTCGAAGTTTTCTCTCTCTATCGTACTTATGTAAGAAGTTGCAAGTGGGACACAGAGGGTAACCTTCGGATGCCGTTCATGGAAGCGAGGCACAGCCATCTGTACTGTTGTATAATGTCAATAATTAAGATAAAAAGTTTGATCGAGTTGAAGCATAACAACGTCGGTGATCGCTATTATATAAAGCAACTTGTTTAATTTAATTCGTTTATTAGATGGTGGAAGTCTAACTAATTATGTGTGTCTGAAAGGCCGCGCTGCAAAAATTAATTTTCGCTACAACATGTTAAACAAAGATAATTAAAATGATTGTTCTTGTAAAAGAAGGCGTGGAATGAACAAGGTAATTACATAAGCAAAGAATTTATTATTGGAAAACTAACAAACGCTCTGCGCACAAAGCTCCTTGTTTATAAGGCAAGAAAACCTTTAGAGACTTTAAGCTGTTCGTTCGACGCCTGCAGCAACAGTAAACAAAGTTTCTTCGCATTTCAACAATACACAAATCAAACAGTAGTCTAACTCATTTCGAATATATTCTGTTCTTACTTTTTTAGGAAATCTAATTATTAAAGTTCCTTTAGCTTGTTTGCTATCTTAGTAGGCTCATGTTAATTCTAGAGGTAAATTATATCGCATACAAGATGTTCATTCTAATTTCATGAATATACACAAGTACAGAATGATACCCACTGTAATTGTGTAACTAAAACAATTTAACTAAACTAAACAATTAACAACAACTAAACAATTTAACTAAAACTATGAGTTACAATTCGACTACCTACCATGATTGTTGATGAAAAATTAAAAATAAATATAGATAGTCTTTAAATTTTACAAATGTTACAACGGAACACATACAAATTAATGTTGTCATCTATTTTCCGCGATTGATAATTTGAGAAATTTCAAATAATATTTGAAAAAAAGATATATGTAAGTGGGTGTTTACTTGTGTAGAAGGTTGATAATACCATGATTCTATGGATTCTATGATTCTATGGAAATATTATTTCCATAGAAAAACCTGTCGCCACTGCCTTTATACCATAAAGGTTTAATTTTGAGAAATTCCGAATCGTTTAATTTTTTGTTACTAAATATCAAGTAAATATATACAGAAAAATGTCATTTCACGTATACCTACGTACTTAATATAATTTAAAAAAATATACAAATATTGAGATTTCCAGTTGAAAACAATTCTGTCAGCAGGCAGATTGACGGTACATCTAATGTTGATTACACATCAAATGAAACCAATACTCACAAGCAACGCCAAGGGAAAAATCAGAACATGCCCATCTTGAGAGGAATATCAACAGTGTCCAACTGCAGGGACACAGGCCTACCTTCTCAACAAGGACGTATGGGCTATATGTTCCACCACGCTGACCCAGTGCGGGTTAGTAGACTTCACATGCGCCTCAGGATTTCTTTTTTGGTGTATGCAGGTTTCTTCGAGATGTTTTCCTTCAACATTTCTTGAAGATTCCCAAGTTGTAAATTCCAGGAACTGGTTCTTTATGAAATGTCAAGAACTGTCTGTTAACTTAAAAAGAATTGCACTGCTGTCACCAAGTAAGAAACAAAAAATTTGTCAATTTTTCAAATTGTTACTCTACTGTTTTCTCTGATGTATGGAACTAACCCGTTGACTGCCAATACAGTCACGCCCGAGCCCTTCCGAATAACCACACATAACGTACATCACAGTCCGGACATCCTTCTCACAACATTCAACACAGCGACTGTGAAAAGAAAGTTCTGATTTATTCTTCCTAAATAAAGTAAGTATCTCAAACAGAAAACAATATTTCAGAAAACGAAGCAGGGGCTAACTATTGACGTTCAGTCCGTAAACTAAAGTTATTCCGAAAAGTTGGTTATTTCAAGTTTTTCCCAAGTTTATTTTACGTTTTGCCTGCTTTTAAGTTATTATTCCCGACAGTTGCATATAATACTATAAATCAACCCGCTCCCGCATGTGTGCTGTTTTTTTTATTATTGTAAATTACATCCAACCATCCTCATTTAATGCTCTTTCAATTTGTGAGTTTTTGCTCTTTACAGACAGACAGACAGACGAGAGCAGCGAAATCAATTTATACTACCTAAGAATAAATAAAACGAAAAATAAATACTTATACATATCATTATAGCAGTGGCAGGACACATTGCGTTTCACAGGCATTTGGGTAGCCGGTCTTGTGCTGTTGTGTTTCGGTGAGTGAGTAAGGGATGCCAGAGCCCATTTCCCGAACCCTTTCCAATCCCATATCCTTAAGCCAGGGCGCATACATACGTTTTCCGTATTCGATTTCCGAATTCGTTTTCCGTTTTCGGAATTCCGTATGCCTAGCGCAGACGTTCGGAATTTGCATTCGGAATATTATACTGCCAGTACGTTCAGTGGTGGCTTTGTGAACGCACGACCATGGAGAACAACGATTTAATTGCGATTGCATTATCTAAAGAGAGCTTTATCTATGTTGTCGTGTATATTCAATAAGCAGGGATGTTTTTCAACAGCTAAACTTAAGCTTCTGCTTCACACATTGTATTGATGCACTCTTGATGAGACGTGAAAAACACACAACACAAAACAAACAACTCCCGATTCCGAACGGAAATTTTCGAACGTGTGCGCTGAAATAAACAAAATGTATGCAAGCGCTGCGTTCCGAATGACGTCATTCGCTTTTTTCCGGTAAGGGGCTTCCGAACGCACGGGCCCATATTCGAAACGTACGTACGGAAGTGAATGTGTGCGGCAGTCAAAGTATTTTCTATCGATTTGATGCATTCGGGTCTCCGAACGCGGAAAACGAATTCGGAAATCGAATTCGGAAAACGCAGAAACGTATGTATGCGGCCGGCCAATCCTACTGAAGTAGACAGCGCACTTGCAGCAGCTTTGGCGTTGCTTGTGTTATAGGCGACGGTAGCCACCTACCATCAAGTGGACCGTCAGCCTGTCTGCTCAACGAACTTAACATTTAAAAAAAATGTGGAATTCATACAAATACCACAACAGAACTTTAATTATAGTAAAATATCACTTTATGTCTTTCTCAACATATTGAAGAAGAATATTTAATAGATTAGCTCAAGGATTTTTTCTTTTTTAATTTTATACTAGACAAATTTGTTTTGTTTCAAAAAAGTTCAATTTTCAAAATATGTGTTAAGCCAAATTATTTCTATTGGAATCGATAGATTTTCTATATGTAAAAACCATGAAAACTCGATGAAAATGAAAAGTCCATCCTACCTTCCTTCAACTGAACCATTCCACTAACTGCGCATTTTTCTTTGTGATGCTATTCATTAGGATGGTAATGTATTCTTAACGAATCCTTCAAACGCAGTTCAGAGGTGTTCAAAGCATTTCAACATATTACAATAGTAGCTGTGCCAGCGACTTCGTACGCTAGTATTCGGTATAGCGCGTAACTTTTTTGTTTGTTAACAGATTGGAATGAAATATACACTAAATATTACCGGAAGCTTGCTACAATACATCAGTGGAAACCACATTAAAATAGGTTAAGCCGTTTCTGAAATTTGCGTGCACAAAGGCATAATAGGCAAACAACGATTTTTTTAATTTATTACAAAAATACCTTCGCAAATAACATTATTATAGAACAAATTTGATTACAATAAAAAAGGTTATAGTGAGCCAACCCTAAAAGATTTTAATTTTGTTAAATCGTGATAGTAAGACGCCAGTACGAGTACGTAACAAAAAAGTTTTATTTTAACTTAGTCTAAAGTACTCAATTCCTATTAATTTCGGTCGTTTAGACTAAAATGGGCTTCACAGGTAAGAAAACAATTGATAATAAATCAATCTAGTTATTTATTTTACCATAAGTACATTTCAAAAACGTGAATATTATTCAATAACAAATATCGGTACAATAAACACATTCCCTGTAATATTATATTTAAATTACAGTACATCTTATAATACAATACGAAAACGAAATATGGGTCTCATAAAATTTTATTTGAATCAATTGATTCCTAGAAATTCACGTTTTATTGCGAACTGGGTGTGAGTTTTGTTTGAGTTTCTCGTTTTCTCGCCAGTTTCGGCAACTCGTTAAGGAAACTTGATGAATTCATCGACACCCGGAGTCAATGAGCATTTATCATTTCCATTTTTGGAACAGAAATATCCAAGACTTGTAAATAAAATGAAAATTTCTCTCGCGTATTTCGCGTCAGAACAGAAAATCTCTATCAACTTTTTTGAACAATATTTCTGTTTCAGAACTGTGTCTATGTAAAAGTGTCATGTTTGAAATACGATTAATTGGAATTTGACTCAAAATTGATCATCTTAATGCCATAACTATAGCGTAAATACGTCGTAAAATAACAGCATATTATATTATTGTGAGTAAGCAAGGGAACCCACGGCCTATTCACTATTCCCTTATCATATCAAGGTCATCAGCGCATTGCATTCCCTATGCCGTTGTTTTTGTTACCAGACAACCTAACATGTAACAAAAATAGTAAAATTCGCGGCTGATTGATTATTTTTGAATTACAAGTATGTCAAGCGTCTCACAAATAAGCCTAAAACAATGAGACATTGTATTTTTACAAGGGTTCAGAAGGAAAATAGCCAAAATGATATCATCCTGAAAAGAAACCTAGAAGGAAATTCAGGATACCTTTTGTCACATTTGAATAAAATTAATTAACTTAGAATTATCACAGTATATTAATTTTCATAAAAATGAATATACTGTGCAATTATTATATTAGATATAACTATAATATATAATAACATAATATGAACTACAGTATTGTTTAAGTCAGCATAGAGTCACTGACTTTAATTAAGCGACGCCCTTGTTAAGAGGGTACGGCTGTGGCGTCTACCCAGTGGGATCATATAAAATCTGTTAATGATGCAATGATGATGATAATTTAGTATAGTTTTTATTACACTTTTATTTAAAAGTGTTATAAAAACAAGCTGTCTGTACATTTTTTCGAAAAAAAAAAAGGAAAAAAAAAAAACCATTTGTACACGTTGTACTTACAAGTTGAGGGCTCTCCTAGTAGAAGAATAAATTACTTATATTATGGGGGCTATTGGCATGTATCAGCGACACTGTTAAGGAAAACATCTATAAGTATATTAGAAATATCTAGATAACAATCTAGAATGTCATTTAGGAAAATAAATTAGGGCAAATATGAAAATTAGGCATAAACATTTTTATATGTTTATACATGTCTACTTACGTTTAAAATGTTTGTTTAAAATCAATAGTTAATCTATAATCATTGGTTTATAAATATAAGGGCAATCGTTCACCGCTATCTATCTCTTCCATGTCTTGTCTGCTTGGGTTACAGGCAATGAAATTATACAAGAACAAACGACAATGACGTGGTGTAACACTCACTTTAATTAACACTTATCTTTTTTGTGTTAAGATCGGCAGATAGGCCGACGGCCCACTTGATGGTAGGTGGCTACCGTCGCCCATAACACAAGCAACGCCAAAGCTGCTGCAAGTGCGCTACCGACTACAGTAGGATTAAGGATAAGGGATTAGGAGGAGATAGGGAAATGGGCTTTGGCATCCCCCACTCACTCACAGAAACACAACAGCACACGTGCTGTTATTTCACGGTGGTCTTCTGCAAGGGGGTGGTTACTGCCGCCAGACGGGCTGTCCAAATGACTGCGACACGCAGTGTGCCCTGCCACTACTTTCCAGATCCAGACCAGAGCCAAATTTGAAAAGTTCATTGTTTCAAAGTTGACCCTGCCGGGAATTGAACCCGGTAACCCTAGAACAGAGCGTTAAGGCCAGCATCCTAACCACTCATCCAACGAGCTCGTCAATTAATCGCTATGATTATACAAATTGAGAATGGATTTATCACGATTAATAATGACGTTCCACCGAACGCGTGTAACCTGTTAGCTTTTATCTTTTTATCTGTCATCTTCCTCTCTCAGGTCACCTCTCTCTCTGCCCTCACCAACACGTCATGCTTCATCAGCCCTCGTTACAGCGTTCGGTGTTACGTCAAAGTCTACAGTGACAGGTATACAGAGCAAAAATTTGAGTAGAACAGGTGGCGCTGCTGAGGAACTCATCCCGACGCGCCGTCAAATATATGTATCTAAAGCTAAAGTTTGTAGCTCTCTATGTATGGAAATATAGTCATGCCGTCGTATCATAAGTTCATAACTGTGCGGTTTCATGTCCATTATTAGGAGAACAAAGTTGTAAGAGCATGAGTGACGACCGCTAGCTACCCTTTAGGGGCCAAAGCGATCCTGATTCAATTCACCTGCTAGACGCTTTCACGGGAAATTAGACCGTATTGGCGTTGAGAGTTGTCTTTGACAAGCTGCATTCGGTTAAATTGCATAAATCTCTTGGGTCACAGAAATAGCTATTGTGCTATTTTGTATTTATCAGTAAAATACTAAATGGTTAGTGGCAAAATATCCTAACTAATATTTTAGATGCGAAAGTGAGTTAATTTGTTTGTTCGTTACCTACTTCGTCCGTTCGTTACCTGTTGTTGCATAATGTTGTCATAGAAGGTATAGAAGAGGACATAATTTAAAAAAAAAGTGTTCCCGAGGGATTCCCTAAAAATGTATAATATTCAACGCCTAATAGAAATAAAGGAGCATGACCCACCTTCCACCCATGGTCCTACCCGCCTTGCGGCATAACGGACCGAATCGCGGGAGATGCACGCGGTACTTGCTCGGGGCTCTTTTCCGCGCGCACTTTCTTCACTACAAGTTATTTCGTCCCTATTTTCATTTCACCTCTCCCCTTTCTGGGGCGTGGACACAGCACAACAATGTTGCATCGCGTTCGCAGGCTGGTTTTGAGTTCGCGCTAGTCGAATTCTTTCCGCTTCTTGTGCCAAGAGCGCGCAAAGTTCTTCAGCAAGTTGAAATTCTGCACGCAGCTAACCAGGTCCGAGTGATAAACCGGTCCAATCCTTGTTCTCTTCAGGCCGTCGATCATGGTGGTCCTCTCATCAGAATAAAGCTCGCATTCCCAGAGGACATGGTCGCGGGTTTCTGGCTCATTGCCGCACGGACACATCGCACTGTCGCACAGGCCGAGGCGATGGAGTCGTGCCCGGAAACATCCATGTCCAATCAGGATCTGCGAGACCATGTAGTCAGGTTCCACCCATTGGGAGGAGAGTCGAATACGCACGTCCGGAAATAATCCGAACATGTCTCTGCCGTCTTGGGAGTTTTCCCATCGTTCCTGCCACAAAGCAAGGACGGCCGCCCTAATCTCCGCGTGCTTCTTCCTGCGCTCCTTGACGGCCAGACTCTTACTCTCCTCCGCGAATCGTCCCGCGCGAAGAACCTCCAGGTCGGCGGGCAGAACTCCGGCTAGCACGGGCAACGCTGCCGTGCTCGCAGTCCTGTAGGCCTTCGTGAGAAGCATGAGTGCCGGTCTCTGGGTGCGCAAAAGTGAGCTACGTACCGCGTAGCTCACTTTTGCGCTATATTGCTCATATATTTGTTTTATGAGGCGTTGACCTTTTATTTTTCAACGATTAAGAAAAAGGGACGCGGACTAAGTCGCGGGCGAAAGCTAGTGCTATCATACCTAGAAATTATTAGTTGGTTGTTTTTTTTTTTACAATTCTTTAATTTACTATTTCACTTATGTTTAACAACGTTTAAGTATATAAGTAAACTACAAACATCGTATAATGATTAAAACGTAGTATTTAATATAACGTCAGAAAAAAGTTTATGATTAAAAATGACTTCGTTTAATAGTTACGGCAAATTAAAAAAAAAAAAACTTAAATTATTTTTAATTTGAACTCGTTATTAATGTCTCTTATTTTGTAAAACTATATTTCATCGTGGTATTCGTCGTTTAATATATCCTGAAAATCCTGATATATTGTAATTACAACAGTAATCCTGAATACATACACGTGTAACTATAGATGAAGCCTAAACAAATTTCAAGTATAAAAATACTATTAAGGCTTTAGAATGAAAGTAAACTTATTTATAAACTAAATTGATCAAAAAATATGTAAGAAATTTTCCTTCGAGTGAACAACAATCTTAATGATTGCGTTTGATCTAGCAAATTGAACAAATATAGATGGTACATCTTGGCGTGGTCTTATTTATAAATCAACTAAAAAAGTAACGTATTTTTTATACTAAATTTTTTTTTTTGTTTATACAAATCATTGTAATAAGCACGTAATTCTAAAAACATATTCAAACATAGTAATAATAATAAATAATAATAAAGCCTTTATTATTTCCCATCACCTAAATATTTTTATACAATACTGAGTTTTTTTCAATTATACTATTCACACAATTAATCTAAATATTGATTTTTTTTTGCCATTATAAATTATCTGTGATAGGAACCCCTATTTGGGTATAGGCCTCCTCCAGTTTTATCCAGTTTTCTCTGTCCTTAGCTCGTTTCATCCACTCCTTTCCCGCTGTAGCTATGATGTCATCGCTCCATCTTTTCATCGATCGTCCTTTTCGTCTTTTCCCGTTTGGTCCCTGCCATCCTGTCACTTCTATTATCCATCGCTTATCACTATATCGTGCTATGTGGCCAGCCCCTCGCCATTTTAAATTTTGACAGTAGTTTAGGACGTCTATTAGTTTAGTCTTTTTTCGTATCAATTCGCTTCTTATTTTGTGTATTCTTCTTATTTTTAGAAGGCTTCTCTCTGTAGCTTTCTGGCAATTTACCAATTTTGTTTTTGTTTTGGTGCTATAGATCCACAATTGGCATCCATACGTGAGAGTTGGTAAAATACATGTATCCATCGCCGTTCTCTTTAGGTGATTAACTCATTAACTTCATTATTAACTCTTTGAGTGACCAGTATTTTTTTCAGCTCATAATTATTCGGCGTTCTACCTCTTCTTCTTCATTTTTGTCTTCAAATGATATTTCTTTCCCTAGGTATGTGTATTTATTTACATATTCAAGTGTTTCTCCTTCGAGATTTATTGTATGTGTAGCTGTTTGTCATAAGTTTTGTTTTATCTTTATTCATCGAAAGACCCACTTTTCCACTTTGTTCGCATAGTAAGTTTATCATTTTTTCTAGTTTTGTGCTACTTTCAGCAAAGAGGATACTTATATCGTCTACGAATCTGAGATGACTTAAGTATCGAGTACCTATTTTGATACCCTCGTTTTCCCATTTTAGATTTTCAAAGACATTTTGCAGCACTGCTATGAAAATCTTAGGGGAAAGGGGGTCTCCTTGTCTCACTCCTCGCTGAATAGGTATTTCCGGTCCTCGACACTCTAGTTTCACACAGCTGCTGCTGTTGTCATATATGTTTTCCAAGGCTGTCATATATTTTTCGTGGACGTGACATTTGTTCAATGCTTCCCAGATTGCATCGTGTGATATAGTATCAAATGCTTTAGCGTAATCTATAAAAGCCACATATAACGGTCTGTTAAACTCCTTGTATTTTTCTATTATTTGCTGTACTACATGGATATGGTCTATTGTTGAGAAACCTGACCAGGAACCCCGCTTGTTCTATTGGTTGAAGGTTTTCGATTTTCTCATTGATTTTGCATAGTATTATGGATGTAAAAAGTTTATAAATGCTAGGAAGAAGGCTAATTGGACGATAATTGCCCAGATCTTGAGGGTTGCCTTTCTTGTATAACGGAATTATATCTGATTTCTTCCATTGTTCGGGTACTTGTCCCGTGTTTTGCTAACTTTGCTGAACAGATGTGATAGTGGACATGCTAATATTCAAACATATGGAAATAAAATACAAGAGGTAAAAAAATAAGAACAAAATAATGTCTCTGAGCAAATATTCGATTCTGTTGAAAGGGTTTGTGAATACAACAATGTGAATAGCTTTGGAATCTTTTTTTGATATTTGAAATAAGACCAAGGTGTAAACCAATTTCACTTTGTCCGCTTGCCCGATACCCACAGTTGTTTGAACAAGACCCGCTTAGCCATAGTATAACTTGTATAAAGTAATTGAACTAAAAAACCGACAATTTATATTACTTTCTACATTTCACTGATAAGTATATTTTATTCCAATCATTATTATCTATATTAATAAGATCGTCAAGGGGTACGGTAGACTCGATTGAAACCTTACCTGAATAATAAAACATAAAAAAATAAAGATTTCGAGTCGACAACATATATCCGCAAAATTCGGATTGTCAAGTATTTTGTTAAATTCTAATGGTGCTGACAGACAAATCGCAGTCGCCATACTGGCCACTTTAGCGAAATGTCACTCACTGACACCTGTGACATCTTGAGTGGTTAATAAACGATCCGTTTCATTCATACTAGCGCACATACGCCTCGCCACTCAATACGTCGTCGTCGCACCATTCATTTTTAAAACAAAGTGTCCATTGCAAAGAACTGTGACTCATGTGACTGTGTAAAACGAAACGTCTTGCCGCAAACATTAAGCGAAATCTATGCCGCTTTGCCTTTAATATTGCTTGAGAACCGATAACTACAGAAATATCTACCTACACTTTGTACCTACATGTGTACATATTATGAGTCACATTACACCCGAGCGAAGCCGGGTTTTCATCTAGTATTTTTATATAAGTGGCAATAGGACCAGAAAATTAAATGCTTTTAAGAAATATTTGCAATATTAACGTATTTTAATTCACTCTCCTTAGGCGATCACATACGTACAAATTTGTCTAAAATTATATGGATTAGGTATAATAATTATATTATGATCATCGTTTCCTTGTATATTATAAATTGAAGTGGCTGCCCCTGTCTGTCTGTCTATCTATATTATTTCTCTAACTCCTCCTCCTAATGGAAAAAGCGTTAAAGGTTTTTATTTATAACTAGCAGAAAAAAACCTGCGAACTTCTGTCGTGAAGAGTAATTTAAGAAAAAGAATCATGATTTGTGTTAGAAATAACGGCGACCATGTCGAACATGAATTAAATTGCGAATTAAAAATATTGCTCTGATATTTTTTTTGTTTTATTTACGAATTTTCCCTATTTTTACCTCAAACTAAAATATCCCCTCTGTTAACTTAACTGTCATTTCGTCAATGTTTTGCCAATTTAATAGCAATTGTAATACCTTTTTGAATAGTTAAAGAGACATATAAGTTTTTAAAATCATCTGCAGATTAATTTACATATATTCTTTTTTTTATTAAAAAAAGCGCTACAAAGTTAATAACAAGTGAAAATTCTTAAATTCTAAACATTGTCGAGCAGTATTCTTAAACTGTTAATGGTAGGTTCAATTTTTGTTAATGATTTTTATTAATTGACATGTCTTCTAACTAAAAACATCAAAAAATCAGACCCTAGGAGCTCAAATCACAAAAAAAATCTATATGAAAGCAAAAAAAGGACTTTTTAAAAAAATCTTTAAAGTTCAGTATCTCCATAACGGTTAAGTTTCGGACACCATCAGAACTGACCTGAATAGTAACGTCATTTAATATTCCGTACGAGTATATTATAAAATAATATAATAAATATTAAAGGATAAATAATTAAATATCTTTAAAAATAGTTATTTATTTGCAAGAAATAAATAAACAGTCTTTAATTACACCCAATGCTTTGAAATTTTTCTCCTAAATCATTCTACTTTTATTTTTTAAATTTTAAAGTTCTTTCACTAAGTACACAACATTATAAAATAGAATAAAGTTAGCCAATAGTTAAAAACTTCAACTAAAATGGCTACGCTTTTTCTTGGTCTTGGTTTGAATTTGTAAGATAAATGCGGATGTTTTACACCGTTACTCGTGTTTATTGTGACAATCGCCACCAAGTTAAATGGAAAGCAACTTTTGATTGTTCGCAGCAACCACCACGAACTCGCTAACGGCAAACAAAACAAAGGATTTTACACGCTTGTAATCAATGTTGTACAAACAATCTCTGGAAATGTAAACAGTTTAAAAAGCTTCGCGACGGAAGCGGACGCCTTTTCTGTGTTATGTCCATTGAAAATTTGCTACAAAAGTTATTATGACAGCTATTTAAAGAGCGCTTTAAGCTCTGATCTCTTCCTCGGTGGAGCAATGAAGACTTCAGTCATTAGTGTGTTTCCAGGGAAATGAGAGGGCAATAAAATTATAGTAATGGTTTATACATACTAAAGTTTATATACAATATACTTGTAGGTGTATCGAGAACGTAATATAACGTGTATAATCTGTTTTTTTTTATCAATTAATATATACTTTTATTTGCGTGAATAATCTATCTATAACGGCCTCACATTCCCCTAAAATTCCTATATGGCATTTTGGGCGAAATGAAGCGTTCAGCCTTGACAAACCAAAACCTACACACCAAAATAGTCGAAGCAACATCACAAGAACCGATTCTTGTAATTCAGTGGTTCGTGTATTTTAGAAGTAGGTAATGTCTCTTGAGAGTAATATAAGGCATAGTAACTGTCGATTGATGTATTGTTTTAAGTAAGTTTATTTGATTTTTCAGTAAGTTTATTTGATTATTTAAAATGAGGAAGTACTTTTCGTCATTGTCTGCAAAAGACTATGCGAAAAGACTTTTTCCCCGACCTAATATGTGTGAGTTGACTACGAAGGGAAGACTAAAATGAAACGTTGGAAAAAAGGGAGTAATTCAGAGACAGACAACAAATGCTCAGTCATCAAAACATATGTTATCATGAGTGGATTCACAAAGGTGACATTACATCTTACTTATATGTTATAACTAGCTGGTTCCGCGACTTCGTAAGTGTTGAAAAATTAAAATATTGTTATTACGCCTAACATCTTTATCGCTGTGACGACGGTGGCGCCGAATTAATTATATTTTGAGGATAAAAGTATTCCATATGTTAATTTAGGTAATGAACTATCTGTGTGTAAAATTTCATCCAAATCCGTTCAGCCGTTTTTGCGTTATTGACAATATTAATAAATTGTAAATAAATAATAGATTGTATTTATATTTATTATTGTTTTATAATTATATAAGGATGACTTCGCTGTCGTCTTGGGTAGCCCTGTAATGATAGAGATAAATAAAAAAATATGCTGTCAATTAGGATAAAATTAAATATTACTCGTAAGTACTAGCTGAGCCCGTAATTTCGTACGCGTATTATTCGGTATGTTGTAAACCGATTGGAATGAAACAAACAATGTTACGGGAAGTTTTCTACAATACATCAGTGCAAAACCGCATTCAAATCGGTTAAGCCGTGCGTTTGTGCAGGCTAATGAGATTAGCCTGCACAAACGCACAGACAAACAGAGAAACGGACAAAAAATCTAAAAACTATGTTTTTGGCCTCAGTAACGTAAGTACAAATTTTATTTGTATTTGTACATATTGCTTTTTGAAAAAATATTTAATGTAAGACACCGCTCGTTTATGATTTTATATGTATAGATTGTATATTAAGTATGGACAAAAGAAACAAAAAAATCTATGTGAAAAGATAAAAAGTGACAACTCTCGCCTATTCGTCGCTTATGCTTTAGGAACTCATTGTCATTTTGCTTCTGAGAGTGTTTCATAGGCACTGTATGAAGAATGAATTTTTATTGGAGCATGAGAAAGTCCCACTCTTTACATGGTTCTACAGAACTAAAACGAAAGAGGTAATCCAGCACCAACCTTGAGAATGACATCTTTAAGATTAATAGTTTAGTGTAAAAAGGACGCATGTAATCAGGGTAAGTGTTCCCAAGGGTGTGTTTGGCTACACTTACAATATGAAATGAATAGAATATGGAAGACATTGTGCGAGTACCCATGATACTGGAGGGCTACTCAAATAAAGGCACGCGCGGCCCTCTCGGTCAGAGGGTAAATAATATATATCCACAGAAGGGTTGGACGAACAGTGATGGATGTTGACCTGCCGTCCGTCCAACATATTGAGACTAGGGACGGAATATTACTAACATTTTTGTTGTGTACCAATAAATAATAAATGAACAGTGACATTATACGCGCGGAAAATAACCTTCAAGTTTGCTTTTCTGTTCTGAAAAGAAAACATTATTTCTAACCTATACTGAGTTTCTAGGCTTTTGGGACTATATATATTATTATTTTTATTAAAAATGGATTTGCTCTTGACCAGCATCTATCCATGTTGGAAAGATGAGGCCGACGATGGAGCGAGCTCACCCAGAAGATGCCTATTCACTCGAACCTTGAAAAGATTTGGGTTATATGAGCTCAGAAATACAGACGCCGGCAGGGAGTTCCAATACTTAGCAGTGCGCATCACCAAAGATGTATTAAAGCGTTTGGTTTGAATTAGAGGGATTTTGACAAGGTGAGGATGGTAACCAGCCGTACGTCTGCATGTCCGATAGAAGAAAGGGGAATGCGGTATGATCTCATGCAGCTCTCGAGCACACTCTCCGAAGTACATTTTCTTGAAAATATAACCACAACCATATATTCTTGATATTTATTTATTATAATTCGAAAAATACGATCTCAAACTTTGGGAATATTAAGTTGTTTGTAGTATTATCTAAGGCATAGGTTACTAAAGTACGTAGTAAAATTTGTAGGAAAAAAGGAACAAGAAAAGAGACTGGAAAAACTGAAGTTTAAGCACACACAGTTAAAAATTTTACCAGTGAATTAACATCGATGTTTCAATGAGTGAGTAAAAGATGCCAGAACCCGTTCTGCTATTCCAGCCTTGTCTTCTAAAGGTCTACACTTACACTTACAGAAAAGAAGTATCACTCCTGCTGTTACTTGAGACGATGGCAGTCATCTACTAACAGATCAGCCTGGCTTCCACCTTTATTCATATAAGGAAACTTTTGAACTTTGAACATTCTAAATTGAGAAAGAAATTAAATTTTTAAAATGATCTCGCATCTTTGAAACTTCGAACTCAGAGAAATTGTTTAATGTCTGACAAAATGAAAAATGTATCATTTATTTGTCTAATAAAATACTACAGTACTACAATATTATTGATTAGTACTTCAATCATCATCATCATCATCATTTCAGCCGTAGGACAGCTGGATAATTCCCTCCCTATTTCTCCAAAAGGACCGATCAGAAGCAGCCTGGATCCACCGTCGACCCGCGTCTGTCCACCTTCTGGGTGGACATCCTACGCTGCGCTTGCCGGTCGAGAACCTTCCGGCCCTAGCGGCCATCTGCTCATGTCCTGCTCACTGCCACATAAAATTACTAATCCTCCGTGTTATGTTGGTAAGTTTCGTTCGTCTACGAATCTCCTCATTCTTGATTCGATCTCGCAGTGTAACCCCGAGCATAGCCTCTCCATAGCTCGTTGAGTGACGTTGAGTTTTCATACGAGGCCCATAGTTAAAGACCATGTTTCAGCGTGTCATCATTGGCAACACAAATTGGTTGATTTGGTTTTTTTTGTTTTAAAACGTTGAGGAATTTTGTTCCCTATCCTTGCCTTCCCTTCCCTTTCTTCCCGAACGCTGCCCGAACTACAATACTATTATTTAATACAAAACAATACTACAGAATTTGTTAGAATTTTCTTATTACAGACAGGCAACAATATTACAGACAGGCAGACGAACTATTAAATGTATTCGTCTGTAGATTATATCAAAATCAAAATCAAAATCAAAATATTTATTTATCAATTAGGTTTCTCCAAGAAACTCTTATGATCGTCATTTGGAATTACCAGTTAAATTTAAATTTACCAGGGTTTCGGAAAAAAAGCCAAGATTACGATCCTGAGAAGAAACCCCGAAAGAAACTCAGGATACTATTCTTTTTGTCATCTTTACAATATAAAAAAATTACAATAATTATAATCATATACACTTAATACCTAAAGTAAATATACAATACTAAGCATAGTATGAGCTCCGAATCCAGGCTTTAATTCCAGGCTTCATTGTCACTTAAATAATCAGTAACCTTATATATAAAAAATTATCTACGATATAAAATTATCTACGCCTTATATAAAATTATCTACGTGCAAATCCAGGAAGTTCGCAGTCATCGATCACACAAATAAGCAAAGAAAATAATATAATAAAGATAAAAGTGGAGAAGGGCTAAGAAATTATTCGCTCACTCTCAGAAATTATTCTGACTTGCTGCTCTGTTCATCACCGCGGAACGCAGTATGCCCTAACATTCGAATTAGTTATTCGACTAGCAAATAAATTAGTGTGGCTTCGCTTGTAGAATTACTAAGGTCCATCTGTACCTCTATTTACTAGTTAGAAAGAGAGGTTTTTAAGTGGAAAGCAAGTGAGTGATAAGCGGGGAACGACCTGTTTACAAATACGGGCAGTATTTGCATCGGTTTAATTTCAAATCCGACACGCCGCCACTACGTTGCAAAGAACAGTAGTGAAGAGATAATAAAATATCTTTAATATTAAAATTGAATTTCTTACTAAAAACACTTTCTAAAGGCAATAGGCAGTAATATATACAGAATAAAATTTCAATTATTTATTTATTTTCAATATGTCAGGCATAATTATTTTTCATTTAAAAATAATAAAAGTAGGTAAGTACTGCGTAATGAGTAAGGACTTATATTAATTATTGGTTGAAAAAAGTTATTTTGCCTAGAGTTGGAATTAAGCATTCCTTAAGGGTCAATTTTATTGAGTATAAAAAAAAAATAGATCAAAGGCGAGTAGACCTTGCGGTTTAGAAAAAATCAGTTTATGGAGATTGTTACTGCTATCACAGCAATCGGAAACTCTAAAAAAATCATGTTTTCGTTAGGCCGGTCTTACTATGTTAGGATAAAAGACAAGCAATGTCGCTGAACTGAGCAATGCAGATGAAACTGCACAGAATGTCGTTGATAATACAGTAAAATGTGATGTCCTTCTGTGTTACATTTACTAAGAAATACAAAAAAAAACTAAATTTTTACTAGTTTATGTTCGCAACTTTAATAAAATAATAATAATAATACCATACAAAACTAAAATTAGCATCATGCTTAGGGTTGCCACGTGTCCGGCTTTAGCCGGACATTTCCGGTTTTTACAGTCGTGTCCGGCCAAATATATACAAGTCCAGCCCTTCCGACTTTTGTTAGGATTTGGTCAACCCCGCAGCGGCCAGAATCACACGGACACGCATGATTCACACGGACACGCACAAATTACTTTAAGAAAACTATATATGATACATAATAAAGAGTAGAGCAAGTCTTAAAGTAATAAATGCACAAATAAAAAGAACTATTTCTTTTAAAAACCAGTGTGTCAGGCTTTTGTGGCAAAATGTCCGGCTAAATATGAGTCTGTGTCCGGATTTTCGATTTTAAGGCCTGGCAACCCTAATTATTCCTGCTGTCACAACTCCTACAGGCTACGTTTGCAGTACTGAAATGTCGTCATACCGTGATACTGATTTGTATTTAATCCTGGTAGGTAGCGGCGAAGCATTGGAGAGCGCAAAGCATTATTGGATAGTTATGAGCCGGTCCGCTCGGCATATGTTTGCACAAACGAATTGAGCGTGGCGTTTGCGCTAAGACTTCCGTGAGTACAATCAGTTTGGTGTTCGCTCGCGCAAACATTTGCTTATAAATAAGTCTTTGTATTGCAAACTTTCATCCTAGTGTCGAGTTACATTTAGTTGTTATGTAGTAGTAGCATGGCACACTGCATTCCCATACATAACCTGTCAGCCAGTCTGGTGACAAGTAACCGCGTCTTCACAGAAAGCATTAGAAATCACAGCGTGTGTGCTATTGTGTTTGTTAACAAGGTCGACAAAGCACTTAAGTGAGAGCATCCGAAAGTATTCGGCCAAAAGTAGTCAATTTGGACAAGAAGAGATCTCGGAGCTTAGCGATCGTTGCCCATCCGAGCTGGATTCGACGACTGACCTCGAAGTTGGCCTAATTAGATTGTTTATCCCAAGCAGATATTATACTCATTTATTGGTTCAGGTTACATAGACTCATTTTTTTAATTTTAATAATTATATATATATATATATATATAATTTTAATAATTATATATATATATACTTGCGATCATGTTTAGAATGGGGGGGACCACATTTAAGGTAGGTGATAAATTTCTATGAAGCCACATCTTAAAACAGCAGCCTTCGCTACTGCGGCGGTGCGGAGAGGCGCATTGTTGTGAAGAAGCCATAGCCAGCCAAACTATTCACCGTAAGAATAGGAATAGAAGAATAGGAATAGTCACGCTATCGCGAATTTTGACATCACGCACCATGGGAATCTAACTTAGGTTTTAACAATAGATAGAGTTTTCAATCTCTGATAAATATATTACTATTACTTTGGTTGGAAAGTATAAGAAAGTCTTTAAGTAATTACCACCCGCTATACATTGTATTGGGCAAGGTTTTAAGTATTGGCATTAGAACTGCTTAGAACTCGGCCTTCTTTATAATTCCATTATCAATCTTTGATATCTATGTATTGTGACAAGTTCTGAAATCAAAAAAATTTCACGTAATCTAGAATATACACGATCCATCTGATTTAAATTCGATTAAAATGCCTTTCTTCAGCTATTTACGTCGATTTATCTTATTTCGCCCGAGCCGTCTATAATGACATCTTTGATATTACAAATATTTTGTTTACCGGAAAGAAATTGTAAAAACCACATTTGTCACTGGCCTTGTAAAAAACAAATAAGTTTTACTGAACACCATTATTTCCTTTACTATTGTAAATTTCATAGTTCACAAAAAAAAATAACAAGATCACTTTTTTGAAGTCGATTATAAATTTTACCAGGGGAAAGAGAGATAAAAGAGATATAAAAGTTCAATAGATCTCCAATACAGACATAGTGCGTTTGATATTTTCTCGCAAGTGCGTCATGCATCAGCTCTCAGACTCGAGCACTTCGGATAATGGAAACTACCATTATAAATTTCCACCACTAAAAGCTTGTCAGTTAGAAGACAAGAGGACTTTGATATTTTCTTCGAGAAAATTTTAATCTCTTGAGAAATCTTAAAGTAAGAGTTCTACATTTTTTAAATAGTTAAGTGTTTAGGTCGCAAGAAATATTTGAGGTTCTTAAAACAAATTATTGCAGTTGCAAAGAAAATATTTATTTTATTATAAATAATACCTGCTTAACGTTAATACTTACTTATTTATAAGGTTTTATTTTAAGTATACTTTTATGAAAAAAAGCATTTTTTGTCTAAGGAGGCACTTTGGTTTTTAAGTACTTAGCATACACTTAAGTGGAGATCTCAACTTTTTTAATTATATTTTTAATGAGTTAGGTTCATAAAGTCTAGATTGTAAAACGTCTAGTTGGCAAAATGTCCAGTAAAATTACATATAATATTTTTTTTATTCATAGCACAGTTTATTAATGGATTAGGTTCAAATTAACATAATTACATACAGTAATAACTTAACATTAACATAAATGAATAAAATTAATTCTCTTTACTTCACTACACTATAAATTTCATTAACACTACACCCTCTTAATAAAATATTCTGCATTTTTTAGTTCCTCGAGGTTCTTAGAACAGAAATCTTTTTAAAAGGTTTATAATCGTAATATTTCCATCTAAGAACACGTTGAACTTTGATTTGTATTTCTTGTCGAATTCTTCGTCTTTTTTCTTTCAGTAGCCGTAAATAATAATAATTTTTATTTCTTGTATTATATCATATTCGTGAAAATTCAAGAATTAATTAAATTAATTTTGATATAAACATATATTTTTTATTGTTAATGATAAAAGGTAAAAGTATTATTCGATGGTAGATATCTACCACCGCTTATAAGCAAAAGCAGCACCAAAAGCTTTAGCACTATGCCAGGTTCAAATCCCGTCAAGGCGAACTTTGGAAAAGATCTTTTTAAAGTTGGCTCTGGTCTTGTCTGGCAAGTAGTGGCAGGGCACACTTCGTTTCGTCCCCTTACAGATCATCTTGATATAATAGCATGTGTGCTATTACATCAAGATGATGTGTAAGTGTTGATCAAATCAATGGTCACTTCCTAATCGACATCGGATTAAACGTATTTTACAAGTTCGTACCATATTCATAAATTGGGAAGCTGGTCTGGCGGTACCTACCTCCCCCTTACAGAATACCACCTTTAAAAAACAGTTCGTATGTTGTATTTCGGTCAATGAGTAAGGATTGCAGGAGCCTATTAGCCTAATCCCACCTCCTTTATGCTTTTAAAGTCAGCACCACACTTGCAGCGGCTATAGCATTACTTGTATTTGACATTAGTCAGCTACCAACCATCAAGTGGACCTTGAAATTGACTGCCGAACTTATAAAAAAATAACTTTGCGCAAATGCTAAGCCTGGGATGTTTTAAGGATAATGGAAGTAGATAGATTCAGTACATTATTTTATATATCGATGACATTAGGTACTATTCGCGTAGCAAGAGAGTAGTTTGAATAAGAAAGGATATTCGGTCGATATAATAAGAGCATAAGAAAAGTTAAGCCATTCCCTTGCAACTTCCTTCTAATGTTGAGAAATTTTAGCAACTAAATTCACTGTATTATCATATCCTTAAAGCAAAACTTATCGTCTGAAAATTCAACAATAAATCATAACTTGTTTAGATGGTAGTATCCAATAAGGATTATGCACATTTTTTTTATATTTTCATGCGATAGGTTATATCGTTATATAACCGTAAAAAAATATTCAGGGCCAAAAACCAGAAATTTAATTACAAAAAAAAAAAAAATTAAAATTAACTAACAGCTGCGGGCACTTTAAACACTTGCCCTTTGGGCGCGCTTGTCGTGACGTCACAATCTAAAATAACAATCAAAATGTTAAAAATCACAAACATCACAACACGCTTGTTGACATTTCATAGACTTTGACATCACATTCGAACTGACCCTTTAAAGTATTTTGAATTTCCCACAATATGCGAAAATATAGAAGATTAATAATTATTATTAACCTAATAATAATAATAATAATGGGTTAACAATTAAATAATTATTTAATAATTTAAAAAAAATATATTTATTAAAATATTAATAATAATAATTTTATAAGGTCATGCTACGCTCTACTGGGATCGTTCTATGATCACGGACAGGACTATTGTCGCCAATAAGCCTGGTGATTGACTGATCCCAGCGCCGGACGATGCTTCTTGACATCGCTGTCCCGCATGACGAAAAACTCGTGAAAGCCGAAAAAGAAAAACTTACCAAGTACATTTCACGAGGTGACCGCCATGTGGGACGTCGTCGATTCGTCAATTATCGTCCCGATGGTCGTCTTGGAGAACGGTCTTATAGCGAAGAGCCTCGACCAACACCTTCAGAGGCTCTCACTAGATGGCTGGATCAAAGGACAGATACAGAAGGCGGTACTTGTTGACACGGCACGTATTGTCAGGAGTTCCTCACTCTGCAGCCCTAATCACCAGTAGCTTGGACCTTGCCCCTACTAATGGATATCTAATTTTAGGTTTTTTATAATATTTATTGTTTTTATATATTTGTTGCAAAAAGGTTAAAATTAAGAAAAAAATTTATAATAATAAAATAAATATGTTTTAATATTTAATGTATATTAAAACATAATTATTAATAATTTAATAATTATTATTAAAATATAATTTTTGTTGTGAGAGAAGTGAAAGTGAAAACAATAATAAAAAATTATGAACTTTTGAAATAATATCTTTATATTTATAGGTAAGACTTGTAAAATAATAAGGTAATAAAGTCGAAACTAGTATTGTTATATTCAAAATTCACTTTGGTTGGTAAAAAAATCAAAATTGTTTTTCTTTTCAGGACCATGCAATTACTTATTATTTCAATCTCATACAACAAAGTATTAATTCACTCTTACATAAGGTTACTTGCACATAATTTTGGTTTAAATATTTATATTTAAAAAAATTGTTTAAGTAAATAAATAAAAATAATTTTACTTAAGATGATCTCATATTCTGTTAAACACAGTTTAACAATAATTTTATTTTGGAAAATAATTTATAATATTGTTACATGGGAAATGAAGGATTTATTTTCAAAAACCAAGATGACTTCCAAAAATCACTAAACTTGTCCGATGAAACCGTTAAACTTTCCAAAAGTCATCAATGATTCCCTTAATGTGTCGCCGGTTCACTGTCGCAGATAACTTCGCAAAAGCTCCGAAGAGTCGTTTTCGTATCGCTGGTTGCACATCACTAACTAATCTCGCCCTTTTATCTTATTTATACTTGGCGCCAAACGCCTCGATGTATTTCGGATTTTCCAGAAAATCTAAACGAGATCGTAAACAAGCCATTGAAAGTTCGGGAATGCTTTTTCTGTTGAAATATAAACTCTGTGATGTAAACATGAAGACTAATTTCCTTTGACACTAATCGGGAAGGGGCGTGGCTACCATCGATAGGGTGGGACGTTCGAGACTTTCGGTCGGCGCGAATACTTTTTCCAGAACGTTCCATAGTTAGTCCTAACAATATGTTTGTTTTATTAATATATTAACATGCAATTGAGACGTACCTACTTAGTAATTAAAAAAAAATATTTTTTTGTTGTTGTATTCCGATACAGGGAGACTTGTAATAAACAACAAGTCTCCAGGTATTCTCTACTGTAAATTAGAAGTGTTGTGTCGGTTCTTTATTGGAAAGAGATTAGAAAGTTTGCCGAGCTTATGTGGAGAGTTAATTAATATTTCATATGATGTTATCGCTGGAAATTCCCGAAACAAATCCCTTTAAAATTCGCCTTGTAAATAATGCATATTGAACAGTGGGAAAGGGTTGTTGGACGCTTTTACACGAACGTTTTATATGGGTTTTTTTTTTTTTTTTTTTTATTATTATAGATGGGTTTGCTCTTGACCAGCATCTATCCATGTAGGAAGGATGAGGCCGAAGATGGAGCGAGCTTACCCAGAAGATGCCTATTCACTCGAACCTTGAAAAGATTTGGGTTATATGAGCTCGGAAATACAGAATATATAAAATATGCTAACGCTGAAAGATAAACCGTCTTACTACAAAAACATTAAACATACTTTAAACAGGCTTTGTACACGTGGTTAAATAAAACTTTACTACAAAAGAGTGTCTAGGCATTGTTTAGGGTTAGACAATGCTTGAGCATTATTTAAATTTAAATACCGCCAGATGCTTGATTAACAAGTGTCTATCTAGTTAGCGGCTTCTCCTTGGACGTGCTGTCAAATTTGTAATCGTTTTGCGTAATATTAAATATTTCTTTTGATTTTTGAAATGACTATGGATATTTTAAATTTAATTGATTACGTATGGAGGATATGAATTATTTATAAGGATATATAATTTTGTGAGATAGGATACATCGCGAGCGAATTAATCCATTCGAATATTACGATGACGCAACGCCGCGCTCACGTTTTTTATCCATGTTAATAATAATAATTGGAATTTATGAAAATAAGAATATTAAATTAACAAATCCAACTTGACATTTGACAATTACGCCCGTGTCAGTTACGTTCCATTAAGCGCAATATTTTTTGATATAACAAAATTTTATAAACAATCTAACGTATTTGTTGTAATTTGTGCCTTATTCCAATTTGATAATTTACTTATATCGTTTCTATAGTCCCTAATAATAGCTTGTGAAAACCAAAATCTGCGTAAAATGAAAACGACATGAATTCAGGGCGAGTGACTGAATGAATGTTTGTCAGGGTTGCCATAATGCAATATCATTCTCGTACTTTAACACTATCTACAAAAACAAGCGCTAAACAAGGTTTTGTGGTAAGGATATTTTAAGCGCTGCCTAACAATGTTTAAATAGTTATACATTGTCTACGTAAGCACGTGTTTAGACAGTGCTTATTTAATCTTTTGTAGTAAGACGGTACATGTTTAAACATGCCCTAACACGATATTTATAAACACAACACTTACCCGTCGTTACTAATCAATACTCAACGAAGATGCATCTTTCAACAAATACAAAACAATAGTTAGTAACCAAACCTATAAAGAAATTCGCTATCTGCCTGTGTCTGTTTCTACGCTAACTTCTAAGTACTAAACCCGCAAATGTTTAATGGAGGTAAAAAAAAAACTTATTTATTTTGGTAAGCCATTTGTATTGTATATAAATTTCTTTTTCACAATGGCCACTCCTGTTGGGGTTGCCCTCAGAACAAACATCAACTTATGCTAGCGACTTCGCCGAGCTCTTTTTACTTTAGCATTGAAAATAAAAATATCACCCCTGAATGATTATTTTTTAATGTTAAGTTCGGCAGACAGGCTGACGGCCACTTGATGGTAGGTGGCTACCGTCGCCTATAGCACAAGCAACGCCAAAGCTGCTGCAAGTGCGCTGCCGACTGCAATAGTATTAAGGATTACGGATTAGGAGTGGATAGGGAAATGGGCTCTGGTATCCCTTACTCACTCACCGAAACACAATTCACGGTGGTCTTCTGTAAGGGGGTGGTTACTGCCGCCAGATGGGCTGCCCAAATGACTGCGAAAACGCAGTGTGCCCTGCCACCACTTTCCAAATCCAGATCAGAGCCAAATTTGAACCCGGGAACCCTAGAACAGAGCATTAAGGCAAGCACTCTAACCACTCATCCAAAGGGCTCATCAAAATATATGCACAATATGTAATTTCTTCAATCTTTATTGCTCATGTACTTCTTGTCAAACGTAGAATTATTTCATACTTTTAGATGATCCTTCGGGAACAGTACTTTTTTCTTGATAAAAGGTATATAACCTTTCTGTCTCCCTGACAATGTGTATGCAAAATTTCATAATGATTGCTTGAGTAGTTAATGAGGGAAATCGTAACAAATAAACTCACTTTCGCAGTTAAAATATTAATTTCAGGGTTTCTCTCAACACAACTGTTAAATCTTTTGATAAATTAAACAACTTTTGCCAAATTCAGTCAATACGAATCTTAAAATCTAGTTTACTCGTTTAAAATATCTTCCGCTTCGTAACCTTTTCTAAGAGAATTATCACTGAGTCGAGAACAGTCCATTTCAATTACAACTCAGTTTTTCTTATAGAAGTGTTACAAAAACCTTTCTCTTACTTATCGCGTCGAGGTTAGGGCGGAAAAAAGAAAATTTATTAACATCTTGATTAGAGCTATCTTCATTACGGCCGTTGCTGCTTGTTCCATATCTGGAGTACACACAAAGGTATAGACAGTACGTTTTATTTATTTTTAACCATATAAATAATATTGTTTAATTTGTTTAAATTTACTCATGTTTAAGCTATGTGTGGTATCAGGATATTTTTGTATTAAAAAAGGTGGCAGAAAATCTGATCTGCCTGAGGGCAGATAGTTATTTCGCCTATAAACACAATCCACATCATGGAAAAGTTTGTTTTTGATAATAGCTAGGCGAGCAAATACATCATGTTAAGTATTCTATGACATGTTTTTTGAACTGAATTTAATGATTTAGAAAAAAATATTATGTATATTGTTTTATTCGTTATAAAAGAAATTCACCGCTAAGTTCTACTATTTATAATCTATACAAAAATCAATTACCACACGTATGACGAAGCATTACTTGAGAACGGTGTTTTTTTTTTTTTTTTTTTTTACGAGGGGAGAAATCTTCAAAAGATACCTTATGAACCCATGCCGCATGCAATGCAAGTGTCCAAAGAGGTTATGTGGGACTTTTACCGCACTAAAACTACCCTCGAGATGGGTGTGGTTCAGTCCATAGGGGACTTTGGAACCGTCACCGGGCGTCAGTTGAGAACGGTGTGACCGATTTTGCTGGTTTTTTTTTATTGTGTTCGAATTGTCAGGACAAGGTTAAATTTGTATGAAAGAAAATTTTTGGAAAATCCACGGAAAACGTCGGAAATTTGGAGGGTATTTTTATTGACAGGACAGCGACTGTCGGATCATTCAGCTCCAGTTTCACTAGGATGCATTTATTTTCTTCCTCGTTTATAGCTCTTTTCAGTAAAAAAATTGATGAGTGGTTTAGAACAAGTTAGCGAATAAGAATGCTGATGTATACAGCGACTTTATTTTATAATATATGTATAGATAACAAGACTAGATTACATTTTAAATCGACCACGGATGGCACTAAATAAAATATTTATAACCAAAAATTTATCGTCAGCTCTTCGACAACATAAATTAATATAATTATTTTGTGTGATAACAATGTAACTAACGAACATTAAAAAAGCGATAAATAGAAAACTAAAGTGACTGATAAATTTCTGTATTGTGTGCTCTTTTATCGAAGGGTGAAATTCTTCTAACATAAGAACGTAAGCAAAAAGCTGCTTCGAATGATAATAGCCTGATTAGGAGCGGCATTCCGTGTATTTTATTCTTGTTCCTTTTGAATTACTTGAATAAATGCAAGCCAGACATAGATTATCTATGCTGCCTGTTTCAGCAATAACGTAGTTTTGTGTAATCGTTCGCTCTAAATTTACTAGTGAAGCCTTATTTTATTAACAGGAGCGCCGCTGTTGATTAAAACGTTGGGATAAATACTACATATGTATGTACTACGGGATAAAACTCGTTGACGTTTAAAAGTGTAAAAATAAAATTTAAAGATTTTTTTTAATGTTAAAATCAGCAGACAGGTTGACGGTCCACTTGATGGTAGGCGGCTACCGTCGCCTATAACACAAGCAACGCCAAGTGCGCTGCCGATTATAGTAGGATTAAGGATAAGGTATTGGGAGGGGATAGGGCAATGGGCTCTGGCATCGCTTACTCACTCACCGAAACACAACAGCACCCGTGCTGTTATTTCACGGTGGTCTTCTGTAAGGGGGTGGTTGTTGCCGTCAGACGGCAATGACTGCGAAAACGAAGTGTGCCCTGCCACTACTTTCCAAATCCAGACCAGAGCCAAATTTGAAAAGTTCATTTTTCAAAGTTGACCCTGCCGGGAATCGAACCCGGGAACCCTAGAACAAAGCGTTAAGGCAAGCACCCCAGCCACTTATCCAATGGGCTCGTCTCTCCACTTATCCAATGGCCAAGATAATAAATGTTCATGATTGGTAACGCATTAAGAACTTTAAATAGTGGCAGGTACACTGCGTTCCGCAGTCATTTGGGCGGGCACTCTGGGGGCAGTAATTTTGTTTTTTCTTTTTTTAATCGGTGAACTCACTTATACTTTATTCACTTATAAAGAAAAACACAGAAATATTTCCATTTGAAATTCTACAATCCAGTGCAGACGTGATAGTAACACGAAATCATGTCAACCAACAAAATATCTTTGAAATTCCCTGCTAGCAACTCAGGATCGTAGTTCAGGACATTCCGTGATTGATACAATGCTCCAAACATGACTCAATAGCTTAACGGTATAGCTATAGCTCGCGTTCTGTCTGTCGACATGAATAGATCAAATTCATTAATGTATTATGCACAAACTAGGGCATGCAAACCGATAACAGATAATCGGTAATTTATCGGTTATCGACTTATTTTGAAAAACGATAAATATAAAAAGAAAAGTCGATAAAAATCGATAATCTATAAAGAAATCATATAAATAAAGGGCAATAAATAATAGGCGGGGGCCAGGTTTGGACTGTAATGTAGGTGGGGCAGTTGTTAAAAACAGCATCGGTGAAAGGCAGCGATCGCAACATAGCTCGTATGAGCTATGTTGCGCGTTGTCATGAAAATGGAACACGCCATTTGTGAATTTTTCTTTTCTTTTTTCTTTAATAGCTTCCTTTAATCTTTCTAGTAATGAAGCGCAGTGTCGTGAATACGCTGAAGAACAAATAATAATCACTCACGCGCTGACGCATGCACACAAACACACACACACACACACATTCTAACTCTTTACCTAGATCCTTTTCCCCATCGTCTAAAATCAATTTTTACCTTTCAACTTAATTTTCAACATAATTTGGCTACATAATGAAGCCCTGTATGTGGTAATGTGCTTGGTGATGTCTCTTTTGTGTATTATTTCTGCTATATTGCTGTAGGGTTTTTTTTTTTGAGAATATAATAAATAAAAGAATAAATAAATAGTGACACCATGTTCTCTGTAATCGATCAGTAGGATACCTTCTGTATCCCAAAATATAATCGCCATGATCTTTCCGGCCGACTGCGACACCCCCTGTGTTAAGGTGAAGTGGACAGCTTCATGATGCAGACGCTCGGTGGTCACGCGTATTTGAAGAGAATTGCTAAAGCTGCATCGGATGAGTGTGCATACTGCGGACAGCAGGATACCCCGAGGCATGCCATATTTGAGTGCCCACATTCAGCGGAAGCCAGAAGTAACGTAAATGTCGACGTATCGCACTCAAACGGCCTCATAAAAGAGGAGGTCCATGTTGCGTGAAAAGCGGATTAAGGATGGGATGGAACGTTAAAGGTCTCAGACTTAAAGAACCTAAACTTAGACTGAAAAAGCAGCGCCCTTACGAAAAAGCGCCTCCAAGCTCACCGAAAGGGTGTCATCGGAATAGGGAGGTTTTAGTCCGTTAGGTCACTGGGAATAATTCCCAGTGGAGTCGGATATGCTGATGCAAAACTCGGAACACCAGTATCCATGATGGATTTCCTCCTCCTACGCAAAAAAAGGGAGGGAGGGTGTGCCTTTTTAGACTCTGGTTTATAACGATGAAGCCACGTTTCATCTCCAGTAACAATGCGGACCATAACTTTTCCATTTGTTGTCCACAGCGCTACAAAATCTTTTTTCTTCCACAATTAGTGAATGAATTATCATTCCACTATTAATAGAAATGGAAAACTAAGGACTAGTTTTTTTTTTTTTGTTTTTTTTTATGAAATCGAGGTAGCGCTTGACCACTATCTCACCTGATGTGAGGTGCAGATGTGGCCGAAGGTGGACCACGCTTACCTAGTAAAGACCCCGAGGTTGTAGTTCTGTGGGAACACAGACGCAGGCAATGAGTTCCACTCCTTAGCAGTTCGAACAAGGAAGGTGGAACTGAAACGCTTTGTTCGTGATCGAGGTACATCGACCACGAAGGGATGAAACCCCTGCCCACGTCTAGTGGTCCGCAAGTGGAAAGGTTCCGGTTGGATTAAATCGTACAGTATAGATGCACACTCTCCATAGTGTAGACGATAGAAAATCGATAGGCACGCTACTTTTCGGCGATAAAAAGTAATTAAGTAATTTTTTAGTTAAATTTAAGTTAATTTTATTGTACCTATATTATTCCATTTTATTTTATTTTTATTAAAAACATTAAAAAATATAAAGTAATATTCTGTAATAGTACTCATGTAATGGAATACAATATTATGTAGTTATGTTACTCATAAAATACACATACAATATAGATAATTAAAATCTCAGAGAAAAATATATAAACACACTTAAGATAAAATTACATAATGAAGCTCATCTTTAAATTTATGTAAGTAATTAATTTAAGAGAACAATGAAGAGAAGCTATTATGGTACGAAATGAAATTCCGGAGATTATTAAAATGTCATATTTCGTGGATAATCACAGAATTATTTTTGATTTATAACGGAATTTAATTAGTAAAAATCTTTTGTGGCGAACCCAGCCCGCGGTCACTCCCTCGACGCTTCACACCGTACCCACAAAGACTTCCAGTATGGTAACTGGGCATTTACTCGATAAAAAGTATCGATACCTCTATCAGGTTGTGTATATAATATATTCCATTACTTTGCCACTGATGAGCATAGGTTTAATGTTATATATAGGATTTCACAAACTTAATTTTCTTGAACACCCATTTTTTTTAGGTTATTCCTTTTTACCATTGGACCAAGTTATAATCATTTTTATTCCATTCTAAGGTTGCGTGTTCAAATCACGTCGGGGTCACCAGTGTGGTCTCGTTGGTGTGAAGGTGTTAATGATAAGAGCAGGCGAGCGAGTGTGAAAAAAAGAGCATTGCTAACATTAATAAATTTACATCAAATTTCATTACCTACTGGTTTTCAAGACGACGGTGTCACTAGAGTTTTATTATCATTATTACACTGAAGTATTTCGCCAGGTCATGGTGTTTTCATTAGCTGTGTAAACAATTTTAATCTCTCCTCAACACACGCCTTAAAACTTTGTGATTAATTTTTATTATTTATGTTTTTTTTTAATTTCTTTATCGTCACCAGTACTTAAAACACCTATAGCTGCTGACGACATTATGAGGAATTCTAGTGCCCTCACTATGTTGTGATTTTTTTATTTGCATGTTTAGTAACCATACACACAATATCTATATTAATAATTTCGTCAAGGGGTACGGTAGACTCGATTGAAACCTTACCTGAATAATAAAACATAAAAAAATAAAGATTTCGAGTCGACAACATATATCCGCAAAATTCGGATTGTCAAGTATTTTGTTCAATTCTAATGATGCTGACAGACAAATCGCAGTCGCCATATTGGCCACTCTAGCGAAAGTCACTCACTGACACTGGATGAGTGGATAATAAACGTTCCGTTTCATTCATACTAGCGCACATACGCCTTGCCACTCAATACGTTCGTCGCACCATTCATTTCAAAAAACAAAGTGTCCATTACAAAGAACTGTGACTCATGTGTAAAACGAAACGTCTTGCCGCAAACATTGAGCGAAATCTATGCCGCTTTGCCTTTAATATTCCTTGAGAACCAATAACTACAGAAATATCTACCTACATTTTGTACCTACATCTGTACATATTATGAGTCACATTACACCCGAGCGAAGCCGGGTTTTCATCTAGTTTTATATTATTCACAGATTCAGGTTCTAGTAACTAAGCAAAAAAAGAAAAAAAAAACACTCAACCAATGGGTTCGACATTTTTTTTCTTTGCAATCGAGCTCAGTCTCAAGGGTCCTGAGTTCGTTCGAACTTTCCAAAGTTGGCTCTGGTCTGAATCTGGCAAGTAGAACATTTCTAAACATGAATTTCTTCCAATAAACTTTGTTTATTATTGTGGGATATATACGATGGTCATAAGATATATGTCCATCTTTCATAGGTCCATGTCCATAGGACATAAGTAACGTAATATATAATGTTAAGTGTAAAGTCTGATACATTATGCCATGTGTAATAGACCGCAACTTGGCTATAGGCTTAAATAGTTGATCGGGTTTATGCTCGCCATAAATTTAGTTATGGATTAGGTATTAGTCAGTTAACAGCTCAATGAAATACTGTTTTGGCTCGATTTCTTGGCTCATTCATAGCGTGAATTATATCTATCGAGGTAATTTTAAAAGCTTTATTTCCTCGTGCTTTATATTGTGTAAAAGTATAAAAAGTTACATAATAATAAAATTTTATTTTTATTTATATAATTCTTCTGTACACTTTGATTCCTCTTAAACAGCTTCCAAGTGTTTGATGCATTTTTTGTGTGTTTGAGCCCTAAGGTATAAAATGCTATGAAAAAAATATATTAAAACTTCGCTGTGCCGTCCTCCAATGTACGCCGGTCCTAATTGACCGTCCAAGTGCCTGCTGAACTTTTCTATAAAAAATATAGACACCAAATTAACGACCAAATTAACCAAATTAAGTTGGTCTCTCAAGCAGAAGACGTAATTCTTCTGAGCTTCAATCGTACCATTGTACGAGAACACTCATAGGTCGAGATGTCAAGTTGGCCGCAATAGTACTGTGCAAATAATAATATTTATCACGATAACGATGTTATAACGAAAATCGATTACGAACAATCATAAGTTCCAAATTCACGATGAGATTCGCTTAAATAAAATTTGTAATTAAATTATAGTCTTAAAAAAAAAATTAAAAAAATCAACAAGTTATAGTTATGCACGTGTATAATAGGGGAATGTGCGTCTAATTAAAAAAAAATGTATAAACATTTTTGCTTTAGAATTATGTCTATGTTTTTTTTTTTGGCGCTGAATATTTTTTACGGTTATATAAAGATATATAACCCTATCGTATGAAAATATCAAAAAGTGCATATTCCCTATTATTATCTTATGTAACCATTCATGCATCTACAAGGGAAAGATACATGTTTATTACCCAATGTATTATGCTATGCTATATATGCAAATGCATTATGTTATGCCATTATTAACATTTCTTTGTAGTCGAGTCATTCCTCTAGTAGCTGGTCCGCCCACATTACATGCAATGCAAGATCCATAAGCAAAAAAAATAAATAATTTAGCCCTACCGAGTGATATGTTGATTATGAAACACATTACATTCAAACTTAATAAGCCTTGATTACGATTCTTTACAATTTTGTACGCTGTTTTGACACATTGTGATCCATAGTAACTCTGTCTGTCTGCCTGTCTGTTACCTTTCACGTCTAAACCGTAAACTGATCATCATTTTGCATACACGTTGTCAGGGATGCAGGAAAGGGCATATGGTATCTTTCATCTAGAAAAAGTACTGTCCCCGAGGGATCATCTGTTAGGCGTTACATTGCTCATATATTTGTCAAGCTTTATTTTTTTATTTTTCAACTCGGGCGAAACGCGCGCACCAGCTAGTAATTGTATAAATTAATTACTTAAGCCGTTTTCTTGAATGAAGTGATTGAATGAAAGCCGTTAATTTCAGCAATTCAGCAAAAATTTTAGAGGCACTGCAGAAACGAGACAATCTTATCAGCATTCTGAAACCGTTATTGTGTTGGACTCGCAAGACTTGATTTCTGGTCCAAAGATTACTCGTACATATTTTGACAATGTGCTTTAAATAACTCTTATGCGTTCAAGAAAATGTCAACACATTTTTAAAAATAACATATATAAAAGCTGTTTAATTTTTTATTCCTCTTTAGTTTCAATCCATCGTTAGTGAGAGATCCAATATTATGAAAGCTATAAAGAACTGAATTCGATACAAGTGTCGAAGCTATTCCAAACAATTATAATGGTTCTATCTAAATCTGAACGAAGTTATTCCATTTGATATATTATGGCAGTATTGGAAAATTCAATATGAAAACGAATTGATACTCATAACTACTTTTTAACATCATACTTTTTTATACGCGGTAAAAAGATAAGTGCGTATTTTAGTAAGTATTTTAGTAAAAAGATAAATGCGTATTTTAGTGACGCGTTCGTGGAATTGATCAATGACCATTTATATCAAATTAAGCATTGTGCACTATTATTCACTGTATTTTTATCTAAGTGTTACGATTACCATTGATAGGATGGAACGTTCGAGACTTTCGGCCGGCACGAACGCATTTTCCAGAACGTTCCATAGTTAGTCGTAACAATATATTAATTTTATTTTACAGAAGCCAACAGCATATATCATGAAATTACATACTATTATTATTGCATATAAATCTGGTATATTCACAATAAACAATTACATTCACACATATAATATCAAAAACTGGCTAAAATAAGTTCGCCAAAATTAAATAACTATGGATTAAAATAAATACCAAAATATCGCGCTGGCGGCTTTCTCGCGCAAAGAATTGCAATTGCAATTCAGCGCGGGAATGCTGCCTGCGTGATGGAGACCCTCCCAAGGGGCCCCCGATTAGATTTTAATTTATAATAGGAATGAAATTTTTATTTATATTTATATTAATTAGTGAATAAATGTACTATGGATTAAAACATACAAATTATAATGTAATGTTTACAAAAAAAATCCTGTGAATTAAGGAAAAAAATAAAACTAAAAATTACAAGTAATTTTGTCGTCAAAATTGTTGCCCAAATGTTTCAAATCCTCAATAAGGCTGTTGACCATTTACTCTACACATCACGCCGCATATTGCGAGTTATTCTACTTTTTTTATTAAGCATTACTAAAGGCTCACTATTTTATCGATTTAAAATTCATTTTAGATTTCTCAGAGCATTTTGAAACTGTTCTTGAAGAGCAATGGATTATCTAAACAAGCGCAACATTTTTTATTTAATATAAATTCTTAAAATAATATAAGAAAAACTCGCTTACTCAAAAGTGGCGTATCCATTTATTTTAAACAGACAAAACTTTCGACCGCCTGTGATATATCTGTCAAAACAGAACAATGGCGACCGGTGTCAGAGTCATTAGCGATGAACGATGACCATGCCGATGTGTCGCTTGTACGACTTTTATTCCCAGATCCCCTGGTGTATCATTTGTGATTATTGTACGTACGATTTAAAACGGTAACAACATTGGTTTGAGAGTGACATTTTTGTTTACTTACACACACCTACATATAGAAACACTAGCTTCAACCGCATCCTTAGGGAACAATACTTTTTTCTGAATGAAACATAAGGTTCTTTGTTCTTTTTTACACCACTGACAACGTGAATGCAAAACTTCATAATAGGGATATGCACTTTTTTTTAAAATATTTTTATACGATTAGTTATATCGTTATATAACCGTAAAAAATATTCAGTGCCAAAAAAACAGAAATTTTGTAACAAAAAAAATGTTAAAATTAACTAACGGGCAGTTTAAACACCCGCCCTTTTGGGGCCCTAGTCGTGACGTCACAGTCTACAATAACAATCAAATGTTAAAAATCACAAACATCTACACGCTTGTTGACACTGTCATAGACTTTGACGTCACATTGGAACTGACCGTTTCAAGTATTTTGAATTTCCCACAATTTTTTGCACTTTTTAATAATTATTTTCTTAACGAAAAAGAAATAATATTAAAAAATATTTACATGGATATAAAAAAATAAAAAAATTTAAGCCTTTTTTTGAATTAGACGCATATTCCCCCTATTATCGGTACCGTAGTTAAAGCGTTAAATCGTAACAAGTAAACAAGGTCACTTTCGCATTTATATACATATATATATTACTAGCTGAACTCGGCCACGTTTCGCTGTAGCTCAAATACCACAGCTAAACGTGGCCGATATATCATGTATTTTTTATATAACACACGTTATATAAAAAGTATATAAAAACATTCCTCTTTTAAAATGCAACGTTCTGTAAAAATTTTAAGTCAACCCATCGGCTAGTTTTCCAGAGTTTTGTGGACATTAACAAATGCAAGTTAAATTTTTATATACCGGTGTCCCCAGAAGTCGATGTTAAGCCGAAAATTCCCGATAGACCATAGAGCGAAATTAAAAAATACAAAAAAAGTGCGTAGTTGTATTAACAGGAGCAAAATAGCACCACAAGATTGGCCATTTTTTGGATTTTTTTTATTTTATTTCTACAGTTTAAACTATGTAACTGGGATTTTTTTTATATAGGTCTTATGGTTTGGTCTATCGGGGCTAAGACTATATAAGTATATAGAGAGTATATCGGGAGTTTTGGGCTTGACGTCGACTTCTGGGACACCTGTAAGATTTTAAGTGCTGGCAGAGCACACTGCCTTTCGCTGTTCGCAGTCATTTTGCCAGCCCGTCTGGCGGCAGTAACCACCCCCTTACAGAAGACCACCGTGAAATAGCAGCATGTGTACTGTTGAGTTTCGGTAAGTGAGTAAGGGATGCCAGAGCCTATTTCCCTTTTCTTTCATAATCTCTATACTTAACCCCACTATGATCGGCAGCGCACTTGCACTTGCACTTGTACTTGTGGCACTTATGTTATAGGCGACGGTAACTATGTATCAGTCTTCCTGACGACTTTGACAAAAGATTTAAGACTTAACTAATAAGTTAGGATTGAAACAAACAATTGAAATTGAAGTTAATGTCTGTGATTTAGAAATGAAGCGTTTTTGGTCACCCTACAATAAAATCCCAAACAAACATGCATGGGTATTTTTTTGTATGTCAGTTTTGTCGGTGCTTTCATTATTTTTATAACCATATATATCGGTCGGCATTTCATTAAGAGGGTCAACGTAAAAATAATAAAAAAATATAATCTATCGTTGTACCGAAGGCAACACAAATACTCATGAAAACAAGACTACGGAATCGTACCTGAGTACAATTAGGACGGCGCGAAATAGAGGCACGTTTAAACGCTAGTAGAATCTCAAGAAATAGCTATAATATACCTATATAAGTACATATTATTAAAAAAAACACTCATGATCTTTATTTCAAAGTACTTACATATAAACTAATCTACTAATTCCATCTAAGCGAAGGCTGGTGACTTCTATCTACCTAAGTAAAGAGTTGATTATAAGAATTACAAATTTTTTTAGAAAAAAAATATCAATTTAATAAATGAAGAACATCTTTGCTAGAAACAATGTTTCCCAAAAAATATACCTACATATTCCCCGATGTATTTTGGACCTTTGGATTAATTCATTGTATGTATTACAAGGTCCATCATTAGGACTGTTACTCGAATATTGTGTGTAAGTAGAGGTCGGCTCGGCAACAGCCTGTCTACGGCACAACAAAAGTCCATTAGCGCCACCTCTCCATCGAACGGATTAATTAATTCACACACGCTTTTGCCCATTTGCCGAGACCCCAAGACTTTTCCCTTTTATAGGATCAGACCACACTGAATGCTAAGGTGATCGATAAGGTATCAACTTCACATTAAAAACTTCACATTAACATTCATGGTGAAAACAGAAACCTTTAAAAAATTATAAAAAATAACCTTGCTGAAAATGTGGAGTGTGAAAAAATTTGTTATGTTATTTATAATTTTACATTTATAGTGAAAAATATTTCCATTCAATGTTTATTTACAAGTAATGTAAATTGGATTAGAGTGCTTGCCGCCTTAATGCTCTGTTATAGGGTTACCGGATTCGATTCCCGGCAGATCCCGACTGAATATAATGTTTTAATTTTTTAGTACGAAACGGCAATTTCAAACCCTAGTACATAGACGTATTATAGTAACGGTTTGTTACTCAAATTAGTTAATTTACAATCAATTGGCTGATGCATTAACGGATGGCGCCGCGTTGAATTGTTTATAACGTTTAATGCACACAGTACTAATTATGCAAATATTTTATCTCATAATTAAGGGCGTATCGATATAGAGCCGCTCGTTTCATGGCAATTTTATGGGCCATTATCAACTTTTATGAGTTTTAGTAGCTAGTGTAAGCTTTAAATATGGCAATATAAAATTTTACCGGTGTGCTCAAACCTTAGCGGCAATTGAGCGGAAAAATTAAGTGAAATCTCGTTAAGGTTGATTGTGGAATTCTAAAAAAAAAACTCTTTCCTTTTCTAAATAAGGAAAGACATTCCATTTATTGAGTGGGAGTCAATGAACGATTAAATTTGTAGTAAATGATATTACTAAATTAGTCAATTTTTGCTTTATCAGTAAATTAGAGCAGTAAATGTCAATGTGTGTAAATGTGTCAAATGTGTAAGGCTTTTGTATGAAACAAAGAGCTATTGCAATAAATTAAATCTATAGATATAATAAAATAGTAAATGAGCCGTGTTTGTACATTAAATATTTTTTCAGAAAAAAATAAAATAAAAAAATTGTATACCTACTTACGTTGTAATATTACCGAGGTCAAAAAAACAGTTTTTGTGTTTTTGTCTGTTTGTCTGTGCTTTTAACGGCTTAACCGATTTGAAAGCGGTTTTCACTGATGTATTGTAGCAAGCTTCCCGTAACATTTAGTGTTTGTTTAATTCCAATCGGTTTACAAACAAAAAGTTATGCTTAGGTATACCACGCGTACGAAGTTGTGGGCTCAGCTAGTGTTTAATAATGTGTAAAGTAGAAAGACCCCCAATCTACTCGTTAAAGTGGGACAAATTCATTTTGATATATTCCAACAGTATTTTCTATAGAAAAAGCATTTTAGACATATATATTTAATTATTATCCAATTAATTACATTGGACGATAATTAATCGATTTAAATAAAAATTCGACTAAAGGTTGCTAAATGCAAAACCCGAGAACAATTCGGCATATTTTTTCCGAATATTCGTTTAAATCCGATGAAAGCTTTTATGATGAGAAAAATTGGGAAAATTTGAATAATTGGACTTCCGTGCGAAACCGACGCGATTCGCTAGTAAGTATTAATAATTAAGTCTCGGATGATTAATAATAAAAATAATTATACAAAATTATTAAAAAAAAAATCAATTTTCTAAATTCGTATAAATTGCAATGAAATAGTATTATTAAAATAAAACGATAGTAAGTTAAGTATCATAATTAGGTCATACTGGTATAACGTTATTGAATTTCACGTGGACCCTTCACCTTCAACCGATTTGAATGAAATCTGATTTAACCTGACATAGCCTGAGTTAACACATTGGAAACTTTTTAATCCGGCAAAGTATATTCCTGTGGGATAACAGTTGAAATTCGTAAATAATTGGCACAAGTAAAGCCGTGAGAAATAACCGATAAACAATTGTCATTTTGTAGTATAGCATTGACAAAAAATATTTATCCATTATAACAATATATCTTGACGGCACGTTTGTTTAACGAGAGTAAACAGCAATGACAACAGCTGTCAGTTGTCAACTGGACAGCGGGATTGGAATGTCATTGTCGTTGACTCTGATACACCACCGAGCGCTAGCGCAGAGGCATGGCGGCCGAGCAGTACCTTACGGGAAGGCAATTGACTTACATAAAGGGACTTGTGCTACGTGTTTGGTAGACAATGCGATCGAGGACTTATTTTGTGCCGATTGTGGCGTTTTGTTTAGAATTGCAACACATGACCTAACGTTGAGTTTTATTCTCTTCGCCCGACTATTTGCGCTTATCTGTGATCAAATATGGAGACTAATGATACGGGGGACCCTAATCATGTCCCTTCACATCTAATGTGAATATTGATACGATAGAGATTGACCTACGATGAAACCAACCTTATCCTTATATAGTATAAATTGAACTCGTTGCCTGCGTTTGTCTGTCTATCAGTATGTTCGCTAACTTCTAAACTATGCATTGTATTTTGATACGTTTTCACTGAAGTAAAAAGCGTTAAACGAGGTAGGTTTTTATAATTTTCCAAAAAAAAGCTGGGGACGGGTTGCTAGTTTTAAATTACATTTCACGTAATAGATTTAAGTTGTAAAAAGTACGTAAGTAATGTAAAATATTTCATTAGACACTAGTATCTGTACAAATGAAATTTTCTCTTATTTCCGAATTGCTAAAAAGGGGTTCCCTTAAAGAAAATATGAAAATAAGTGTAAAACTTGTACAGAATAATTAATAATTAATGTAAAAAATAATTAATTTTAAAAAAACTGTTAATTATTATTCAATTTGCCTTCACATCTCATGTGCTTTCTTTACATAAAACGAAATAAATTTTCTAGAAAGCAAAGCTGATGCAATATTAATCAGATCCAGAATTCAAGGTTTTCTTGATCAGAATTTAATACTTCTTTGACGTCTAATAAGCTCAAAAGAGTATACGATTCCTACAAAACTTAAATACGAGTTCAATATTACGTATAAACATCCCAAAAGTATATGTATTTACGCAACTGGCATACGTAAAAATACCCATTTCATTTCAGAACTGTGACCAGAATTTTGAAAGCAATATTAAAAATGTGAAGCAAACAGCGAATAGGAGCACAAATAAATACATTTCACTCGAAAATACAGACGGCATATTAATCACTGTGAATTGAAATGAAACATTTTAATTAACTTATAGAGCGCATTCGTTTGTTAATGGCGATTTTCCAATGAACTTCGCCCATCATGAAAATTAATCTGATTCTTTAGTGTTCCGCATCAAAGAACTATGATCTCATTATAATTTTATGTCACTATATCTACACTAATATTATAAAGAGAATAGATCTTATTTTTTGTATGTTTATTAGTAATGGATATACTAAAAATTAACAGAACTGATTTAAAAAATTCTTTCACCTTTTGAAAAACTGCATTATCAGCGAGTATAAGTACATATAATGTACACGCACACACACAATACGCGCGTGCACCTGCACGGGTGCATACAAACATTTTAAATATAAAAATAGTCCCCTATATCATAAGAGTGCCTATAAATAGAAATAGCTAATCCTAGATTTTAATTTTGCATAAGTATGTATATAAAGTCCGAATAAGAAAATATTTATATATAGATTAATTCATTATAAATAAAGGTGATCACCAGAAAACATATACATACAATTACTACTAGAGTTCTCATTATCTCCAACCCGAAAATACTAATAATAACATTGAATTTATTTCACGTTATTAATATTCACTTTATTTATAAAAATTATATGAAATAAATGTTATTAATTATTATATTAATTAATATTATTAAATGTCATATTCTTTATGGTAATTTTATTTATCCGTTTATCCGTTCGGCAGCGCATTTACAATATCCCACTTTTATGTTAAATCATTTAAAGTTGTAATATCAAAATGGGACAGTGTTTCAAAAATTTCATTATAATATTTGCCATTAACCATGCTTTTAACATGTGTATCTAAGCTTCGCTAAATCACTTAACGTAAAAACTTGGCAATAGTAGTACTCGGATAGGTAGTCTAAGATGGTTAACTTAAACTAAGCTCTAATTTTCTTGAAAACCTTAGTTGCCATGCTGTAATGAAATTGTTTACATTCTGTAAACCGCACAAAAGGAAACGACCGGATATCCTGCAGCAAAAGGCTTTATTGAAATACTTGCTAATGCATCTGCTCCGGACTATATTATCAAGTCGACAGTAATGAAAGTTGAACTTTAAAATTACATGAATTTTTGTGCTTTTAAAAAGTTAAGGAAACTCTTCCAGCAGTACGTAACCGAATCGTAATTAAAAGTCCACATATTATAATATTTAGGTATATTATTAAGTAATATAACTATAATATAAATGCGAAAATGAGTTTGCCTGTCTGTTACGCTTTCACGCCTTAAATACTGAACTTATCATCATGAAATTTTGCATAATCTTTATCAAGGATATAAGGTACCAAGGGTGTTCACGACATAGCCACACCTAGATGTCGCTATTACAAAGAATGTGGATGGTATGGAAGTTGGTCTGCGTTTCTTTGTATAGGCGTAAATGAAAGATATAAAATCTATTCATTTTTGTCTTTGTTGAAATCAAGAGGTGTGTCGTTGTCGATGGTTATGTCGTATCAAGTCCATTGTCTAATTCATTCAGGTCTTGTTCCGTAAGGCATTTAGATCAAACAAATTAGTCAGGATAAGTTATTAAGCAATTCATTTGCCTATAATAATAAACCCTTACATCAACCGAGACCAATACAAAGTGAGCTAAATGCCTGACAAACAAACAACACAAAAATAAAAAATTTAAAGCTTGACAAAAAATTTGAGTAATAAAGATTGAATAGGTAAATGTTTTAACATCTAAAGAAAAAATGGCGCAGAATGAGCTAGTAAACAAAATAAATATCATTAATAACAATCGTTTTTTCCCGTGCTTTAACTTATTGGGAAGACGTAGGATAGATAACAAAAGTGATTTCTTTACGTGACATTTTGCTATGAGGCGCCCAGCTCTAAAAAATTGCCTTACAATGATATAGTTTGAAAAATAAACTGGACACTCTACTTGCAACCGCACCAAACATTTAAACCCCCCAAAGACAAGACAACGATCAAATATTCCAATTATGCTTTCTAAAATTGAAACAATATATCAAGCCCAAATTTCTCCGTCGTTTTAAGTCTGTACAGTCTTAACGACTACTAATAAAGATTGTTTTAAAAGGTAACCTTAACTGTACGTTTAAATCTTTAGTTCCCAAAGTGGTCCAGGTGTCCACGACCCCCAGAGGTCCACGGGAGACTCGATGGGGGTCTACATTGGCGTGACAAAAAAATGGGAGTAAAAACAATCAATTCTCACTTATTTCATTTAGAAAACTCCGCATTCGTGGTTGGAACTCAGCCGCAACGCAAATTTCCATAGTTAGATCTAATCTTCACATTTTTTGTCGGTTTTGGGAATATGGTAGAAATATAGCTGAACCAGCTAAAATTTTGAAAGTGGTCCATGAGAAAAAAAGTTTTTTTTAAACTAAAAACATATTTTTCAAGCAACAACGCACAAGCATATGCGCACACACACACACACACACACACATCCAAACTCTTTACCTAGATCCTCTTACCCATCATCGTCTAAAATCAATTTTTATTTTTCAACTCAATGAAACCCTGTAAGTGGCAATGTGATTGGTGATGCTGTCTCTCTTGTGTTATTTTTCGTATTGCTGTAGGGTTTTATAGCATTATCATGCAAACAATACATAATAAATTCTCAACTCCCGATATATTTATTTTCAAATAAAATTCAAGACCATAAAATTTTATTTCTTTATTTAATTACTCCTTTGTTCATCGACATGTACGAAACAAAAGCCATTTAAAGTTATGAGTAATTATCACTAAAAATAATAGTGAAAGTACAATTCGCTACCCAAGTCTGTGGGTTTGATACTAGTATCAATTATATAGTTAATTTTCTTGCGGTTTAACTATTAGAAAGTTTCTTCCTGAAGTTTATACCGTATAAGGTTATATACATATAAGTTTATACATACATAAAGTAGAGGTTTATACATAAGTTTATACATAAAGTATTTGCACGTTTCTGTCTGTTCTTCCGCTAACTTCTTCTAAACCACCCAACGGATTTTGTTACGATTTTAATTTTTTTTTTTTTCTTTTTAAGATGGGTTTGCTCTTGACTGGAATCTATCCAAAGTCAACGATGGAGCGAGCTCACCCAGAAGATGCCTGTTCACATGAACCTTGAAAAGATTTAGGTTGTATGAACTCGGAAATACAGGCAGACGTCGGCAGGGAGTTCCAATCCTTAGCAGTGCACATTATAAAAGATGTTTTAAATCACTTGGTCCGAATTAGACGGCTTTCGACAAGGTGAGGATGGTAACAAGCCGTACGTCTACATGTCCGATAGAAAAAAGGGGAAGGCAGATGTACCTACTCAGAAGTACACCTTATAGAAGACACATTGACAGGCAATTTTGCGTTTATGTGCTAGGCTCTGCAGTTTAGTTCGTATTAGCGTTCCGCCGCCAATGAGCCTCCTAGCTCAGCGATCCACCGAGTCGAGCGCGGCAAGTTGGTATTTTGCTGAGCCATCCCAGAGGAAAAAGTTGATTAATCAAGTTCTACTTAAAAACTATAGCTTAATAATTGTGACCGTTTACGAGGAAGAAACTTTAATTAGAATAAACTCAAAAATAATTAATAGGCATTCAAGTAAGTAAAAATTTAACGGAGATTAAGTGTCTTCTATTAGTCAAGATTTAGTTGGAAGGCACACTGCGTTTCACAGTCATTAGGGCAGCCCGACCTGGCAGCAGTAACCACTCCCTTACAGAAGACCACCGTGAAATAATAGCATGTGTACTGTTGTGTTTTGGTGATTAAGGGATGCGATCCCATTTCCCTATCCCTTCCTAATACCTATCCTTAATCCTACTGTGGTCGGCAGCGTACTTGAAGCAGCTGTGGCGTTGCTTGTGTTATAGGCGACTGTAGCCATCTACCATGAAGTGGACCGACAGCCTGTCTCTCTAGCTTAACATAAAAAAAGTCAATTATTTTAAGCGCTAAACGTTTCACCTCTCACTCACTACCAAGCCTTATTTATATGTGCGAATAAAAAAGATTAATTTACTGTTACGTGCGGGTGAGTCAAAATGCCGTTAAAGGGCGAAACGAACGATTTATTTTCACAAACCAAGATGACTTCCAAAATCACTAGACTCGTCCGATGAAACCGTTAAACTTGCCAAAGGTCGTCAATGATTCCCTTAATGTGTCGCCGGTTCACTGTCGCAGGTAACTTAGCAAAAGCTCCGAGAGTCGCTTGTTATCGCACAACTAAACTAAAACTTAATCGGCCGCCTCTTTTTTATGTTAAATTCGGCAGACAGGCTGACAGTCCACTTGATGGTAGGTGGCTACCGTCGCCTATAACACAAGCAACGCCAAAGCTGCTGCAAGTGTGCTGCCGACTACAATAGGATTAAGGATAAAGGATTGGGAAGGGATAGGGAATTGGGCTCTGTCATCCCTTACTTCACTCACCGAAACACAGCAGCACACGTGCTGTTATTTCACGGTGGTCTTCTGTAAAGGGGTGGTTACTGCCGCCAGACGGGCTGCCCAAATGACTGCGAAACGCAGTGTGCCCTGCCACTACTTTCCAGATCCAGACCAGAGACAAATTTGAAAAGTTCATTTTTCAAAGTTGACCCTGCCGGTAATCGAACCCGGGAACCCTAGAGCAGAGCGTTAAGGCAAGCACCCTAATCACTCATCCAACGGCTGTATTTTAAAATATACCTACATGAAAAATGTATATAAACAATATTCCTTATCAAAAAAAATTTAATAATAATCCAGGTCTGACTAAAATCCTCTCAAAATTGCGCTTCAGTAACTTGAACCGAGCATGGCCGGGATGTGTACCTAGTCTGTTAAATAATTTAATATTTAATCTTGTCTAGAAACGCTTATTTAAATTCATACAAGGCCTCTATCAGGTAGATTTGCATAAGCAAACAGTCGTGGGCGATGCCAAGCGCAATAATCCGATTCAGGTCCGCAGAAAAAGCAAAATCAAAATTCATTCCGTTGACCCGGTCCGCTCGTAATTCCTCAACAAGCCCGGAAACTATTTTCATTCTCGATTCGGAGGGGATCCGACCCTCAGGCGTCTCCTTGTTGCCGAATGTTCTCAAATACTTTCGCAGTGCGGGCCTAATGCAACGCAATCGCAATTTAAGGCTAAACGCTTTTCGTTACATGTTAGTCACGTAATTATAAACTGTGGTATGCAACACAAAATTATTATGTTTTGAGATCGATTCTATTGCTTTAAAATTTTAATCGATCAAGCGGTTTTGGAGCAATGACATACACACTGTTGTGACGTCACGCCCTTAACAGGAATTGCAGTGGAAGCGGTAGACGAAGACCTGGGGTCTGGAAATCAACAATTGTCCGCGTTTCGCGGGACGCGGATCTATGAATTTATTTACGCTAAGCAAATTCGTGAAAGGGATAAGCTCAAATCACTTTCCTCATCCGTCGAGTCGATCCTCGTGACAAGGCAGGCAGCTCAGACTGACAAAAACTATAGACGGAACAATACACACTCTTAAGTGAGGCAGGTAATAGGAAGACAATTCTGCAATAGGGTGACGGAACGGAAGCTCTATAGTCTGACGCGAATAGTTGAATTACCTAACTATATTTTTTGTTTAATAAATATTATAATAATTAATTGGGATAAAAGCTGTTAGTGGATAACATTTTTAACTGCATACACAAACGCATGGCCACTATACGACAAGTAGGGTTACGCACACATCTTCAGCGAACCGGCTTCACTTTTTAAAACGTTTTTGTTCGTAAGGGCTCTATAGTTTTTTTTTGGTCTGAGGCAGGCAGATAAAATATATCTATTTTTTTATGTTAAGATCGGCAGACAGGCTGACGGTCCACTTGATGGTAGGTGGCTACCGTCGCCTATAACCCAAGCAACGCCAAAGCTGCTGCAAGTGCGCTGCCGACTACAATAGGATTAAGGATAAGGGATTGGGAAGGGATAGGGAAATGGATATAGATAGATAGATATAGAAAGTCCTCGTATTCTCGGCGATAAAATGTTTTAAACAGTTTAAACACACATCTGCAACTCTTCTTACGTAGTCCAAGGCATGTAACAATCCAAATTAGAAATCAATTAATTAATTATTTTTAGCAAAATAAATGAGTTTGAGTTTGATCTGGTGCATGCGTCGCGGCCCAAAGCTCTCTCTCATCACAAGTAGTTTCAACGAATTCCAGAAGATGTCGCCCAGAATTCCAGAAGGTCTGACAGTTGTCGCTAACTGGAAGTCAATGTACGAAGTTAACTAGTTTACATCAATGTGTTGTGAAATCGAACACATACATAAAATATATAAAGATGTTCAGCATTCAATTATATTATTATTTATTTCATACCGAGCACCTTGTACTGCAATACAAAGTACCTAATGATTAATTAATTTATGCTCCATTAGAGATATAAGGAGTCGTTGAAATATTGATAAAAATTACACACAGTTATGCCATTTTTATTTTTAGTATGAATAGTGTATTTAAATTATTAGGATTTTTTTAAATATAAGCCTACACAATATTGTCAAGAACAGAAATTCGCCTTTCTTCATAAACTCAAAAATAACGAAACATTTTGTTTAATTCCTTCTCTTGGTTATTATCAGTGAAACAGTAATTGTATTGTATTCGATGACGAATAGTAACAGTGTAATAGTAAGGTAGAAAATTTACTATTACACTGTAATAAAAAAATAAAATAAAGAAATAATAAAAGCCCATTTATTCCTTCACCAAAATAATATACCTACAAAAAAAAATCTAATAGTAAAATTTAAATTTAAAACAATTTTTGTTAAAGTTAACATTTTTTAGCGATTATTAGTTCTTCAAGTTGGTAAGGACCCCCTCGGGTAAAGGCCTCCACCAGTTCTTGCCATTTTGTCCTTTGCTCCGCAAGTATTGGCCAAGTCTTTTTATCGCGCTATAGGCCTACCTCGTCTTCTTTTGCCACCCGGGCCAGGCCAGAGCGTTATAATTTTTTTTTAAATTCAAACTGTAATCATAACACTGTAATAGTATGTAAGAAATTAATTAAAATATAGTAAGAAAATGTGGTTGAACACATTTATTTAAAAAAATATGTCTATCAACTTCCATGAGAATAAGTTCAAATAATTTTATATTCTGGCGTGTCCCCTTAAAACAGACCTGCTGCAAATTAAGGCAAGCTCGGTTAGAGTTGCCAGATTTGTGGACGGAATGCGTTAATTGTTTCATTTCGAACCCCCCCTCGGCGGTTGGATAGAACAGCGATATGCTCTTGATACCTATGTAATTATTTTATAGGAGGGAAAGCCCAAGTCCAAGCCGAAATAATTATTTTTAAATGGAACCTTTTGTTGAAATATTGTTTGAGGAAATTACGAAGGAAACCAATTTCCACAAAATAAAAAAAGTTGCATAATGGACAAATGTGTGTTAATAGCATAGCTAGTAATTCTATACAATTCGGTACTTGTGTAGGAAATGTATAAAATCAATACTTCATGTTTGTTGCGATTTCACGCCAAAATCGATGAATGTTTTGATAAATTTAGTAACGGTAATAGCTTGACTCCTAGGATCCTAATTTCATCTCTCTAATAAGAGTTGAAATATGCATCCTACATCTTACAGTGAGACAATCCTAGTAACACTATAGATGTGAAAAAGAAAGTGTGAGGATGTATGGTAACATTTTACGCAAAACGGCTGTAAATATTATAATAGTAGGTATATTTATAAGCAACAAATAGATCCAATTCCCCAAGTAGTTAAAAAAATCTTCCTTATAGATAAAATAGAAATTTTAGATATTTTTTTTAATATTGTCATAATGCCATTTTTAGTGGTGAACCTAGATTTAAACAAATGCAACATTAAAGTCCATTTTTCCAATATACAAAAATAAACCTTTTCTTTTTAACAAACCGGGTTGAATATATGGTTCCGTTAAAAAGTGGTTTCGTTACATTTTTCCGTACGAAAACTGTACTTACTCTAAAACTAAATAAATACGCTGCTATTAATTACTTTCAGAAATAAGTAATTGGATTTCGATCGAAAACTAATAATTTATTATGATACCCAAATCCAACTGAAATTGAATTTATCCAAAGTCTTAAGCAATCAACTAAATAACTCGTTTTGTGAGTTTTCGGTTTCAGTTACACGTGTAACTGAAGTTCCAAACTTAAATTAATTGTAACACATACTTTGTATTAGTAACATATATTATAGTTACAAATTAGGTACTGTATGTAAGGACTATTATATTTTATTTATTACTAGCGACTTGCCTCCAGCTTCGCACAGATGCATTTTTTGCTAATTATATACACAAAGGTTTCACGTTTATCGCTCTTCTCTCTCAGTGGTTTAGAAGTTAGCAGAGAAATAGACAGAAAATTACAGCGACCTTATTTTATAACACGTATATCTGGTGCCCGCAACTCCATCCGAGTTGATAAATGTAAAACATAACACCTGAAAAAATATATGAGTATTACATTTACAACGCAAAATATCGTGTTCGCTGTGACGGAGTGCCAAATTTCATAGAAATCCGTTTTTGGGTGACAGAGTAACAAACATAAATCCATATATCCAAACAACCATACTCACAAACTTTCGCATTTATAAGATATAGGACGTATTATACGATATTAGTAGGATTAGTAGACTATCTTATAGTGGCTACCGTCAACAAAATAGAAAGGTGTGATGCAAATGAGCTGCAGATAAGATAAAGAGTAAGAAACGAAGGAGACTTCAGTATCCCTTGCGTATATATGTATATACGCAATATCCCCCCAGTATCCCTTCATATATATAAAAATTGCACGCCAGGCGAAGCCGGGGGGGTATATATGTAGGAACACGATTAAAGTCCCCGGCATCATCGGTCCCGAAAGGACACGACCAGGATTCTTCGTATCATTGGTCTCCACACTTGATCACAGATAGGCGCGAATATTTGATCCATATTTGATCACGTTAGGTCACGCGCTGCAATTCCAAACAAAACGCCACAATCGGCACAAAATAAGTCCTCGATCGCATTGTCCACCAGCCAATCACACCAAATCAGATAACACTCCACCAAACACGTAGCACCAAGTCCCTTGATGTCAACCGATTGCCTTCCCGTGAGGTACTCCCCGGCCGACGTGCCTCTGCGCTAGCGCTCGGTGTTGTGTCAGAGTCCACGACAATGACATTCCGATCCCGCTGTCCAGTTGGCAAATGACAGTTGTCAGTGCTGTTCACTCCCGTAAATCAAAAGCGCCGACATATATATATATATACACACACACCCGGACAGGGCATCTGTGACCTCAAAGACAGAAGACTGTAGACTCGTCTACAGAAGAAAAACTATACATAATTAAGGCGCAATATGAGTAATCATCGGACACTTTTTTATGTTAAGGTCGGCAGACAGACTGACGTATACTTGATGGTAGGTGGCTACCGTAGCCTATAATACAAACAACGCCACAGGTGCTGCAAGTGCGCTGCCGACTTCATCAGTAGGATTAAGGATGAGGGATTGGGAAGGGTTAGGAAATAACACTCGCGCGGTTAATTCACGGTGGTCTTCTGTAAGGGAGTGGTTACTGCCGCCAGACGGGCTGCTCAAATTATGCGAAACACAGTGTGCCTTGGCACTACTTAAATTAGTTATGTGCAACTTAACGCATCATAATCTCATGCTTGTTGGCTATTACTAATAAGTGAACTGAAACATGATCAAAACCTCATGCAAAGCCGCCAACCTGTTTAAAGTTACGTGCTGATTAATAATATCGTGAGAATAATTATTTTCGAAATTGAAGTAATCGATGTTTGATTTGGGATTTGGGGCTAAATTTCTGAGGCCTACCGATTACCATAATTTCGAGTTGAAATTAGCTTCAAATAACTTAACATTTGAGTATATTAAAACCAGTCAAAGTAAATTAAAGTATGAGACACGGAAAAAGGTTGCAAGGACGATACATGAGTCATTATTCCATTGCTCAGCCCTGTAAGTCAGTTGTAAAATATTTTATAATAATAGGCGATAAAGTATTAATTTTTTTAATTTTAAATGATTAATAAAAAGCAGTTATTTTTACTTTCCCACTGGAATTTTCTAGTCCTAGTTTTCTACTCCCAAAGGCATACTAGTACGTATACTAACAATGCTACTGTGCATTAATAAAACTTGTTCGCCTTGTCGTGTACCTATTCCTATAAAAAACAAACTGTATTTCACCGGCAACATAATAAAAAGATTGAACTAATAGAGTTGTAGCAATCTCGTTGCCTGATACGACGTCAAAGGGCGCGTTATCGTCGCCGGAACGGTAATGACTCCGCGATAAGATCGTTCTGTGGGCGGGGATGAATCGACTGATCTTGGTCCGCGGAGATTAAATCTCCTTAGGAACTGCCCGCAACATTAACTAATGACACTCGGGAGATGGAATGCACGTCGATACCTCCTATAAATAAAACGTACAGCAGAACAGTAACAAACTTCGTTATAAAATAGTTTAAAGATAATATATAAGGATAGAAAAGGAGCCTATTTTCCTTATCTCCTCCTAATCCCTTATAATTTATCCACCTATGATCTACTTGTGTTAATAAGAGACGGTAACGGTTTAATTTAGAGTTATCTTTTGCAAGATGCTCGTATTCGAATTACTCGACCACTGAAATTATTATTTTTTTGAGTTCTAGGTTTTATTACCACGGTCCACTTGATGGTAGGTGGCTACCGTCGCCTATAACACAAGCACGGCTAAGCTGCTGCAAGTGCGCTGCCGATTGCAGTAGGATTAAGGATAAGGGATTAGGAGTGGATAGGGAAATGGGCTCTGGCATCCCTTACTCACTCACCGAAACACAAAAGCACACTTGCTATTATTTTACGGTGGTCTTCTGTAAGGGGTGGTTACTGCCGCCAGACGGGCTGCCCAAATGACTGCGAAACGCAGTGTGCCCTGCCACTACTAAGAATATTCGAAAAATATATTATCTTTAAATATCTAAGGCGGCCAGTTTACATTGATAACTATCGTATTTACTTGTGCACGCAAACACTATTCAATACATAAAAATGGCATACTTTGATCTGATAACGAGTTGACGAATAAAGTACGCAATACGCCCCATATGTAAATGTTTTAATAATATATTTAGTGATTATTACTTTATGGATTCAACACTTACATTTACAAATTTACATATTATTACACATCACATCACAGACAGATGTGGTGTGCTTAGTGTGATGTTCAGGTATAGTGTGCTCCCAAACTCTTACTTGATTGTGACTGTATTTGAATGGCTGTTGACTACATATATAGGTATAAAAATTTGGGCTATTCTGTGAATTTACAAAATAAAAAATTTAAATTTAAAAACCGCATTAAAGTCTTAGATCATTAAAGTGTTATAAGTTGATTTTATTAATAATGAGAACTATCTTTATTTTCTACACTAATAATATTATAAAGAGAAAAGACTTGTGTGTATATTTGTAATTAATAAACTAAAAATCTACTGTACCTATTTTAAAAATTCTTTCACTTATAAAAAGCTACACTATCAGCGAGTAATATTTTATAAATACACGCGAACAAAGTCGCGTACAACAGCTAGTAACTTATAAAGTAACTAGCTAAACTCGGCCAAGCTTCGCTGCGGCCCATACGGCGGCGGCGTGCGCATGGGGCGCGCAGTACTGGACACGCTGGACACTGATTATATATAATACTATTTATCGTAGCGTGATGTTATATAGCCTATAGCCTTCCTCGATAAATGAACTATTCAAAACAAAAAGAATTTTTCAATTCGAACTAGTAGTTCCTGAGCGCGTTATCAGCTTTATAATATTAGTATAGATTTGCAAATAAAGACTGCTGTTATACTTAATGATATAATCTAAAATGATACAAGTTAAACTTGTAGAATGTAGAAAAATCTAGAATTTTTTTCTGTTTGTCTGTGCGTTTGTACACGGTAATCTCAGAAACGTCTTAACCGATTTGAATGCGATTTGAACGGTTAACCAATCGGTTTAACCGATTTGAAGCTGCCCGTAACATATATATAGTGTTTGTTTTATTCCAATCGGTTTACAAACAACAAAGTTACGCGCTATAAGTACCGTATACGGGCTCAGCTAGTTAAAAATATGTACAACAAAACCTTATAACACCTTTTCATTGCAGTGGCAGGACACAGTGATAAACTGTAGATCCCGTCAGGCGACAGTAACAGACAGAAGACCAGCCTAAAAGAAAAGCACGTGTGCTGTTGTGTTTCGTTGAGTAAGTAAATGTTGCCAAAACCAATCCCCTATCTGCTCCTTACGCCTTCTCTTTTATCCTGTCAATGGTCGGCAGCATTTCCGCGAACTTATACAGTTGCTCGTGTTAATAGATTACGGCAGTTTCCTAACCATCAAGAGTGAAGCATCAGCTTACAGCTTATCAGCTTATCAGCTACCATTACATAAAAAATACACATTTTTTGCTGTTTCAATCAAAATAGCCTTCTGCTATTAAACTGTATTGTGTTTGCGCTCCATTCCCGTTGCCTAGCGATTCGCTTCAGTTCATTTGAGGGAACTCCTCGGTAATCAGCATTTCCAAGGTTCATTGTGATAAGACGAGTTCGTCTATTTGGTATATTTCATGGAGTTTATTGTTTTTTTTTTTAAATATAACGTTTTTTATATATACGATTTAATGTGAAAAGCTGTCTTATCCTTACTTCGTACGCGTAGTTATAGCGTGTAACTTTTTACAACAAAAACAAGAACACAAGAAGGACAATAATGTGTAGATATAGATATAGATAAATATTGAACAAATAATTTTTTAACGCCTAAGAAAAACGGGTGAAGACACGGGCAAAAGCTAGTGTTAGAGCCACTAATAACAATAGAACTTTTAACGAAAAACTTAATATTCATAACAATTTGTCCTCCGTTCTTTCGCTGAAAGTTTGAATTTAATAATAACCAATTAACGGCACGGCAAAATATGTTTATTAAACCGACATCACCATTGAAACAATGGCTATAAATTGGCGCAAAGGCGCAAAGTCCTTAAAACAGTCCTTAAACTTTGCTAAGTAAATTATATTACAAACTTGAAAGTTTACCCATCAGGTGAACAAATAAAACTCCACGAAATAAACAAGGTAACTTTCGAATTTACTGGCCCCTGTAACGGACGCATTGAAGCCTTAATTTGCTTTGACAAGCATTTATACAAAAGGGTTTCACTTGAAACTACAGAATGAGTTTTATGTAAATAACTACAAATCAACGGTGAATTTGCTCTAAACGCGAGCAGGCGATTTTGATACTTAAAGATATTTCGACATAATCACACACGAACAAACATAAATGCTCAAACTTTTGAAATATGCAAATTTAAAACTTATTCTAATGTCAAAAGTTACCAGACTTGCTTAGCATCCAAGTTGTGATAAGAAACTATAATAGAATATTCTTCTCTATTTATTGTTGTAAGAAGTTTTTCCATGAAAACGCTATTAATTTTAATGTTAACGGTTCTATAGTTTTACTATTCAAGTTCAGCTGAACAACTTTTTTTTGTTAAGATAGGCAGACAGGCTGATAGTTGAGTCGGCGGTAATTGATTGTCAAAGAGGGAGTCGCGAGCAAGAGCTTAGTTAATTTGTAATATTACTAGCTGACCCAGCAGACGACCTGCCCGAACCCGAAAATAATTCTGTAACCCGATTGTGGCGTCACCTATCGGGTCTAATTTTATTTTCAAACCATATGACGCAACACTTCACGTCAATCAACGACGGTTACATTATTTGGATATTGTTCATACAAAAGTACTAAAATTGCGATTAAAAAATGGGTGAAAGTACTTTACGACCTATTCTCATACCTACTAAATATACACACAAAATTTCATAAGAATCGATCTAGCCGTTTCGGAGAGTTTTGTTACAAACATTGCGACACGATATATTTATATATTAGATATTTTTTTTAAATGTACTCGTACATGTACGAGTACTTCACAAGTACGAAGGAAGTACAAAAAAGCGAACATTTCTTTATTTAACTAGAGTGAAAGCTCAGTAGAAAAGCAGATCGTGGATATTTTATATAAAACACGCAACAAAGGGCAATTTACTTCAACTATTTTTTTTTGCTTTATAAATTTGGAAGCCGAAGCGACTCATAAAGAAGTAATAAAAGTCGTTTCATTGTAAAAGAATTCGTTCAGCTTACTGTATGTACGTGCACTAAATTTTCCTGTGAACACGAACTTGTTTATTGTTTCCGTTTTAATTGCGACCGCTTCTCTGTTTCTCTTTACGCATTGTCGTAATATAAGTAATATAAGTACTATTAAAAATCCTTTTTTAATATTTGAAACTTTTCCGAAAATGAAAACATTTTAATACTAATGTCATACTTAGGCATAATTTAGAATTATATTATAAGTAAAGTAAAAGTAAAGAAAAAATAATAATACTATAGCAATATTTTGACGAGCCCTTGGTAGAGTTTTAAAGCTCTGTCTCAGGGATTCCATGTTCGATTCCCGGCAGGACTAACTTTGGTAATGAACTCTTCATAGTTGGCTCTGGTCTTGATCTGGCAACTAGTGGTAGGTCACACTTCGTTCGCAATCAAATGGGTAGCCCGTCTGAAGGTAGTAACCGTTATAAACAGCATTTGTATTTCGGTGAGTGAGTAAGGGATGCCAAAGGCCATTTCCCTTTCCCTTCCTAATCCCTTATCCTTAATCCTACAATGACGGACAGAGCACTTGCAGAACCTGCGGCATTGCTTGTGTTACAGACAACGGTAGCCACCTACCATCAATTGGACCGTCAGTTTGATTACTTTTACTCAATAAATTAATTAATTAAAATAAAATAAAATCACCTTTTTTTTAAAGTAATGGGAGGCGGTTAGTGTGGCGGCCCAATTCGAAGGTGGCTTACGCAGATTAAAACAAAAGCGACATCAAATCCTTAATCAAGTTATTAGGGCTGCCGCACCTGAAAGGTAGATAATATGGATTATGGAAGAATGGGTTTTCTGCATCCCTTACTTACGCACCGAACCATAACGAAGCAAGCACGTTATCATAGCTCTAAGTAGATGCTTGCAGCTGTCAGAGTGGTTGGAAAGTATTTATATCATCACTAAAACTAAAACTCTCCCACTACAAATTTTGAAAAGAAATTTCAAAATTTGTTTGAAAGAGATTTGAAAATAATATAGGCTTAATAATAAACCTTGGAAATATAATTTCACAAAATTTAAGGCCGCTCTGACTGAAAAATAAGAATTTTAAAGAAAAAGGAGAGGATTGTATGACGTAATACTTAACAAAGAATATAATATATATGATTATGAAAGGGGAAACTCGTCGTAAATTCTCAAAGTATAAAAACAATAACATCATTGTGTCATAAGAAAAAACTTTACGATCACAGGAGCCATAAGTGCGATGAAGCAATTTTTATTTGACCATCAACAGAAGGAGAACTGAAAAAATAAAGCGTCGAGGCCTATTCTATAAATAACTCGATATTATTTTGAAATATTACGGGCATTTAACAGAGACTTTTCGTTGTTGTTGATTATTTCTTAGGTGTTAACTAATAGTAGCTATTCTTATTTATTAAAAACATCAAAAGTGACGTATGATCAGACTGAAAAGTTGCTATCCAAAATTAAATTAGGTACTACACAATCCATAAATAATATTATAAGGAGGTATAGTTTGTACGTTTGTTTGTTTGTATGTAGGAGGTAATCTTCGAAACTAGAAATAAAATATATCAAGGTTCGAGTTAATAGGCATCTTCTGGGTGAGCTCGCTCCATCGTCGGCCTCATCCTTCCTACATGGATAGATGCTGGTCAAGAGCAAACCCATCTTTAATAAATAAAAAAAAAACAGCTAGCTTCAGCTATCAGCTAGCTAGCAAATTCACACTTACACCAGATACTTTCACTAACACATATTTTATGTATCTGAACACTAATTGTCAAGATACAGGACTACCTAGTTTGACAATTAGTTGTTTTATCTTTGTACTTTAAAGAAATACGAAATAATTTGTTTCATTGTTTGTTAATTTTGATTGGATTGTGAAGATATGTATGTAATTTGAAATTTATGTTGTTAAATGTTATGTTTTAACAACATAAAATTATGTTTTAAACCATAAAATTATGTAAGTATAGTCCTAACATGTGTATTTCCAAATAAATAAAAAAAAAACATAGGCCTACCAATAATTCTACAATAGGACCAATCTACAATAACAGCTTATCCTTATTAGTTAATTGTTATTTCACTAAAAATAGGAATTGTTAACTAAAAGGAAATTTAGGCTACAGCTAGTAACTACATATAGAATGCTACATACATATTGAATAGATACTATTACTTACCTAAAATATAAATATAGATAAATCTTCCTACTTTCGTAATCTTTTAGTGAACTAATATGGTCCTTGATAAATAAGCACACACGACTATGAAACCCAAAAATGATATATGAACTTTTACATCGACAAATCACTGCGAAAGAATAACATTGAAATCTCTGGCAGTTGTCCAAAGAGCTATCTCACCTGCGATATTTCACGTGTATTTGCCACAAAGTAGGTACTTACCTCACACGATACTCTGTTTTCATAGCAATAATAGACACAAAGTAGGGTAAAACTTAACCACACACTCAGCTCCTAACATTTATCTAGCGAGACCGGAATGTAAACATCCTCTAAGGGTGATCCACACCGTATCGAAAAGGCACTCCGGCATTTCCGCGTTCATTCCCCTACCTACACAATTTTAGAGAGGCAATTTCGGTGTTTTAAAATTGTTTCTTAAATAAATTATGTCCATAAAAAATATTGTAAATTTATATGACAAGAAAAAGTGAATCATAAATAAACCAATAATACTAAACCAAAAAATTTTGATCATTATAATACTCAAGTTATTTGTCTCTTGTAAAATAATTTTAGGAAATTGAAATACGTGTATTTAGGAAATATCTGCTGCTGCTTACAATAATGATGAAGAAGATAGAAGGAAATCGTAAAGTTGTAAGGAGAAGATTGTCTTTTTTTTTATTTATTAAGATCGGCAGACAGGCTGACGGTCCACTTGATGGTAGGTGGCTACCGTTGCCTATAACACAAAAAACGCCAAAGATGCTGCAAATGCGCTACCAATATCAAATAATTATATATAATCTTACATCAGAGAATGAATTAAAACCGTGAAGAAATTGTTTCGACTCGCGAAGGAAAAAGGAAAATTGAGAATTAGCTTCAATAATGGAGAGACAAACGAAGAAGAAGAAAAAGGAAATATCTAGTTAACTCAAGAGTTACACAATTTAAAATATTTGTTTGTTTATACGTATCATCATTTAGTCAAACAATACGGACGCTTTTAAATTAAATTATAGGTAATACTTTAAATAGCTTATAACCATCTGGAATAATTTGCAGACGTTCTGGAGATTACTTTGATTAAATACTCGTGAAATAGCAACAACAACTTATTAAGATTATTTTTAAATAAACACAATTTCAAAAAATTGTGTGTGTCAGCTCCGACGATTGTCTTTGACTACGCAATAGGAAAAGAAGGTTCACTGTTTGGTGAACTCCAAAAATAAAACACTATCCATGGCGCCATCTATTACACTACAATAGAACTAGGTGTAGCGGCGACATCTTTCGGATTTGGGTAGAACTATTTAGTGTGCAAGATACGTTGCACAGAAGAACATAACGCTTTTTAGTTAACGCTTGTATTAATTTTACTCCTCATAAATTTTTTATACTGGGAGCCTTATATGAACTTAATCGAAGAAAAACTGTTCTTAATAAGACAAAGACAATAAAATATTCCTTTATATTTTATTTTTTATATTTATTCTATTATTATTTATTTTTTCATAAAATTCGTCAGATAGACTGACGGATGCATGCAAATACGCTGCATAGGTACCTTAGTATTAAAAATAACGATAAGGTAAGGGATAAGTAAAAGGGTATATATACCATATTAATAACATTTTTAAGGGGGAGACAAACGCTAAATACTAAAAATATCCATTGTTTAATGAAGATGTCACAAGAAATAGACAACACAATCACTTTGAAAAAAACATATATTATACTTAAACATGTGAAGAACCCATTTGTATTAATTGGAATTTTCGTTAAAGTAATAGAAACTCCACAAAAAAAGTTAGAACACAAGAAGAATTTGACTTTTATTGAAAATTCTCTCGAAAACGGCTTATTGCGCGCTTATGAATCCTGTACATATTAATAAGTTAATGTCAGTTTAAGAAATTGTATTAATATTTTTTTTGCGCGTTGTTCTAATGGTAAAAACAAAAAAAAACACCATTTCTAGGCCCGTTGAATTGTCATAAATGTCATTTGCCTTGAGGCCTTAAGGCTTAAGGCATTTTGGTACCTATAAGACAAATTTAGTCCGCAGTTATTTCGTGTTAAATTTATTATTCTCATATCTGAAATGATTACACAATTTAGCAAAAGTTCGAGTCAAATACGGTATACCCTTATTCATACAAACATCAGACATGCTGCCACCAAACATTATAGAGTCAAATCTGAGTTATAAATGCGAAAATTAGTATCTTTCTTTGTTAAGCCTTAACTACTCAACGATCACCGTGATGTTTACATATATATTGTCAGGGATATAGGAAAGGACGTACACGTAAGGTACCTTTCATCCAGAAAAAAGTACCTACTGTTCCCGAGGGGATAATCTAAAAATATAAAAAATTCAACGACTAACACAAATATATGAGCAATAAAGATTGATATCCTAATATATTAATATTATAATAGCGAAAGTCTGTATGTTTGTTCCTCAATAACGCAAAAACGGCTAAACGGATTTGGATGAAATTTGGCAGACAGATAGTTTATTACCTGGATTAGGATATAGGATACTTTTTATCTTGGAATGGTTTTCGAGAGATCGTCATCTGCGCCACTGTCATCAACTGTGGTAGCGCCATCGTCGCCACAGCGATAAACTTGTCAGGCGTTATAACTCATATAATATTTCCATTTTTCAACGCGTATGAAGTCGTAGGTACAGCTAGTTGATTTTTTTTTCAGACGCTGGCAATAGCAATAAATAAATCGGAGCAATATATAGTTTATATTGGAAATTGGAATTTTTTAGCCTTAAATATTTTTCTCCGATATGTAATTTTTTTTCTATCTATTTATTTTTCGTATAATAGAAAACCAAGCTTCTTTCTCCTCATTCAACCCGCTACAGTAAATTCACGAGTGCTTCAAGAATCATCCCCCTGACATTTTTATGTTTCCGCCGGTAGTTATATTTTGCTCGAGAGCTGGGGATTCACATATTTTTATTACGCACAACGTCAAAATCAAGATCGGAACACGATGAGTGTCTCCTTTCGATGCTCTCTCCCTATCTCTCTCTCGCTTAAAAGTAAGGGCGACATTTTAAGGTGAGGTCAATCATTCCGCATCTTCCTGTTAAAATGAATCTAGTGAATCTAATGAAGAAATTCCATACATTTTAAAATTTTATTACAAAAAGAAAACTTACAACGCAAGCTGCGACAAAAAATGTGACGTTTATGGACGTTTACGTTATACAATGTCAGGAGTAGCATAAAATTGGTTTAAGCGTTTTCAATCCGGGAATTTTGATGTCACGTGGTGCTCTGGTCGCCATGTTAGGGATAAAATGGACGCCATTTTAGAAAAAGTGGAGCAAGATCAGCATATCGGCATATATCGAGTAGTTACGACATAGCTGAAGAACTGGGAAATAACCACGAAACAGTTTTAACCCATTTCAAAAAAGCTGGGTACACAAAAAGGCTCGACATTTGGGTGTCACACAAGCTCACTGAAAGAAACCTTACGAATCGTGTACTCATTTGCGATCCTTTATTGAGACGTTTTTGAAGAGATTGATGACTGGTGATTAAAAGTGGACGTACGACAAGAATGTACAAAAAAGGTCGTGGTCAAAGGTCGGTCAGGCTTCACATACTGTACCAAAACCTGGGTTAACTCGTAATAAGGTAATGCTGTGTGTATGGTGGGATTTGAAGGGCATTCATTGTTCATTTTGAGCTTTTACCGCAGGGTAGAACCATCGATTCGGATCTCTACTCCCATCAACTCATGAGATTAAAGCAAGAAGTTGAGAAAAAGCGGCCGGAATTGATCAATAGAAAGGGTGTGGTCTTTCATCACGATAACGCTAGACCACACACATCTTTAGCCACTCAGCAAAAATTAAGAGAGCTTTGGCTGGGAGGTTTTAATGCATCCGCCAAATAACCCTGACATTCTTTAGGCTGTGTCAGGTTAACATCAAGAGAGGACTGTCAAAACCACTTGTCGCGTTTTTTTAATCAGAAGTCCCAAAATTCTAGAGAAACGGAATCATGTCACTACTTACAAGATGGTAAAAAGTCATCGAACAAAATGATACATATTTACTGTAATTAAACGTAAACAAACTTTGAAAAAAAAAAAAGTCTTGAGTTTTCATTTGAAATGCGAAGAAACTTTTTCCTCAATCTATTATTTTGTGTAACATTTTTGTTAGCCGTTTGGTTTTTTTATTTTTCAACGCCGAAGTCGCTGACAAAACTAGTATGAAAAAAACTGTAACAATATTTTTAAACATTTTACACTCAATACTTCGTATTACTAAATGTAGTCAGTAAAGATTTCATATACATTGACATTATGCATAGGTAACGTAGTAGCAACAGAAAAATGGAACCTGACGAAATGGGGTAATTCCAAGAAATTCGATTTTTCAATTTCTTTGTGGCTGTTAAATCATGCGAGTTTAAGGCTCGTCCTTCTTTCATGTGTACGCATAAAAAACATTTGGAAAATTAAAATAAAGTTGAAACGAAATTGCGCAACTAAGTGACATTCAGTGTATTAAATATTCTAAATATTGCTATAGTACTGAATAGCGCCAGCTTTATAACAAATGCCTATGGAACCTATTTATAATGTACAAATAACCAATCTAGTCAAAAATATCAAGAAAAAATTAGATAGAAAAATGAGCCCATTTCCCTAGCCCTTCCCAATTCCTTACAGCAACTGTGGCGTTGTTGCTTGTATTATAGGCGACGGTAGCCACCTACCATCAAGTGGACCGTCAGCCTGTATGCTGACCTTTTTTTTGTTTTGCGTGGGAAACAAAAAAAAAGGTCGGGAATATCGGTGACAATGGGAATATCGGTGGGGTTAGGGGATCGAAGAACCATGCGTCTGCCTTCCCCCACCAGACGAGGCCCGCACACTTGCGGGCTCCACCTCGATTAGGCGCGGAGTTTGATCTCCGCACCATGGAGAGACGTGCCGGAAACACACAGCACGTCTTCCCTCGTTGCCCGGTGTTGTATGAACGGCGGACGGCCCCATCTCCACCGCTCCCGGACGACTGCGGAGGGTGGTTACTAGGCCGGCGCGTTAAAACCGGATGTTCAACAATATCACGATTGCGGTACTCTGCCAGTTGGTCCTTCCCTGCCGTAGAGCTCCGTCTTCGCGTACGTTGCCCAACTACTATAATTTTAAAATTATTTTAAGTGAGATCAGATTTGTATATCAAAACGGAACAAGCCCTACTGAGCGACAGAGCCATCCGAGAGAATCCACTCGCTACGACTGACCCGCCGATCTTCATGCGCAAAACTGAGACCCATACCTCGGTTCCACGAACAAGTACCGGGGGTGCCGTCTCTCATCGGCCAACATTCGCGCGGGCCGAGTATGGATTCTCGGCCTGCGCGAGCGATGACCGGTGAAACTCCAACGGAAAGTCTGAGCCTCCAAACTACCAAACTACACGCTCGGAGCCCTCCGTGATTGTGCTTGGTTTGTCCCCAAAACCAATCCGATCGGTCAAGCAAAGGCCGATGACCCCACCGACCCCTGCAACCGCCCGGATTGTCTAGAGTAAGCCCCCCACCACAAGTTCCTGGCACACCTAGAGGGGCGGGGGGGCTGTATGCCGACCTTAACATAAAAAAAATGATATAATTTAATGGATGAAGTGTACAAAAATTTACAATCCTTTTAATATGTATTTTTAAAGACATTAAAATATAAAACATTTTATAAGAATTCGAAATATCATTAGCCAATTGTATTAAAATAAATAAATAAATCGCCAAGATTACACATACAGATTGTATGTCTTGTGTTATGCGCGATAACCATACAATGGATAGAGGGCGCAGATCAGAGTTGGAAACGATTGTTCCAATTTCATTTCCAAAGTTGGAAACGACCAATGTTCTGGTCAAAAGATTGGGAGTTACTTCTAATAAATCCAACAAAATTATTAGAGAAATAATATATATAAGTTTAATACAATAATATAAGCGTGTATATCAAACGCCTCTAAGTATTTATAAAAAGTGTTATCGTAATGAAATTTCATAACTCATAAAATATGTTGGCTATAAACTTTGCGCTGAGATTTCCAACGCAATTAACTTCACTAGGGCAACGAGAAGATAGGAAAAGAAATACGGGCTTATTAACTCTGCTTCAGTTTAACGTCCAAGCGAAATTATTAGAAATATTTTTTTTTAAATACTTTCATGAGTTGAAATGTGAAATTAAAAATATCACAGTCACAGTAAACACGTAACGGAGTATATCTCGACAGATTTATAAGATTTTTAAACTAGTAAATACAAATATTGAAATATTATATTAATTAGGGGATTTAGTTTAAGCAGGGTAGTTTAGTTTTAGTTTAATTAAGTAGTTTAATTAGGGGAGTTAATTAAGTAACATAAATAGTTTGTGGTTTTTTTTTCAATTATATGTTTTTTTTTCGTTAAGGTCGAAGCCAGGCTGAGGGTCCACTTGATGGTAAGTGACTACACAACAGCAACACAAGCAACGCCACAGGTGCTGCGAGTGCGCAGCAGACCATTGTAGGATTAAGGGTAAGGGATAGGGTAAAGGGCCCTGACATCCCTTACCCACTCACCGAAACACAACAGCACATATTTTGTTATTTCACAGTGGTCTTCGGTAAGGGGGTGGTTACTGCCGCCAGAGGGGCTCCCCAAATAACGCGAACCCCAATATGCTTGCCGCTACTTTCCAAATCCATACCAGAGCTAACTTTGAAAAGTTCATTTCCATTGTTGACCCTGCCGGGAATTGAATCCCGGCACCCTTGAAACGGGCTCGTCAATGTAAACTATTAAACCGATTTGGATGAAGCTTTCAATTCCATTATAATAAAAAATTTAACCGATTTCCTTGGGATAACAACTAGAATAAGTAAGCAAGAGCTATATATATATACCGAAACACAACAGCACACGTGCTGTTATTTTACGATGGTTTTCTGTAAGGTGGAGGAAAATATTTTGGAAACCATGAAGATATTAGATGTTATATTGCTAATATATTTTGTCAGCCTTTTTTTTTTTTTTTTCATTTTTCAACGCGGACGAAATCGAGAGCACCAGCTGTTTTTTATAAAAATAGGTTCAATAGTTTTCGCGTGATAGAGTTTGTTACTCTATGCCCCTATACGAATACGACTATACATAATTGAACTCTTATAAACTTTTGCATTATTAGCAGAACGTTCATTTTAAAGTAAGTGGCTTTGAAATTTGAAATGGAGCCGAGTTGTTATTGTGTTTTAACGATACCGCTCTGTTTGATATCATCGGGTTTAGTGGCGATAACCGAGCACGATTCATTTGTATGCCGCGCCCGCACCAGAATTAGCACCGAATGCATTAAGCAGAACGGGTAATTAGTTTCGTATGCAAGCGTAATCAAAATGCGACGACGAGATTTAAAGCTTTTTAAAGCGAGACTCTTACATTCCTATAACATCTTCGCTCATTAAGTCTCGTTCAATTTATTCAAGATTTCATTTATTTATAAAAGTACGTTGAATTCGAAACAAATGTATTTTTCCTTACCTACTAATTTTATTTTCTGCATATTTTCTAAAATAGGCAGAAAATTACAGAATTCAGTTTAACGTAAAAAGGCAGAACTGAAATTTAATTACGTCTACAGCCTATATCTCGATCTGTACATATTATAAAATAAAGTCACTGTTCGCCTTGTCTGTTTCTCTATTAATTTCTTCCAAATCACTAAACTGATTTTGATACGTTTTTGTTAATAGAAAGAGCGATAAATGAGGTATGTTTATCTATACAATTAACAAAAAAAAATTGCATCAGTGCGAAGAGCAGGCCTACCATGAATGTCATTCGAAGTTTTCTCTCTCTATCGTACTTATGTAAGAAGTTGCAAGTGGGACACAGAGGGTGAGAGTCGCCCGACAGGCTTTGCTAAGTGAGGACGTGTGTCGCTTGACTCTCAGATCGCTACGGTGCCTTTGGGAAAAAGTTGCGTCTCGTCGAGCCTTGCATTTTGATTGGCTGAACGATATGGTTCTCACCATTCGTTTTGGAGATATTGAATTTAAGGCGTTTTTCTGAATTTTCAGTTTCGACTAAATTTTCGGATACTCGGTCTGGATACTCTTACAGTTTGAAAGGGCCCTTATCAGGGCCACTGTAAGATTGTTTTTTGTTGTGGTTACTGTGAAATTTATTGGCGTTTTGTTGAGTTATTTGTTGTTTCTGTTATTGGTTTTGCTGTTGCAAATTTTCGCTCGGATCACTGTGGTGTGTTCGAAGAAAAGTTGCGCCTCATCGTGACCTTTAGTTTGGTGGGCTGAATGATATGGTTTTCACCATTAGTTCAGGAAATATTGAATTTAAGGTGTTTTTCTAATTTTTAGTTTTCTTTGTTTTTCTCATTGTTTGTTGCTTACAGTTTGAAAGGGCCCTTCTAAGGGCCACTGTAAGTTTAATTGCTGTTGTTTTGTTGCTACTACTGTTAAATTTGTTGTTATTTTTAAGTTTTTTGTCGTTTTGCACTGTAAAGTGCCGCTAAAGTGGCGGATTCGCCCACCAACTCCGTTGTAGGCAGGGCTGTTTATTGGTCCATGTCAGAGGGCGCGGAAGAGAGCGGGCATGACCCACCGGAAGAGCGAAAGCACTTGTATTCCAAGGTAGTAACTCGCTCGGCGACGCGGAATATGACTGCGGACACTGGGGCGATCGCAAAGGGCACTCAGTCCTCGTCACCTCTGAAGCGTAGAAACAAATTCTTTGCTGCACCGTCGGTGGAGTCGACGGAAATGGAGGAGGCGGAGGAGCTGGATGAACCTGTTGTTCCTCCGAAAATCCCCAAAGCGGGGTCGAGCCGCGGTAAACTCCACGGCCACTATGTCGGTAATGCGCGAGCTAGCCGTGAACTTAGGGAGATAGAGACCGACTCCGACTCGTACCGTTCTGAAAGCGATCAGGAGTATGGTTCGGCAAGGTCATCCGCTGGCTCGCTGGAGCAGCTTACGAAGAAGGCAGAAGAGAGCGCCCACATAATTACTGAAGTTACCCGCAAGTCCGGTAATATGAAAGGCACTTGTCAGCGGGACGTCAAGGAGGCCACCCATTCCCTCCTTGATGTTGTGCACGCTATAGCCGGACGTAAGGCAACCCGAGAGGTAAGACGCTTGCGGGCGGATAACAAACGCCTCCGCGGCCAAATTGACGCCCTCTCCAAGGAAGTGACTGCGCTTCGACGAACATTCTCGGAAAGGCTTAGTACCGAGAAGACTCCGCCTCACGATGAGCAACCTGAGGTACCGTCCATGACAGGGGCTGTCATGCAGCCACTGACAAGGTCGGAATTCTTTGAAGCTTTTGCCTCTTTGCAGGCAGAAATCACTGCCCACGTAGGCGGTGTTGTGAATGCGCGCCTCGATAGCCTAGAGGCAGATGGGAGGCTATTACCGCCGAAACAACACCGGCCTCAGCTTCAAGCTGAAAAGAGGAGGTCAGAAAGCGGAACACCCGTCAGACAGCACGCGACGGGCTCGACCCTCGCCCCTCCGGCCAATCTTCCCAAAGTAGCCAGAGCGGTCAAGGTACCGAGAACAGCCGCCTCTAGGTCTTCAGTTCCGATACTGGAACCGGCTGAGGCTATGGAAACAGAGGGCTGGACCAAAGTAGTCCGCGGGAACAAAAAGAAGCCGCCTGCAACCCCAACTGCCCGCCAGACCACTAAGGCGAATATAATGCGGCCCAAGCTCCCGAAAGAGCCAAAGAGCTTGGCCGTAGTGGTGGCGCTCAAGGCGGAAGCAACAGCGGAAGGCGTAACCTACAAGGACGTGATCGACAAGGCCAAGACCTCGGTCTCACTTGATGCCCTGGGCATCGGACCGGCCAAGTTTCGCACGGGCATTACGGGCGCTCGAATAATCGAGCTCCCTAAGGAGACCACTGCCTCTCAGGCGGATCAACTAGCCGAGAAAATTGGGGCGGTCCTTGGCGATACGGCAAAGGTGACGCGACCGGTGAAATCGGCCGAAATCCGAATCAACGGTTTGGATGACTCGGTGACGGCCGATGATATAAAAGCCGCGGTGACTTTCAGCACAGGTTGTGCCCCTGAGCACATCAGGGTCGGCACGGTGCACGTCGGACTAAGAGGGGTTGGCTCGGCCTTCGCCTCCTGCCCGGTAGAGGCGGCCAAGAAGCTCATAGACGCTGGCAAGTTGAGAGTCGGATGGAGCTCTGCCTCCATTCAGCTGATCGAGCAGCGCCCGATGAGGTGCTTTAAATGCATGGGGGTTGGCCATCCAGTGATCCGGTGTCCTTCCACCAAAGATCGCAGCAGACTATGCTACCGCTGCGGAGAAGAAGGCCACAATGCCAACGTATGCGAGGCGGCCTCAAAATGTGCCGTCTGTACAGATGTCGGCCTTCCCGCGAATCATCGAATGGGCGGATTAAATTGTAATCCCCCCCCAGTTAGGGGAAAACCAGAAGCGGCTGGATCGGCTGCTCGGAGAAAGGCCGTATCGGCAACGAGGTCGGAAGCAATGGACCAATCTAATGCCCAGTAGGTCCAAGACAGAAATCCTTCAGGGGAATATCAACCACTCTGCCGGGGCTCAGGATTTATTCTGTCAGTCCATGGCGGAGTGGGGGATAAATCTAGCATTTGTGGCGGAACCATACTGCGTCCCGGAAAGCCCCAACTGGGTTGCTGCTCAGGATGACACCGCAGCTATAGTAGTTAGGCCGAGTGACGTCGCTCCGGCTCTTTCCCTCAGGGAGAAAGGTATGGGATATGTCGCTGCGAACTGGGGGAAAACAGTCGTAGTGTCGATCTACTTCTCTCCTAACCGCAGCCGGGCGGAATTCGAATCATTCTTGAATGCTGTTGAGGGAGTGGTCAGACGAGCGGCCCCACTACAAGTACTAGTTGCCGGGGATTTTAATGCTAAATCCTCGGCCTGGGGTTCTTCCAAAACAGACCTAAGGGGTGGTATCTTGGAGACTTGGGCGCTTAGTCTAGGTCTCCTAGTCCTCAATCGAGGAAACACACCCACTTGTGTTCGGTGGCAGGGAACGTCCATTGTGGACGTTACCTTTGCCACCAACGCACTTGCAGCACGAATCCGTGGCTGGCGGGTGGAGGAAGAGGTGGAGACTGGCGGCCAGGCGCGCCCTCCTCCGTTGCCGGAGAAGACGCTCCAGGAGGACGCCTGACGAAGAGGTCCTCCTTCGTCAGGCGTACAGGAAGGCTCACAACGCCCTGCAGGAAGGCATCTGCAGGGCCAAAGAAGAGGCCCACGAGCGCTTCCTGGCCCTCCTGGACGCCGACCCCTGGGGTCGTCCGTATAGGGTTGTGAGGGGGAAATTCTCGTCCAACTCCCCCTCTACGGCCAACTTTGACCCGGAGCTGCTCGAAAAGGTCATGGGGTCGCTCTTCCCGACCCCTGGCCAATTCGAGCCCCCCCCAATGGTGACTCTGGAACCACTTCCGGAGCTCGAAATGGTGGGCCCTCCCGTCTCCGACCTAGAGTTTGTGGCGGTGAGGGAGCGGATCCGGGGGAAGAGGACGGCTCCAGGACCGGATGGAGTTCCTGCGAAGGCCCTAGCCATAGCGCTAGGGCCTATGGAGGAGAGATTCCGGGCGATACTGGACGCATGTATCGCCCGGGATAAGTTTCCGGCGAGATGGAAGGTGGGGCGACTCTGCCTCCTGCGCAAAGAGGACTCGCCGGCGGGGTACCGACCGGTGGTCCTGCTCGACGATTCCGGCAAGGCTATGGAAAGAATCATAGCACGCCGGATAGTCGAGCATCTAGAGACAACGGGGCCGAACCTGGATGATCGCCAGTTCGGCTTCCGAGCCGGTCGGTCCACGATGGACGCGGTGGGCCTCCTCAAAAGATGGACCGAGGAGGCCACTGGTAGAGGGGAGGCTGTTGTTGCGGTGTCACTCGACATCCGCAACGCGTTCAACAGCCTCCCTCATGAGTGCATAAGGGCGGCACTAGAATTCCACAGGGTGCCGCCCTACCTCCGCGCCCTTGTCAGCGACTACCTTGGTGGGCGGGTAGTGCTATATGAGGGCGCGGACGGACAGGTCCATCGCCGGCCAGTGGCGGTAGGCGTACCCCAGGGGGCTGTTTTAGGCCCATTATTGTGGAACCTGGGGTACAACTGGGTCCTGCGAGGCAACCTACTTCCAAAGATGGAGGTTGTCTGCTTTGCCGACGACACCTTGGTCGCGGCAAGAGCACAGACGTGGGAGGACGCAGCGCGGTTAGCCTCGGTCGGCACCTCCTTGGTGGTCCGGCGCATCCGCCTGCTAGGATTGGAGGTGGCCCTAGACAAAACTAGGGCCATGGGTTTCCATCCCCCACGCCGCAGGATCCCTCCGGGACTCCGAGTCCGAGTGGAGGGGGTCTGGATCTCGGTCGAGAGGCACATTAAGTATCTCGGCCTAACACTGGACCCCCGCTGGAGTTTCGAGGAGCATTTCAAGCTCCTGGCTCCACGGCTGACGAGAGCCGCAGCCGCACTCGGACGACTCCTCCCAAACCTGGGAGGACCGAATTCGGCGTGTCGTCGACTTTACCACGGGGTGGTAAGGTCGATGGCACTCTATGGAGCCCCGGTGTGGGCGGAGTCCCTCACTCCTAGCACCCGGGCCCTTTTGCGGAGGCCGCAAAGGGTCATGGCGATCCGAGCAGTGCGGGCGTATCGCACTGTCAGCCACGGGGCCGCCTGCGTGCTAGCAGGCACGCTCCCGTGGGATGTCGATGCCCTGGTTCTGTCCCAGGTGCATCGGTATCGGGTCGCCGCAAGGTCCCAAGGAGAGAGACTCGTCGCCGAGGAAGTGCGACGGGTCCGCGCTGAGGCGCAGGAGTGGGCCTTGCAAAAATGGAGTGAGGCTCTGCGTGTGCCTACCGCCGGCCACCGGACGATCCTCGCGGTTCGTCCGGTTTTGGAGGAATGGGTGAGGCGCCCACGAGGTGACCTCACCTTCCATATGGTGCAGGTAATGACCGGACACGGGTGCTTCGGTCATTACCTGCACAATATAAAAAGGGAGGAGTCGCCGCAGTGTCACCACTGCGGCGATCCGGATGACACGGCCGAGCACACACTTCAGGAGTGCTCGGCTTGGAGATCCCAGCGTCGGGAGTTGAGGGCGGCGCTGGGAGGTGGAGAGGTCACATTGCCAATCATGGTAAGAGCCATGATTGGGAATGTGACCACCTGGAAAGCGGTCGCCTCCTTCTGTGGTGATGTCATATCACAGAAGGAGGCAGCTGAGAGGAGGCGAGAGGAAGAGGCCGGTCTCGCTTCACTCAGACGCAGGCGGCTGGGCAGGAGAATGCGGGCATACCAAGCTCGTTTTCAAATGCCCTAGGGGACCTGCACACATGGCTGGCGAGCTATGTGTGCCTGCACAAGGTCCCCCCCGTCTGGGGATTGCCTGGGTGTCTCTGGGCAATCCCCCATTGGAGTAAGCCTAGTCAGCAATGACTAGGCTGCCCTGGGGTGGATCGGAGTTGTTGCCTAGGCAGAACCCGGTCCACCCCGCTCAAAGGGCAAGGAGACACCGGGGAGTTTTAGTGGTGTAGGACCCAGTCCCTTGACTGGGTGAGTCCCACATATCCCTACCGTCTAGCCAGCGGTAGGGAATCCGTAAATGGATTTCTCCTCGATAAAAAAAAAAAAAAAAAAAAAAGAGGGGGACACAGAGGGTAAACTTCGGAAGCCGTTCATGGTAGCGAGGCAGGGCATAAACACAAAAGGGCGCTTCGTTAACGTATTATAATTTCAAAAAAATGCCGTTGTAAGAAAGATAGAAGTTAAACAATATTTCTTATAAACAAATATATGTGATTTTTTTTGTTATTATAAAACGTGACAGGCAAGCAGATTGCCTACTTGATGGTAAATGGTTACAATCGCCTATTCCCTCAGCCATACACCTAACTAAATTTACAAAACCAGCTACGAAAGTATTTTTTTTTTACTGTTTCGTAACTAATTGTCAAACAGGCGAATTTTTTTACTTTCAAAATTAATCATTTTTCCAGAATTTTAAGTAAAAAACCCAAATTTAATAAGAATTTCAACTGACTTTCTTGTGATAAAATTAAGTAACAAATTGAAAAGTTGTTACAAAACAATGGTTAATAACAACTTTATTTGAAATTGAATATACATTGTATTGAAAAAGTTAACAATTGTAAACCGTTAAATCTTGATAGTACGCACTGCTATCCACTACAATTAATTTAGAAAACAAACAAAAAAAAAAGAAAAAGTCAAACCTTACTCGTAAATGATCATATAAAACAAATATAAAATTATTATTTTTTAATTTTTTATAATTAGTTATAAAAACAATGAAGAGCCATCTGTCTAGAAGAGCCTTACGAATATGGCGGAAGTTGCCTATAAACACAAGCAAAGCTAAGGGGATGCGATTGCGCTGAAATAAAGGGTAAGGCATAAGGTATGGATAGGAGAATTGGCTCCTAATTGGAACTTTAAATCAGAATTACAACAGCACATCTGATGTTATTTAATGGTAATCTTGAAGTATGCAGCCAGACGGGCTACCCAGTTTAAGACAGAGTGCCCTAACACAACCAAAATTAAAATTCAGTTCTTAGTGCACTACTCTCGGTATTGATAGGCCAAGCATTATATATTAGAAGTTCGCATTAACAGATATTCAAGACTTACAACGAATTTCTGAAGGTATCGTGTCGCACGCAAGGAAATAGTTTTTGCGAAACGACAACTACAAAAAAGTTTATATTTAAACGACAACTTAAACCATAATAGAGTCATGTGAAGATTCGGAATACATACCTGTACAAATGGGGAAAAATTACGAACCCGAAACAAATGAAATAGGTAATTAATTAATCTCCCTATTAGTCCAGGAAAATTTAGTATCAAATCAAAATTTGAGTTCCTCTGTGGCATTTTTGGCATTCCTCTGTGGCATTCTAAAGATACACATGTAATATCAATTGATGAACAATACGAAAAAAAAACACAGTGTAAAACCCTTATCTTCTCTATCCTCCCTATTATAACTCTGTTAATTTTAATTTTACAAAAAAAGCTGTATGAACTTTTTTATGTAAATCAAAATTCTCTACAATATTTGTCTGAAATTGTTTTTTAACTCTTAACATTTTTGTATAATTTGGAAAAAAAGATCTATTTTTATTTTCTTTCTCCACTTCTACAGGATGGAATCAAAAAATTCTTTCACCCATCGATATTTCATAATTATCTTTTAGAAACTTATATCAAAAATGCCCTGAGGGACTAAAATTTTGATTCGTCAGTGAATTTTCATAGACTATATTTATATCTTTCACTTCAGAAGAACATAAGGAACATTTAAAATAAGTATCATACGGGCAACTGGGTAACTGGTAACTTCTCACTTTCGCCGGCAATCAACCCGTAACTGTTGGTAACCGAGTTTCGCTAACGAACTCGACTTAACTAGATAGTAACGATGCGACGCCAACTTACTAATTAGAACAACCGACGATTGTAAACGACGTTTTTGTACTGCACTGTTTTCGACAAATTTTCCCGCTGATACTACAAAAGATTTAACTATAAATTAAAATGTCCAGTTTATAATGTGGATAGGTGTGTGTGTTGTTTTATTATTAGTGTCGTTTATCAAAAATTTGACTAAGTGTGTGTGTGTGTGTAAACATAAAAATTCATAAAACAATAATAATTAGGAATTAATAGCACAAAAGTAAAGCTTAAAGGAAATTTAAAAATTAACTTACATATAGTAAGTTATCCTAGCAACTCCCATGAGTGCTAATGAGGGTTTTCTGAAACGGTCTAATTGAGATGACAGCACTGTAGCGTCAGGTCCAATGAACTGTCAAAATACATACGCGAATTGCAATTTTATATGTATTTTTAATTGAATTTCAATAATTTATGTTTAGTACCTACGACTCTGTGCTATCTGACAGCTGTTTAGACCTGACGCCTACGAAGCGCCGCCTGGTGGCAGAAAAAGTATCGAAAACCCTTATTTGTTAATGATTAGGTGGGTACTAGGTAGGTAAGTATGGCAACGATAGCCAATTACAGTCACGTTGATTGTCAGCTTCCCTGCCGATCTCAATAGGTTAGCAAGAATTCGGTTTGCACCAATAGATAGAATGATGTTTTTTTCGATATTCTTTTGTCAATTTTAGATATAATAATTCTTCTTTGGAGATTTGATAGCCGATACCTTTAGGTTGCTATAAAAACGATTCCTTGTAATTTTGTTTACAACTCTCAGTTTACGGACAGTTTAACCTAGAGTCCAAAATAAGGATTTTCGACACATTCTACTTTTTTTTTTCATAAAGAGATATGTTAAGTGTATGCTGTTGATTGTTTTTACAGAACGTACGTGTCAGGATTGGATTTAAAAAATCTTTTTGAATATTTTTCACTGAAAGGTGACCAACGTTCTGGTTGAATTTCTGAAGTTGATGACGACAAAATGTTGAATCGAATCACCATTGCAAAACAGTTAAATGTATCACAAACTAAAATTGTTTAAAGTTCTATTTATATAGAACTTAAAAGTTTCAATTCAATTTTTTATTTCAATTTTTTTATAAAACTTTTCCTATAGAAAAAAAAGTTTTATTCTAAAAACCAAAATTACTTTCATGCCAACCCCAATACTTAGTCAGAGAAAGTGCTCCCGACTGTTTATATATAGTGAATGTTACGTCATTTATTTAAATTTCAAAAATACTAGACCGGATTTCTTGTGTTTTTTTTTCTAAAGAGACTTCAAGCAACACTTCAACTCTGTGATAATTCGCATAAGCTTCAGAAATACAACAAACAACTAATGAAAAATTCAGTACTATTCGCCACGTTTGTTATCGCTTTGTTCAAAGGGCCAATTACAGAGTTTTCTTGCGAACAAAACAGTATTCCGTTCTAATTTGATGAATAATTTTCCGATTGAATAGTTACCAATGCCGGAAACGCAAAAATAACTCCACCCTTCTGCCCACACTGTTTCCTAATTTAATTTAAACATCGCTGAAACATTTCTGAGCATCGAGATTTCGGTTTCTATCCAGTCGAACAAAGTTTCTTTTTTATAATTGAATTAGTGACCGGCCCTCGGCCTCGCACGGGTGAAATTTTTTTGCAAATTATATACTTACATAAAACTTCCTCGTTTATCAATCTTTCCATTGGTGAAAACTGTATCAAAATCACTTGAGTGCTTTAGAAGTAAGTGGCAGAGAAAGACACAGAACCGGACTTTATTTGATAACTATCCTATGTCTGCGAATTCATTCATATGGACATTATCTTAAGGTATTTTAAGATAACGTCCATATGAACTATAAAAATTAAATTGTTATACCCATCGTAAGGTCAAATTCCAATTATTTAAAGAGGAATTTATATGTACTGTTGATGTTGTAGGTGATCCGCACTGAGTTTAGGTGTAACAAAATTAAGTGTAACAAGACGGATAGACAAAGACGACGAATGCAGTTAAATAAAATTTCGCTGCGTCACACGCAACCTAAATTATAATTTGGCTTAACATTTAAATTCCCTAATTACCCTATAAAACATAAAAGAAATAAAAATATAAAAAATTAAAACCCATTTTGAGAACGTCGCTTACTTGTACATAATTAAACTGGATTATGAAACTATTTAGTTAGATGGATAAGGATTAGGTAATATCATGATATGAAGGATCATCTTTCGATTCTACGCGTGTTTTGATTGACTAGGTTAGAATCGTCGCTGCACTGGAACCCGATGAGGATACAAAGGAGCCTCCGCAGCATCTCCAATCTGTGTCACAGTTGTTCCACGATGATCCGTTGACACCCATCGATTGCAGATCACGTTTGTCTCGTCCACGATGAGTTCTTGTTTTATTACCTTCATGTATCTTGATCAGCAATCCGCAGCTTTGTGAGTAGATTTTTCTCAATGATGATAGCGTCGAAGAGAAGTGTTGGAGTCCTTAAATTGCTTATAGTCGCTTAGGATGAAACTTCATCTCCAAAATTTTTCGAAGTAAATTAATTGATCGAAGCACTCTTGTCTTGATAATCCACAACAAAATTCTTAAAAAAATCATCGACGAGATACAATAATTCCATTTTCTCGCTGAGTTTTTTTTTTTTTAAATACATAACTAAGAACCTAAGTATATTCCAAAAGCTTTGCACAATTGTAATTGACTAAGGGCAAATTTAATATTCATTATTAAAAGCCGAAGACACTTTAAGGTTTAGTCAAAATAAATGTGAGCGCCTAAAAACGCTTTCATTTTCATTATATTTTTAAAATTTTACACATCTTTATTAAGACTGACGACTCTCTTTTATGAAACGTGGTTACTTTTATTAATTATCAAGAAAAAAAGCAATTAGCAAGAAAAAATGTATGACGTTATGAGGTGTCCAGGAACTAAGGAGACAACTGCCGCCTGACGGGCTTGCTCAGTTTATCGCTGTGGAATGCATCGAGTGCTTAAATGTCTTAATTTGTGTTATTAAAATTTATAGTTAATAATAAAATCATAAAGGAGCCGTGTCTGTACATTAAATATTTTTTCAAAAAAAAATATACAATTTGTACACGTTGTGCTCATGTTACCGAGGCCAAAAAATAGGTTTTAGTATTTTTGTCTGTGCGTTTGTGCACGCTAATCTCAGAAACGGCTTAACCGATTTGAATGCGGTTTTCACTGATGTATTTGTTCCAATCGGTTTACAAACAAAAAAGTTACGCGCTATACCAAATACCACACAACATACGAAATTGCGGGCTCAGCTAGTTGTTAATACATTTAAACGTCGGCATCCGAGTCCCTGATGTCTTTCCAAATTTTGTAAATTCGTGAATTTCAGACATAATTTATAGTATTTTTTTTATTATTAACTATTATATAATATTTTTATGATATGCCTTTATTATTCTTAAAAACTTATTTATTAAATAAAAAAAAATTAAAACCTGTACAATGAAGATAAATGAGCCCTTTTTATAATAATTTCCGCATGTTCTTTTGAAAACTTGGAAAGCCGAAATTTTAGGAAATTGTTTAATATTCATTCGCCGAAGCTTATTAACGTTTTAACATAAATTATTCTTCTTACTGTTAAAGAAATTTCCTTAATAGGTAGTTATTTATCAAATTCAACAATTTTCCTAAATATTTAAACAATATATGGGAAAAGCGTCAAGAAAAGCGTATCATGTATTTGAGGTATGTGAATAGAAAAATAAAACATTTCAAAGGGCTTCTTAGTTTCAGTGAATTTCCACGTCTTATTGTACGCAGACCGTTTTTCTCTGTGGAGTTTTTTAACCAAATTGAAATTATGTCGGAGCGCACATAAAATTTGCGCTTTCCGCAAGACTTGGAGCAAGTTGTTCCAGTGAGAGCTGCAGCCAAGTTTTGTTTTCTTTGTAAAAAAGAAATGGCCGGGAAGTTTGCTTTTGTAGCCGTTCACGCACTGCGTTTAGTACTGCGGGAAAATTTGTTTGCTTTCTATATTTTTGTAGTACTTTTATCGTTCACTACTAAAACTGTTTCCTAATTGAAGTTAAATTTGATAATATAAATTATAAGAGATAAGAAAGGGATAGGCCATTAGGCTCTGGCATTTCTTACTCACTTCTTCTTTTCTTAAAGTGCTTTTTTTATTAAAGATGGGTTTGCTCTTGACCAGCATCTATCCATGTAGGAAGGATGAGGCCAACGATGGAGCGAGCTCACCCAGAAGATGCCTATTCACTCGAACCTTGAAAAGATTTAGGTTATATGAGCTCGGAAATACAGACGCCGGCAGGGAGTTCCAATCCTTAGCAGTGCGCATCAAAAAAGATGTTTTAAAGCGCTTGGTCCGAATTAGAGGGATTTCGACAAGGTGAGGATGGTAACCAGCCGCACGTCTGCATGTCCGATAGAAGAAAGGGGAAGGCAGTATAATCTCATGCAGCTCTCGAGTACACTCTCCGAAGTACATCTTATAGAATACACACAGACAGGCAACTTTGCGTCTATGTGCCAGGCTCTGCAGCTTGTTCCCAGCGCCGGGAGTTGAGGGCGGCGCTGAGAGGTGGAGAGGTCACACTGCCAATCATGGTAAGAGCCATGATTGAGAGTGTGACCACCTGGAAAGCGGTTGCCTCCTTCTGCGGAAATGTCATGTCACAGAAGGAGGCAGCTGAGAGGGAGCGAGAGGAAGAGGCCGGTCTCGCTTCCCTCAGATGCAGGCGGTTGGGCAGGAGAAAGCGGGCATATCAAGCCCGTCTTCTAATGTCCTAGGGGACCTGCGCACATGGCGTGTATGTGTGTGTGCGTGCCTGCACAAAGTCCCCCCCGTCTGGGGATTGCCCCGGTGCATCCGGGCAATCGCCCATTGGAGTTAGCCTAGCCAGCAATGGCTAGGCTACCCTGGGGTGGATCGGGGTTGTTACCTCGGCAGAGCCCGGTCCATCCCTTTTGAAGGGCAAGGAGGTACCGGGGAGTTTTAGTGGGTAGTACCAGTGCCGCTATGACCTAGACCATAGCGTGGAGCACTGGTGACCCCCACATACCCCTACCGCCTAGCCAGCGGTAGGAAATCTGTAAATGGATTTCTCCTCGTAAAAAAAAAAGAGCCTCCTAGCTCTGCGATCCACCGAGTCGAGTGCAGCAAGTTGGTATTTTGCTGAGCCATCCAAAGGTGACAGCAATGCCCCATGCAAGATCGACTGCAAGATCGGATCAAGTGTGAAGCATCGTTTCACTCCATTAGGAGGCATTTTGGCGATTTTCGACAGACAACCTGATTAGGGTCACGGATCGAAGGTGGATCCAGGCTGCTTCTGACCGGTCTTTTGTAAAATTATGGGGAGGCCTATGTCCAGCAATGGACATCTTACGGCTGAGATGATAACCAGAGAAATAATACAATTTTAACTGTTGTGTTTACACGAGCAATTGATGCCATAGTCGCTATTCTCATAGAATCCATTATGCTTTATTTTTTTCGACGAGCCCGTTGGCTGAGCGGTTAGGGGGTGAGTGGTGCCTCAACGCTCTGTTCTAGGGTTCCCGGGTTCGATTCTCGGCAGGGTCAACTTTGAAAATAAACTTTTCAAATTTGGCTCTGGTCTGGATTTGGAAAGTAGTGGCAGGGCACACTGCGTTTTCGCAGTCATTTGAGCAGCCCGTCTGGCGGCAGTAACCACCCCCTTACAGAAGACCACCCTGAAATAACAGCAAGTGTGCTGTTGTGTTTCGGTGAGTGAGTAAGGAATGCCAGAGCCCATTTCCCTATCCACTCCTTAATCCTACTGCCGTAGGCAGCGCACTTGCAGCAGCTTTGGCGTTGCTTGTGTTATAGGCGACGGTGGCCACCTACCATCAAGTGGACCGTCAGCCTGTCTGCCGACATGCATGCATGCTCTGCAGATAAACAAACTGTTCAGTTTTATTACATTAGAATAGATTCGGCTTCTTTCCCTAAAAATACATATTATATGCAAATGAAAAGTATATTTAAATTATAATTTAACGTTACTGTCCAATATTGGCTGTAGAATTAATGCTTACGTATAAAAAGCAAATAAAATTGAATCGCTCTTCATCGAATATTTGTTGCAAAGTTAGGTTTTTTTTGGAACCTTATTGCCACATTCTTTAAGAAATAAATGTGTGATTATTCAGATTTCATTATTTAGTGGTCCCTTAAAATCGATTCATTATTTGGATTACAGATCACTGAAAAAAGTAACTCATAAACAACTACAACTATAGTCAACTAGCTCAACTATAGTCTCATTTCAAATTTAAAATTTCAACACTCAACATTTAAAAAAAATTACAAGTAATTTTTGCTGAAAATTCGACAAGCTTTAATTAAACTACAAAATAAAATATTGTGTAATAATTAATGTCAATGTTTCATAGAAACTTTTTCTTTTTTTTTTCTTTTTATTAGGTATTTAAAATTTATTTACAGTAACAATTCCTTTAGTGCGTTAGAGATGTGTGTTTTAAACGCGTCTTTTCAAAATCGTAGTGAGTTGAATTCCTTATTTTTAATAGCAATATTTCGCGATGGTGTTTCCTGAGTGTCTCCATGCTGAGATTTAAGTTTGGTAATTAAAAGTTTCGCCTCGTTAGGGGTGCGAGCAAAAAGCAAATTCTAGCGCCCTAATTCGCTGCAACAGCGCGCGAGACCGTCTAATTTTAAGTGCGCTTAACCCGCGTATATGTGTATAGAGTATATACAAATATACAAGAGTTAGTTCGTGTTTTAAAAACTCTCAATTAGTTTTATGTCAGTTTCTGCTAGCTACTGACGGCACAATTTTCCTATTTTTTATTTAGAATAAATTTAGATTAATTTTAGTATGTTATATAATTTAGTATGTTTATATTGTTAAACCTAAAATAAAACTTTATGAATAAACTAGTCTAATGCGTACGAAGTCGCTGTGGCCGCGACTTCGTACGCATTGAAAAATGGAAATATATGAGTTACTAGCGTCCCGCCCCCGGCTTCGCCCGGCGTGCTATTTTTCTATACCCTAAAACATTCCCCGTTTATCCCTCTTTCCATTGGTGAAAACCGAATTAAAATCGGTCTACCCGTTCGCGCGTGATGCCGTGACCAAGGGAAATGGGGATTCATTTTTATATATAGAGACTAGCGACCCGCCCTCGGCTTCGCCCGGCGTGCAATTTTTATATATAAGAACATTCCCCGTTTATCTCTCTTGCTATTGAAAACCAGCAGCGAACAAAAACACATAACAAAGGACAAAAAAAGATTAATATGGCAGATGCATAGCCTCCAACAAAGAGTCAAAGCAACATCCCAGCAATAAAATTAGAGAAAAAATTAAAAAAAAATTATAAATAGGAATATAACTATTGGAATAAATAATACTATATTTTTATTAAAACCAACATTGAAAGCTTGGCGTAGTATCCATAAATTGTTATTCCAACTACACCAAGAAATCCATCAACGTATTGGGAATCTAATCCAACAACGGTTTTAGGATGCTGATGGGAATAAGAACTAAAAATGGATAATGTTATCTGACATGTAAATAAAATAAACAAATAAATAAATAAATAAGGACATGCTAACAACTAAATACTTGTTTCAATAAACTGTCTTTTATTAATTGGTATGACATTGGGCGAATGAACAATGAAAAAAGTTGAAACAAATTTTTCAACTTTTCGTCAAGTCATACAAGCTAAAATAGCACTTAACCTTAATGGGGAACGCCATTAATTTCCAGCAAGATGCCTTAATGTTTTTGTCGACAAAAAATAATGACAAAGGAAGACTTGATTGGTGGTGAGGTACGAGTTTTATCTAGAAATTTTACAATTTGACATATTTTTTAGACAGGGAACATTGCGTTAGACATTTGGGCAGCCTGCCTGACGACAGCAACCATCCTCTTACAGAAGAGCACCTTGAAATGACAGCATGTGTTCTGAGTAAGTGAGTAAGGAATGCCAAAGCTCATTTCCCTATCCCTTCCTAATCCCTTATCCTTAATCCTATAATCGACAGCATTCTTTCTTGCAGCAACTGTGGCCGTATAGACGACGTTAGCCACCTACCATCAAGTGAACCGTCAGACTGTCTGATGACCTAAACATAAAAAAAATGTTGCTTCGTCAGTGTTGAACGAAATTATTATTAAAAAAAATGTAAAAAGAATCAACAGGTTTTAACTATGCTGGTGTTGACATAACTGACGGATGGTTCGATGGAACATCGCCTAACAGACGTGTGGAACACAGAGAGTCCTAGTGGCTCCTTCTAATTGCAAAAATAAAATACTAGTTTTTGGTAATTTTTATGTCTTAGAAAATACTAATTTGAGTCTTTGTCATCACTCTCCTCCCCTCAGAGTACATAACAAATATGATCCATACACTTATTAGGGCCGGCGCTGATTGACGGTATCGCATGACAAAGCAAAGGATTTTTTTCTGAACATATTACTTTGAACCTTATTTAAATTATTTTAGAACTCAATATCCTTTATTTCCGTCATGCCATGATGCGATATCGCGGCATGCCACGGCATCCTTCAGCAACAAGTGCTTCACTAAATCTCAACCAATTATGTAAACCAATTATTTTAACAAAAAATCTTTAAGATATGACTTTGTGTTCAAGCTAATTTACTCATTTTTTAACGATATTTTTTTTATGTTAAGATCGGCAGACAGGCTTACGGTCCACTTGATGGTAGGTCTATAACACTTTCTTCGTCGTCTATACTCTTTCGTCTATAACACGAGCAACGCCAGCAAGTGCTGCAAGTGCGCTGTCGACTTCGGTAGGATTAAGGATATGGAATAAGAAAGGGCCTTCTGGTCTTCTGAAAGGATGTGGTTACTGCCGCCAGACGGGCTGCCCAAATGACTGCGAAACGCAGTGTGCCCACCACTACTTTCCAGATCCAGACCAGAGCTAAATTTGAGAAGTTCATTTTTCAAAGTTGACCCTGTCGGGAATCGTACCCGGGAACCCTAGAACAGAACGTTAAAGCAAACACCAACGCAAGCACTCATCCAACGGGCTCGTCAAAATAATACCATGTACCTTGCTCTCGTTGTAAACATTCACTAATTGCTTTCAGACAGTAGAAAAATTCCTTCAAGACTTTCTGTAGGTATAAATATAGAATTGAGTTATTTGTTCTCACAAACATTGAAAAGTATTTGCAGAATTAAGGTTAACAGCTTCACCGCTGCTCATTCTTCCCCATTTTGTTTTCAACCCTGATTCCACAAAAATTTAAAAGAGCCGCATTAAAGAGAGCCCGCCTGTACATTTCTAAAGTTTCGGGTGGACCGCATTTAGTAGAAAACGCTTTTTCAGTATTGAGGTTGCCGAGTACTCTTCGTAATGACTTTAAGGAAATTTCTTTAGCTGAAATTTTAAACAATCGTTTAGGCTTGACAGAGAAAAAAATGTATTTCTTGTTATTCAAAAAAGTATTAATATTTGTGATAAAGAACGGTGGCAGGCCGACGAACCTCTTGGTATAATGGTATGTGGCTACCTTCGCATAGAATAATAGTAACACCTAGAATTTCACAGGCAAGATATGACTAATGCATGAAATTACCACAGAATGTGAGCAGTTATTACACTATGCTCTTCTATGAAACTCTGGTCTACGACTGTATAACGCATGTACACAAAAATTTAAAAAAATCAGTTTCATTTATGTAGATTTACGGGTACATTTATGATCAAAAACACTGCAAGACTCCATTGTGGTCTAGACAAAATCAGGTATCAATTATATCAGGTAATTTTAATGCGAAATGAATTAAAAGGCTATATATAATAAAAGTACACCAGCTTTATATTACAGCAAAATAACTTTTACGATCTGAATTTGCTTTAAACAATTGATAATATTGGTGATTGTTCTAATAATTTATACCTAATTATGTGATTGATATGAGTGGTTCAAAATTTTATATTTCTTATTGACGATTTTCATATCTTTCACCCATGCAATCTGAAAGATATTTTAATTGATTTATTTTAAGGCAGCTTATATTGAAAACAAAAATAAGTTATATCCTAAATATAATAGATACCTATTACTCAGAAAATAAAGGTGAAAAATAAATGAAAACTTTCCTCCAAGGCTGGTATTGCATACGAGTATTAATATTCCCACGGGTGATCGTATGCTCTAAAAGCAATATTTCGAAACAGATAAGGCTCTCATAAAGTGTTGTTCGTTGGAGGGTTCTAGTGTGACATTTGACTAATGTTGTTTGTCGAAACTACGACTAGGTACATGTCGAGGCGATCCCTCTTTCGCTTCCTTATTTCAAAACAAACATGGCATATATAATGATAATAGTCACACATAATTCAGTGACATATCGCAATAAATAAATTGTTTGAATTCACAACTCCACTCTTAATAATCCCAGAAGTAAGGCAGATGATACAAAATATTAGGTCGGGGATAGTCTTTTCGCATATAGTATGTATAAACTTGCAATAAAATCTCTTTGGCTGTACTATTTGTGGCTGGTTTTGATGACATGAAAATGGTTACATTTCAAAAAAGAAACAAATCAGTAAAAAAAAATTTCCAGCTATTTTTCATTTGTTTTTCTGTCTAATGAAGAAATTCGATACATTTTGAAGAGATTGATAACTGATGATGAAAAGTGGATCACGTACGACAAGAACGTGCGAAAAGGATCGTGGTCAAAGGTCGGTCAGACTTCGCAGACTATGCCAAAACCCGGGTTAACTCGCAATAAGGTGATTGTAGAATGTAGGTTTTCTCGGCCGGTATCCATATGAGTTGTAGGTTTCCGGGATGATGGCTCAGGTCTGTTGGAAATTCTTCCAAACGTTTCGTCAACAACTGCGGTTGACATCCTCAGTGGTGTAGTCCGTATTAGAAGAAGAAGAACATCACATCACTGCACCGCAATGCACCAAACTGTGAAACACTGCACTGCACTTCACTTCTGCACTTTTTGACTTCTCGAGCGAGACTGAGACTGAGTGTTTGTTCGCAATAAGCTCATTGTTCATTATGAGCTTTTACCGCCAGGCAGAACCATCGATTCAGATATCTACTGCCAACAACTGATGAGATTAATGAAATGATCAATAGAAAGGGTGTCTTTCATCACGACAACGCTAGATCACCAACATCTTTAGCCACTCAGCAAAAATTAAGAGAGTTTGACTGGGAGGTGATAATACATCTGCCATATAGTCCTGACCTTGCACTTTCAGATTTCCACCTGTTTCGGTCTCTTCAGTTTAAGCAGAGTCAATTTAACATCAAGAGAGGACTGCCAGTCTCGTTTTTCCCAAAATTTCTACAGCAACGGGATCGTGTCACTTCCTACAAGATGGCTAAAAGTCATCGAACAAAATGGCACATATGTATATACTAATTAAATGTAAATAAACTTAAATTAATTTTTATATGTTTATTTTGTTAAACCTAAAATAAAACTTTATGAATTACTAGCTGTGCCACTTCGTATGCGTTGAAAAGTGAAAATATATATATAAGTTATAAATGGCAAAATCCATCCTATCAAAATCACTCATCCAAATGTCGAAATGTTTTCGATATTTAGATAAATTAATGTACATTTATTCCATTTCATTCTATATTAATATTACGAATAGAGCATAAAATTATCAAAAGAAAAGTAATTAAAAAAGTACAGTGAAAATTCAGGACACTTGATTCTGTTTGCATTTTCCGAAGGTACACTTGATTCTTTAACATTTCCTGTGATCGTAAACCAATTAATTAGATAATACTCACACGAAGCTATAAATCAATTTTATAGACCATACATATTATAAGAATAAGTAAACATTTTTATTGTACCGCTAAAGAGGTGCGCATTGTTCCCCGAGGCATTCATCAATCATAATTTATTACCCCAATGTTATCGGGTCTCTGAATAATCGCTCATATCCGAAACACCTTCCTGCTGCGTTCACACTGTATGAAAATTCATCTGAATTTTTCACTATAATTTCGTTTTATTATTTTGTCTAAAGATTAAATTATAGATCTTACTAATCATAAAAGATATAAAACAAACCAATGACATTGAGTCGCTTACTAACCCAAGATAACGCACAATGATGGGTCATATTCCATTGACAGTTATTTCCATTCTGTGAAGTATGGATTCAATAAGGACCTTACTGAATCCTATAAGGGTCATTACTCACCCTCTATAGTAGTGCTTGTGTTCAAATGGATGGTTGGCTTGTCTGATTTTACAAAAAAAAAAAAAAACACATATTTTATTCGAAACAGATCCCTTACACAAATATATATAAAAAATATGCTGGAATGATCTCGAAAATATACGAAAATAGAGTGAATGGGACTTTATAAAAGAGAAGATAGTTAGATAATGGTAGATAATTTGATCCTTGCATCTGTCTTTTGCATTGAAGCACTAAGGCTTTGAAATATTCGACATCATTGGGCCCGTGATAAAACATGGCGCTTTAAATTTTAATGGAGCAAAGATTCTAACAAAGATTTTAGACTTGTTCGTAGCGAGAAAACAACAATTTAACAGAGTATGAATTTAACATAATGGAGATCTTCAACCAATAAGCGAAAAATAAAAAACAAAACAGAGCTCATTAGTCTAAAGTCTATGATATGAACTATATATAACGACAAAATCAGAATAATACATGCTGTTAAACATATAAGTTAATTATGTGATCAGCTTAAAGAGATTAATAGTAAAGTATAAACCTTTTAAATATATTAGTATTACCAAATACTAATAGAAAATTTTAATATCGTTTGTAATATAATATGTGAAATAAGAAAAAGCTACTATGAATGGTCAAAAATGGTGTAAAATCAAAAATGCAAGGCAACATCCTATACAATCTTTACAGACCAAATAAGAAATAGACATAATTTTTGCGGACAAAATAGTGAATCATGTGTTGCATAGGCCGGTGTTGCCATAATAATTCATAGTACCCCAATATTCGTTGAACAAATAAAATTACTGGGTAATATTTTTTGTGTATTTATTTATAAACCTTTTTTTGAATCACTATATTGTCAGATTGCCTTTCACTTTTACTGTTACTTAACGAACGAACAAACAATCAAACTAGCAAATCTCTGTATATAAAAATGAATCCCCATTTCCCTTGGTCATGGCATCACGCGTGAACGGGTAGACCGATTTTAATTCGGTTTTCACTAATGGAAAGAGGGATAAACGGGGAATGTTCTTATATATAAAATAATAAAAATTGCATCCCGGGCGTAGCCGGGGGCGGAACGCTAGTAAAAAATAAATTATCATGTTTATCAGCATCATAAAAGTGCTAAAATCATACAACACGAACAATTCGAATTTCAATAAACAAATAAATATATTGTCCAATTATACATAACGATGAATATTTTTTACCAAAATAACTTTAAAGTTACTATGCATTTTATATCTGAGGGTGTCGTTGTGTAGACCCGGTGTGAATGGGGACGTCCTGTCGTCCCCCGCGTAATGCAAGCGGAGGAAATTGGATTTTTCTTTATTCCCTGGCGGGTAACTTGATATTGTGTGAATTATGGAAATTGCTGCCTAAATTGTTGATTTATTGCCACTGATCAAAGGAACTGAATCGGTACATTGTCTTACGATTATGATTGGATAAACGGGTTCTACTAAACTTATAGATATAATAAATTTATGTAATATTAATTAACAAAAATTAAAAGCAAGGAAGTAATTAAGCACACTAGCATGCAAAACTCTAGCCGTTGAAGTGAATGTTGCAAAAATGATTCCATTCGCGGATTGCATCTAAAGAGAAGACGTTCTTTTGATATGGAATTCCCGCCTACATATGGCCGCGCTAGAAATGCAGTACACACCACACCGCGTCCGTGCCGTGTGACCGCCGAGTATTGGCCATCATACACCGACGGACTAATTGTATCGCCGTGTATCCTCTTTTCTGCACCGAGCCCGCGCCATGCCCGATTAGTTTTGTTTAGTTTTTGACGGGCACGGTGTGGTGTCGGTTCGCGTTAATTCACTATGGTATGTTCCATCTCCCAAAATCGGTGGCAATTGCCGCCACCGAGAGTAGCCGCAGGCTAGCGGCTGTTGTAGAGACCAATGACAGTCTTAATAAAATCGTCGTAAAGACAACGTCGGTCTCACCGCGCAAGTCTGCAATTGCTTGATTTAGATTTTACATCCCGCAAATAATTCAAGCATTGTGCTTTTATAATCTTCTCTATTATATAAAAATGAATCCCCATTTCCCTTGGTCACGGCATCACGCGTGAACGGGTAGACCGATTTTAATTCGGTGATTTTAGTTCACTAATGGAAAGAGCGATAAACGGGGAATATTCTTATATATAAAAATTGCATCCCGGGCGAAGCCGGGAGCGGGTCGCTAGTAAGTTATAAAATAAAGTTTTTTTTTTAAATAAATAATTGTAATGAGTAATTAATATGGCGCTGAAACGTAGTCTCTTGTGCCTAGTAAGAAAACTTAACATCGCTCAAGGAGCTATGGAGAGTGCTATGTTCGGGATTACACTGCGAGATCAAATCAGGAAATAGGGATTCATTTTTATATATATATAGACTAGCGACCCTGCACGGGTACATTTTTTCTGCAAATTATGTACAAAAACCTTACTCGTAAAGCTCTTTCCGTTAGTGAAAGAGTTAGCGGTAATACAGACAGACAGACAGACAGACGCAGGCAGCGACTTCAATTTTTATATACTAATGTAACGGTACTTTTTTTCTGGATGAAAGGTGATCTATCTACTCTATTCTGAATTTTTTACATTTCCATTTATATTTTCCCCTTACACTCTCTATTCCATACATATTATTGTATATATGTAGGTATGTATATAATCTATTTATATATCTATCTAATATTTAAAATTCTCGTGTCACAGTGTTTGTAACAAAACTCCTCCGAAACGGCTTGACCGATTCTTATTTTGTGTGTATATTCTCAGTAGGTCTGAGAATAGGACGTAAACTATTTTTCACCCTCCTCCCCCACCCCCCCACTTATTAATTGGGATTTTCATGTACAGACTAATACAACATCTTTGGGGATTTTAGTATTTTTGTATGAACAATATTCAAATCAAAGATGTTGTATTAATACAATTATCTTTGATTCAAATAACTTAACTGACGTTCATTAACATGAAGGGTCGCGTCACTTTGACATATGGTTTGAAAATCAAATTGGACGCGATATGTGGCACCACAATCGGGTTAGAGAATTATTTTCGAGTTCTGGCAGGACAACATCTGCTGGATCAGCTAGTATCTGTAATAAAATCTTAAACGAGCCGTGTCTGTACATTAATTATTTTTTCAAAATTTTTACAAAATAATAATATAAATTTGTACACGTTGTACTTATTATATGTTACCGCGGTCAAAAAAATAGTTTTTAGAATTTTTGTTTGTTTGTCTATATATGTTTGTATGTTTGTCTGTGCGTTTGTGTACGCTAATCTCAGAAACGGCTTAACCTATTTGAATGCGGTTTTCACAGATGTATTAGTAACGAGCTTCGTAACATTTAGTGTTTGTTTCATTCCAATCGGTTTACAATCAAAAAAATTACTCGCTCAGCTAGTTGTAAAATAAAATCGCTTACCGCCTCTATCTGTTTTTCCGCTAAATTCTTCTAAAACCCCTAACGAATTTTGTTATGATTTTAACTAATGGAAAGGGTTATAAACGAAGAAGGTTTGTGTATATAATTTGCAGAAAAAAATCGCATCCATTCAAAGCTAGAGACTGGTCGTAGTTTTAAATAAGTAATATTAAATAAAATTTACCTTACAACTTGTAAGATCAATAAATAAAATCAAAGACAAGCGCAATCTTGTTATCCTGTTGTTTATCGATGCAAGATTAGAACAAACAAGATTATTCCGCGTAGTTACAACGCTGATGCTTTGTTACGACCTATCAAATTACATTATTTACGGGTTCCACCACTTCGATATGGACCTTCGTTAGAATACGTTGCACCGTCCGGATTTATTTCTTCCTTTCTTTATACATTTGTTTTACAATGCATCTTTTATTTTAATTTAAATATCACCAATGCTTACATTTTCTACTTGGATAGTTGCTGTCCCTTCCTTCCTGTTTTACACATTATTTTACCAAATTTCATATCCGTCTCATAACATTTAATATTATTAAAATAAAAGTAGGTGTTAAGTGAAAGTATTTCTTAAACTTCGTCACTTTTTTTTTGAAATGAAATCTATTAACTATTTTATTGGTCAATTAAATTTTTATATCTATTCTATAATAGATATATATTTTTTATCCGCTCCCGGTTTCGAACAGATGCAATTTTATTCTGCAAATTGCACAAGCACACAACAATATAATATAATATAATATAATATAATATAATATAATATAATATAATATAATATAATATAATATAATATAATATAATATAATATAATATAATATAATATAATATAATATAATATAATATAATATAATATAATATAATATAATATAATATAATATAATATAATATAATATAATATAATATAATATAATATAATATAATATAATATAATATAATATAATATAAAATATGATATGATATGATATGATATGATATGATATGATATGATATGATATGATATGATATGATATGATATATATTCAACGAGGCAATGCCGCCAGCACATTTTGGGCACGCTGCCTCAAATTTCAGAGCATTTACTTCTTACGTGATTATTATTATTTATGTAGACTTTGTAAGTTTTTATATAATATAATATAATATCTAAAATAAAAAGAAATCTTTGTACTGCTTTTATTACCTTAGTGCAAAAAAAATTTATAATTTCCAAGTATTGACAGAATGACACACTATCGTATCTTAATTATGCCTATTTCGTATGTGAAGGCTTTGTAATACATGTGAGCCTGGAGTGATCTCACGTTTCAACTTTATTAAATAAGCCTCGTTAAAGTCGAAACTTAACTCATCCTTACGTAATTGTTAACTTATATACGGATGAGGAGTCCAGACAACCTATACATATTGCAACTAAAATAGTTTCTAAATTTAAATCTATACATACATATAATAAAATTGTAAACAAGCCGTGTCTGTACATTAAATATTTTTTTAAAACAATTTGTACACGTGGTACTTATGTACCGAGGTCAAGAAAAACATTTTTAGTATTTTTGTGTGTTTGTGCGTTTGTGCGCCTTATGCTTACATTTCCATGTTTATGTACACACATAATAAAAGCGAAACCTCTACGCAAATTATTATTTCAGATTATATTTTATCTCGGAAATATTTAGAGTCTGTACATATCTATCAATATCTATAATTCTATATACCAAAAAATCGTAGACGAGCCATTATTATTATTAGTATTTTTCATTTATTATTATTAGTATTTTTCAAAAAAACAATTTGTACATGTTGTACTTATGTTACGAAGGTCAAAAAAATTGTATTTAGAATTTTTATGTTTGTCTGTGCATTTGTGCACGCTAATCTCAGAAACGGCTTAACCGATTTGAATGCGACTTTCACTAATGTGTTGTAGCAAGCTTCCGGTAACATTTAGTGTTTATTTTATTTCAATCGATTTACAAACGAAAAAGTTACGCGCTATACCGAATACCACGCGTACAAAGTTGCGGGTGTAACCAAATATGTAATAATATTTTCAAAGTTAATTTTAAAAATTATTGAAAATTAGTCACAACATAGGCAGCTCTACTGGTTGAAGTAACCACCTCTGTATATTATTAATCTTTATTTCTTATCCTAATAAGTCTCTAAACCTTTTTAAGTGTGCGTAATCCGTGATCCATGGTGCCGCTGCCACGTAATTTATTGCAACAGTTTGTTAGCGATATCCCACCTACTGGTGGGACAGCCTATTCATCCCACAACACATAAAAATTCGACGAGCCCATTGGATGAGTGGTTAGGGTGCTTACCTTTGACGGTCTGTTCTAGGGTTTCCGGGTTCGATTCCTGGCAGGGTTAATTTTGAAAATCATTTCGAAGATGGCTTTGGTCTGGATCTAGAAAGTAGTGACAGGGCACTACCACCCCATTACAGAAGACCACCGTGAAATAGCACCACGTATGCTGTTGTGTTTCCGTGAGTGAGTAAGGTATGCCAGATAAGGTATGCCCCCTCCTAATCCCTTATCCTTAATCCTGCTGTAGTCGGTAGGGCACTTGCAGCCCCTGCGCGTTGCTTGTATTATAGGCGACGGTAACCACCTACCATCTAGTGGATCGTCAGCCTGTCTGCCGATCTTAACATAAAAAAACTTCCACTTACAACGCCATCTTTCTGGTGTTTAAGATCGGCAGACAGGCTGACGGTCCACTTGATGGTAGGTGGCTACCGTCGCCTATAACACAAGCAACGCCAAAGCTGCTACAAGTGCTCTGCCGACTACAGTATAGGATCCCTATCCTTATAAGGGATTAGGAGGGGATAGGGAAATGGGTTCTGGCATCCATTACTCACTCACCGAAACACAACATCACACGTGCTGTTATTTCACGGTGGTCTTCAGTAAGGGGGTGGTTACTGCTGCCAGACGGGCTGCCCAAATGATTGCGAAAAGCAGTTTGCCCTGCACTTTTTGAGTTTTTTCCAGTTTGTGACTACGAAATGAAGTGTGTCTTGCAACTACAAAAATTAATATCATAGAACTTCTACTTACATTTCAGAATAAGTAAGTTCAGTCTTACGACTGAACATACTTACTCTGACAACAAAACAACGTAAATCACATGGGGATGGTGTAATATGTCATTTTAATTACATTTCTCTGAGTGTACCGAACGCTATTGTTTTCACGCTCCATTACCGGAAAAAAGACAAAAATATTGCAGCTGGCCTTACGACAAACACATAGTTACTGTCAAGTGCCTTCTAAACATTATAGCGTTGTGTCAATATACAATTATACTCAGTAATGTTTGGTCACTTTTGGTAAATGTTTAAAATGGTTAATGATCATTCTAATGTTTTATACTTAGATATTCATATTCAAATCATTCAACTGCAAACTTAAAGCAGTGCAAATTTACTTTGTAAAGAGTAATGTTTATTTCTCGTGTAATATAACATTGCGTTTCGCATACGTCAAAATGGGCAGTCTGTCAGGCAGTATCTGTGTTGTTGTGTACCTATTAACCTCAATAGGGAATATGCACATTTTTTAAAGATATTTTTATACCATAGGTTATATCGTTATATAACCATAAAAAATTCAGGACTGAAAAACAACAGTAACAAAAAAATACTCGTATATGTTAAATTTAACTAACACCTACGGGAACTTTAAAAATCCGCCCTTTTGGTGTGCTTCTCGTGAAGTCACAGTCTAAATTACCTAACAAATCACAAATCAAACATCTCCGCGCTTGTTGACACTGTCATTGTAGACTTTGACGTCACATTCGATTTGACCGTTTCCAAGTATTTTGAATTTCCCACTATTTTTTTTGCACTTTTAATTAATTATTTCCCAATGAAAAAGAAATTATATTAAAAAATATTTATATAATATACATAATTCTAAAGCAGTAATGATCATAAAAAAATATTTAACCCTTTTTTGAAAGGGTTATTTTAACCCTTCCCTATTACCGTCTCGACGTTCGCCTCTATTTGTTTCTCCGCTTGCTTCTTCTAAACCATGCAAGTGTTTTTGATACCGTTTTCACTAATGGGATGGGATAGCGATAAAAGAAGAAAGTTTTTTTTTCTTCTACGTATATAAAATTGAATGCTTGCAGAGCGGGGGCAGTTAGTTTAATAGTTTTAATTTCAATTGAAAAATGAAAAAAAAAATTGCAAAGAAACATGTAAGTTTCACTAAATTAAATAAGAGAAACCGCGATTATATTATATTTTTATACGCGAACTCATGTATAATAAAATTATAAAGACGTAAAGTTTTGTATGGTTGTATGTAGGAGGTAATCTTCGAAACTACTCATCCAATTTTAAAAAATCTCTCACATATAGTTACAATAGAATTTTAAAACGGACATAGGCTATAATTTATATTATCCCGTAAAATGAAAAGGCTTTTTTCGTGCTAATTAAACTTGCAAAGTAAGTCGACGAAAAAACGGTCGGTCTCTTTCGAACGCTGCTTTAACGGTGAGAGATATATTATGATTGATTTCTACAGAAAAGTTATAGAGCTTAAAGTTATATTTTTGTATTAAAAAATTTTAAATGTCTATTTGCCATATCAGCAAAGAGATTATGAATCCTTATCAAAATCAGCAAGTTTATCGTTATAAGTATTTAATACACGTGAATTTTGCTATTTACTGCAAAGTCAAGACGCATAACCTACGACTGCAAAGTAGGTAAATTGTTTTTTACTAATATCGAAAAACAATCTGAATTCCATGCGGGCGAATCCGCGGGCACAGCTAGTTATTAAATATCATTTATTTACCGTAATTCATTTATTATTAGGAGAGTATGTCGCGTAACGCCCCTTGAGCGTAAAAGTTATATCTAGGCAGAGTTCCCTAAGTGATAATTATTATTTATGCCCAGCTACGTAAGATAAGGTAGCGATACACGACACCTTTATTCGGTATTCCCTTAGAAGCCTACTCGAGGCTTTTAATTAACTAGTTTTAAGGAGAGTATGGTTTCTATAGTAATAAATATAATCCACTTGTTTAACACACTGAATTTCGGGATTTTTCGTTGATTGGGGATTTGAACACCCTGCCACTTCATTACCTTGTATGAATTAACAGATATTACAGTCACGAATTGCTAACGAAACCACAAAAAACTGCGTTTGGGTCACAGAAATTGATATGTGTACCAAATGTCAACTTAATCGGTCTAGTAGATTCGGAGATAATTGACTGTAACCGACGGACAGACGGACACACGAGTGATCCTAAAAAACATCTTTTCAAGTGTCACTGGAATTGAAAATGAGAATAATGAGAAAATTAAAATGAGAAATTGAAAATGAGAGAATGAGATTCAGATTATCAATTTTTTTTTGATATTTTGGATTTTTTGGATATTTTGGATAATTTTTTTTTGGAAATTGGACAGACAGACGCGGGCAGCGACTTCAATTTATACTAAGTATAAGGATTTAAGAAGCGAATTTATACTTCTTAAAAACATAGAAACAATTATAAGTTTTTTAAATGAAATTTATATTTTATTTATTAATTTCAACCACGAGACAGAAAAGTATTAGAAAAGTATTTAAGTTGCGGTAACCCGTCTGGTGTCAGTAACCAACCCTTTACAGAATACTTCAATGAAATAACAGCATGCGTACTGTTGTGTTTCGGTGAATGAGTAAGGGATCCCAGAGCATATTTCCCTATCCTTTTTCTAATCCCTCTATTCTTAATCATACTAACGTGCGTACTTGTGTTATACGCGACGGTAGCCCTGGTCAGCCTTTCTGACGATCTTTACATAAAAAAAGATAAATATTGACATAACTTTCTGAGTCACATAAAATAATTAACAGATAAATTATATTCAAATTCGAATATCATTAACGAAAGATATTATTTATTTTTGGTGATTTCATAGTAAGTTATTTTTGGCTTAAGTTCGCTGGAAGAATAGATTTGAAGTTGATATTATCTATCTCGTATTCTCCCGAGTACCCGATTTTTATATTTTTTTATGTAGTTAAGTTACGTAGAATTACGTTACTAATATGGCACGCATAGGCAACATAGCCTATTGTCGCCGTCGTAAATCGCGTCAGGATCGCATCAACAAGCACCAAGTCATGTGTACTTCCCACGCCTCGCTTTGCACAACTTTACCTTGTAAACGCGTGGAGCTGAACACAAGCCTATAAATATGTATAAACTTAGTTTACATACGTACAAAACATGTACCTATAAATATTTATGACTTACTCTTGCGACGTGAGAAAAGATAAAAGAGAATTAGAGCAAATCTTTCGGTTGTAATATTTATTAGGTACTTCTTGAATCCTTAATCTATATCTATCATCTCATCTCATCATCCTCTCAGCCATAGGACGTCCACTGCTGCACAAAAGCCTCCCTCCTAATTCTCCAAAAGGACCAATCAGAAGCAGCCTGGATTCAGCGTCGATCCGCAGCCCTTATCAGATCGTCTGTCCATCTGTCCATCTTCTGGGTGGACGTTCTACACTGCGCTTGCCGGTCCGTGGCCTCTACTCGAGAACCTTCCAACCACAGCGGCGTCGGCTCTCTGTAATAATTATGTGTCCTGTCCATTGCCTCATCAACTTACTAATCCTCCGGGTCATGTCAGTAACTTTCGTTCGTCTGCGAATCTCCTCATTACTGATTCGATCTCGCAGAACTCCGAACATAGCTCCATAGCTCGTTGAGTGACGTTGAGCTTTTTTACGAGGCCCATAGTTAGAGATCCCTTAGGTGTGTCTGGGGATCTGCTACTTTTTGATTGGAGCCAAAACCTTTGTAAAAATGAAGTAATACACGAAACTTAAAGTCAATAATATGGCTTCAAAACAATAAACTATAGAAGTTAGTTTAGAGTTTTTTTTTGTAATATAACCTTAAAATTAAAAAGGGATGGCATAACAAAGAAAGTAATATTGGAACAAATTTTTTTAGCTGACATTCACGATCAGATTTCTTGGTAGCAAAAATCAATCATTTCACCCTTTTTTGTATTTTTAGGGTTCCGTACGTCCGAATAAAAAAATGGAACCCTTATAGCAAGCATCACTCGTGTGTCCGTCTGTCCGACCATTCCCCCCCCCCCCTTATCTCCGAAACTACTGAACCTAAAATTTAAAAAAAAAATACAGAAATTAGTTTTCTACTTGCAGATTATAGGAAAACCTATAAGAAGTCCATGATATTAAAATAACTGGTAAATCACTCAATATTGTGCGGATAGGTAACATCGTACAGAATCCTCTTCACGCGAGTTCAACTCGCACTTGTCCCGTTTTTTTATTTAAATTTAATTTTAAGTTCAATTTATGAAATTTCTGTATATTTCTAATATTTCAAAATAAAATTTTTGTGAAACGTCCTTTTTACTGTAACTCGACATTCTCTAGCGAGCGTTCAGTGCACTTTCACTAACAAATAATAAAATCCTGGATAACGTAGCTCTCGACTCAATCACGGGAACAGCGAAGCTCTCTTAAGAAGATTGTTCAGCCTCTCATCGCGTCCTTGTTAGCTTCCAATCTTCATTTTTATTTTCAAGCTCCAATTTAATTGGAAACAATTTTATTTTTTAAACATTGCGTCGTCTTTGTTTCTGCCTGCGGTATCTTTTGACAGAATAATTCTAACTGATGCTCTTTATCTTGGAAATAGCAAAATTCATATATGTTTTAAAATGAATCAGTACTGTAGTCGACACCTCACTTGCAGCACCTTTGGCGTTGCTTGTGTTATAGGTGACGGTAGCCACTCACCATCAAGTGGACCGTCAGCTCGTCTGACGACCTTTACAAAAAAAATCTGCGCAAAGTTAAGTCTTTTTTTTTCGATTTTACTAATTTTATTTCAAAAATTTAAATAATTACAGGATGTTTCACTGTCCATGCCGAAATACACGCGCGAGCACTTAAAGCCTATTAAAATGAGCAATCTATTAATTTTAAAATTCACAAAAAATATTCCAGTTCAGCAAGGCAATAGATCCTTAATCAATTTTTCATTACTATTGCAGTTAAAAAGGCAATTATTTTAACGATACTTAAAACGAACTATTGCAACAACATCGCTTACTTATTTAAGTGCTTCGCCTTACTGGTGATTTTAACTACATTTTATGTAGCGAGCTAACAACGAGCTTTCTTTTGTGGTACCCTCATAATACGAAATGCACCAGAAGCTCAGACCAAAGCCAACTTTGGAAAGTTTATTTCCAAAAGTTAACTGCGTGCTGGGAATCGAAACTGAGACCTCCGAGACATAGCGTTAAGGTATTCGACCAATCGGGCCGTCACATTTATATTAATACTGGACCCGGCCACGCTTCGCTGCGACGTACGCGTGGGGCGCGCGCTGTAATGGACACTGTTTATATAGAATTTTTACTTTTCTAAAATAAAAGTAACCTCAAAGTCGGTCCAGCCGTTTCGGAGCAAAAATTTAAAAATATGTTTTTTGTTATAAGTAGGTACCGTATATGCTTTTATATACATTTAGTAAAAAGCAATTTAGACATTACAAACATACACTTAAATTTTATTTTAGATCAACACACAACACCGAGCACATTAATGGAAACGCTAGTGCTTTTTGTGATTTATTGAGTATTCTGAGGTACCTACGAGTAATACCATGCAAATGACAAGTATTTGACAGCCACATAGCCGAGAAGGAGTTACTAACTATTTCTCTTTGTGATTTATGAACGTTTCTTTATTCATTTGTCTTTTGTCTTTCACAGACTTCAATAAAGAGGATATTCTATAGAGATCACTAAATAATTTTTTACTAGTACATAAGACGTTGGTTATTCAAGCATTACTGGTAAAAACATGAACAAAGCGCTTATTTCTCTACACATACAATAAACGATTTAGTAGAAATTTTGTATGGCATTCTGTGTTTTAAGCATTCCTCGAAAGGAGTATGCGGTTGTGCAAAAACTTGTGGAATGTGAAGATTTAATTGTCGTACAAAATTGCGCACGTAACTAAATTAACGACTTTGCATATTGTGCACGCAATCATGGCATGGAGTGAACATGGACTTAGGGTTGGGAGAATTAATAATAAATGTGCAACTTTATAATTCCGTGGAAGGGATGTGAAAAAAAAAACAAGAAGTTATGACGCTATTTGCCAATTGAAGCCAAACCCTTTGTAAGCTGGAACGTGGATCCACGTTATTAATAAATCATGATAGAACCCCCATGAGTCCTTCTGGGAGAACAATTAGGTCAGTCAGAGTCAGTAGTTGAATCGGTAAAAACGGTTGAAATTTGAACACCTGTATATATCATGGCAAATGGCACTTGAAATGATAAATTTAAGCGCTGGCAGACAAGGGTAATTCGGCTTCTGGCATACAAGTGGTTAAAACAAAAGTTTTCGACCAATGTGTATTGCCAGTGATGACATATGGCGCTGAAACGTGTTCTCTAACTATGGGCCTCGTAAGAAAGCTCAACGTTGCTCAACGAGCTATGGAGAGGACTATGGTCGGGGTTACACTGCGAGATCGAATCGGTAATAAGGAGATCCTTAGACAAACGAAAGTTGAAATGGTAAGTTGTATTAGTAAGTTGAAATGGCAGTACAGAGAGCGGACGGCCGTTGGGGCTGCTGTTATTTCACGGTGATCTCTTGTAAGGGGGTGGTTAGTGCCACCACCAAATGAGCGGTCCAATTTATAACAGCGAAACGTAGTTTGCACTCCACTACTAACTTGCGCCACTACCGACGGCTTGCAGTGGAGCCGCTGGTAGGCGACTCCAGGCGGGTTTGCGATAATGCGAATGCATATCAATCACACCACTTACCTTTTCGTCAGCGGCTGCTACGACGAGTTTGTACAGTGTTATGTTTGTATGTATTAATGTGGTGTACCTAGCTAATTTTTATAATTGCGAAGTGTAAAAACTGCAGCAACTCACTTAGTTTGTGGTTTATTTTATATGCGGAAAGTCACTGGGACGCGGAACATTTAATTTTCACCTTTAAATTGCTAAATTCAACTGTCTGCTTCTATCACAAAAAACTGTCGCGCGGTACTGACGCGGATTCTCGATCATATCAAGATATTATAGCCACGCGAAAAATGAAAAATTTATAAAATAAAAATCTTAATAGGCGCCACCTAGCGGACAAGAATGATATCTCCGCACTATGCCAAGTGGCGCGTTCATGCAGTGTCATATACACTATTATCTTTAGCCTTAGTCCTGTAAAAATAGTTGTAAGCGTGGATATAAATAAACGAATAAATCTTCCGTCTACCTTTAATAAGATGTTCTGGATATTTTTAGTTTCGTTATCTGAATTATCCAAGCCTTCATTTTCTTTACTGAAACCATGTAACGGACTTATGTCCCATTAATTAGAATTTCGCCTATGTATCTGTGAAACAATAGGATATCTTTTTTTAATTTGTATACAGGATAGCTATTGACCTCAGTTTTACCCGATGCATGATGGTGAGTAAAGATGAGGTCGATGATGGCTGTGAGTTGGACAGTTTTATAGAATTTTTTTCTCAATCGAAATATTAACAAACTTAACCTGGGATAAATGCAATTATCACTGCTGTTTCTTTTTATAAATGTATTTCTTGAATCTAACTTTATCGACACAAAAAATACATTGTATTTCTCAATTAGAAGCAATAATATTTAATTATATTAAAAAGCTTTTATCCGCGACTTCGTCCGCGCCTCTTTTCTTAGCCGATCGCTACTAAGCACTATCAACAGCAATCATGTACCCCCCCCCCCTGATGTTGCTCGTGTCCTTTGGCTACGGTAGCCACCTCAGCCTGTTTGCCATCTTTAATAATGTTTAAAAAAATCTGAAGATTGCCTGAAAATTTGATCAAAATCTGTTGAGCAGTTTTGGACTCCATATGTAACATAATACACATAATATAAAGATTAATTTTATACTTTTATTTGAAATAGAATTCCAGTTTAAATCTAATGAATTTAAGGAATAAGAACACGTGAACAACTAGCCAGTAACCCTCAATATAAAACAACATTCGAAATAAGGAAGTATTGCAAAGGGAATGTTAAATTGTGTGACCAGTACATAAATAAAGACCTGTGTTGAGATGGTGGCGAGAGCTCGACTAAAAAAGCGTTAGTGATTACCTCGCAATTTTTAAACCTTATTAATACCATTTTATTTTATTTCATTATTTCATTAATTAAATTATAATAAATTCATTTGAAATATTGAAATATTCATTGAAAAATTCATAAACTACAATTATTTGAAATAATTGAATAATTGTAATAAATCTTCAAATTAATCTAGGCTATTAATTTATAAATGGGAAGAGATAATTTAACATATATTATAAAAATATTATGTTTTAGATGTCACTACAATTACGCATCCCGACTTTGCCCGGATGCAATTGAGGTAGTTAGTAGACATTATACATATATCTATCTATGTCCATCTGGAAGAAAGTACCTTCAAATAGTGAAAGTATTTTTCAAATAGGCGCAGTGTTTCCAGAGATAACATTCTGAATATAAACAATCTTACGAAATCCTCTCTCTCTCTATTTATAGAAAACGTATAAAATATTTATTTGTGTGTCATGGAATTGAAACAAAGTTCTCTATTTTTTTTTTATGTTAAGATTGGCAAATAGGCTGATATCCACTTGATGTTAGGTGGCTACCGGCGTCTATAGCAGAAGCAATGCTGTGGCATTAATTGCCACAGCATTGCTTGGTACTTCAATTGCGCTACCGACTACAGTAAGATTAAGAATAAGGGATTAGGAGGGAATAGGAAAATGGGCTCTGGCATCCCTTACTCACTCACCGAAACACATCAGGCTGTTATTTCAGCCTGATGTGTTTCGGTGAGGGGGGTTCTGTTTTCTGTAAGGGGGGGTGTGGTTACTGCCGCCAAACGGGCTGCCCAAATGACTGCGATAAACCAGTGTGCCCTGCCACCACTTTCCAGATCCAGACCAGAGCCAAATACGAAAAGTTCACTTTCCCTAGAGCAAACTCAAGCACCCTAACCACTCATTCAACGGGCTCGTCAAATTACTTAATCGTAAAAATATATAGTTATATTTTGATATTTTTTCAAATAAAACAAATAATCTAAACCAAGTCTGTTGGAAATTCTTCCAAACGTTTCGTCAACAACTGCGGTTGACATCCTCAGTGGTGTAGTCCGAGATAGAAGAAAAAGTACATCACATCACTGCACTTCACTTCTGCACTTTTCGACTTCTCGAGCGAGACTGATTTGTCGACTGGAATGTGTCTATATTTAAACTTAAATTTATATCCCCACCCCGTGGTTGAATTGGTGGGGTGTGGTCACTAGGAGAGGGGTTATAATGCCCTCTCTTTCTTTCATTATTATTATTATTCCTGCGTAGTGCCGGATACCAAATGTTGTGTAGCCTTAGATTTTCCTCCTTCCTGTTGAAATTATTTGGATGCTTGAAAATTTCAATGGCTTCCCGGTTAAGGCGTGAGTGATAGTGTACCTCGGATGACAGAACTAATGTGTTTTTGAAAAGGATTTTATGATTGCCTTCAGAAAAGGCGTGTTCAGCTACTGCCGATTTTTCGGTCTCTCCTCTGCGACAGTTGCCCTTGTGTTCTTTAATTCGGGTGTTAATGCTGCGTTTTGTGGTGCCGATGTATACTGCGCCACATTCACAAGGTATTTTATATACCCCTGTCGAGGATAATGGATCCCCATTGCCACACCGTCTACTTGTTCGGGGAGTCCGCTCAGCCCTGTCGTGGCCAACTTCTACATGGAATCGTTTGAAAAACTTGCTCTAGAAACAGCATTTCAGAAACCTTCATGCTGGTTTCGATACGTAGACGATACATTTGTAATATGGAGCCACGGACAGGAAGCACTGAATATGTTTCTTAAACATATCAATAGCATCCACCCAAGAATACAATTCACTATGGAAACAGAGAAAAATGGCACACTCCCATTTCTGGACGTGTTGGTCTCTAAAAACGAGGATGGTAGCCTGGGACATAAAGTCTACCGGAAGCCCACCCACACAGATAGGTACTTACACAAAAACTCCAACCATCACCCTCAACAAAAAAGAGCTATGATTAAGACGCTGGTTGATAGAGCGAAACGAGTCTGCGAACCAACACAGATACAAAAAGAGCTGGAACATTTGAGCCATACTCTACGGTGCAACGGATACACACCCACTGAAATTAAGCGAGCGATAAAACCGAGGAGAAACAGGACTAATACCGAAGACAAAAACCCAGATAAAGGCAGAGCATTCCTCCCATATATTAAAGGAGTAACGGATCGCATAGGAAAAATGTTACAGAGCAGAAACATCAAGGCCATATATAAGCCCACGAGCCAAATCAGAAACCTGCTCGGTTCAGTTAAAGACCCAAGGGATCCATTATCCTCGACAGGGGTATATAAAATACCTTGTGAATGTGGCGCAGTATACATCGGCACCACAAAACGCAGCATTAACACCCGAATTAAAGAACACAAGGGCAACTGTCGCAGAGGAGAGACCGAAAAATCGGCAGTAGCTGAACACGCCTTTTCTGAAGGCAATCATAAAATCCTTTTCAAAAACACATTAGTTCTGTCATCCGAGGTACACTATCACTCACGCCTTAACCGGGAAGCCATTGAAATTTTCAAGCATCCAAATAATTTCAACAGGAAGGAGGAAAATCTAAGGCTACACAACATTTGGTATCCGGCACTACGCAGGAATAATAATAATAATGAAAGAAAGAGAGGGCATTATAACCCCTCTCCTAGTGACCACACCCCACCAATTCAACCACGGGGTGGGGATATAAATTTAAGTTTAAATATAGACACATTCCAGTCGACAAATCAGTCTCGCTCGAGAAGTCGAAAAGTGCAGAAGTGAAGTGCAGTGATGTGATGTACTTTTTCTTCTATCTCGGACTACACCACTGAGGATGTCAACCGCAGTTGTTGACGAAACGTTTGGAAGAATTTCCAACAGACCTGGGCCATCATCCCGGAAACCCACAACTCATATGGATACCGGCCGAGAAAACCTACATTCTACAATCTAAACCAAATCAAACATGCTGTTACTACTCTTTCCAGTAGGTGTTTACTGCCGCTCTGTTTATAGCTTCCTAACGCAAGGTTCCAGGCTTAAGTATGATTCCCCAAAAAGAAATAGCATTTATAAGTTAAATGTCACCTAAATAATTAACTGTAACAATGCGATTCCACGCCACTTACAGAAACACCTGCGTCTTCAGCGAACTTAATCAAATCGAAACTATTCGACTGCACGTGATATCGATTCGCATGAATAAATTGCACATGTGGTAGGGGCCATGGAACCGTGGGTGCGTACAGAAGGAAGACTTATGACAACCCTCGTCAAATAGTGGGGTGACGTCACTCGCCGAACAACTACACGGAAAACGTTTTACCAGTACCAGCATTTTATTGGTTTCAATTTCACCGTTGCCTTGTCACGGATAATACGGCCAACGTATTTGGCTCCGCATTGGACTCCATCATCTATTAGTGCTGTTGAGGCGAGTCGATTATTTTATGATGATACACCGTTCCAGTCTTTATCCAATTTGATTCTATCATTTATTGTTTCGGGATTTGTTGGGGAATTGAACCGTAATAAGTCTTTCATATATGAATTGCACTCTAGGCTCCATCGTAGCTTAACCCGAATACTCCAGTGCGTTTTAAAGGAATAGGGGATCGGACAGTAATCAGATTAAAATCTAAAATGTACTTAGAAACAAAATATATAATTTATTACGATTATTTATCGAATAATAATTTAATATAATTCATTTAAATATTTTTAAATGAAGAAATAAAATTTTATTATTTACAATATTTTTAATCTATACTGAAACACCAATCACAGTGCGTGACGTCATTTGTGGGCAATCATTGTCTTATGCCAATGCAGCTGTTTTGTTATGATATGACCACAAATGACGTTACGCGCTCTCAGATGAACTATCGTGGCGTTTTGGCAGCATTTTCAAACAAACAAACAATATTAAAACATGATTTTGAGTACCTAAAAGGCTATAAATAAATAAAATACTATTTTTTATGGGAATAAATATCCATGAAGATTAATTTAAAACACTTTCTGAAAATTTGTCCGATCCCCTATTATACGTAATGATCACATACATTGCGGAAGATCATCCACACAGAACCCCCACAAGAAATTAAAATTGTTTTTTTTTTATGTAAGATCGTCAGACAGGCTGACGGTCCACTTGATGGTAGATGGCTACCGTCGCCTACAGGTTCTGAAAGTGCTCTGACGATCTTAGTAAGATTAATGATAAGGGATTAAGAAGCAATAAGGCAATGCGCTCTGACATCCCTTATTCACTTACCGAAACTCAACAGCACTCTTGATGTTATTTCACGGTGGTATTCTAATAGATGAACTGCCCAATTTATGGCTGCGTACACAATATGCTCTGCGACTACAAAACAATGACATAAAACAGCACGTGAACTGTTGAAAGAATGCAAGTTACTCCATACAATGTGTTCATAGGTAATAATATTTTTTTGTGATAAATGTTTCGCCTTTATCGCAAAAATATTATTTACAGACTGTCTATAATTTATTTTACTGTTGGCTATGATTATTATGTGTACTTACTGTTTTTCAGTCACTAATATTTGATTATTCTAGAGTTACATTAATTTCAGAAAAATGATAGAATTTATTTCATTCTCGATTCGTTTGATTTTTTGTCAGTACAACATTGACGCTTTTATTGACATTGCTGAATCAATTAATTTATTAATCTTCATCATCTTCTTTTCAAAGTTGGCTCTGGTCTGATCAAAATCACACTACGTTGCGTAGCATTTGGGCAGCCCCTTACAGAAAACCACCGTGAAATAACAGCACTTGTACTGTTGTGTTCCGGTGAGCGAGTAAGGGATGTCAAAATCCATTTACCTAACCCTTCCCAATCCCTTATCCTTAATCCTACAGTAGTCGGCAGCGCATTTGCAGCACTTAAGGCGTTGCTTGTGTTATAGGCTAGGGTAGCCTACTATCAAATGGACCGTCAGCCTGTCTGCCGACCTTAACATAAAAAAAAAATTTTAGCCCAAGGACGTCCACTGCTGTACAAAAGCCTCTCCCCTAATTTTTCAAAAAGAACCGATCAGAAGCAATCTGGATCCACCGTCGACCCGCGGCCTTTATCAGGTCGTATGTCCACCTTACGGGTGGACGTCCTACGCTGCGCTTGCCGGTCTGTGGCCTCCACTCGAGAACATTCCAGTTCCAGCGGCCATTAGCACTCCGTACTATGTCTCCTGCCCATTGCCACTTCAACTTACTAATCCTCCAGATTATGTAGGTAGCTTCCGTTCGTTTACGAATTTCCTCATTCCTGATTCGATCTCGCAGTATAACCCTCTCCATAGCTCGTTGAGCAACTTTGAGCTTTCTTACGAGGCCCGTAGTTAGAGACCACGTTCCAGTGCCATATGTCATCACTGGCAACACACATTGGTCGAAAACTTTTGTTTTAAGACACTGAGGTATTTAGGACGAGAAGATGTCTCGGAGCTTCCCGAACGCTGCGCACCCGATTTGGATTCGTTAGTCTTATTAGTGTCTAAATATTTAAATATAGCTTTAACCCTTGATGAATTCCAAAGAACCGATTAAAATTTCAAATATTTATATCTATAGGTATATGTATAAATAGATAAAGACCAAACAGTTCAGTAACTTTTACACATTACTTTTAGAACCCATTTTCCTTTTTTGTTTAGTAGCTAATATGGAGCTTCAGTATTTTCGATCTCCCTTTACTCCCCACACGAACATGAAACTGAGAGGACTATTCCAGGCGAAGATTTCTTGAAATGGAAAACTGAAAAAAGTTCGAACGATTTTTAACAAAATGTTCTTTCTTCTTTCTTTCTTGTAAGTTTTTGCCTATTATATCCTTGCAAATTAGAGAAAAGTCAAAATTCTGAAGAAGCAATTAACGGCCTCGTTGATTTAAAAGGCTCTCGGTTGTAATGTACCATTATTGTTCAAACTAAATCACTTTACATGTTGAACAAAAATACCTCGAAAGTTGTATAAACGTGCCGAGTAAAGTTCGAGTACAGATATATCACCCAACTTGAAGTGAACTGCACATTTCAACTGAGCTACTAAATAGTGGATAATTCTGAACCGAACTGTTACGAAAGTTCACTTGTATCAGTGCTAAACTTTGCAATACTCCCAGGATAGATTTCACGGAACAATATCTAGAAGTAGAAACTGAATTTTGTATAAATAATAACCCTCTTCAAGCATATTTAATGTCGTTGTATAATTTTATTTTCTAAAATATTCCAGGAGGATTTTTTGGTTGTTGATTGGTTAAAAATGTGACCAAACTTTACCATGTTAAACTAGTGTCAATAGATACAGAAAAATACAACAATTTCTTAGTAAACTAATATAGTTTTGAAAATTATGTAATTGCATAATGGAGTGATTTAGCGCTGAATATATCATTTTAAGATTTATGTCTATCGTTAATTCTTACAACAACAAAAAAGTGTGTGTGTCAGCCCCGACACATGAATGGAGTTTACTCCTTTTTAAACGTATAAAATTAAATGTACAAAATTTTTTTACAAATCCCTCCAGCATCATGCGCTGAAGCCTGTTTCTACTTTACTCTTGCATACCAGTTCTCGCTTGTATTCTTCTCGCACATCCATTCTTCAATATCTTTCTTGCATTCCATCTCGGTGGGGTTCCCGCCTAATCCTACTCTAGCTTTTTATGATATTCGTTTCTATTTTCTATTCCCAGGGAAATGAATCAACATCTTTGTGTTTTATTTATCAATATACATACACAATTTTCCAATTGGAGTTTTTAAGATTTTACAGCGATATTAATAAAAATAATATAATTCAATCCTTAAAGTAATTACAATAATGACAACAATAATAAAATACAGTACTTGATAAGATTCCTATCACAGTGAATAATTTAAATAAAATTTTCAAAATACAATACAATTCTATAAACAATAATTACAAGTATAATAAGATTTTCTTAGGTTTTATTCCTCTCAATTGTCCTCTTGATTATTTTGATACAATATTTTAAAAAGTCCTCTTTTCCTTTATTTAACATAATTTCCCTGATGTTTTCCTTTGTAATTTTCGTTCCTATCCTAATCTCTAAATCTAATTTGTCCACCTCCGAAGAGGGACACTCTAGTATAAGGTGCAGTTTATAACGTTTCATTCGTTCCACAACGCGGACTACACTTTTCATACAAGATTTCAACGTTTGCTTATATAAGCCCAGAGAATACAATTAGGGAATATAAACACATGCGTCAGCTGTCGCATAAAATGTCAAAGTGACAGATGCCGTAACGCTTTTTAGTTAACGTTTGTATTAATTTTACTCCTCATAAAATTTCTATACCCGAGGGCCTTATATGAAACTCCAAAAAGGCTTATAAACGGTTATATACAAAGGTTGCACCCTATAATATACTAGCTGTGCCCAAGGCTTCGCTCGCGTGGAATGGAATGGCCCTACCTCGCAGTAGTGGTACGCGTCTTGACTTTGCACTTCCTCTGTGGCTTCACGGCGCGGTCGTGAATTGTTGATTATTGTTAAAGTAATTTATTATTTGATTAAAAATTTAATCGCTGTTTTATTTAATATATAAAATAACCTACTTGTGAGGTATTTAATTTAAAAAAAATCTTATCAATGTGAAACTATTTTCACATATATAGTCCCTTAATTCCTAAATTCGTAGTTATAACTTGAACTGCTTTAATGTTATATATTGTTAATTCTAAAAGTTGTGTACGATTCAAAGGTTAATAGGGTTTTATATAACAAAATAACCTTTCCGCTACATATTAACATGTTAACATATTCTCTAATTTTTTTCACAGGTGAAGTTTTGGTGTGTCTCTCCAAACAACACAGGACCTGAGTTGTATGCTAACTAAAAATAAGATCGTATAATCCTAAAGCGACGTAATGAAAATTTGCATGTAAATATGTATAGTGTACGGCGGAAACAAATACGAATTTCGTTGTACAGTTCAGAGAGATCTAAGAAAATAGCATACGCCATTTGAGCTGCGAACAGAAATGGAAATGAGGGTAGTGAGGGCTATCGTGTAGTTTGTACAAATGAGTAGGAGTTCGAATTCAGTTCGTGAACTCCGCAGTTCGAATTCAGTTCCTGTTCAAGTGGCAGGTAATCCTACAAAACGTAAAGTTAGAATGTTCAAAGAAAAACATTCCGAAAACATTTCGCAAACGCGATTTATATAACTTTGTATAACACTTTTGTCCGCCCTGACATATTGTGTATAAATATGTAAGATGTATAAATGATATAATATATAAATAAATAAATACATAAATGCAATGTTTAATTTGATTTCATTTAATACAATTAATACAACATACATTTGTCATTTATCAACTGTTCTGTATCATCATAATTTGGGGTTAGCAGCCAATTAATAATCTTCACCTTTAATTCAAATTTATTAAGTTTATTAATATTTAAAATGTTATCAATGCAAATATAAAGTTTGGAGCTGAAGGCATTGTGATCTTACAGGCCACCTTAGTGCAGTTCGCTTTCGCTCGTCTAGAACTGTCTGGTACAATTACCTATAGGTAAAACAGTCGGGTGTTTAAGTAACATGGACATCCGCTTCTGTTCGTTAACTACATCTAAACTACCAAACGGATTTTGTAGTAGCAGGCAACCACCCCCTTACAGAAAGACCACCATGAAATAACAGCACGTGTGCTGTTGTGTTTCGGTGAGTGAGTAAGGATTGCCTAAGAAATGATCTTAAGGGTAATGCCCTTCCCTATTCTTAATCCTACTATGGTCTGCAGCGCAGTCGCAGCACCTATGGTGTTGTTTGTGTTATAGGCGACGGTAGCCACTTACCATCAAGTGAACCGTTGGCTGTCTGCCGATTTAACATAAAAAAGGCGGTTTTCACTAATCGATACCGTGATGAACAAGGAAGGTTTCTGCCATATAATTTGCAGCAAAAAAATTACATATGTGCGAAGCTCGGGTCCAGTAAAAATTATGTATTTCTGATTGTAAGTACATAAATGATTATGTTATATAATTATATGAATACGGATTTTGGGCTCTGGAACCAATAGGATTTAACATTAGAAACTACTCCTCCGATTTAAAAAAAATTTCATCAACAGAATAGAAATTCAGGACGGGCGTAGGCTATATAAGCCGCAGGCACCAGCACGCCTGGCAAATGTTAACAGCAATAAAGATGTCAGGCGTTATATTGCTTTACACATTTCGTCAGGCGCAGTTATCTTTTATTTTTCAACGCGGACGAAGTTGCGGTCACTGACTAGTAATGTATATATATAAAACTAATACAAACACAAGTTTTAATCGTCTGAACACAGATCAGGAAACATTTCTTTATCCCACCGCTACGAGAACTCAAAACTCATGTCTGGCCCTGGCAGTATCCAGGGCGCGCGTGGCCCTGGTTACTGCTTAATACTTACAACATATAAAAAAAATCTTAAACGAGCCGTATATTTTTTCGAAAACTATTTTTACACGTTGTACTCATGTTACCGAGGTAACTAAAATAGTTTTTACAATTTTTGTGAGTTTGTCTATGCGTTTGTGCACGCTACTCTCAGAAACGGCTTAACCGATTTTAATGCGGTTTTCGCTGATGTATTGTAGCAAGCTTCCCGTAACATTTAGTGTTCGTTTCATTCCAATCGGTTTACAAACAAAAAAGTTACGCGCTAGGCCGATTACCACGCTTACGAAGTTGGGGACTCAAGCTAGTATATAATTATTTTTTTTCCAAAATAAAATAGCCAGATGGAGAGCCAGACAGACAAAAATTTTCAAAATAGTTTTTTTTTTTATACGTATACGTAGTAAAAACATTTAGTAAAAACCGGTTATTTTGTGGTTGCAAACAGAAACATCAATTTTAGTGAGGAAGATTTAAAAATTAATATTTATCAAATGTAGCATGTGGATGGAACTAGTTTTGAACACTTAAATGGCTTAAAGAACTTGAATACGAAAAGTAGTCGGTTTTGCTCCTATTCATTTAACTTTATCAAAGAAAACGAGTGAGTTTTGTAAGTGACTTTCGTTCATTGTAATTTTTGTAGGTTTTCTCGGCCGGTATCCATATGAGTTGTGGGTTTCCGGGATGATGGCCCAGGTCTGTCGCTCGAGAAGTCGAAAAGTGCAGAAGTGAAGTGCAGTGATGTGATGTACTTTTTCTTCTAACTCGGACTATACCACTGAGGATGTCAACCGCAGTTGTTGACGAAACGTTTGGAAGAATTTCCAACAGACCTGGGCCATCATCCCGGAAACCCACAACTCACATTGTAACTTTTATTAATTTAATTCGAGCTTAGCTCATACATTTTGTTGGAAATGTATAGACTGTTCTTTTTATTTATAACTAGCCCGGGGTGCAATTTTTGTATATATGAACATTCCCCATTTATCCCTCTTTCCATTAGTGAAAACCGAATTAAAATCGGTCTACCCGTTCACGCGTGATGCCGTGACCAAGGGAAATGGGGATTCATTTTTATATATAGAGATTATCTATCGAATGAAATTGATTCAGCAAAGTTGATATCTATATTGTGTGATCCTCTAGTTTGCTTTAATGTTTGTTTCATCGAATTTTCTAGGTTAATTACTCCTTTGTGGCGAAGCGTCACAGGTGGAGGTCGCAAAGGTGTTTTGAAAGTCAAACACATCCGTGCTAGACTGCTATTAGTTACTTCATTAACTCCCACAGAAATTGTTAGTTTTCTTCGATTGAAACTTTTTATTGAATTCTATTTTCTAAAAATTTTATTAGCAGGTATAATTCCGCCTAACCACTCTTTATGTGAGTTTAATGATAGGGTTGTTTACAACCAATTAAATCTAAATTCGTCATTTTACTTTATTATTTAATAAGATAACAATTTGGTATTGATCGAGTGACGAGCCCATTGGTCGAATTTTTAAGGTGCTTGGCTTGGCGCTCTGACTCAAGGGTTCCTTTTACAAATCCCGGTAATACCAAATTTGGAAATGAACTTTACACAATTGACTCTGGTCGGGGTGTGTGTCTGTTGTATGATTATCCTGTGAAACAAGCCTATATGTGTTTACTTTGGAGGACAAACAATTGGTGTGTTTAATATTAGTGATTTATTTATTTATTTTAATCTAAGGCGGCTAGATACGATTCTATCTAGCCGCCTTAGATTAAAATCTATTTATTAAAGGCTAGACCGCCTCATACGAAATCTATGAGAAAAGAAATCGTGAATTTTTCAGATATTCAATGCGAACGAAGTCGCGGGCACCAGCTAGAGATAAATACAGTGCTTATCTCTTGCCTATCACGAAGCCTAATTTGCGGACAGTATTTTGATATACAGAAGGTGTCTCTCACTCACCTTCCGTAAAAGTCATTGAATAATTTTCTTCTACACCAATTTATCAAAGAGCGCCTCCTATACACTGTTTGCTTAAAGCATTGACGAATTTATATTCAACTGAAAAAGGATTCACTGCGTTCGATGTAACAAATTCACTTTATTTGGTGACTTTTTTTGTTTGCCATAAATTATGTTTGCTAAATTTATTGCCTACCAATGATCCATTGTTCAAATCTAAGGTATTTATTGAAAAGGAATTTATGTTCAGATTGAATATTTGGTAATCGAATTTAGTATGTCACTAATACATAATACAGTATTTGTTAGTTTTATATACATGAAGGCGGGAGCTGCACATCATCATCTTCAGTTGCGCTCCGGTTGTGGTCAGACATCAGGGTGGTCACAAAATAGCACCAGGTCACGAAGTAACGCCACGAGACTAGTCACTTTCCAAGGATTTATTGGTTATTCAGATTTAGTAACAAAACAATTAAGGATGACTACAATATTTTTGGATTAAAAACGAACACGTGGAATGCAGTGAGGTTAGCTGTGTCGCGATCACATCCGTTTGTTACCGCCGCTCAACATTGACTGTCCTTAAAAATCAACTGTACTCAGATGTCAACTGTCATCAGACACCAAAGTTTGACGTGCCTCGTGGAACTCGAACTGTCAGTGTCGCGTCACAGCTAAACACACTCAAGCAGAAGAATTAAAATGATTGGATTACACAAATCCGTCAAATGGAATTTAACAATAATCACGTAAGTTGCTTGGCATTCCACTATATTTTACCCTTAGATACTGTACTCTGCGACATACATATATAATATATATACGTCCCCGCAGTGAGACCCTCGACATCAAGTTTGCTCCTTTCATTTTTTTTTTAATTTAAATAGTTTATTAATTTAGTAAATAGCAAATTTAAATTCCTTTCTTTTTTAACCACGTCGAAGCTCTCCATCAGTGGCAAGGTTTCTTTTAGTCCAATTGTCCACAAGGTCCCTGGAACTTTTTGTATTCTTTTTTATTGTATTTGTTTTAATATGTGCTATTTTTTATATAGGTAATGTAAACCTTTTTTTTCAATAAATATTGTTTTTTTACCAGTAGCACCTATTTTATTTTTCTTCTTTTTTTTATTGTCCGCCTGTCCGCATCTCACCGCGGCAAATGGCGTAACAATCTTATGAAGACACGTGTTATGTGCAACAAGATTATTTTTAAACTTAGTATATAAAATAAATAAATAAATAAAATAAATAAAATAAATCTTTATTTGCGCGAACACATGTTTACAGGATTTTAATTTGTATACAGCAGTTACAGTACAAAGTGTGTTCTACCCGCCAATATAAAAAATAGATATTAAAAACTTTATTTTTTTTATTAAATAGACTAATATTTTTTCTGCATGTAATTCAAATTTTCATATATATACTGACACTTAACAGTAAAAAAATTATTTCTTTGAATTTTTCTCGCATGGACGAATACGGTTCGGTGAGCGCTAAATATCACTTCACTACCTACACCATTCTACCTACCCTTGATTAAGACTGCCATCTTTCAGTGTGGATAGAAGATCCGTAGAAATTCAAAACCCTCTATTTTTACTGACTATTGTACTGCGTCTAACTGCAAACAACATAACTGGGAAAATTTCGTGCTGTTGACAGATTTAACCTTTAACTACCTACAATCCAATTAAAAGTTGTACCCAGTTCTCGTTTTCTAAATGTATTCGTACGTGCATGGATACAACGTGTATTTTTAATTGCCAACTTGGTTGCAGAAAATTGCAATTGTAAGATTATTATTTCATAGTCCGTTACTAAAACATATGATCTAGCAAAACAATTTTGCCGCTTCTCCTTCGGTGACTCGCCGACTTGTAGCTTATAAGATAGGAAGTGGTCATTACATAAACTAAGTATATTAAAAAATAGGATGGTAAAACAAAAATAAAGACTTTACGGTCATAGCAAGGTCATAGCAAATTTTTATATTCTAACGAGAAATGTTTCACTATAGCGCAACATTTTAATAAACAGAATGACCGAGTTCATTAAGTTTTTAAAGCAGCCTCTCTCAGTAATTAGTAGTGTACCAAGTGTTCATTTTCCAATTTTAGTGATAGCTACGTGTTGTGTTTGCAAATAATGAGTGAACCATTATTTTTTTGTTAAATTTGTATCAATATATTAACCCATATGTACCTACCAAGAAACGACACTTCAGAAGGTGGTGACAAACTTTACAATACCGTGTTTTAAAATAAAAAATGGTCCATTTCAGCAAGACTTTGCACCGTCTCATCTACACAAGCGTGGCAGGAATGGAATTTCTAGGTACTTTTCTAACTTCATCACCATCATCATCATCAAAATCAGTCTCTGTCTCTCCACTGTTGAATAGGCCTCTCCCAATGCTCGTTATCACGCATGGTCCTCTGCGTTTCGCATTCCAGCAGTCCTTCGGCCAAGGCTAATTTTGGTCTAACCGCCGATACACGCCGTTCCAGCGATCCACTCGAGTGATAATTTGATCCGGGCAAGATTTGATCATACCCTTACCAGGCGACCTGTCAGAGCTAATTCTGCTCCGCCTGCTGGTATGATCAAATCTTATAGAGCAAAGTTAGCCTTGACCGAAGAAGTGCTGGAACATAACCCAGCATTCAGTCCGCATCCAGTCATTTTTCAATTCGTGGCCTCCATTACAGAACTCGTCTACCTCATCTGTTATCCGCTCTGCGACAGATGTGAGCGGCCCATTGCCAACTTTGGTTCTTCGGCGAATTTCAGAAATTCTGATCCTATCCACCAAAGAAACTCCGAGCATTATTAGAGCTAAAATTATTTTCTTCCTTATTTAAGAGAAACGCAATCACCCCTTCATTTTCCTACAAATAAAATCATAAAAAATCGGTCCAGCCGTTTCGGAGGAGTTTTGTTACAAACACTGTGACACGAGAATTTAATATATATGTATATTATTTTGTCAGACGTTGAATTTTGTTTTTAATTTTTAGATGATACCTCGAGATCAGTATTTTTCTTCTGGATGTAAGTACAGAATAAATAAATGAAAGGTCTTGTAAATATGCAAAATTTCATAATGATCGATTGAGTACTTAAGGCGTGAAAGCGTAACTAACAAACAAACAAACCCACCTTTACATTCATAATATTAGAATAATGAGATTTCTGTGGCACGATTCGTTGCGTTCCGCAGTAATTAAACCGAACAGCCTTAGCGAAAGAAACAACTGTATTTCAGTGCAAGTGTATATATGCCAGAGTCTTATCATGTCTTAATTTTATCCCTTGTCTTTTATCCTGATTTTCCTTTAGAGCATTTTGACGTAATTGGAAAAGCTATTTAGACCCTTTAATACTTGGGGTGCTTTAGGGCTTCACAGAATTCATATTCAATATACTTACTCCATTGCCTGTCCTACACAAGTTAAAATAAAAAAAACAACATTGTCACTTTGTTCGTTAAAAAAAACACACATCGGTAAATCCGTGATGGCAAAGAAAGAAAGAATTCAAACAGTTTAATGACTTTCATAACAGCGATAAAGATCTCAGAAAAAAAAAACTGGTGTTGATATCGTAAATCGTAATTGCCTTACACGACTTATTTCGCTTCGGCCATTTGCATAATTACACAACGCGGGCGTCATCTATTTTTTTCCTTAAAAACTTTAATCGAAGCACGCCTATACTTAAGATGAATGCTACTTGTACTATGAAATTGGTGCTACTGTACTTTTATCATTCCAATTTGAGCACAGCATATCGTTAAGGACTTTTAACTGTTATTGGTATAAGTCCCTGAGTTTGCAGAAACACAATAATTTTTTTACTATTATGTAGGTGTAATAATAGTACAGGAATATCTTTAATTCTAAAATTAGCCATTTATATACAGTTTTTACATTGGCATACCGATAGGTAATATGCGAGCCGATGACGTATGCCTGTTATCCGAGACAGCAAAACCGCGGTGTGCGCGTAATTGGTATTTGCTTGTATCCGCGCGCGCACTCTTCATAGCGATGCGACAATATAAATATGGGCTCGTGGGTATATTTTATCCTTTTGTGCCGCTGACGTCGGAGAAACTACATCTCGTTGAGAAGCCTTCGATATTCCGAAGCGTTGGCTGTGACGGCTGCTGCTGGCTCCCATTCATCCTCCGTCGTGAATCCAGCGATAGTGGTCAAATAAATATACAAAACCACGTTAATAAACAGCTCTTTTCAGAGCTATTCCAATTTATTCGTTAATGGGTTGTCTATTTATTTATTTCCACACATTCACTCGGTATGGTAGCTACAAATTAACATTTTTTTCAGTAGTTTTTTGGTCAATGGAACTATGCAAGAACTATCTTTATGCAATTTCAACATTTAGAATAGTTTCAGAGAATGCGGAAATTCGGTATCGATATTGACAATACAAAATGTTCGATTTGATTTTATTATTAGTATATTCAATTTTTTTATCACGTCTGGCTTTGCTTTGTTAGTATTATGAAGGTATGTTAGTCCCGAGGTAGGTACATATTTATTTATTTATTTTATTTATTTAAATTAATTTCCAAACAGTTAAATTAAAATACCACAAGTTATCGTTGACCCCCACACTAAGCTGTGCTTGTATCGTGGGAGTCTACTACAATCATATCATATCGTGGGAGTGTACTACAGGTACATATTTAACATAAATAGGTTGAGGTGAAGAAAAATCAAGAATTATGGGATAAACACTTCCATAGATCAAATTTCGCTGAAATACCAGAAGTGTTTTCCCAGAATTGTCATGGCGGGAGATATACCAAAGAAACACCTATGTGGAACACGATCAGACTGTATCTTTCACCGTAGGGCTGGTGACAAAGGAATATGATGCGCTAACCTCGTTGGCTCATGAAACAGGTGGATTAGCCACGGTACGGCACTGCATAACAATTGATTCACGCACCACTATACCTTATCACACTACCCAAGTGGGAAGATCGTGAGCGCAGTTTGTAATCGAAAAATGCACAATTAACGTTAATTAACGTTAATTGCGATTTTTTTTTAATAGCGAAAAATAACCGAAAAGGAATGTAAGTTTATGATTACCTTACTATGATTTTTACCATCCACATTGTTTTATTTTTCATATTTAATTTTCCTTACCCTAAGGTGCCCTAAGGTTGCCTGGAAGAAATCGTTATTCTTTTTTCTTTTTTTATTATTCTTTTTATTATTCTTTTCTTTTTTTATTATTCTTTTTTATGTTTACGGTACAAATAAAGAGTTTTAATAATAATAATTATTACTATAAGCAATTAGCAAAATTTTATTAAATATAAATTTTTGTACAAATTAAACCTAATGGTACTACCATTACGTTTAATATACCTAATGGTACATAGTACTACCATTTATTTTCAATTTAACGCACAGCTTTTTCAGCTTTATCCTTGTTGCCTATAAACCATATCACACATTAGAACGACGAGCAAAAATGAGAATGATTGATGGGTTCCCATCGAACGACGCATACACGGGTCGTGCGGAAAATATTATGAGTCCCGAATTATCTGCTTCCAAGATAAGAGAAAAATCCTACTTCATCGATGAGAGAAAATTGAAGCATACTTTAAAATAAGTAAGATTTAACTCATCATTACTATTATTTTGCTACAATAAAATCTACTTAAAAGAAAATATCTAAGCTGCAATTATTTATTTGAAGTTTTAGATACTTAATATGCATAGCTTAGCTTAAAAAACTAAGCATAGAAATTTCAAATTAAGAGAGGACGTTGAATTTATAGACCGTCAGATTGCTTTATACGGTTATATGTCTCTGAAACTAATGAACACTTTCTGAACTTTTTCTTTCCTGATAGACGTCTACATTATTTGTAAGTAACATACCTATACCTAAATTATTTCGATATTCTTTTGATAAAAGCGTGTTTTCAGTTCTAAATTTCGTTTAATGTTATCGGTAGGGCACAGAGAGTTTTAATATTTCTAACAAGTACATGAACAAAAATCAAATTCCAGAATAGACCTACTAACATGGATCTCGCTTTATGTAGCTGAGCGAATTGCCTATGAGGGAGGTAAGCGAATATATAGATAAGTCACGTACGAAGCTCATTCTCTATCTACTGACGACAACCAATCCACTATTAATAGTAACGGCTCGGTAATACATGTCATCCTGTCATAAATCCATCGCTCTTATTGGCGTTATCTATTATTCTGTTCAATATATTTTTAAGGCAAGTGAAATATTCATGAGTCAGTGGGTCTTGTAGATGTATTTATAACTTTAGTTTACTACTAGCCACTAGCCCTGACTTCCTTGTTTAAACCTCTTTTCATTAGTGAAATAAGGCGGAGAAAAAGTCTTTGTATTATAATGTCTTATCTTATCAAGCAGAAGAGACGTTTTTGCAGGCTGTATTTATGTTATTTAGATTTTAATGGAAGACAACAATCGACCATTATTTAAACCGCCAGTCTGTGTGACGTTCCCCATCATAAAAAATCTGTCACCATTTGTACATATAGTTGAAAAAGATATTTTTTAATCTAAACGTCGATGAAAAGAGTTGATACTATCTTCATAATAAGAAATGTACTGATCTATTTTATCGACAGAATCAAACCCCCATTTTAACGTATTTAAGCGTCAGTGAAAAAATCTGGGCCCAACATGATTTAACACCATAGAAACGTCATAAGAAAAAACACTCCTAATGGAGCTAATGTAATGAACAGATACAAATCTGATATCACATGGAATGGGGATTTCGATTCCCGAACAATGCTTGGAATAATTGATAGCATCATGTGATTCACTTACCATTGACAAATGGATTCCTTTCATTAGTGATATTAATTCGCTCCCCTCGACAGGAAATCTTCTTTTGGAATATTCAGAAACATTTACTTCGATTTCTGTAGTTGTTTTATGTTTATTGATATCATTCATCACATTGGTTCTACTGTTTCCATATTTAAAAATGAGTATGGGCGCGCCCATTTTGTCGAGTGCAACCATTCCTTTATACAAAATCACCACTACCTCCTCAACCTTTACATTGATAGAACTGACAGCACCATGCGTCTCCCTTGTTTGTGTTCCTAGACAATGAAAACCATTTGACTTAACTGTAAACCTGCTTGACACCCATTATCATGTAAAATATACAAAACGATTCATTTTTTCTTTCTTCACGATAAAACAGTAAAGAATTAAATAAATGTGCGTGGTTTTACACTGTTTCCAATATATGTCAACCACTCATGCACACTTTGTAAACACTTTGTTAATGCCTACTTATCGTAATCATAGGTATTTTATTGCACTCTATAATTTATAAAGCTATTTTTGTGTTTATAAAAAATATTTCAACGATTTTGAACTATAAAGACAAAAAAAAAAAACAAAGTTTTATTTATGAGGTAGAATTTTTTTTGTTAATAAACATTTTAATTAACATTTTCCTTTGAAATTCAAGTTAACACATGCATTGAAATATTTGTGTCCACTAATCAACATAACAGCCGACAGACGCCCACAACTGGACATAGCACCCCTCAAAAGAAAGACAAAGTGCATGATTAGCCGCTTTCTGCATACATTTAGGATAAAAAATTCAAACTTGATAAAGAATAACAATACTGTTTTGACGGTAGTTTTTAAAGGCTAATGATTGGTTACTACCACCAGTCTAAGACTTTTTGTCTTAGAGATTCATTAATTCATTTTTGGGACGCAATACTAATAGCTCCCTTAGGTCGTCCAGAGATTCTGCCATATGTAGATGTATCATTAACCAATACAACGTGAGGTCCTAATATCAAAATCACAAGAAAGACTTCCTACTAAATGTATAGGCACTGTAACACTGCTCATCGTAATGGTCTATTTATTTTTTTAAAGTTACATACATTTCACATAGATGTCTACTTTAAGGATAATGCACCCTCTACCCTTCTTTAATCCCCAAAATATGCAGTGTGTCGGACCATATTTTGAGGTAGGAAGGGGTTTGGCGTGCACCTCAACAGATAAGAGCCCATCAATCACACTTTGCGTTATAAACAGAGCACTAACGACTCGAATGTTTCCCCTCTCTTTTTGCGGAAAAGAGTAACTCAAGGTGAGTTATAAGAGTGATTCATTGGCGATACCAGAGAGAGGAGTCTTTAATCATGTGATCATCAACGGATGTAAGTGGACAAATATGTAATTTCATTGAAATATTCCATTGAATTTAGCCGAGTTTCTGATTTGGCTCCATAACGCCGGGTAGTACTATGTCGCTTCACACTGAATCGAGTTGTTTCACGTCAACTCTGTCTAATACATGGTTGAGAACTCAATATTGGTATGTGATTCAATGTAATGTATAATAATAAAAGCGAAAATTCTTTTTCATGTTTGTTTGTGAACCAATTAGAGTATACCCCTCGACGAATACTGCAAGGGTCAACTGCAAGGGGTCCAGGTAAACGAAAAAAAGGAATTGAGGGTCCGTGAGATGTAAACGGGGGTCCAGGATATTGCTTCTCATTTATACAGATCGTTACTTTAATTTTGACTTTCCCATAATGGAATTCCTATTGTATGAATTTAAAAAAAAACAATTTATTGCAATACTTCGCGCTCGCGTTCTATACTTCAATGATCGAAGGAATCACGCGTCCTATATAGCAAAATACATATGATAAAATCGTAAACGTATGTATATATGATAATATATACATAAAATATTTTTTTTTTCAAAAAAAAAAACCTTTGTACACGATGTAGTTATGTTATTGGTACCGAAGTCAAAAAATAGTTTTTAGAATTTTTGTCTGTTTGTCTGTGCGTTTGTGCACGCTAATCTGAGAAATGGCTTAACCGATTTGAATGCGGTTTGCAAAAAGCTTCCCATAACATTTAATATATGTTTCATTCCAATCGGTTTACAAACAAAAAGTTACGCGCTATTCCGATTACCACGCGTACGAAGTTGCGGGCTCAGCTAGTGGCAAAGTGAGAACTTATTCATCAAGTAAGTAATATAAGTAACTAAATCATAAAGATACAGTGAGGCGTGGACAGATAAAAAAAACGATGGTTTTCTTAGTGTAAAGTGAGGTAACCACGAGTCACTCACTTAATACTATAGCTTTAGTGATTCATATAAATCCATCCCTCTTTTAAGGAGGAGGAGAGTTACTCAACTCTTGAAAGCGTTGTGAAAATCTCCGTGAAGAGTAATATTTCACGGCTTGTCTAAGTTCATAATCATTGTTTTGTATCCGGAGGGTCCTGTTTGTCACGGATACTGTAATGTGAGCATGTGTGCTTTTTCATCGCAATAAATGTAACAATGTTTCCACGAGCCTGATATGTACACGAAAACAATTTATATATTACATAATTTATATATCTATCGTCTAAAATACTACAATTACTACCTTCGTTAATTAAATATCCCTAAATAGACCCAAAACGTGGTCTCTTACGGCAGAACTGGTCCACAAGCTCATAGTCGCTCAGCGACCTATGGAACGGGCTGTGCTCGGAGATTCTTTGGTGAATAGGATCAGAAATTCTAATATTTGCCAAAAAGCCAAAGTTGTAGAGATAGCCGAAAAAATCGGCAGGCTCAAGTGGTAATGGGCCAGTCACATCTACAACCGATAAGGACGCCCTTCGGCGAGGTGAGGTTTCGCAGGAAGCGGCTGAATGCGAATGAGAAAGACCGTGCGTGGTCGGCGAGCCTTGGAGAGATGGTGAGACACGGACATGATGAAATTATAAGGGTAAATTATTTTTGATTGATCATATACTATCCAACACAAAAAGAAATTTTCAATTCGAACCAATAGTTCCTGAGATTCGGGCGTTCAACCAAATAAAAAACAAACTCTTCAGCTTTATAATATTAGTATAGATGTATTAGATTTCTCTTCCTAATTTAAATTCGTCAACAGAATTCGCGTGTTTACGTAAATTGTATAGAAAGTGACAAATTGTTGGGATTTAGCAGGTAAAGGATGGCGCACTACGGTACAACGAATAGATACTAATTTGTGTCGTGTTCTGCAGCATTTAATTTACTTCTCTAAGCATCACAATCTCAACTACAAAATTAATTGGCTAGAGAAAACTGAATTCGTGGATAGCAATTCGAATAACCTAGAACCTTTGTGATAGATGGTTTTAAGACTCATTGCTTGAATTATCTATCATATAAAAAAATATCACTAGCTAGGTATATAAAAAAGTAAAAAATAAAAGGCCTGACAAAATGTGTAAAGACTGACATTATACCTTTGCCAAGCGTTATATCTTTATTTTTAGATAGTTGATGCCCGCAGCTTCGCCTGCGTGGATTATTTAGCCTATGACCAACCTGAGATTCTATTCTAACTATTGGTTCTTTTAAATCAGATGAGTAGTTTCGTAGATAACCTCCTGCATACAAACAAATGTACAAACTTTACCTCTTTACAATATTAGTATATTACAAAGGGTCTAGTCTCGCTGTGCAAAACGAAGAAATAGAGGACCCCAGACCGTGTGCGCGGGGAGCACCTCCGTTGCCATCTTACCTAGATTTTAATATCAATTATGTACCTAATATTTGTCCTTTATGAAAATAAATGTTAATTACTTAGGTACCATTAATTATTGCTTAGATATATTAAAAAAGAACTACGATTATGAGAGAAAAAATGAGGTAATTTACAATATTGTAAGATCTTAATTTAAAAAATGGAAAAGTTTTTGAGGAAAATAAACAGCACGTTTTGAAGACGACTATATAGAAATAATTTAGCGCTAACATTTTGTCATTCGTTATTAATGCTGAAGTATTGAGTCCATGAACACAGCTTTAGCTCAGCTGCTGCCGGACTTGAGAGAGCTATATTTAAAACTATAGTTACATAATAAAAACCACACAAATTAATTTTTAAAAAATACTTGACTGTTAAATATAGGTATTATGAATTCTTTTTTCCACTCGATATGTTTGTAGTTTTTCCTTTATTTTATTAGAAAATAATGTTATCATGTGACTACCGTTCAATATATGATGTTAAATAACGTCATAAGTGCTACAAATGCGCTAACGACCTACATATATGGACAAAGCCTTCTTTTTAATGTAAATGTCATCAGACAGGCTGTTGGTCCATTTGATAATAGGTGGCTATCGAGGCCTATAACATGCATCGCCAAAGGTGAGATGAGAGGGGGGAAAGGGTGAGTAGCCTATGTTACTCGCTAATAATTTACCTAACTTTCTATAGGTGAAAGAATTTTTTAAATCGGTCCAGTAGTTTCTGAATTTATTCATTACAAACATACAAAAATAGATACATGCAAATATTTTCTTATAACATTAGTTTAGATATAGATGTAGGTTTTGATATAGAAGATTATAATGCAATGAAATTTCGACTAAACCAGTACTTGAGTTTAACTTTTGATGATTTTTTTATTGTGTCCCATTTTGTAATAAATATTTTATTACAGTTAATAAATAGTCAAAATATCAATAATGCTATTTATAATATCCTGTAACCGTGTTTTTCATTAGCCACGGTTTCAAGTATATTTTCGTCATAAATATGATACAATCAACCTTAAGCTCAAATGCCATAAATATCCTTAATATAATTATGTTAAATACATATAAATTACAATCCTATCCATTCCCAGACAGTATATTCATATGGAAGGATGCACTGCAACATAATACCCAAGCTCGTCTCATATCTAATAATACTTGATTCTGAAACTGTCTTCGACATACACGAGCTTCCTCCGGGGATGTTCTAGTGGCAATATCCTAGCGCATCACAAAGAACGCTTTTGAGATATCGCTACGTAACAGTTCCTTTGAACCTGGGGCTTGAAAACCACAAATACACATTAAATGGAAAAGACAGTAAGGGATATTTTGATCAGCAAAATATCTATTTAGTAAAGCAAATTTTTTTGGCTTACCTAGTACTTGCTGACCAAATAGGTTCTTTGCTGACTAATAATGTGTTAATTAGGTTAGGATAGTTTTTTTGCTAATAAATAATAACAACCTTGTATTTTTAAGATCCTAATTTTAAATGAAATTTTTTACCCTAGTTTTAATGATTACCTTTTTAAGTTTTAGTAGTAGGATTCAACGGAGACAATTCAACAGCCTAGAAATTGTGTTTTTTTACCATTAGAACAATATACAAAAAAAATATTAATACAATTTTTTAAACTGACATTAACTTTTTAACAGGTACAGGATTCATATGCGCGAGAGAATTTTCAATAAAAGTTAAATCCTTCTTGTGTTCTAACTTTTTTGTGGAGATTCTATTACTTTAAAATCTAATTATTACAATTGGTTCTTCACATGTTTAAGTATAATATATATTTTTTTCAAAGCAATTGTCTTGTCTATTTCTTGTAACATCTTCATTAAACAATGGATATTTTTAGTATTTAGCGTTTGTCTCCACTTTAAAGTTCATAAAATTTAAATACTTTGCCGTGCCGACCACCAATGTGCGCCAAAGCGCTTACTTTGTGTGCACAGTTTTTTTTTATAAATATATATTTATATTTTTAAATAGAATTTAATTGAAATGTCAAATTGGGGATGAAATTTTTGTATGGGGTTTCCATAAATTTCTTCTTTTTCTTCATAAAAATGGCAATTCGGCTCATCTTGAAAATGGCCATTATCTGCCAATGTCATATGTCAATGTCGGCCATGTCGGGTGACTTCCACAACGCGAAAGCGAATAGACAAAAGGAAAATATACATAAAATATATACATATATACCAACAGTGAGCCATTACGAAAAATTGTGTATCCGGTTTTATTATTGATTAAAGTTTAATGTCATACATATCTATATATTTACATAACATATAAACAAAAGGAGAATTGCATACATAGAAAAGGAGCGACTTCATGTTGATGGGACGAGGGATTTTGGCAGGGAGAATATCATACAGGGACACGGGGCGTAAAGGACAATTGAAAAATACATGATCAGTAGAACCTTCCTCAACTCCGCAGTCACAGATAGAGATAAATTTCTAAAATGTCCTTTTATATACGATTGTTGACATATAAATTTGAAAGTCACTCGGTTTCTCTCTAACTCTTTTGCGAGTATACCATTGAAAATAATACCTACTTACTATGAAATTTCGTTTTCTTTTCCTTTATTTGGATCGATCGATCTGCTCTATCATGAGTTATAATGACCGCACTCGTAGCGAGGGCGTAAAATATTTATATGGAAAATTGTCAGTTTGAAATTGACAGTTGACAGTTTTACATAAATATGTTTTACGCTCTCGCTAGCGAGTGCGGTCTTTGTAAACTCATGGTAAAAGTACTGAGCAAGAACATAGATCAGTTTTCAAACCTTTAAGAAGTGGGAAGTAGCAATAAAAAGTTGTATTTAATAAATAAATAGGTATACTTATTTATGTTTATTGAGAAAACATTTCGCTTATTCTTTTATACTTATTCGCAAGATAACTTTTAATCTAAAAAAAAAATCCTTGCGTAATGTTTATGGAATCCAACAGAACATATCTTGTGTTCATACTTGATGTAAAATGTGAATATAAAATCAATAGACCGGACTTTAATTTTAGCCAACACTTTTGTTACATTTTGAAAAGAAAAAAAAAAAGCTTTACATTTTTTTTGGACACCAAAATACTTGTAGATAAATACATTTCAAAAATACTATGTAAATATTAAACGGATGCATCCATTCGTTTTCTTAGGACCATCTTTCCTTCATGTTCTTTTAGTTTCACGTCGTATCATGTCAGTTATTATTTGAAGCGCCATTTGGATGCTACCCAACTTTTTTCATTGCAGAACGGAGATTTATAAAACAGCGATGTCTTTCCGACAGCGATGTCTGATCACATACATTTCAAGTTCCTTTAGGTGGATTTGTTGTAAGATACTTACGCATTTCCTAATATTTTAATTAAATAAATGCTAGACAAACACATTATACTTACTATACTTCTGGCTATTAGAGTCACCATTTCTAGGTTAAGATTTCATAGACATAGATATTTTTGCATTACACTTTAAAAAAAAACTATATTTAATCGAATATACGAGATTTTAAAAATTTCGAATCATTTTTCTAAATTTTGACCAATTTTAAGGGTAAAATGAAAACACTATCTTCTGTGATAATGTACAATAAATATGTATCCCAGTTTTGCTGCTATCAACTTGACGGAGAAGATGAATGTCAGGTTCTGTAGATACTGTTGGCTACCGTCTCCTGAGTCATCACATGAAACATCATGTGGAGTAAGCGCACTCAATAGGGTAGATTAGGATAGGGTAATGGGCTCCGACATCTCTTTCTTCCGTACCGAAACAACAACACAGATTTTCGAGACGGTCTTTTGTAAGAAGTTGGTTACAGACAGGCCAGACAATCAATATAATTATAGCTATGCAGACCAAAAGAACGTAACAATTAATTACAGATTTGTTATTTTAATTATACTTTATCTAAACCATGCTTACCTTCAGGGAGATTCAGATAAATTTATTCCAGCCAATCCCCTTGTCAACCCTTACGATATATCGCCTATAACTCAGCCATTCTATTATGCGAAAATTACTATTTTCTGCAAATCGTAAAGATATTGAGACTTTGCTTTTTATTTTTGGTAATTGAACGGCTATAGTTAATACCTATTCTTTTTTAATTGTGAACACCTTAGTACTCATAAATAAAAATGCCTGTTATTTTTTTTTATATAAAGCTTGTTTATTTAACGTCATGTTTTGCAAAATAGATACGTAATATTAAATTGTCATTTCACTTAAAAATTCCGCAACATTTAACAATAATATAATGTTACACAGATGTACACGCACCTCGCTTATAATTATATTCACATCATTTAGATTTAATACAATATCATACAATTTACAATAGCTACGTACTTCATTTAATAAATGTACAACAATACAGTTACACGTACATTTAATGGGGCAAAGGATTCAAGGGTACAAAATTACATCTATTATACACACCAATGTCATATATTAAAACAAAGAATATTGAAAAAAAAAACATGTTGAATTAAAAATAATATTGAGTAAATAATAAAATGACGATGAATTAAAAATTGAGGGATGAAGAAAACACATAGGAATATTTTTTCTAACATCTAGCATTATTAACAGAGTAGCATACAGAGAGAAATAAAAAAAAAATGTTCAAAACTAATAGTATATATTTTATTTTTAAATATACCACAATTACTATTAAGTTTTCATTCGATAGATTGCAATGAACGTTATTTTTGTAAGTATTATAAATTTGCATTAATACCATATCGAAAAATAGCATACAAAATTAAACATCACCTATTGACAATATCAGGGTAGTTTACATACTTCAATATTGCATAAAAGGCGTTCTTTTTAACATGGAAACAATTTAATATATAGTACAGAATAAATTAAATTAAATAAATTCGCAAAAGACCAAAAAAAGAGAACTATTCATTAGGAATTAATCTAATTATTGTCGTAGAATCATAATTCTTTTTAAATAGTTTTTCAATGTCGAATTTTATTATATAAGTAATAATAAATAATAATAAACAGTTGCCTAAATATAAAATATTAGCAAAATTTACTAACTTTTCATTAAAAGTAAAGTTAAGCAGTTATTTAATTAGATAGTGTTTCATAAGTTTATTACGTATTCTCTTGATAATTTTCGTATATCTCAGACTTTTATTAAATACACAATAGGTATGAACAAATTATTATGACAAAGCGATTCTTTTCTGGCATTTAGAAATGGCATTTATAGCGATGTGGAGCTTTCTTTATTTATTGCCAGAAAATTTATAATAATTTATTTTGAGTCTCAATTTATTAATGCGGATGACATTATTTCAGGGTGACAAATTGTGTGATGAGATGACGTAACTTTTTTGAACTATACTAGATGGTATAGCATTGTTTCAGATAATGTGAAAAACAATTAGGGTCGGTTCAGTAAAACCTATAAGAAGTCCATGATATTAAAATAAATCGCTCAATATTGTGCGGATAGGTAACATTGTACGGAACCCTCTTCACGCGAGTTCAACTCGCACTTGTCCAGTTTTTTAGTAAATAAGTTCTAAATTGTATTACTACCTTAAAAAGTGCGCACAACGCTGCTTCGCGTTGCGTTTCGGTGTGATTTGAACCTTAAGGACAAAAAAAAGAGAGAGTGTGTGTGTCAGCACCGACGCACAACTGAAATTTACTCCTTTTTAAACGTACAAAATTTTCCTCGTGTCAACAGATGTCACGTGTTTCAACAAAAGTTATGTTAGTTACGTTCGGTATAAACAGAGGTCACTACGTTTTATAAGTTCAAATAGCTCATTTTATCGACGAAAGATGTCGCTGCGCGGGCATGTTAAAACGCGCTATCGTTTCGTTAATCAACGCGGTTTACAGTTTTCATGCAAGATTTCCACGTTTGATTTATGAGCCCAGAGAATGGAATTAGGGAACATAAATACATGCATCAGCTGTCGCACAAATTTCAAAAACTTTTATACCGGGACTTTATATGAAAATCGATTCTTAAAGAGTAAACTTGAATTTTTTAGCCACGTGTGAGTTATCTGAAATAATGGTAAAGTTAACAAAAAAATCTATATGGTTAGAAATAAACGTAACCTTCAAATTGTATGCATATATAAAATGTATCTTTTTATTAAGTTCTCAACGATTTTTTTTTTTTCATAAACAATATCTTTATATAGCGACAAGACAATAGATAAATGCCTTAGCCTTTACAATTATAAAAGAGGATTTTGTTAGTATCTACATTAAATAAATAACTTACTTAAATAAACACTTACCTAATAGTAACTATGACTAGTCCATAAAAAGGAAATGAAATGCACCGTTCTCATCAAACAACTACAATTATGGCACTATATTATTTTTAATAAAAATTAACATAGGTGTTCATCAAAGCTGCAAGTATATGAAAGCACACCAACTTAGTATTTAAATTACACAATTAACCGTTAATTTCTTGGTCATTTATTTCATTTATTGTTATTTACGTCTTACATTTACGTACATTACAAAAATATCTTATCTTATTTTAATATTTCCTTAGGTCTCCTAAATTTAACAACCATATACAGCATGCTGTAAAAAATAAACGGTAACAAGTTATGACTAAAACGACTTAAATACTTGTTACAAACAGAACGAATAAAATAAGCCGATCTCGCAACTATGTATGTAGAGACATAATGAGAAAAAATCTTTTAAGTACTTTTAATACTTTTTCTGCGTTTTTAATACTGTGTTGTATGTTTTTAATTGATTCATAATTGGATGTAGGCATAGAGCCAAAGTACTTCACAAGGAAATATCAAAAAATAGCAGATAGAACTGCCACCAGACTGGCTGCCCAAATGACTGCGAAACTAATAAAATAAATACTTTCCAGATCCAGACCTGAGCTAACATTGAGAAGTTCATTTCCAAAGTTGACCCTGCCGGGAATCGACCGTGAACTTTAGAACAGAGCGTTAAGGCAATCATCCTAACCATCGTCAAATTTATTTGAAAACAAAATACATCTGTATTAATTTTATTGTTTTTGTTTTTGACTTATCGTTTAACGTTTCGTAATCATATCGGATAAATATTTCCGACTGTTGTAGGAACACTATGCAAAACGCGTCGCTTAGATAGTACAGTCGCTTATTATTATAGTTAAATTTATGCATCTGTTGATGAAATAAATGGTTTCGTCAATAGAAACATAAATATATACCTCAATAAACTGATATTATTTATTGTTTAATCTGTATATATAAAAATGAATCCCCATTTCCCTTGGTCACGGCATCACGCTTGAACGGGTAGACCGATTTTAATTCGGTTTTGACTAATGGAAAGAGGGATAAACGGGGAATGTTCATATATATAAAAATTGCACGCCGGTCGAAGCCGGGGGCGGGTCGCTAGTATATAATAATGATAACATATTAGTCTGCTGGATCGGCCTATACCATAGACACTATAGTTTGTTACAGAAAAGGTACTCAAAGCGATACGCCGTGTAGTCTGTATTTAAAATAGGTTTTGAGTTAGTTTCGAGTCAATGTCATGTACTGAAAAAGGTATTATATGTAAACAAATGCGTATTCAAATACCCTAAAAATATTGACTAATTGCGAACCGAAGCGAATCGTAACAAACCTATACCAATTCCAGAAGACTTCCACTAGACGGCTTGTTATACCTTTTCAGTGACATATACATTAGATTAAATTAACTTTTATACATAGTTACTTTCACGTCTGATTTAGTAGTGGTAGTAAAATAACAATGTTTTTTTCAAGAATTTTAAGGCGCTATCACAGGAATACATTTATAAAAGAAGTTTACGTTTTTCACAGTTGAATATTATTTCAACAGAGTCGAAATTTAAAGCGTATAATTATGTATATAATTATTTATAATCTACTAATATCCGGTTTCAAAGTAGAATTTAGAAGCGCTATCAAATGCAGATATCGGCATGCCTTTGTAGTTTTTGCTCGCAAGCTTCTTAAACTTGTAAATCCCTTAAAATTATAAATTAAATTAACCATGAAATCTAAACTAATCAATGGGACAGGATAAATTACTTTTACTCAAAGCGTTCATCGGCATAGTAATTAACATTTAATTTTGACGTAATTTATAAATTTAAACGATTTTGTGGTTTTCTTTTCGTTTAATTTATCATGTTTGTTAGAGTGATTTAATCCTTATGACCCTATCGGCTGATGCCATAAACGTACAGTGAGTTATTTCCTATCTCTAGTATTTAGAGAACTTTCCCTCTAAGTGCGGTTAATAAATTTCATCCTGTTTTTTTTATTTGGACTCTACAACAAACAAACAAACTATATGAAAAAATTATAAATGGTACTCTGAGTTTCTACGCAGGGTCGTCATCATCATGGCTATTTTTTTTCGAAACTCTGGTAATATATATAATGACCATTAAAAGTGTTTATGTTAAAACTATTGAATAAATAAATAAATGTTTCACTGTTTCAACATGTAAACACACAATAGATTCAAAAGTGAAATAGCAAACTATTTCACTTTTGAATTAATAAAAGAAAGATAATTAGAAAGAAGATAAGTAGTAAATTGCGATAAATAGAATAAGTTTTTGAAGTACTTAAATAATAAACAGAGCACAACAATCAATTATGTATTGAAGCTACTAGCTCGAACAAACATTATTATAGCAATGTGTCATTAATTTTGAATAGTATTTGAAAAAAATACACTACGATAACGAAATGTTAATTCTAGTTTCAACAGATCCACCTTAACAAAAGTCTGAAATACATTCTCTGGCAAATAACTTCATAATATTTATAGCCTGTGTTAGATAGCACGCAACCTTACATCCGACCTTTAATAATACTGTTACTTATTATCAGTCTCCAGTGTTGTTCACTTTGAATCGTTCGATACGTCCCCTTATCGTCAAAGTGTCGATATATTTCACAAAGCTATCGCGCACTACACGTCGTCTCTTCGGCCGTGTCCGCAGTCGATACTGTTCCTTTGGCTCACAACTGCCACTTCAGAACCGTCCCCTCTCCTCTTGCAGAATGTGCACAACTTGGAAAACTGTTCGAACACAAACATATTTTTAATAATGTGCCTATTAGCTAATTTTAACACAATTATTATTATATTGATAATAGAGTAAATTTAGAACATAAAAGATTCTAGCTGTTGTAAATGTAGTAAATTTTGCACACAGCATGAGGTCGTAATTCGACAAATAGTGATCATAAGCACCCGTTTTTTTTATACGATAGATAAGGCAGTGAAAGGTCAAAATGTTGGAATCTCAAAAAAGTAGCAGATTTTGATTTGACAACGACGTTACGTTTTAAACTGAAATTATAAAAATCTTATTTTATGGAATGATTATGCTTACCAGTTAAATGAAAATTTATTATAAAATTTTAAAATTACAACTTGCTGAGATAAAAAAAAATGTTTAGAACAATGGATATATATGGGAAACTAATTTTTTGAGAAATAGATGTGTCCTAACATTAGTAAAACTAACATTAAGGACTTACTGGTACTTTTTTTTTTGGAAATTTATATTATGTGCAGCACATACCTTAACGTAAGAACGGACAGGCTGTTGTAGTACATAAATGGCGAATATTAGGACTCCTTGAAGCGCGTTCACGAGGTCGAAGACCGACCATACTGATACTGCGCTCGTTCCGGTACCGGCCGCCCAAGATACCACCTCCAGTAGCCACGACAGGCCCATTACGGCGCTCAGCATACAACACGTACGAAAACTAACAAAATAATCAAAGGTTAATTAGCCCAGATTCAGCACAAGCAAGTTAAGAAATGACTCGCAATAAGCTACAGAAAAACAAGTGTTTTGATCCCAAAATATCACCGTAAAATCACAGCACTTTTAATATATTTACATATTTACACCTCTGATTGCTGTGTAATTTGACTTCTCCGGTGCTGCAAGGGTCTTTGGTTGAAACCATTTCGATCGGGGGTTCCTCCAAGTTTCACGTTAATACAAAAAAATGGTACAATTCAAAGGAGTTCCTTACATCTTTCTATATTTCCTTAACCTCTGACTGTAGTTGACGGGATTTTCCCGTGGCGGCGTCAAACGCAAAGGCGGTCGCTCGGGCGGTGGACTTCGTAGCGCCGCGCCCAGCCGCTCCCAGTCGTCTGACGTACTGTAGTCGGAGTGCAACAATTCTAGGGCTGTATGATAAAAACAAATATTTAATATTGCAAAAAAAATATATAGGTACGAGGTAACCTAAGAGTCTTCAAAGACATGTGAATTTCAGACACTCATATAAAACAAAAATGAGACAATTGAGTATTGAAAATATTAAATTTCTCTTATTGTATTAAGAAAAGTAAAAAAAAGGAATAAAAAAAATAACTGTGGGTAATTTTTTTGGAAATCCACCGATAAATATTATTAGATTATCTTGTTTTTACATTTGTTATTTAATAATTGAAGCGTAATATTGTGTTTGACTGTACATAATGTTTGTAATAGCAGAAATAATAAAGTTGGAGATATAGTATTATTCTCCTTTGTGTTTATTTTCAGAAGGAGCATCAGGACATTCTGCACGAGACCGAAACGAATATAAAGTACCTATCACTTCGAACATTTGTATTACATATTATACAAATGTGGGTACATATTATAGAATTTTTTCTTTTGTATCATAGAATATTACAGAAAGTTTCTCTAGCTTTTCCTATTATTATATGTTAAGATCGGCAGACAGGCTGACGGTCCACTTGATGGTAGGTGGCTAGCGTCGCCTATGACACAAGCAACGCCAAAGCTGCTGCAAGTGCGCTGCCGACTACAGTAGGATTAAGGATAAGGGATTAGGAGGGGATAGGGAAATGGGCTCTGGCATTTCCTAACTTTATAAATTGTACGTAACATAGTTGATATATTCTGATGTATCAACTACGTTACGGTAAAGTTTCATTAAAATCCGTTCAGTCGTTTTTGGGTAAAAGAGTATCATTTTTCATTATATTAGCATTTATAACGTTTATTTATTTATAACACATACTTTGTTAATCTTCTCTCAAAATCTGGTAAATATATTCACTGTACAAGCACAATCCTTTTGTATAGATTTATTTATAATTTCTGCGATATGATTCCAAGAATTTTCAGATATCTATTTAAAAAAAGCAAATGACGAGGACGAGGATAATCTTTAGAATTATTCATTCATTGTCGAGTGCAACAATGAAGTGTTTCAAAATGTTTTTTGAAAGCTCACATATTCCTGGAATAAAATCGCCTATAATTATATTTAGATTCGACAATTAATGACAGTAATACAATGAAGTAACAAAAGTGAAAAAAAAATCACGACATATATATATATATATATACCGTTCGGAGGACATTCAATTTTAACATTCGATTAATCACTTGTATAAATTTAAACCTTTCAATACTCGAGATCAAGTTGACAAGTCTATTTCCTTACATTTTAACGTAGGTACTGATAAAGAATGAGGCATATTCAATTGACTCACGTGTGACGTCTTTCAGTTTATCGTAGTGCTTCGTGATCGTCCGTGACGTTAGTAGAAATATAATAAAATTGCTGAGAAGGATCGCCGCTACCGGACCATAAAAGTATGGCAAGGCTGCTTGGTCGGCTGCAACAAAATATTCAATATTAACCGAGTTTGGAATCATGAAAAAAAAACATATTTTAAAAGGGAAAAATAGAAACATCGAATAGGAAATTAAAGTAAAAATTAGAACTTTAATTGTTTATTTTAAAGTTCCTTTATAATTAAGTTGTAACCAAAGGGGTTTGTAATCCAACTACTATTTTACACAAATTGTTTATTAGAACATTGACTTATCGAAAGCAATTATTTATTTATTGTTTTTCACGTGTATTATCCTTATTCTTATACATAGTATGAATTCAAGTCGCTACCCGCGTCTGTCTGTCTGTATGATCTGTATCTAACTTCTCCTAAACCACGCAACGGATTTTGAAGCGGTTTTCACTAATGGAAAGAGCGTTAAACGAGGAAGGTTTTTATATATAATTTGCAGAAAAAATCCCTTGTTAAGCCGGGAGTGGGTCGTTAGTTTTTTTATTTTTTTATGTTAAGATCGGCAGACAGGCTGACGGTCCACTTGATGGTAGGTGGTTACCGTCCCCTATAACACAAGCAACGCCACAGGGGCTGCAAGTGCGCTACCGACTACAGTAGCATTAAGGATAAGGGATTAGGAGGGGAGAGGAAGATGGACTCTGGCTTCCCTTACTCGCTCACCGAAACACAACAGCACACGTGCAGTTATTTCACGGTTGTCTTCTGTAAGGGTGTGGTTACTACCGTCAGACCGGCTGCCCAAATGACTGACAAATGCAGTGTGCCCTGCCACTACTTTCCAGATCCAGACCAAAATTATAATATTTTATAGTATTTGTTCAAAATACTATAAATATTATAGATAAAATTCACTTTCTACTGTTTCGCTATGAGTTCTACTGAAGCTGGTAGAAATAAAGTCGTATTTATCGGCTTAGCAGTGTTCCTTTTAATCACAACAAAAATTTAAAGAATGCCATTATGATAACGCGTGAGCGAAGTGCAGCCGATATAATCTTAATACCTTTTATAGCCTTCAATGCTCTCACTACAGACGTTTAATTAGCAGTCGGGAAATGCGATAAAGAACTTATCTCGGGCGCCTTCACAGAAAAGCATATCGAATAATCTCATTTCAGGGAACTGTTATTTCGCTGCAGCATAACAAAGTTGCATTGAAATGCTGCAAAATTATTTAACGGAACTTATATAAAAAACCTCACGTTTTAAGATAAGATTTCGATAAGATTCGCATTAAAGATAAGGCTCATGTTATAAAATAAAGCAGATACGTTAAAAAAAATAACGTTTTAGTCAAACTTTTCAATATATTTTAACATTAAATGTCGATATTCTTTATACCTCAGTTAACATTGATAATGTTATCTCACAAATAAATCTTCTCATTAAAAAATAATTAAAAAATAGACCCAAGGGACGGTTTTGTCGATGACAGAAAACTATATGAGTATTAAATTCTTAAAAAATATTATGAACTCACACACGCTTCTTTAACGAGTTTATAAACAAACAGACGAGTTTATAACAACTGCGCAGACGAAGGACATTCCTCGGGGTACTTTTTGTCCATCGAAAATAGTTGCATCGTTTAACATGTGTTAACTAATAACATTATTGACATGTGTTAATAAGGTTGAAACGGTACTTTAAGTCTCTGGTATGTACCAGAGACTTAAAGTACCGCGTAGTAAAATAACCGAGGACATCCAGAGATAGGCCCGCAAAAAAATACGTGACAGTCCCCGAAAAAAAATAAAGGCCGGCGCTGACTGGCGGTATAGCACGGGACGGCACAGCAAAGAATTTTTCCTAATCATATTATTTTCAACCTTATTGTAATGATTTTAGCACTCACACTCTTTTATTGCCGCGGCGCGACTGTCGAAGTATGCGGCATCGCGTTGCATAACGCGGAACCCTACGGCCTCTTGGTATTGCAATAAAGGAGTACCAAAATGTGTGTGAGTACTAAAATCATTGGAATAAGGTTGAAAATAAAATGTTTAGGAAAAAATCCTTTACTGTGCCACGAGCCACACCGTTAGTCAGCGCCGGCCTTAACGCGCCGAGGCTCATCGACACACACATTAGAGATTTGAGTCCACGTGTTTAAAATCTATTGTATAATTTTAACAAAGTTTTCCACATTTCGCAGATTTTTATCTTCCGCAGACAAAAGTGCCTCGTCTGCGCAGGCCCCTGAACTGGCGATGTTGAAGAAATATCATTAATTATTGAAAAAAAAAAAATTGTTTTAATATCCCTTACTTTTACATGAAACTGAATATGTACTCACTTTTAAACCAGCAGCCTTTCACTCCAAAATTAGGTTTCAAGTAGGTACTAGGCACGGCTGGGGAGAGATCCATAAAGATTGTCACTATAAGCAATATTACCGGCAGTAATATTGCGTACGCGCAATACCAAGCAAACCTCCGTCTCATACTTCGTCTGCTTACTGAGCTGTTTATGTACCTCCTGCAACATTTGTATACTTTAATACTGTGTCACCTTCAACAATTTCCAAAAATCAAGATGTTTAATAAGAAACAAATAATTATTTTCTGAATCTAGACTAAAGATGTACGAAAATTCGCATGCTGTTTATGATATGAGATTTAGTAAAGTTAGATTATTGGACTGAAAACTGCTTGGAATTAATGACTGAAATAATTATTAATATCCATAGTATATAAAAAACCCATAATATGTTTAACCAAAAACGGTGTTAGATATCTAATTGTATTAAATGGCGAATACGATCACTATGAAATTTGTTTCTTTGAAATAAGATTGTACTCTTATGTGTTGGGACTTTGACTGTGCTCATATTGCGAACATAATAATTTAATTTACAGTAAAAGGTATCAGGCAGGCAGGCACGTATCCAGACTTTTGGTACGGGGGGGAACAAACATTGAAACAACCATGTGAACTGTGTAAAAATCGCTGTAATCACTGTACTTTACTCTAATTTTTTTGAAAAATCTTTCACAGGTTTTTAGAGAAATCAAGAAACTACTCTTTTCCGTCGCAGCTATGAATGTAGACGTAGTTTGGGCAACAGTTCTGTTTGTGCAGGATAGTTCTCTCAATGTAATGACAATAGGTTTGAGTAACTCACAAAATACATTTATAGAGTCGTGACGTTCTATAAATCTAATGTCACACATGCCGACCAGTCTTTTTTTCTTACTTTCTTGAATGAATGACATCTATCGTTTTTTTTTCAGTCAGATTTCGGGGGGGGATAAATCCCAACTATCCCCCCCCCCTGTATACGTGCTTGCAGGCAGGCTAACGGCAACTTAATGGTATGTTGCTACATTCGAAGAACAAACAATACGAGAGCCAAAAAACAACTTAAAATACAAACCTTACGTTTAGAAATGTATCAAAACACATCACGTTTAACCAGAAGAAACAGGATATGAAAGAGAATTGAATGGTGTACGCTGCAACAAATAAAAATGTCAGTAAATATTTTATCTTATTTTTTTAATAAATAAAAAGTAAGTGTGATTATTTCATACCCATAACTGAACAGGTTGTAGCTGGAAAAGCATGTCCAGCTAGTTGTGTAGCAGCCAAGCATGAAAATGCCACTGCTAACGACACCGAATGGCATGCCAATGCTTTACCGTGTGTATCTCTTAACTCAGTAATAAAAATGTATACTGCCGCTGTTGCTAATAGAAAAGGAACTGAAACAATCAAACCTGAAAGAAAATATGAATAAATATTAAAATCGGCTCAAGTATAAGTTTTGATTCGTCGTTACTGTTGCGTATTTTTGATTAATTCTTGTAAAGTTTAAAACAAGTGTGGCAAAGCAAAGACAATGTTTTGCCTAACCCCTTCTTTTCTTCTTTTGCACTACTCATTCGGCTTTATTTTTATGTTAAGGTCGGCAGACAGGCTGACGGTCCACTTGATGGTAGATGGCTACCGTCGCTTATAACACAAGCAACGCCAAAGCTGCTGCAGGTGCGCTGCAGACTGCAGTAGGATTAAGGATAAGGGGATAGGGGGATAGGAAAATGGCCTCTGGCATCCCTTACTCACTCACCGAAACACAACAGCACACGTGCTGTTATTTCACGGTGGTCTTCTGTAAGGGGGTGGTTACTGCCGCCAGACGGGCTGCCCAAATGACTGCGAAAACGCAGTGTGCCCTGCCACTACTTTCCAAATCCAGACCAGAGCCAAATTTGAAAAGTTGATTTTTCAAAGTTGACCCTGCCGGGAATCGAACCCGGAACCCTATAACAGAGCGTTAAGGCAAGCACCCTAACCAATCATCCAACGGGCTCGACTTAAAAACTGTGAACGTAACAGGTGGTTGAAATTTTCTATGAATATTTAAAACTATATCAATTCTATTAGTTTTATCAATTCTATTATGGGCCATAATATAATTGATAAAACTTAAGGTCATGCAGATAGAATAACCCAAAAAGATACTTAAGGTCGCTGCTACTAAGAGATACGGTACTTGACTCCTTCCTTTATCAACCACATTAATTGATAGTAGTAAAAATACAGACCAATTAATACGTAGAAAATTGGGTTTTTTGCTATTTTGGCAACAATTACAAATACTTGATGCTATACCACAGAATTATGTCATCGATAAATCAAACGATTGACTGCGTGAATTGCTTATTAATCACCATTGACATGCATGAATTTTATGGCAGTATGAAACAAACGATAGGTAGCACGCATATACGGATTAAAATTAATCAAAATACGATAACACAATAAATACATTGGTTTTATATATTTCTAAATCATTTATTATTTATTTATTGAGTCCCTTCCAATCACTTGTCCAGAATTCCTTATTCAATTCAACTTAAAGTAGTCTTTAGAATTTATGATCATCATACAGTCAATTTTACTTACCTATTGCATATGCTATAAGTGTGACAGATGTCTTTGCTTCTTCCACAGGTGTCTCAAAGCATACTAACGGTACAGTTACTCCTGCTGGATTCGTTTCATTCCAAAACGTTTCCATACAATAATCTTTGGTTCCCAATAATGATGGTTTACCGAATGGTAGAAAAAGGGAGCCATTCACAAGAAGATAAAATTCGTCTTCACTCCTAATATCGGGCTCTAATTTGTATCTGTAAAAAAAAATCCAGTATGACACGAACTGCTAAAAATATTACAGTTATTTAATAATATTTGTTATCTCTGTTTATGTGATGATAACATTATTGATTAGGCATAAATCGATATGTGGTTTGTGTCTGTTATTTTATCATTGATATCTATCGTGGATGTCTCCAATGAATAACAAAAATTTCTAATAATACTTGATATTAAGTTAGTTGCTTTCATTTGCATTATATTAGAACCACTAATAAGTGTGTGAAGGGGAGGACTTTAACCGCAATCACCAGATTATCACGTTCACTTAAATGATTCAAGTACTTACTTACTTTACTTTGTAAAGTATTTTTTACAAAGCAAAACCACTGTTGCGTTTAAATTAAAGCCTTCCAATAAAAAAATTCAAATAATTTTAATCAGTAATCCTATATAACGAAAAAATAATTTAAGGGGACGGTTCTTTATAAAGGGCGACAAGCGGGTTGACGGTCTACTTGACGGTAGGTAGGTGGCTACCATCACCTGTGTTTCAAATCAAATCAGGGACATTCAAATTCAGGGAGTGTTTTGAGTGAAGCTAAGAATAGAATAAAGAGCTGTAATATCCCTAACTCACTCGCCATTATTTCAAGGTGTGTTATTTCAAGAGGGTCTTCTGTAAGGGAGTGGTTACTGCTGATGGATAGGCTATCCAGTATATTATTGCATGCAATAATAGGTATAACAAACATAATCCTAATATTATGCAATGATTGGTGTAACAAATCTGTACTTCTTTATCTGTATTTATCTATATCTATCGATAACTATACATATTATAATATAAAATAAAGTCGCTGTCCGTTTTTGTCTGTTTCTCTGATAACTTACTCTAAACCACCGAACGGATTTTGATACGGTTTTTACTAATGGATAGAGGAACGATCAAGGAGGAAGTTTATAAATAATTTGCAATATTTGAAAAGTACATTAGTGTATATGAATATAGCTTATACATTGTATGCCGGGACAAGAAAAAGCCGGGACGCGTCGTTCTAGTATATTTACTATCAAATGTATATCTTAAAGTCATTTTGTATATTTTTATGATTAATGAATTTAGTGATTTAAAAATTATATTTCAATAAAGAAACTACAAACCCTCAAAGTTTTCCCTCAAAGTTTGAATACAAAATAGTCCGGTCAAAATAGATATTGAAGGTTACATTAATTCGTGTAGAGCTGAAATTTGGTACGAATGTTGGGAACGCATGTGGGAAACATGTTAAATGTGAAAAAGTCCATCAAAAGTATTTTTGATAAATTTATATGTATGTATGTTTGTATATATGTTTATTGTTATATTATTATTATTTACTTTTTTTACTTATAAATCATAATTTGTCAGACTTAGTAATAGGCTTTGTAAAAATTTCATTTTATTTAAAATGTTTTGTATTTTTTTTATGCTGTTAGGTTTGCTATTCTATAAATAAATGAATAAATAAATAAATAAATATCAAGGTCAAAGTTTGCAATATTTTTACATTTCATAGCTAAGCGGCAGTATACCATTAAATTTTAAATAAAAAAAGTACTACTGTAAATTATGAAAGCGGTGTGAATTATGAGTAGGTAATTGGGAAAAAATGGAATGGAAAAAAAGGGAAATGTGTTTTCACGTAATAGTGTTCCCAACATTATTACCAAGCTATATCCTACCGGAGTAAAAAATCAAGTGCAAAAATACCTAGGTATGTGATAAATGGTACAATAAACTATTTCGATATAAAGGTAGTTACATGTTCACAAAGACCTGTCGTAGGTGCAAGGGTTGCCGACGATGGTCTCGAATACATTGCCTTCGTAACTCCAGACGTGAGTGTCGTTCGCTTTGTGGAATATCGGCTGGAAGGTGAGGGACGATCTTGAACACGCCGACTTCACCTGGTCACCCTCAAATGAAACAGTCATATTTTCGCCACTTCTGCAGCATTTTGGCACCACTGGCAGCTGTTTCTTTACTTCCTCGTCCTGAAACAAAAGGAAGACATGGATAATTTCAACAAAAGCGACGTTTCTTTAGCCGGAAGCGCTACCCACTGCAACACACAGCCATACCGTAACCAGTACGAGTGCTCACAGGCCCGTACACAAAGACTGAAGCCTTTTATCCATAATATAATACAATGAGTGTAAATCTCTCAGAGATTAATCTGCCTCTCCAATTGCAAGTTACAGCTCTAAATATCACAATTCAAATATTTATAAAAAATACAATATTTTTGGTCATAAATAGAAGTAATAGAGTATAAAAATTCATGTCAACAACGAAAAGTATTATTAAGAAACTTAAATTAAGAGTCACCACTAAACGCTTCACTTTCAAAGATTTGAGAGGATATTTCAAAATTAGGTTGAGTCCTGACATAAGAGCCAATTTACATTGTAAGGACAAGTTAATTATGGATGTCATTCAAACAATGATAAATTGAGAAGATGGGACCGCGTTCAGATGAATTCGAGACGAGTATTTGAACTTTGACGTGCAAGGAAATATTGAAGCTGCAATGATGAAATTGGTCACGTAAATAAAAAAGAACCGATTAGTTTTCCTGGAATCATGCTTACGTGTGTTTCTATGTCGATATCACGTACTTTGTTACGACGATATCGCTACATCGAATTCAGTTTTGCATACAAAACAGTTTTTCTTATTGCGTTCAAGTATAGTAGGTATAAGTAAGAATCTCGAAATCTTTTCCCCTTTTTGTAGCGACTATTTTTACAGCGATAGTGATTCGGCAAATGTTTTACATATTTCATCATCATTGACATCATGATGACTGTTTAGCTGATGTTAAATTTAATGCATGCCACAGTTATATAGTGAAGGACCATTTAATATGGTCCATTAGTTAAATAACAACGTGACATATTTTGAGAGTAACAATTACTTGGTCAAGGTGACCGAAAATATCGTGAGGAAATCTGGGCATATGATAAGAGTTCGATTCGAAGATATGTGAATAAGTTCTTCCACGGCACCAAGAACTAACGTGATGGACTGTCCCCATGAAATTTATATATTTCCTACAGGCAATGTTTACGATATAACACACATTTATACTTACTAGCTGTGCCCGCAACTTCGCACGAGTTGATAAATGAAAATAAATCTTCACCGCTGTGACGACGACGGTGGCGCCGCCACTTTTAACGAAGCCTATTTTTTTATATTTTTAGACGGGCACCTAACGAGGATAACCAGTATCCCATATGTTAATCCAGGTGATAAACTATCTGTGTGCCAAGTCCGTTCAGCCGTTTTTGCGTTATTGAGGAACAAACATCTATACGTCCTCAAAAACTTTCCCATTTATAATATTAGTAGGAAGTCGATGCTAAAATTACATTTTCAAACTAAGTAATAGTAGGTTGCCATATTTTCTACCTGCAGTTGGATTTAATTAACTGTGCCTTCAAAGCTTAATTAAGCTGGTTCGGTTAAAGTAGGCGAGGCTCTTGTAACTATTAGATGCTTAAATTGGTTTCTGATTAAGTTAAAACACATACGTAAATGTAGTAAGAAATACATTTTCTCTTTAAATATACCTACTCGATTTTCTTTTGTCATTATTGGTCTTTTAAATTTTATCTAAGTATCAAATTTAATTTTTTCAAATTTTAATATTCAGATTATAATATTCATCTACACACAATAAGACTCTGTAGTGCAAGTCATGGTCTCAGCATATAGCCTCTTATGCTCTTATGCTGGTAACTAACAAGCATGACGAAATGAGTCATCATAATCATCATCATCTCAGCCGTAGGGCGCTGGACAAAGGCTCCCCTCTAATTCTTCAAAAGGACCGATCAGAAGTAGCCTGGATCCACCGTCCAACCGCGGATCTTATCAGGTCGTCTGATAAGAGCCTTCCGAGAAATTTCCGACCCCAGCGGCCATCGGCTCTTGTTACTATGTGACCTGTTTAATTAACATAGAAAACCTAAATATAATCTTAACCTATCTCAATAAATCAAGAAAAATTATATATATATTAATTATAACGAAATTTCGCATGCTTAGCACATCATGGGTGCAGAGTAGAAGATAACAAATCTTAAAGGTTTAAGCCGAATGAGAAAGAGAATGGATGTGCTGAGAACGATAATGGAGAGAAAAATGCTATATTTCGGACTACATGAGAGGCGAAGCAAGGTAAAATACAAGGCAAAGGTAGCAGAGGCAGGAGAAAGATATACTGGTTGAAGAATTTAATAAAATGGTTTAGTATGGGCACTCGCTCCCTCTTTCCTGCGGCAGCTTCTAAGGTTAAGATAATCATGATGGTCACCAACCTACGTAGAGAAGCGGCAACTTAAGGCTCCGGTCTCGCTTTGCGACTCTACCTTAGCAAACAGAACTAAGCGCACTTTCACGCGTCTTTTTTGTTATGAATTGCAATTATTAAAAAGTACATAAAAAATATTTTTTGTATTTTTTTTTTAATTAATTTATTAAAAAATAGGTCATTACTAAGTGGTTTTAAGAGCGACTGGATTAAAAAATTTTTCAACAGAAAAATATATGTATTTGCAGTGGTAAAATTCATGAAACTACAACTTTTTAAACCTCTTTAAATAAGAAAACTAAAGCGTTTATCAAAAAAGTAACCAGTTTAGATTATTGCTAACAATATGAGAATAAATGTAAACTGAATATATTTCGTATTTTTGTTATAATTTTTACGTGGCATGTGCTTGAATGAGACCTTCAACGCGTTCAACCTAAATAGAGGCATTTTTAACGCCCAATAGAGCTATTAAAATGTGCATCAAAATAAAATTAAAAAAGTGTTTTTGAAATTTCAAATCCATCACTTTCAATAAATGTAAAATATATTTCATTTATTCTTTTGTTAGTAACTGTAAAAAAACATTTATTTTCTGTAAATTATGCAAGAACACTAATTTTTAGGAGACTCGAGCCTTAAGAGAAAAACGAAAATTCAGTCACCTTCAAGCATATTTTTTTAACCTTTAGCGTATATTTAAAATAGGGATTCAGGCGAGAAACATAGGTTGTCATACGTTTTATTGTTTGGGTTGAATATGAGTAGTTGGATTGAACGACTTGGAATCTTGAATATGACTTGGCTAACGAGTAATTACCGCTTAGCTGCTGGAGACATGGTAGGTGTAAGTACAAATCCTAGCTTCCAAATACTTTCGAACCTTTGGTCGGCAGACAGGCCGACTGTCCACTTGATAGTAGGTGGCTACCTTCGCCTATAACACAAGCAACCACACAGGTACTGCAAGCGCGCTGCCGACTACATTAGGATTAAGAATAAGGGATAGGGAAATGGGCTCTGACAGCCCTTACACACTCGCCGAAACACAACAGCACATATGCTGTTATTTCACTACGGTCGGGTGGTTACTGCCGCCTGAAGAGCTGCCCAAATTACTGTGAAACGCAGTGTACCCTGCCACTACTTTCCAGACCCAGACTATAGCCAAATTTTAAAAGTTCATTTTAAAGTTGACCTTGCCGGAATTGAACCCAGACAGGCGTCAAGGCAAGTACCCTAACCATTCATCCAACATAAAATAATTAGAATGAATGTTCACTTGCTTTAACGGTTGAAGAAAACGTCGCTAAGGAACAAGCGTGTTGGAGGAGAAACATGCAATCCTCGAGAACAATTGTGAAATCCTCTTAATCCTCAAAATGGTACAACTGTTACAACCAAAACAATCGTGCGACATGCACGCGTTAAGGTCGTGAAAATTTGTTTTTTCTCACAAGATATGAGATAAAGAAAAATATGAATGAAAAGTCTTATATTGGATGCGCTACGTGGCGTCAGTCACGTGGCTTGTTAAGTACGTGCTCCCGCGAATAATGACGTAGGGGACTGTTAAGGAGAAGAATTGTAATACTTAGGGTTGTCGTATACCAGATTATCATCTATATTAAATTTTCGATATTTAAATAACTACTATTATTCCAATAAGGGTCAGTTCACACCTAAACGTGACGGTGCTTCAAGAGGTCAGTTGTTCACTTCATCGTGAAACTATGCAAAGTAGCGTCCACGCTGCGCCTCGTGATGGCCGCGTCGCAAAACGCAGCGTGAAGTATGCAACATATTTGCATAACCTCTGAACTATGTACCTTTTTGTGTAGTAAATGAGTTTTATATTGTATTGCTATCGTCACGCTTCGGTGTGATTTGACCTTAACTCACGATCTAATCTGGTTTTGATCAGAATACTGTGCATTCTTTGGTGTATGTATGAAAGTTACATTATTTAATATTTGGTTGATTTTGATTCTACAAGTACTCACAAACAGATTAATGGATTTAGATGTAACTTAGCATACAGATGGACTATTTTCTAGATTAGGACAAGAATACCTTAAGGCGACGCAGCGATAAACAATTAATATGGCTCTGATTGCATACGAAAACGAAAACGCGCTTGCTTATGTCGTAAGGTCGTATGCGACAAAACTATTTTTATTAAAAAAACTATAATGTATTTTAAGAAATCCAACTGTAAAATTAAAGTATATGTTTATCCCAATGTACATAGAAAATTTGGAGGTTTAAATTGGTCCCGTTTGCCTGTGAAATGTAAATCTGTGTTTTAAAAGAGGTTTCTTTGAATTTTTTTTCTCTGTTATAAAAGTTTACCAATCGTGTAATCCAACTGACAAAATGAAGTCAGTAACATGAAGATTGAGATTGCCAAACATCACTTTAATATGTTTTATAATTGCTGAGAAAAATCTAAATCCTTGCCACCAAAATTTCCAATGCGTCGCCTTAACTCCGGTAATAAGATCTCATGGGATATTTCATGTTCTAAAGACTGAACTAAATATGCAGAAAGTTGTTTCTACTTAAAACTTAGTTCCCTATTATTTAACTAGATACCGCTTTTCGTGTACCTAGATCTCTACATAATGATATTTCGTTGATAAGTTCCAAAAAGATAATAATAATTTGCACTAAAATGTGAAATCACCAAAGCGCTGCACAGGTAGGAAGATAGGAAAATAAAACATTATGATACTACAATAAGTTTACTTCCGTTAAATTCGTGTGTATTTTGATATTTTTTTAAGATCAATAAGTATCTATACCATCCCAAATTTTGATATAATAGTTCTTTAACTATTACTTATTAGTTATCTTATTTTTAGTTTAATTTTTGTTTAACTTTTGAACAACTTCTAAATTAAACTTTATTCATAGATGTTGCTCCAATGTGGACGAGCCTTAAACGTTTTCAGTGGAAAAACTGTGACACAACAAAATTCGTACAATTTCATGGAAACACGTCACTCTTCATCATGACGTTATGAATTCACATATGATTCTTCGAAATAGGATTTAATAAGACATTTTTAACATCGCTTCCTAACAAAATCAAAGTTAAATAAAATATTCTCGGAAATTCCAAATATTATTTGAATAATATGCAAAAATCGATCGCATGCAGATTAAATTTAGGAATTAAATTTTTAACGTTATTGAAACGAAAATAAAAGACAACGCAATAAAGTCAAATATTCTGTCTGAATCTTTTAGATGTCTGTACAAATATCATATAATCTGAATCATGTGCTGTATTAATAGAGATTATACTTTTATTTGGGTGATACGTAGATAACCTAACTGTAGAACCGGCGATAACCCTACTGTAAAAATGGTTATAAGTATTTACGAAAAATGGCACAAGTACAAAATCAGTACTCTTTTACTTTTTGGTAGATCTGAAGAGTCCTTGCCTTTTACTAGCGATAGACAAACTCTGCTGGCGACAGTAACCAATCTGATACAGAAGAACACCGTGAAAAAACCTTGACCCTTATCATTTATCCCTTCTAAGTCAGCAGTGCACTTGTATTCCCCCGGGTATTTACATGTATTATAGGCGACGGAGGCCACCTACCAAGTGAACCGTCAATATTTTATATGAAAATATATTTAAACAGAATTAATTATTCATAATCTAATATCCATTATTTTATAATTGATTCATTACATACATAATCAAAGTAACAAATCTCGTTCCTTAAGTGGGCGATCACGTCCCGTTGTTTGTAAATCATTTATAGGGAAAGTCCTGATTCAGTGAGTAAACAGTAAATGTATGTTCGCACAGCATTCAGCAAGACAGTATTAAATCTAACAAGGGAAGTTGAGTTTTAGTAGAGAGCAGACGGTACGGAAACGCTTTCCATACAAAACCAGCTTGTCAGAGAGCGTTACCGTTTATTCAATACAAGTACACACACAGCTTCCACACGATTTAGGTTTTGTGTTACGCACGCCTTAACATTCCTATAAAACAACTACTTACAACGAAAAATATTGTATGTAGTACCATAACAATAAATAAGAACACATAGAACGGAAACTCCCGCTCCGGACGCGCTCAAGGTCACGATATTAGCCTACACGTTATTCAGTCGGGCTGTCACGGCCGGTGTCTCCGCACAAATAAACTTATTTAATAGTTTTACGCGAACCTGTATGTTTTTATTTTATATTTCTAGGTAAGTAATACTTACTTAAATGGCTTATAATAACTTATTATTTATAAGTATATTTAATGTAGGTACGTAACATAATAATGTAGGTAAGTTAAGTATTTATAAATCTCATATTTTATAAAACTAGAATAAAATAATGGTTTCAAAGTAAAGAAAAACTTATATTTTAGCGATATTATCTTTATTCGTAAGCAATATTTAACAGTAAGCAACCCTGGCGACAATCCTGGGCGACAGCGGGCGTAACGACGTGAAGGGGGAATATAAATGGTGGCGTTTGGGACTCGGACAAAGAAGATTCCGTTCTATACTATATCCACGGAAACGATTTAGTAGAGCGCTTTCTCTGTCTGAATTTTTCATACAAATGACAAGGACAGGAAATGAACAGTGGGCGTAAACAAATCCGTAGAGAAGTAAAGGCGCGTTCACAGAGCGACTTATTTTAGACTACTTTTTTAACACAATTGCGCATTTAAAATAATTTTGCTTTTTGTATTACTCGTTTTTATACATACGTTTTTACATTGTTTTCTTTGTAAAAAATATTTATGAAGGAAATAAAAATTACAGTTTAATATCATACTTATTTATTGTAGATGCATGCATGAAATATAATTGAAACAATCAAATAAAATTACAACGTTGAAAATTTATAAATAAAAGCAAAACAATTAATAAAATTGACAGATTCAAATAAATTTAATTCAGTATTCAATTTCACTCTCCGACGAATCACTGTCACTGCTGTCATTTCCTACATTTATTACTAAACTTTCAGTCATGACTTCTACATTATGGTCCATAGCGTTCATTTTGGGCTCAACTTTTTCTGTGACGTGCCTTATGCATTTTTTCCATTTTTCAGCGTCAATATTTTGTATGGACTCATTTAATAAAACTTTTAATTCAGCCATTTTGAATGTTTTCATGTTGGCCGCTACGTAACCCTTCACTTGAGCCCAAACTAATTCTATTGGATTAAGTTCGCAGTGATAAGGCGGGAGTCTTAATACTGTTTTATTTTGTCTTTTTGCTAATTCGTCTATAACGCATGCCTCGTACCGCTGTCTATGATTTTTAACAATGTTTAATAATTCTCGTTTTAACATACCTTCCTCAAAGCTAATTCCTTTTGTTTGTAACCAACTTATAATGTCCTGTTTTTTACATTTTCCTGTTGGTATTTGCTCAACTTTTCTAGAGTGGTACGAGGCGTTATCCAAAACTATTACACAATTATCCTGGAGTTTGGCATTCATCTCTTTATGATAATCGCCTTGTTTTTTAGATTCAAACACGTGTAGACCATCTTCAACGAACCCGTCTTCGCTCCCGATGTGCGTTATAATAAGTCTTTTGCCTTTTCCTGTAACAAAAACATAATAACATTCAATACAAACAAACAAAGTCATTAGCACACCTGGGCGCATCAAACAATAAGATGTAAAAGATAGAAAATAACAATGATACAAACAGACAACAGTGTCTGTCATTAACGTACCTAAGCCGGTCAGGCAATGTTTATGGTACGTGTGTAACAAAAATATAACAATAATAATGAGAAAATAAATACACACCTGAAGGTGTTTTCAAGCCAGTCGTTAATCCATTAATGAAAGCGCTCCGACTGCTGTTCACTGTTGAATCGGTCCATGCCTTTGAAGTAGTGTGACCTTCATTCAACCACGTTTCGTCCAAGTAATAAATTTTTTGATTATTTTCTCGAGCGGTTTTGATAGATCGTAAATATTTTCTTCGCCAAAAAAAAATGTCGTCACGGTCCAGCAACATGCTATTTCTGCTTCTCTTGCTGTACTTGAAACCAATTTTTTTCAATATTTTATGTAGCGTCGATCTCTTGATTGTGCCCAAAGTACCATCATCATTTATTTTCTTTAAAATCTTGTCCAATGTAGGTATTTCATTCTGCGCGAAGAAACCATGCACTATAGATCGGATAGCAGTCTTTGTAAAGTCATCGATCTTATCGACGATTGGCACGCGTATCTTCGACTTTTTGGGCGATTTACCACACTCCTTCTTTTCTTTAACAATTCTATGGACCGACATCCAGTGCACACCTACTTCCAATGCAACACTTTTTAAAATTTGACCGGTCGAGGCCAAAGGGTTTTCATTCCTCTTGGAATGAAAACTATGCAATATCAGAGCTTTTTCGTTTGACGAAAAAGCTCGCCGTTTTCTTTTTTCAATAGATCCATTATCCGACAGATCCGCCATTGTCACTACGCAAAGTACGCAATCAAATGTCCGTTATACAAGTCGCCGAGTCGTCACAAAGCAATCGAGCACAAAGTCCATAAACAAGCCGAGTCACAGGTAGAGGAAATTTATTGAGCAAATATTGCAAGAAAGAACACGTCTGCACAGTACGGACAGCACGAGTAGACTAAAAAAGTTTCGCTCTGTGTACACTGCCTTAGTGTAAATCGCCGACCAATCACAGTTAAAATTTTGTGCAAGAGAGATAGCGCTCTACTAACTCGTTTCCGTGGATATAGTATACTTGTTATTATTTATTCTTATGGTAGTACTAAGAAACTATATATATAGGCACGAGCTATAGATTTCGTAACCATTTTACTAAACGTGTTAGAGTTACGTTAACTTTTGTGTAGATTTATTTGATATTGACAAATTATAATCATAATATTGCTTATGTATCGTATTTTTTATAGAAAATATTTTACCTACATCTCTCGTAGATCTACTACTAGACTATTACTACACTCGTCTACTAATTTTAACTAATATACCTACTAGTCATCTATAGTTTTTTTGGGTGGAAATACTTTTTTTTTAATATGACTGTTTAAAGGCAATAATTAATCTTCTTAGGCTAGATAAGCATTTTAATGTATGCAATAGGGTATTTTAGTCTATATGAAAAAAAAATCTAAAAGTATATTATTGAGATAGCTTAGGCAAAAAGCAGTCGGAAAATGTTGGTTTTAGTTCGCAAAATAACAAAATAAATTTTAAAATTAAATTCAAAGTTTTCAGAATTTTTTGTCTGTTCTTAAACACAATGAAATAGTAGCCGCCATGTTTACGTCATACGGTTGTGTAAACAAAAAAGTGTCAGTCAGTGTCATGTCAATTACCGGCGCATTTGTTTACACAGCCAACTGACGTCATGACCACAGAGCAAAAGGGTTTCCACCGTTTTCGTCAAATTACGCGCGAAATTTGAAAATGTAAATTTTAAATGCATATTTATGAAACTTATCGATTGAATAAAAATTTGGTGTTTTTTTTAGTGGTTCATTAGCACTACAGAATCTAATTGAGACACTTTTTAAAAATGGGTGTAATACCTTATTGTTTGGGTTTGTACATGGAAAAAAATATTTAAAGCGTTTTAAAAGTAACTTTACTTACTGAATCATTTCTGTACTTTGACATGTATCAGATTAGCGTGTTTGCGATAACAATTTGAGAAATGGCCTCAAGCAGAAGAATTGTTTACAGAATTGGAATGGATATGTAGAAATATTATACTTCTAATAAAAAGTGATTGGTATAAATTTTTTATAGGGAGGAAAATTGTATAATATGTGTTTTTTGTTATTGAAGACTATAACAATTCCATATTCCAGAAATGGAATACTAAATATATATATGAAGAGATATTTCCAGGAATATACGCTATCAGAAATGAACATTGGCAATAGATATAGAATTGTGAATATTTTTTTAGTACATAATATTATGTCAACAGAAGATAAGACATTATTTGTTCGTGTACTTTCTGTATATGTAGTTACGAAAAAACATTTTCAGATAAGGTTTACATAGATTGAGATATTAATTCACGTTCATATCTGTTACAAAATACCCTGATATTTTTATATAACACTAACTGACGCACGCGATTTCGTCCGCGTCTCTTTATAAAATATTACTCTCTGATAATGTAGCTTTCTATAGGTGAAAGAATTTTTAAAATCGGTCCAGTAGTTTTTGAGTTTATCATTACAAACATTGTACATTACAAGCAAATCTTTTCTCTTTATAATATTAATTTAGATATGGATATAGATCAATCAAATATATATCAAATCATTTACATAAACATTCGAACTACTATAGCACATGCTAAAAATGCGGAAACGAGTTTGTTACGTTTATACGCCTTAACTAGTATTTTTTTAATGTTAAGGTCGGCTGACAGACCGGTCCACTTGATGGTATGTGGCTACCGCCGCCTGTAACACGAGCAACGCCACAGGTGCTGCAAGTGCGCTGCCGAATACTGTAGGATTAAGGATAAGGGATTGGGTAGGGTTAGGGAAATGGGGATACTCACCCAAAGTTGCCCCAGGTTACAAAGTGGCCGTGAATTGACTCTCTACAGAATTACTCTCTAACAGAAAACTACCGTGAAATAACCACATGGGTGCTGCCGATGTCCGTTTCTCTATTGCTGCCTAATAACTTATCCTTTATCCTACTAACGCCACCTACCATTTTGTGAACCGACAGCCTGCTTGCTAACCTTGTGTGTGATAATTTTTAGTGAAAATGATGCACTATTAATGATGCTGTTTTTTTAAATGTTGAAGTCTTCAGACAGGCTGACGGTCCACTTGATCTATAACACCATAGTGGGATTAAAGATAAGGGATAAGGATTTGGGCTCTAGAATCCCTTACTCACTCACCGAAACACAACACCACAGCTATTATTTCACGGTGGTCTTTTGTAAGGGGGTGGTTAGTGCCGCCAGAAATGCAGCGTACCCTGCAGACATTTCAAATCTAGATCAGAGTAAATTTTGAAAAATTCATTTCCAAAACAGCTCCTTCACTTCCGTTTTATGTTAGTATGTTCTTCCAATTTCTTTAAATGCGATTTAAACTATTGTTTAAAGTCTACTTAACGCACCTCAAGCTTATAACGTGAATCGGACTAAATCCGGTTAATCCACTCGGATCTTATTAGCATCGGGCCAGTATTTACGTACACGTGGGCACGTAATATAAGAAGGGACAGATTAGGCACGCCACTCACGTCCTCAGTAGAATAAGTAATACCACAAAGATGTTGAAAATACAATATACAATTTGCGAGTCTCGTCGACGAGATGAACAGAAAGAGGTTTCGTAGTGTTATTTTTTTCTGTTAAAGAGAATCAAGGCTTCAGGCGCTCATATTTAGAAACATTTTCACATTTTCTCGTATTTGGGCGAATAATTTCGTTATTTATACAAAAGATTTGTCACTTATACGCGTATAAGGTAACGAGTGTAGATACGAGTATAAACAGAATTTTATAAAGGTGAACATAAGTTAGTAGAAGTTTATAATTATATTAGAAGTCTTATTGCTTTTTTTTTTTCAATTACATTTTTAGTTTTTTAAAGCTGTAATTAGACAATTAATTCCTAAAATACATATAATTATAAGCAACTGTATAACCAGAAATATATAATAAATGAAACAACCTGAAAATATTAAAATATTTGAAGGATACGGTTGTTAATCGCATATCTACATATTATAAACTAGCTGAGCCAACAACTTCTTATCATTTGTAAGTTGTGCAAGTTTCTTATCATTTAAAAAATGTTGATGGAAGTAAGTTTCCTGGAAAACCCAATTAAGGCTTATAGACAGACTAGAGACCAAACCCCGACTTCGCACGGGTGCAATTTTTTTTTGCAAATTTAGCTCTTTCCATTAGTGAAAATCGCATCAAAATCCGTTAAGCGGACAACAAACAGAAGTGGATAATTTTACTTTACAATATGTAAAGATTTAGTAAAAAAACGGATAAAAGAAAGCTTCAGTTGCGAAGTTTTGTTAAAAATTCGGAAACTCTTAATAATAATATTTCAGGAGGATTACTTTGAAAGTCCATCGAGATTCGATTCGTGTTCAAAGTATTTTTAAATTGAAAAGTTTTAAATCGAAATTGAAACGCATTCCATTTAAACCTAGAGATATAACGAAATAATGTTATGCAGATTGCTATAAAAACAAGATCACATTCTAACGTCTCCAGATAAAAGCGTCACAAAACAAAACAATAGTAGGTACTCCAATGGAAAATATAAAGTGTCCAAAATTGGTTGAATTTCGTATGTGTGTCAAAAAGGTATTGAATAAAAATAATTAAAAAGAGAGCAACGCTAACTATTTTAAATTAAGAATTACTGCCACTAACTTAATTATGGTAATTTAACTCAATATCATTTTTATATTAAGATTGGCAGACAGGCTGACGTTCCACTTGATGGTAGCTGGCTACCATCGCCTATAACACAAGCAACGTCACAGATGCTGCTAGTGCGTTGCCGACTACAGTAGAATTAAGGATAAGGTATTGGGATAGGTGATAGCGAAATGGGCCTGGCATCCCTTACTCTCTCCCCGAAACACATCAGCACACGTGCTGTTATTTCACGGTGGTCTTCTGTAAGGAGGTGGTTACTGCAGCCAGACGGACTGCCCTAATGATTGCGAAACGCAGTGTGCCCTGCCAGTACTTTCCAGATCTAGATCAGAGCTAACTTTGAAAAGTCCATTTCCGACACAAAAAAGGACCACTGTTCTAGACATTAGACATTTATTTTTTGCTAATGAAAGATTTATTTTAAAAGAGCAGCGCTTCTAAATACATACAGTGGTACTTGACTCATATTTTTAAACCTATTTAGGATTCAGTATGAGTTGCTACGGTGTCTAAAGCGAAAGGACATACTCCGAAGTGCTCTCTAATTCTATTCAAATTTGGTGCGAATTATCGTAATACTTGTAACAACGCAGTGAATGTAACAAAAATAAAGCCAGTGATTTAAGCAACCTGAGACATTGGTGGAGTGCATAAAAGAAACTATAAATGTGCATAAATAAAGTGAAATCATTGAAAAATTTTGGAACTGCTTCTGTGAAGGTGAAGGAACGACTACCCACACCATAGACAACGAAATCTGAGTATAGTCTATAAACATATTACTATACTCTTTGGTGCGTACAGAGTACTCGAACTACGTAAGTGCTAGTATTATCGATTCTGTGATTGAGTCAACATGGCCTCACAAATGTCAAAGGAGATGACAAATGAAATGTCATTACTTTTTATGAAATTGAAAGATGAGCTCGATAAACAAACAATTACTTTAACGGAAACTATAACCGCAAATGTATTGCAAAGTATTGATGAAAAGTTGAAGCCTATACTAGAAGACAACGAAAAATTGAAATCAGAAATATTATACCTTAATAAGAAAATAAACAATTTGGAAAAAAACGCAAAACAAAAAAATTTAATCTTACATGGAATTGAAGAATCGACTGAAGAAAATGTAGAAAAACTAATGAAGGCAGTTTCAACAATAATAAAAAATCTAAATGTCAACTTTGCCAGTTCTGAAATCGAAAAAATCTACAGACTTGGGAAAAAAACAAACAACGGAAAAGTTAGACCTATTCTTATTTCCGTTACCACGCTTCAGAAAAAAATAGAAATATTAAGAAATAAAAATAAAATGAGGCCACAAACTTACATAACACAAGACTATACCACAAAAATGCTAGAAAAGCGCAAACAACTTAAACTGGTTAAGAGCAATAAAGGAAAGGAAAAAAGAAAAAGATCAACATCCAAATCACCAATCACCGCTGCAGAACATGATGGCGAAATAAAATCTATTCCAAAGATGCAAAAAGCAGATGCATTTGCTTATATGCGTGCACGGTCATATTCATTGATGGAAAGAAACACAAATTGTAAATAGGATACATTAGACATCGGCAACCTTTTCAGAATAAAAATAAATGAACAACATATAATTACATAGGTTCCCCAACCCGGCTGGTCACCGTGGGGAGAAAGACCACTTCCAGACAATAAAAATATAAATAATCTTTTTAGAAAATTATCAATAAACTTCATTATAATATAGTAGCACACCATGGAAACTGTAACTCTGTAATCTGTAACTTATCAGTGATTAAAGGCTTATTTTATTTAATTTTTTATTTTATGAGAATAACAGAACATAACTATAGCTTTACACTTATACATAAGTTATGACACTATTTTCTAAACTCAATAAGCAAGCAGGAAGGTAGCAATTTCAAAAGTGTGCTGAACCATTCCGAGTGCAAATATTTTTCTGGTAAACTGCGCAACGTCGACACGAGAGACGAAATTATTCACGAAGCCATTTTGTAGTGAAGCGGATAGCAGTGTTAGGTGATGGAATGTAAATATTTGTCGACGATCAGGCAGTGTTAAAGTTACGCGTGTTACGAGACGTGTATCGGGAGCTCATTGAAAAGCAAACAATTATACAGGGAAGTGGAAATTCTACCTAAGGGAAGATACAATTTAATTACATTAGAATCGAGCAAGATTGGCACTTTATAATAGCAACTAGCTATTTTCAGAACTGAGATGAGTTATATGAGATGCATAATATTTTCCTGAACACATGAACGATCAATCAAAAATATCGCAAAAGGATCGAAGCCATTGAAATCTGGTGGTGGAGCCGCTTGCTTAAGATAAAGTAGACAACTCATCGCAATAACGTTTCAATCCTGAAAGAGCTTCGCTTCAAACAAAGCGTATCGTTGTGTATCGCAAGTGCGAATCTTTTAGAAGAATCATTGACAAAGAAAGCTCATTGGAACTTTTTTTATGGTTTTCTCTCAAAGGTTACACCACCCTACGGAGTAGTTTATTTATTTTTATTTTTTCCTTTTAAAAATAAAGTCATACTTCTCATGTCATTTTAAATCTAATAGTAAGTTTACAATATTAGCAATGTTATCGATATTATAATTTGTATAATGTTCACAGCCAATTTTGTTTTAGGGCGGAAGGGGGTTGACCCGTACCCCTGATTAATCAGGGATTCGTTTGTTAATTAGTTTTATTTATTTTGATGGCTTTTTCTGCAATCTTTGTGCAGTATTTCAAGAATTTATCGCGAAAATATTTTCTATGTATAATTTTACTAATTAATGTTCTATCTATTTTTTTGTCGATCCCCATTTCCAAAACGAGTCGCATAACTGCGAGCCTGGGGCACCGGAGCAATAGATGCTCAACTTCACCCCAGGCTTATATAAGCAGTCCGAGCTATGCTTCTTTTTATATTTGTACAGGTGCTCAGAAAAGCCTCCATGACCTGTGAGCACCTATACTAAGGTTATATGTCACGAATTATTTCTTCAGCCAACCACCACGCGTTGATCTGTTGTTAATGGAAAAATAAGCTTTGTAAAGTTGATTTATCAAATAATTTTCATGGTACTATATAAATGGGAGAACGCGCCAACCGTTCACGTTATACCGCGCAACTGGGTGACTGAGAAGAATTTGTACGTTGTTTCCTAGACTGTAGAGTCGAACGGCGGCCGCAAGAAATTTTTCGCACAAGAAAGCTAACTGCTGGGTGATACAAGAAAGAGCTCTTGCGGGTCAGCGCTCTCGCGGCCGATCACACACACATGAAGGAGGACAGACCTCATTAATTATTTTCTAGAATTAAGGACAGAAAGAATACTGTTTTGATTACTTGAATTATTCATAACTTATTCATAACAACAAGTGCCAGTTTATTGCGCATTAAGAAGAACCGTATGTAACTAACTAGTTTGTTTGTATCAGACAACATTATATCTGTCTCAACGCTGATATATCGCAAGATTCTCTGCAAAAGACAGCCTTATTCCGTACTTAACAATATTTATTTCGGCACTAGGCGCAGCACTTTGCGCGAAGAGAATGCTCATATAAAACACAGTAGAAAAAACATAGAAGAGGAACTTCTAACGATTGGCTGAAGAACTTTTCCAAGTTCAGATAAGGATTTTTACGAAAAGTTGTACATATATCTACAAAAATTTTAGGTAACATTTTTTAATTACAATAAAAAAATTTTAATTAAAAAATGTTACGTACCTAAAAATTTATTCATAGACTATGAGACCAATTGAAAACTATATTCTAGATAACTGAGAGGGGTATTTTAATAGATTATTGCCAATTTTTTTCTAAATTCGTCTTTGCTTTCATTTATATTTTGTATCTTAACAAAAAAAGTCTTAAAATCAAAAAAAGCATATTGAGGTGTTCAAAGGATCATACTTAAAATCTCACATGCAGGTAAGTCCAACTCCCTATTCTTGCCAAAATAGTAAAGTATTTTTTCTAATATTTGGTAAGAATCGAGGGATTGGACCGATTAAGCGCGATTAATTAAGATTACAACTGTATCTTGTTAAATGTTTCTACAGCAAAAAGGTTTTAAATATATATACGTATATTATATAGAGAGGGCATTGGGAAAATTTTCCTATAAAAATATTGATCCTGATAGCCGTAATCAGCGTGGCCATGGCGTAGCTAAATAGCCTTGTAAAGTTGGCGATGGACCGAGCGATTTTGTACCACGTGGTCCTAAATGTCACATTACGGATTCTTTCGTCTTGCCCGATCTATACAATTGAAAATCTTTGGCCTACATTAAACCACCGCATCAATGTTTTGTTCTATACCTATCACTGTCAATTTTAGAAACATGACGGTCACAGACCAGTAAATATTCGTGTATTTTAGCGAATAGGCTGTAGAAAGATATGATTTCGACATAGTTATTGTTCTGAGATTTCTACAAACAGTGATTGCTGTGATTGGCGATTGTGTAGGTAAAAGCCTATGTGAAGAATACCTATGTGGTTGGATCTCTAAATATCACTTTTGGTGTCTTTAATAAAGTTAACTACCTACGATAGTACCTACATTATACTATGTATCTGAATTCTACTTTGGAAAGTCTGTAAAACGAATGTGCCACGCGAAGGCCTCGCGGCAATCTCTTTAAGTGGGCTCCTCTGAGACTCCGGCCTTATCGGGCTTTATTAGTTATTTATTCCCACATAGAATCCAAGGCTAGTGAAAGTGTCCTCCATGTAAATTGCATTGTTTATCCCTAATAGAATACCAAGGTAGGTTGTTCCCAGTCTTTAAATGTGTATTTTAGGAACACAAAAAAACCTGGAAATCGTTGCTTTCTTAAAATGGTTAAATGTTAGACACCGGCTTTCTATGTTTCCCACGCACCATATTAAGATCAAACATTACTTCTGAGACTCTTTGGGGTAATTATTGCTCCACTTAAGGCTGATCTAGTAGAATATAGGAGCTGCAAAGTTTATGACTGCAGATCTTAGCGTGCCTCCTTCGGTAAATATAACAAAAACGCATTTGGTATGTTAAGGCATTCGCAAAAATAATTTAGTATTTACTAAATTATTTTACCGCAACCACCTACTATCAAGTGGACCTTTAAATGCCTGCCTCCCAACCTTTACTAGAAGAAATTAAAAAAATATTTCAACAGATATTACCTACAGTGTTTAGTATGTATTGTATGAAAACAATTCTAATATTGCCCCGAAACTCGTCAGTCTTACTATTAAACTTAAATACTCTCAATCAGCTCAAAGAAAAATTCAACTATAAATCAAGTCCGATAATGGCACTGATATAAACATTCTCAAAGTTACGCTTCCAAACTGAACAATTACATTAACTTCCCACATTTCCACGCTTTATCTGAAGAAACAACGAGTAACATGAATTAAAGGGGTCCCCATAAAACGTGTACTTAATAGCCTGTATCGGCTTATCTTGGCGACATGACGAGAAAGATATCGATGCGCCCGCGACGGTAGCTCGTTGGTGACAGCCCTAGATAAGATACCGTACGCCTACACGCGAGACGCGACACTGGAACGGACCACTTAATACATCAGGGTTGTCAATAACTACGTATTTCATTTCATAATCTGTATTCGACATTGTAAATATATCTACTGATATAATATCAAAATATTTTGATAAATACTTGGATATTTTGATGTTTGTTGCACAGTAATGGATTTAAAGGCACAAATTATTAACATGTTATGCCGTTTTTATATACCTATGAGATAAAACGACTATTTTTCAGGCTAGAGCTGGTTAATAGGGGCTTTAATTAGCTTTTTCTCTTTAAAAAATTCTACTAATAATATATGAGCCAAGTATCCTAAGCATTGACTAAAATAAAATTTGATCAGGGGCGGTGTGGTATTTATTTTGAGAATACTAATTGATCAATTGTGAAATGTATGTTTTATATTGTATCCAAAAAGGAAACCATGGCACTAAAGTTGACTTATTGCAAGGTGAAATTTAATTAATTGTTTATGATGATTGCGATAATCCAATGACGATGCGTATCCTGCCGACGTGAATTTTTACACTAGGACTGGCATAATATCAGCGCTGTGCTTTGCCTCAGCTTATGCTGAGCCAGATACCTTTTTGCTGTCATGGCGCACACGCAATGGGATGAAAATATCTGAGAAATGTATTAATTTTAAATTAGTTTTTAATTCTTTTTTTTTTGTTTTGTTAAACAGTTTTATTGTAATTTTTTCTTTCTCTTTGTATGTGTGTCATGTTTGTGCAAATAAATGTTCTATCTATCTATCTAAGTGTGAAAGTTTGTGAGGATGAATGGATGTTGTTACTCTATTCCATTATAGAGGCATACATACTGTTGGGATAACCCTAGCTAACGATTCTTAATATACGGTGCCCGTCAACGAGTCAAGCAAAAAAAACTAGATGCCATCTGTAAGTTATGTGTAAAACGGTAACATGACGTTTTAAATCATGTTTTTTAATTAAGACACGTGACGTTTATCGGTATTTTTGAAACGTCTCAACTAGTTTTTTATACGTGATCATTTATTTATAGGTACTAGAGATGGTGACCTGTATGTTGAGAAGTGTAGGTACCATCATCAGCAAGTTAACATTTTACTTTTTGATTGCATGAACAAATATACTGAACTAGTTAAGTTTACAGTGACTCGAAACGTTGGAGTAATCTTCGATTTTACATCTCTGGGATGTTTAAGAAACGACTGTGCTCTTCATTAATAGATCTGCAGAGGAGCGCCTAAGGTCTTTGATTCACGGGGACTGGTGATGGCAGTTTATGGGGCCGGCCGGTCCACTTGTTGACGCATTCTCGCGTGCTGTCAACTTAATTGCTGTTGCAGATTTGAGCTGCTGCGTACAGATTATTTGAACGCAACATGCAATGCAACACGAGTATATAATAATGTGGACGGCCTCCGCGCACGCTGCGCTCTTCAACGCCATGGAGCCGCCTGGCTTTGAATTGTTAATGACTATTATTGGTGTATAAAAAAAGAGCGAATTTCCCTATCCACTCCAAATTCCTTATCCTTAATCCTACTGCAGTCAGCAGCGCACTTGCAGCAGCACCTTGGCGTTGCTTGTGTTATAGGCGACGGTAGCCACCTACCATCAAGTGGACCGTCAGCCTGTCTGCCGAACTTAACATGAAAAAAAAGACCTCAAATAAGAATTTTGTTTGAATGACTCCAACTGAATTTGAAACCATGGAATAATTACCAAGAGGGTTACTTCAATGAGATCCTTTCAATTCAAGACTGACTAGGTAGTAATTACATTCAGCCAGCCAATACAAAAACATTATTTCTTACTGCAATTGTACCCAGATGAAAATGAAGTGCGTCGATAGAGTCATGGAATAAAATAAATAAACTGTGAAATGTATAATAAAGTAGAGTCTTAAACATAGAAAGAAACATTAAACAGTTTCCATCAATTCGTATTGTTAATAGTGATTTAGGGTTGAGAAACTTAGCCAACTAAGTATTGACTTTGTCACTTAGCGTGCTATGGAAAGAACTCTGAATTTTTTGCGTGACAAGATTCGTAACGAAGAAACACGAATTTCTTTGTACTATAGTCGAAACTATAGGCAAACTCTATAATCACTAATCGTTTTTGTTGCATATCAATCTCCGCTCACATCAATACCGTATTAACAAAAAACAAAATATCGACGGAAGTTAGCAATTTGTTATTCGTAGTATCGACTCAAATTATCTCGTTAAAAATCTCAAGATAAACTTCTTAACATAGCAAATATAAAAGATTGTATATATCAAACTAACACATAAGCTTGTTAATGGACCAAATGTCCCATCATTCACCCGTTTTTTTTCCTTAAAGTCTTTTATAAATGAAGCCCCATTCACACTTATTAATTAACTAGCCGATCTCGCCACTTCGTATGCGTGGTATTCGGTATACTTGTAGCGCGTAACTTTTTTGTTTTTACACCGACTGGAATGAAACAAACACTAAATGTTACGGGAAGCTTTCTACAATACATAAGTGAAAAGCGCATTCAAATCGGTTAACCCATTTCTGAGATTAACGTGCACAAACGCACAGACAAACAGACAAAAATTCTAAAAACTATTTTTTAACCTCGGTAACATAACTACGACGTGTACAATTTATTTCTTTGAAGAATCTTTAATGTATAGTCACGGCTAGTTGACGATTTTATTATAATAATATGTTTCAACATTCGTATTACACCAGAGATTGTAATACGAATAATTTTGTTAAGATATTATATTAAGCTGTGCTTGTGTTTTTAGAATTCTTTGATCCATAAAATCCTCTTCTAAGCAGCAAAAGTTTTGTCAAAATTGATACAGACATTTCCGTGAAACACGATTTTGTTGTTATTGTTTTTATAGGCGCAATAGGACAATTTGCTCAAAAAGAGAGTTTTCGATGCCAGAAAATTCGCCATTTAAGTTTAATCTTATCTATTCTATAATTTATTCTATTCGCTAATTTCTTATTGAACCGTGTCAAAACTACCCAAACGATTTTGATATGGTTTCACAAATGGAAAGAGCAAATAAACGAGGAAGGTTATTGTATTTAATTTATAGAAAAAAATGCACCCACGCGGAACTGGAGGCGGGTCGCTGGTAGTAACTATAAAATATTCTCATTTAAACTTTAACCCGCCTTAAGGGTAAGCGTTAACTGAGCCCGGAATTCAATAATATTTTGATTAGACGGAGTGTAACGGTGCCCGAGGCTGAGGCCTTCCTTTATCTCGACTAGGAATGGACACGCCCTCACTACAAAAACGGATTTGATACATTCTGTAATTGTTATCAAGTGATTAGTCGCAATTATTTATTAGATTTCAGTATTTTTTTGCGTTTACACTACTTTCAAGAATTACAAATAAACAGTGTCATAAGCTGATATGAAGTCGATTAAAACGATAGCAGTAACATCATCGAAAAAATGTTTTTTACCTAATAAAAAAGTGTTTTTTTTTTTCTTAAGTATTTATTCATTAGATATTCATAATGATTCATAGTCATTTTGATATTTATTTATTTTTTAAGTTAAGATCGGCAGACATACTAACGGTCCACTTGATGGTAGGTGGCTACCGTTGCCTATAAAATAAGCGCCATAGCTGGTGTAAGTGCGCTGCAGACTACAGTAGGATTAAGAACAAGGGATTAGGAAATGGGCTCTGGCATCCCTTACTCACTCACGTGCTGTTTATTTGACGGTGGTCTTCTGTAAGGGGGTGGTTACTGCCGCAAAACCGGCTACCTAAACGACTGCGAAACGCAGTGTGCCCTGCCACTACTTTCCAGCTCTAGACAAGAGAAAAATTTGGAAAGTTCATTTTTCAAAGTTGACCCTGCCGGGAATCGAACCCGGGAACCCTAGAACAGGGCATTAAGGCCAGCACCCTAACCACTCATCCAACAGGCTCGTCAACGGCTGTTTAAAGTTATTTAAATTGTAAAATTTAATCTGTCAAACTTTCTAACAAAATGCGGTGTTAAGTTTGTTCTAAACAAATAATAGAATGAGATGACAGAAGAACGTTCTCTATGTTCGACAAAAAAACATCAGAACACTTCTGAGTGTTTAGGCAACCTTTTTATAATTTCATTAGGTACATTGTCATATAAAACAAAGTTCCACGCCGCGTCTGTCTGTCTTTATGTATGTTCGCGATTATCTAAAAAACTATTGAACAGATTTTGATGCGATTTTCACTAATGGAAATAGCGTTAAACGAGGAAGATGTTTATAATTTGACCCTTGCGCAGCCGAAAGCGGGTCGCTAGTAATTAATAATATTGCTGAAACACAATCCCATAAAAATATTTACCTACTCCAATATTTATCCCGTTGCAGGTTTAGATTTTTTAAATACTCTAAACGTAGTTTTCTAGAACTCTGGAACGTTCTAGAAAAAGCATTCGCGCCGGTCGAAAGTCTCGAACGTCCCACCCTATTGATGGTAGCCACGTCCCTTCCCGATTAGTGTCAAAGGATACGCCCTAACTTTCAATGGCTTGTTTACGATCTTGTTTAGATTTTCTGGAAAACTTGAAATATGTACACCGAGAGGTTCGGCGCCAGGTATAAATAAAAGAGCAGGCGAGCGAGATGTGCCAGTGGTGCGACAACCAATGATACGAAAGCGACTCTTCGGAACTTTTGCGAATTTATCTGCGACAGTGAACTGGGGTCACATTAAGAGAATCATTGACTACTTTTGGCAAGTTTAACGGTTTTATAGAACAAGTTTAGTGATTTTGGAAGACATACAAACTTTTATAATATTACGTAAGATAAGATTACGATTACAATTCAATCAATTTTGGCGTTACGAAGTTCACCGCGTCTTCTGGTAAAAAATAATAATTCAAGGGAGGAAGAGTTAAACCTTTTATAAACCGAAGAGATGTACCTACCTACGTCGTCTAAAGCAAATCAATGTTTATATAAAACACTGACAATAAAAGGTAAATATTTCTTATGGCCATGTTAACACAGAATCTCATTCAAAATAGTGATGAATCGACCAAAAATAAATCGATATTCAAATTGATATTTATAATAACTTAAATACTTCTCAATAATAAGTAATTAACGTCTCAATACTATACTCTGGCTATTATACGATTGCCGATTTGTCAATCTCCTTATATTTTCTATATCGTTTATCGGAAATGAACTTTATGCAATGGACATAAGGAAATGTCAAAAAGGCATTCATAGAATGACCGTACTATAACTAATAAATTAATTCTATATATTTTTAAAAAAAATCATATGATTTTTAATTTTTTTTAAGTAAATAAATAGTCCAATAATTACTCATACTTCGAAGTAGGGATCATGAAGTCACCATTTTTAATGGTTAATTATTAGTGATTAGCAGACCAGGAAAAATGACATCACGTTTAAAAATTTACGTTATGCTTTGCATGATAATTCAAAATCCATTTTTGTATCTGTATGAGTATATGGCCCCCATTCTCATTGCACATCTATTATTAAATATGTCAAGCATTCTACAGTCGATTTCACTTTCACGCCTTAAATACTCAACCTTAAAGTACATGGGGTATCAGAAAAAAGTACTGTTCCCGAGGGATCACATTATAAAAATAAAAAGAACAACGCCTTACAAAAAATAAATAAAGATTGAATAAATGTTTTAACACCTAAGAAAAAGGGGCACGAACGAAGTCGCGGGCAAAAGCTAGTGATTTAATAAATTGGTAATTTACACAACGAATGACGGATTCTTTGAAATAAAGTGCAACAGACAGGTAGACGTTTAACTTGGTGGTATGGTCTACTATCCTATTTCTATGTATGTTAAGGTCGGCAGACAGGCTGACGGTCCACTTGATGGTAGGTTGCTACCGTCGCCTATAACACAAGCAACGCCTAAGCTGCTGCAAGTGCGCTGCCGACTGCAGTAGGGTTAAGGATAAGGAATTAGGAGTAGATAGGGAAATGGGCTCTGGCATCCCTTACTCACTCACCGAAACACAATTATTTCACGGTGGTCTTCTATAAGAGGGTGGTTACTGCCGCCAGACGGGCTGCCCAAATGACTGCGAAACGCAGTGTGCCCTGCCACTACTTTCCAAATCCAAACCAGAGCCAAATTTGAAAAGTTGATTTTTCAAAGTTGACCCAGCCGGGTATCGAACCCGGGAACCCTAGAACAGAGCGTCAAGGCAAGCACCCCAACCACTCATCCAACGGGCTCGTCAACACAAGCAACAACCTGAAGGTATCCTGTCAGGATAAAGGTGAAGCACCGACTTAATTAAGGTAGGTAAAAGGGTCAGCTGCCTGTTTCCCGTGTCCATTGCGCTGCCCTTACGGCACCAGAGGCTGTTTTCAGCCCCCTGGGACGTACCAGAATCTTATTATTACAAAACTAACTGAGCCCGCAACTTCGTATACGTGAAACAAATACTAAATGTTACGGGAAGCTTGCTGCAATACATCAGTGAAAACCGCATTCAAATCGATTAAGCCGTTTCTGAGATTAGCACGCACAAACGCACAGACAAACAGACAAAAATTCTAAAAACTATTTTTTTGACGTTGGTAGCGTAAGTACAAGTAACCCCTCTCATCTCCTAATAATCCCTGATCAAAGAATTAATTGCCCTCCCGAAAAATACTCCACAATTCCCGGATTAAGATGATTCAACGAACCTACGAACTCTATAATATCCCTCGGAGCTTGAGAACTCATCAATCATTAAATATTTTTCACTAAATCCCCAGTTTGCTTAAGCGTCTCCCCTTAAGTCGTTGAAGCCCGTTGCAATTATCGGTCGAGGAAATTGAATTATTCTGTGATATCGCACGTTGAACAGGATTAAAGATTTACGGCCAAGGCCAATATTTTATACAGCAAAAGTAATTTTCGCAATTACCATCACTTACGCTTCACTAGCCTTTTAACATTAATAGAGTTTTTAATTACCATATTACCTGTTGAGTGTTTAATTAGCAGTTTACGGTACTTAATTTTATATAGTAGCGGAGCTCGGGGCTACAATTAACAGAGGTAAGTATTAACAAGCGAATTTCTAAGAAACTATAAACAGCACTTCACCAGCAACTCCTGGAATTTGTCTCCGCGACAATGCTGTACAGGTTAAGACTCGTCATAGCGCCGTGTGTGATGTGCATATATTTTGGCCATGTAACGAACTTTTTTCACTTTACGATTTTTTGATTTAAATGTTGAATATTTGATTTTGTCGTAATATTTTTTGTTTCGTAGTAGTTTCGATTCTTAACTAGCGATCCGCCCCCGGCTTCGCCCGGGGTGCAATTTTTATATATATGAACATTCCCCGTTTATCCCTCTTTCCATTAGCGAAAACCGAATTAAAATCGGTCTACCCGTTCACGTGTGATGCCGTGACCAGGAGAAATAGGGATTCATTTTTATATATAAGATATAGATAATGCTAAACTTTATTTACACTAATGTAAACTTTTTTTAGTAATAATTTTTTATAATAAAAACGACTCCATGGGGTTAAAATTAACAAAACATGCGGGGCAAGTATTAACATTCATGTTGTGTTTTATATGGAAATGGTATCATAACACTGTTCAAAGAAATAAACTATTTAAACAATGGCTTTATTTACCACAAATATCATTACCGTTCAATTTAATTTCTTCTTTGGATTATTTGGGTTTATCTGGGTTGTACGCGTGTTCGTTATGGGTGGAAAGAAGAAGATCTACCCAAAAAGTATATAGATCTACCTTTTCAGCGAACCTCTATCAAATAACCTCTCTTTAACAGGAAATACGTTATATATTTTTCTTTTTTATATCCATTTTTGAATAGCATATTTTTAATATCTACACTAATAATATTGTAAACAGGAAATGTTAGATTTTTTTTGTAATAGAAAACTTTTTAGTTTGGGTTTTTTCTACTTACCCAATTTTAAAATTTCTTTCACCTATGGAAAGCTACATTATCAGCGAGTAATATAGGCTGCATTTTATTTAAAAAAATGATCCTACAAACCCCAAGCATCAAAGATTTGCCTATAAAAGTCTTTATTAGCGTGCCTATAAAATAATGTACCTACTACATTATTTTATATTATAGTACATTATTTTATGCGCGCGCAAAGATGATGACATTCGTTTCATAATCAAGGTTGATTCTGACATCTTTTAATTAGAAAATGGAACGTTTAGAAGTTACGACGGGAGTAAAAATATTAAAAATGAAAATAGAAAATGCCGAAAATAGAAATGTGAGCGAACAGCCTTACGCTTGGTCTATTTTAGTTACCTACACTATTTATTTTTTTCTATAATTCTAGTTTTTTCTGAATATATTCATATCTTAAGATGAAGTCCACGCGAACGAAGTCGCTAACATCGGCTAATAACTAAATAAAGTTACTGTTTATTTTTTTATACAAGAAAATCCAGGTAGTTAAAGTTAGTTGAAAAATATAGAGAATATTTATGATTTAGTTACAAAAGCTCACGAAAAGATTAGGGAATCGCTATTGTAATACAAGGTACCCTTCGATAGCGGTCACCATGACAACGGGGTTACGAAATAACCTGTATAGAGGGATTACTTATAAAAAGGGAATTATTATATATAATAGAATAAATAAGGACATCTCAATCGATTGCTCGCCTGCTGTTTCAGCAGAATATATCTATCTTACTTGGACGTTTGTTTGAAACCAAAATTGCTGTCGTTATTTTAAGAGCTAATAACTGAAACTGTGCAAAATTAATTGTCTAAAGAAACAGATAAATAATTTATTGACATTGACATTCTTACATAGGAAACCTATGTAAGATACAGACTCCTTACGTTGACGCAATTTCGTAAAGTTGTTTTCTTTCTAATTAGAAAAAATATGAGTAGAATTCTAAATAAAAATAATAAAAAATCTAGACCTAAGTCTGTATCATGAAGTCCGGATTCAAGTATTTTTACTCCTACAGAAATGAGTACAAAAGACTTGAACTGTTTCGATGCAGCACTATATATGCCTCTGTGTTATATAATTTTGTCATTGACGACCTGTTAACACTGATTTTTAGTCGGCTGTGTTTTCTCGCCTTCTGACCTTGTGGCTAATTTGTTAGTACAGTTAATTAGTCGACCTTGATATGCTTTACTAAACATTGTTATCTCCTTTTTCAAATGTTTATTAATTATTGGTTTTAGAAAAACTAGTAGTGTTTTTATTTTTATATTTTTTATCCCAAGTACACAAGTAGTACAAGCAGATACTTTACCGCTTCAGTGTTATATAACAGCTGTTTAAGAAAATTTGTATATCCCTTAACATGTAATAAGAGGTTTCAATATCTCTTTAATTTTGAGGTGGTATAGTAGACGTTTAATAGTGGCCTTGGAGAAATAAAGGTGGAATATGTAGTTCTAATGGAGGTATTTGGTGCAAAGCTGAATTATAAATATACTATCACTATGAGATCTTAAAGAGCAATTACGAGGGTAACACTGAAAGATTTTAGAAACTTGAAAACTAAATAATGTAGGAAACTGTTTGTATTCTTATTGTTTTTCGAAGTTCGAAATCTCCGTTCCTTATTTTAAGCATCGTGGTATGCGATGGAACCACTGACTGAAGCTTTGGACCCACTCTTTTGAGGTTACTTTGACGGCCTTTCCAAACGCTTTCACTGCATCTTCAGGGCTCATAAAGCGAATTACTCTAATTTTATCTTTCATTTTTAGGAATAAATAGAAATCACATTGTGCCAAGTCGGGACTAATAAGGAGGAAGATTTACTAATTTCACATATTCCATAGTCAAATGTTCGATTGTTCGTCTGGCGGAGTGGGCTGGAGCATTGTCATGGTGAAGGAGGATCCTACTTCTTGAGCGCTTCTGTCGAACATTTTCCAAGACAACTGGCAAACAATTACTTACTAATATGCCAGTCTGTAGTAACGGTCCTGTGACCTCTAACGCAATGGTTTCAAAATGTCCCGACCGTCCAAAGAATGAGACAATCACTTTTTTCTCCCTTCACTTCTTCCCATTTTCACTTTTCTTGGTAAATTCTCGAAATGAAACACCCACTGTACAGATTGCCTTTTGGTTTCGGGTTCGTAACAAAATACCCAGGTTTCATCTCCTGTGACGATATCGAATACAGAATTTGATCCTTTATATTTTTTAATCGTTTCGCAGCACTAATCTAATTTTTTTTCTGTCAAATTATGAGGTATCCATCTAGCGCAAAACTTCCTCACGCCTATAGATATTCGTGTAAGAGTTTATGCACTTGGCTCATGCCTCTCCCGCGTTGAAAAATAAAAAATACGCCTGACTAAATATATAAGCAATATAACGTCTAACATCTTTATTGCAGTTATAGCTTTGCCAGGCGTTAGACCCTCGGGAACAGCACTTTTTTCTGGATAAAAAGTACCCTTATGTCCTTTCCTGCATCCTTTAAAACGTGTTTGCAAAATTTCATTTGATCGGTTCAGTGGTTTAGGCGTGAAAAAGTAACAGACAGACAGACAGTTATTTTCACTTTTACAATATTAGTATGGTTGTGGATGGATTAGTTAGAATAATTGCGTGAACAGGCTTGTGACGTAAAAAGGCTTTTGCAGTAAGAAAAAGATTATTTGTTTCAAATAATCTCATGACATCGATTTATTGTTGGATGGGGCACCGGATAAGTCTGAAACTTTTAAAGCTAAAGGACAAAAGGAAAGGCAAGAGAAAAATATGCACGAGAGTAGTAAATGAATCGAGAAATGACAACGTCGCGTCGTCGTAACAGTTTCGAAACAATACGTCGTCAAACATTCCGCGAAGTAGGTATCACTGTATTTGCTCACGGCAGCCAGAATCGCAAATAGATATTAAGGAGGTTTACATAGGCTCGCAAACATCGGCTCGTGCGCAAACAGGGAAACAATTTTAACGTGTAAAATAATTTGTAATCGTGTTAAACAGACAAATTTAACATAATTATCTCATGGCTAAATAAAATCATTAAAAGTATTTAAGGTGCCAATTGTTCGGTAACATAAAAGAATTATAGTAAAATATATTGGCACAAATACATTGAAACTAGCTCTGAATTTTTAGTTTAACAGTTCATCAATTTGTATTTGTAGCCCATGCTACCAAAAAAACTATTTCAATTTATCTTAACACAAATTATGGGATGGTGTAGATTTTTAATATTTAGATTAGGAGATATTTAGACGCGGAAAATATTTTATTTGTAATAACCAAAGAAAATGAAACAACCATTACGGATTCCATTTACAGTTGATATTTTTAAAATAAAAGCAACTTCTACGCTTGTCAATCAACAAAATATTATGTTCTTCAAAGAAGGAAAACCCTCCATTTATAAAATGAATATGAGGAAAACAAAGACATAATTGCGTTTGCTCTGGACTTTTTTTTAAAAGTTCGCTGTGTGAATTTAAAAAAAAACCTCAAAACCAAAACTGTTTCACAAAACTGGCAAAATTGTTGCTTTTACAAAGCTTTTGTTGCCCGATTGTAAAAAATTAAAATTACACCGGGAAAACTTCAGTTTCGCAATTAGAAAGGAGTGATAATGTTTTTGGTCGGCGAAAGAACAAACAAGTCCCGCGCCATTAGCACTAATTGTGTTAGCTGAAGCCAGCGTGCTCTGCTCTATGCCCACATTGCACACAGCGCTCTCCTGCTGACCGTATATCATTTACTAGGTAGGTAAACCTTTACTATTATAGGGAGGTACAGAAAAGTGTAATTTGTCTCTTTTTTTTATGACAGACACACTGATGGTCCACTTGATAGTAAGTGACTACCGTCAACCTACAAAACAAACACAGGACTACAATCTCGGGGTCTTCAAAACCAGGGTAAATGGGCATTTACTAGATAAGCGTGGTCCACCTTCGGCCGCATCTGCACCTCACATCAGGTGAGAGTGGTCAAGCGCTACCTACTTGATTTAATGAAATAAAAAGTGCACTCTAGCAACTACGGTAGGATTAAGCATAAGGGAATAGATAGAAAAATGAACTCTGGCTGAAAAATGAACTTACTCACAGAAACACAACAGCACACATGCTGTTATTTCATGGAGTGAGGGGGTGGTTACTAGTAATAGTACTATTACTAATACAATAAGCCCTGCCACTACTTGTCAGGGGGTACTAGACCAAAGCCTGCTTTGAACTTTGAAAATAAAACTTGAAATCAGTTTGAAAACTTTGAAAAGAAGACAAAGTGTTAAGGCATGCACCCCAGCCACTCATCCAATGGGCTCGTCAAAATCTCTTTCTCTCTTATTGTCCTACTCCTATTGGGCGCAGACATCTCCTTTGTGTGAGGTATCGATTATTGCCACCCTTAGAGCTTGAATATTGATAAAAGCTTGAAAATCGCGGAAAATGTTTTTTCTAACGCAGACAAATTCCAAAAAACTGACAACCAAAAAATTCTTTATTGCATAGGATAAAATATTAGCTACAGAATGACCATTTACAATAGGCATGATGACGGTATTAAAGAATCAAAGAATAAATGGTTTTGGAGAAAAATACTCATTTTCTAATTTTTTGAAATTACTCATTTTTTGTATTAAAATTGAGATTAATAAGATTTTCAACAAAATAGAAGTATAAATGACGCAATCGGCCATGTTAACTGAAACACCAATCAGAGCGAAAGACGTCACGCCCAGGTAAGTGCCATCGTGCTGCTTAACTTTGCTTTGACAGAATGAAAAGTTTGATGAGATGTCGGTGACGTCACGGTTCATGAGACGCGACGCCATGACACCTAAGAGCGTTTTCGCGCGTAATTCAAAATAGATTTAAAGACATTCAATAATTCGCGTTGAAATTTAGTTTTTTGCTGAAATATTGTTTTTTTCGTATATGGTAGACGTGTATCTACATTATGGAAGGGAATTTCAAAATCTGTCATCATACCTATTATCGTATAATTACCTACAGCTGGTTAGGAACGCTGATCCTATGAGCATAATCTTACCACGGTTGGCAGCACCTGTGGCTTTGCTTACGTTATAGGCGACGGTAACCACCTACCATCATGTGGAGCGTCAGCCTGTTTGACATTTATATTAAAAAAATTTTTTTTCTTCATTTATTTTTCGAGTTATGAAGAATTGTTAAGAATAAAAATTAACGAAACATTGAATTATTTACCATCGATAACTAACTAGTTGGCGAGGTCTGGATTGTGTGGTACATGTTTAAATAACAGTCAGCGTAAAGTGAAATAGCGTAAACTTCTTGAGATTGGGTTCAATCTTTTTGGGTTCAATGAAGTTTGCATCAGCATAGTTCTTTAGCCTTTTAAGTGATTAAAATAGGAAAACAAAAATTAAAATAAATATTTAAATAAAATCTCCATGTATTTTGCAGATAGTTGACTTTTTAGTATAAAACCTTAGATTTTTAAATTCTTCTTATTTTTAGTGCAATACAGTTCAACCGCACTGATTAAAGACTTTTTTTTTATTATAACATTCATTTAAGTTTAAAATTCTCAATAAATTATTGGAACCACTATTTTTTTTCTTTATTGATACATTTTTTACTTTGATATTAATAAGTTTTAACAATGTTGGTGTTTCAAATGATTTAGGAGCATGTGGTCCACATCTTCCACTTACTCAAAACACCATTAAATTTGTTAAACATAAAGAGGCTATAAAAGATAATGTAATTTTTTTTACGTAAAAGGCTGGCTTTACTCTAGATGGTAGATGGCTAACTTTGTCTACTAACACAAGAAATACTATGTTGAAAGTGTACTAATTACCACCTTTATATACGCTTTAATGTATTGAAGAAAAATTTGTATTTTTATATCCTTTGTCACGACAAAAATATTTCAATTCTCAAAATTTATGCAATGTAACAGGACAGATAATGTCAATTTTATGTCAACATTTCGCCAAGGCGGGTGTGATAAGACCTGTCACGTTTTGTTTCGTCCGCAATATTTGAAATCAATATTAGTCAATTAGCAAACAGTGTACAGTCAGTGTAAAAAATTTCTTAGAATATAAATAAAGTCCGAAGAGATACTTTGAAACGTGTGCACAGTAATTCATGCGGCCATATAATACTAAATTTTATACAGATTGGCTTCAATGCAAGCAATTGTAAGGTATAAGTTTAATGTCGCAGTTGTTACATTGCGACACTAATTTAAAATTAAAATATTTAAAATACGCTAGTTCCTTATAAACTATTTTGAATATAGCTTTATGGCCTTATAATATTAAAAAAAATGAATGTATCGTATTCAAACAAAGTATTCGCACAAAATAGCTTTAAAGAATGTGTGAATAGTGAATGGAAAATATTTACTGTCACTATAGCACTAATGTGATAATTAAAGCAATTAAATTCATTCCCAACTTGACACTTTTGATTCTGATTGTACGAGTAAAGTACCAATTTTTTCCATATAATTGTCCAGTTCTCCATTACATCAACGTCAAAATTTTTAAATAATATTTTAAGGTGATGGGTAATTTCCTAAACCCTTGATAGAGAATGGGTTATCATACACAATAAGTTATATAAACATATTTTTTAAATAAAATAATGTGATCATTTAAGAAAACTAGTAGGTATTCACCCACTGCTCAATAATTATTTATACTATCATTATAAAGAGAAGAAAGATTTGTATGTATGAATTTTTGTATGTTTGTAATGAATAAACTCAAAAACTACTGGATCGATTTTAAAAATTCTTTCAACTATAGAAAGCTACATTATCAGCGAGTAACATATGCCATTCATCTCCTCCCCCCCCCCCCTTTACCGCTCCTCCATACAAATGTATGTTTGTAATGAATAGACTCAGACTACTGGACCGATTTTAAAGATTCTTTCACCTATAGAAAGCTACATAATCAGCGAGTAATATTTTATAAAGAGACGTGGATGAAGTCGCGTGCAACAGCTAGTATCATAATATTTTTAAAGGTGCAGATAACAATCTGTTACTATTTTTTTTTTAAGTAATAAGTTCGCCAATTGCTACTAAACAAAAAAAAGAGAAAAAGGCACTGAACTCTTTTGTCTTTACCTATTTATACTTATATATAACTTGCGATCCGCCTCGGCTTCACACGCGTATATTTTTTTCTGCAAATTGTATACATACACACACAGGTACACCATTTATCTTTCAATTAGGATTTTGAAGCGAACAACGACTTTATTTTATAACATTTTATGTAGGCACATATTATATATGTGCCATTGTTTTATTTTTCATATTTAATTTTCCTTACCCTAAGGTTGCCTGGAAGAAATCGCTATAAAGCGATAAGGCCGCCTTTTGTACTATTACTTGTTGTTTCTTTCTTTTTTTTATTCTTTTTTATATATTATAGTACAAATAAAGAGTTTTAATAATATATATATATATATATATATATATATATATATATATATATATATATATATATATATATATATATACTAATATTATAAAGCTGAAGAGTTTGTTTGTTTGTATGATCGCGCTAATTTCAGGAACTACTGGTTCGAATTGAAAAATTCTTTTTGTTTTGAATAGTCCATTTATCGGGGAAGGCTATAGGCTATATAACATCACGCCACAATAAATAATATTATATAATATGTATAAGCAGTGTCCAGTACCGCGCGCCCCATGCGCACACCACCGCCCGCCGCCGCCGCCATATGGGCCGCAGCGAAGCGTGGCCGAGTTCAGTTAGTATTATATATAATAATAATATAGTAATATGTATTTTATAATATTATATTGATATAAATTTATTATTATTTATTCTATTTTGTTTAATTTTGGTGAAATAGTATATGGGGAAATCTAAAACTAAATAGGTATAGATGTAGGTACACTAATCTTAGATACAACTGCAAGATCTAAAGATCTAACTTTATCCTACACTTCAAACTCAACATAAATATTGCTCAAACGGGAAATCGAGATAGTTCAATTTCCAAAGCAACCGGAGCTGCACCAGAATACAATTTACATGATACCGGAGATCAATGGCTTTTGGCTCTTTTAAGTGGGGACGATATTTTGTGCCCTCAGATTATCTTTGGTTTAAATCTTCGCCATTGGGTATTTTTATAGGATATCTTTGTTGTTTGTTTGATGTAATCTGTTTCTCAGGAACGAGTAAGATTAATGTTAATTTTAATACTTATGTAATACTTCGCGGTCTAATTTTCTAAAATCGATTCTCCGATTTTCAATCACGACACAGGTAAAAACATACATATATCCGAATATCGTTACTATATGACTAATACATAGATCAAAAAGTGTTCAAAGTTCCATAAATAAAAAAAAATGGAACTTTGAACACGGACTGTTCAACCTGACCATTTAAAAACAATTGTCCATCGATGGACACTCTATTTTCGGGGTGAGCGAAATATCAACGGACATAATTAAGTTTAATCAGAAACTTCAAAACGCAAGTTCTAAGCATAAATTTATTTGAGTAGTGATCCAGCACTAACCACTTATATAAGCATTTTTATGATAAATGTCGGCAGACATGCTGATGGTTCAGTTGGTGGTAGATCGCTAACGTCAACATAAGTAAAACTAGATGAAGCTGTGAGTGAGGAGAAACGGCAAGAGATAGTTTTTTTTTACTTTTTGCATACTCATTAGGGGTACAAAATAGGATATAGGTACCTTTCGTTTAGAAAAAAGTACTGTTCCCGAGGGATCTTTTAATATTCAAAACAAAAATTTAATGCCTGACAAAAATATGTTGAACAATAATTTATACAATCTCTATTTTTCACATTTTCTTTTATTTATTTATTTATTACACATGAAATAATTACACTAATATTTAAATTGTCCCATAAAACTTGAAAGCAGTTTGTCTATGGGATCAAGTTATGATGACAAACTTTATAAAAAATAAAATAAAACTGAAAATAAATGTTAAATTAAAAACCTAAATCTAAACCTAAACCTAATTAAATTTCTGTCACTTTCTGACAGTCATTAAAATTCTGACATATTTCTGTCAGTTTCCTCGGGATGTGTTTTTTTTTTAATATGAATACCCTATGTCCTTCTCTGTATCCCTGGCAACGTGTACACAAAATTTCATGATTATCGGTTGAGTAGTTAAGGCGTGAAAGCGTAACAAACAGACATACAAACAAACAAACACACTTTCGCATTTATAATGGCGTACTACAGCAACTCTGCGTCTATGACGTACTTGTGGTAAATCTGGTAGCTAGGTATTAATTGGAACAACTCATTAGAGCCGTCACCATTAAATAGCCTTTAAAAGACAATAAAAAGGCGACAGATGCACACTGTATTCCGTATTCATATGCAAAATCATATGCGAATATGTTCTAGTAGACATCGAATAATCAGCTTTTGAGAGTTAATCTATCTTATCATCTTTTATCTCTATATATAAAAATGAATCCCCATTTCCCTTGGTCACGGCATCACGCGTGAACGGGTAGACCGATTTTAATTCGAGTTTTCACTAATGGAAAGAGGGATAAACGGGGAATGTTCTTATATATAAAAATTGCATCCCGGGCGAAGCCGGTGGCGGGTCGCTAGTCACGGCATTACACGTGAACGGGTAGACCGATTTTAATTCGGTTTTCACTAATGGAAAGAGGGATAAACGGGGAATGTTCTTATATATAAAAATTGCATCCCGGGCGAAGCCGGTGGCGGGTCGCTAGTCACGGCATTACGCGTGAACGGGTAGACCGATTTTAATTCGGTTTTCACTAATGGAAAGAGGGATAAACGGGGAATGTTCTTATATATAAAAATTGCATCCCGGGCGAAGCCGGTGGCGGGTCGCTAGTCTATATATATAAAAATGAATCCCCATTTCCCTTAGTCACGGCATCACGCGTGAACGGGTAGACCGATTTTAATTCGGTTTTCACTAATGGAAAGAGGGATAAACGGGGAATGTTCTTATATATAAAAATTGCATCCCGGGCGAAGCCGGGGGCGGGTCGCTAGTGTATAATAAATATCAACGAATCATATGCGTGCATTCTTCTGTAATTTTTCTTCTGTGAGCACAAGGTTTCCGGCGTTGATTTATTTCAATGGTCCAACACTTAGCAATGATTCACCGGCAATTTATCAGGACTTCACATTGGTTACCGTCAGTGAGCAATAGCACACATTAATAAAAAACAAAAGATGTTCCTGGAACAACCAGAGACAAAACGACGCTCGTACAACATAAAACGATTTAACACACTTCGTAGAATGTGGAAAGGATTGAGGATATTACTCAGATTATAAAGTAGTGTCAATAATGTCTTGAATACTATTATACTATAGGTATTTTTAGAAATGTACGTTACCTCATAAACGTGGGATTTTCTTCTATTCAAGTGTACTTTTTAAGACTCATACTAAGACAGTCGAAAAATATGTATGTATACAAGTTATAATGCATTTTTATGGAGAAATAACCTCAGACCGACAAAGACTATAGACAGAGCCCTTACGAACAAGAACGTTTTAAAAAATGAAGCCGGTTCGCTGAAGATGTGTGCATAACCCTACTTGTCGTATAGTGGTCATGCGTTTGTGTATGCAGTTAAAAATGATATCCACTAACAACTTTTACCCCAATTAATTATTATAATACTTATTAAACAAAAAATATAGTCAGGTATATCAACTATTCGCGTCAGACTATAGAGCGGCCGTCACCCTATTGCAGAATCGTCTTCCTATTACCGGCCACACTTAAGAGTGTGTATTGTTCCGTCTATAGTTTTTGTCGGTCTGAGGAAATAACTATCACACTACCGTAGCCTTTTACAAGGGGTTATATCCGACTTCTATTAAAATAATTTAAAGAGGAATTTACATGTACATAATCAAGCTTGATTATGAAACTATTTAGTTGGATAAGGATAATATCATGATCATGATACAAATCTTTCGATTCTACCCGTATTTTGATATACTAATTTCACGCAGCAGCTCCATGATTAATTTGAACAAAAAACGGTTATTGTGTTGTGACTTAACTACAATAGTTACACATATAGCCTCGCGAACTTTTTTGTGGACAATCATGAGTACTATAAACAAGTAGTACGTTATTTTATGTATCACCAATAGGTTTCATAGTGCACGCCAAACAATACAAATTACTTTTTCAGGCAAATTTTAGATACCTCGGATTACATAACCTATTGTAATTTTCGTAGGTAACTCCAATTTTTTTGAAAATAAAATACAGCAGGTTGAAAGAGCTTTTAAAGTCAGTTAACTAGTTTTTGAGTTCATCCATTACAAACAAACATACGAAAATACAAACATACAATAAATCAAATATTTCATGTTTATGTTATTAATTAAACAATTTTAATTTTAAACTTTGTTTGAACAACACAGCCTTCTTTTACTGCAATATTAAATAAACGTCTAATAAAAACGAAAACGCTTTTTCCTTTATGAGTTTAGTAACTCATAAAGGAGTTTCCATCAAGTGAGCCGTACGCCTGTCCGACACTGAGGTTATATGTTACATATACCTCTTTGCTGTCCGATAATAAAATTAACAAAATTTTACACTTATTACTGACAACTTCCGACTCTATTACAAAATTTGAATAGTATTTCTTCCTAATACAAAAACCGCCAACATAAGAAGATCTGATTAATGATTGTTCATCAATTAAGATTCGGACAAACCTGTGAACGGGTCATAATTGAATACGGGTCATTTAATAGTGGTCTTGACGTATTTAGACGAAATAAGATGACGTAATCAACCTGTTAGAGGCGGATACGCTACAAGTATTTGTAACAAAAAGAGTAGTGACGGTTTTGTGTTCTATTTATGTCATAATGGACGTACGCTATAATTTAAAACAGATTTGAAAAGTAGGGACATCCGCTCTCTGATTCGTATGTATGCAAGTTTTTTCTTCAAATTAAGTACACAAACCTTTATTGTTTATCGCTCTTTCCATTGGTGAAAAATTAAAATCTGTTGAGTGGTTTAGAAAATTTTAATATGCGACGTTGTTGGGTGAGGGGCCGAGGGTGACCGAGCGAGAAGAAATAAAAATGCCGAAGTAAGCCGAAATATGGCATCTTCAAATTAAATTAAGCGGCGGATGAAACCGCGGGACAGTGCTCATTATATCTATGCTAATATTATAAAGAGAAAAGATTTGTATTTTTGTATGTTTGTAATGAATAAACTCAAAGACTACTGGACCGATTTTAAAAATTCTTTTACCTATAGAAAGCTACATTATCAGCGAGTAACATAGGCTATTCACCCTCCCCCATCTGCCCCCTTTAACAGCAATTGCTGTTCTCCAGGAATATAATATTTTATAAAGAGGCGCGGAAGACGCGTGCGCCGTGCAAAAGCTAGTTATAATATAGGTAAAGTCGCCATACGCTTCTGTCTGTTTCTCCGTTATTTGGAGGTTGTGGTTGGTAATTTGTGTATTGTATGTATATGTAATTTAAAAAAAAATCTCACGTATACTACGAATAGATTTTAAAATAATAAGATAAAGACAATACGACAATACATACGATTTATACGAAACATATTTTTATGTTCACAAAGTTGAAATCCAAAAAAAAGTGCTAGACTTTTTAAAGTTTTAGTCACGTTTTAAACAAGATCGCATTTTTTTTAATTGTAAACTGTGATGTTATTCCTTTTTTTATACACTTACCGTTTTTGTAGTGACAAGGTATTGTCACGATATAAATCGAGTTTTTATGAACTTTCTTCAATGAGTAATTTCTAGAAACCGCTTGTACAAAACTCTAATGACTGCGTAAGTTAAAAATTTAAAACAATGTTAACTGCCAATGGCTAAATAAGGTGATTCTAACAAAGTCTAAGTGGAGCCAACTTTGAGGAGGTCCAACGTCGAATCTAGCAACGTTCGGGATTCAGGTCATCTTCTCGTCCAAAATTCCTTAGTGTCTTAAAACAAAAGTGTTCAACCAGAATATAATAACTATAGCGCTAAAATGTGGTCTTTAACTATTTAAGAAAGTGCAACGTTGATCAACGAGAGGGCTATGTTCGGGGTTACCCTGCGAGATTGAATCAGGAATGAGGAGATACATAAACGAACGACAGTTACCAACATAACCCAGAGGCAAGTGGCGGTAGGCAGACACATAGTAAGGAGAGCCGACGGCCGCTGGGGTCGAAAAGTTCTGGAGTGGAGGCCACGGAAAGCGCAGCGTAGGACGACCTGATAAGGGCCGCGGGTCAACGGTGGATCCAGGCTACTTCTGATCGGTTCTTTTAATGATGATGACAATGATGACATAATACACGATTCATATTTATGATATATATGTATGTATTATGAAAACACTACCACACGAAATTGATTACTACAGATAACATGACTGATACTTCTCAGTAAAGTTACTTGTATCGGAAGATCAATTAATTACTCGCGTAATTCTGCACGCCAACACACTCTATCAATTTCTCATAATTGATATATATACCCTTAGTCCAATTTATTGTGTTACCAACTTTCCCACAATTATATCACGTCATGGTCGTTATATCCAACTTTGAAGAGTAACCACGACTTAGAACTTTCTTAACATTATTAGCATGTTATGAAGTAATAGGATTATAGCTTGTTCGTACTTAGCAAGTGATTGACGCAGGTTAATCATAACCACCTTGTCATGACTAGTTCCTTAACAATTAACTGACGAGTTGAAGTTCCCCCTTATCAGATTATTTCGATCACCACCTAAGTCCGGGACATGATTCACACTTATACTAGGTATCTATTTGAACGTTATTTGGTATACGTATCCTTTGTACTTTACGACATTAATGTTATCATTGTTTGTTTAACTGTAATTACTTTTAGTTTATTTTTGAATTTTTTCAAGACAAATAAAGCATACAATAAATTATGTAATTAATATAAATCAATAGTATAAAGCAAATTGCCGCGGATCCTAAATTTGCAAAAAATATTATACAAATGTTAGACAGAAATGTTGAATATTAATATTAGAATATTATATACTAACAAAGTAGTATTTTTCTAGTATTAGTATATTTATTTTATAAATAAGTCATATTTTTCTAGTATATAATATTGAATATAAATATACTATAGAAAAACATTAGACAGTTTAGGCTTTAAAGAATTTTATATTTTTTTAAGTTAGTAATAAATGGTTCTGCCATATAGTTAATTCTATATTTTTATTTTTTGCTACTTATTAACACACAAACCTTTCCGTTTCTATTAGCGAAAACAGTATCAAATTCCGTTGGTTTAGAAGAAGTTACATGAAAAATAGACAGAGACGGAAAGCGTCTTTATTTTATAATATGTATAGATATAGATTGTTATTCAAATTAAATTTCAAATTTATGTAAAAAAAATATCTCAGGAGTAATTTCAAAGACGAAGTAAAAAAAAATTTAAGTATCGTTTCGTACTACATTTAAGCTTGACAAATGTATGTCCATAAAACGATGACAAAGCTATTGAACGGGATTAACTGCCATAAAGTTTCATCACAGAGGTGTTAGTGAAAGATTACACTCGTTTATTAGAAATTACTTTAAATGCCTGTAATAAACATCAATTATTTATGTCGGCTGTAACCATAAAAATTAATTGCATTGTCACAAAAAAACCATAACAACAGTCAATACATGTTATATACTCAAATAACCAAATTGATGAACAATTAATGATAGCTTCTAAATTGAATTTCAAGTGAATTCAATACAGAAATTGTTGGAGGCACAATTCGATTGTGTATTTGAAACTGTAATTTAGAATTGATTTCAACTAGTAAAAAATACCTACGTAAATTTGGTTTTAGTATAATACCTGTTGCTGTATGAAGCGAAATACTTCGATAAAAATAAACAATTTGTCAGGCTACTATCGCCTACCACAGATGGTGAAAGTGCACCTTGGCAAGATTAAGGATAAATGATTAGGAGAATCTCCCCGCGCTGGACAGTCGTGGCGGGTCGTCGAAGTTGTGCAACAACGTTCCTGCGACCCCGCCCATCTACGGCCGCGCTAGAAAGTCGGTAGGAGTCCGGCATAACCCACAGCGTCCCCCTTTCGCTGCTGGGTATCCATGATGGATTTCCCAACGAAAAAAAAAGGAAGAGATAGTGGAGATAGCTCTCACTCACCGAAACGCAATAACAAACATGCTGTTATTTCACGATGGTATTCTGTAAGGGCCCTTTTCCTGTAACACGGATTATCGCCCGCGTGCGTATTTGGTCCATAATAAGCTTCTCATTTACAAGTCTGCTATAAAAACGATATGGACTTACGCCACACTTTTACGAGGATCTACCTGTAGTTCAAACATAATAAAAATTGAGAGAACCCGAAACTACATCCTCAGCCAAATTATTAACGCTCCTTGGTTTATAAAAAACTCAGAGGTCCACAAACATTTGAATGTTCCAACAGTGAAGGAGGAAATAAAGGCTTACTTCAAAAAATACACGATAAGGCTGGAAAAACTTGCTTTCCCACTTGCTGTGTCTGATTGCATGGGTCGCTTGCAACGTCGTAGGATCCTTGAACTTAGTGGCATTGAGTGAACTACCATAGTTGTATTGGGGAAGTTCCTAATGGGGTACACATCCTCGTCAGTTAATTACCTTATCACTCATCTGCTCATAGTGAGAAAGACTGATTGCATAATTCGCTTAAATTTTTTTTATAAAGCAATTACAAAAGTTACTACAATATTAATCACAACAAAAATCATTTATAAAGTGGACCAGTGAACGGTAATGGAAATGCGGTTCGTACGATTGGATTTTCAGTGCAAAATTCATTTCAATCGTGTGGAATGTTCAGCAAATATTGTGTTATTTAATATCACAATAGGACCGGGGACGCAGACAGTTGTAACGCTATGGTGGAGCTCTGTAGAAGAACGACAATTCGAATGTACGAATGTTGCTTTAATTAATTTGCCTCTGAAATCCTTTCGCAACAAAAGGCTGTGAACGCACGAGTAGGCACGATATCAATGAAACAGTACTTGCCCCAATTGTTTCATACACTCTTCACTCAATTTTATACAAAACAATTTAAATTCACTTTTAAATAATTATTGAATTAACAATAATATTATAACACACTGAATAAAGTATTAATTTCGTTTGAGTGCTGTTTAAATTTAAATTTTTTTATGTGAAATTTTAAAGCAAATTTAAAATATTTAACCACGAAACCTCATTAAAAAAACTTACCACTTACCACATCTGTGTTCTATGCCATATGATATCTCAGAAATGTCATGTTTTTTTATGTATTGCTACGACTAATAACCTAACGGACTTAGGTAGTATGGAATTGATAAAGGGCTCCCATTGGAGAGTGAGCTCTTAAGGTGACGGCTCGAAAGGGAACTGCCACCATTTGGGCACCCCAGGATATGACTGCGATACGTAACCTTACAGACACTCTCATTGTAGTTGAAGTATAACAATAATATAGTAGTGTTAAAACACTACACTGCCTCTACACCTTATAACATAAAGACCAAAATAATAGGTGGTTAGGCCACCGGTTGCTGAGCCAAAGGCGCAATAATGCCAATTTGTCATAAAGTAATAATAAAGCTTTCAATTTGAATGTAAAGCAAATGGCTTACATAACTAATTCAGAGGTTGGAAAGTTTCGAACATGAACTCAGTGAATAAACTTTAAATTCTTGGGACGCTGCGGTTTGGACACTTCGTGAGTAGGGTAACAAGTACATTAGGAAGATTAAAAGATAGTTTAAAATGTCAAAAGATTCAATGAGGCTTTTTGCATGAAAAACGTAACCATTCGGTCCCGCGCCTAGCATTGCCAAGAGTACTTTTACCTGATATTTAAAAAATACTTTGAATGTTTTGAATTTAATAAATATTAATTGATATTTGGGCAATTAAACAAACATTATTTAATAAAGGGTGTAATTAAAGAAAGCTTGAAATCATAATAAGACTTCAGCCAGTCTGTTTACCGCGAATTTCAACTGCTTATTCATTTTAAGCTATTTATACTATTTTTGAAAAAAAAGTACTATGTTCTATGCATAGCACACCGTCACCATGTCAGCCATCCTTTACCTTAAACACAGAATACATGTGTTTACCATCGCTAATAAACGCAAACAACATCCGGGGTTTGCAAGTGCATTGACGACCCTGACAGAATTGGGCCTTTAAACAATAATTCATTAACAAACACTCTAACTTATGTATTTAACAGTTCATATGCAAATACTACTTTGCTAAATATACCCTTTTATGATGATGAAGTAAGGGTTACCACGTTAGCCCAATTTGGATAGGCGTTTAGAGAATTGTTAGTCTTCCCGTACGCACAAGGCCGCCTGTATCCTATTCGTGGCCCTGGGCACTTCAGAATAATAACTAGGATAGAGGATTATTTTATTCAAATAGATAAAATTAATTTTCCTCATCACCAATACTGCTCCACTTATCATTTTCAAAACAATACTTAACGGTAATATTGGTTTTCAAATGATGATCTAACAGGAACCAGGGGGTCACATCGATGGCGGGGCTCAGGGCACTTGCCCAGAGAGCCCAACGGAAAAGAGGGGCGTACGCAATTTTTTTCCTTCACGATTAAAAAATTAATTAAAATTAATTTTAAAATTAATTTAATTAAAATTAATTAAAAAATTAATTAAAGTAGTATTTGCAACTATAACCACTAGGGTCTTGTAAACATAATAGACTTGAAGTTTAATATAATTAAGTATGGGTCGTTCATTAGGGTCGACATTAACTCCGTCTCATCTACATGAAATAGTTGGCATAGGTGGTGCTGCTGCAGAGAGACAACTTTTAGCAGACGCCAGTAAAATAACGACATTGTTGTGTTGGTTTGGTTTGTCCAGACCAAACTAAGAGCTTTAGTTGTCAAAGCCCTTTCCCCTAAAGTTTAGGGAAAATATATATGTCAGAAATGGAAACGGTTTTTAATCGAAGAAGGGATCCATGATGCACGAAGAGTCATTGCGCTCATCCGGTGCGGTCGGCTGTCGATTCGCGAGACCGCGAACTACCGACTCATCTCTACTAATAAATAAAATTAAAGTTTCTGTTTGTGTTAAAATAACTGCTTTTTATTAAATATTTATGTCAAAGTATATACGGTACCTACTTATAATGTCCACTCCGGGCTTTGTCCGGCATAGCATCATCATCTCAGCTCTATTTAACTTAATTTAATTTACGTCAAATACTTATTTCGTTATCATTATATGTACATATATATCTTTAAAATCATAAAATGTGTCGTTTGTAACATCGTCGAGTATTGTTCGCGGTCAGTCGCAATTCGCTCCACCGCCGCGCCGTACAAATATAGGACGTTCAAGATGACGAGGGTCGTCACAGGGCTTTCATCTCGCGTTACGACTGTGTAGGCTTAGGGTTGACACGAGCTCAAATTAGAATTATTAAAATAAATACGTGCACAATTTTTTAAAATATTTTTATATGTAAGTAAAGATCTGATGATCTTTACAGCATTCTTTTATGTACACAGTATAAATTAAAGTCTGTCTGTCTGTAGATTTTCTAACTCCTCCTAAGCCATTCAACAGATTTGATGCGGTTTTCACTAATAGAAAGAACGTTTAGCGAGGAAGGTTTTTATATAAAATTTGCAAAAAAAAATACACCCATGCGAAGCCGTGAGCGGGTCGCTAGTCTAATCATATATTAAGGCCACAAAAACAACTTTTTGTATTTAAAAAACATTAAAATTGTTAGGGATGTTTAGTGACCATATTATCAACAAAATTATGAATCCTTTTCAAAATCAGCAAGTTAATAACGAGTATTTAATGCACATGATTATAGCTTTTCACTGATGTATTGGATGTATGGTTAAAGATAAAATGCGGTATCTGTAAAACGCGACCGCGCCGTGAAACCATAGAGACAGTGCAAAGTCAAGATGCGTTCGCTACGACTACGAGGTAGGTAATTGATTTTTACTCCTACCGAGAAATAATCTGAATTACACGTGGGTTAATCCGCGGCCACAGCTAGTAGTTAATACAATTAAGCTACCTAACAATGTCAGGCTTAAAAAATATAGTCATCTGTAGAAAATAAATCATGATTCTGAGTTGTAATGTTATTCAAGACACTGTTGAGACATTACTAGGAAGGTAAGGCATCTGTAGGTCCGTCACGTTCCTAGCTAGTGGGGTGATATCATACACCCCACAAGGTAGGTGAATAACATGTAACATGATACAATATCCTCTTCACTCCACAAGCATATTGGACAATGTTTTAATTAACTAGAGATATATTGAAAAAGCCTTGCTTTTTCAATATATCTCCACCACACACAATCCTCGGCCCTACATGGATATGTATCCATTGTCAGTCGCGCTGTTGAAGTCATAAATCCAGCAAGCGCATACAAACATCATCATCATCGGCAAGTCGCATATTTATTTTTATAAAAATATATTAAAAAAAAATTTTTTTTATAAAAAAGTAATATTTAAAATATTATGTAAACTAATATAATAAAGATAAGGTTTGTTCTACCGAGAATCAAAATGGGGATCACTAAGTCGAAGCACGAGAATAAGCACCTATAGGTACATCATCACAATCACAGAAGCCACAATTTAAAAAGATACACGGACGAATCCGTGGGCAAAAGCTAATAATATATAAACGAATATACCTATAATTTATTTGAAAACTAAGGATTAATAATGTTTATCTTTCTTATGTATCTTCGTACTAGTAGTTATGTGGCACTAGTCAGGGCCGTCTTTACCCGGGGGTGCAAGGGGTGCGGTGCAGCCGGGCGCTCTGCGCCCGGGGGCGCCTGCCGAGCGCTGAATATTTAGATATTTCATTGAACTTAACGCCATTGTACAGTTTCATATACTTGTTACGACAAATACGTAAACGCAAAATTAAATATAAAAAAAATAGTCATCAACAATAACCATTGTTTTACTTTTATTACGCTTTCGGCGCTTGTCATACCGCTAATACAACACGCGGGCGGCAAAATCTCTAATCCAAAGAGAGTGTATAACCTTTGACACATTGCCGCCCGGTCGCCCGCACTTGAAGCAAAATGATCTCGAAGTCAATAATGTGTAAGTTCATTTGATTGTGTTTTCTTGGTTGACTAGGATCCCTTTCATACTGCAGTGTGTCGTCGCTCGTCGGTCGCGTGCCACGCTTCAGTGTAAAAGAAAACGAGGGCGCAGGCTAAACCCCGCACCCCGGCGCCGAATAGATTTAAGACGGCACTGGCACTAGTCATTGACAACTCATATGTGCCAAATTAAATATGTATATTTAACCTACTAAATAACCTTACATCTATTCCCAAATTGACTTCTATTTTCAAATAGATAAACTTAACAGACAGTGGAATTTTCTAAATATGATGGTCAAAAAAGAAATAAAACAAAAGAAAAGAATATCTGTCAAAAATTAGTGCAAATTAGTTTGATTGGGTTTCTTGGCTCAGGTGAGCAGTCAACAAATTATTTTGTTTTTACTACCATGATTTTTTTTTCAGTTGATTTTGCAAAAAGTCCATGTGATTTCAAAGAGATTTACAATAATTAATTAGTCAATTTTAATTAATATGTATATTAATTTATACATAGAACATTAAATAAAATATTCTATTGTATAAATTACTAATCTTTATTCCTTATTATACATTTATAAGCAGAATTTAGATTACAAAATTAGACACTGCACAATTATACAAGGGACATGAAGGTGCCTTCGGTGACGATTAAAAAGCTTGTTCGTGACAGCCCTGTGAGCAGGGCAGCCTTTGGTTACATAATCGTCAACGCCGCGGGCCATTGGCACTCTTAACTCTATCTTGACACGGCCTATTTTTGTAGGAATTTGACTTTTTTTACTGGGCTTTTGATATGTTAAGAGGGCGTGGTTGATATGAATTCACACTCAAATGTAGCGTAGTGATGTGGCAACGTGATTTTTTTTTTTAAATAAAATTATTATTATTAAATTTAATAATAATAAAAGACAGTGAATGTGCCGAAAAACCTACTTTAGTAATATTATAAATGCAAAGTCAGTGAGGATGGAGGATAGGGGTTTTTGCTCTTTCACCCAAAAAACTATAAAACGAATTTTGATGAAACTTTACAGTAATATAGTTTATACTTCAGAATAACACATAGGCTATAATTAATAGAGACACGCGGATGCCTTGCTTCTGTAGCTAATTATGAAAAATATGCGAGTACCTCGTACACCAGTCGTCAATCGTTTTCCGGAGATAATAACAGCATGAGATAATAACTATATGTTATTTTCGTTAAACATATAAAACAAAACAATAGATAAATATCTATTGACAAAACAATAGATAAATATCTATTGTTTATCTAACTAGAATAGAATATAATTTTTCTTAAGCTGAAAATAATTAAAAATTATGTCCAAAAAGTCATCTTATAGAACAAAAATTGCTATAAAACTAATTGATAGTGTCCATAGAAAATATTGGAAAACTAAGGAAAAGCTAAAACGATGTTCATGTGACAAGTCTTTCAGAAGTTGAATCCTATGATAATTATTTTTAAAGTTTATATTATCAAGACTGTAGTTTCTTGTACTTTTACTATAGTTTGAATATAGGACCTCTTTTAGACTAGTTATGATACTGATTGAGACATCTAATTTCATTGTTTTATTTATAACCTACCTCTACCTACCCTGGCTCCTCAAACAACAGGTATACAATGTATACTCAAAACTCAATTTTTTTATTTTTATTAAAGGTGGGTTTGCTCTTGGCCAGAATCTATCCATGTAGGAAAGATGAGGGCGACGAGGTCACCCAGAAGAATAATATAAACAAACAAGTTAAACAAAACAAATAAGCTGAATAAACAAACTTTTAATTTTTTAAACGAAACGTGGGACGCTCTGCGACCAGAGGACCTGAAAGAGATTGCAGAAGCGGCTGGATGCGAAGACCTTGCGTGGTGGGGGGAGCCTTGGGAGAGGCCTATATCTAACAGTCGAGAGACATAAACCGATGATGATAATGACGATAAAGCTGAACAAAAACAATATTAACAATTTAAACAAAAACGAATACGAATGCTAGTGTAAGAACCGCTAACAAATGAATTAACTGAACATTCCGACCACAAAACAAACGCGTACAGAAACAATACGTTAATTCCTTCTTAATGCGAGCGGGTCGAGTCGCGGCGTGTTGGGTCTGTACGAATGTCCCGTGGGCTTTTGGCTAAATGCCTTTATACCGATCCGAATGTCACCGCTTTATAATTTATGAGTCAGCCAGCTTACGTACTGTTTATTTCCATGAAATATTACTCTCTATCGATTAGCCGGCAACGATTTCAAAAATTCCGTTTGTCGATACACCGTCGGCTAATACGGAGTAATGATGCGGAAATCGAGCCCTGCATAATGTGTCTTTACGCGAATGAAGAATGTGTTACGGACTCGTAAAATTTCCCCTTTTTCGGGGAAAACAAAAGAAGAATTCAACAACTTAGCAGTATTTTATAGTAGAAGTTGTGTGACTTATTTTACATCCAGTCGAAAGATTTGTTTGTAAAGAAAACACAGTCACGCCCTTGTTTACTTCAGCTGAAAGGGTTTATTGTGAAACACATTTAAATAGTTAAGCATTTGATATTTTTGGTAATACCACTCCTTAAGTATACCACCCAACTGTTGGACAAAAGTGTCAACAGTGGACAATAATTGTGGACTAACGATAATGATGATAAGTAAATATACAGTATTCATACGTATAAAATACTGATATTTGATGAAAATATCCAAATTTTGAAGGTTGTGATTTATTGCGACAAATTTATTGATATATTATATATCTAGGTAAGTTAATCTACTACTTTTTCGGAAAGTATATTCTAGTCTAGTCTAGTCTAGATCTGTCTAAAATGTGTCACTCTTGCACAGTTTGTTTATTTTATTTTTTATCTCTACATATTATAATTTTTTTTAATGTTAAGATCGGCCGACAGGCTGACGGTCCACTTGATGATAGGTGGCTACCGTCGCCTATAACACAAGCAACGCCACAGGTACTTCTAGTACGCTGTCGACTACAGTAGGATTAAGGATAAGGGGTTGGGAAGGCACAGGTAAATGGGCTCTGGCATCCCTTACTCACTCGCCGAAAAACAACAGCACACATGGTGTTATTTCACTGTGGTCTGTAAGGGGGTGGTTACTGCCGCCAGACGGGCTGCCCAAATGACTGCGAAACGCAGTGTGCCCTGCCACTACTTTCCAGATCGAGAACAGAGCCAAACTTGAAAAGTCAAAGTTAACCCTGCCGGGAATCGAACCCGGGGACCCTAGAACAAAGTATTAAGATTAGCACCCTAACCACTCATCAAACGGGCTCGTCAATTGAAATCGCTGTCCATATCTGTCTGTTTCTCTGCTAATTTCTTCTAAACCGCCCAACGAATTTTGATACGGATTTCACTAATGAAAAAACGATAAACGAGGAAGGTTTATGTTCATAATTTGCAGAATAAATTGCATACATGAGAAATCGGGGGCTGGTCACTAGTTTAAAATAAATTAAAAATTACGTTTCTCCTCGACGATTGCTGTAAACTCTTGCTGTTTCTTTAATTAAAGTTGCGAACAAAATGCTGTGTTAACATCTATAATTGCAATTCAAACCCGTCTAGCTCCAAAGGAAATTATAAAAGGGACCCTTAAATTTGCACTAAACCCGTTGAAACTGGTTATAAAAGTGTGCACTAAATTGTTGGTCGACTTCATTCTGACGACACGCTTATAGGCATAATAATCGTTAAACTTTGAACACGTACGTTTGACTCGTAACACAAGTTCTTTATCGACTGGCAGTAATGTCTTTATCTTGGAGATTGCACGATTAATATTGAAACAGTAATTTCCATGCGAGCTTTATTAGCGCCGGTACATTTATCCCTACACTGCAGATTGTACGATACAATTTTTAAAGGGTCAATAAGATAGCTATTATATGGAACAGATGCGTGACATCTGACTACTGGCCTTGAAAACAGGCTCTGAATTAAGTCATTAAACTACATATAGTTAACTATTGGAATACTTAAAAATAATATAATCATTATTCTAAAGCGTTTTCTATCTTATATAAAAGCAACTTAAATGTAAGCACTGTAAATCAACTTAAATGTCAATTTATTTAAGAAGAAAATGAAGAATAAAAGACTACATATATTTTTTATGTTAAGATCGGCAGGCAAGCTCAGGTAGGTGGCTACCGTCGTCGCCTGTAAAATAACCGCCACAGCTGTTGTAAGTGCGCTGCAGACTAGAGTAGAATTAAGGATAAGGGATTGGATGGGAAAATAGACTCTGGCATCCCTTACTCACTCACCGAAACGCAGCAACACACGTGCTGGTATTTCACGGTGGTCTTCTGTAAGAGGGTGGTTACTGCCGCCAGACAGGCTACCCAAATGACAGCGTAACGCAGCGTGCCCTGCCACTACTTTCCAGTTCCAGACAAAAGCCAAATTTGAGAAGTATTTTATTTAAAGTTGACCCTGCTGGGAATCGAAGCCGGGAACCCTAGTACAAGTCGTTAAGGCAAGTACCCTAACCACTCATCCAACGGGCTCCTCATATATGTCTGATTATTTAATGCAATAGTAATTAATTGGCTTTTTAAAATTTTTTTGTATGTCTATTCTTTAAATATTTGCACACCCTCAAATGTTTATTGTAAAACCTTTGTAAGCCTATATTCAGCAAATAAATTATTATTTAATTTTTTTTACAAACTATATAAGTATAAATAGCAACCAGTTTTGCACGGATGCACTTTTTCTGAAAATTATATAGATACATACCTTCTCCTCGTAACACAAATTATATAAACTCGTTCTATTAGTGAAAACCGCTTTAAAATCTGTTGAGTAGTTTAGAAAAATTTAGCGAAGAAACAGACAGAGGCTGACAGTGATTTTGTTTTATCTTACATAGATAAAAAAAACTATGACATTCGTTTTACTTGCGTCTGTTTTGTGGGTCATAGGTATTTTAATAGTGGCAGTTATAAATTAGGGCAGCCTCCACAGGTGGCAGTGCTGTATTATTTCGATATCCTTAATCTTCGATTCCTTAATTATTCCTTAATCCTTAATCTTCAAGTAGTGCAGCTCCCTTATGGACTGTGATTGAATTTATAGATGACAAGATCCGCCTAACATCGAGTGCACCGTCAGTCTGCTTGCCGAATTTTACATAAAAAGTCAGTCATAATGTTTCAATCGAATTATTAACTTGACAAACATTTCAAATGACCTGTTAAAGAATTTAGAAATTATTAATACTCTCTCGGTTTACTCGGTAATATAAAATAAAGTACGACCAGTTATAATATATGTATATGTATGTTTATTTACATAGTCAGATATATTTTTGTTTTAGATTAATTCATTAAAGTGTTTCGAGAATAAGCAGAATATTACAGTCGACCGAGCAAAATGAGTAGACTATAAGGAAGGAGGGTCCAAATTAAGGAAATTAACTTTTTTACAATAAGAGGCCGTTTTCTCGCTTTTGCAAATGACGTGCCATTAATTGTAAGATGTAATTAGGGTCGCGTACAAGCAGACACAACACATTTAACGATTCCTTTTAATACTGTTGAAGCGACTAAGTTTCCGAAAGATTTTGTGACGCTTAATTATAATCTATGATATCTACGATAGAGGTGAGCAGTAAGACACTAAAAGTAATGTTGGTCTTGCTTTATTCCAGTGAAAATACATTTCAATGAACTTATTCATGTGTGTAGTATTAGTGGTGCAGTTTTTAGATCTCGCGCCTACATCACATATTTACATAGTCAACATTCTTGTTATTTTTTTATGTAAGGTAGGCAGACAGGCTAACGGTACACTTGATGGTAGGTGGCTACCGGCGCCTATAACCCAAGCAATGCCACATGTGCTACAAATGCGCTACCGACTACAGTAGGATTAAGGATAATGGGATTGGGAAGGGTTAGGAAAATGGGCCCTGGCATCCCTTACTCATCATTCATCGAAACACAACAGCACACATTTTACAGCCCTCAGAAGAGCTGCCCAAATGACTGAGAAACGCAGTGTGCTTTGCCACTACTAAATGAGTTTAATTGTTAGGATGGAGACCAGGTTTAATTACAGTAACAATCCATCGCTCAACCACAAGAAAAATGTATACCATTTATCACAACTGAAATTTTCTTACATTGAAATTTTAGCCAAAACGGTAGGTATCAAAAGATCCTGAACAATTTAGAATAAGATTATTTATTTTACCTACAAAGAGAGCCTTGGGTTCTGTGGAACAAACAGGGCCCAAAGTGCGAGGCGTAAATCATGAAATATTCATACAACATAATAACCTGCAAGTTAAAATATTTACATGAGCCAACTCTGGTAAGGTTTAGCAACGTGTAACTCATTACGAGCCTGATGCCGGTGTGTTCACATTTGCGAGGCAAATTACAGCCACCTAATGTCGTCAACACCTTGCTATTTTTTTCACGTGAAAATGTAATATTTTTACTGTAAACCCATCTCGTGTACTAAACTGACTTGATCTACATAAAGTTATTTTTACTGAAATAATTATGAGGGATGTCGATGTAAGTACCATTTTCAGTACGTGTTGTATTGAACGAGCATTGTCTTTCTTTAGTGCTGAAAGACCAAAAATTGATGATAGATTGTCAAACAGACTATAACGGTCCATTTGATGGTATCAATTAACCGTCGCCTAATTAAAACTCTGAACCAATAACTTCAAAAGAGTGTTAAACTATAGACAAAGTATGTGAGCGGGCCGGAAAGCAGTCAAACGGCCATGATATCTCGTCATTACTTAAGATCACAGGCTTTTGAGCCCAAATTCTTTTCAATTTTGGTATGATAAATGATGTATACTATATTTGCACATTTTGTAACAGCTCTAAAATTTATGATGATTTATTCGATTTATTATGACTAAATTGATAAAGAGACATATTAAGTCTCATTACTTGGATAAGGAGCCACTGAGCAATAGCACTGAGCACAAGCAGTTCTGATGAGTTTATATGTCGCTACTACACCGATCTTTTTAAGGAAGTTTTATATAATTTTTGCAGGGTAGACATCGCACTAGCATTTCTCTTGCGGTACCATCCTACGGCGATGGTATCCTTCTAGTATCAAGAAGATGGTCAGCCTGTCTGACGAACTTTACAAATTAAAAATAGTATGTTGATCCAAAATACACTGTAACTTTTTCGTTAACAGACGCCAGAATAGTGGATAAACATTGACTATCCCAACCCGAATAGGTAATTCACAACGTATTTCGAGTCCACTAATCGAGATGAGCTGTCGCATCCAATCTATGGGCTTGTCTGGTACACAATACGGCCTCTCCGTCCCAGGAGATCGCAAATGCTCAACAAAACGGGCGCTAGTCTGTGTTATACGACCACATAATTCAATGAAACAATAACACATTGTTGCTTAACAATTACTCTGACACGTAAGGAATATTTTTGTTTGCACATGGTTTGCACTGTTTCCATTTAAATTTGCTTCAAATTGTTTATTACTTTAGCTCAGCTTTGTGTGTGTAAGAATTTATTAGCCCTCTAAGATTTAATACCGGGCTTCATTATTTAAAAATAAATAAATAGAGAGATGTATGGAGGGTGAGGGTACATTTTATGACAAGGAGATAATCTCCTTACCATCAAATGTAAAGATAAAGGCACAAAGTGGTAGGATAGTGGCTCTATTCATTCCTTACTCGTGCATCGAGGAAACACAAGAGCCCATGTGTTATTTTGTTGTGGTCATCTGTATTACCACAGCTAAAGGCACAAAATGGCATGGAATGCCCATTTTGGCTTCGGAAAGCAGTGTTTTCTGTCAATTATATTTGTATTTTAAAGATATACTAACGGTTCACTGATGCTAGGTGCGTAAAGATCGCTAGGTACGCTCTATGGAGGTATTAGGTGAGCTCTCTGCTGCCTTTAAAAAGGAATTTTAGTACAATTTTTAAATATTGCTTTAATATTTATTACTTGCGAAGAATTTTTTTAATTACATAAAATATATAGGTACACAAACCTTCCACGTTTATCGCTCTATCTATTGGGGAAAACAATATCAAAATTGGGCGGTTTAGAGGTTAGGGAATAAATAGACAGAGGCCAACCGCCAAAATTGGGCGGTTTTGAGGTTAGGGAATAATAGGCTTCATACCAACCGTAATGCGTAACTTTTTTGTTTGTAAACCGATTGGAATGAAACAAACACTAAATGTTACGGGAAGCTCGCTACAGTACATGGGTTAAAACTGCATTCAAATCGGTTAAGCCGTTGCTGAGATTAGCGTGCATAAACGCACAAACCGATAAAAATACCGATATATTAAATTATATTACATTACATTATATTATATTATATTATATTATATTATATTATATTATATTATATTATATTATATTATATTATATTATATTATATTATATTATATTATATTATATTATATTATATTATATTATATTATATTATATTATATTATATTATATTATATTATATTATATTATATTATATTATATTATATTATATTATGCAAGCGTTAAAAATACATTATTACGTCAATTTTTATTTTATTTTTTTCATTAATTACGAGGACGAAGACCCAGGTATATTAAAATTACCATTTGACTTTCTGTTACTCGGTCCAAACCGCAGCGAGACTTAGTGGTGTGTATATTTGTAATTTTATTATCACTTACTCTTAAAATTATATAAAGCAGGTTGCGGTGTGTTAAAAAGATTAAACGTATTATACTTAACCCTCTGATTTTTCTTAATTAAAAGGACTCTTGACTGTTTATAGCATTAATATGCATTTAACGTACATTACGTAATTTAATATTCAGTTAATTAAGCCTGAATAATCAATTAAGGACAGTTTTATTGTATGCCGGCTTAATAAAAACGAATGTAATTATCGGCGTTCGATTACGTTTACTTGCCGATTTGATTACAGAGAATTAACAATTTGCCTTCGAATTGGGGAATGAAATTTCAACGTAAAAGTGCACCGTGTTGCACGAATGAATTCCAAATGAAGAGGATTGTGTGAAGCGAAGCTCTCAGAATGCCGGTGTCGACCTCCAGTGATAATTTATGCGCACGACCTAATAACCTGCAGCCTGTTAAAAGAAGGAACAGTGTTGTATCTACCCGTAACCAACGAATAGGGAATATGCGTCTAACTCAAAAAAGGCTTAAATATATTTTTTTATCAACATTTTTGCTTTAGAATTATGTCTATGTAAATATTTTTTAATATTATTTCTTTTTCGTTAAGAAAATAATTATTAAAAAGTGCATAAAAATGTGGGAAATTCAAAATACTTGAAACGGGTCAGATCGAATGTGACGTCAAAGTCTATAGAATGTGACGTCAACGTCTATGAAATGTCAACAAGCGTGTAGAGGTTTGTGATTTTTAACATTTGAATGTATTGTAGACTTTGACGTCACGACGTCAAAAGGGCGGGTGTTTAAAGTGCCCGTAGCTGTTAGTTCATTTTAACTTTTTTTTTGTTACCAAATTTCTGTTTTTTGGCGTTGAATATTTTTTTACGGTTATATAACGATATAACCTATCGTATAAAAATATAAAAAAAGTGTACATATTCCCTATTCCTACAAATGTAACTACAATACAATACGAAAACAGAATTTTTGTATTTTTAGAATGTTGTTGGAGATTTACTTATCTGACTTACGTTTGTTTTGAGAATCTGATATGCTTTACAGTCAACAAAAATAATGTCTAATATTTTTGTTGACTGTAAAGCATATCAGATTTTCATTTATTCTATCCTAGAGTATTTTCATTTTATATTTTTTATTTGCATTTTTTTTATGCATTTCAAATAGGTACATTATTTTTTAATACCTAATGAAATTTTTATTTATTTACATTTACATAAATAGAGAATCAATTATTGCAACAATATATTTAAACACTACTATTAAACAAAGCTTTTAATTTTAAATATAATTAATTAACTATAGCTTGACTGTACATTGATAAAAGGAAATTATACGTTGTTAGTCATTCAGTAAGCTCAAATAATGCAATTTATGAAACACGTTTTAAAATGTTACAAGTATATTACAAAACAAGCTGAGCTCGCAACTTCGTATTCGATATAACGCGTAACTTTTTTGTTTTTAAATCGATTGCAATAACAAAGACTAAATGTTACGGGAAGCGTGCTATAATACATCAGTGAAAACCGAATTCAAATCGGTTAAGCCGTTTCTGAGATTAGCACGCACAAACGCACAGGCAAAAATTCTAAAACTTTTTTTTGACCTCTGTAATGGATAAAAAATACTTAAATCTAATACTTAAATTATTTTGAACTGTTAATCGTAATAAATTGAAATATGTTCATAGGGAAATTATATTTAAATGTCGAAACGAAACAGACAGAGATTATCTACTGTTTCTTAGCCATACTACAACAACACAGCATTGTTTGGACAAAGAGTCCAACATAAACGAGTACAAAATTAAAAACACTCAATAAATAAGAGTTGTCAGGTAATTTTATAGGCGTTGTATTTTTGTGTGAGTTTTACTGTTTTATTTGTGAATATAAATCCTTAGGTAAAACTATTACATTTATTGTCGGTGATGTCTGCAATCATTCACTAACCGATGGACCACCTGCCCGAGAATAACACTAAAAGTTATTTATAATAAGGTGTGATATAATTAATATCTATGGCTTTGTGTTCTATCTAATAGTAACAAGAGGTCTCGGCTTTACACGGGTTCGATTGTGCTTATTTTTTAATAAAATTGATATTTGAATTTTAACTATATTATTATAAATTTAAACTATCAGAAGATATTGAAAGACATAATCGTTCAAAATCAGGCCTTTTTTTAACTTACACTTTGGAGGTTTTGGTAATAAAAGTCTTTCTTAATTTCAATAATTTCCTGTGGATATTTCAGATTTTGTAAATGGTATCCCCCATTTTGTAAATGGTATTAGAAAATTGAAAAACTTATTACTGGGGCAAATGACATTTACTATAGAACTCGCTGGCGGCGGATCCAATTCAAGAGGCCTAGAAATGGTGTTTTTTTGTTTTTACCATTAGAATATTACACAAAAAAAAATTTATTAATACAATTTTTTAATCTGATATTAACTTATTAATAGGTACAGGATTCATATGCATGCAATAAGCCGTTTTCGAGAGAATTTTCAATAAAAGTCAAATTCTTTTTGTGTTCTAACTTTTTTTGTGGAGTTTCTATTAATTTAACGAAAATTCTAATAAATACAATTGGTTCTTCACATGTTTAAATATAATATATATTTTTTTCTCGTCTATTTCTTGTAACATCTTCATTAAACAATGGATATTTTTAGTATTTAGCGTTTGTGTCCCCCTTAATAATTAGAATAATTAGGAATAATTAGAATTTTTAATACTTTCAAACTAAAATATCTATGAAATCACATTACCAAATTACAAGATATTTTCCCCGTAAAGTATAATTTCTTCTGACCTAATGGTACCAACATACATACAAGTTTCAATGTTAAAACGAAAATACCATACAATGATGGCCCGATCTCCATACAAAACTCATACATACTAGACCATAACAAAAGTCTGAAAATGAGCGAAAATAGATAGTGATTTATTAAATAATAACTGATATGCCTACGGTTGAATATGTAATCATTATCATTTTTTTAACTAATATTATATGTAACTGAATATTTGAAATGTATGTTTTAAGTGATTAAATTAATTTGGTAATTGGTAGGTGCCACGCCAAGAAGCGACTCATGTACGTTGCCTACCGTTGATAGGAAGAATGAGAAATGATAGGCTCTATTGGATGAGTGGTAGGGTGCTTGCCTTAAAGCTCTGTTCGAGGGTTCCCGGGTTCGATTCCCGGCAGGGTCAACTTTGAAAAATCAACTTTTCAAATTTGGCTCTGGTCTGGATTTGGAAAGTAGTGGCAGGGCACACTGCGTTTTCGCAGTCATTTGGGCAGCCCGTCTGAACTCTCATTTAACCATAAATGACTGCAGCAGAACGCAGTGTACCCTAGCATTACTGGGTAAAATTTTGAAATGTAAAGAATCCATTACAAATACTTGCAATGTTCGTCTCTTGATAACTCGTAAAAGTTTTTGGGTAAAATTTTCACTGTTATGAACCAATTGATCGAGTGATTAAGGTTTTAACGCTCTGCCTCAAGGGTCCAAGGTTCGATTCCCGGCAGGCATAACTTTGGAAATGAACTTTTCAAAGTGGTTCTGGTCTTATCTGGAAAATAGTGGCAGGGCACTGCGTATCGCAGTCTGGCAACAGTAGCCTTTACAGAAGACCACCGTGAAATAACAGCATGTGTGCTGTTGTTTTCAGTGAGTAATTGAGGGATTCAGAGCCCATTGCTCTATCCTTTACCTATAATCTTACTACGATCGCCAACGCATTTACCTGTGGCGATGTTTGTGTTATAGGCGGCGGCAACCAGCACTTACCATCAACTGTACCGACAGCCTACCTGACGAACTTTGCATTAAAAAAAAAATTGATTGGCCTGAAATTAAGAGGTCGTAATATAACCCTAGAGATAAGAGGGAAAGGTGCGTAACGAGATACCTAATTCTGTCGAGTTAAATAAAGGGTTTCGTATGAAACAAAGTGAACCTTTTCTCCCAAATCACTTAACAATGAGCTACGAGTATATTGACGATCTGAAATTGAATCACGGAGGCCTACAAGCTATTACCGAATAAAATTTCATAGAAAGCATCGCAAACAGCGACTGATGGAGCGGGCCATTAGTGCTCATGCATAAATTGTTAGTTTAGCGACAACCCTCCCGACTCGGCGTGTGTTCTTCACTTTTTCACGGTACATTTCACTCGTGTGTCTCCTTTGTTATTCTTATGAACCATATTGTAAACACCTTTGCGAACTATTCTATTTTAGACTTCATGATAAGCAATTTATTTCCAGTCTGTACAAAAATGGACATTTCTAAGGACAGGTTTTTTAAACTCATTCTAATGCGATTTGATTTGATGCGTGACTATTCGCGGCGGGTATGCAATGATCATCTGTGTCCATTGAGGTATAATTAATGTACTAGTTTGCTCCATTTTGATAAAATCGATAACTATCAACGTTAAAACAAAAAAAAAATGCAATACTAGTGATTGACGTATGATTATTGTAAGTAGCATATTGATGTATACTTAAGTAAGACATTTTATCTTAGTATTTATTTATGTATAGAACTGACGAAAGCAAATCTACTTATTTATGTATAAACAGACAGTCACATTTGAATGAAATGGTGGGTAATGCCTAAAACGGTTAATAAGATTTGTCTAGACAAATATATAGTTAAACAGATTGCATAATTATATATACAGCTTGCTCCAATTTATATACTCACCTAGAGTTGGTTGTTTTGGTTGTGTGTTAATAGTCTCAGTAAGGACAAACAATTTTTAGGTGTAGATTAATAACTAGCTTTTTGTCCTCGTCTTCGTCCGTGTTATTTTTCTTGGGTGTGGTAACCCTCGATAACTCTATGTCATGACGCACCCCCCCCCCCCCCCCCTAACTCTTATACTTCGAGTTCCCACCGCCGGCTTTTTACCAGGTTACAAGCCACCCGACGGGGAAGCCCCCTAGACTCCTTCTAGGAGAACAATTATGTTTATGAATTAAATTAGTTTGTTATTATTATATTTGTTTATTTATTTTCAGTCTTAATTCTAATTATATATCTAATTAGTTATCCACTAGCAGCAGAGCAAGGCCACAAATTACCGGTGTTTAGGGCTGCAGAGAAAGGAACCTCCTGACAGTACCTGCTGTGTCAAGAAGTACCCACCCACTGTATCTGTCCCTTGATCCGGTCATCTAATGAAAAACTCTTGAGGTGTTGGTCGAGGCTCTTCGCTATAAGATCGTTCACCGATACAACTATCAGGACGATGATCGTCGAATCGAAATCCCAATGACGGTCACCTCGTGAGCCAAGCCTATGTATTTACTAAGCTTTTCGTAGTAAAACGCTCTTAGAGTGAAGAACATGGTAGAAGGCAAACGCTGTTTTTTCACAGCGTACTTCTGTAATGAGGTGGCCTGAGCTTATAGACAGTCTGCCCTGGTCTGCCCACTATAATCACGAAACACTGTGCGCCCTGCCACTACTTCGTATTTCGAAATGATTGCTCAACAAGAATGACAATTCTATTATGCGTAACCAGACTGGTAACAATCTAAACAAAAATAAAATGGTAAATAATGCGTCCAATCTTTCGGATTGCATAATTTATTATGCGTTAGTCGTAACAATGAATTGTACAATAAACAATGGACTCATACGATATTCAATCTAAAGCGCATCCATTAAAAACCGGCTGCTTTTTCACACGACCGCCATGGTGACGACACGGCACAGTTTTTTAAAGCAGAGAAAATAAAGTTATCCCCTCAAAGATCACCCTTCAGTTAGAGAATACAGGGAAAGACGATTATCAAATACAAATAAATTCGATGTAAAACTTATGTCTAATGCGATTTAATAATTTTAATTGAAGCTATTTACTTTTTAATTGAAATTTTCATTTTTAATGGCTTTTATGTTATTTATTTTTAATTTATAACTAGGAGATATATAAAATTTTCGATAAGTCTTAAAGAATAACATTAAGGTAACAGTGCTACTAAACTCCTACAGCAATGAGCTTACAGTTAGATCATGATTTAGAAAGAATTTAGATTTTAAATGATTTTTTATTAAATTAATCTTTTTGATTTAGCTTTTTTTATATTTAGTTATTTCGTTAGATTTAACTTTTGAATAGAAGGTGTTGAATTTAGCTTTTTTACTGAATTTATATTTCAAACTGTTTGAGCCCACAACTTTATATGCGTGGTATTCGGTATCTTATCTTATCTTATCTTAGTGGCTATTTCTGTCTGCTAGAGTACCAGTATCACTTCGTCCATTGCTGAAATATTGTGATCGCCACGTGAACTAAAGCTCTCTACCTATGCCTACCACGTTAAGGAACTGTAGTACTTTTTTGATAGAGGCATTCTTCACATCTTCACAAGCCATTGTGTGGCTTCCTAGGATGTGACTGCGCTTGTGCATCAGGGGGCCACATTCGCACAGGATATGCATTGGTGTTTCTTCTGCCTCATGGCAGAAGCGACACTCTCCCGTACTAGTGAGCCCCATTACTTTTAGGTGCCTATTGAGGCGACAGTGCCCCGTTAGTGCCCTAGATAGCATACACAAATTGCTCCTACTAAGCGACTTAGCCTGATTTGTCACGTTTCGACTATAGGCTTTAATAAGCGCTTTGGAATGGTTCAACCCTGGCAAGTTAATCCAGCGTTGGTAAGATTTAATAAAGCACTGGTTCCATATGGTCCAGCGAGCTAGGCTGTTTGGTAGTCCGCACATAGGTTCAGGACCTATTAGCCTACCTTTTGCGCCTACACGAGCCAATTCGTCGGCAATTTCATTGCCTTCGATCCCCATATGGCCAGGCACCCATCTTAGGACCACTTTGTTCTCGCGCCCTAAGGTATTTAAGTAGTCTACACAGTTTCGCACAAGCTTTGAGACTGTAGAGTCTGAGTCTAGTGCTTGAAGTGCAGACTGACTATCTGAATGAATGTAAATTACACGGTTGACGTAGTTTCTTTGCAGGTTGATTTCCGCGCATTCTAGGATGGCGAAGACCTCTGCTTGGAAGATGCTGGCGTACTGTCCCAAGTTTACACTGGTCCTGTAATCCTGGTCACCGCCATACACTCCACAGCCTACGTCAGGTCCTGATTTGGACCCATCAGCTTCCTCCCAAGAGATCTTGTTATTTGACCAGTTTTCTCTTGAGAGTAGCTCCACAGTATAATACTTTGCTTCTATGTACTGTGGTACCATTGTATCAGTAGGCATGCCTAGGATGGGATCCCTTAGTACTGAGTCTTCTAGAGCTCTGAGTACCTTGGACAGCCAATTGTGTTTACCCCGATTCATCATTCTGTGCATACTGGTTCTCGCCTCCTTCTCTAAAAATAGATTTAGAGGCGGTAAGCCCAGAATAGCCTCCAGAGATGCTCCGGGGGAACTCGACATGGCTCCTGTTATCATCAGACATGCCAAACGCTGTACGCCATTAAGATTGTCGATGGTCGTTTTCTGGTTGGCTTTTCTATACCATACTATAGAGGCGTATGCGATCATCGGCCTCACAATAGCAGTGTACAGCCAGAGGGTGAGCTTTGGACACGGGCCCCAACTCTTCCCTACCATTCGACGACTGATAAATAAGGCTGCCTTAGCCTTATTTATCACATTTCCAATGTGTGCATTCCACGTTAGTCTCTGGTCGAAAGTAACTCCCAGATATTTGACCTCTGTGGAAAATTCAACTCGTTTACCATTTACTAGAGGTGGCTTTAATTTGTCCAGTAGCCTCTTCTTGGTAAACGGTACTATAGCGGTTTTATCACCGTTAACTAACAGTTCATTTGCTGTGCACCATTCGCAAATGATGTTTAAAGCTTTCTGTAACAGGGCCGAAATTGTGCTTTGGCAGAAACCTCTTATGATCACCACTAGGTCATCAGCATAACCTAGGGCATCGATCCTGTGTTCTGCCAGCCTGTACAGAAGCTGATCAACTGCAAGAGTCCAAAGCAGTGGTGATAGAACACCGCCCTGCGGGCATCCTCTTGTAGTTGCTACAGTGAGCGAGGTATCGTGTAGTTCGACCTTCGCTTTACGTTTGGATAGCATGGCCTTTACCCACCTAACTGTAGTCGGGTCCACATTTTTGTTTTGTAGTCCCCTCACTAACGTGTTGGTGGGAGTATTATCAAATGCGCCTTCTATATCCAAAAATGCGCACAGAGCTATCTGTTTATCATCCAAAGCCCTTTCCGCCCTGTCAGCTAGTTGGATAAGGGCCGTCTCTGTGGACCTTCCCTTCTGATAGGCGTGCTGGGTGGAATGAATGGGTTTCAAGGCCAGGGCTTTGTCCCTTATGTATTTATCTATAATCTTTTCTAGAGTTTTAAGCATAAAGGACGTTAGGCAAATTGGTCTGAAAGACTTAGGCAGAGCATAATCCCTCCGACCTGCCTTAGGTATAAATAATACCTTAGCCCGGGTCCATTGTTCCGGTATATATCCCCAGGCATAACTTGCCCGGTAGATCTTTACCAGATACGGCGTGAGTACGTCTATGCCTTTCTGTAATAGAATGGGCAACAGTCCGTCTTCACCACTGGACTTCAGGGGTTTAAAGGACTTGATAGCCCATTTCACAACTTTGGGTCGGATGAGATCAGCCGCTCTGTTACGGTCCTCATTTCGAGGCCTTTGGTGTAAAGGCGTTCCATCTGATCCGGCCGAAGAGCTCTGAGCCCCCGGAAAGTGAGTTTTTATCAGCAACTGAAGAGTTTCCTCTTCAGTGTTTGTAAAGGAGCCATCAGGTCTCTTAAGCAGCCCTAATTGACTAGGCTTGTCCTTCGCGAGCAGTCTATGGATTCTGGCCCCTTGAGGCATTTGTGTTAATTCCTCGCAGAGCTTTCTCCATGCAGCACGCTTGGACTTCCTTATCTCCTTATTGTATTCAGTCAAGGCCTTCTTGTAGTTCGGTATAGCACGATATGTAACTTTTTTGTTTGTAAACCGATTTGAATGAAACAAACACTAAATGTTACGGGAAGCTTGCTAGAATACATCAGTGAAAACCGCATTCAAATCGGTTATGCCGTTTCTGAGATTAGCATGCACAAACGCACAGAAAAGCAGACAAAATTTCTAAAAACAATTTATTTTTCTACCTCGGTACCTACAACGTTTTTTTTTTTAATATTTTATGTACAGACACGGTTCGTTTATGATTTTATAATATGTATAGATAGATGATTTAAGTGGCAGCTTTGGATTATTTATTGAGTATATATTCTTGGTTATAATTATCACCCAATGCATCTACTGAATATTAATTTTATTCAAAGTCATGTGTAACGTGAGCTGCAGCTATTATAATTGACAAATAGTTCATTGTTTAACAAGCTGCGGAGCTTACAAGCTCATCGAAACGATTCAATCAAGCCGATCACTGTGATTTAGAGTCGTAACTCAAGTGAACGTAGGAGGTCTGTTATAAAGCTTAGGGCAGGAGCATAACTATTGTACGTAGCAATGGTCACGCGACACGCTATAATATCTAATAGCTGGGGAGCTGAACGTCTAAAAACTGCAAATGTTTTATAAGGCCAGATTTTTTCAGTACATATTTATATTGCACTAAATTCTATAACTCCACAAATTCGCTGACAACTGCCTTGGAAGCGGTTGCAATTTTTTTAAAATACTTAGGTACAGTGTTTTTAAAAATCAATACACATAATAAAATCGTAAACTAGTCATGAAATATTAAAAAAAATATATACACGTTGTACTTATGTTACCGATGTCAAAAAATAGTTTTTAGAATTTTGGTCTATCTGTTTGTCTGTGCGTTTGTGCGCGCTAATCTCAGAAACTGCTTAACCGATTTAAATGCGGTTTTCACTGATGTATTGAATCAAGCTTCCCGTAACATTTAGTGTTTATTTCATTCTAATCAGTTTACAAACAAAAACGAAGTTTCGTGTTACGCTAGTATTTAAATATGTTTATGTTATAACCGTCTAATGAACTTGAAAATCGGTTTATATAAATTGGCGCGTCAATATAATATATATATAATATAATAGCGTTCTTTTAGATAAAAGGCAAATCATAGCATAGACAAGAGCATATTGCATTATTTCATTGAATTATTCTGGTATTACATTTTTTATGTTTGAACCAAGTTTTATTATATAGGTAGATGGAACATTCAACTCGTTGATTCGACGTATTAATTCTTAATCTCTTCTCCTCTGTCATTTGAGTCAAAGCAGTCTATTCCTCAATGTAAAATAAATAACTATTAAAATAGTTTTGCAATCAACACTATAGTCGTTACTTTTATATTGATATTAATGCAACTTAGTGGTTATGTTTCACCTGTTAAAAAAGTTAATAACGCATTTATGTAATAAATTTCTAATGTTGCTTTATATCTGGCAAAACACAATATATGTGTCTTCATAAAATAATGTCTTCGCTACTTATTTAATATTTTCCGTTGGGAACTATTTTGATTAATTAATTATTGTTCTTCATTTCTTTATGGATGAATCATTGAGGAAACACACAGTTCTAATACTGTGCTAATTTTCTGTGCTGTTCTAACAATATTCAGAAAAAAAACAGCAGATATTTTAAATTTTACACCATTAGTTAGGCCAATGGGAAGGTCTTTTAAAACAGTTGCATATTTTAGTCATTCGTCTCTCGGACTATAAATACCAGCTGTATAATTTATTTGCTTGCAATACAAGCTAGACCTCACATCGAACTCATTAGAAAAAGAAAAGCAAACTTTTTTTAAGAATACAATACAATTCCATTTCCATAAAATGTAAATTAAATTGGTCTTCACCTCGTAGAACGAAATTTTATCCTAATTGGTTAAAAGGTTTTTTATAAATAATTCTTTTATTTTCATTTATGTTATTGTCAAAATAAGTTAACTTATAACACGGATAAATTATATTTAGGAATTTTAATTTACTTAGGTATATATGTGGGATATTGATGGATGTTGAAAATGATATGGTTTCAAACTTAGACAAGATAAGTACATTTATGGCAAATACAACAGAATTAAGGTGGTAAGTGGCATTGTAATTTCATTGTAGATTAAGTTATATTTTAAAATTGATCTAGATGTCAGATATACAATAATAAAAATTTGAAATAAAAAACATAAAAATAATTTATCGGTTCACATGTCAAATTAGTTTCACTTTTTTTAAGAATGTTAAAAATTATTCGAATGCATACTTGTGTGAAAGATAAAATTGAAAAGAATAAATAATAGGCCGGAGAAAAAGTTTCTTCGCATTTTATAAGAAGACCTAAGACTTTTTTTTTTTCAAAGTTATTTACATTTAATAAAATTAGCATTTTATTTAATTATCCATTAAAATTTGTTACGATCGAAGCCCCGAAGTAAAATCGGGGTGTCTATGAGGAGTACATTTAATTACAGTTTATATGTGACATTTTTGTCATCTTGTAGGAAGTGACATGATCCCGTTGCTGTAGAAATTTTGGGACTTCTGATCAAAAAAACACGACAAGTAGTTTTAGCAGTCCTCTCTTGACGTTAACCTGACACTGCCTAAAGAATTCTGAAGAGACCGAAACAGATGGAAAGGTCAGGCAGACAGGCTGACGGTCCACTTGATGGTAGGTGGCTACCATCGCCTATAACACAATCAACGCCAAAGCTGCTGCAAGTGCGCTGCCGACTGCAGTAGGATTAAGAATAAGGGATTAGGAGTGGATAGGAAAATGGGCTCTGGCATCCCTTACTCACTCACCGAAACACATCAGCACACGTGCTGTTATTTCACGGTGGCCTTCTGTAAGGGGGTGGTTACTGCTGCCAGACTGGCTGCCCAAATGACTGCGAAAACGCAGTGTGGTGCCACTACTTTCCAAATCCAGACCAGAGCCAAATTTGAAAAGTTGATTTTTCAAAGTTGACCCTGCCGGGAATCGAACCCGGGAACCCTAGAACAGAGCGTTAAGGCAAGCACCCTAACCACTCATCCAACGGGCTCGTCTTCATTGTCATAATGTCTTCCACAATTGAGTCTATAATAATCTGATTTACACTATAAAAATGTGTTTAATTAAAATGCAAATAAAATATGCTCTGAATGTTGATGCAATAATAAATTACATTCATTTGTAACCCTTCTGCAATAAAACAACAATGCGAACAGGTTACCCCAACATTTGCGTACAACTTCAAAACACTCCCACTTAACTCTTTATTAGCATTATCAATTATTAACTCATACGTTTATGGTGGTACTAAATATTCTGTATTTGCATAAGAAATGCATAGAGAATGAGCGGCGTAGGAAATTTGGACTTTACCGCATATTTGTAAGGGATAGTTTCGCTTAAAACAGTTTTATTGATCGTTAACATCGAGTTTTCAATCGCCTACGCAATGTCCGAGCTCACAAGAACTTAATTAGTCGCTTTTCAACGCGTATCCCAACGTTATTTATTGTCGGACGCACAATTCCACTGATTATAAATAAGTACACAACCTCCAAAGAAGTTACAAAATAAGATGAACGTTCAACTCCTAATAGGAATAATTACAACAGTCGATGGGGAAATTAATCGTGTTCAGTCACAACAATAAATCAATATGATTGTGATTCTCGTTTGAAGTCAACAGCACTTTAAATTTATTTTATTAAAATATTTTGAGTAATAAACGTAGATAATAATATTTAGGTCACAAAGGCTTAGTACTTGATGCTGCCGACCATAGAGAATGAGGGCTTGGGAAGGGGTAGAAAATAGCATACATACTTTTATCTGTAAAATGTGGCAGGCAAACTAACGATTCACTTAAAAAAACATCTTTCAGCTAAGATACAAACAAAATCGTAGCTACAGAGCTTCAAATAGATTGAGATTTAAGGTAAATGCTCTGGCATCCTTTACACACGCAATAGAACACAACAAGACATATCACGGTGGTCTTCTTTAAATAAAAGTGGTTACGGCCGCGAGAGGTGAAGCCCAGTTTGTGAGAAAATTGGATTAGCTACATAATAAACTATTGAGTGTATATAGAAAGTTTATAAAAGTATCTGTAACAAATAGCCAAATAGCAGTAATTGGAGATAAAGAAATCAACATATATTTTTTTAAATACAATTAAAAATTTAAGAAAATTGTGTAAATAGTAACAAATCGACATTCTTAGAGAGTGAAATATGTTACAAAATAAAGCAATATTATTGCTTTAAAATTTGCGAAAACGGTACACAGGTTCGGATTCCAATCGGTCCTACACTTCTGTTGTTTTTGGAAGTCATTTGAGGATAATAAAATATATTATTTATTTACTCCAACAATAGAGGAAAATTTCGTGGACAACGTGCTAATCGTATAAATAAAGTTTATACGATTGTTTCTTGTTAATTGAATCTTCTTTAATTTTTAGGGTTCCGTACGTCCGAATAAAAAAACGGAAGCCTTATAGGATCACTCGTGTGTCCGTCTGTCCGTCCGTCACAGTCAATTCGCTCCGAATCTACTAGACCGATTAAGTTGAAATTTGGTACACATAATATCAATTTCTGTGACCCAAACGCAGAGGTCATTTTTGGGGGGAAGGTGGAAAATTTAAAAAAATATATTTTAAAACTGCATCGTGTGACATATCAAATGGAAGGTCTTGTTGTGAAGTCTTGATGTATTTTTTTTTGTAATTTTAAAATAAATAGTTTCCAAGTTATTCAAGAAAATAGACGATTATTGACCATTGCGCCCCCCCCCCCCCCCGAAACTACGGAACTACGGAACCTAATATTTTGAAAAAAAAATACAGAAATTAGTTTTCTACTAGTCCATGATATTAAAATAACATGGTAAATCACTCAATATTGTGCGTAGATTTCAAAAAACATGATAGGTAACATCGTACGAGTTAACGTTATAAGTTTTAATGTTTTTAAAGGTATGTTGCCATTCACTTATTAAAATAAATAATACTATTCCTAACTTTAAATTAAAAATCTTCACATCGCAATCTACTCAGCAGTGGAATTTAGGTAAAATGCAACAAATAAAGGCATGAACATACACATGCAAAAACTGTCACCAAGTGAAGACAGTTTAATGCCCCACATACGTTGACGGTCCCCGGTTTTGTGTAAGTTAATACGAGCCCACTAAATAACGTTCATTAGTAATAAAGATTGCGATCTGCCCGGAACAGGATCCCCGAGGATCTCATTTAGATAGATTGCAGAAACGTCTTATGCTTTCGAACTTAATATCCTACGGTATTTGCACCGTACCCGAAATACGGAGATGCTTATACATATTTTACTTTAACGGTCAATTTAAAGTGTGGCAAAATACGAACTGCTTTCAAGTAAAGAACTGCTAATGTATTTTTACATTTATTGCTCTGACATTTAGTGCAATGTGGCGTGACAGAGAGTAACCTTATTTAGGAAGTGTAGGAGAAAATTTATTTTGGATATTCCCACTTGATACAATTTTATATTAACACTAGCTGGTGCCGGCGACTTCGTCCGCGTTGAAAAATGAAAAATATAACACCTGAGAAAACATATGAGCCTGATATCTTTATCGCTGTGACGACGGTGGCGCTGATTATTTTATATTTTTAGGCGATCCCTCGAGAACTTAACATTTTTCCAGGATAAAAAGTATTCTATATGTTAATTCTGGTAATAAACTATCTGTGTGCCAAATTTCATCAAAATCGGTCAAGCCGTTTTGGCGTGATTGAGTAACAAACATTCAAACATGCAAATTTTCGCATTTATAATATTAGTAGAATGTCCTAGTGAATGAACAAGCTTTAATGTGCTCGTATAATTAATAAACCTAATATCTCCACTAATATTACAACAAGAAAAAAATTGATTTTTTATTTGTTTGAAATTGATAAACTAAAAAATACTCGACTGATTTTAAAAATTCTTTCACATATAGAAAGCTACATTACCAGCGTAACATGAGCTGTATTTTATTATTAAAAAAATGCAGGGTTTCAAAAATCTTAAATAAAAAGTCATTATTTGGTGTGAGTTGTGAAAACTATTGATGGTAAAACATGTGTAGAACGAATTGATGGACATTTTAATCACGTTAAATGGTGGTAAATTTGACTGGTAAACCCTGGTAAATTGAACTGGTAAATTTAAATGACGATCATAAGAGTTTCTTGGAGAAACCTAATTGATAAATAAATATTTTTATTTGATTGTTGATTTGTTATTCCTTATATCCTTCAACAATTCAATACTTTTATAATCAAGGTTGATTATGTACATGTAAATTCGTTAAGCTTTCGTTTAGAAGTTATAATACTAAGAAATACACGAAAAAAACAGCCCTACGCTAAGTCGATCTAACACATTTTATTTTTTGTGCAGTTTATATTATTAGCTTTCCTTTATAAAATTACTCATATATTAAGAAGAAGTCCACTTGAACGAAATCGCGGGCATCGGCTAGTATCTATGGTATTAATGCTATATTGCTTAGTGTGAAAAAACTCGCCAGTTTTCTCAAATTATACGAGTATAAGAACCGTTTTTACGTGGCGTGGATATATATTATTAAAAATTCTGTATTAAGTACCTAACTATCTTGTAAAGTTAAATTTTTATTATGAATTATAATTTTATGAAAATGGAAATTTTATTGTGAGGTTCAAGTTAAGGAAGGATCTAGGGCACGTAAAGTCGAGCGGTTTTGGAATTAATATTATTTGAATATTAATTAAGATTTTTTATTAATAACCCTTACAAATAACCTCAAATATTCAATTACATATACTCGTATAACAATTTAGATTGATGTTGTAATACAAAAAGGTTATAACATTAATTAAGACATAAAACCGACACGTATAAAATATGGTGCGTGTCGACGCCGTTAAGTGATATAAAGTTTTAACTCGATTAAGTAATTACAGATAATAATTTTTATCGTCTTGACTAAGTGGGCATAAAAATTCTACATTATTATAAGCAAAGAAACAAGGCAATCATATTTTAAATCTAAATATTCTTTCTAATATTAATTTGGGTATGCAATAGTTTTCAGTTAAAATGATAACCGTATTTTTTTTTTCAATTGACAAAATTAATACTACCTATTTAATTGAATCCTTATCATCATCAGCCCATGTCTCTCCAATTTTGGATATAGGCATCTCCCAAGGCTCGCCACCACGCAAGGTCCTTTCCCCTTCACTTTAAATTTTGAATATTTATTTTAAATATAATAAATCAGTATAAAATCAATATTAATGAAAAAAGATTAAATATATAGAATATATATAGAATACAGTTCAAAATAATATAAGCAAGAAATACATTTTCAGTCTCACATAAATTCCTTTGCAAATCAATATTTTAAATTGAAATAAAATCTCGCATGCAATTTGTAAAGATTTTAATTAGAAATAACAAAAAAAAAAATCAAAGAAGTGAAGCAATCAGACATGCTTGAAATCTAAATAATCTGATTTAATCTCTTCACACACGATTTTAGACAATCTAGGACATCTACTTATAGATATAGTCCTTCCCATAATTTTCCAATAGGACTAGAGTGAGTCGACTGCAGATTGTTGCTATTAGGCGCACGTAACGGTACTTTTCAAACAAGATTCCTCTTTTTGTTGGCGTACGTGCCTGAATGAGTTGTTTCTAAACAAAAAAGTGATGACGAGTCCATTATTGGAGTGGTAAGGTACTTGTCTTCGTACTCTGACTTAGGGGTCCTGGGTTCCATACCCAACAAGGCCAACATTGGAAATGAAGTTTTTATGTTGGCTCTGGACTGAATGTTTAAAAAGTGACAGCAATAATCACCAAGTACAGGAATGAATAGCAGAGTCAATTTCCCTATTCCTCCCTTATCCATTATCCCTAATCCTACTAAGGTCGTAAGCACATGTGCAGCACCTGTGGCAGGCTACGGAAGCCGCCTACAATCAAGTGGACTGTCAACCTGTCGGACGACCGTTACATAAAAAAATATTTCTTAATAATTGAGAATGTATGTATCTATTAAGAAATAGTACCTAATAATAAATTCTTTATTAGCAATTACAATATCAATTTTGATCGCAATTCTAAGTGTGGCCAATATTATCTACACCCATAAAAAATCACTATTATTACATTTTTTTTTAATTTTTCAAATATTATTTGAAATCCGTTAGGAAGAGCCAACTTCTAGAAGGAGGTCAACCGTCGAATCCAGCTAGGATGGGCAGAGTTCGGGAAGTTCCGAAATATCCTCTCGTCCAAGATTCCTCAGTGTCTTAAAACAATAGTTTTCGACCAATTTGTGTTGCCAGTGATGACATTAACGCTGAAACGTGGTCTCTAACTATGGGCCTCGTAAGAAAGCTCAACGAGCTATGGAGAGGGCTATGCTCGGGGTTACACTGCGAGATCTAATCAGGAATGAGGAAATTTGTAGACGAACGAAAGTAATCTACATAACCCGGCGGATTAGTAAGTTGAAATGGCAGTAGGCAGGACACATAGTACGGAGGGCCGACGGCCGCTGGGGCCGGAAGGTTCTCGGAAGGCTCTTATCAGACGACCTGATAAGGGCGGCCCTTATAGAGTCGACGGTGGATCCAGGCTGCTTCTGATCGGTCCTTTTGGAGAATTGGGGGACAGGCCTTTGTCCAGCAGTGGACGTCCTACGGCTGAGATGATAATGATGATGAGTTGAAGTCTGAGCAAGGTTCTTATGTGGAGTAAAATTGGAAAAACTGCATACGTGCGAAGCCAGGGGCGTTTCGCTTGTATTTTATACAAATAAAGAATCAAAATAAAAAATAGCTTATTTAGGCACACAAAATAATGCCTGTATTTTTATATAATATTACATGTATAATTTTTTTTCACAAGTATCTATAGATTTTTAATTTTCATTTTAAGTAATTTATTCAATTTGATAAATAACATCAGCTCAATAAGACTCCAAATTTATTACCATTGTTACACAATTAAAATGTTAAATATCACTTAAATGAAACAACCACAGGTGGTATAAAATTTTAATAGATAGCAATCGATTTTCCCTAAAATGCTTCGCTTCGTCGCTTTTAATGATTGAGGGAGGGTAAGAGTACAAATCATAATTATTTTGGTTGACGACTGTCATTACGAAGGCAGATGTTTGATTCTCTAAAGAATTACTTCTCCCTTGTGTAATACCATTACAAAAGACATTATAATTATTGCTTTAAGTATTGTTACGACTTTTTAAAGTAAGAATTGTAATTTGAGATTGTTTTCTTTTGATAGCTTGTGCTCCATAACACTAAAAACGTCTCAATCAGGTAAGCAAACGCTCTCGAGATATCAACAAAACGACGTATCATACAAAATGTATGAGAAAATGAATTTTCTCCATATATTTTTTTGTGAATATTTTTCCGATGTTTTAATAGGTTATTCTGCTATTCGGAGCGGAGACGAATTCAACAAATATTGATCATAAAAATCGGTCCTGTTGTTCTTGAGTTATAAAATGTCACTAACAAGACTTTCTTTTATATAGATAATAGTAAACGGAGAAAAAAGTGTAAAATTTATAAAACTTGCTAATAGTATTAGCTGAAACAGCAGTCAGATTAAACAGGACAACATTATACGTGTAACATAACAAAGGATATACAAGGTCCCTAATTATGTTAGGGGTTCCACCCACCTTCTATTTAATGATTGGTTGAGATTAAAGAATTGGTTAAATAAATCAATATGTCGTAATATACACAATGTTTAATAATATTAAAAAAATGTTAGGATCGTTACTATGTGCAAATATATATTATGTCGACCGGCGAAGCTTGCTCCTTTCCGATCCGAATCTAATTCCACATTCCACGATCGGGAGGAGTTTTATACGAAATGTTCATGAGTCATGATAATAATCGTAGGTTTTCGTGTCACGCGAACGAATTACAATTTTTCCCCCCCTCCCGTAAATTTCTATAATTGCGTAATGAAGATAAAAGAGAGTTAGGAGAACGATCGCTTTCCACGACACAGTCGGTTTGAACGCCACAAAATGTTCCCTCCGGGTGCAATACCGTGTATAAAATTACACACTTGAACTCTTTATTACTTCAATAATTAATTAAGGCTTCGCCGGCCGCCGTTCAACGGGTTTTTGTGGTTATAAATCGTCTCCTTTGTATCGTGTGTTGCAATTAAAATAATAAATTGTAAGTCAAAATGGACTTCTGCCAATTATAGAAAGTAGGTTCATTAAAGTCCGCTCGCGCCACCCAGCTCGAAGAAGCGGGTGAACCGTTTTCGGGAATTTCTTTTAAGAGTTTAAAAATTATATTTTTTTACAAGAAGTTTTTTTTTCATCATTTATTACTGTCGTAATACATATTATTAATGCAGTATTTCAAAGGTCACGAAAGCCTCGCCAAAATACAATAGGTACATACAAAAATGGAGACAATTTTGTTTTTCTATTTATCAATAAAATTGTTTCTATTTACAATATTTCTATGTTATTATAACATATTTAATATGTATACTAGCCGAACCCGCAACTTCGTACGCGTGATATTCGGTATAGCGCGTAACTTTTTTGTTTGTAAAACGAAATGTTTTGGGAAGTGGAAACCGCATTCAAATCGGTTAAGCCGTTACTGATATTAAGGTGCACAAACACACAAACAGACAAAAATTCTAAAAACTTTTTTTTACCTCGATTACAACGTGTACGAATTGTTTTTTTTTTTTTAAATTATAAGGTTCGATTATGATTTTATTATATGTAGGTATAGATTTAATATATTATTTCTTAATGTGTTATTTGCTCTTCGAAGTATAAAAACGTATCTATTTTTGATGGATTCATAAACGCCTTTGAAATTGTAAACCGGCTGTCTCCTGTTAAACTAGATTTTCCTAGATAGTATTGGATAGCCCGTCTAGTCCCGGTAGTAAAGACCCCTTACAGAAACCAAATTGCAAGTGTGATGTTGTGATTCTATGAATGAGTGAGTGCCTTCGCCTATCCTCCCTCATCTCATCCCTTATCTATAAATAAACCCATCAAGTTCGATAAAAGATTAAGAAAGATTTCCTAAGAGCGCGTTTATATGACACTAATTATTATGTCAGCCAGCGTGGCGATGATCTGTTGTTATGGAAAAATAAGCTTTGTTGCAACTAAGTAAAGTTGAATTATAAAGGATCGGAATATTTGAACGGGAGAGCATGTCGACCGATCGCGTTGATAATGGACACAAGTATGGCGGCCTCGAGAAATTTTTCGCATCCGTCTAACTGCAGCCAGTCTTAAAAAGTTTGTATCAGATTCCTGTAATGCCAAATAAACGGTAATTAATTCAGAAATTTTTAAATTCTATAAAATAAAAATCAGTGTTAATAATTATCATCAGCACTATGTATTATTTGATTTGCAAAACGAAAAAGCAGGAAGAACTAGGAAACGTCTTTTTTTAATTTTATTTAGTTAATTATTTTTCTAATCCTAGATTTTGATGTAAGTATGTACAATTGTACATAGGTCATTAAATAAAAGCAGATTTGCAGTAACAATACCTATATTGGTGTCGGTGAGGAGTAATATGTTTTATCAACTACATTAGGCAATTTTGGATTGACAGGACATTACTTATCTTTGGAGATTGCAAATCTTTTAAAGATATATGGCAGCTTGGCTATCAACTAAATGGTATATGTATCACAACTAAATGGTATATGGTCTACAATCACCTAATAACACAAACAAATCCACATAGGGACTGCAAGTGAACTGGCGACCTTGATAGAAGAAAGAATAAGACATAAGGGGATAACACGCAACTTTTTTGTTTGTAAACCAATTGGAATGAAACAAACACTAAATGTTACGGGAAGTTTGCTACAATACATTACAATCAGTGAAAATCCATATTCAAATCGGTTAAGCCGTTTCTGAGATTAGGGTGCACAAGTGCACATAAACACAGAGACATACAGACAAATAGACAAAAATGCTAGACAACGTGAACAAATTGTTTTTTTTTTTTAATATTTAATGTACAGACAGGGATCGTTTACGATTTATTTTTATTATTTACTCATTGAAACTCAACAAAGCACAAGCTGTTATTTCATTGTGGTCTTTTGTATGAGTGGTTACTGCCGCCAGACGGGATGCCCAGTTTCTGACTACACATTTCCCATTGGACTCCAGTGAACTTTGTACATTTTTACTTTTTTATTTTTTTAAACTTTGAACACATCAACCATACAAACCTCATTTTTAACCACAAATTCGAAGTTGATAAATGATAATTATTTTAACCAAGTCTAGACTTCTACAAGACCGCTGAACAAATTAAGTTTATTGATAATATAAAAAACCTTCGAAATAAATCGAATTTTAACTTAGAACTTCGAAGTTAAAATGTATTGTGTTTTGAACATGTTGTTGTTGTAATGCAAACGAATCAAAACAACACATGACTTACGTGACTAGCTTAATAAAGTTCGGAATGACAGAGTGGTAAACAGTTCTTGAGATTTTGTTTTTAGGAATATTCAAGAAGCTTGTAGTGGAGTCAAATCAACATATTTTACACATATTTTAGAATAAAATTACCTAAATCTTGCAAGAAACACAAAAATTGGACGAGCCCATTGGGGTTAACAGATCTAGGATTCCCAGCTTCGATTCCCGACAGGGTCGACTTTGAAAAATGTGAACTTTTTAAATTTGACTGTGGTCTGGATCTGCAAAGTAGTGCCAGCGCACATTGCGTTTCGCAGTCATTTGGGCCTCCCATCCGGCGGCAAAAAATGTAACCTCTACAAGTACAAACCAAAAGTATAGGCTGGAAATAGGATAAAAGGTAATTAACAAGATTGGGATATAGTCGTAGCACACTGCATTTTGCAGTCATTTGGCAGCCCGTCTGGCGGCAGTAACCACCTCCTTACAGAAGACCACTGTGAAATAATAGCACATGTGCTATTGTGTTTCGGTGAGTGAGTAAAGGATGCCAGAGCCCAATTAATCCTACTGTACTCGGCACTTGCAAAACTTATGGCGTTGCTTTTTTGTTTAATGGGCAACAGCTGCCACTTACCATCAAGTGGTCATTTTTTTTTTGCGTATTAGAACAATACGCAAAAAAAAATTTATTAATACAATTTTTTAAACTGACATTAACTTATTAATGGGTACAGGATTCATATGCGCGCAATAAGCCGTATCCGAGAGAATTTTCAATAAAAGTCAAATTCTTCTTGTGTTCTAACTTTTTTTGTGGAGTTTCTATTACTTTAACGAAAATTCTAATTAATATAATTGGTTCTTCACATGTTTAAGTATAATATATATTTTTTCAAAGCAATTGTCTTGTCTATTTCTTTTAAATGGATATTTTTAATATTTAGCGTTTGTCTCCACCTTAACGCACTACAATATTAGAATGACGCGAGGAGAGCCGCCGGCATTAACTAGTTAATCGAATAGTAAATGAACGTGGATGGGAGATTTGAAGTAAAGTACTCGATGGATTAATGATTCGTTCAGACACAATTTGGTGCGTCGGCGACCGTATGGACGTGGATGAATAGGAAATTATTGATTTGCGCCTAATATCCGGTCGATTGGAGCCATCGGTGGCTGCGAGAGGCGGGGACGCGGTCGGGATCACTATACTCGACTACAGTTATTAACTTAATGGAGAAACTTGGTGCACATTTTCAGCAAAGCACGATTGCCAATCAACGTAATCAATTTATAATAATTAAGAGGAACGTGTCAGAGCCAAAGTGCACTCGGCTTCGTATTATAGAGTAATATGTTATTGATAAAGCAAAAGAATTCTTTTTTTTTTAATATTTAACTGAAGTTCCCTTACTTTCACAGCGGTGTTTCGTTAGGGAAGTTAATACCTATTAATAGGTTGGGGGAAAAAGTTTCATTTTATATGAAAACTTAAGATTTTTTTTTTTAAGTTTATTTACATTTAATTGCAGTATATATAATTTAATTGCGGTTCGATGAATTTTTGCCATCTTGTAGATAGTGACATGATCCCGTTGCTGTAAAAATTTTGGTACTTCTGATCAAATTTGACGCTTTCTCTCAACTTCTTGCTTTAATCTCATCAGTTGTTGGCAGTAGAGATCCGAATCGATGGTTCTGACCCAGATTACTCCCCTCGTATTAACAATATTACAAAATCCGTTCTAACTCTTTATAATGTTAGTATTTACCTTACACTATAGCGACACAGTTAAACCGTTTCTGAGATTAGCGTGCACAAACGTACAGGCAAACAGACAAAAATTCTAAAATTATTATTTTTTTATCTCGGTTATAAGTACAACGTGTAAAAACGTTTTTGTTTTTTTTTTGAAAAAATATTTAATGTACATGTACAGACACGGCTCGTTTACGAGATAGATTAGCGACCCACTCCCAGCTTCGCAAGGATGCATTTATTTTTGTGCAAGTTGTATACACAAACCTTCCTCGCTTATCACTTTTTCTATTAGTGAAAACCTTTGAGTGGAATATTAGGATTACACAATAATAAATAGTACATTGTATTGAAAATTGCCTTTGATAACTTCGTTTTGATGCACAGTGTCGATTATCTACATTATTTATGACTTACAAAGAGAATATCCAAAAATGCATTGCTTCGGTTGTTATTGAATTAAATCTTAAAAGTATGTATTCATAATGTGACGATAAGGAATGAATACAAGTATGTTTGCATTGATAAAACGATACGATGGTCGCGGCTTATCTTGTTGTTATTTGCTGATTAAAGACTAGTCTGTCGTGTTTTAAAGGTTTAGCTTATATTTTGATGGAGATATGTATTGAAAATAAATAAAATTATATTGTAACGAACACCAGAACAGTAGATCCAATCTTTTAATGACAATGGAGCCCGTCTTATGTCATTTAAGTATGATATTCACCAATAATTCTGATGATTAATTTTTATGGAGATTTTACTTATTTTTTTCCTATAGGGTTTTTAATGCCAAAAAATAGTAAGTAATTTAATATCACCAAAAAAATTGGTGATTAAAAAAAAATATCACAAAACTAGAATATTATAAAAATTATATTATATTATACATTTGTTCTTTTTTAAATAAATTAATATTTCATTCCAATAAAATCACATACATAATCCATGTTACGATGAGCTAAGGATATTATGAAATTAACACTGTGAATGTGATTCATCTATAGGTCTGAAACTCGGTATGTCCAAACCAGCAAGGCCAACATTGAGCGGTTCATATTCATAGGGGACAAGGTTTGTCAAAAATTAGCTACCTTATTATAGTTATTTGAGTGGAAATATAACCAGTACAAATGTATGTTTTCATTTGTCTTTTGATATTTATTATATGTAACTAACTAACGTAACAGCTGAAACAGTTCTATGAAATAGGTATCAAGTAATCGTTTAATCGCACAGCAAAAGTGTAAAAGCGTTTGTTAACTCCTAAAATGTACCAACTTTATATTTTATTTATAAAGCTGTCTACTCAAAACATAATTTATAAAACCTATTCAAAATTCATTCCTACAAACCCTAAACTAGTATTATTAAATTATATTCTTCATGCTTTTGTAAAATAAATAATTATAAAACATAAAACAAAAATATTATAAATTGAATTTGAAATTATTAAATGAATGCAATTTTATTATTTAAACCTACTAAATTCACCTATGCCTAAAATTAATGTTAATTAAGTATTTTTATTGTGTCACTTAATTAAGTTTAATGGACTTAATCAAAGTTCTCCACTTAAGTAAGCTAAAGAACTTGTTGCGCAATGTCTTATGAATGATTTCAATGAGAACTAAAAACGTTACTTGAGACAAATTATCTTCTATTTATTTGAGAAGCCAGCTGAGAAAATGTTTGGTACCTGCATCATAGTGCACTTTTACTTAGATTTTCTAAAGCTCATTATCAGTATAGTTAAAAATTACTTATATCCAAACTAAATTAACACTTTATTGAACTCTTGGTCTATTCAATGTCTTATTTAGTCTTTATAAACGCCTTTATTTTTGTCAAAACTATTGTTCTTTAAAAAAGTATTACTTAAAGAGAGTTAAAATAAAGTGTGTCGAAGGAGAAAATAAAATAAAAAGTTGTATTATCTTTTATCAGCGCATCGCCGCGCCGCCGCCTCGAGCGAGTTCAAAGGGAGGGCCTGAATAGAATGTCCGTAGGCCCCACGCTAGCAGCTATCAACTCTCTAAATAGCTATTAACCAACTCTGGGTGACGATAACGCTGAAATGCTACATTGTGAGGAGGAGTTTGTTTGCGTTGAACGCCCTGACTGATTACCTCTTCCTCTTGGCGAAGCGTCATCGGAGCTGCGACGTCCCGGTCATTCACTGAGTTAGCACTGCTATCACTCACTGCACTGTCTTCAATCACGTTCCAAGGCACGTCACCGTCGAAGACTGCCACGTTATACGCGTTAGAACCCGAATGAAACCTCCAAGGAAGGTCGGTTCCACTGTCCCGTGTCCTCCGTCTCTTGTGCCTAACTTTATGTCTTGTGAACCTTCCACTATCGGCTCCGTACTCATCAAGCATTGCATTGTACAGCGTGTCCAAGTTCACTTTAAACTTGTGTTTTGCCGGTGCAGTGACTGGTGATTCAGTGATCGGGTCTTTGCTGAGACCTTCCGCGTCCCAAAGTTGTATTCTGAGTATGTTATCGTGAGAGGATATATGAGCGCGCGTGGGCGCGAGCGTAATTGCCGCGAGTGCTAGAGCTAACGCGCTCGCGAACACAACCATCTCTGACGACGGACGCGAGCCTACTGAAGTACGAACTACGTACGACTCGACATGAATTACGTACTAGCTACGGTTTACTGATACGCGAGTTACACCGACTTTCCCGCGTTTTTCCGATAACACTACTCTGTGACACACGCATTCGACATCAACGCACGCCGCACCTAATGACTAATCAATTCAATGATATAGGTAAGTCACATTTTCGGTTTAGCCGCCCTAATTTCGATTGGATTAACGTAATTTAATTCACATTCGGAACAAATAACAGAATTTTTTGATTATAATGTTTGATGATAACAATGACATTAAAATACCAATGCACCATGAATTAACAAATATATAGCTAGATACAGTTTTTTTTTTTTACAAAATTGCTGTTCATGCACGATTATTAATTTATTATTAGATTGTAATTGGAGACATTACTTACTTACAAATATAATTTACACTTATTTAAATTCATAATTTACAATGTACGCTTTTTGTTTATGAATACAAATTGTGACGAAAACTAGTTCTATTCATTTTATACAATAAAGTCGCTATCCGCCTTTGTTTATTTCTCTAACGGATTTTGATACAGTTTTCACTAATAGAGAGATAAACGAGGAAAAAAAATTGCATCCATGCGAACACGGGGGTGGATCGCTATTTTGATAGTACATAATTATATTTAAAACGCCTAAGTTTAGAATATGCTTCAATACGGCATATTCCAAACTTTATGTTCAGTTTAATGTTCCAAACTTTAATTGGAATGTGCTCATCCAATGTATGAGGCGCAGGACTTAGCAGAAAAACGTTATTTTCGTCGCCTAATTTGACTTCTTAGAGTAAAATTAAAACTTCCATAAAGAGCACATTTTCCTTCTGTAGTGTAGTCGGCGGCGCACTTACAGCACCTGTAGCGTTGCTTATGTTACGGTAGCCACCTACCATCAAGTGGACCGTCAGCCTGTCTGCCGATCTTAACATCATAAAAAAAATACAGTGCATAATAAACATATTTAAAAAAGGTTTCGAACAGGTTTATACAAATAATTCAATTTTTTGAGCAAAAAAAAAATGCTGCCCAAAAAAAACTATCGTGTCACTACCTAATTCTTCCTACTTCCTACCTACTTGTCATTACCTAATTCTTAAGTTCTATGCTAAACTTTTTATCGGCTACTTTTATTACTTATTTTACACAATATTTAAGAGAAACCTTTCAATTTTTTTGTCCGGTTATCTCCGAGAAACTATAAAAATTTGTTGTGCAATACTTATTGCACTTTAAAGCATAGATAATTAGGTTACGCTCATTTTGGTAAAAATTGTGTACGGTCTGATGTTAGAGTATAATAAATACTCATTAGGTAATTTCATAAAATACTAGCTGACCTGACATAAGTAGGTACATACGTCGTTCTGTCAAAAACTATGAGACTGTGGAACTGATGTGTAACTTGGACATAAAAAAAAAACGGGAAATATACTCCGGAACTTTCCTCGGACTTCAACGGATATTTTAAAAAAAGAAAAAAAACATTGGCGAATTGATCCAGCCGTTTTGCACTTAGCAACACATTTAGGCACTCATTTTTTATGCATACTTAAATGATAATATCTAGTCGAAACGTCTTAATTAAATCACCAATCGTATTCGTAACTGATATTGGAAATTTGTATCATTAATTATTATTCTTATTATTCAAAACGTTTTAGAATTAACCAATAAACAAAACAATAATCTTATTAATACAATAGGACTTTCCTCTATTTTGTGTGTGTTTGAAAAGTATGCAATCAAATGAAATATTTTATTTAGTTTTCGAACGATTAAGTCATAAATTAAGAAAAGCATTTATTTAACTAGCATGTGCCTGGCACACTTCATTTCGGGCTGCAGTAATTACCCCCTTGATTTAGAGATGCCAGAGCATATTGAGATATTTTTTTAAAATGAATTGAAGCCAGAACCAGATTTTATTTCTCATTAGATCGAGCTTTCCAACATAAAGTGCTCCCTACCACATAAGAAATGATGATCTTCAAAGGGACCTGCCAATAAAATTCGAAAATAAAATAGGAATTTGCCGAAGTGTCAGTGGCAGCCGAAGTGATTGGGACCACAGTAACAGTGAACCTTCCGTGAACAATTGAGTTTACCGAAGGTTTTAGAAACTGCCCTGTAAAAAGAAAACCATGACGAAGAAATCTTAGCACAAGCATCGCAAGCACAACGTATTTGACATCTATCGGTTGTCGCACTTTTTTTTTTCTCTAATGTTCTATCTTAGTTACTTTAATATAAGTTGTATATTTTTATAATACACGATTTGTGTAAAGAAATGAAGATTGCTTCATTCTAAAATAAAATTTTATTACTATTTAAAAACAGGTTATTCAAATAAAACAAGTGTTAATTAACTAAAATACTATTTATTTTGCTAACAACTATTGTGACAATTGCGAACTCATAAATTTGTACTAACGTATAAACTATTTCATACAACCCAATAAAATATTGTCTTAAAATTATTGAATAATTCAAAAAGTTTCCAAGACGTAATACGTAACCAGAAAATTGTTGATACGAGTAAAAACAAAAAAATGGCCATCTTTTCAGTTCAATGTCAGAATCGCCAATATAAAATATATAAATGTGGATATCGTTGTTTTTAAAATTAATTTTCATAGATTAGATTTTACTAAATATCCTAGCCAAATGCTTGTTATAATGGGGTAAAAAACTGACTTTTGCTCACTTCAGATGGCAGCACTGTTGTGTGTTCCCTAAATTTGACAAGTAACTGTCATTTTCCATAGTAATTTTGTAAACAAACAAAAATAACTGAATTTATTTAATTAACATGACGCTTATGTTCAGCTTTGGATTGCAAAAAGACGGGAATCCATTTATTCCCTAAAGATTTCAAAAGAAGAAAACAATAGATAAAAGCTTTACGAAGAAAAAATTGGGAGAAGACTAAATATTCGAAGTTATGTGCAGTAGATGCTTTTCTTTTCCTCAACTGTTCTTTTAACTGCTTAACACTCTATCTCAAATACATTTTTGTAGAAATAAAGGCAAATTTGCTGGTAAATACAGGGAACCAAAAACGCAATATGGGGGCGAATTAGGATCACTCAACAGTGGCGCCACCTACAATTAGCTTTCAGTTTTTAACCCCATTGTGTTGTGTTAAATTCGGCTATCGATAAGATTTTAAGGTAGGTCAATTTTGAGATTAAAATGAAGGAAAATTTTGAACTCTAGATTATATCCACCAAAATTACTCAAGCGCCCGTAAATGAGTTTATTTTCAATGTAAATTTTCTTCAAGCGGTAGGAAATGTACTGTTTCATTAAATCTGAAATAACCTTACTAGTCCTACTAATTTATAAATGCGAAAGATGGGTATTTGTTACTCTTTCACGCACACAGATGGATTATTACCTAAATTAACATATAATATACTTTTTATCCTGGAAAAATGTTTAGATTTCCGAGGGAGCGTCTAGAAATATAAAAAAAAATTGGACGCCACAGTCGTCGCAGCGATATAGATGTCGGGCATTATAATACTCACATATTTTTTTTAGGTATTTTAAATTTTTCAACGCGGACAAACTCACGGGCATCAACTGGCAACTCTATAAAAGGTCTGACGCATTTTCAATACATTTTAAGACAATAATTTAAAATTACCACGATACCCAGACCTGCTTTGTACATATTGTAATCAAATAGCTCGAATACAATCATATTGAAATGTTTAAATTTTTTCAATTAATTAGCGCTTAGTGGAAGAAAGTATAAAATACATCCATGTCGGATAATTACCCGAATTGGTCCTTCGAGCCAGATCGGTAATCATAACTATTCGATTACGATCATTTTAGCAATCGCTTTCACTTGAAATTGCATATATTTTAAATAAAACGACGTTCCATAAATTGCATTGAAAACTTACAATAAACATTGTTAAACTATTAGATAAAGTGCAAAATTGCCTGGCAAAGGTTACACAACAGACTATATTGGCAAGTTTTGAGGTATTACATTAAAACCATGGCAACAGATTATGTAGACACAAAATATGCTAGTACATGTTCATTCAAAAGAGATCTTTTGGAATGCATATCTTTTTCTTTATATGCATGTATGTATAAAAAACGCAGGCATTGCAAATATTCCATACAAATGTTTGCAATGCCTACAAACATGGGTATATACAATAATATGTTAAATTAATAAGTTTATGCATTAACTAAAGAATATTCTTCAGTCCCGTTCAGTAAGTAGCAAATAAATGGAACATGTTAAAAAATATTTTTTTTTAAATTTTTATACATTACTTATAAAAAAAAATTGTGATATAACATCGGTGGTTTTGTTAGCGCAAAAATAACTTACAGCAAATTTCGTCTATTAAAGCCTAGAGTATAGAGTAGCAACAGTTTAGGTGTATAACAACAATAAAAAAATAGCCAATTATTACAAAACCTATGTAACAAATGAAAAATTATTGTCCATTACCAAATGAGCCGTCTTGAGCCCAATTAATACTTTAGTCTGTGCTATAAAGATGTGTACTATGCGATTAGAGTAAGTATAGGACCGGAAGGGCGCGACATTGCTTAAATTAATTAATTTTCTCATTAAAGTAAGGTCAGCAATATATATATTATATAAATAATTTAATTTGTTATTTTTTTTAACAAGATGACAATGAACCCTTTAATTTTATCCTGTCTGTTCATCTATTCTTTTAACGCTTTTGTTAGCTCTTATCGGTGAATTAATTTTTAATTTTTGTCGTCATTTTGTATTTGATTAAATATTTCATTATTATAAGTGATACCAGAAGCATCAGTAATTCAACATTGAGTTTGACGAATCCGAGCCAGTTGAAGAAATTAATGGTTGGCAGTTAAAATCAAAAACTTTTTTTTACATTAGTTATAAAAATAAATATAATAAAAAAAAATATATTTTAAAATCCCAAGCTTAAAAATCTTCCTTGTATATAAAACTTGTACAGAAACTTTTTATATTTCTTATGTCACCAAACATGATGGCTGTGACTTCACAGTATAGCCACAGTCTGACCATACACGTCATACAGTCAGGCAACGAATGTACTTGCGTGGAGCAACGTTCGGCGAACTCGCTTCAGTTTGCAGGCTCGAACATTGAGCGTTGCTCGACTGTATGACGTATGTATGGTTAGACTTTGGTATAGCACGTGCCCGATCCTATTCTTATTTTGATCGCATAGTATTAAAGTTCATTTAGCTTCAGTGCTCATTATGACACGGAATGATGAGAGCGGGCGAGCAAATCTTAACCGTAGGTTTATCTTCTTTGAGCCTACTACGAAACTCATACACGTGTCATAACGACAGTTTGTATGACAAGCGATAGACTTCGCAAACAACATGCATACATAATTTGAACTTTTAGACACACCATTTGACACAAATTATAAGTACATATTTAAAACACATATCCCTAGAGTAAAATTTTCTCTAAATTATATTTAAGTCAATTAGGCTAAACGCTAGTTTCCACATAACTTTAAATTCTTTGTTCAAGCTAGTCTCGTAAATAATGCACTATTTAGATAAAATTTTAGTGTTTTAATACAAAGTACATAAACCGCTTTCAGACTACTTCCAGTACTAAAAAAATTGCCAACATTTTTTTCTTTATGTACACCTACTGAAAAGCAACAAATAATTTATACATATACATATGTCGTTATATCGATTTTTAATTACGAAACCGTCAAAATTAACGCATAATTCCCGAGGATAAACCCAACGATGTTTGTATGAAAATTTCTTATACAGCTAGCTAGGTTATACACATTTATATTTTACTTTGATTAATCTTTTTTGATATTGTGATTTTTTTAATATACCTATCAACCCTTACATCTTCGAACCTCCCTAACTCTGTTAAATTTAATTTTAGCAAAAAAGTTACATGAACATTTTTATGCAAAACAAAATTCTCTACAATATTTGCTGAAACTCTTTTTCTAACTCTTAACAATTTTTTTATAATTAGTAAAAACATACTTTTTTCATGCCTACAAGGTGAAATCGAAAATTTCTTTCACCCATCGAAATTTCATGTCTTCTAGAAACTTATATCAAAAGTGCCTCTGTGGGGCTCAAATTTTGATTTGTTAGTAAGTTTTCCTGGACTATAAGAGACATTTCAAAATGTGACAAGTTGTGTAAAATCAATGTAAAATCAAACATTAAATCTTACATATTTGGAAAGACTCATAACATGCTTAGTGATTTATAATTTTCCATTATCTACCACTTCTGGGGAGTCAATGTATCAAATTATAACTTTGTGAAAAGGCTGTATAAATTTGGTTAAAATTTCATTTGATTACAAATAAGATGAAAATTATAATTCTTAAGTACAAATAAGTAACAACAGAAAAAGTACATTGAGACCCATCACATCTTTAAACATCACATAACATCAAAACTTATCTCTTTAAACTGTACAAAAAAATTAAGTCAACAATAACTTCTGTTCAGAGTTCAAAAACTAATTTTATACCACCCTTATTTTCACCTGAACTATGTAATTGATAGACACATAAATTAATTCCAAGTGCCTATGGGAAGCGTTGTCACTGTTCCAACACCGTACAATTAGAAACGGGCTGTTAGTAACGAACTATTGTACATTAATGACAAAAAACAACTAAACCTTTATAAAAAAAATAATAAAAAATATGAACAACAAGATTAACATTTAAATAGTTTTATTTTATTTTAACATGTTATTTCGTTTTTTTTACAGTCGCCGACGATTTGTGCGGCGACAAATCAACAAAAATAAAAATATTATCATGTTTGTTATGTATATAATAAAGTAACAGGTACAATGATTATGCACTTAATCTAATCTAAGTGTATATAAAATTATTAAGTATTATTTTTTAATAGAAGGTGTAACTTTTTTGTGACTTAAGTAATACTATTCAAAAATTCACTCGTAAAATTAAACTTAAACGTATTAGTCATCTAACAGGTTGAGGTTGATATCGATCATCTGTCACTAACCAACCTTAGCGAGGAGTAGATACCTACACTTATCGCTGAACGAATTTGGTCACACTTGTAAAGTTCCGCTTTTACCAGCCGCGTATGGCCGTCATAGGATGGCTATCTTCGCTAAAACGCTGCTATCGACCGCGTACGGCGCTGACTGAGAAGCGATTAATCTACTGTGAAAACGGTAATTACGGTAAATTACTCACGTACATCGCGAAATCGGCGGTAAAGCGCTAAATTTGGCGGACAACAGCGCTGTACAATGTCCCGCGCCTCAGACCGACAAAAACTATAGACGGAACAATACACACTCTTAAGTGAGGCAGGTAATAGGAAGACGATTCTGCAATAGGGTGACGGCCGCTCTATAGTTTAACGCGAATAGTTGATATACCCGACTATATTTTTTGTTTAATAAGTATTATAATAATTAATTGGGGGTAAAAGTTGTTAGTGGATAACATTTTTAACTGCATACACAAACGCATGACCACTATACGACAAGTAGGGTTATGCACCGGCTTCATTTTTCAAAACGTTTTTGTTTAAAAAAAGTGTAAAACACACTTGCATTTCCATACAAAACTTGTGTTGTCTATGGACCAAAGCTGAATTGAGCTGAATAAGTGTAATTACTACCTAAATGTTTTTTTAATATATGTTAAAAAAAAATTGTTGATAGTGTCATAGAAAGTTATAGTTGTTGTCATAGAAAGTTTTATGCAAATACCTATGCAATAAGAATTAAACGAAACATATTGCAATTATCTTAAGACATATTTGCAATTAATTTAATGTCACTTTGGTTTCATGGTATATTAGTCAATGGATACATGAATATTATGGCCCGCTACTCTTAACATTGCTATCTATATAGTGGGCCTTTACAAATAATGTAAAATTGATAGCAATTGATGGGATTATATATTGTACTTATTATTATCACTTATAAACACAATTACATAAATGAATACATTTATTTTAATTATTATTTTATAATTTAATATAATTTTGAATAATTCAAAACAAATTTTAAAGGCGACGCTTTTAAAAAGCTTCTTATAGATAACGTCCTTCGCCTTCATATTTAAGAAAAAAAATTGCACCATAAATATGTTAATATTATAAAATTAGGAACAACCTCAATTGTGGCATTTTAGATAATAAAGAAATTAAGTGTATTTGTATCGATCCAACAAAACATATTCAGAGTATTTCTTATTGTTGATCCTCCCGAATCAATAAAATAAATGTCCCAATTTATTATAACAGGCAATTATGCTCAATCCAAATCTATTCAATCAATAAATAACTGTTTCACTGTTTAACAGAAGTTTAGTTTTAAAGATAGTTGCATCCTCAGAAAAAAGTAGTTTAAAAAAAAAGTAAGCTTAATTTTCGTAATTTCTTACGACAAATATTAGTGTAGCACCGAATGTGTGAAAATGCAAGCAATTAATAGACACATTTTTACATACTTTCATTTAAATGGTTTTATTTAATTTTGTTCATAACTGCATGAAAACTTAAGGTCGTATTTACAAAATTACTTCTATATAATCTTAACTACTTACGTCCATTATTCAGTTCCCTTTCGCGCACAAAGAATTCAAGCGATCTTTCATTGTGTGCTCTATATACGTATATGACCGATATACCTTATTGGTACTAAATAAATAGATATAAAAATTGGTTCGCCTCTAGAACATTATAAATTAATCCTAAATTGTCGTTTCCTATCTTCCCCGATTCGATAAAATTCTATATGTCAACGGATTGTATGCGTGTACGAATCTCGTGAGATTATAAACTGTTGTTAGATTGGGAACGAACACTAAAATTTACAATCTAACTATTATACATATTTTCGTAAGTTTATCAACTGACCATGACCAGCCGTCAAATTGTGATTTTGCATGTGACGAAACGCAAAATGCACGTTGATTGGTTGAAAACGAATCACCTGTCTTTCACCCGCTCCCCCGCCGCCATTGTTTTCTAACCGGCATAAACAAGTCGACTTATTCCGTTCTAATACCAACAACTAATACCACTGGTATTTGTTTGAACTCATATTTATTTTCTATTCCAAAACGGATACCACGTGTGTGTGTGTTGTGTAAATTTGAGTAAATATAAATGAATGAGTTGTAAAAAGACAGGCACCGCTGCCTAATATGCGCAATAGACGGCTGGTCCAGACGATTTAATGTCCGCACAGCGTAAGACTAATAATTAAACGCGCACATAAATTAAAAAAAGATGAATCAAATCAAGACACTCGCATATCAAATTCATTGTTTACTGAACCTGCTAGACGAAGGTCTGAATTTTTTTACCCTACTGGCAAATAACTAAATAAAAAAATAATAAATACCGCAAATAACTGACTAAAGATTCCAGAGAGATAGTTGAAATAATGTTTTTTGCAAAAAATACAGTAAATTGGAAAACGTCTAATTTAAAATCTAAATAATGGGTGGCATGCATACCAATTATTAGTTTAAACGTTAAAAATTATTAAAATTTAAAATTATTAAAACGTTTAAAATTATTAAAAGATATTAAGAGATAGATGAAGAATATATCATTTTATGGAAACAGTTATTCATTTAATTTCATTAAGTGTAATTATTACGTTTTGAAAAATGAATTAAGTGTAACGAAGATAAAAATTAATCTATTATATTTTCATGTTTTCTTAAAAATTAAGGCATTCAATCGATTTTGTAGGTATTCATTTTATTTGAGATCCAGTTGTATTAACGTATCAGATAATTTGGGATTAGCTTATCACGTACCGGAGGCATCGGTTAAACCAATTTAAAAATTATTCTAAAATATTTATGTTGCAAAAATAAACCAAGACAACCTTTACTTTACTTACTCAACGTCTGATTCTAGTACAACAATAATTATTCTACTTTATACAGTGTATGTATGTGTAAATCGACACATGTCACTAATTTTAGGAGACAATGCTGTGGAATGGTTTAAAATATTTTTTTATGGAAAAAAGTATCTTGCGATCATCTCTCTGACTGATGTTTCTAGATAATTTGAAATTTCCCTTGTTTCCGAAATATAAACTCAATAAATTTAAAAAAAATCTCCATCACTCACACATTCTTCGTATATTGGAGTTTTGTCAGACTGTATCTTCATTATTAAAGACATTGATGTTTCATAAACACATTTGCCCTATAAACTAATCACTGAATACAAAGATGATTTATTAAAAAAGAAATGCTTAGATTAGAAACGTCTCCTAAAACAAGCGTTTCGTAAAAATACTTCACTATCCACGTATAAGAATTAATTAAGGGAACATTATATGAGCTTTCACAATAAAATGGCAATGGTGGCAATGATAAAAATACTTATTATATTTACGAGGTCGCACGTATGGCCACAAAGTAATGGAAGGTGGAGTTTCCTTCCGATTATTATTGATGATGAACCCTATAAGTCCAATCGGCATTATGCAAAATATACAACGTCAAATCGGCTTAATACAATAATTTTGCAATTAGATTCTCGATTACACCAAGGGCTGAGTTATAGTTGAATGTTCTAATTAAGAAACAATAATAATTACTTATGAACCTGCACTCGTGATGGTCGCGTGTAATGAAGATGCAATGATGAATGACTAAGAGGATGACGAAGGGTCGTCCCTTCTCCTCGCTGAAGCGGGCGAGCCCGGCAGGTAGCTCCTTAGTCAGTCAATGCTGAGATCATTGGAGAAATGTCGCGACAGATTGGCGACATCCAATCCGGCGAAATCGGTGAATATATCAGTGGTGGCCGTGGACGGCTTGGTGCGGTTGGGAGAAGTGCTACTCGACGGCTGAACGCAAGGGTCGATTGACACCAGCCTGTCCTCGTTGCTGCTCACCTCGAAAGGCTCAGATATACCTGCAGAAACAGATTCATTTCAAGGTTAGACAGATATTGCATATGCGATTGCTAGTCTCTATAAGTTCAGTAATAATGTGACAATCCTTACATTATTATAAAACAAAGTCCCCCGCCGCGTCTGTCTATATCTATGTTCACGATAACCTCGAAAACTAATTAAGGGATTTTCATGCGGTTTTCATCTATCAACAGAGTGATTCCTGAGGAATTTATAGGTGTATAATTTGTTAACGTTTTATCCTTAGGTTCCCGAGGGTTTGCAAATTGGAGCATACTATGCACAGGTGTATCACCAAGCTGTTCTACCCAAATCCAAAAGATGTCGCTATACCTAATTCTATTGTAGTATAAATTATACTACAACCGGGACAATCCCGGTCAAAGCGGGACGTATGGTAAGCCTAAGTATAATAGATGACGTCATCAATAGATAACCCAATCAATATTTTTTTATTTTTCGACGAGGACGAAGTTGGGGCACCAGCTAATGTAACAGTAAATACCGCTGCCCCAAAATAAATCTATAACCTTCCTTAGGCTGATATCCTGTCTCTTTGGTTCAAACTAGCTTTTGCCGGTGAATTCGTCTGAATTCCTCGAAAACAGTCTTTTTTTCTGGATGAAAGGTAAGTTTGTTCTTTTCTTTACCCCTGACAAAGTTTATGCGAAATTTCATGGTGATCGGTTGAATGTGAATACACGAAAGCGCAACAAACAAATAAACTCTCTTTTGCATTTATAAGCAGAGGAGACTCTAGCTTCATGTAACGCCCGTGTGCAATTAATACCCTGGCGCCCTCTCCATCAATATTTTGAAACTCATTTAATGTCTTATTTTTGGTTTTATAACATTTTAAATGCTTTAAACTATTGGCCGCTCGTGGCGCCGGTTCCCAGAAACCAGACAAATAGCGTACTGTGCATATAAAGTTAGTAAATTTATCTTCCAATTTCTTTTATTTCACTATATCTAAACGAGACCACCGACTTACCTAGAACGCTTCTGACGTCGTTGTTCGGCTGGCTGAAGTAAATAAACCGGTAGAAGCCGGGCGTGCGCACGCCACTGCCCACCGGGAAGCTGAGGGTGATGGTGCGAGTACGCTCTGGCTCCGAGGCCGCACCGGCTGCGGGCACGCTCACTTTGCTCACATACTCATACGATATATAATCGTCCAGGCTGTGAAAACTTGCCTGTAATCACAATTAACAGATTAAACATCACTTATAACAACAATACTTAATAATTCTTAATCCTTAGATATGTAGCATAAATTGAAGTCGCTGCCCTCGCCTGTCTGTCTGTTCTCTAACTCCTCCTAAACCATGCAACGTTTTGATGAGGTTTTCACTAATGGAAAGAGCTCTAAACGAGAAGGTTTATATGCATAATTTGTAGAAAAAATTTCACCCGTGCGAACCCAGAAACGGGTCGCTACTATACATATAAAAATCTCATGTCTCGATGTTTGTCCGCGATAAATTCGGAGAAACTACTTAACCGATCTTAATGAAATTTTGCACACTGTTATTTGGTCCAGCTTGAGAGATTATTGTAAATTAAAAGATTTTTATAGAACAAAGAGATTTGTAAGTTCAATAAGTTTCTAACAGGTGATAATGTAATTTGGAATTTTAGATTCACAAATGGGCCTTACAGGTGGCGCTACGATCGGGTTAAAGATCTTTTTTCGGGTTTGGACATGACAGCGTCTGCTGGTATAATAAAGAGTTTGTTAGTTTTAATGTAGCAGGTTATCTCAATTGTACAGATTTAAATGAAATTTAGCGTTAGAAAGTTTGGGAGCAGAACACACATTTGCTTAAACTTATGCTTAACGTAAGTAGTCCTATACTATTAAAAGGCTTATGCATAAATATAGCGTAAACATTGAAGCACACAGAGACATATTCAGTAATTTAGAAGTAGCAGGGGACACTGCCTTCCGCAGTAAGCTGGGCAGTCACCACCTCACAGAAGACCACTAAGGTGAGTATGAAGACATGCTTTTCACTTTACCCTCTTAGAGTCAGCACTTCAGCAGAGCTCTTGCACTACCTCCTGGCACTTCCACCAATTTTTTCCATTAACTGGACAGTCCACAAGTGACTACCCTGCTTGCCACATTCTAAATTAACCTGAAATTATTATATTGCCGCAAAAATCATCGTTGGTCATAATCTCCCAAATTATACATTTTGACGAGCCCCTTGGTCAAGTGATTAAGGTGCGTGCTTTAACTATCTGTCTCAGAGGTCCCGGGTTCGATTCCAGGCAGGGCTAACTTTGGAAAATTAAATTTTCATAGTTGGCTCTCGTCTGGATCGTGCACGTAGTGGCAGGACATACTGCGTTTCGCATTCAGTTGGAGAGGCCATTTGGCGGCAATAACCAGCCCTCTTGAAGAAGACCACCGTAATATAACAGCATGTGTACTGTTGTGTTTCGGTGAGTGGATAAGAAGCCCATTTTTCTATTCCTTTCTACTCCAACAAGGTTGACAGCGCATTTGAAGCACCTCTGCGTTCTTGTGTTATAGACGACGGTAGCCACCTGTCATCAAGTTCTTATAAAGTAAAAAATTGGAAACATCGTCCGGAAAAAGATAAATACCCCAATTTTTCTTTTTCACGCCCAAAGTGCATATAAAAAATTAATGTTCGTTTGTGCAGGGGGCGCGGGCGGCGCGGCGATCCTTTGCTCTGTGGGCTGCCCAAACATAATGTGCCCTGTTACTACTTAATGTTTACTTAATGTTTTTATGGCACTCTAAATAGTAACATTTCATGTTTTAACTATGCCGTCAAGCAAATCCTGTTAAAAATAAAACAATTATTTTCGCTTACGTCATAAATTCCAATCCAATCGTAAAGATTAACTTGAACGTCGCGCGAGAGGGTTATTTGGGTCCTAAAATCAGCGTCGCCAATATACCAGATTCGGCTTATCGGTGCAAAGTCCACAGTCTTCTCTGTATAGTTAGCGAATGCCTGTAAATAAAAACCAGAATTATGTATATAAATATTGCCCGCTCATCTTACAAATGTCAAAATAAGCTCTCGAAAAACTGTTATAAAGGTAAAAGAATGGTTATTATTTTAATTTTTTTTTACAAATAATTGAGGACTTGAAGTTAACTTTTAATAGATACTTTATTTCGTTCACACGCTAATGATAAAACACACTTTTCCCTATTTTCGTCTGTTTGGTGCGAAGCGAAAGCTGAATAGACTCGGAAAGCTGAACAGACGCGTACGCATCTGCATACAATACAATGCTGAAATGAGCCGCATAAATCAAACTGAAATCCTAAAACTGCAATCAGCTGGAGTATAAGCGATTCTAAGTTGATGTAAATTTTTATCAAGTGTTGTTTGCCAACTCCACAGCGGCAAACTTAACTTACCTGTGGCTGTGAACTTGAAGGATCACTGTCACTAGATTCTGCAATAAGGGCCGAGTCTGTGACGTCGGCCGGTGTCATGACCGCGGCTCGCATGCGGACGGCCGAGCGGGTGACGCGTGGCGCCTCCGCCACGAGGGCGCGAGTGAACCCTTGCCGGATCTAGCGTGCAAAGCGCATGCAAACATCAGCGCATCAATGTTATGTACTTCCCTTACGTTAGTAAGCATGCAACATTTCTTATTGTTTAAATTCTATTAGTCGTGTTATGCGCGAGAGTTCATTAGTAAACTAATACATGTGGGTAGAAATGCTAACTCACTTAAGGCGAGGTCAGGTCGCCCTTTTTATAAATAAATAAAATTATCATATAATTAACCGATGGGAATTAAAAGTAAACTCGAAGGAGACGCGAAAAATAATTAAATTTAATAGTCGTCAATGTCAATGTTGTAGATGAAAAAAATGTCGTAATATATTGCCCTCTTAAAATTACTATTGTCTATGGTAATTTTAGAAATAGAATTTCAGTGCGCTTTTTAATTATATAATAAAAAAAAATTAGAAATGTAATGTCAAAAATGATTCACTAAATTTTGCAGTAGAAATTTACCGGTTTAAGATGCACATTATCAATGAACTTATGTAGTCACTAGTGAATTGTAAATGATCTAACGTTTTGGTTTCGCGTATATTTTCAGATATCAGCTTAATGAATTCTTTGACACAACACGGTCTTTTAGGGAAACCCTAAGCCACCAAAATAGTTGCTATGTGAGAATACTAAATCTGAAAACTTTGTCTCACTGTTTTGTTGTTTTGTTTTAGCTGTTGTTTGTTAGAGAAAAACGTTGTTGACAAATTGTTTTTTTTAAATTAATGTTTAATGTACAGACACGGCTCGTTTACGATTTTATTATACGTATAGATAGATGGCTTTAACTCGTGAACAAGTTGAACAGTCTCAATTTTTGACATGCAGTTCAAGATTCCATCGTTAAATTTTACCAATGAGAGGCAACAGACATTTGTTTATTTTCCGCTTTTTAATAAATAGCAAATTAGAATATTTTAGATTCTATACTGATAAGTAATTTAAACTCATTCAAATAGGTTCAGATAAAACAAAACCTCATCCTCAACCTACATGCCATATATAGGTGTTCCGGTGTAAATTGTAAATTGTAAGCCATTCTTAATTACTTTTATTTTACTGCAATTAAAATAATACAATATTGAAAGTAATACATTTAAAGTAATTTTGCAATATTTAAAGTAATACATTTAATTTTGGTCTTCTTTAAATGCCTGAAATAAATTTATTTTATTTTATTTTTATAACGAAAAGAGTAAGTATATAGAATTTTTATTTGCAATCGTTTTATGTTGAATTTTATTTTGAACAGATAATAATGGGAGTTTACAGAGAGAATTTGTGCTTAGAATAAGCCTTTAGATAACGTTTGCTTCTAAAACGACAAATTATAGTTTAATTTATTAAGGCGACTATAATGTATTTTAAGAAATCCAACTGTAAAATTAAAGTGTATGTTTATACTAATGTACACAGAAAGTTTTGAGGTATGAATTGGTCCCGTTTGATTTTAATATGTAAATCTGTGTTTTAAAAGAGGTTTCTTTGAATTTTTTTTCTCTGTTATAAAAGTTTATCAATCATGTAATCCAACTGAAAAAATGAAGTCAGTAACATGAAGAAACAGATTACCAAACATCACTTTCATATGTTTTGTCATTGCTGAGAAAAATCTAAATTCCTGCCACCAAAATTTCCCATGCGTCGCCTTAATTAAAAATAACGAATTTAAATAGGTCACAATAATAATAGCTCACTTGACAATTCAAGAACTAAAACAAAACTGTGAGACAAAGTATTAGTCTAATGATTATAGTATGATAATAGTAATAAGAGCGATGGTGGCGCAGTGGGAAAGACGCGACTTATCATGTCGAGAAATTCGAGTTCGATCCCCGGTTATGCCATGCACCAATGTTTTTTTTTTTTTTTTTTTTGTAAAAACTTAGGTGCATTTTACTGATTACTCTCAAGCGGTGAAGGTAAACATCGTGAGGAAACCTGCATACGTCAAGAAGAAATTCTAAGGCGCATGTGAAGTTCATCAACCTGCACTGGGCCAGCGTGATGGTGGACCATACAGCTCATATGCCCTTGTTGAGAGATAGGCCTGTGCCTCTGCGGTAGGGATAATAATAGGCTGTTAATGATGATGATTACAGTATAGTTTAACTATTTAGTCGATGGAATATCTCAAACTAAAATTAATAAAGTTAAAAATTAATGACATACGGGAAAAGGTACTGTTATTAGTCCAATTTAGCTCCACTAGCACATTTTGTTTGGCATAATTACATTACTACTAAGCATACTATCACATACACTTGTAAAGCAACTACGTAATACTTCTAGGCGATGACGTGAGCAAATACCTTGAGACTAATAAATGACTGGACTCTGAAGGAGACACGATTAGGTCAATTTGCGTATGCAGCTAACTAGACAAACAGTTGGATGATTTTTAACGCTTACCTTAATATTAAACTGCGCAACGACCGGCTTATGGTCACTTATGTGGTAGGTCGGTATGTGATTGTAGGTTATGAGGTCGGCTCTCAGTGTTATATTTTCATAGTTATTCGCGATGACTTTGTAAAGCACTCTGTCGGTCCACGATGGTTTTCTCCTGTAAGTAACAACTTGAAGCTTTAATAACTCTAATTTAACATCCATCACAGACATTAGTTTTATTTTTCATGGAGTCTCCATGAAAAACACAAACTTTAAAAAAGATTTAATTTTGATTAGAAGAATAACATCTTTTGCAAGAAAAGGAAATTGTAGTTCGATAGACCTTTAATTAAAATACTTTCCATTTAAACCTGCATTGTCACAAAAGCTTTAGAAAATAATAAAGTAACTAATCTATACTATTCTACACCAAGAAGTTTAATGTTAGTTGAATGTCTGAAACTGAACTTTAATTTCAAAAAAAATTTCCAATATTTAGAATAGGACGTCAGGATGCACATAGGCATTGGTAAATATTATCCCGAACGAAACAGCAGGAATAATTTGGAAATATTTTGGTAACGGAGAGTGTGAATGTTATATGTCGAGGATAATCTCGAGAACAACTAGTCGAAAAATTCTTTTAATATATCTTTCTTTGACTGTATTACAGATGGGCATAGGACAAACCACTTTATGTATAAAAATTGTTAATTGACGCACCCGTGCACTATCATTCAATCAAATCCATCTTGCTTCCAATTATTTATGCATTTTTTATAACATCAGCTATTTGCCAGTGAAAGTCCCGTCAAAATCGTTCCAACCGGAACAAACAGACAGACAGACAATTCAATTTTATTTATTAGTATAGGTAGATTAAAGAATACAACTTAAACGTCTTTAAATTGAAATCACGAAATGTACCTTATGAATTATGTACCCCAATTTTTGTGTAATGATCATTACAACACTTACTATGAAAAGGGGGTTTTCTTTTTGTTTTGTATGCTTATGTAGGTACTTACTTCATATCATATTCTTCGGTTTCCATAATATATTTGTAGGTAGGCGGAAACCGAATCTCCGGTTCTGTGAACTCTGAAAACGCCTCGCCCGTGTCCATGACAGCCACCAGCTGATCGTGTTTCATGAGGGACGCGTATTTGTCCTTTTCGATTTTCTTTAATACGGCAACGATTTCTTCCGATGTGGGGCTATTTCCAGCTGGGTGATCGGTACGAAAATTTAAATCGCCAATCCAAAACACGTAGCTGAAATAATTTCTTTTTATACAATACTAGCTCTTGCTCGCGACTTCGTCCGCGTACCTTTAGAAATTATTACTCGCTGTAATGTAAATTTCTATAGGTAAAAGAATTTTTAAAATCGGTCCAGTAGTTTTGTATATCTTTATTTCTATACTAGTCAAATAGTATAGAAATAAAGATATACACACCCCATTGTCTTACTTAATAAATAGTAGTTGCTATGGCTGATAAAATAAAAAAATTACTTCGTCTAAAACGAATAGAAATTCCATTTAATAGCACCCGGGGTAGTGGTCAAATAGGATGAACGATCGAAAAACCGTAAATAAATGTAATAACTATAATAACTACTAGCTGCTGCCCGTGACTTCGTCCGTGCTAAGCCCGTCATTGGTGCGGAATATAAAAACGAAAAAGAAAAAAACAGTATAAACAGTTCGCCCAACGTGGGGCTCGAACCCACGACCCTGAGATTAAGAGTCTCATGCTCTACCGACTGAGCTAGCCGGGCTTAATAGCGTCGATTGAAAAAATCTATTACTATTAGAGAACAGTAGTGATACTATATGTCTTACATTTTCATTTTTATTACTAAAGATTTTATATTAGTCCCAAATTACCTATCATGTCAATTCTGAATAGAAATTGTCAATAAAACGTATATTAAGTAACTAGTTTCTGGCCGTATGTGTCAAAATCATTTATTTTTGTTACGCGTTGAAATTTTTATTTTTAGATGATCCTTGGAGAACAGTACTTTTTTTTAATGAAAGGTACTTATGTCCTTTTGTATTTCGCTGATAACGTGTATGACTTTCACGATTTTAGGTTAAATAGTTAAGGCGTGAAAGCATAACAAACAAACAAACTCACTTACTCATTTATAATGTTAGGATTTATATGCTTTTTTGTATATATTGTATTAAGTTACCTACGAGTGTTTCATTTTTAGCTCAAATTTTAGCTTCAGTGAGGATTTTTAATATAATAATATGTAATAATTTAAATTCTACGGAAAAGAACGTAGCCACATAAATATTTAATAAAATCTCGTAACATTTACAAGGTGTTACTCTTTATTACCAGCTTTAATATTATGTATTTTATGGCATTAAAATTAATTACAAAACACATTGAAAGGTCATAAGGGCAGGCCGACAATGACGATAATGAACTTCGACTAGATTTGTATGTAGACATGGTTCATTGCTATTCCTTGCTGTAAGTACATATTTTTAAAGAAATATTTCAGCGACGAATTCTATAGTTTAGCCGCTCATTCAGTGCGAATTTTGACGAGCCAATAGGTCGAGTTTCTCGCCTTAGCGTTCTTACTCAGATGTCCCGGGGTTAGATTATCGGCAGGATCAACTTACTGAGTCTGACAAGTAATGGCAGGCACACTGTGTTTCCCAGGCACAACTTGGGCAGCCTGTCTGGCGGTAGACAGTAGAAACGAGCCCATTTCCCTAATTCTTCCCAATCTCTTATCCTTAATCCTACAACTCTTAAATGTTGCTTGTGTTTATAATAGGCGACGGTAGCGACTAGAGTTGTGAACTTCTTGTATGAGAAATAAAGTATACTGGTTACTACTAATTAAATACAAGGTTGTAGCTTAAGTCGACCCAGATACTGTAAGAGCTTGTAGTTTCAAGTAGTTGTAGTTCAAGTGTTCAAGTAGAGCTTGTAGTTTCAAGTAGTGGCAGGGCACACTGCGCAGTTATTTGAACTGCGAAACGCAGTGTGCCTTGCCACCACTTTTCAGATCCAGACCAGAGAAAACTTTTAAAAGTTCATTTTCCAAAATTGACCCTGTCGGAAATCGAACCCGAAACCCCTGGATCAGAGCGTTAAAGCAAACACCCTAACCATTCATCCAACGAGCTCGTCAAAATTATTGTTATCTGTATTATTTATTCCCACATATTTATATCTTTGGATACACTACACTTCTGTTAACGTCCATTGCAAATTGCAATCTTCGAAACCATTCTAGAGTACACATTTTAGAATTGAATTCAATTCCTTCAGCGATTCGGTATCATCCATGACTGGTTCTCGCGAAACCACAAGAATACTTATCCTTTATAGTTTTCTTTACCTTTGGGAGCAGGAAAAAGTCACATGGGACCAAATCTGGAGAACAATTTATAAACGTGCCACTCACAATAAAACATTTATGTCTAATTTAACTATCGGAAATCAATTATGCATCGCAAAGGGCCGAAAATTAATATATTGATTATAAGAAAAATGTACCGAAGTAAGAAAAAGAATAGACTAAGAAAAACCTAAAAATAATAAGTAGGTACCTAACAAGAAAGAACATACGAAAAAAATTAATTCGAAATTCCAATATCCAGTTACTTTTACATCAACCGTCATAACACTATCCTTTTGTAAACTTTTTCATCATTAAAAAAAAATGTAAGAAACGAAATAGAAAGTTTTTAAGAATATCAAATTTCACGCTAACACGCGCCCCGACTGACGTCACGCGGCCTCTCAAGAGATCAAAGACCCGAGAGGGACGTGATTGTATGTTCGTTCATGTTGCTGTCCACAGAGTACCTACTTATAATTCTGAAATTTTTATTTTCGTATGGATTCTTTGGGTGACACCAAAATGATTAAATATATAGAGAGGGCATTGGGAAATTTTTCCTACAAAAATATTGATACTTATCGCCGTAATCAGGATGGCCATGGCGTAGTTAAATAGCCTTGTAAAGTTGGAGTACCACGTGATTCTAAATGACACATTACGGATTCTTTCGTCTTACCCGATCTATACAGTTGAGAATCTTTGGGTGACCTAATATAATTAATGCCTAAAAATCCGATTACCTATCCTATTAATAGACTGATTTGAGAGAAAGCTTATTAAATTGTTAAGCTCTGTTAATAATGTACAGTGGCAAAATGGCTAAAGAAAATTCCAGAAACAAACCAAGACAACTCCAAGAGAAACACCATCAATCATGTGCCCCAAAATAGGTTGGGATGTTTTTGCTCTTGTGTTCATACACATATCCATATAAATTACAACCTATGTATGTATAAACCATATTATGTAAAGTTTCATCAACATATTTTTAGTAGTTTTTGAGTGAAAGTATAACAATCAAAGTTTTTAAAGTTGGGTCTGGTACTGGATTTGGAAAATAGTGGCAGGACGGGACACACTGTGTTTCACAGTCATTTGGGCAGCCCGTCCGACGGCAGTAACTATCCTAGGTCTTACAAAAAAAAACACCATGAAATAAAGCATGCGTGCTGTTGTGTTTCCGTGAGTAAGTAAAGGATGCCAGAGACCATTTTCCGTATTCCCTCTCAACTTATATAATCCTACTATGATTGGTAGCGCACTCGCAGCAGCTGTGGCGTTGCTTATGTTATAGGCGACAGCAGACACCTACTATTAAGTGGACCGTCACGAGAGCCTGTCAATCAACCTTAACATATAAAAAACATTGACACCTACAATCCTCAAGAACTTCTGTGTAATAAAGTCATAAAGCGTAATTACCACACAGCAGATTGAGAGGTTCATTGCTGACCCCATGCATTCAAAAAGTCAGAAACACATCAATCACATGACCAAAGTCATTAACCTTAAGATAAATAACAACAGGACTTACTCGTGATACAGTATGTTTGCAGTGTCCGTCACGTGGTAAGTATGTTGTTTAATGATAGTGTTATAATCACTTATCCGATCAGCCAGTAAATGTTCATGAGCAGTCAAATGGCAATTTACCAGACACACTGACACACCGTAAATGTTGAAACGAACACTCACCGCACCTTTGTTGCCCTGAAAACATGCAATTTCATTTCATTTTGATAATCAACAGTTCTGAAGCAGAAAGGTACCTAATTAAAATCACACCGTTAATTGTAAATCTAATGGCAGCTAATTTTATTGTGTGATTTGATGATGATGATGATGATGATGATGACCATGATGATAAAAGCACAACATAGTTATAAACCAAATTTTCGACCAATGTGTGTTGCCAGTGATATATGTGCTGAAACGTGGTCTCTAACTATGGTAAGAAAGCTTAGCGAGCTATGGCTTTACACGGGGATAAGTTACGACACTGTTAGGACGGATAAGTTAGGACCCATGCTGCTTCTGTCTTATTAGAAAATTGTGAGCGAAGTCTAACAGTGGACATCCAACGGCTGAAATGATGATGATGAAATAAACGAAGTTGTTCCTTTAGTTGCTGTCATCTGTAGAAACAGTCTCCGCTTGCCTGTTAGTGACACAGCACATCACAGGAAACCATGGTTGATTTGCACAGCACCACACCATTCTTTGGAAATTTGTTAATGTTGCCTGTATCTTCAGCTGACAACTTTTCGTTTCTAATTACCTACACTCAATACTTTCTTATTGACAATCCGTATGTGTCAATTTGAAGTAACATAAATACAAATAACGTCTGTTGCTGATAATCATTATATGAAAATAAAAATATTCATATCGCCTTAATATTGCAGATTGACATTAATATTGACAAGATCTATTCTCATTTTGAAATAAGAAAATCAAGCTTTACATTTATAACTAAGTTTTTGGGAAATGTATTACTTACTAAAAAAATTCTATAGAAATTAAGGCGTAAATATCAACAGCAATATTAATAGCACCAGTTTTACAGTGGTTGTATTTGATATATTTCTTATACAATTAAAGAAATGTCTACTTAGCCCCTGAATCTAATTAACTCGTATGGATTTAGCTTTTAGTTCATCGATCACTAACAAAATATTAACAGCTGACAGACCACCATAGCACCTGAAAAGTCACAGCTCGCTCAACCTGTTTTACTATGCTATCAGTAGTTTAGTATCCAGTGATCCAGTAGATTCCAGTGCCTCTTTCAGTGATACTTTACTATAATACAAAGCTCTTTTCAGTACTTGTGTAATTTAATGAGTACTTATAACTTATACATATATTTTTATCTAATTCTCGTGTCACAGTGTTTGTAACAAAACTCCTCCGAAACAGCTGGACCGATTTTTATGATTTTTTTATATAGTTGTTAGGTATGAGAATAGATCGTAAAGTATTTTTCACCCTCCTACCCCCACCCCCCCATTTTTTAATCGCAATTTTAGTATTTTTTTAACCATTTAGTTGATTGAAGTGATCACTTTAACATATAAAATTATAAGTTTGAAAATAAAATTGGACCCAATAGGTGGCGCCACAATCGGGTTAAAGAATTATTTTCAGGTTCGGGCAGGACAACATCTGCTGGGTCAGCTAGTTATCTTATAAAAAAGAGAAATATTGAAACTTCACATTAAATTTCTGCACAACTTACCCACATTCCACCCAATCCTGTCTTAGTATATTGTGCCTCTATGTCCCTCAAATGTGTTATGTGCTTAAGTTGTCCATAAACAAGTAGTAGAATTCCTTGTAGCCTCATTGTTTTGGCTATAATAAAACCTTGTCTACACAAAATCTTATTTATACTTGATGTCCAGGGATCAGAGAATAAAGAGTCCATGAGCAAGTTTTGTGGTTGAGATTTAACTTCTTGAAGACTGAAAAGTATTTTTAAAGATGTGAAAAGGCAAAATTTCTTCTGTATAAACATTTTTCTCCATTGTAAATTGTATGGTATTTATTCATATACCTACTATGCATGGTAAATAAAAATCACACTTTCACGATATTCAGTAAAACATGAGGTTTTAAAAAAAAGCAGTTACCATAACACTTAAACATTACACTTACCCAATAACAAAAAAATCTGGTAACGGTTTATTCTTATTGAATTGAGAAGGGAAATCGAGTAATGCATTTAGATCTTGTCCTGGTGACTTAGTAGCTACATTCCAAGTCACAAAATAGAACCTAAAAGCAATTTGTCATAATTTAAAACAAAATACACATAGCAATGCAAAGCATCATTAATTCATAAATGAGTTTCAAGAGTTTGTGATTGCAATAAATACATCTACAGTCTACAGTTGACCCACTGTAATCCAACAAATGTTTTGCAAATTTTGATCCTCTGGAAACAAAGATTTTCCAAAAATAAATACCTATGCATTGTACATGTTTGAGGAGTATTGGATTACATGGGGCCATATTATGGAGAGTTTATTGTATTTAGGAACTGATATAATATTGTTAATCTGTATATTGCCAAAACATAAATATTCATTTTAAAAACTGTGCCTAAATTCCATAATTCCAGTAACTTCTAAGAAATTTCCAGCTTGGTTTTTCCTTTTTACTGTATTGTAGTCTATAAATATAACTTGTTCATAAATCAGTAAATATCTTAATATTGTGTTTGAACAAAACAACGCAATAATTAGTATTAGCACTTAAAGGTAAAATTAAATTTATGAGCAGTATTAACACTTAGGTAAAATTAAATTAAAATTAAATTTATGAAACATACCTTAAAGTGTCCATTTTTAGTTTGTAATCCTCTTGCAAAACAATTTACTTATTGATAACACAATTACAGGACCCAGCCAGATAGTGGTGACCAATTTACGATAAGATAAGGGCGCATGTACAGCAAACGTAACTATGAAAGTAGATAATTCACCCTAAAATCGTCATGTAATCACATTATACTTTGTTAGAAATGTTGTCGTTTTGAATATGTTTCATAACTTTCACTACACAAAAGGGAAAACTTATATTTTAATTTATTCTGTGCTTAAAAAAGTACTAATTTAATTGTGTTTACGAATTCAAATATCTTTTATTAATTTTTTTTATCCTTGTTATATATATCCATATAGTACTTATTACTTCCATGTATATATCACATAATATAAATCAAACATCAATCAAATTGATCAAATTAAATACAACAGTCACAGGTCAGCAGGCTAGGACAGGAGGTAAGGTAGGTAGATACACTACATCTCCAATATATAAAAAGTTACTCTATGACACAGTACACAGGACACAGCACAGTTAAAGTATTTTCACCTTTCACCGACTGACTGTATGAATGATGGTTTGATGCAAAGATAATTGTATTAGTGTATAGATGGAACAATAAAAATTGAAGATTCCTTCGATACTCGATACCCGTCTTTCTAATGGCTGCATGTCGTATGTTAAAAAGAGATAACAATAGCCGAATATGACGTCTTAAAACGCTGCGCGCCATAAAAGAGGCAACGTCATATTTGTTTATATCATGCTGGTTAACAAGCGCGTTTAGCTTTATGTGATTTAAAATACTTAAAAATCTGAAAGTGTGATTTCATAAATCTGTTGCTTGCCAAGAATGGCTTGTACTGTTCCTGTTTGTCCAAGTAGAGTGGGTGTTTTGAAGGAGAATAATGGAAACATATCATTTCACCGGTAAGTCACACAGCTCGCACTCATTAATTTTGGTGTTTTGTAAACAAATTTTTATAATTATTTACTAAAAATGAATCATTGTACATGCATATGTGGTGACTCTAAGCTCTAAGGTTGATTTATTTAAAGAAAAGCTGGTGTTTATAACTAAAATTTACAAAAACCAAATTAATCGGAATTTTTGACATTTGTCTTGCTTTATAGTGCTGTAGTCTGATCTTGATAAGTTTATCGATATCGATAACTAATTTATTTTTAAGTGTTGACAATTTCTAGCATTCACTGCAGGTTGTAAGTAATTTTTATCAATTTATAACAGATTTCCCATCGACATCGATTTAAACAAAATGTGGACAAAAAATGTAAGAAAAGGCGACGATTGGAGAGCTTCGCAATATACAAGAATATGCTCGATGCACTATGAAGATTCTTGCTTTCGCCAAGGATTTCAGCCTAAAATTCTACACTCGTATGCAGTGCCGACAATATTCCCAAAATTACCACCATCGTGTAAACCAGTAAGTAATATCTATAAGTTGTAAAGAAGTTATGCTTCAATCTATGAAAATTATGAAAATCTTTTGAATCATTAATAACCAAAAACTATTTTTTTTTTCAGAAATTATCCAGAAAAAGAAAACTTACTAAAAAATACGTGGATACCCAAGCGTCAACATTAACTGCAAGTCTTTAAATTAAAATGTTACTTTTTGGTTCTAGTTTTCTTTACTATTTTCATTTAATTATCTATCTCAGTTTAGAAACGATATCACAGATTATCCAATCTGTGATATCGTTTCTAAAAATAAAACTTTAAAATTATCGAGTTTTTTTTTCCTCGTAATAAAAACCCACTCCCGTTCTACCTCTTAAGGATGGAATCTAAATATTTCTATCCAAAAAATAACTATTCTTTTGAAATATTTTGGTGAAATAAATGCGAGAGGTTGCATACAACCGATTAGCAATGCGGCGAGTACCAATACGCACCCACATTTTATTTATTTTGAATAACCAAACAGTATACCGAAACGCATTTAGCCATACTTTTTATCCGTCATATATTTAAAATCTATATCAACGATATCTAGTTATCGATAAAAATGCACAGCACGATTATACGCTATAACTTTAGCTTGCATTGTATAGTCAAAATGGAGACATTCACTCAACTTCGACCCGACAGATTATATATGTATGTCTCTTTCAATCTTATGACAATTTGAAGGTGTTAGAAAAAATAAAATATTGCTGCATTTTGTGATCCATCTATAGGTACAGACTAATACAACATCTTTGGTTTGATGGATGATATGCGTGACAGCGTGACAGTTCGTAACTGACAATTTTAGTGACGTAATCTAACGACATTTAATCGATTATTTGAAAATATCGAATCAGTTGGTAAAGCAAATGAATCGCACTACCGATTTTAGATTTTCAGATTTAGAAATAAATTCTTAAATCTTAAAAAACAGGTAATGTTAAATAAATTGTAGAATACAATGCAGTCTGTTTAAATCATTAAAATCATTAATTTATTTATTAATTAGTGTCAGAACTCGAAACTTGACAACTCGTATCAGACTCAGAACAAAATTTACTTTTGTTTTACTGTTATTATTAGTGAGCTATAGAGTTATTATCAAAATACGATATTTTTATAAATATATAGAATAGAATAGAAAATATTCGTTAAAGCTCCGAATACCCTATGGCAAACATATTATATCGAATATAAATGAATATCCTTAGTGTCAATCCGTATTGACACAAGTTCCATTCCAGGCGTTTGACCTTATTAAAATATATGGTTTTTATTACATTTACCTATTATAATAATAAAATAATTATGAAAGTGATAATTCCTTTTGTATTTTTCAAATAGATAATTTTTTTTCATACATTTGTTTGTTCAATTGTTATTTTTTTGTGCCAGGTTTTTTTTTATATGAGTTGTGGGTTTCCGGGATGATGGCCCAGGTCTGTTGGAAATTCTTCCAAACGTTTCGTCAACAACTGCGGTTGACATCCTCAGTGGTGTAGTCCGTGTTAGAAGAAAAAGTACATCACATCACTGCACTTCACTTCTGCACTTTTCGACTTCTCGAGCGAGACTGATTGATTTGTAGACTGGAATGTGTCTATATTTATATCCCCACTCCGTGGTTGAATTGGTGGGGTGTGGTCACTAGGAGAGGGGTTATAATGCCCTCTCTTTCTTTCATTATTATTATTCTTGCGTAGTGCCGGATACCAAATGTTGTGTAGCCTTAGGTTTTCCTCCTTCCTGTTGAAATTATTTGGATGCTTGAAAATTTCAATGGCTTCCCGATTAAGGCGTGAGTGATAGTGTACCTCTGATGACAGGACTAATGTGTTTTTGAAAAGGATTTTATGATTGCCTTCAGAAAAGGCGTGTTCAGCTACTGTCGATTTTTCGGTCTCTCCTCTGCGACAGTTACCCTTGTGTTCTTTAATTCGGGTGTTAATGCTGCGTTTTGTGGTGCCGATATATACTGCGCCACATTCACAAGGTATTTTATATACCCCTGTCGAGGATAATGGATCCCTTGGGTCTTTAACTGAACCGAGCAGGTTTCTGATTTGGCTCGTGGGCTGAGGATGTCAACCGCAGTTGTTGACGAAACGTTTGGAAGAATTTCCAACAGACCTGGTATGGGCCATCATCCCGGAAACCCACAACTCATATGGATACCGGCCGAGAAAACCTACATTCTACTATCAGGTTTTTTTTTAGTTAAAAAAAGTGAGAACTGTCACGGCCAGATACAATCAAAGAACAAATTTTAGATCAAAGAACAGATCATGAACATGAACAGATTTACTTTTATTCTCCAAATACAGAACATTAATATAGGTTTCGAATTCGAATGATGTTCTGTGGTTATGCGACGATTGTCTATCTGACACAGACGCTAAGCATATAGTGTTCTGTGCACACTCTTATCATCTTGTGACACTTGGCAATTCTCATTTACACAAAACAAGTTTCAAAAGCGGCTTTTGTTTTGTTATTTGTGCTTCTGCGTCTATGTTTGCACGTTATTTGTTTTAATGTCATGCATAATTGCATGCATATGTCAATGTCATATTCACAATAGAACAACAAGTGCACTGCATATAAACATATAATTGTAAATCCGAAAACGAAAATAAATTTATGTAAGTACCTATTTTAGTTTTGTAATTGCAAGACCCATTTCCCATATTATGTTAAATATAAACCTTTTAATAGGATTATTTTGATAATGCTGTTAACAAAAGTTAAAAACTTGAACTTTTTGAAATGTTTTGTTCGAAAGTATCGTATCTTTCTACTACCTCACCACATGTTATTTTCAGAATCTAATGAGATCAATTTCTAAATATATCATGTTTTTTCTTTTTGTTGCATACTTTTTTTTTATGAATTGACCCAAAAATTATTGTATTTATTAAATATGCAAGCAATAATTTCCTGACGATTTTTTTGTGTTAAATTTTAAATGTTTTAGACTCCCATGATGAGTGCAAAAAAGGTGCTCAGTTCTTGGCAACAAGGTGCAACAAACGATTTGGAGAACTTTGTAGTTAGATCCAAAAGTGGTATCAAGCGACGACACAGTCCCGATCTGTCAAAGTAAGATTTGTTAAGTTTTTGTTGCCATTAGCTACCTAAGAATGAGTATTTTTATTAATAACTAGCTGAGCCCACCACTTCGTACGCGTGATATTCGGTATAGCGCATAACTTTAATAATACCCTCTATTAATACAAATTCATTAGATAATTCACGACTAGGTAGTATAAAAATATCTAAAAACGATATTATAAAACAATTAAAACAGCTAGATGTAAATAAGGGGCCCGGACCAGATGACATACCACCCATATTTGTTAAACATTGTGCTGTTTTGCTGGCGGAATCGTTGTATTTGATATTTAACAAATCGTTATGTGAAGGTGAATTCCCAAGTATTTGGAAGAAGGCTAGGGTAGTCCCTGTATTCAAAAGTGGAGATAGAAAAGACATATAGGCCAATATGTATTTTAGCAGTGTTTTCTAAAGTTTTTGAATCGTTAATTTGTCCAGTCCTGGCATGGCATATGAAACCGACAATGATGGAAAATCAGCACGGATTCATTAAAAAAAGATCTACTATGTCAAATTTGGCTTTGTTTGTGGATGACTTAGCGATAGCGTTGGATAATGAGGCTTTGTGTTTACACGGATCTAGCAAAGGCATTTGATGTCGTTGATCACTATATATTGTTAGAGAAGCTTAGGAGATACGGGGTCTGTAGGAATCTCGTTAGTTGGTTCGAGTCATACTTAATCAATTGTGAAATGAATGTGGTTACTGGAGGATATCAGTCGCACACATTTGTTGCGATGTCAGGAGTACCACAAGGCTCTAATGTTGGTCCCACGTTATTTGGAATATTTATTAATGATGTAGGTCATTGCTTTAAACATTGTCAATTCCTACTATATGCTGATGACCTTAAGATGTATAAAAAGATTAATGACATTAATGATTCAATCGATATGCAAAGCTATTTAGATAAGCTTGTAGAATGGTGTAATCACAATAATTTAAAATTAAAGCACTTAAAATGCTATAGTATCACATTCAGTAGAAAAATTAAAAATGTTAATTTCGATTATTGTATTAACAACAATGTGTTAGAGAATGTGGACCAAATAAAAGATCTTGGCCTAATTATAGATAATAAATTGAGTTTTTTACCTCATATCCATAGTGTAACTAAAAATTCATTAAAATTATTGGGTTTCATTATTAGGAACACAAAGGAATTTAAAAAGTCTTCTACTAAACTAGCACTGTTTAACTCAATGATACGAAGCAGACTTGAATACTGTTCTGTTGCATGGAGTCCGTATTATCAAATACATAAGAATAGGATAGAGAGAGTGCAGAAGAAATTTTTACGACACTTAGTATACAAGGACAAAATGTTAAAAAAAGTTAACAGCTACAGTGATCTCTCTTTCTTGAAAAATATTATGGATGGAGGGATCAATTGCCCAAATCTGCTGAGCAGGGTACGATTGGCGGTACCAAAGAGTAATTCTAGGTCGCATATTAAGAACAAGCTAACGTTCAGGCCTAGAATCGCCAAAACTAACCTGGGTGGAGCCGCTCCCATGCGCAGAATAGTTGTCACCTATAATAATATAACTAGGGGAACTGGTATAGATATCTTTCAGTATTCCTCCGCATGTTTTAAATGTGTTTATGTATTAAGGATGGTTGTATACTGCGTTGGCTTCCTAATAAAATAAAATAAAAATAAAAAAAAACTTTTTTGTTTGTAAACCGATTGGAATGAAACAAACTAAATGTTATGGGAAGCTTGCTACAATACATAAGTGAAAACCGCATTCAAATCCGTTAAGCCGTTTCTGAGATTTTACATTGGTAACACAAAAGTTAGAATGTAATAATATATATATATATATATATTTTTTTTTCAGAGAAATTGTAACAAACAAGGAAGACAGATCAACTAAGACACAGGGTACTCAAGTTAATATCAAACCAATAATAACTGCTGATGACTTGACTTCCAAGGAACCTTCAGTAGCCTATTGGCAAACGTTGGCTACGAAAAATAGGTAAATGCTACTAACAACTATCTTACAATTGTAAATAATGCCACATTGTTACAAATCACAATAAGTACCTGGGCGACCAGGCTGTGCTTGGTATTTTCTTTTATGCCAATGCGGATCCATCGACAACAATACCACAAAATTTTACAAGATGGCACTTGGCGCTTAAATAAAGAAAACTTTTTTGTGTGTAAGAAAAAAGTTTAAGAAGTCTTGTAACTTGAAATAAATTTGGTGGTTGTTGCAACTTGAAATAAATATTAAAATTTTTGTATACAATAAAAATAAATGTTAAATAAATAAACAGTCATCATTTTATTTCACTCGATGTTTCACATTTGCCAGGGGTCCCGTGATGGCTCATTTTTTTTTTTAAAGTACAATTTTATTTTTACATTTTTTTGTTGCCATTGTAAAAGTCCATCAGAATTCAAATACATAGGTCATTCAAATACATAGGTCTAATTTAGTGGAGGAAATTTGGGCAGATTTTGCCTGTGATCCTTTATGCATATAATATTGTATCTTTGACAGGTAAAAATAATCTCAAAATCCAATATATACATATAATGACACATTATTACAATAAACTAGGCCAAGCATAGGTTGTAATGGCAATTTGGCGGTAGCATTTGCATTTTCTCTATATTTTTAAAGTGCTAATTAGAAAACTATTCTCTTCCAGCACTGCTCTAGAGGCAGCTTTGAAGCGTAATGAAAAATTAAAGAAGCTGTTGGAAGTCAAAGAAGAGGAGCTGAAAGTTTACAAGCAAATGTTAGAAGAGGCCGGCAGTTTTATTGAAGTCTTCAAGGTAAACATTCCACTTTCATATAAATATACATCAATTACGATTTTATGTGCTTGCTTTTTTCTTTGCTTACGATAAAATGTAAATGTGGGACGCACAGAAACTTTTTGAAAAGTTTAAGAAAAAAATGGATTCATAGCAAAGTTTAAATGGAGAATAGCAAATAAATATTAGATATCAAAATTTCATATTTTATTAAAATTAAAATAATAATAAAAATAATAAATTTTTTGGCACATTAACAGCATCATGCATGTATGCTATGTATACTTGTAACTAAGATAGGTACTACACTTATTTTTTACAGTACCACGACATGCACTTGGCATTCGATTTTTCATTTAATCCAGCAATTTTGAGCTTTGAAAAAGTACATCAAAATGCAGTGTAATTATGACCATACGATTTCTCTCTTTTGTGTACAAGTTAAACAAACCCTTTTATAGTAAGCATTGCTTACAGGAAGCGATTTTGAAACCTCATGGTAATTTTTAACTTCTTTTTTATTAATAACCGGGACGTTTTGTATTTTTTCGGGAGTTTCGACATCAAATAAAATATCAGGACAATCTAGACGAATCCCGACCATCTGGCAACCCTAGTAACCACCCTCTTACAAAAGAGTTCACATAATAACAACATGTATGCTGTTTTGTTTTAATAAGTGAGTAAGGGGATGCTAGTAGTACCTATCCCCTTCTAATCCCTTAACCTTAATCCTACTCAGGACAGCAGCACACTTGCAAAATCCTGTGATGTTGCTTGTAATAATAAGCTACAGGAGTCGCCTATCATCAAGTGGACCATAGCCTACCTATCAACCTTTACTTAAAACAAAATCTATATAAATATAAAATGAATCGCTAAAATGTGTTGCTAAACTCAAAACTCGAAATTATTTGGCTATTTTTTTTTTTTTCAATTGTTCATTGAAATGCTAAAAAGGTTCTTATGAAGAACCTTCCTTGTCTGCTGGGTCAGCCAGTACTAATAAATATAATTTCAGTAGGTATTCACATTTGAATACAGATTGTTTTTACGCCCGACACAAAAACGGGGTTAAAAGTTTGACATGTATTGCCTGTGCATGTGTGTATCTGAGTCGTAACTCCCAAGCGGATGAACCGGTTTTTGTCCTTTTTTTTTCTTCGCAAGCTGACGTGATCGAGATGGTTTTTAGCTATAGATTATAAAGATTTGTTCAGGCGTGTGGAATTTGGTATACTAACTGTTACTTGGGTGGTATTTCTATGACATGGTATTCATGATATGATGCTGCAGCGTCTAGTGGTCTGCGAGACACGCCAACTTCTTGGCAACTTACAGCAGATATAATATGTTTTTGGCCCAATAGAAAGTCGGGGGTTGGTTTATAATTTTAATTATAACTTGTTTGATTCTATATTCTGAGGTGTGCTCCGTTTATAAATTCGGCCGAAAAAGATTATTAAACTGCCCATGAAACGCTTACTAATACAATATAATGTGTTCATAATTAATGTTTCCATTATTATTAATGACATTTTAAAAGCTTTGAGAAATTGTTCAGAACAATATACTGATGTTAAAAATATATATATTAAATCCCTTTAAAATGAAATTCTTTATTCTCATTTATGTAGAATTGAAAATATTTCTTTTCTTTTTAGGAGGAAATTGCCTACGACAGCCACGACGACACGGGTATTGACGTGCATGACGTCAGCACCTCTGACGAAACTATTGATGACAATGTCAAAACGGATGAAGCACCATAATTAGATTTTTATTACCTAATACTGTTTTAATTGAATAGGGTATATGCATGAAATCCTTGAGATTATTATTTATATATTCTCTATCAATCTAAAATCATTTTGAAATGCCTAGTCTTTTATACCATATAAATCATTTATATAAAACATAACATATTAAGAGAAGTCAAATTCTAGGGGCAGGGTTGAAATAATATTTAGTTTATTTTTCTTTTGTGTGTGTGTTTTTTAATTATAGTGTTATTTTGTTTAGTTAATTTTATGACAAATTGTAAATAAGTAAACGAAAGCGTAGGGCTGACCACAATGAAGTATTTTTCGCAACTTATTTACATGTGTATTTGACGAGCCCCTTGCTCGAGCGGTTAAGTTAAGGTGCTTGCTTTAACGCTCTGCTTTAGGGGTCCCGAGTTCGATTCTCTGCAGGACTAACTTTGGAAAATAACTTCCCCTTACAGAATATCCCCATGAAATAACAGCATGTGTGCTTCGGTGAGTAAGGGTTGCCAGAGCCCAACTCATTACCTCTTCCTAATCCCTTATCCTTCATCCTACTACGGTCAGCAGAGCACTTGCAACACCCCGTGGCGTTGCTTCTGTTATAGGAGATGGTAGCACTTACCATCAAGTGGATTGTCAGCCTGCTGAGGACCTTTATATGAATAAAAAAAATTGTATAATTTAATATGGTAATTTAACGATAAAAGATAAAATGTCATGCATATTCCCTATTGTATAGCTGGCAGTGGTAATTTTGAGGATAATACTTCCTAGTTGCCACTGTTTTCTCTTTTAAATTAGAATAATAAAGATCGTTGGCTGGATATCTCGTTTCTCTATTTAGTATGTTTTGTAAGTTATGTATAGTAATAAACATTTTGACGCTAAAGATGAATTGATTTTGTTAACGATAATTCAACCGCTTCGTGAATCTGTGACATTCAGTAATTGGTGTGACACTTGTCTCTGCCATTGTGTCCATTGTGGTTGAGGGTTCCACTTTTTAATACATTTTTCTCTACTGGTTTTTTGCGATAAGGAAACTTCAAGAAAATATTATTTTCAGATCTACTTGTCGCCAATATTTATCATGTTCCTTAGTACAATCGTTAATAACAATTAGTTTACACTTGCCCCTTTTGTGATTTTGTTCATAATTTTATGCATAATTATACAACCTTATTTGAAACCCAGATTTTTTAATAAAGTTGGTTCATTATGTTTTTTATGTTAGAGCTTGGTACAAAAATGGTAATGCTGCCTGCCTATCTTTAGTGGTTTTAGTTGGAGGATTAAAAACTAATGTATCATCCTCTTTGAAGTAAGTACTATAATAATAATAATAAATCTTTTATTGCCAAACAATTTAACAATGTTTATAAATACAAAAGTTTTTTATCTTAAAACTATCCAATTCAGAGTTACCAGCGGCCCTTGCACTAAGCGAAGCTTGTATCGCAGGGGTCTGAGAGTGAGATACTAGACAGGGATCAACTCGGTCAAGTGAGCATGTTTTCAACTTTGTATTGTATTGGCTTATTATAAAATGACAATGATTGGCCGTATGAAGGAAACCTAAGTGATGGCATACTCTACTTAAGTTTTCAGTGATTGTTGTGTGTATGAGTGTGAGTGTGAATGTGTGTGTATGTGTGTAATTACGTATGTGAAGTCATTTCAAGGATATGGTGACGGCAGTAGATATTCTGTTTCAGCGTAGTTAAGATTCAACAGCCAGACCTCAATGAGATTTTTTGTTTGCAATGTTGTTGATCTGATAATGGTCGGAACCTTTTTACATATTTTATTGTAGATGTATGGTATAACGTAAGTGGGAAGACGCTGGGCAAATGTAGTGCGGACGGCTGGAACATATATTTTGAACACTCTGCGATGTAATAGGGAGTCGTATTCATAAGAGTTTATGACTTTCTTGTGCTGAGAAATAACTATTCTCAGAATAAATAGCTGCCGAACGCGTAACACCCTGCATTCGTTGTAAAGTGAGTCAGTTGGATATCGGTAAGGCTTCTTAAACATCACTTTGAGAACTGCCCTTTGAGCGCGCTCCAGTTCTATCATTTTTGTTTTGGCAGCACCTCCCCACACCTTTATACCGTAAATTATGATAGATTGGCAGATAGCTTTATAAACCATTATTAACAGGTGTCTGTTAGCTGAGTTTCTTAAATTTTTCATAATGAAGATGATACTACGTACACGAGCAGCGACAGAAGAAATATGTGGACTAAAAGACAGGTTTTCATCGACTATGATGCCTAGATATTTAATTTTGTTTGTACGGTCAATTACCGGGCAATTGCATGGGGAGTGAGTCGAATTACATGAGTGCAATTTTAAAAGGCTATAAGTGGTAGGTTTCGACGCAGCTGTTATATGAAATGCAATATATTTCGTTTTTATCACATTCAGCGTTAATAAGTTACAATCTAACCAGGTTGCCACAGCACTAAGTCCCACTTCTGCAGCTTTATAAGTGTTTTCCCATGAATTGCCATAGAAAATAAGAGCAGTATCGTCTGCGTAACATATAGCGTCCGCATTTACAAGATCCAGATCCAGGATATCATTCAAATAGATCAAGAAAAGGGTTGGTCCAAGAACACTGCCCTGGGGAACTCCGAAATTCACGGACATCGAGCAGCTCACGGTCTCATTCACTTTTACAAACTGTTTTCTGTCTGTTAGATAGCTCTGGATCCACTGCAGAGGCACTCCTCTGATACCTACACATTCTAATTTACGAAGTAGAATTTGGATTGAGACCGTATCAAAGGCTTTTGCGAGATCCAGAAATACCCCAAGACAATGTTGCCCTTGATCTAAAGCAGAAGACACCATTTCGCAGAGCAGCGTAGCAGCATCCTCTGTTGACTTTTTACTCTGAAAGCCAAATTGCTTTTCAGATATAACTTTATGACATGCCAGAAACCTAGTCAAGCGCTTATTTACAAGTTTTTCCAAAATTTTTGAAAAAATACATAACAGTGATATTGGCCGATAGTTACTGGGAGTGCTTTTATTGCCATCTTTGTGTAAGAGCGTGACAGATGCTACCCTCCATTTCGAAGGGAAAATGCCCGTGGAGAAACTCAGATTAAATATGTGAGTAAGTGGTACGATAATTGCGTTTTTGATGTATTTAATTAGTGAAGGAGATACACCGTCTGCGCCTGGGGCACTATCCGGACGCAAGTTACACAACAGGCTGTCAACTTCTTGAGTATCAGTTGGAGTCAAGAACATCGAGTCTGGGACTCTTTGTAAGGGTTTATGCTTCTGTGCCAGGGTTGTCTCTGTCGTGGAAAGTTTTTTCATAATCTCATTCGCCAGCTTGAAGCCCACATGAGTAAAATATTCATTGCATTTATTTAAGGACTTTACAGGGTTTGAGTCTATTTGGCACAGTTCATTAGCTTCATCCTTTTTAGTTGGAAGATGACAAATTTCTTTAATTGAGTTCCATAGCTTCTTAGGCTTATTTTTATTCGTTTCTAGTTTATTAGCTTCATAAGCAAATTTGAGATTACGTTGAAGATTAAAGAGAAAATTTCTATATCTTTTGTATGTTTGTTCCAATACTTTATTATTAGGATCATTCCTTAATCTCATGTGCAGTTTATCACGATTTCTTTGACATCTCATTAAGCCTGGTGTTATCCAAGGATGAATGTTATATTGCCTTCGAGTAAGACGAACTGTCCCACAATGCGCATTGGTAGAGTTTTCTATGATTTTATAAAACTCATTAGTTGCTTGCTCTACATCTTCGCAGTCGAGAACAGTTGACCAGTCCGTAGACAGCAAGTCCTTAAGAACGCTATCGTGGTCAATTTTTAAACGAACTCTTTTCTGCGTCGTTCTAGGCATATTGAGTGAAGTGCCCAAGATACAAATATTATGATCAGTTATGTTCGAATGAGCTACTATGCCAACTGTAGATGGAATGATATTTGTAAAAAAGTGATCAAGACAGGACGATTCCCTTGTAGGGAGGACAATAGCTGGTAACAGTTTATGACTTGAAAGCATACATAGGTATTCAGCACATTCTTCGTTTAACGGAGATGCGCATAAGTTAAGGTTTATATCCCCACCTAGTATTAAAAATCTCCCATTGTTACCTTGAAGTAGTATGTCAAGAGAGGTCAACATGCGGTATGCAGATTTAAATGACGGGGAGCGATACATGCCAAAAATTGAAATTTTATCATTCAAAATAACTCGTAAACAATTACACTCCTCACAATCTGGTTCATCAGCTGTCACAGACCATTTTTCACATACATAGATAACGACACCTCCGTTTTTATTTATAAATTTCGACGTTCTAAATGAGTTATATCCCGGAATTTGGGGAATAATAGAGTTTTCTGAAAGGAAGCATTCAGTGAGTATCATAACATCAAGATTTAGGTTTAAACGTTTATACGATATCATAAAAGAGTCAAAGTTTTGTTGTATACTTCTAATGTTTAGTGACAAACATATGAAGTCGTGGTCAATAGTTAACACATTATGACAGTTGTCTAGGTCCTCTAACGTTAGGCATTTTATCAAAAGAGATTGCTCGATGTCATCTGTTAGGTTCATTTGAGATGTTTAAAATAAATAAGTAAATAAAGTATAAAATTATTGTTAGAGGACAAAATTTTACTAATAAAAGAGAGGATTTTGTTAAAGGTTTAAACGTATGACTACTTTGACTTGTGGTAATTATAAACTTAGGATAGAATAACCGTGTGATTGTCATAGAAATCCCAGAAATGTATGAGTACATTGTGGTGATCGATGTATTTGCAGTTGTAAAGAGTAAGTGATCCGTAGTGTGATGCGCAAGAAAGTGTAATACATAGTTGTTTAGTATGCTTGAAATTAAAGAATAAAAAAAATTAAAAATAGAAAAAAGTGGACATAGTTTAAATGTTCTTGCACGCAGGGATGCCAACATGGTTATCCAGGTCAGCCATAGATGTAATGCGCTTTGCTTGTTTTCCATCAGCGCATCTGACGAAGATATTGCCGTTACGGGTCCAACAGTATCGGAAGCTGTGTTGTTTGCAACGTTCTCTTGCGGCACGAAATATATCACGATTTACTTTTGTCAATCTCTCATTGAAGTAAAATTTCGTGGGAATACCTTCAACAATATCTGTAGTAGTAATACTTCGGCGGGACCTAGCGGCATTAAGTAGCTCGTCACGCTTGCAACGGCGTAGCAGTTTTACCACGATTACACCAGGGAGTTTGGGTTGCATGTTAGGTGCCTCCGGCTGAACTTTTTTGTTTTTAGAACTGACTCGATAGATGACATCAATTTCATTTTCCGTCAACTGAGTGCCGATCTTGTTTGCCGCCTGCAATACAATGTGGGTAAGGTTTTCGTTGGGATATTCTGGGATTCCAGCAATTTCCAGTTCGTTCCTCATGCTATTTTGCTCTTGAGCCATTTTCGCGTACTCAAGGTGAGAAACCATTAACTTCAGATCCACAATTTCCCTTTCAGCAGCCTCAAGTCCAGAAGTGAACACCCTTATCTTCTCGTTAATTACGTTAGAAATTAAAGAAACCTCTTGTTTTATTTCAAGATTTTGTTTTTTAAGGGTTCCAACCTCTTCCCTCAATAAACGAATTTCCTCCACCAGCTGTGAGATATCACTACATGGCTGCATCGGAGCTGAACTGCTAGACTTAGCAGGCCGTGATCCCCGCGTCATAGTTATATTGCTGGTGCTACTCGAGAAAGTTTCATTAAGTGCTGCTCGTATGGGGGTACCCGAGTTGTCTCCCTTGGGACGCGAGCAGGTACAGGAGGGGCAGATCCACTTCTTTTTATATTGATCAGTCATTTGATCAAAGTATTCTTTTGTCAAGTTCAAACATAGCAAATCATAAAGCTTGCCACAAACTAAGCATTCCATATAGTAAAGGTCTTTAATGCTGTTCTCACAAGCTGCACAGTTCGCTGCCATAGCAGTAAACGGATGTCAGCAAACTCGGCAACAAATATTCCAAATGCTACACACACAATAAAATATCAGCCTCATATAGGAATCAGAAAAGGAGTCAAAAAGCTGCATTTTGCATGAATGAAATTGTGGATAATAATTAGGAAAGGGCAAATGGCCATGGGATAATTTATATATTTTTATAATCCCACTTATTAGAATCTGCTATGGGAGTGAATTTGACCGCCGCCGCCGCAGCGCCGATTGCTCAATATTACTTGAGCTAATATTGAGCTCTATTTAGAAAAAGGACGGAACTTGACCATAACTCGCGCACCCCTAAAAATAAAACAAGAAAAACTTATTTCATATTTTTATTTGCTATACCTATATATATTGTTACTTAGGTCTATTTTACTTACATTTGTGCATCTATGTTTATAAAATTCGCCATAAACACTTGCCAGTCACTACAGCGCAGCGTAGTGCGTACAAGTAGTACCCAACTGATATGGCTTACCGATGTGCCTGCGCAGAAGACGAATTTTTAAAGCGTTGGAAATGCTATCGACCAATCGGCACGCTCCGCACACTGCGCGCCTTTTTCCAGTACCGCTATTGGTCGCCAGCTGCCGCCATGTGAGCGTGCGAACGGACCGAATGAACTCGTGCGAGTGCGACGGAACTAAGAGCTGCATTGTATTATGAACCTTATTAATATTGCATCTAAGGTTAATTGTAAGTTTAGCTTTCTTTCGTTAATCGTCGGAGCCGTACTTTCTTTTCTGCGCGAACGAAGATTCACGACGTGCCATATCAATTGTGTACTACTTGTACTTGGTTTTTTGCTTTATAATTTCTTTTGGGATCGCAGATTGGGAAACATTGATTTAGAATTATATGAATACATTTGTATAACAGATGGATGATCTTGTTACCATTTTGAGATATGAAAACATACTTACATTCTAAAAAGTTGTTAATTTTATAGGAATCTGTACTTATGGGAATAAATCAATATTACGACTTCATAAAGTATATTTTTGCATAAGAATATGCTCAAATTTGAATTGCAATAAATGTACTTCATTTATTTTGTAAAAAAAAATGCACGTTAATTTGATTGAAAAAAAATATCTGACTCACTGACTAGCAAAGGACGTATACTTAAATTTTATTTATTGCTTTCGGTATGTATATATCGGCGGCCGATCGTATAATCCGGCAGTTCGCGATGTGCCTAGGTAGATTGTTCGTAGTATATCTTTCGACTAAAACGTTGATCAGTCTGCCTGAATTTTAATTAGGCATTTCATGAATTGGCTGGGTATTGAGCAGAAACTTCGTGAAACGGCCTCATATATAACGATCTGCCTAGGAACATCACGAACTGCCGGATTATACGATCGGCCGCCGATATATACAAATTGAAAAAGTATGATAATAATGTACCCACATGCTGATTTAGTTTTTACGGCCCAGGTAAATAAAACGTAAAGTACTAAATTTCAATTACACGAGTCTTTTATTTCAGGCCATTTTAAGTATTTTTCAACTGTTTACCGTCAGTTTTGATATTTTACTCACCAATTTTATAGAAAGTAGACAATATTGATATTTTGAATCCTTGAACCTTATAAGAACTTGTCATTTTGGAGATCTAGGCCATTATTGACCTGAGCCGTTTACATAAAACAATATGGTAAAAAACCATAACTATAGTAAGTACATATAATTCCGTAACTCAAACTTTTCTAATAGGCAAGATAAACATTTTCGGCGACCAATCTTCATATCCTTACATATTATAAGACAAAATCCCCCGCTGCCGATATGTATCTGTATGTATATATGTTTGTTCGCGGTAATCTCAAAAACTACTGAACGTATTTTCATGCGGTTTTCACTAAAGAAAGAGCGCTATGCGAGGTAGGTTTTTGTATATAATTTGCCGAAAAAAAATCCGTGCTAAGCCGGGGACGGGCCGCTAGTTAAACTAAAAGAACAAAAAGAAATTTGATATGTACTTTTCTACAAAATTATATAAAATGCAATACATACAGTAGCTATTCTAATTAAAGCTTAATGATAAACACAAATGACACATCTCCATTACAATTTTTGTTCTACACATCTCCATTAGAAGTCTAGTTTTGATCCGTCCATTGGTTTAACACGTGGAATAAATAAATTTATCAAACATAAATTTATTTATTCCACGTGCAAACATAGTGCTTAGGGCAAAACGTCAGGCCGGTACTAAAGTGTTAAAAAATATTTATCAATCTCAAAAGCCAAAAGATTTTCGAGCCAAAAGAGAATTTTAGAATTCTCCTTTCATAGAGTGTCTATATTTATCTAAACATTATAAAATAAAGTCGCTGTTCGCTTCCGTCTTTTCTCCCCTAACTTCTACCGGATTCTGACAGTTTTACAAGTACATTTGATTACACTCCATATCATCCTCGCTCTCAATTTTTTTTCAAATATTGGAGAGAAAAAAAGTTAATCACCTTATATAGGTAATTAACTTTTTTTTCTTATATAGGTAAATTATAAACCTTATATAGGTAATAAAAGCTAGCAAATTATATAATATTAACACTAAGAATGTTCGACAGCTTGCATTTCAATATGTCTCTGAAAATAAAAATACCAACAAAGTAAATATAACCGAATCAGCTAGCTATGATTGGTTTTATGGTTTCATGAACCATCAGAAAGACTTGTCAGAAGACAAAAAATGTGGCGGATGTACACAAACGAATGGGGCAACTCCCCAACGAATGGGGCTTCGAAAGTTAAAACATGATTATCATAACGGAGGTTTGGCTTACCAAGAACTCACGTTTCTTCAACGTGTATTTCCTTGCGTGAACGGTTGAAAACGGAAAAAGATCCGAGCAAAAAAAATTAACTGGCTAAAGAAAAAGAAGATCTCAAAAACAATATCTTTTGATTGTCAAAAGAACCAAGCCTTGGCAAAATTAAAGGATTCTTTATTATTACAATGGCATTACGAAGAAAGACAAGCATTTGGAACCATTTTACCTAGTGGAACGACAGGACCCTATTAGAGATGCAAATTATACTAAATTTGACCAGGCTCACCTTAGCACACTTACTGAACAAGGTCAGCAATCAATTAATGAAAATTTCCGTCCATCATCCATATTGCAATCCAACCAATCGAAAATATACGGGTTTATTGTATCTAAGGCCACCCTATAAAAAATCAATAATTAATCAGCAACAGCTGCTTATAGCATAGCTTAAAAATATCAAACAGGATAAACGGACCAGTAAAGTCTGAGGCTCAATGGCGTATCTCTCAATGATATTTTACATACCGAACCCAATCTTCAAGCCGATTTATTTTTACTTTTATTGAATTTCTGCCTTTTCCCAGTGGCTGTAACCGCCGACATAAAGCAGATGTATCTTCAAATACGTGTGACTGACGAACATAAAAAATACCAACAAATACTTTTCTGCTTTGACAATTCCGAACCGATTCGTACTTTCAAGTTCAACAGTGTGATGTTTGGTCTCAAGTCGAGCCCATACGTAGCAATGCGCACAGTTTGCCAGCTTTATAATGATGAACGCACTAATCTAGAACCTAAAACCTTCTACCATATCGCCAGAGTGCATAATCCTGTCGACTGTTTGTCGAGAGGCTTATTGCGAGAACAATTGCTAACTCACGAGTTATGGTGGAACGGTCCAGTTTGGCTGAAGCACCCGTACTTGAGTGGTCTATAGAATCGTTTAAGCCTGAAAAATGTGAACATTTGCCTGTATTTAACAGTAAGACGTTAGTTTCAACCGCTCATCGTACCGTAGAATTATCACAGCTCTGTTCTCACATAAAATCTCATGGTGGAATAAATTATTGAGAATAATTGTTTACATTTTACGATTTGTACGAATACTAACCCGCTCTGAAAATATAGAAACCGCTCATATACATACCGCTCAAACTGGGTAGCCTGTACTGACAGATTTTAGTGTTATATTTCTTATTACCGGATTAAGTACTGAAGATCCTGAGTACATAATCAAATATTTTAATATTACTGTTATGTTATGGCCGGATTAAGTACTAATGTTAAATCAATGCTTACTTCCATTCAAAGATAAAGTCCAACAAAGTTTGTATAGGGATGAGATGCTTAACGTAGCCACTTAATTATGAGTATTCTTCCACGAGGAATGCTTTGAATTGTTCATCAAAATCCGCTTCGTAAGTCCACGGTAGCAAGTCCGGATACATTATAACTCTCTTGAGAACGTCCACGTTCGCATCAAGGGGTAGGACACTCCGAACTTTCTTATTAAGACAACCGTCGCCGTGGATGTAGTTATTCACTATTAAATTGTAAATAAAATTTACATATTTATAATCCAGATTGTCACTTGTGCTCGGAATGCTGGCGGAGTTACTTGTAATTTCATTTATGTAGCCCGTAGTTATGATGGGTACCACATAGTTTGCCTGGAAATTTAATTTTTTTTAAATATTAATGAAGGATATTTAAAAAGTTTGAAATCAATTCAGATATAAATGTATATGTATATAGAAAAATTTAAGAAAGAAAGAAAGACTTTTATTCACTGCATGAAAGACATTGACATAATATAAAAACAACAGGACAGAAATTAATATAAAAACTAGTTAAAGATGTGTGTGTCCTCGCAGCAGTGAATTGAATACTGGCTCAGCATTGTGCTGAGGTGCTAGACAAACGCCCACAGCACTGATTTTCAGCCAGCGCCGTCTGTGATTCACGAAACACCATACAAACATACTTTATAAATTACTTAGATATAGATATGTAAAAAATCAATGAGTCAATAAATAAATCCAGTTATTGCAGTAAATGTCAAAACTTACATAATTGATATTGGTATATTAATGCGGTTATAAATGCTGGATATAAGATTATGAATTTTGGAGCATCAACAAATAACCCCTAAACTTATGTCTAAAGGTGTACCTGCTGGATGTGCTTGATAAGTAGATAGAAGATAGAGTAGTGCACAATATGTTATTAAAATGTAATTATGATGTATCATTTTGTAACAACACATACCAGTCAATTACAACTTATCCCCAATAATTAAGAATCTATAAGAAACTAGCGTTCCGCCCCCGGCTTCGCCCGGCGTGCAATTTTTATATACCCTAAAACTTTCCCCGCGCATCCCTCTTTTCATTAGTGAAAACCGAATTAAAATCGGTCTACCCGTTCACGCGTGACGCCGTGACCAAGGGAAATGGGGACTCATTTTTATATATATACAATATAGATATGTCAAAACTGTTCCCAAAATAAAACAAGCAGGTATAAAAAAATTCAAGAAAATTACTATAAGTCAGTCGTTACTTTTGCTACACAGGCTACCCAGTTTGACTGCAGAATACATTGTGCTTTACCACCACTACATAATGTAATTATTATCATCATTAATAGTCAAAATTCGTAATTATCCACAACCTCACTTAAACTTTTAGGCTATTTTAAAGTTTAGAGTACGACAACCTACGAATTTAGCGTTTAAGAGAAGAGCTTGGAGTCTAAAAACATGAAAACTTTTTTTAAATAAAAACAAGGTTCGCCACAATTTATAGGAGGGCCGCTTAACAAAATTTTATTCAGGGCCCATCGGCAACCTACGCCACTGGGTATTTTACGATTATCCACACCACATAAAATTGCTTTCAAACGATCTTTGCCTCAGACACTCCTAAACTTTTAACTTTAGACTTTAGTCTCCGAATTAAAAATTTAACTGGGATTGAGGATACATTTTATAAATTTTTGCTTACACAAGTATGGGCCCGGGGGCCCCACATAATTGTTTCGGTGGTAGCTACTCTCCCGTTATTAGTAGTATATTTACAAAAAGTCTGTAAAACTATGGAATCAATCACCTTTTCAAAGAACTCCCTGATGAACTTTTCTGGGTTCTGTATAATTTCATTTTTTCTGTTATTCAATGTTATAACTTTTACATCTGTGATATCTGACCAATTACTGACATACTGTTTTATATTCAAAGCTGCTTGTGAGCCATCCTCTGTGAAAGTCAAGAATAAAACTGGTTGTTCATTTTTTATTTTTTCTATTTTATTTGATGGTGGCCGGAGGGAAGGTTGTTTTGGTTTCTCTGGATCTTTTTCCTTGATGACAATATTTTTATTTAAAGCCGGTGGTAGATCATTGGGGATATTTGTTAAACTTATTATCTCCTTGGGGCTGCTGTCTTTACTACTACTGTGATAACCGCTATCATTCTTATTGAAAAACTGAGCTAAACTTGATAGCGGCTCTTCAAGAGATTTCAGGATGTCATATCTTTTCAGTTTCACAAGCGCCTCTACAATTTTATCCAATGTGGCTCGTTCATTTTGTCTGTATACTTTGAGAACTGTGTCCACTGGGTCATCCTTCACGGAATTCTTTATATACTAAAAATAATTAATTTTTTTTATTACTTATATTAAGGGTGGAACTTCCACTGTGGAAGACAGACAGGCTGACGGTCCACTTGATGGTAGTTGGCTATGGCTACGGATCGCCTATAACACACACTACCATCACAGGTGCTGAAAGATGATAAAGTTAAGGATAAGGAATTAGGAAGAGATAGGGAAATTAGCTCTGCAACAACTTGTGCAACCTGTAATGTTGTTAAGGGCATTTTGTGAAGATTTCATGCAAATTTATTACTTAGTACTGCAAAGGTCAAAAAATTAATGCTTGACTTGACTACTTTGGACTTGACTGACCTGTTTTGGAAAATTAAAAAAAAAAGAATTCTACATGGACTAGTTTCAGGATCTGCTATTTTTTATTTTAATTTGAATTTTGAGTTTTTTATATTGCTATTTTTACAACTGATATGGCAAAATCATTGGAGGAGATCTGATGGAGCCAAAACCAAAAGAAGAAGAAGAAACAGAAATTTAAAACATCAATCTATTCTCTCGAAATGACAATCCCATTAAAAGAAGTGTGACAAGGTTCTCAAACATAATGAATTACCCATTTGAACTAGCGGTAAATACTAGGCATGCCTTTTAAGTTCTGTCGTTTCCATATTTCCCGGCAATTTTGAATTTGGAACTGTTCTATATTCTAATGTGTTTAAATTTTGAATCTCAAAACAGTTGAAAGTATTAGGATTAATGCTGTTGTTTAGTCACAGCGTCGACTGGAATCTGTCAGGTTACGTACAAAAATGAATCTTTCTAAGGAAAATGTTCGTGCAATAATAATTCAGTGATGAAGCCCCATGTTTGCGGACTGTCGAACGCTGGTATTTAGAATTCTAGTGTGGACATACTAGTGTTAGTGACAAATCTCGCGAAGGACGCCCAAAATCCGCCTTCACTGAAGATAACATCATTGCTGTGAGACAACTAATTCTCGAAGATCGTCAAGTGATGTATCGAGAGATAGAGGCTCTATTAGGCATCTCAGGGACAACCATTCAGAAGATCTTGCATGAAGCGCTTGGTGTGAGAAAGCTAGTTTGCCGTTGGATACCGCATCTGCTTTCCGACGATCGCAAGGCAGCCCACGTCAGATGGTGTAAGAAAACTCTGCAAAGGTTCAACCAAGGAGATTCCAAACAACAATGTACGATCCCGATTCCAAACAACAATGTACAATCTGGGTCTTTTAAGACGAGCCAAAGCCGACTAAAGTTGTTCGTACTTGAAGCACTTCAAAGAAGATGGTGGCCACGTTCGTTGGAAAAACCCGTTGCGACTATTGCACTTGAAGATCGTAGAACGGTTAACGCAGAGTGGTATACCACAGTTTGTTTACCACAAGTCATCGCCGGACTTCGAAAATCTAACTCAAAGCGACGCATCATCCTGCACTCAGCGCTCGTCAAACGATTGAGTATTTGAAGCAGGAAAAAGTAGAAATTCTTGAGCATCCTCCATACAGTCCTGAACTAAGCCCTAACGATTTCTTTACATTTCCTAAAATGAAGAAAAGTCTTCGTGGTCAAAGGTTCCAGTCCGGTGAAGAAGCAGTCGACGCTTTCAAGTCAGCCATTATGAACACCCCCACTTTATAGTGGAATAAATGTTATAATAACTGGTTTGAGCGAATGGAAAAGTGTATTAAGCTACGTGGTGAATACTTTGAAAAACAATAAAAAGTACTATAAGGTTCTAGTTGTGTTTTTTTCTTCAAACGACAAAACTTAAAGAGCATGCCTCGTACTTCCTCACCCAACACTAATAAAAAATATTAATAACAAACACTTAATATTTTTGTTATTGAGAGATTAAAGAGTGGGCAAGATTCTGTGGCTTGTTGTGTTCATAGGACAAGGTTTGTATGAAACCTCAGGACAAGGTTTGTATAAAAGAATTTTTTTGGAAAATCCAAAATCCATGGAAAATGTTGGAAATTTGGATGGTATTTTTATATGAAATTGACAGGGCAATTATAGACGTAATAACATAACGATGTAGTTATTTCCAATCATTCTTGTCATCTTAATTATCAAAATTGCAACCATTATGCTATCATAATAACTATAAAACTATGATTTATTCATAAAGTAATTACTATTGACTTACATCCAAATCATCCTTTGAAATACCCAAACAAAATCCCAGGTCTCTCCAGCCATCGGGAGTGCCTCCAACTTTTTTGATTAATGTTTTCCATGTATCGTAGCACACTGATCCCATCTTAGACTTCGTATTCCTATAATATAATGCACTTGTGTGAAGATTGCACACTTTTTTACTTAATGAATTTAATTGAGACAGTTCTCTTGCTCTTTCTTCTTGCAGCATTTCCTCCAGTGCCAGTGTATCCACACTGATCGTGTCATAATCGTCTAAATCGTTCCTGCAATGGAGGTAATTTAGCTTGTTTTACTTGGTATAAAAGAGAAAGTTAGGCAAGGAAACATTACGTTTACTTACATGGTCTCCAATAAATATATGAAATACTTATTTATTACGCTTTGTTAGTTCATAAAATAAATAAAAGTAGGAGCTGACTGGAAGAATGTCTGTAATCCGTTTATATAGTTTCGTTTTCTACGAAATGTCTAAAATTTTGAGGAAAACTTGGGAAAAACACAACACACAGATACAATACAATAATGAATTAGTCTGTGGTAACTGTGGTAAGTACACAGAACACTATTACTCCTAGGCGGGTAAGTATGACACATAAATGATCTCAGTCTTGAAACCGTAGACAATCAGATTTTGAGCTGATCACAGTGAAATAAATTATGATTGTAAAAGAGTTTCAAATTATAAAACAAATATAAGGTAGGTAGGCACTAATATAACAAGAAAATCTATTTCGATACATTAATATTGTTTGGGTACTTTATGTAAAAATGATATTAAAATTGATCTACATATTTTCTTTTGATACCTATCGAATCCCAAGATTCATTTATTTAACTATTTATTTATAGAAACATGATTTTTTTAAGAAATTTTTAATTGACATGATACTATAAGAAATAAAAGTAAAGAATAATTAAAAAGATAATAGACAAGGAGTCGATCATGGCAAATCTACAAGAAAATTCTTGTAAATAATAATAGCTCTACATACCAATAGGTAGGTAAAGCTTTAAAACTTAATTCCTTTGCCACGGCAATATGTAAAAAAAAATAACGCGTTATTTGTTTTTGAATAGTAACGTAAAATTTTAATTCTTTAGTGAAAGTTTACTAAACATGTTCGTTTAATTTTACTATGAGCACAAATAATTTGTAATTATACATTTAAATTTTCATAAATTTTTAACAAAATTGATGTTAATAGTGTAATAAATGTACAAATGTGATTATAGTTTCAGTTTTACTAACATATTAGACGACGATGTCGAAATACCCGATTCACAGCCAATATCACCTGTATCTAACGAATCAGAATTTTGGGGTACATCAGTTAAAAACGAGAATTCAACACGTAAAACACTACCGGAAAATCCTATTCGAAATGACAATCCTCGTCATATTGAAGAAATTGGTAATTAGCTTATTATTTAAAGTGGATATTCAAAGACCATTATCTAGTTAAAATCTTTTAATTTCTTTGTCTACAACAATCTCAATTTAAGTACAAGTAACTAATTCTTATTATACTTACCTAAAGTTTAAAAAAATATACTTTACATTTCGTGTTATTGCAGATCCGAAATATCGTAACGTATTTTCATACGCTAATTTTAATGCAGTACAAACGAAAGTCATCGACGATGCTTTATTTTCAGGTACCTACCTATTTAAACATCCGTTTATTAATTTAAGATTTATTATTAATTAAGACATATTAAAATATTTAATGATTTTAACTATTAGGTACCATTCCTATAATAAGTAGATAGATACCTATACAATATTTAAAATTGCAATTACCTGCAATAACTAATTTATACATCATTTAGTTTTTCCAATATTATAAAAAAAAACTATTTTTTAAAATGTTAAGGTTGACAGACAAGCTGACGGTCCACTTAATGGTGGATGGCTACCGTCGCCTATAACACAAGCAACGCCACTAGGTGCTGCAAGTGCGCTGCCGACCATAGAGGGATTGAGGATAAAGGATTGGGATAGGAAAATGGGTTCGGGTATCCCTTACTCACCGAAACACAAAGGTACACATACTGTTATTTCACGGTGATCTTTGTAAGGAGGTGGTTACTGCCGCCAGAGGGGCTGCCCAAATGACTGCGAAATGCAGTGTGCCCTGTTACTACTTTTCAGATCCAGACCAGAGCCAACTTTCAAAGTTCATTTCCAAAGTTGACCCTGGGACCGAACCAGGAATCGAACCAGGGACATCTGAAACAGAGCGTTAAGGCAAGCACCCTAACCACTCATCCAACGGGCTCGTCATTAATCATATCAACGCAATTATAATTATTTTGAAAATTTGTGTATTTGTATTGTACTTTTGTTTTTAAGTATAAAAGTTTGTATAACAAATTACGATCCTATATTATATCCTATCCATCCATTGTTGATGGATGACAAGCAGAATGACAGACAAAAGTCACATCGCTTTACTTTACTATGCGATTAAAATAAGAGTAGGATCGGGCATGCGCCATACTGTGACGTCACTGTCTTCAGTTTATGTCTGACTAGCTGAGCCCTAAACTTCGTACGCGTGGTATTCGGTATAGCGCGTAACTTTTTTATTTGTAAACCGATTGGAATAAAACAAACGCTAAATGTTACGGGAAGCTTGCTACAATACACAAGTGAAAACCGCATTCAAACCGGTTAAGACAAACATATTTTCTGAGATTAGCGTGTACCAACGCACAGACAAAGATACTAAAATTCTAAAAACTATTTTTATGACCTCGGTAACACAATTACAATGTGTCCGATTTTTTTTTCAATCTTGGATGTACAGATACGGCTCGTTTACGAATTTATTATTCATACCTAATATTGATATAGACGTAGAAGTGGGCGTAGGCGTAGACGTAGACGTAGCAGTAGATATAGAAAGACATAGAATAGGCATCTTCTGGGTGAACTCGCTCCATCGTCGACCTCATCCTTCCTACATGGATAGATGCTGATCAAGAGCAAACCCATCTTTAATAATAAAAAAGATAGAGATTTAGTAGAGTCCAAAAAAAGATAATTTTTAAAAAGAAAAAGGTTTTTACCGATAAGTAGCTATAAATTTTATAATACTTACTTTTTAAAATACAATCTATGCATATCATAAAGTCGCCGTTCACTTTTGTCTATTTCTCCGCTAACTGTTTAACTTAGAACGAATTTCGATACCATTTTCATTAATGGAAAGAGCGCTAAACGAGGAAGGTTTGTGTAAGTATATAATTTGCAGATTAATCCGTGCCATAATTATTTAAATACAATATGCTAGCAAGCATATTGTAATTAATTGCCTATCATCTGTTACAATCTTGTCTTTTGGCAAAACTATACCTACCTATACTGTCCTTTGTTTAGTTAAGAGTCACAGTTTACAGTTAAAGCATGTATAACACCGAGATTAAATGTTTCTAGACAAATCTATGGTGGTCTGTGCCCCCACCGGATCCGGTAAAACGGTTATTTTCGAAATGGCAATAGTTCAATTACTAATGGAGCGAGAACAGAAAAATTACACGGGCGATTTCAAAATAATTTACAGTAAGTGATCTTAAGGATGAACTAGCCGCGGGCTCGAAGTCACGCGTGAGCGCGGCCAAAAAGCACGCTGTCTCACCTAGCATCGTGTCCGACAGAGATTACTGAGTGAAATGCACGATAATTCAAAGTAAACCGAGAGCGTAAAAATAAACGAAGAGTCCTTTGAAAAATGGAGTTTTATGAAAAAAATTCTGCATAAAATAATTATAATTAAAGTTTATTGAAATCGTCGATAATTGAGCTTTGTCGGTGCCGATTTTGTTTTGGAGATTTTACACTTCTTTTATTACTTATTTACGCCCAAAGTTACGTTAAAATTAGCAAGAAAAATTAATCTTTGTTCGCTAATAACTTTTTAACGGCTTTTTATTTTACTATTCTGTTTCCGTACAGACAAAAGTAATAATGAGACAAAACGATATCAGGTTTAACTTTTGATGTACAATGTCAAACAGTGGAGTAAAACCCCCCCGAAATTTGTATGGAAAAAGTGTCGACTAGTTCAACCTTAAGTTATAATTCTTGATATAATTAATGATATAATCTTAATTAATGATATAATGATATAATTAATGATACAATCTTAAGTTAGAATTCTTAAGTTATAATTAATGAGCTCACCTCTCCTCCGCACACGTCCTAAGGATTGTGCGATTGGAACGTATCCAAATGACGTCATCGGTTATAAGTGCCGAGTTAGGGAGTATACACTTATTCAGCTCCATCTTCAACAGCAATAAATATGTCAGGCGTTTTTCAACGTTCATTTTTCAACACGGTTACAGCTAGTATTTATATAATAATAAAAATACGAGGCTGATAGAAGCGGAACTGTATATTTAAGTGTAACCAAAATCGTCCAACGAAACGCGAATGGAGCTGAATAAGTGTAGCGACTCCCTTAGTTTGACCTAGTAGTAGTACCTACGTGTAACAGCATGTATTGTGTGCTGTTGGGTTTCGGTGAGTGAGTAAGGCATGTCAGAGGCCATTTTCCTAACCCTCCACAATCTCTTATCCTTAATCCTACTGCAGCGCAATTGCAGCACTTGTGACGTTGCTTGTGTTATAGGCGACGGTAACCACCTACCATCAAGTGGACCGTCAGCCTGTTTGCCGACCTTAACATAAAAATAATTTTTTTAAATAAATTTTAAATTTTTATAGTATTATCTTAAATTTAAATGTTCTGTTTATTTTATTTTATTTTTTGACATAAATAATAATTATTTGACATGACATCCTAGATATTGTTATGCTTGCTGTTAAATTTGATAATGCTAATTAATTTTTGCATGCCTTTATAAAACGGCGAAATCATGTTCTTTTTGTAACTCTTTTGCAACACCTTCACTATACCATGTTTTAAGCAAATAAATGTATTATTATTACTATTATTATAAATAAATAGGTATAGGGTAACACTAAATATTAAAACTTGGTCAAATGGATATTTATTACTAACGTTCGTGTGCATTAGTGAAATGCAAGGATTAGGTATATATTCAAACTAGCTTTTGCTCGCGACTTCGTCCGCATATCTTTATAGATTATAAAACTATCTTTCAAGAGAACCAACCATACATATTAACGAAATTTCATTGGAATCGGTTGGCAGCTTCGAAGATTAAAATGAACAAATATCGTGTGACACATGATTTCTACGTATCTCTAGTCTTTAGGTATATATGAAGCAATATAAATACATTTAGATATTTGAAATCTTGTAATATTAAAACACGCATGACTACCTTAAAAAAGTCCTTGATTTCATTGCTCATTTTCTCTTTACAGCTATTACAAAAACCTTAATTTACCTTAATTTAAATGGACAAAGACATGCTCATTTCGGTTCTTCTCTGTAATGGTCGATTTTAGTCGAGCGGTCGCCCTCGGTTCCTAACTCATCACGTCGCATCTCATAGACTTTTTTTTGCTCAGCTTCGAATCCTTCTTCTCATTCTTCTTCAATAATTGGGCTATCAAATGCTAAAAGAATTTTTAAAAGTCTGACTGGTAGTTTCAGAGTTTAGCGCGTTCATCAAACGAGCCTTTTTATATTGGTATAGCTAAAGCCATATTTATTTTAGATTTTAGATAAAATTATGTGTTATACAGTGGCTCCAGTGAAATCCTTATGCAACGAAAGGTTAGCGGACTGGCATGCCAAATTTATAAGATTAGGCTTGCAATGTATTGAGGTGACTGGCGATCAAGACTTGGACTTCGATCAATTGAAACATTACAGGTTGGTGAACTATACTTTAAGGAGTTCAACCAGTTTTGTATGGAGATCAGGCCATCAGTTTATTTTTATTTACGTTTTAACAGTTCAAACTTGTATCGTTAGGTAAGAAGAAAATATAGATTTTATAATTTGATAATGGAGTTTCATAGATATTTTAGTTTGAAAGTATTACAAAATCTGTTTGAAAGCGCACTGACTCGAACAACGTATCGAGTACTTACGTGCTTCGCTTCGATTTTGTAATGTTATCACCATTTACAAAATCCTAAATATTCACAGGAAATTACTAAATTTAAGAAAGACTTTTATTACCAAATTATCCAAAGTATGACTTAAAACAATGGCCTGGTTTTGGATTGAGGTCTTTAAATTTAATTTTCGAATGAATATATCGTTACTATCGTTCTTGATGGAATCCGTCAATTGAATTAAGAGTCACTGGAGTCAAGAGTCTTAGTGTTTGAATGCATAGAAAAATCTTATTAACCTGATGACTACAATAAAAAAGTACCCTCTACAAATTTCTATACTTAGTCCGCTCACCGCAATATACATATATATACGTATTTGGGAGGATTTTGAAGATATTTCTCCCTAAGTAAATATAGTTTCTGAATTGAAATTTCCTATACAGTTTAATAATAACCACGCCCGAGAAATGGGATATATTGACTCGTCGTTGGCGCGACCACAGAGAATTGGTTGAAGTCATAAAACTTTTCCTCATTGATGAAGTCCACATACTCAATGACGAGACCAGAGGACCGGTGTTGGAAGCCGTCGTCAGCCGAATGAAAACTATTAAGGTAGGTGTTTCAATTTAGCTTAGCAATATAGCATTAATAACTAAATTAATGCAGGATTGACAGTATCTCCGCTTCAGTTCTAAAACAACGCTCATAGTCCAGAAAAATTTATCAACAAATCAAAATTTAGTCCCTCAAAGGCAATTTTTTAGAAGATATGACATTACATATCTTCTAGAATGTAATGTAATGTTATAAAATTTTCCTGGGCTATCATAATCTCGTATCAACGTTTTTCCTACTCTAGATTTTTATCACCGTTCAATTATATTATACATAAATATATTTACATGATACATAATCTAAATAGATTAGAAACCGCTGCGTATGATCTAAATAGGCAGAAATGTAATCCGTAACTCTGCTGAGATATTTATTTCCTACTAGCTGGGGCCCGCGACTTCATCCGCGTTGAAAAATAAAAAATAAAACACCTGAGAAAATATCAGAATATCTTTATCGCCGTGACGACAGTGGTGTCCAATTGTTTATATTTTTAAACGATCCCTCGGGAACCTAACATTTTTCCAGGATAAAAGTGTCTTATATGTTAATACAGGTAATGAACTAGATGTGTGCCAAATTTCTTCGAAATCCGTTAAGCCGTTTTTGCGCGAAAGAGTAACAAACATCCATACATCCTCACAAACTTTCGCCTTTATAATATTGCTAGAATTAGGGAAATCAGGAGAGCGATTGTCCACTCCTGGTTTATCATCAAGTGCACTGTCAGACTGCTTGCAACCCTTTATTGTGAGAAAAAATTAAAATAAAATATTTTTAATTCTTTGTTTAGTCATCGGCTGAATACCTATATCGTTCGAAGCAAGCGCTATTAGAACAAGGCATAGGAACAAAAATAGGCACACCTCCAAAAATCAGATTTGTTGCTGTATCAGCAACAATTGGCAACCCCGAAGATGTTGCAGCGTGGCTGGGAACTAATGAAATGCCTGCAATTATTTACAAGTAATTTTTGTTAAAATCTACCTTTTTATTCCATTTTTTTCTGTATCAATGTATCAATTGATAAATAAAATGAATAATTAGCTTTAGTCAAACCAGTTTTCACTACCCGATAATGTTCATCGCTTGTTCAATAGATTTGGGGAAAAGTTGAAAGTATTAAATTAGTAAGTTCACATACATTAGTATAACTCACATAATATTACTTAGTATAACATCAGTAGGTACAGTCAATTTGCTACTTCAGATTTCACCATAAGAAAATTTATTCACTACTACATTCGGCCTATCATGTCGAAAGGCCCGAGTTCGACCCCGGTTATGCCATGTACCAATTTTTTATTTTTTTTCTAAAACCTTAAGTGATTGCTCTCAAACAATGATGGAAAACATCGCGAGGAAACCTGCATACACCAAGGAAATTCTAAGGGGCATGTGAAGTCCTCCAACCCGCACTGGGCCAGTGTGGTGAACATTTTGCGAACATCACTATATAATGTGTATATTGTAGTTTAGCTAGACAGCCTGGCTGCAGAACCTGTACAATATTTTTAGTATGTCTTCATACTAATTCATACTAATAAAAAATTCCTTAACCTAAGTGATAGTAAAGAAGCTTAAAAAATCCTCACTGAAAATTTTAGATTTCGTATGCAGGTTTAGAATGAAAGTGATTTCGTGTTTTTTTTTTAACTTAATAATTTACATTTTTAAAGTTACCATTGAAGAAAATCATTTACTTATTAGAGTGAACCTAAGTAAAAATAATTATTACTACCAATACTTTCATATATTTCTAGCTACAGTGGAAGATGTAAGTGAATTTGTCTGGAGATAAAGATAATTTTTGGTGTAATTCGTTTTAGATTCGGGGATGAATATCGTCCTGTAAAAGTTAATCGCATAGTGGAAGGATATCATTGTGACAATGGAACAAGCACATTCAAATTTGACATCATACTAAACTACAAGTTGTGTCCACTTATTAAAAAATACAGCAACCGCAAACCTACACTGGTAAGTTTTTCATAATACTGTAACACAATATATGTAAGTATTTTAAATTTGCTTTCTAGAAACCATGTTAAAATTAAACTATTTAGGGGTGTTTTAATATTACCAATTATATACCTATTTCTTAAATAAGAGCTCCGACGCGCGACTGGAGTAATAATATAAGTAATAATATAATTACTTTATATTATTTAGTTACATCCTGCATACTTAGATGTCACGTGTTCCAAAAAAAGTTAGTTAGTTACGTTCGGTATACACAGATGTCACTACGTTTTATAAGTTCAAATTGTTTATCTTTTCGACGACAGATGTCGCAACGCCGCCAGGTTATAACGCGCTTCAACGCTTACTCAAACGCGGACGTAACCTTTTTTAGTTAACGCTTGTTTGAAATTGACTGCTCGAATAAGTCAATTTCAATCTTCTTTATCTTCTTTAACAAAATGGTGATTGCATTCAAAATCGCAGAACATGCGAAAGAACGTAGGTTTGATTCCTTAGCCGACCATAGCAAGCAGCAGGGGACATTACACAGCATTACATAGCAAGCATGAACACGCTGCGGCCGAGTAGAATGCGACAGACACTGTACGAAGACAAATATCGGCGACATGTCCAATTGTCCATAGTAGTCTATAGAATCATAACTTTGCATTTAAAATATTGTTATTAAAAATATTAGTTGGATTTATTATAAATATTAAGTAAATATTTGTTGATTACCTGTCTCTGTTTTTTAAGTGATAATTAATTTTCAGGTATTTTGTAACACTAGAAAAGGAGTAATACTCACAGCGGAGACACTGTGTCGCACTTTAAACTTCGAGTTTACCGTTGAACAAAATGCTAAATTGAAGGTTCTGGCTTCCAGGTTTAAAAACAAACAACTTCAGGTAGGATTTGTCATGGGTAAATTAATTCTGTATATAGTTTTAATTATGTCTACCATATTATAAACTAGATTTTGCCGACATCTTCGTCCACGCCCCTTTTTCTTAAGTGTTTATACATTTATTCAAACTTTATTAGGCTCATTTTTGTTAGGCGTTGAATTTGTTATTTTTATTTAGTACAGTACTTTTTCTCGGGAACAGTACTTTTTTCTGTATGAAAGGTACCCTATGTCCTTTTCTTTATTCCAGACAACGTATATGCAAAATTTCATTATCATTTTTTGTCCAGTTAGACGTGAATTCGTAACAAACAAACTCCTTGACATTTATAATATATTTTTTATATCTAGCTACGAGTACGTCCGCAACTTTGAAATGCCTATTTCAAGCTGACGACGGTGACGTCGAAGTTGAAAATGCGCGGAGTAGTTTTACAAAATCAGTCAACATGCTTATTTTATTGTTTCATTCAATCCAAGTCAGACAAAATTTGTCATATATATTCGAATTTGATATATTTTGTCTTCCCACATGAATATGACATTTTGTAGGAGTAATATAATGATATAAATAGTTTTTGCTACATATCAATAAGTAATCTATAAGGACGTCATGTATTTCAGAATTTAATTTTGAAGGGTGTCGGTTGCCACCACGCTGGTCTGTTGTACGAAGAGCGAATTAATATAGAACGAGCATTCAAAGATAGAGAGTTGCCTGTACTTATTACTACCACAACCTTAGGTATAGTATATCTATTTTAAATCGGGCGTGGTTGTTTTATTTATAAAATTAAATAAATGATAATATTTTCTTTTGTAGAAAATTTTATCAAATGCTTGTCAAAACAATACTAATTTAAAAATTAAATTGTGAATGTCTTTTTTGGAAACTAATAGAACAAAACAATATATAAATTTAGATATGAGTTAAAAAGTATTAGGAGTTTTTAGAAAGGTTGACGGTCTACTTAATGGTAGGTGGCTACCGTCACCTATAATACAAGCAACGTCACCATAGTAGGATTAAGGATAAATGATTAGGAATGTATAGGGAGGGAAATGGGCTCTGTAGCATCCCTTATTCACTCATAGAAACACAACAGCAAACCTACTGTCATTTCACGGTGGTCTTTTTCAAGAGGGGTGGTTACTACCACCAGACGGGTTGCCCAAATGACTGCGAAAAACAGAGTGCCCTGTAATTACTTTCCAGATCCTGACCAGAGCCAACTTTGGTCTTGTCGGAAATCTAACCCGGGACTCGGGACCCCTGCGACAGAGCGTAAAGGCAAGCACCTTAACCACTCGTTAATTGGGCTCGTCAAATTTTAAAATATTTATGATGTGCGTTTAAATAAATATTAACATTTAAAAAACAACTACAAAACGCTGACATTACCAAAGAGTAAAAAAGCTAGATATGTTATTTATACGAAATTACATAGCATTTACATTACGGTAGGACCTTGAACTGCTAATCACGACTAAAGCACTAACAATTCAAAAATAATAGTTTAATGTCAATTGGTAATATACGTCAATTTAAGTAATTTGCTTAATATAAGTAAGTAATTTAAATAGTGGCGAGGAGTACAGTCATTTAGGCAGCCAATCTGGCAGCATTAATCAGCCTCTTGTAGAAGACCACCATGAAATAACAGCATATTGTGTTTCGATGAGTGAGTAAGGGATGCCAGAGCCCATTTCCCTATCCTTTCCTAATCCCTAATCGTTAACCCAACTAAGGTCAGCAATGCAGTTGCAGAATCTGTGACGATGCTTGTGTTATAGGCGACGGTAGCTACCTTACTTCAAATAGACCTTCAGCTTGTCTGACGCCTTTTACATAAAAAAGTCTAGTGCAAGCAGGATGGCATCTTACTAATCAACCTAGTTTTAAAGTCCCATTTGCGGAGGACGTATAACGTATCTATTTGTTTTTATAATAAAATTATTAAGTATTTTTATAAGCAACATTTCTAAAATATTTTACTATAGGTGAATATTTTCTGACTAACTCCTTTAGAACATTAAGTTAATTTTTTTTCTTTTTCTCATCCAGCAATGGGCGTGAATTTACCAGCTCATCTAGTAATAATAAAAAATACGAAGCAATACGTGAAAGGAGCTTATGAAGTATGTATTCAAAGTAGTTTAAAATTTGAATGGTCTTTTTATAGAATTTATGTTATGTTATTAAAAAATATAAATATTTTTTACTATAGGATTATAGCATCAGTTCAATACTACAAATGGTTGGTCGAGCAGGAAGACCACAGTTCGATACAGAAGCAACAGCTATTATTATGACCAACATAAAGGACAAGGTACGTAAAACGAGTATAAATTTACATTTCACTAATTTTACTAATATTTAAAAATATGCCTACTTATTTCAATAATACTGTGTATTTGTCCTTAAATTACATCTTAAAATCGAGTCATTTGCAAAAAGTCTTGGTATACAAAAACTCGATATTTGGGTGCCACATAAGCTCATTAAAAGAAATGTCGCAATTCGCTTTTGCGAGTCTTAATAAAAACGCAACTGAACCGTTTTTGTAAAGATTGATTGAATAGGTGATCTGAAGTGGTTTACTTAAGGGAAGAGAACGTGCGAAAAAGACATGGTCAGAGCAGCGTCAAGCTCTATAGACTGCGGTCAAATCCTAACAAATCGTCAAATAGCTGTGACCTTACGACTACATTCCCTTAAATTCGAACTACGATTAATTTTTTCCTGACTAGACATAATAATATGTGCAATCTAAAACAAAATTAAGTTTAAAGTTATTTTCCTTGTTTTTTTAAAGGTTTATGAACTATATACGTAGGTTTGTTCCATTAATTTATTGTGATAGTGTTGTCTACTAAGATACCTAGTTTTTATGTTATTTTCTACAAATAATATGGACCCAAGATATACTACCTGATAGACTTTTTTTAACGATTTTTGAAAAAAATATATGTTTATAACACAATACAATACATTTTGGTCTGTATTTAGTTTCCTGATCAGTAAAGGAAGTTCTATGCTTTTTATACTTACATACAGGGCCGGATCTAGGGGGGGGCAAGCCGGGGCCTATGCCCCGGGCGGCAAGTTTAAAGGGCGGCCAAATTCACACTTTATAGACAAATGGACAACTCATCATTTACTTAACTTTGACTACAGAATAAATAATGGTAGGGACCTACAAGTGCAGAAATTTCACTCTTGTTTTACTGTGTGTGGCTATATCAACTCGACCGATACTTGCCGATACCCAGGGCACCAGTAACAGCACACTGAACAAGTGGCCGGGCGCGGCGAAATCGCAGAGTGAGACGCACTCCGACTTTAGTAATTGTGTTATATATGTCGCAGTCATCTGGTTGAATCTGCTATTTGATTGAATGACTAGCGTCTCTAAACGTCCAACTAGTTAGCGGATTGTAACATAGCCCTTTGAACATAGCGGACATGAAATCAGTCAGGTAATTCAAATTTAGTTCATTTTTCAAATTTAGTTCATTTTTTCCCACTGCAGCGCTAGTAGTCACCAAAACAAATATGGCATCAAACAGCTCGCACAGATAGCACTGTGTTGATAGCGCATATTTTAATAAATTACTTTTGAAATAATATGATAACTTTTTCTAGGTTTTTTACTTTTTTATACTAAGCAAAAATATGAGATTAAGTAAAGCTTTGGAAATCATTCTACAATCTTTTATTATTTTAAACTCAGCAGTTTATGAATCAGTAATTTTTTAATTGTCCCAAAATTCACCCTAATCAAATATTACAATTTGATTTAACGAAACATTTTATAATTTATTTATTTTTATTTAAAGTAAGGTTAGTTGCGAACTCATGGGCACCTTAACCAAACATTACAAAGTTGGCTATATCCCATTCAACGACTTCGCTATATCCCATTCAACGACGTTCAGTCAAGACGTTAAACGTTACATTCAACGACTTGACGAGTTGTCCTTTAGTCATTCAATTAAATGTCGTCATTCAATGAACGCGCTAGTCGTTCAATCAAATAGCAGATTCAACCAGATGACTGCGACATATATATGACCCCCAACTCCAAGCGTAGAATCAGAGGAACAATGGCTACGTGCACATGTTCGTCCTTCGCCCATAGCCCATAAATCTTTAGCTTTTATCTACATTTTAGAAAGTGTCCTTTGACTAGCGAAATATAGACACATTTTTAGCATTCAATTATCAGACACCATCCCTTCAACTTTAATCAATTAGTGGACATCTGATAGCTGAAATTATAAAGATGATAAAGGTAAATAAATATAAGTGCACGGGGGCGGCATTTTTCAGTTTTTGCCCCGCCTAAAAAAATCGAAGATCCGGGGCTGCTTACATAAATAATTTTTTGGATCAACGCTTTCTAATAATGTAATACAAGAGCGTGACAGTGGGAAAGATGCGGCCTATCATGTCGAGAGGTCTGAGTTTGATCCCCGACCATGCCATGTCCCATGGCATGATGGGTTTAAAAAAAAATTAGTAGGTACATTTACTGACTACTCTCAAACGGTGAAAGAAAACACCGCGACGAAGCTGCATACGCCAAAGAAGAAATTCTAAGGCGCGTGTGAAGTCCGGCGTGGTGGACCAAATATCCCACTCCATTGTTGAGAGGGTAAGCCTGTGCCTCTTCAGTGGGGATATAAATAAGCTGTTAATGATGATAAATAATCCTGTGAAAGGTGAAATTAAACAAAAGAAATTGAATAGTGAAATAATAAACACATATTTTATTACAAAAGTTTATTAAAAATAAACCCTACACTGAAAGAATACAAAAAAGTTTTTAATAAAATATATTATTAATGTAAATTTAACGTCTACGGATAAACTTCCTATAAATTCGATCACAGAAACGGTAACTCATTTTTATACCATTTGTTTCTACATATAATAAAAGGTACTAAGCTATAGTGGTAACCAAAAATGAAAATTTATATTGCCATCAATTGAAAATAAGTAAACAAAAAATCTTTGTAAAATCTAAGTCTAAAGACTATAAAATCTCAATATCAGGGCTCACAAAAGTAGAAAATGCTTAAAATATTAAATTTAAAATCACATTGGTAAATGTTACTTCTAGACTAAATCTTTAAAATGTTTTCATCAACTAATCTGGCAGTTGTATGTTTTATGCTACATATTTGTACATAACGGTTGCCACAAAAGATTACGTAGATGCTTTGTTCACGTGGAAGAAATTATTTTAAGAGAACCAACGGTGACTATACAAACATTTTGTAATAATAATGTGAACTCAAATATTAGTAAAATACTGCTGAAAACTTTAAATGATTTTGATTACATGAGCTCTGGGAAACCAATGGACTCTAAAGCAACGAGACAACGCAAAGAATATAAGTTTCAAGGGTTGTCAACATGGCTTACTACAATATGAAACAGATAGCGCCGGCCGCTTCGTGTGAGGGAAAAGGACAGAGGGCCGGGTTTGTTTACATTGTTTGCGTTGTCTCCTTGGCTTTACTATATAGGATTACAAATTACATGTCTATGGATTGTGTGCTCGCTGCGAACAATAATCTTCATGCGGTAACCGTTTTATAGCGTCAGAATCAAGGCTGTCTCTGCATCGGAGTGAATTAAAGCCTGCGGCTCTTGGTTACAAATTAAAAAAAAAAGTACCAAAACCAAGCCTTAATGTACGGTGTTTTACAGTTTATATTTGCATAAGATGAAAATAAATTGAGTAGGTATATGAATTTCTCTTTTTTCATATTTGTGCAATGTAGCCGTTTAGTATAAAAATAAATACTGGTCAGAAATATGTGCAGTAATCGATAGTACTTTTAACAAGAGACCTCTTTATTTGCCGTGTTATAATACCATGGGTATTAAAACCTGTATCCAGGAGCACAGTAAGCCTCGCACTTCCAAATGAAGACAGCCCAGATCAGAAAACTTATATTCTATATGCGTCTATTTTCCTTTTCCAAACGGATTGGCGTTGTCTTCGAAACTGATTTTGGGTACGAAACCACTCTCGCCTTCGACAGAATATTCAACGGTCATGAGTCTTCCATCAGGCAATAGTACCTTGTACCCTCCAACCACTTTGCCCTGAGCGTCGCCCGATTCGTTGGCACCAAAGAACAGGGTCGCCTCTTGGTCTTCCACGTCGTACTTGTATTCATACTGCAAAAAAAAAATGTTTTCTTATTCCGTGATTTGAGATACTTCTTTACATTATGGTATGGTACAAAGTACTGATCGGCCATCTAATATATAAAATTCTCGTGTCACAGTGTTTGTAACAAAACTCCTCCGAAGCGGCTGGATCGATTTTTATGTTTTTTTTTGTATATTTGGTAGAATAGGTCGTAAAGTATTTTTCACCCTCCCCTCCCACCCCTACCCCCATTTTTAATCTCAATTTTAGTAATTTTGTATGAACAATATCTTCTTCTTCTTCATAAAAATGGCAATTCGGCTCATCTTGAAAATGGCCATTATCTGCCAATGTCATGTGAACAATATCCCAATAAATTATTAACCGTCGTTGATTGGCGTGAAGTGTCGCGTCACTTTGACGTTATGGTTTGAAAATAAAATTGGACCCGATAGGTGGCGCCACAATCGGGTTACAGAATTATTTTCGGGTTCGGGCAGGACAACGTCTGCTAGGTCAGCTAATGTTTATATAAATATTTAGTAAACATTGTTTATATTACCACGTAATCAATAGAAAGTATTTTTTTTTAAAAAGATACATTTTTTGTTTACCGGATTTCGCAGTTTTAATGTATTATTTAAGAAATATACCACAAATAAACTTTGAAACGCTCTGGTGAAAAGTATCAAAAATCATTTTCGGTTTAGATTTTAGGTATATAATGGGGCATATGTATATACATAAATGTAGATAATAGGACTTTCTAAACAAATAAAACACGCACTTTATTTAATACACTTTTGTTTGGAAACTGAAGAGGATTACAAAAACCGCACAACATAACCGCATAACCACCGCACCGCCTTGAGGGATCGTATTATTTTGCTATTATACAATGTTCCGTTCAGGGAAATCCAAATAAGACAGTGAATCATTTAAATTTTGTAGCAATTCCATGTAATCTCGATTGTAAACCTGCAACCTGCATTGTACTTTCTACACTAAGGTAATTTCAGTAGTATCTAAAAAGACGTGCGCCGTGGATGACAAATTCGCGATAACGTCTCATAAAGCAACGTTCAATTCGACAATATGATTACACGCTAATGGCGCTGATGTATGAAGATTGCGCTTCGTGATAGAGAGAGACGCATTGTTATGCATGTACGGCCATACAGCTCAAAATCCAATTAATGTAACCACTTAAGCAATGCATACATTAAATTATTATTTAAAAAGTAAAAAACATTGAAGTGAAAAGAAAATGTATCACTAATGCTATTCTTGGAAATTATTTTTTATTTAACACATTTTAAATTAGTTCGTAACAAGCCCGATTTGAAAGACGCTCAATTATGTCGTTAGCTAATCTAGATTCCTCTATGTTGTCAACAAATTTTTATTTATTAAACAAACAAAAAAACTAAAATATAAAATTGCAATTAAAAATATAAAAATCCAATTACGTAATTTTAAAATTAAATTCCAATGCAACTTATGGATATAATGAATTTTCCCAGACACCAAAATCGTGCATAAAAAAATAGGTAGTGTTACAATTAAATTGCCATTTAAATCAATTAATTTTTCAATTGAGTTCTAATGCAATTTATAAATTGAGAATTATTCATAAATATTCCCAGACTCCAAAATATTGTAGAAATTATTTCGTCTTTCACATTAATTATCTACTACCATAGACATTCTGCTATCTTCACCTCTGGGCTTCAGTAAATAACAGTAGCTTAGTCATTGGTGTTTTTTTTTTAATGTAATGGCTGAAGGTCCACTTGATGTTAGGTGGCTACCGTCACCTATTAAGAAAAAATTACTGCTTTGTTTTTCTATTCAGCTCGTTCAAAAATAAAACCAATGTAACAAAATAAATATATGTGATATATAACTTCTTGATCTATATTTCTGACGAGTTACTTTTGTTGTAGGTGTATTTAGGTTTACGAAAAAATAAATAAAATTTGAATGTTGAAGTATTGCAATGTGTCTATAAGGTTTCTATAACCAAATGATAGAGTTTCATTTACACTATAAATGATGAACAGTTTTTCCTAGAGTTTTTCATTTGCCATTTGCCCAAGGTCATTCGCATATTAGAGAACGTTAACACAAAGAAATACTATATGTGCTGCAGGAGCGCTGCCGACGTTAATGATTATCGTTGGTGGGATTAAGGATAAGGGATTAGGAAAGGATAGGGAAATAAACTCTGGTACTTTTTACTCACTCACCGAAACACAACAGCACACTTACTGTTATTTCACTATGGTCTTCCGTAAGGGTATGGTTACTGCCGCCAGATGGGCTGCCCAAATGACTACTAAATAATTTGTAATACATTCGTATTACACTATTTATTTATTTAGTATTAGTAGCTACTAAATAAGGTTTCTTCAATTATTATACTTAGTTTTAAGGAATAAATAATCACTTACTCGAAATAATCCAATAAAATGAAGTTTTAGTTCACAATAACGTTTCGTGTTGTCTCAGACGAATGCAATTAAATACGTTTTTTATTCTAGATTCGCAATTAATCACGATTAGAATCGGATAAGAGCTAAGTTCACACAAAGACGGTTAAACGCAATAGCGTCCAATTAGTGAAGTCTTAATGTAAATATTCACATAGTTTGCATAATGCTTATAAAGTAATGTTGTTGTTTAAACTGATGTAGACAAGGTAAAGAATAATTCTGTGCGCTATGACTTCATCATTTCAGCCGTAGTACGTCCACTGCTGGGCAAAGACCTCTCCCCTAACTTTCCAAAAGAACCAGGAACCACCGTCGACCCGCGGCCCTTATCAGGTCCTCTGTCCACCTTGTGGGTGGACGTCCTATACGCTGCGCTTGCCGGTCCGCGTAGCCTCAAATCCAGAACCTTCCGCCCCCAGCCGCAGTCAGTTCTCCGTACTATGTGTCCCGCCCACTGCTACTTCAACTTACTAATCCGCCAGATTATGTCGGTTCATTCGTCTGCGAATCTCGTCGTTCCCGATTCGATCTCGCAGTGTAACCCTAAGCATAGCCATAGTCATGTCCTTGAGGAACAGTATTTTTTTCTGTAAGAAAGTTGCCCTATGTCCCTTTCTGTATATACTCCTGTAAAATTTCATAATAAATTCGTAAGCAAGGCATTTGTTAAGATAATAAGCCTCATTTTTATTTTTCAATCCAAGATTTATTTTTTATATTTTTTACGTCGATTATCTATGCAATGAGGTACATAATATGAATGTTGGAAATTTTTGCTTTTAATATTTTTCAAATCTAATTATACATAATTAAATATTAGCTTCCTAACCAATACTATAAATGCGAAAGTGAGATTATTTGTTTTTGTAGCTTTCAAACTTAAAGTACTCAACCGAACAACATTAAATTTTGCACACATGTTGTTAGGAATATTGAAAAGAAAATAGGTAGGTACCTTTCATTCAGAAAAAAAAGTACTGATGCCAAGGGACCATTTAAAAATTAATATAAAAAATCCAACACCTGTCAAAATTATATGAGCAATAAGATCGAATAAATGTAACGCCTAAAGACAATGAGGCGCGGACGAATTCACGGGGAAAAACTAGTTTTTTAAAAATATAAGAACCCTTTTAGCCACATTGCGTTAATTTATTTAATTTCTATAATTTTTATCTAATCTTTAATCAGTAATTAATAGAGAATAATCAATATAAAATTATCTGAGAAGGACAAATTCAGCACGAAATGAATGCAGATTGCATGAATACGAGTAATAAAAATGGTGAAGCACCATAACGATGTAAATTGTGATTGAAGATACTTTAACTTAATTTAATGACAGCCTTCGTATTTACTCAAATATCACAAACTGCTAACACTTTGACTTCTAACCTCTATTTATGTGCAATTAGTTATTATTATTTGATTATATGAATTAATATTTCTGCCTCACAATTCATTATTTACAAACTAGGATGACCACTATATACCTTGTACGAATTGTGACATTTGTACCTAAATGAATAAAATATAAATGAAAAATATTATTTATTGCTTTGGACCAAATTTCAGTCACTTATAATCCTAATCCTAACAACATTAGAAACGTGAAAGTGAGTTTGTTTTTTCTTTTGTTTGTTAGGTTTTAACGCCTTAACTTCTTAACCGATAATCATGGAATTTTGTATACACTTGTCAGGGATACAGAAAGGACATAGAGTACCTTTTATTCCAAAAAAAAGTACTGTTCCCGAAGGATCCGATCAAAAAAGAAAATTTTCAACGCCCAACAAAAAAATGAGCATACATGTTTCAAAACCTAAGAAAAAGGGTAAAACGTTTAAATATAAAATTGCGGTTTTATCGCAAAGGCTACTTTGAATTAAAATTAAACCTGCACCATGTCAAGATTCACAGTGAAAATTTTTTCATACGAAAACTATAACATTCTAAGATAAAACTTTCAATTTTCGACTTGATTTTTGAATTCGAGTTCGACTTTAAATTTTTTTGCATTCAGCTTTCGATGTGGAGTAGGATACGGCGAAAATCAGAGTAATTTTCGAATACGAATTCTGATGGGGGACTAACGTAGCAGAAACTGCTACAGCTAATATAGCTAACGGACGCAGCGTGCGTTTATTTTGGTTTAACTGCTTTCATAGTGGAAACTTCGACTTGAAGTATGAACCACGAGAAAGACCAGCCACCAAGATGAATAACGATGAATTGAAAGTAATGGTGGAAACCAATCCGTATCAAACTACCAAAGAATTACCAGCATGTTTCAATGTTGGCATACCCACAATATTAACCCACAAAACTTCTTAAACTGATAGGTATAGAAATGAAGGATTTTGACCGAATTGTGACGTGTGACGGAAACTGGATTCTTTACGATAATCGCACGCGAACAACGCAATGGCTGACCCCAGGTCAAATGCCACACAGTGTCCTAAAGTGAAGCTTACCCATAGAAAGGTGGATGGTAAAGGTTTGGTGGTCACTTCATGGTGTAATTCACTACAACTTCCTCAGATCCGGTCAAGCAATAACATCAGATATGAAGTGTGCAGAATTCAGAACAATGATGGCGAAACTCGCAAGAAAACAGCCCCGACTCGTCAATCGATCTTCACCGTAATTGCTCCACGATAACGCAAGATCTCACACTGCTTGAGAAACATTTTTAACAATTCAAAACCTGCAGTTAGTAACTTCCCGCCATCCTCCATACTCGCCGAACCTCACTCCACTGACTACCATTTTTGCCATGATTTGGACTACCAAATTTTTTGCAGGGAAAAAATACCTTTATCCCAATATTTCATACTTTAACCCCTGATACAATTACCGCAGAATGCAGATTCCATGAAGAAGAAACCTCTTTTCAACTATACTTTTGTGATAGAAGCATTTAATAAAAATGTTCAGCCATCAATCACAAGCAGCTCCATCACTCAAATACATAATTGTAAACATATTTTTGTTACACCTGTAACAAAAACTTCTGTAACAAAAACTAGTCTTTTGTAAGAGGGTGGTTACAGCCACCAGAAGGGCTGCTCAAAAGACTGCGAAACGCAGTGTCACTTGAAATGCCCAGACCAGGGTCTACTTTGAAAATTTCATTTCCATAGTAGACCCCTGTAATCGAACCCGGTATCCTAAGACAGAGCGCGACATAACCACTCGACAAATTATGGACTCGTAAAATTCTATAATAATTGGCTATAAATGCCTTTTTAATGCTTTTACAGTTAATGTTGGATTAAGTGATTATCTATGTGTATATGAAACTGCAGTGAAGTCATTCTCATTTTCGCTGCTAAGTTCAAACAAATACCGTGATGTCACCTGCTAGTGTTTTATAGGGCGTTGCGAAGACGCGGCCTTTCGTAATAAAGCTTAGATTGAACCTCGTAATGTTGTAGGTCAAAGGTATATGCACGTTTTGTTTAAATTATTGCCGATGCGCGGCGCATCCTTGCGGCTCGTTATGTGCTAAGGCAGACAACTTTTATCGGCCCCATACGATTATTCTAATTGCTGAGTGCACATCCTTAAATAGAGAGATTTTAACATGGCAAAATCACACGACGAGAAAAATTTGCAATCTAATTTGTTTACTTGACTGGAATCGTCTTTATTCGTGACAAATGTTGGTTGAATTTAAGGTGCAACACGCAAAAATCAGCAAAAAAGTAAGGTTTTTTGATTCCATACTTGTAATGTAGGCTTGGATAAAGTTAATCCTTCATAGTAGAAATTTAAAAAAAAGGAATATGTATATAAATTATCTATTAATTATAAATTATGTAATTGTAGGTTCTTAGTGACCCGTTCTAGTGATCGTGTCAGTCAAAGACCTCAAGCTTTTGAAAATTTATTTCGATATTGAAAAGAAATTAGGAAATCTTATACTAAGTGTTAAAGTTTGATGGTTAAACTTTTCTTGGTATCTGCTGTAGCAAGTTTATTCATTATATACTAGCTATTGCCTGCAACTTCATCCGATTCGTTTTTTTTTTTCAAGTATTAAAATATCTATTCAATCTTTATTGCTCATATATTTTTGTCTGACGTTGATTTTTTTATTTTTATATTTAGATGATCCCTCGGGAACAGCACCTACTCTTTTTCCGGACGAAATAACTTATGTCTTTTGTACTTTTTGTATTACTGACAAAGTCTACGCAAAATTTCAAGATAATCAGTTGATTAATTAAGACATGAAAGCGTAACAAATAAGCTTAATTTGGCTTTTATAATATTACTTAGCATTTTTTTTTTGTAATACTAAATCTACTCAATAAGCTATTACACAAAAATAAAAAAAAAACAGTCGACAAACAGAGGAGATATAGTTTTTTCTTAACTATTAACATATACATACACACGCGTATATTACATTAAAATTAGAAAGACAAGTAAAATAAAAAATATTTTTGTCAAGTACCTACATTCAATGTTGACTAAAGGCGAGTGTTTATTAGTATTTATTTTTAGTAAATATTCTATATTTAATCTTTTTGAATTTTAATATGCAAACGAAGTATTTACTATCATAAATATCAGGTTTGCTATTAATTTTAGAATAGGCACAGAGTTACGCATGATCTTATCATTTTGAATAGATCTCATCAACCAAAAAGTTATCATCACTCAGAATATGGTGGTCTAAACTTTCAAGAAAAGTCATAAAAACTTTGTCTCTTCTGCAGAATTTTATTAAATTTTATGCGGCTAAAAATTTTCTTTTAATTATTTAAAATACTATGTATTTCTGAAGTTTAAAATTACTAAGGTACTTACACCAAAATCTTGAAATAAGTGTTACAAGTTAATATGTAATTGTTGTATATAACATGTAACTGTGACCGCTCCCCAATTTATAAATAATTTTATTTTTGATTCAATTTTCACAATGGTAACGTTTGAAAATAAATCGGATCCCTTTGTTTTGTTTGTGAAACGATTTTCTTTTTAGCTATTAAAAAACTTGTCATCAATAAATTACATTGGAAATATGTTTTTTCCAATGTAGGTAATCTTTGGATAAAATAATTGTTTTAAATCCAAAGATTACCTTGATTGCACAAGTGTACGAACATTGGTACTAAATAAATCATTTAAACATACCTAAATTTATAGTAGGTACTATAGGAACTAATAATTATTTTGTTTTAAATGACTCAACGGTGGATGCACACGGTGCGGCAACTGGCGAAGTTAAATATATTTAAAATAATTATAAGTATATTTGCTATAATAATACTCATTACATTGAATTTCATTTGATCCGCGAGAAAATTTAATTTACATAATCAAACCGTAAGTATAACTTAACGACCATCCAATTTGCTGAACAATTATCAATTTTATTGCGCCGTCTTGGTTCGCGTCTTGGTTCGGTTTTCTTAGTAACAATCTCATATGCTAATTATATTGCACACACATTACGAAAATTTTCAAATATTTCCAGTCCTAAATGTTATTTGAGCAAATGAATTTACAAACCGGCATAGGTGGTCCGGAATCCTCTTGCGGCGCGGGCGCAGCGTTCATTTGCCACACACTAATGCACAGGAATAGCATAACACATGCCAGTTTCATTGATGCCATCTAAGGATAAACAAGAAAATTATAACTAAATTTGAAGAAACAGATAAGGTCTTAATATGAATTAGTTTTAATTTATAATTTTCCATCACCTAATAAACATCATCTAATAAAAATTAGATAAGTACCCGAATACAAATTACGTTATATAATATTTAACACTTAAGTAAGAGGACTTTATCGCTAGTCCTGTTTGTATGATTTAAATATCCATTAAGTCACAGAAACAAAAATAAACAAACACATTATACATTTGCATGCCAATTACAAGTGTAACATTTTGTCTCAGTTAAAATATTTGAAAAATATATACTTCATGCGTAACCATCACTTATTTGAGTATATAATTGAAACTACAAATAAATAATTACAAATAAAAAATACAGGCACAAATGAGAAACAATGCATAACTTAAGATCTAATTAATTATAAAAGTCAAAGTTATGATCTATACTAATATTGGACTAATACTAGTAAGCAAACGTTTTGGACGTATAGTTGAACAGATAAATCCATACTTAATATTATAAATGTGAAAGTAACTCTGTCTGTCTGCCTGTCTGTTACCTTTCACGTGTAAACCGCTGAACCTATGGTCATGAAATTTTGAATACACGTTGTCAGGGATGCAGGAAACGACATAAGGTACCTTTCATCCAGAAAAAAGTAATGTTCCCGAGGGATCAACTAAATTTCGGACACAGCAAGTACATAATAATGAAAATTCTACATGTCAATAATAAACTTATGCTAAAGCAATCTAATTAGTCAACAATTTGTCAAAAATAATACGAAAAAAATGTCTACTGACATAACTGACTCCATATCAGACTGGAATGAATGAAAATGGGAAATCATACAGGTCATTGGGAAAATTTAAATAATATTGCTGAACATCCTATGCTCGATGAGGAGTTTTTTTTAATAAAAAAACATTCATTACTATTCAAATGCTTGTAGTTAATTAACAATTGCTTGATTGTCTTGAAATTTATCTCGAAGAACTAGTTAAAGTAATCATTATTTAAACTATTGCTTAGAACAATTAAACCGAATAGAAATTTTAGTTTCTAGATTGTGACTTTAATACTCATCAATTCTAATGAACATTTTAATTTGTACACATTTCAAGACTTAAGTCTTTAATAAAGTCAAAATCATAACGTAAATGCAGTATATGCTTATCCATACTATATATCCCTGAAAATTTTGTTTTCTCATGACTATTCCGTTGTCAAACATAATCATGACTGTGCCAAATTAATTCAAATCGATGCTCAAAAAATTTTCAAAAAAGTCTTGAGTTGATGCCAAAGCCCATTGATTTATCCCTTATCTTTAATCCTACTATGGTGGACAGCGCATTTGCAGTACCTGTGGCGTAACTTGTGTTATAGACGACAGTAGTCACCAACTTATGGTACTAGTAGACAGTTAGCCTGTCTGTTGATCTTAATATAAAAAAAGTTACACCAATCTATACTAACATTATCTATAAAGAGAAACGATTTGTATGTATGTTTGTAATGAATAAACTCAAAAACTACTGGACCGATTTTAAAAATTCTTTCACCCATAGAAAGCTAAATTATTAGCGAGTGACATAGGCTATTCACCCTCCTCCCCCTTTATAATTTATAAAGTTACTCGGACGAAGTCGCGTGAATCAGCTAGTATGCTATAATATCATCACAAATTTCTTAGAATAACGACATTAACTTATTAAAGATAATTTTTAAAATAATTTATCTAAAATAAACATTCCATGCTGACCGATCTGTTTTAATGGTATGTAAAAGTAACTAGATTATAATCTAAATAATAATCGTTTATTATTAATGCATATTAATTAATGGGAATATCAGAGGCTACAATGCACCTATTAATATAATATTGCAGCTGTAAAGGTCCGGGTAATTAAAATCGTCTCATGTAAATCAATCATCAGACAAGAACGTTTGTCAACAACATCCAATCTTGTTCTATTGCGTTTTTATGAAAACAATGATGAATATGTAACGATTTTCCGTCGTTTAAACATATTATTGATGCGATTGGCGAGACTCAAAGACAAGCATGATTTCATTATCAACTATTTTACCCGAAAAACGTGAAAAAAAAAAAGCTATTCCACTTCTCTATTGTTCAAATACATACTACTATTGCATACTAAATTTCAAAAGTAACGGTTCATTTTATTAGCTGTTTAAACGTAACAAACATATAAGACTTCTTCATGTATTTATAATATTTGTAAAGACTAGAATGGAAGTCTATCTATATAACTAATAGTCCGAAAGATAACTGGAAATGTTAGAAAAAGTTTTGTCTGTTTAAAAAAATATTTTTATAAATAAAAATATTATTCGGTGTATGGCTTAGGTCTTTTCAAATTATGTTAAAAATCAATTTTAAATATAAAAAAATAGATCCCAGACCCGACTAAACAATCTAGTTCCGAAAAAAAAAACGTTCTAACTTCTATAATTAATGTTAAAAAATGCACAATTTTAAAATTGCATTTTTCAACAATGCCTGGCTTTTAATTTTGTAATAAGATAAAAAAAGTGTTATTAAAAAGTTTCACTATCCCTGAAACATCTGTTCAAAAGTTCTCTTACAATATTTTTGTAGAAGCAGCCTCCTGGTGTGCTATTGTGCCAAATTACAGCATGTAGGCAGTTGTGTTTCTGTTAGTAAGGGATGTTAGCGAATGCCTCTTACCATCAAGTGGACTGTCAGCATGTCTGCCGGACCTTTACTTAAAATAAATTAATATTAACTAAACTGTGTAAGTGAACGAGATGCTATTTTTGACGTTTTCTATGCAAAACTACGCTTATGCTATACTATTTTATATACATATTATAGAACTGGCTGGTGCCCGTGACTTCGTCCTTGCCCCTTTTAAAAAATATAAAGCCTGACAAAATACATGAGCAATAATTTATTCTATCTTTATTGCTGTTATAGTTTTGCCAGGCGTTGGATTTTTATTTTTCCCTCAGAAACAGTACTTTTTTTCTGGATGAAAGGTACCGTGAGTCCTTTTCTTTATCCCTGATAATGTGTATGCAAAATTTCATGGTGATCGGTTGAGTAGTTAAGGCGTGAAAATACAGAGTTACTTTCACATTTATAATATTAGTACGAATTTAGAATACGTAATAGACATTTAAGAAGCAGTTGTCTAAATGATAGTGAAAACACCATCAAATAGATAGATGACATATTAATAAAAAAAAATTTCTCCACCATCATCATCTCAGCCAGAGTACTAAACTACTGAACATAGGCCTCCAAAATGTATCTAAAATATATCTTACTGATTTCAAAAATAACAAATCTATACATAATTATAATAAAATCGCAAACAAACCGTGTCTGTACATTAAATATTTTTTATTTTACATTAAAAACTTCATTTTCGGAGATGGATGGCGTTATTGTGTCTGTTTAAAACTTAGTTCTCTATCATGGAAATATATGGCGTAATGAAGGGTTAGGTTAGGTTAAGTTAAACTGGGGGGGAAGGAAAATTAAAAAAATCAACTTTTACCTGGAAAATGCAATTTCACCAATTTTTTGTGAGAATAATGATTTTATATTAATGCAGGTACTGCCTGTCGAAGTAATAATAAGTACATGATACTGATACCTACTTATTACATTTTCTTTTATGAAGCTTAAATTTAAATTTCCTAGAATGTAGGAAATAGTATTATAGTGCATTTACATGAAATTACATGAAATATACGTAAATTAATGGAAATATATTTCTTTTGAATGATTACAACAATTAATAAAGAAAAAGAAACTTGTATACTGAAAAAATATATATCTTAAGCTCCCTTTTTGTGGTTCTGTTTATAACGATCGATCTTTTTTCTCTTTTTTTCTTTAAATAAATTAAAATTGTATAAAGATTATTCACACAACAAAGGATTCTTAAAACAAAAATTGGGTCATAATTCTTTTAAAACAATACAAGGTGCTTCGGACACTATAATCTGCATAAAACAACGTCTCAGGTATGCCAATAATTGATATTTACGCGGCCTTGCGTGATCGGTCCCTTGGGGACACGCTTTGTCTTTTCACACCGCAATCATGCTTGCACACGTGTGATTGCGTATGAAATCTGAGGGTTTTTGCTGAAGAAAAGCCATGGAAAGAAATGTGCTAAGCCATGTTGAAATTAGCCTGCGCAACTCTTAACGCTGCCATAGAATTAAATGCGATTTCAATATATTTTATACATACTAACCGTTATTAAATTCAAACTGTTAATTATGCCATATGTTTCGTAATAAACATGTCGCATTTTATTATCGTAATATCTACAACTTCAATCGAGTGAGGTATAATCTGCATATTTTATTTATTTATTTTTTCCTGTCATGCCTTTCCGCAAATACAATTTCGATATTATTATAAAGTGATATTTTTTCACGTTGTTGTAAATACAATCGTGTTAAGAATAATATAAAGTAGATTACTCTTAATTACCTACTGATTTTCCAAATGCGTTAAAAATACGCGAACAAAAATCTCAGGTCTCAGATCAGGTTCAGGTAAAAAAATTACAGATTTATTATGAAATTTCTGTAATTCCAATTACAATGTCGTGAGACTAATCTCATCCGTCATTAAGACAAAAACAGATGTCGACGAAAAATTCACACGTTTTTTTAAATCTTAAACAAGTGAAGTTAACGCTTGACCTGCTAAAGACTAAAAAAGACTTACCATTTTTATTTAGTACAAGTATTCTACACAGAGAAATATAATATCTATTCAATTATGTGCCTAAAATTTTTCACAGCGTGCTTACGAAATACACGCCAATGCACAATAAGTAATTGTCGATTATTAAGCTAATAAAAAACTCACCTTTGTAAAATTGTTTAGGTGCGAAAACACAAATTCACGGTCACAAACACAAGTATAGAGCAATGTGTTGTCTTCTATCGCAAGAGGTTGCAGTCGACTGGTGGTGCGCCCCGACCTCGTTCAGCTCTTATATGCGCACCCCGCGGCTCCTAAACGCGACGAAGATGCTGCAATGTCGCCCTATCATGATAACTATTCCTCCACATACTCAGATTGCAGTGTGCGATAGTACATCAATAGGCGCGACTAAGCAATGACCTTTTCTTGACACGGGACTCGAAATTACAAACGTTAGATACATTTCTTTTAGATCTTTTAGATTAGATACACAAAAAAAAAACTATGATACCTATATTATATTATTAGCTGAGCCTGCAACTTCATACGCGTGGTATTCGATATAGCGTGTAACTTTTTGTTTGTAAACCAATTGGAATGAAAACAAACACTAAATGTTACGGGAAGCTTGCTGCAATACATCAGTGAAAACGGTATTCAAATCGGTTAAGCCGTTTCTGAGATTAGCGTGCACAAAGGCACAAACAAACAGACAATAATTCTAAAAACTATTTTTTTACCGCGGTAATATAAGTACCTACATCGTGTAGAAATTGTGATTTTGAAAAAAAAATTAATATACAAACACGGCTCGTTTACGATTTTATTAGTTATATGTATTATTATTATTATGTATACACATATAATATTACTAGCTGAGTAATATAATATAATATAATATACAATTATATTTATAATATAATAATATTGTATAAAAAAATGCTATTAAAAAATACGTCAATTACAAACAAGCATCTGAAGTTAATTTTATGACACAAGCGTGCGAGCATACATTAATTTTCGTAACGAAATACCTATATGTTTTGTACTTTTGTGTAGGTAACGCGTCAGTAATTATTTCATAATACCAAACGAAGTCTCATATGATTTTCTGTTAACAACCAATTATAGAAGAATTACCTACGTGACCGTGAACCTTTTTAATTGCTGGGTTTTATTGGTGAGATGTGATTAAAATATCGTTTGCCTTTTATTGTATTTAAATAATTATATAAATATACCTCCGTACCTCCGAGTCTTTCATTGTAATTTTAATTAATTGTCGAATCATACAATATATAAAATTTCAAAATAAATTATTTGATATACCTAGCCATTGAAAGAATTATTGGCTATGGAAATATTATTTCTATGGAGATATTTATAATAAGATACTAAACATTAGGGATATCGCATTTTGATATTGTAGACAAATATTACATTTTAATAGATTTTCAACTTCGGAATCTACACGTAGATTAGTTGCGTTGCGTAGTTCAGGAGCTTTTAAAGAACAGAAAGACAGATGCAGGCAGCGACTTCCATTTATAATATGTAAGGATAAAAGGTAACGACCCATTGGTCGAGTGTTTAAGTGCTTGTTTAACGATATGTCTCAGGACCTGGATTCGATTCCAGACAAGGTCAAATTTTTCATAGTTGGCTTTAGTCTGGATTTGACAAGTAGTGGCAGGGCAACTACTTGTGTCTTGCCACAACTAGTTGTGTTTCAGTGACTGAGTAGTTGTTTGGATATGCCGATGATACCACAGTGGTCGAGAGGTATATGTCCGATGCACGAGCTGGTAGCCTCGAGATCCGCTCACAGAGAGAGGGCATGGTCTGTAGATTGGACCAGACACTGAAAAATATCTCCGACTGGGGTGACGCTAATTTGGTCAGTTTCAATGAAGCGAAGACTCAAGCGTGTCTTTTTTCAGCGAAACGAAATCCAATTGACCTGAACCCGTCATTCCGGGGAGTGACTGTTCCAATCTCGGATCATCTCCAACTCCTTGGTGTGGACCTTACAGCCGATCTGAACTTCGGTAGGCACATCGAGTCCATTGCCAAAACAGCTGCCAAAAAGCTGGGCATCCTTTCCAAGGTTAAACGGTATTTCACTGCGAGGCAGCTCCTGGCTTTATACAAAGCACAGGTCCGGTCTTGCATGGAGTACTGCTGTCACCTCTGGGATGGGTCTGCCCGTTACCAACTGGCCGCACTGGACTCGATTGAAAGGCGAGCAAAGAACCTTATTGGCAACGACACCCTTGTGGATTCCCAACTTCAAAGCCTGCAGCATCGCCGAAAAGTAGCGTGCCCATCGATTTTCTATCGTCTACACTATGGAGAGTGTGCATCTATGTTGTACGATTTAATCCAACCGGAACCGTTCCACTTGCGGACCACTAGACGTGGGCAGGGGTTTCATCCCTTCGTGGTCGATGTACCTCGATCACGAACAAAGCGTTTCAGTTCCACCTTCCTTGTTCGAACTGCTAAGGAGTGGAACTCATTGCCTGCGTCTGTGTTCCCACAGAACTACAACCTCGGGGTCTTCAAAACTAGGGTAAATGGGCATTTACTAGGTAAGCGTGGTCCACCTTCGGCCACATCTGCACCTCACATCAGGTGAGATAGTGGTCAAGCGCTACCTCGATTTCATAAAAAAAAAAAAAAAAAAAATGTCAGAGTACTCGTTAAGAGCAGATTAAAAATAGGTATTCTGTAAAAGGGTGTTTACTGCCGCCAATAAACAGGCAATGGTTATATTATATGAGATCTATATGAATAATTTGAAATGTTGCCTTCGTTCTCAGCTAACAGGACACTATGTATATCTTGTTACATATGCAATAAACTGAGAAATAAAAGCAGAAATGAGACTTCTCATAAAACATTACATTGATAGGGGCTAGCTGATTTTATTAATCCGACGTCGAATTACATTAACATCGCAAAGCTTTAAAGAAGGATTTAATGTTGTTTCGCCGGTGTAACGTTACGATGTAGTGACACCACAATGCGGTTCATTTGTTAAATGTAGGGCAGCCCTTCTTCCTTGAAACTATCCTTCGTATCGCACCGGTGAAAGCGGCGTGTATCTGTCATCGTTCATGATGAGGAAGTGCCTCACATACTTACTTATGTTTTGTAATGTTTGACACGCTCGTCAACGTTTAGAGACAAGCTTGTTCGATATCAGTCTTTTTTAGAAAAAAAATGTCTGAACGTTTGTTTTTTTTTTGGAATAAATCTAAAACGTATTTCTAATTTTATTTATTCCCAGTAAAATTAAATACAATTTTATTAAATAGGTATATGCTAAAAGTATTATTGATCATCTATAAACTAAAAGTTAATAAATAAAAATATATGTGACGCAGTGATAGTACAGTCAGCGCATTAAATAAGCAATCACTTATTCAAGAACTCATTAAAGTTGATAGACATTAGGATTTTCTACTTATATTTCGATATTATAAATACGAAAGAGATTTTGTTTGTTTGTTTCACGGCTTAGCTACTCAATTTTATTATATTACTAGCGACCCGCCCCCGGCTTCGCCCGGGGTGCAATTTTTACATACCTATATGAACATTTCCCGTTTATCCCTCTTTCCATTAGTGAAAACCGAATTAAAATCGGTCTACCCGTTCACGCGTGATGCCGTGACCAAGGGAAATGGGGATTCATTTTTATATATAGAGAGATATACATATAATAATATCGTAAATGAGCCGTGTATGTACATTATTTTTTTAAATAAATTTATACACGTTATACTTATGTTACCAAAGTAAAAAAAAAAATTTTTTTAGAGTTTTTGTCTGTTTGTCTGTGCGTTTGTTCTCAGAACAAATGGCATAATTTCAGAAACTGCTTAAAACCGATTTGATTTGATTCGCTGATGTATTATAGCAAGCTTCTCGTAACATTTAGTGTTTGTTTTATTCCAATCGGTTTAGAAACAATAAAGTCATGTAAATTTAAAAATTACGCCCAACATTTTTTCGATAAAAATGCAATAAAATAACTCTTCGGTTGAATTGGCTGAAACTTTAGTGAACTATATAATATTATCATCTGTAAGACGATGTTGATTGAAAATTTATATAAAGTTAATAATAGTCAGTTTAGGTGATTTTGAGAGTTCCAGTTTAAGTTGACCTCAGTCATATTAAGTATTAGGGTTAGGCTTAGGCTGGAGACTTTTCATAATTATATAATAAAATCGTTCTTTGCCTACTATGCCTTTGTGGACGTTAATTTCAGAAACGGCTTAACCGATTTTCATGTGGTTTCCACTGATGTATTGTAGCAAGCTTCCGGTAATATGTAGTTTATATTTCCATCCAATCTGTTTACAAACAAAAAAGTTACGTTTTGTTCCGAATACCAAGCGTAAGAAGTCGCGGGCACCAGCTTGTAATATAATATTTAGAATTCTTGACTATTTTTTAGTACCTATAGGGTGTCTAGTTTAAAAATTTACATTAATGTGTATATATATTACACTTACACATTACTTCCACCAATGGTTTGTCATAATTGCAGTTGATAAATGATAATTTTATGATTTTATTCATTCATCGAAGTATGCAAACACGGGACCGTCGTCGCGTCGTGATGAGCTTGAGTAGGAATGAGGAATCTCCGCTAAATGTCAGCTGATCACCATTCAATAATAGAAGTCGTTAACGTTTGTTCCCAGATAATAATATATACGCACGCTTCTATACAAGCGTTTTACTTACGACTTTGCTGGCTTCAATTAATTAACTACATTTTTTGTTGTTTTGTTGATTTAGACGGTATTCTAATATTCAACTTTTCTCAAAAGAAATTATTACCTCTCTACATGGTAGGTCTAGTAAATCTTATCTTATATATAAAAATGAATCCCTATTTCTCCTGGTCACGGCATCACGCGTGAACGGGTAGACCGATTTTAATTCGGTTTTCCCTAATGGAAAGAGGGATAAACGGGGAATGTTTTAGGGTATATAAAAATTGCACGCCGGGCGAAGCCGGGGGCGGGTCGCTAGTCTTATATATAAAAATGAATCCCCATTTCTTCTGGTCACGGCATCACGCGTGAACGGGTAGACCGATTTTAATTCGGTTTTCGCCAATGGAAAGAGGTATACACGGGGAATGTTTTAGGGTATATAAAAATTGCACGCCGGGCGAAGCCGGGGGCGGATCGCTAGTTTCTCATAAGATTCTAGGCCTAGAAAGATTCTGTTTTATCCCATTCACTATTTTTGCATTTTTTAGTGTCTAACACGGCTACTACTACTTAACACGGCATGTGGATTTTTACCGATATATAATTCCTTATAATGGTCTTCGGTTCCTTTAAGGTAAGCAGGTTTACACACTTCCATAATACCGGGAATAGTTGTTGGATTATTGGTTACAATATTTGCAGCCCCCTTTTTTAAAGCACCCTTGCACTTACACGCTTTGTGATCCTCACTTTCAATAGATGTAGTTTTATCCTTATGTTCCTGTAAGGTGTGCTTAATAAGAGCATTTTCTTTTTCAAGATTTTCTTTTTCACGCAGCAGAGCTCGTTTTGTCAATTCAACCTTAGAGATGCGTTGCCATAGTCTCGTCAACCCGCACGTGGAAGACAACGCATTGATTATCAAGGAATCCTGAGACCCCCTTTTCTTCAAAGCTTTCACATCTGTTGGAGAATGGGGCCTTGTTGTACCGTATGGCAATACTTTCTCGCCTACTGTTTCATACTTTCGACAAAGAGCTGCAATACGGAGAATCCTTTCAATCTTTTTATGCGCTTCAGAAAGCCAAGAAACGGCACTATTTGTTGCGATTACAAGTGTCTCCATTTGTTTATTATCAAGGGCACATTCATCCACCATGCATTTTTTCATTTGTTGCAAAGCCTTTCTGTATCTATCGCGACGTTCTCTGAAAATTGCCTGTTTGGTACCAGACTCATAACTAGCTAATTCAGAACGGAGGCGCTTAAGTAATCCATCGCTGTTGGCAATTTTTTTCGCTTGGAGGGCTATAATATCAGACATATAGACTTCTTTTTGTCGTAAATTGCGAACTTCTTTTTGATTTTCTGCAGTTCCTGCAACATAAGCTTTGAGAACTGCTTTGTATTCATTCCACATTACATTATAATCATTCTCAAGAAAAGAACGTAAATTTTCAATTTGATTTGCAAATTTTTTAATGTCTTCGTCCTGTTTCACTAAATCTTCACCACGTGTAGTCCACGCTAATTCATCGGCTTTTGTGTGACCGTCGTAGATCAATAATTGTAAATGTGTTTCCGCGGCATTATGGTCTGACATAATACAAGCTGCTTCTGCTTCGCCAAGTTTCAACAGCTTAGCTGTTCTTCGATCGTTTTTCTTTGACAATTCTTCTATTTCTTCTAAAAAGTTGATGATCATTGTATCTACTATATCGCGAAAATTAGCTACAGTGCGTTGAAACTGATCGTCAGCTGTCCACATTAGGTTTACTGTTTGAGCAATAACGTAATCTTTTTTGTCATAAGCACGATCTAACGTGTGCCACATCACCTCTATGTCTTTTCTAAATTGTGGTTCCTTTACATCAAGCATTATTTTCTTCCATGTTCTGTCCAATTCACTGCGTATCTTCGCCTGTGCGTTCATCTCACGTTGAAGTTCCGCGCGCTTCTTTACCTTTTGGGCGGCTATCTCCGCCTTAAGTTTTGCGAATTTCTTATTTCCTTTTTTCGACTGAGTATCCATTTTTGCTTCTCAACCACAAATTGTTTCACATCACATAAAAAATCCCTGTAAAATTATGAAACAACACAATAAAAGATCATATAAGATTAAAATAAATCACATACCTCAATATTGACATTATATTTTAACAGTCCTTCCATTTTTTAAAAATCTTTTGCTCTATAGTTTATTGATAGTTATTTTTTTAAGAATAGAAAGAAGTTAGAAGATTCTGCACTGTTACACATTTTGTGAGATATCATAATAATAAGTATTTAATTGTAAATCTTATATTTTTTGTATAAACCAGAGTTTATCTGAGAAAATATATCCTTTAAATTTACAATTTAGTCGTAAAAATAATGAGCTTTTAAAATTAATTTTAAAGAGTATATTGACTAATAACTATGATTGTGTCCATAGTTATTAATCAATATACTTGTACGGTACTTGTTGTCTATATTTTTTTCCAATATTTAATATTGGGAGAACTACAAAAGTTCGAATCTTGTGATAAACTGATGAATTTTACTTGGAACATTGTAGATACAGCAACAAAAGGGGAAAAATGTTAAAGTCGCATTTTTAAATGTTTACTAATCGTTACTAATTGTTACTAATCGTTACTAAGTATGTATCTTATCGTCTATTCCTAGGACATGACGAAGATCATGTCTGAGCGTAGGTAATCTTAACTCACTCATTTGCAAGATAAACTCGGAGATAACTAACATTTGTGAATTAATATGTTAGGTATTGCTTTTTTAGTATTTTAGGAAACATTGGCGGATACTACGTATTAAAAGTTTCTATCGTTCTTTTTTTCTTATGATTTTCTTTATAATTGTTCTTCAATAATTTTAACAGTTTTACATCTGGTAAAGTTAAGTATCGAAAATTTACGTAGGAAATGAATTAAATAATTTAAGATGTTTCCAAATAAGGCCATTGAATAATTTATTTTAACAAAACAAAGGGACTGTATATTATGTAGATCCACATTTTTCAATACGTTTACTTTTTTGCATCCCTAAACAAAGACTGCATTTTAGCAACAACATTGCATCAATAATGTAAAGGTAAAAGGACGAGTGTTTCATATTATTGCAAAAGGCAAATAGCAGACGCTGTGCTGTTTCGAGGTGACAAACGAACTCGTTAATAGGTAAATGCAAATAATATTTAGGTATGCTAAAGTAACTTTATCATATTATCTAAGTATGTGCCTCGTACTGTTTGGCCCTACTTGAGAAATTCAATTACGTATTGTGATATATTAATCATGTTTTTCAACATGGGAACGAAATACAGCGTTGTTATGTGAAAATATATCTACGATAGCATTTTTTTTAATAAAAATTATGTTAATATTGACTACATTTTACTAAGTAATATATAAAAAAATCACAGCTATTGTTACATTAAACTTCAATGATTTCCATGGCTTTTGTTTAAAAAAGCAATCTTACTTAATTCCATAACAGCTTCAACTGCTGCAGGCTTATCAGTTGATGGTCCTTTTTTAATTTTACTAGGACAAACTGAACATCTACATATTTTTTTAATTTGTATGTTTATTGATTTGTCGTTATATCGTTCTAGAGTTTTCAAAATTAGAGCATTTTCGTTTTCTAGTAATGTTTTTTCACGAAGCAGTGCTCTTCTTGTCAATTCCACCTGAGCGATACGTTGCCAAATTCTAGTCAATCCGGATGTAGAAGATAGTGCATTGTGGACTAGTGAATCATTTGACGCATGTCTCCTAATGCCGGCTTTAACTGATGGAAAATGTTGAGGTGTTGTGCCAAACGGTAAAACCTTTTCACCTTGCGTCTCGAACTTTCGACAAAGGGCTGCCATGCGAATAATTTTATCACCCTTCTTATATGCTTGTGTTAGCCAAGTAAGTGTATCGTTTGATGCATTTACAAGTTTACCTAATAATACAGTATCATTGGTATAACCATCTACCATACAATTTTTCATTCTCATAAAAGCTGCTCTATATCTATTGCGACGGTCTCTAAACACTGCTTGCTTAGTACCAGACTCATAAGCAGATAGTTCTGTGCGAAGGCGTCTGAGCAAACCATCATTGTTAGCAATTCTTTTAGCTTGAGAAGCTATAATGTCGGACATAACGGCTTCCTTCTGTCGCAATAGGCGTGCCCGCTTTTGGTTTTCCGCTGTTCCTATAACGTATGTTTTAAGGACAGTTTTGTATTCATCCCACATTTTACCGTACGTGTCTTCTAAAAAGGATCGTAAATTTTGTCGGTCGTTTGAATATTTTCTCCTATCCTCGTCTTCCTTTACCAAGTTTTCTCCGCGTGTGGCCCACGCCTGTAAATCTGATGTAGTATGACCATGATATAGTAACAATTGCAGATGTGTTTCAGCTGTGTCCTGGTCTAATGTAATACGATATGCGTCGTTTTCACCGCGTTTTAAAAGTTCTTTAGTACGTCGATCGTTTTCTTTCGACAATGCATTCATTTCAGCTAAAAAATTATTGATCATCCTGTCAATTGTATCACAAAAACTGGCTACAGTGCGTTGGTACTGGTCGTCGGCTACATCCATCAGTTTTAATGTGTGGGAAATTAGGTGTTCCTTTTTGTCATAAACTCTTTCAAACGTATGCCACATCACTTCTATCTCCTGTTTAAAAACTGGTTCTTTAATAGAGAACATTATTTGCCCCCAACTTTTATCCAACTCACTCCGTCTCCTCGCTTGAGCGGCAACTTCTCGTTTCAGCTCATCGCGCTTCAATTGCTTCCGCATTTCTTCCTCCGCTCTAAGTTTTTCCAACCTCTTAGCTTCTTTCTTCGTCTTTTTATCCATACTTCAGTAACAATTCTGTGCACTTTTAAAGTGAAATATAATATAGGTATTACAAAAAAATAAATAAAATTAGAAAAATATAAAGATAACAAATTTTATAGATAGTGTCAAGCTGACAAGAACAACCTATATAAAGACATATAAAGATTACTAACGTTGACAATTCACTGACACATTAAACTTAAACCAGAATATATATATATAGGTTATAGTTTTACGCAGACTATAACCTATATATATATATTCTTAGAATAGTTTAATAGCTATCTGTAATCGCAAAGGCATAACGATAACAAATACAAAAGAAACCGAACTAAGTATGTTAGGTACTTATGTTTTTGTTGGTATTATGCTATCTTTTCTTACGGCTAAGGATAGCCTAGGATCCTTAGCCGTAGCTAAAGATCTACGAAGACTTTTTTGTAAAACTTCATATTTTACGTCGAGCTCATATTTTCCTATGATTTTTATGTATTTAATAACAAAAAATCTCATAGCTTGGAGAATTACTTTTAATTAAAATTATAAAAATGAAATAAAAGCACACGAGAATACTTTCAAGAGTTTAAAATTTGTTTTTGATTTAATATTTGTTTTTGGAAACAAATATTAAATTAAAATATTTTAAATCAAATTATGACATTATTAATTCCGATTTGTGATCAAATGAATTCCCAAGTATTTACAAGCCGTTAGATGTCGTTCTAAGATTTATTTTACCACCGCATTTTTAGTAAGAGAAACTTCAAAAGTTATTCCTATTAATTTTATATGGTGCCTATGTTCATGAGGTGAAGACAAAATTGCTACCGTGCCTGAAAACACAAATGACCTTAGAGTAAATGCAAGTGGTAAATACTCTGACGAGCTTTTCTCACTATAGCACAGATGGTGCCCTGATCAATTAAGATAAAATAAAATATTTGTTTTGACAGCCCCGTTATCAAGCACTAGTCGGTGGCAGTGAGCCGTTGCAGAGCTTCTTGCATAAGCGTGTGCCAGAGAACTTGAACAGCGAAATAGCTTTAGGAACAGTGCGCGATCTCGCGCAATGCGTGGAATGGCTTCAATCTACATTTCTCCATGTGCGCGCCGCGGCCGATCCCAGAAAGTACTTGGGACTGCCTAATACCGCATCTGCACATCATATCTCGAACAAGATTACAGGTAATGCTATAAAATTTATAACTTTTGCTCTAAACATACGAACCTCTCCTTAGCATTTATAGCATACAAATTATTTCTCATTTCTCTTCTCCTCGCCATATTTTTAGTGCCTTTTTCAGATATTTTAGTGCCCTTGAAGTATAAAATCCTTAAATCCAGATTATACTATACGGAGCGATTCTTATAATGCTAGAAGTAAATCATAAAAATAATATTTATCACAAAAATCATAAAGAAAGTAAAATATTCGATATACACCTAGAAGAAGAAACAAAAAACGAAATGTTCTAAAGCATTACCTACATCTTCTATACTTCTATAGGTACTAAAGATTTTTTCAAAAAAAAAAAAAAAAAAAAACAATTTGTGCACGTTGTACTTATGTTACCCAGGTAAAAAAAAAATCGTTTTTAGAATTTTTGTCTGTTTGTCGGTTTGTCTATCTTTGAAAGCGGTTTTCACATGTATTGTAGCAAACTCCCCATAACATTTAGGGTGTTATTACAAAAAAAAATACTAAACTATGTCTCAACACGTGTTTGGTCAAACAGCGTCTAATGACATTTGTATGCAATTTCACAGTTTAAACCCTGCCTCAAATAATGTTTAACCTTCGCTATTACAAAATGGTGTTTGTCCTTTGACTAACCAAAACATCGCTAGGCAACCTATCGGCAACCAAATGTTGCTATTTTAAAATTATAAAATAGCAAATAGTAACAATAAAATAGCAACATTACAAAACGTTCGTTCAACTTCATTTGGTTCAATCCGAAACGTTCCTTTCTATGCAAATTTGTTATATGCTAATAGAATATCCTACGCAGAAAATATTTTAAAATTATCTATATATAAATAAAACAGTGACGTGTGTGATTATAAATTAATTATTGCTCTAAATACACCGCCATAAGTATGTTTTGGAACCAAAACTTACGTATATAATGAGTACATTGTACACATAGAACAGTGATCGGTTGAAAGAATGGAATGTGTTTATCAAGACTTGTCAATCGTCATTACTCATTGTCAAATGAGTATAATATAAATAAAAATTATGGAAAAAATGGACAATTGCAATATTAAAATAAAAATTCGTGAACGTGAAGAAAATTGGGTTCAAGAATAAAAGGTAAAACAACCCGATATTTCATCATAATCATAACCACACCACTAAATACAACTTGCGAAAATTAGAGACAAAGCAGTAGACTAACTTTGAGTCTTCGACAAGTTTTGACATGTTATAAATATGAAAAGTATTATTTAAACCGTGCCTAACTCTAACTATTTAAACACGCTTTTGTAATAAACATTTTTTTAGACACATGTTCAATGTATGTTTATCTTTTTTGTAATAACACTGTAAATGTTACGGAAAATTTGTTACAATATATCAGTGAAAACCTCATTCAAATCGATTAAGCCGTTTCTTAGATTAGCGTGCACAAACGCACAGACAAAGCGACAAAAATTTTAAAAACTATTTTTTGACCTCGGTAACATAAGCACAACGTGAATAAATTGTTTTTTCGAAAAAAAAAATTTAATGTACAGACACAGCTCGTTTACGATTTTTTTATATGTGATTAGATCCTTTTACGAGTCGGTATCGGTTTTAATTAATAATATTGATAATAAATATAATTGGAAACGTTATTCCGTTAACTTAACGGTTTAATTAAATGATTTGGAAGCTATTTAACAATATAAATGATATTTCTGTCTAAGATTTTCGAAATTATAACGTCGTTTCGAAAGTAAAATATACTTTTCTAATAAGATAAAGTCATAAATTGAATAGCCTGTTTGGCGGCAGTAACCACTCCCTTTACAAAAGAATATCTATTATACTGGTGTCCATTAAGTTTAATAATAACAACATATTATTATACCTACCCACATATTAGTCATCGCATTCACGTAGAGGAAACTATTTCATTGTAAACCTTTTAAATCCATAAAAATTGTTTTATAAAAACGCAAACTTTAAATAATATCTCGCTGCTCATCTCTATTATTGCATTTATTTATGTCGTCGTGACTACTTTAATTCTTCACATATTTGAAAAAAGACTACAACATTTATGAGTCGATACGATGAATAATCAAACGATCATTAAAGCTTTTTTATTCCCTACGATGTGTAAATGAACAATGCGTATAGAGTCTATCTTTATCGTCGCATTCTATGAATAAAAGAATAATTGCGACACATTCTGAGCTTCTCCGATGAGTGTGCCTTTTCAATTAACTCCGGCACTGAGTGGAAACTCCGGCAAGTGCTAAGCGTCCTTCAATAATCTGAGATTAGATTGTTTATAATAATAATTATTTTTTATTTTGTGAAAATTTTATTTTATAAGTATTTATAGTGAAGTTAGTGCTACCTATAAAGAAAATAATAGTGTTATTGGACATATTCTTTCATATATGTTAAGGTTAAGGTGCCTTAACGCTTTTTCTCAGGGGTCCCGGGTTCGTTTCCCGGCAGGGCCAACTTTGGAAATGAACTTTAAAATTTTGCCCTGGTCTGGATATGGAAAGTAGTGGCAGGGCATCTGCGTTTCGCAGTCATTTGCGCGAAAGCCATTGTTATGATTCGGTGAGTGTGTAAGGGATGCCAGAGTCCATTCCCCTATCCCTTCCTAATCTCTTATAACTCCTAAAGGCGTTATTTTCGTCGCCTAATTTGACTTCTTAGAGTAAAATTGAAACTTAGATAAAAATACAGTGAATAATAGATTACATTTTAACAAAAATTAAATCGGACACATTTATACAAAAAAAAAATCTGAAATAAAAAAAGTAAATTTCTGCCCAAAAAAACATTATATTTAAGCTTGTTAATTAACTTAATTTCTGTACTAAAGTTTTAATCGGCTATGTTTATTTCTTTTTTCATATTTTACACAATATTTATTTCAATTTTAAATCTGTTCGGTTATTTCTGAGAAGCTACAAAAATTTGTTGTGCACTTTAATTCATAGATTAGGTTGCGCTCATTTTGGTAACAAATGTATTCGGTCTGAGGTTAGTCCATGTCTTATAATCTTACTATGGTGGGCAGCGCTCTTGCAACACCTGTGGCGTTGCTTGTTTTACAGGTGACGGTGGCCACCTACCATCAAGTGGTCCATCAGCCTGCCTGTGTCAATAATTCGATAAAATAATGTTCTTCTATAAAAATCCTAAGCGATAATAAGACAAAATAACTTCACAGTAGGGTGCCTCCCATTAATGAACTGAGGATCCACAAGGAGATTCTTTACATGGTTTCCTACCAGTAGCTATGTTAAATATTTACTCGTTTGTTCTGATTAAGACATAAATTTATTCAATCGCATACTTAACACGATACGATATATGTATAAATGTTATATAAAAATTTTAATGTGATTCTTCCTGACTGATTCTTTGCGGCCGTGTGTTGTTTTGAGTCGAACATGACGTTAAAATCATTACTTTACTAAGTTATTGTGAGGATGACTAAGTTTCCTGCGATCCCTTAAGAAGAAAACCGTAAAATAATATCACTTATGCTGTTGTGTTTCGGTGCGTTATTAAAGGAAGTCAAAGCCCATTATCTTTTGTATATAGGCGCGGCTAAACGGACTATTTATAATTATATATCATATCAATGGATAATACATAGCCCGTTGGATGAGTGGTTAGGGTGCTTACCTTAACGCTCTGTTCTAGGGTTCCCGAGTTCAATTCCGGCAGGATTCTTTGAAAAAGTAACTTTTCAAATTGGTTCTGGTTTGGATCTGGAAGTAGTGGCAGGACACACTGCGTTTCGCAGTATTTTGGGCAGCCCGTCTGGCGGCAGTAACCATCCCCTTACAGAAGACCACCGTGAAATAACAGCACGTGTGCTGTTGTGTTTCGGTGAGAGAGTAAGGGATGCCAAAGTCCATTTTCCTATCCAATCTGTTATCCTTAATCCTACTGTTCTCGGCAGCGCACTTGCAGCAGCTGTGGCGATGCTAGTGTTATAGGCAACGGTAGTCACCTACCATCAAGTGGACCGTCAGCCTGTCTGCCGATCTTAACATTAAAAAAATGATGTTCAGTGACATGTCATCATATAGAAAAGCAACAACAATGCTAGATAACTAGATGCTATCTATATGCTAGCTTAGTGCTCTTTAATAAATAGACAATTACCTAATCACTCAAACACGTGGAGCATACAGTGGTTTAATTTCTTTTTTTAAGTGTTATTATTTAGTTATTATGTAGTATGTAAGTTACTTCCATAAGTATAATAAACCTTCAGGGAGTTATTTGGTTTAACTGTATATTTTATTGCCATAAAACTATAAAAAATAAAAGTGTAAATGACACCAGTAATAAAGAAGCATTATAAGAGGTCCTTGCAAATGGTTCCGGTTCGTGATTGATAACTGCACTCGATTGATCTTTAGCATTACTTGACAAAGTACCGGCTTGCAGTCTCAAGTCAGTAGTGTGGGGCGCAATTCAAAAGAGACAGCCTTTGTGAAGGAATTTAATAATTTTAAAAAAGATCGTTATGGTTCTTTTATAAAAAAAAAAAAAAAAAAACATTTTAGAACTTTAACCAGGAAATAATAAATAAAAATTCAAAAGTCAATTGTGTTATGTCCAAATTTTGATAACCATGATTAATAATTTATGTGACATACCTAATTAATATTGGGGAAGGGGTTAAAATGTTAATGAAAAAAATAAGCATACAAGAACTTTTGCAACCCGAGGGCCACGAAACGAACACGAGTGATCCTTCAAGCCAACGCTTGCAGCCAATTCGCTTCGAGCGTTATAAATACGCGAGTAACGCTCCATGCTGACACTTGCAGCGAATTCTCTTCAAGCGTTCGTTTCATGACCCTTGGGTAAGAATTCCAAATATTGTGTGCGTAATATTATAAGTAAAGCAAAGCAATACCATTAGCTATGTACATATGTATATGAGTAACTTAGCAGTGGAACATAATGTATGTAATTTTTCTCTTCGCTTGTACCAAACAATATGGTAGCTGCGCTCACAGTCTGCCCTTTTATTCGTATGAATATATTTTACGATTCCGTCGAAGCCAATTAACGAGTGTCCCAAATAGTAACATTTTCAAATATCACTTACGTCACTTTACTCATGACTTATGAGTACATTATGATGGGATAATAGTTCCGACATCCCAATACAAGTTATCGGCACAGGTAAATGTTTTATTTAAGTACAAGCTCAGGCCTTTGAGAAAAATTATAAACTATTTCTCTTATTAGGCACATACAAAGAAGCTCCTGAGTGACTAACGTAACATTATGTCTTCAGTTATACTTATATAATTATTCAAATTTGGCTCAAGGTGGGCCTTCATAAATACTAAAAATTACTAAAAACTAAAAAATGAGACTAATAATGAGGAAAAACAAATTACAAAAGAAAACCTATTCAAAGTTGATCTATCTGGATTTCATAATTGCTTGGTTTCTATTCAACGTGAATTTGTCATCATTTTAAAAATCTTTGCCATAATATAAAATATAGTTATAAAATTGTTTTGAATTTGTATATTTTGTTTAGGTTTCATAATTGCCTGATATTATTTTAATTATTATAGCTTATAAAGATTTTTGTTACAGAGTTATGCGTGAAAGCGAAAAATGGCTTAGAGAGCGCTGGTCTGATAAAAGTTGACAGTGCAGGTTGCATTGAGTCAACTGAAGCAGGAAGATTTATGTCTCTTTACTACATGGACTTAGAAACTATGAAGCACATTATGAAGGTATGTCAATTGGAGGTTAGATAGTGTTTAAGTAGGTTGGAAGACTTGAAAGTTAGATTCTATAATACAATCTGTTACAGCTTGGGTAGATATTCCTAGCCGGGATCTGGAAACTTCAGTTCAAAATTAATTATGCATGCACTTTAAAAAAACACTAGATACTAAATGAGTATTTTTTTTTAAATGTCCTGTCAAAACAAATGTATTCCAGCAATTTTGAAAAAAATGTGTCCTCTTAGATACATAAACAAACTCCGGGGTTAAATTTAGTTAAAGCTCTCAGCTGTAGCACTCCCTAGTATTTCGTGTGCTATCACATTAAAAAAAATAAATAAATAAATAATTAAAACTCATTTAATATTGTTGCTAAAGTATTGGGATAGTATTAAAAAGTTGTAATTTGAAGATTATCAATCAGTTTTGAATGGTATTATCGTTTTATCGGTTGAAACTTGTTAGGGTAGGTATCATTAGGTAAGAAAAAAATTATAGATTCTACTGGGAAAATATCGTGTAATTTGCTGTTGTGTTTCGGTGAGTGAGTAAGGGATGCCAGAGCCCATTTCCTTATCCCCTCCTAATCCCTTATCCTTAATCCTACTGTAGTCGGCAGCGCACTTGCAGCACCTGTAGCGTTGCTTGTGTTATAGGCGACGGTAGTCACCTACCATCAAGTGGACCGTCAGCCTGTCTGTCGACTTAACATAAAAAAAAAAAAAAAAAAAAAATGTGGTTTCATAGATATTTAAGTTTGAAAGTACTTGTTCCAATTAATGGGGATAAAATCTGAAATATTCACAGGGCATTACTGAAATTAAGAAAGACTTTTATTACCGAAATCTCCAAAGTGTAAGTTAAAAAAATGACCTGGATTTGAACGATGTCTTTTATCCTTTACTTATTATAAAGTAAAGTAGCTCTTTCTAATAACTGTACCTAACTTATCTACATCCCATGCATCGCCTCATTCACGTTTTTGAAAGTTCAGAGGATGTTAACAATGCAATATCTTGTTGATCATCTTTGATAGATAATTGTCGCAAGGAAGTGTTTTCGGAAGGTAAACATAAACTGCTATTTATTTGAAACTAGATTTCGCCCGCGTGTTCCTTGGAAACAATACCTTTTTTCTGGATGAAAGGTGCGCTATGTATTTTTCTGTACCCCGACAACCTGCATACAAAATTTCAGATCAGTTGAGGCGTAACAAACAAAACTCGCTTTGGGATTTATAATATTAAGTAAGAATAATTATTTGCAACAATGAGCTTTAGAATTTTTTTTATAGGCTTTTTCCTAAGTGTTCATTCTTTGTCAGCTAGTTAAAATCTTTGATTTTTGAAATGCTACTTAAAAAACTCTAAAGAAATTTTTCATAACCTTCTTACTGGAATAAAAGATACTTCAAAATTATTCACCATCATCAACACCATTATCTCAGCCGTAGGACGTCCACTGCTGGACAAAGGCCTCCCCCGCCCCCCACCGATCAGGCCAAGTCCGATCAGAAGCAGCTTGGACCCACCGTCGACCCGCGGCCCTTATCATGTCATCGATCCACTATGTGTCCTGCCCACTGCCACTTCAACTTTCTAATCCTCTAGGTTATTCGCAGTCGTAACTTCCGTTCGTATATGAATCTCCTCATTCCTAATTCGATCTCGCAGTGTAACCCCGAACATAGCCCTCTTCATAGCTCGTCGAGCTTTCTTACGAGGTCCATATTTAGAGACCACATTTCAGTTTAATAAAGTTAACAATTCGAAGAATATTAATTAGTGTTTAAATTTTATAAAAACTAGCAGCCCGCCTCCCCGGCTTCACACGGATCCAATTAGGTTTATTATATTTAAAAAGCTTCCTCGTTTAACGCTTTTTCCATTAGTGAAAAATCTGTTGCCTGGTTTAGGAGCAGTTAGCGGATATACGCAGACAGACAATCGCGGGTAGCGACTTCTAAAATAATAAACATCGTATGTGCTGGTCTAGCGGATTTGTTAGTAAAAAATTATCAGCCATGTCAAACAGACGGACACATTACTTTTAATTTATATTATTTTTGACGAGCACAACTTTTTACCTATAATTTGCATAACACTACGCCCTTATTTTTATATGCTAACCAAAACAGAATGAGTATAATAAATGTTCATAGTCCGTTACAAATCCACAGATGAACGGTACTGAGACTATAGAACAGTTGTTAGACATTATATGCGCGAGTCATGAACTATCTGATATGTACCTACGAGTGGACGAGAAACGAATTCTAAACACTCTCAACAGAAGTAAATCAAATGCCACCATACGGTTCCCCATTAAAGGAAAAATCAACACTCGAGAGAAAAAACTAAGTTGGTAAGTTCCAGTTTCAAATGAATCTGCAATAATTCTAGACAAATTAATAAAAATATCCCTCGTCTACAGCATCATACAAGCAGTACTCGGTTGTCTTCCTATCCACGATCCTTCTCTTCATCAAGAATCAATGAAGATCATGAAAACAGCAGAGAGGGTTTGCAATTGTGAGTCAATAAGAATATCGAATCATAGATTAAGAGATTCAATTAAGCATTTCCAAATAAACTTTCTTAAAACATTCATAAATGTTTGCATAAAAACAATGTACCAAATCCTGTTATAACCTTCAGCGATTATCTACTATTAATAGTTCATGAAAATTTAATACCTACTAATCATAATTTGAGTCCCTCAGTGGTCCCTCAGGGGATTTTTTGATGTAAGCTTCTAACTATGTAAGATTCCACCCTGTAGAAGGGGTAGAAAAAAAATAAAAAAGATGTTTTTTTCCAAGTTATGTAAAAATAGTAACGAGTTAGAAAAAAGTTAAGACAAATATTGTAGATAATTTTGTTTGACATAAAAATGTTCATTTTTTTGCTACAATTAGTGAGTTTGGAAGATATTAAGGGTTGATAGATACATTTTAAAAAAATCACGGTATCAACCTTTATCTTCTAACCTCTAAACGAAAATAGTGATATGAACATTTTTTTGTAAAATTAAATTCTTTACCATATTTGTTTGAAACTCTTTTTCTAATTCTTACCATTTTCTATAATTTGGAAAAAACACTTTTTTTTTTCATTACTTCTGCAAGATGGAATCGGAAATTTCTTTCACTCCTCGATATATCATAATCTTCAAGAAACTTATATCAAAATGCCCCTGAGTGACTCAAATTTTGATTTGTTAGTAAATTTTCCTGAACTATAAGTAAATATGGATGATTTTTTTATTTAATTAAAATATACTCTTAAAATTTAACAGCTTCCTTATCAAAGATTTATTATTCCTTATTATCCAAATTAAAAGTTTTTATTAGCGCCATCTGTTGACGACTTTCAACAAAACATTTTTAGTATCTATACTAAAGGTTAAATCTTCAACGAATTTACTCTCATAGTTAGTACCACCCAACGAATTGTGCATAAAAAGTATTTCGAAGTAGAAAAACTATTCTAATTGATCTTTCATATTTTACAAATGCTGATGTGTTTGCAAAATCGGCCTATGAAATATTGACAGCACGTTTTCAGGTTTAGTGGCATATGTCACCCGTTCAGACTTCACATCGAATCAGCCCCTACATTTCTCGGCAGTGCTCAGCTCGATAATACTAGCAAAATGTATAACAGCTAATTTGTGGGAGAATTCCGTTTATTTAACCAAGCAACTGAAAGGCATCGGGCCAACATACAGTTCCATGTTGGCTCTTGCTGGGAAAGTCAATTTTGCTTTACTGGAGAGAAGCCACCCTAGAGATTTGGAGAGGGTAATTATTTTTTTTAAATATTTTAACCCCTTAAAGAAGAAATAAAAGCACTTGGTGTTGTTGTTATTAGTGTGTTAGTAATAATAGATTGGGGAAAAAGTTTCTTCATATTTTATGAAAACTCAAGGCTTTTTTTTTTCAAAGTTTATTTACATTTAATTACAGTATATATGTGTCATTTTGTTCGATGACTTTTGCGAAAATACTATTCCCCGACCAAATATTTCCCCGACCAATAGTGTTCCAGACGGGATGCCCAAATGATTGCGTTTCGCAGTCATTTGGGCATCCCGTCTGACGGCAGTTACCACCCCCTTACAGGAGACCACCGCGAAATAATAGCACGTGTGCTGCTGGGCCTGCTGGGTTTGGGTGAGTGAGTTAAGGGATGCCAGATCTCATTTCCCTATCCCGGTCTTGTCATCAAAACCAGCCAGATGCAAATAGTACAGCCAACGAGATTTTATTACAAGTTTATACATACTATATGCGAAAAGACTTTTTCCCCGACCTAATAGATACCGGAGCCCATTTATTTCCCATTCCCATTCACCCAACATCCCTCCTACACTCGTACTGATAGAAACACTTCTCAGATATCTCAGTTCAAATATAATGGTCAAAATTAAGTTACGTAAGGAAATCTTAAGTTATTTTAGAACAACAATTTTGGTTTTTGTAAAACATTCCACTCTGCTAACTGCAATGCATCTTGGTGATAATGTCAGATTCTGCACATCGTCGTTATCTTACCAAAATCTGCTGTGGGCACATTTTTGAGATTACATTATTTTGACCTTAGTAAATAGTTCACTGCTTTATCTATCGTATAAGAAAAACTGCTATGCTTATGAGCATCTGCTATGCTATCCGTCGAAATACAACCTCTTAATAAAATATGCTATGTGCAGCAGCTAAAACCTTTTATATACAAAATTTACTCTATTATCAATATAGGAAAGAACTATTAAATTTTCACGTTTAAAATACCAATAAGTAAAAGTATAACAGCCCTAAGTTTCAAATAAAATTATTTAAAAAAATAAACCTTCATGTAAATATTTTTAAGAAAACGTTTTTTAAAGTACATATACTTTTTGGTTTGACAACGACATGAGATTAATCTACTGACAAATTAAAAAATTATTACTTGGATTATTTGTGAACATTGGATTCATTGTGGATAAATAATTAAAAAAAAAACTTAAATTATTTTAAAAATAATAATTTCAAAAGTTGATTAAGATTAAGATGACATTATACCTACTTAAAAAAACGAAATCCCGAAACTTTCAGAAGAATACTGAAATAACCGTGCGTGCGCTGGTCTTGTTCGGTATTGTTATCTTTTCTCATCCTTATAGATGTAGACCGCGCATTTGTATCCTCGTTTAGGATTGCTTGTGTTTATACTTAGTATAAAAATGCGAAAAAGTTTTCTCCCGTAACTAAATGTTACGCTTGCTACAATACACAAGTGAAAACCACTTTCAGATCGATTAAGCCGTTTCTGAAATTAGCGTGTACAAGCGTATAGCTATTTTAAAAACTATTTTTTGACCTTGGTAACAAATACAACGTGTTACGGCTCATTTACGGAATGAGGTTAGATTTAGTTTAATTATCTTAAGTACGAGTATTTTTATAGTAGGTATGTATTTTTCAAAATTTCAAATATAAAAGTTATCAAAAAACATTTCATATCAAAAAGTCACATTAAAAATCTCCTACGTAACCGTACTTTTTGATATTAAAAATAAAAATTCCATATTTTTTAATACCTACCTACTTAAAAATAGACTAATTCACATACACAACACAATTTGAGCGCTTATCTTGACTACTCACAAAAGAACTAACTGTGCTTATTAATAGTAGTATTTATAAAATCTGTGTCACAAAGTCAACATATTTTCAATTTCACTCTAAAATTATAACTTACCATTCCAGATAATGAATAAAGGTCCTCCCGCTGGTAACGAGATTCAAAAGCAAATTAGTTTGCTTCCAAAATATCAAATTGAGATAAAATCCTTAGACGACTACACGATTTCGTTACAAATTATTTTGTTAAACCACGTGTACTTATCCGAAAATACAGCCAGTTGGACCGCAGGCTATAATCACAAAGCCTACATTGTTGTTGGTGATACAAATAACAATTTACTTCTATTTACCTCCTTCAAGTAAGTAAGCAGGTCGAATGTAAGTATTACCATTTGTGAAAAGTGTTAAAATGCTAATTTAAATTTAATTCCAGTGATAGGGATTTAATTAAACTTCACGGAGAAAGTATGGTGTACCTAATTAAAAGAAAGGATATTTGGGAGCACAAAGTTTTGGCTCATTGTATCAGCACAAATTATGGTATGTTATATTTAGATTTTATATGTAAGTCTTAAAGTTATTGCGATATATAAAATATTACAATATAACTATTGTAAATTATTGAAACTAATTGAAGTATGATTTAAAAATTAAACGCTAATACTTACTGGTAATTTTAAAAGACTTTCGTGTATAACTTCCAGGAAGCAGTCAAAGCTCTTTTTAAAGCCATCTCAAAATCTCGATCAGGTATACAAAATTAAAAGTATTTTATTTTTCTTACAGTTGGGATAGATGTTCATGAGGCATACTTATTCAAAAGTTTATACCCCGAATGTCTGGATGCCTCTGAAAACGGAAATAATGATAAAAGGACGACACATACTCAATTTACCAACAAAAGGAGCAATAGCGACGATAAAATTGAACTAACTAGGGAAAAGAAAAAAAGAAACAATGCTCTGATAGATAAAGTGATGTCGCTTAAGAGACCTTTATATTCAAATTCTATAGATCAAACATTTAATTCACAGGGTACAGATGTGATATTGAAAAAAGTAATATGCAATAAAAGCTTTCACGAGACTAACATGTCGGAAAACAGACGTATTAATGATAATAATTGTGAATCGCTAATGAGAGAAGAGGTTACAAGGAAAAATGTTGATAATATCTATGACGATAATGAACGAAAACATTTACAATCTACGAAGCGTCAAATTACACAGAACCCCATTGGCAATTATAAACAAAAAAAGTTCAAATATATCAAAAAGAAAAATAATTTCGCCTTCATTGATTTATTAGAAAAAAATATGGATTTAGATGATAGCGAAGATAATAGCGACGGTAACAAAGTATTAAATTACGAAAAAGAAGAAAATATTTTCAGAGCTTTAGAAAACGAGAAAACTGATAGCTGTAAAAATTCTGACGTAACACAAATACAACAAAACAAGCAGGTTCAAATTCCGCAAGCAACCCTAACTGTCGACGAAATGGAAAATTCAAAAAATATTTCAGACAAAAATAAGTGCACTCAATCGTTTGAAAAAAGTGAAAATGCAAATAATACAGATGAGGGCCGACATGTTAATAGTACCAAGAATGATGAGATTTCAGATACCATAAAAAATAAAGTAGGCGAATATCTCCAGAAAACAAAATGCAATTCGGACACAACGTTTGAAGCATCTACAGGGCAAGATGAAACCGCTTGTTCGAGTGAAGAACCATATAATAAAGATGACGAACTAATGCAAGAAATCTTAAATGCTGGTAATGAAAAAAACGCAATTGTTTCGCAAAATCTTCAACAGACCAAAACTAGCAGCAATAGTATGAATAATAACGAAATAGAAGAGAATTATAAAAACATTATTTCAAGTCAAATACAACAAACATCACAAGCTATTGCACTTGACAATGAAATTGAAAAAGTCAACCCGACTAATGATCACGACTTAACTCACACAATCAATTGTTTTAATCGATTTAACGAGAGCCAAGATGTAAATGATTATAAAAATAACAAAAACGAACCTTGGAATGAAGAAAAAATTGAAATGATTATAAGAGCCACAGAAGAAAACATTTTCGAGAAAGATAATTATAACTACATTACTTCTAGTCAAATACAACAAACACTTCAAGCAATCTCATTTCCCCTTGAAGTAGAAAAAGGCAAGCAAACTAATCACTTGTTACAGAGAAACGATAGTTTAAATCAAAGTCAGAATATCTTAAAGTCAAAAGAAAATAACGGAGAAGACAATAACACGAATTTCGATTACATACACAATTTGTCTTTAATCCCGTTAAGAGATTGCGAACGAACAAATAACTCCATTAATTGTACTAAATCATGCGAAATAGTAGAAACCGATGCTTTGAGTCATAACTATATAGATAACACACAAAACGACAAAGAAAAAGAAAATAATAGTGACATTATGATAAATTTGTGTAATAAATCAAATTTAGATACTTTATCCAATAAGAAGGTGTCCAATAAAGTATCCAATAATGATAGTGACCAGTTGCAGCCATATTTTATTAATTATGAGGAAAACGTGAGCAAAACATTGAGCACTCAAAACAACGAAGTTACTAACGAGCATTCCTCGAAAGAAGTAATGGTCGAATCTAATAATACTTCACTAAACATGTTAACCGATCATCAAAATAACGTCATATCTACAAGTAAATTTAAAAAAGACGATATAAAAGAGAAACATGGTTACAACAATGAATCTGTTCAGTACCCTCCAGAGCCGTCCAGCTCTAGAAATAATTCCGCACAATATGTGACAAACAAATATGAAATGCCTAAAGTAATACCTTCTATATTTCGCTCATATAATAATAGGAGTTCATCAGAAAGACGTTCTTATGATGATAAAACAGAAAGTATAATAAAATATTCATTTTCCAATATTAGCACCAGAGTTACACATAACGATAATGTATGTATTATACAAAAAACTAAAATAGGTTTGGGCGTCACAGAAATAACGAAAAGAATTGATGTTAAAAAAACCAACGAAGGACACGTTAATGAAGGAAGAAATATTTCTATTGTAAATATGAAAGATAATGGAACAGGGGACAAAAATATATATAAAAATATTTATCCAAAAGCCAAGGTTTGCTCACAACAGTCGCAAAGGGAAAAAATAAATGATAATAAACAAAGAAATGATGTTGAGTATTTGTTTAAACCGCAGGATATTAATTCTAAAAAAGTTTATGATGGTACAACTGTTGAGCCAATTCCCAACTGCCGTAAAGAAGAAACAAAAACAAATAATAATGCTAAGGGTGACGACACTACATCAGTTTCGTTAGATACTGAAACAGAAAATAAATCACCTAAAACTAGAATAAAAAATGTTTTAGAAAAATATCGTGAAATTTTTAGGTTGGTACTTTAACTTTTTTCTTTAAAACATAAATTAAAGTAAATTTTTAGAGTTTTATTTACATAGGTAAGTCAATATCCTAATCATATCCAAATTATTTATTTCCATTAGCTCCATTCTGTTTCGATACCATTTTCGTGTAAAATGCTTATGATTATCATAGAACTAAAATCAGTTAGGTATATAAAAAAAAAACTTTACAATTTACTTTAATACACGAATATTTAATAATAGCTGGCACCAATATTCAAAACATTAAGCATATTAATAATATAGTATTGCTCGAAGCATTTATAAACTTTGCCCAACTTTTTAATAATATTTTTATATGTACATACCAACTTCAAATCCTACATTAATAACTTGAATTTTTTAATCTAGAAACAACTGGACAGCACAAAAAGGAACAAATAGTTATAGTGGCGACATCCAAACGCCTCCAAAATTGAGCAAAACCTCTGAAAAATTAAATAAAATCGAACCACAGATAAAACACAAAATTAGAGATTTCACTCAATGTAGACCTGAAATTAAACTACCAACAATGTTTAAATCCGCCGAGGCTCATAGGACATTCAATTTTACAAACGAACGGGAATCATTTGTTGAATACAAAGACACAGAAGAAAATTTAATAGTTGATAGCGAAGACTCGGATCCTGGAGTCGCTACAATTGATTCGCAAAACTCGCTTGGCAGTTCAATGGATGAACCTATGTTTAACCAGGCTGATGAATTGAGAACAGTGTACGAAATCGATCCCGCAATGTTTAATCCACAAACGCTTTTGCGTATTAATAATGGTTCAGAAGTCGTAATTCCAACTACACCGGATTTCCCAGATGACTTTTCCGAGTTGAATTTTCCAACGCAGCCGCTAGTTGAAAATTTCACTCATTTATCCCAGATGTGTCAATGTAAAATCCCGACAGACGATCAAATTCAAGCACAAAGTTATGAAGAAAGGAATGTTTTTGATGGACGTCTAGACTCAACTCCGTCTAGACTAATAAGACCGAGAGTTGTGATTGAAAAAGAAAGCATGAAGTCGATTTACAATACTCACTTTCAAAATTCTACAGAATATAGACCGAGTCAAAGTTTTCATTGTCCAGCGATTGATGCTGCACGCAGACAGGCAAAGCTTAATAAATTTCAGTATGTTGCTAAAAATAAAATAAAATTTAAAATGTAATTTCTTAATTGCTTCCTTTTTTGATGAATAAATAAAAATTTATTCCATATTTACCGGTTTCATTTTATAGCTATATTACCCGCCCTGGCTTCGATTGCACGATTAATATGTACCCTACACCTGGAATAGGCTTAAATCGAAAGTTGATATAGGTACCTATCTACACATATAAACAGTCTTATAAAGTACTCTCTCTATTTATATTAGAAGGTACCTAGTTTGTTGTATGTAGTTTGTAACATTTTAAACGTAACGAAAATATAACAATGACAATCAATGAAGATTGTAAACAAATTATCTATGTGACGTCCTACAAGTGATATTTTTTTTATATTTTCCTAGATTTCCGACACCTAAATCCAAATACCTATTCAATTCCGCCATTGGAATTAATTTTTAACTGTATTTATTGATATGATTTAAAGGTTCGTTTGATTTAAATTCATTTTATTCTAAATGACCAAATATTCTGTTACCTATATTACAAATGGTAAAGGTCCGTTTATGTCTTCAGACAACGATAGCGTGTCAGACAAAATAATATTATTTCGTATGATATGTAAGAATTTATTCATATCTAGCGAAACGTTCCGCTCAAACGCCATCAGACAGTCGGACTGTCCGCGCACGGACGGCAATCGCGGAGAGAATATTTTGTCTGAGTCGAAACTTGTCTGAACGTATATCTGAAGGCCCAGAATCGGAACCGTGCATGTAACTGCCGGCGGAGAGCGGCCGCTGACTTGTCTATTTTTGTCTGATATGACACGTTTCTGGTATAATCCGCGCCAAACTTCTAGTCCCCTTTGAAGTTGCTTCGCGCAGAGGTACAGTCACGCACAAATAAATTATATTGTTTTGAAACACAAAACTCTTCGTGTCTCTTTGAAACACGAAACACAAACACACACTCTTTTCTGCACGTGCTTAATGTTTATTTTTATGCCTTCGTCCGCTTCTTTTTGCATAAATTTCAAAACATTGTACACAATTTTTCTTGCTTGACGACGTAAAACCGTATTCCGTTAGGCATGTTTAAACTTATGTTATTAAAAGAACAATAAAAAAACTAAACAAATAACGGAATAACGAAAACAATAACGCGCAAATAAAGATTTATTTTATTTTATTTTATTTTAATAGACAACGAAAACTTAACAAAAACAAAGCAGAATTGTGAGTAACTGTACTTCGCTACGAAAAACAAGCGTGTGTGCTATTCGGAAGAATTCTGAACGCACACAAAGACGCACGCACAGGTGAGATGGGTGTGGGGGCGGGGAAGTGGAGTGGGCCCTGCCGCCGCCGCCTCCTGCCGCTCCCCGCTGATACCTATTTTTTGCTACTGCGACGCGGTTCGCGCTGTGTTCAGAGCGGACTAGAAGTTTGGCGCGGATTATACACAAACTGGATCTGACGGTGTCTGAGACGGTACGCGTCTGATACGTTCGTTGTTTGAAGATATAAAAGGACCTTAACTAATTCAAAAATACAATGACATTCAGAGAAAATCACCCAATCGGTGTTTTCCTTATTTTGCAATTTTACAAACTATACAGATTTACTATTGTTCGATAAAATGACAAAAAAAAGTTTAATGTGAGTTTTTAGTTTCAGTGTGATTAGCAGATAATTGGAAATATTTAGTGACTATACCAAAACTCATTCATATAAATAAACAACTTTAATAAATGAATGGATTATATCAGCAATTTAAAAATAGCGTGTGTTAAGCGACGCAAGAAAAATGTGCGTTTTGTAAAATTTGCTCTGAAGTAGAATTACCTAACTGCCTAAAACGAGCATAATAAGAAAAACATTATCAAACACTTCATATTTTAGGAGTTTAAATTTTTATGGGCTTTGTGGGCTCGACTTCTGCACGAGTGCTTTTTTAAACCAAACAATGCAGTTTTAAAATTCGACAAGTCCTTTCTGACTGACCTGACACATCTTGATATGTTTTTGCATTGCCCATTAATGTCAACTTATCCTTTATTATCTATACTAATAAATAAAATGAAGTGTCTGTGCTTAATGTCAACTGCTTTTTACTATGTACCGGTAACCAGTGCTGAATAACAACTGCGGGGTGAATTGCAACACTTTCGAGAAAAATGAAAACATTCAAAACCTTTTTTATCGTACCTATTTATAGGTATCGGTATTTTTAATGATAAGGTACGATAAAAAAGGTTTTTGAATGTTTTTGTTTTGTTACTCTCCATAGTTATTCATGCCGGGATCACATATGAAAGTTTATGGTAGGTGGCTACCGTCGCCTGCAAGTGCGCTGCCGACTACAGGATTAAGGATAAGGGATTGGATAGGAATCCCTTACTCACTCACCGAAACACAACAGCGCACGTTATTTCACGATTACTGCCGCCAGACGGGCTGCCCAAATGACTACGAAACGCAGTGTGCCCTGCCACTACTTTCCAGATCCAAATTTTAAAAGTTAATTTTCAAAGTTCGAACTTGTCAAACCCTGCCGGGATTCGAACCCGGGAACCATAGAACAGAGGCTCTAGTATGAGTTTACGATACTACACCATTACTACACTCGCTAGCGAGAACGTAAAACTTTTGTATGGGAAATCGTGAACTGTCAATGTCAAATTATCAATTTTCCATACAAAAGTTTTACGTTCTCGCTAGCGAGTGTAGTATTGGTGTAGTATCGTAAACTCATACTAGAGCCTCAGGACCTCTACCATGAGTTATAATGACCGCACTCGCTAGCGAGAGCGTAAAATATTCATATGGAAAATTGTCAATTTGACATTGACAGTTTTTCATATAAAAATTTTACACTCTCGCTAGCGAGTGCGGTCATTCATAGAAAAGTATGTGTATATTAGGAAACGGTCATTGTGGGTCATTGTAAACTCATGGTAACGGTCGGTACAGAGCGTTAAGGCAGGCACTCTAACCACACATCCAACGGGCTCGTCAAATGTTATAAGGGCTAACTTAGATGACTTATTTAAAATTATATACCTATAAGTGTGTCCAGTACCGCGCGCACTCTACGCGCACGATCCAGCGCAGCTTGCCCGGGTTCAGCTAGTTAAGAAAAAAGGATTGAAGGAAAAAAGAAAACTTCAGACTGAAGCAACACCAAATGTTTATTCAAGTGCAATAGCATAATTAAGTTAATTTTGGCTATAACAGTAAACCATTACGAGTGTTAAGTATATAGACACATTACATGTACTCTAACCTAAACTAGTACTTATTTTAATATACAAGAACGAGTAAAACCAAGACTCACTAAACATAAAACAAGTGTACTTTTGTTGGGGGCCCAAAGATGGTCGGGACAGGTCCGATTCTATTTAGTCGGTCTTGGTTGAACGGAACTCCAATCCTTTACTCTGATTTAGTCTTTTCTAACTTGAACAGTGCAATACCATTCAATTTAAAAGAAACTGGTACAAATTGTTACAACCTCTATACTTTGCATTAAAATAATGCCCATTTTCACAGGCAAGGGATCCCCTAACTGCGCACACCTACGAAATACGGTGATCGTTACGATTACACCCCTATACACATAGTTCTCAGCTTCCCTGCAAAGTTTTCCCGTCTTGTGTTCAAAAGAAAACCAGGACAGCCGTTCACACGGTTTCGAATGGCAAATAATAAGATACATTTACTCACATGGAAGAACTATAGATAGACCGTTTAAATGAGTCTTCACTCATCTTCACTCATTCTAAGGGCGCCCGGCGCCCGCCCCTCTCTAGGTCCCCTTTGTCGGCGTACCGCGCGGGCGAGGACTCGTTTTAACGGTCCATCTATATATTAATTCAGCTCAATTCAGATTTTGTCCATGGAAAAAATAATAATGTGCTCATTGACAGAAGTGAAAACAAAACATGGCCGATGATGACTGGAGCCGAGTGAACCCGATTCAGCGTCACCGACCCGAGCGTCACGATGCACTTACGTTCACTCCTCAGCAAAAAAAGCTGAATAGAGCTGAATAAATGTAAAATTACTCCCTACGACGACGTCACAATCCCGCCTCAAGCGAGGGATATCTTTCTCATCCAACCCTTGCAGTTTGTTCAAGTCGAGCGGAGCAAGGTCTCGGTCAGTTCGTCAACAAGACTCTACTTTATGTGTGTACAGACGACACGAGCTGAGAATACTTTTCCGTTTAATGCTCAGCATCTTTGTAAAAACCTCAACACACCAAACAACTCAATACAATACACGTAAAGTTAAAAGGCGTATATGTTCGCTCAAAGGAAACGACGACTGGCTACATGTATTTTTTTTTTAAATATACATTAAAAGCTAAATTCGTTTGGATAAGTAGATCAATTTATTTAAAAATATCTCTAAATAATGCTGAATATTAAACTGGAAATACATAGTCCACACTTTTTTTTTTGCTTTTTAATGTTTTATGTTTTTTTTTTAATATTTTTTTATTTTTATTTTTTAGTAATTTCCACGCTGGGAAAATTACACTAATTCTATGCAAAGTATAGCTTGTATGTTATGAGACCACTCCATACTTTGTTTCTTTTTATTTGACGGGCTATGCATTTCCTCTCGCACGTTGGCAGTAATAGTACAAGTGAAAAGTCACTTGTCAGTTGAAAGAGCATGTGGAAAGAAAATCAATTAGACCTGGGACACAACATCAAGTTTTTAAGTAGACGCGACTTCTTTACTGAATACACTGACAAGTAATCATTTAAATCTCTTAAAAGAATCTCCCAAACAGCAGGTAGTATGCAGATTTTTCAAAAAATGCTGATCTCATAAGTGTTGGACCGCGAACTCACGAACCGTTAACCGACGGGCCATTGCAGGCCTCAACAAATGTAACGGTTCCCATTGCCTATCCGCGAAAAAGCAGGCCGTGGGACGGCGGCCTTTACAGTTTGATTCAACTTATGCAGGAGTACTCAAAAATGTATTCCAAAAAATGAGTTTTACAAATATACATAGAGACCTTAAATTACACTGTTAATAGTGTCGATTGCGGAGAGCAAGAAAAGTTAACAGCCGTTTAGAATTTTTAACGGTAAACACATGCAATCATTGATAAAAGCTGTAATTTAAGATTGCATTTAATACAACAGTTATTAAAACGGGTATTCAGTAGAATTCACGAGTGGGGCAATATTTTATTTAAAATAAAAAGCATTCCAGGTCTATACTAAATGTAAAAAAGTAGAGTAACCGAATAAACACACAGTTGTGTTATGAAAAAGGGCATACCAAACCGTACACAGTTAGTTGACATCCACAACAGATGAGTAGAAATTAGAGAGATCATGTTTTTAACAATAAATAAATAAATAAATAAATAAATAGATAACGTTATCTGTACCACTTGGAACAAAAAATCACTGTAAATCTATAGGGTTGTCAATGATTTTACAGATCATTCCAAGCACAGTGCAGGATCATGGCAACCTATATAATAGTCACGTGTATTATCCATAATCTTTAACATTTTTAACATCGACAAAAAGCGTCAGTAACTAAATAAATCCCTGATCTCGCGATGTCCGGCTTGATATACCATTTTTATAACAGGTATACGGAACACATAAAAACAATCACAAGTAAAATACTGCAAACATGCCAGTTATAACGCATAGCCCGAAGTGCGGCCCGAAGGCGTCAATATCGACACCGCTAGCCGACACTCGCCGCGGCACACCACTCGAGCGATCACCCCGACACCTCTCACTTTACAAAATAAAACTTTCTTCACTATTTTCACTAATTATTTCAACGATTCTGGTATGAACATTCGACATCCAATTATACAATGAATTATTTTGCTTAAAATAATTCATCTTTGATATCACAATTGACTTGTTAAAAAAAAATGTATTTGATACACGCGAGCTCATTATACAGACAAAAAATGTATCTTTTTTCCAAAAACATCGAAATTAAAAATTAAACTTTGGTCTATATTATGCATGCATGAAAATTACATCCTGAACAAAAACTAACATTTATAACAAAATATACATTTATCTAGTGTGATGACATTCGAAAATTTAAAAATATATAAATAATTTTTAAAAATATAAAATTCTTAATTTAAATAACATAATTTAATGATATTATATAACTTTGGTTACTTCTCGATTTATTTGTCATGATAATATTTATTATGTCGTTACTGGGGTTCCCCATTAATGGCGGAGTCATTTAATATGTTAAAACAAAATAAATCTTTTCACTTTGTAGATTTGAATTAAGACATTGCATATTTTCTGGCGCCGATAACACGCCGACTGAATCAAAATTTGTTGTATGCGAACATTACACAAACTTTTTGGTGAAGTAGAAAAACAACAAACTTATTTCAAACATTTGAAAGAGACTGCGAAAGATCTTTTTTGAAAATTGAAAACTTCAAAAACCTGTTACATCAAAATTATTGGCTCAAAAGAGGAGAAATGTGTGCTTGACCACACTATGAAAGTGAAAACAAAATGTAGCCGATGACGACTGGAGCCAAGTATACAAATGATACAAATGTGTCACTTGATCCGAGCGCGCTTGATGTCGAGCGGAGCCGAGGAAACCCGATTTAGCGTCACCGGCCCGAGCGTGACGGTTCAATTACGTTCACTCCTCAGCAAAACGCTCCTAAAGAAGTTTTCACTTCGAAACAAAAAAAAGAGATGAGTGTAAAGTTAGCTAGCTAGGTATAAAGAGTGTCGCTCACGGGTGTTGGACTGGTCGGCCTGTGGATGTAGAGGCTCACTTCTTGGTCATAATCTTTAGGTACTCGAGAGCGTTCTGAGCGGCGGAAGCCTGCGCGTCCTTGCTCGTGAGCCCGGCGCCGTAGCACACGGCCACGGGCAGCGTCGACAACTGGACGAGGCACTGCGACCGGCCCGACATCGACTTCTCGTCGATGTCCACGTACGTCACCTCGAACGCCTGCTCCGAGGCGATCTCCTGCAGGAACTGCACGAAGTTGAAGTCCTTGTTGTTTAGCGGAGTCACCTGCGACGCAATAATCACACCATCACCACAACTCACTCTATACAAGTAGAAATGTTCCCTTCACCTGTCCCCGAAACCGATATTACAACTTACGTATAATCATAGATAAAATACTACTTAACCAGTATAGATGGTCACTCACGTACATTGAATCCGTACCCTATCCAATTTCGCTTATATCTAGATGCCGCCTGTGTAGTTTGTCGCTTATTTGTTGTCATTAAAAATCCGCTAGAGTCGCTGCAGTCGACCATTCAGTCAATTCTCATGTACAAGAGATGGCACTACTAAAATTTATTTAAAATATGTAAAAGAAGTGGGAACGAACAACGATAAAAGGGCTGTATGAACGGTATAGGTTCTGTTCTAAAAATAGGGCAATAAGGAACTAAAACCTTAATTACTGACCGATTATATCCTATAATAGAAAAACGTCTTGTCAATCGATAAAATATTATTAATTATGTTTTTTGTTATTTGTATTCATAATCTTTACGTACTTACTTCGATATAATTTTGCTTAGGTACGTATGTTTGTGTTCAGAAAGCTGAAAAACTGGGTGATGGATTAACTTAATTTTTTTGCAAAACGATGCATTTTATCACAAGAGTGTTTATATATACTTTCTATTCCGAAGATTCAGCGGAAACGAAAATAAAAATGAGCTTACAGCAAAGCGTGGCCAGGTTCAGTTAGTTATAACATAGATAAAAATGAACTAGTTTTTGTCGATTGTGTTACGAAGAAAAAAAATTTAATTTGTTATTTTTATACTATGGTCATTATGCATTATAATTGTAAAACAAATTAATATAATGTTTTCTGATATAATAATATTAAATATCTAAATAAAAATGTTCTATCATTTTCATTAAAATATGCATGAAATCTTCATGAAATTGATGAAATGGAACAATATCATACATAAAAGTACTCCCAGCAACGTCGCCCTCTAGTTATTACCACGATAATAAGGAACTATAACTGCGTGATTGAATTTGTTGGTTATAATTTTTAACAAAATACACATTAATGTTAAATTCGAGACTATTAGTGACATCTAGGGAGTGGAAATCCCAATATGAAATTGGCTTCAGATCGTTATATGGAGGTTGACCATCTATACTGGTTAAGTAGTATTTTATCTATGGTATAATTAATTTATTACCTTTTCATAGAAAATTCAACATTTTAGTAGTGGCAGGACACACTACGTTTCGAAGTCATGTGGGCAGCCCGCCTGGCGGCATTAACCACCCGTTTACAGAAGACCACCGTGAAATAACAGCAAAGTGCTGTTGCACTTTGGTGAGTGATTGATACCAGAGTCCATTTCCCTTCCAAATATATTAGCTTTAACCCTATTATTGTTAGCAGCACGTTTAATTGGCTTGATTGGCTCAGCGGTAGCAGCTCTGTACAGCAAGCAGCTCTGTACAGCAGGCAGCTCGCGGTTTTGATCCCCGCTCAAGACTGTATGCATGAATGTGTCCATTTTTTTTGGTCCGGGTGTTTTCTATGTATATTCAAATAAAAATATATAAGTATTTTTATCAGTTGTTTAGCACCATAGTACAAGCTCACCATTTAAATTTAAAAAAAATTTGCTTGTGTTAAAAGGCGACGATAGCCACCTACCATCAAGTGGACCGTCAGCCTAACAACCTGAACATTAAAAAAGTCACAATCAATTTTGATGAAATTTTTAAGAGTATCATAGTTTTATAAAACGATGGTAAGCATAAACTTTTTATAAGGCATTTTTATAAAAAACTTGGACATTAATTATTTGATTAAGCCTTTAAAATTAAATTTTTAGTTACAACACTAGAAAACTATTTGGAATACCACAACAGCAATATGTAATATTAATAGAAACAATATCTATCGCAAAAAAATTGTGTATAGATAAATAAAAATATAAATGGCTGGAAAGAAACGTCGAGTAGAGAATTAAAAAAAAAATGTGGATAACCCGAATCCGTGTGGACTTTTGACTATTTTTTGATAAGTGATAGAAAGTGAATAGAGATAACTCTATCAGCTTCAGTTTGACGGAAGGTTTCCAGGACATCTATATATAAAAACAACATGTGTGACAAACAATTGATTCCATAGCATAATATATTCATATAGTTTCCCAAAGGAGAGCCCACACTCAATTCAGCAAAGTAATTCACAAGACACAACAAACCCATGCGAATAAATGAATGGCGTACCTGCAATTTAGCCAAGTTGGGGCCGACAGATTGTTTGAGATGTTTGTGAAACTGCGACACTTTGTGGCTGTGACTGGTGGTCAGTGTGGAGATTTTACTATCTTTCAAGTCGGCGTAGCGAGCGGCCACTCCGCCCTAGAACAAACCAACACTCCCATTCAAATATACGACTCCTATCGTCAATGGCCAAATTATCAAGCATAAAATTCATTATGCTACTATGCTATTTCAATAGGTACGTAAAAACTGGCATTTCGACTTCGAAATGGGGATTTGTTCATAAGATAAAACCACTTTATGAAATCGAGTGCTAAAATAAGACATATGCCAATTATTGACCTTTTTTATTCAAACAGATTAAGATTCAATGAAATACATTCTCATTTAAGAAGCACATAACTACAGTTCCCATTTGAACAAACACAACAAACAATGCTAGCATATTTCATCTCACACACGTAAAACTGACAAAACTGAAAAAGAAAAAAAATGCAATGTCTATTTTTTGAGTTTATATAAGAAAGGATATATTATATCCTTTAGATATTGTATTTATGTATCATTTTGCCATATTATCTGATCGTGATTATCTTAATTAAAGCAATAATACGTAAAACAAATAAAAAAGCATGCACATTCAAGAAACCATTTTAAAGATATTAAAATTTGTTCTTACCAAACTAGGTATAAAGTTAAAACAACACAACACAGTCATGCCTATTTACTTGCTTTAAGATGAATTTATGTAATAGCAAAGAATTTTTGATTTCAAGTCAAATAAAAATTAAAATATTTGATTTCACTAAAAAACAGCAACAGCCTGAGCTAAACTTAAGTTACTTGAAAAGTTTTTATGGGGATTAGAACAAGTTTTGTGGTCCATCGACAATTTTGTGATTGGGAATAAATGTTGTATCGTTCCTTCGGACAAGGTCCGATCGAAAGATAGTAAAAAACCACTGACCAAGTGCTTTTAAGCAAATGACTAGAAATACAAAATGTCGCTCACTCAAACAAAAAAACTCGGCTCATATAGGTACAACGTGAATAATTTTTGAAAAGAATAAAATAAAAATTACCCAAAAAGTATGTACTATGCCACGAAAGCCCACAGGGTTTATCAGTGTACAGCGGAGCCATTCTATTAATCACAACTGTTTATATAGCAATTTTTAATTTGAATTATTCAATGAATATCATGTATTCAGAAAGTGTAAACTAACAATTTATAGACAATTTATAGATTAAAGACGACCGCGACTTCGTCCGCGTTGAAAAATAAAAGATTTAACAACGCCTGACATTATACAATACTTTGCCAAGCGTTGGATCTTTATTTTAGCCTATGTCCATTCTGAAAATCATTTCTAACTATTGGTTAAAGATTTCTTTTAAATTCGGATGACTAGTTTCTTAGATTACCTCCTACATACAAACTTTATCTCTTTATAATATTAGCACAGAACTATAATTAATTATTCAAAGTTAATTTACTTTGAGACTAAAACTTGATACTTTGACATTTTGTTTTGATCTGTGAACATATATTTATTTTATTTACAATTTTAATTACATAATTACAGTAAGCAAAATTTAAAAACCTATCTGTAAAAAAGAAACGACAATGAAAGTTTATTGTGTATTTCTTGTCTCAATAATAAAACGCAATAAATTGTTAGACATTCACATTACGTACAAATGCAACCATTTTTCTCTAATTACCCTAAATATCAAAGCGTTTATTTAACTACATAAATACTTGTTTAACAAACGTAAAATGGGGCAAAAATCAAAAAATACATATGAAAAAGGAAAGAACCACCTTGGTGAACCTTAGCTTCTTGAAACTAAATATATTTCTTTCTAAATTGAAACATGCAGAAATAAGAATTTATTGTGAACAAACAATATACTATTTTACTTTAAAGAAAAATTGAAGTCAATACCTACTATAAAACATTTAGTTAACTCTTAAAATAGGAAATAGAACAATATTATAATTAGTACAGTTTATATTATAATTAGTACAGTTTTAACATGAGATACATTAAAATTTTTGAATCCAACAGAATATTAATCTAAATAAATAATCAAATACAATTTATTTAAAAAATTGTATGAAATAAATATGATATTTAAACTTTAACCGTCTTACTACAAAAACATTAAACACACTTTATACAGGCTTTGGACACGTGTTTAAATAAATCTTTACTACAAAAGAGTGTCTAGGCATTGTTTGGGGTTAGACAATGCTTGAGCATTATTTAAATTTAAACACCGCCAGATGCTTGTTTAACGAGTGTCTACCTAATTAGCGGCTTCTCTTCCTTAGACGTGTTCTGTCGAATTTATAATCGTTTTGCATAATATTAAACATTTCGTTTGATTTTTGAAATGAATATAGATATTTTAAATTTAATTGATTACATCGACATGGAGGATTGGATTATATGGACATGGAGGACAGATATCACTTGAACAGATTTTGATTTTTACGATGACGCAAAAAGTGAGTACATATTTATCCACGATATTTTGGATAAATATGTACTCACTTTTTTTGCACATTAATCCACTCAAGACTTTGTCGTTTGTTGGTGTTGGTGTCCGTTTTTTCTTTTCTATGATTGCGCTACATTGACTCATTTGCAGGAAGAGGTCCTAAAATAATTTCAACAGTCCAGTACATAGAAGTTATGATCTCGTAGTATTTTATGAATACTCATTGCGTAATGAAAGCTAAGATTACAAACATTTTATTCCTGACTCCAGTTGTCGCCGCGTTCATTTTCTATCCATGTTGATACTAGTTGATAATGATAGATAATTGTAATGATGTTGTTCTTTAGTCATTGGAATTTATGAAAATCAAATTTGACATTTGACAATTACGTTACACCCGTGTCATTTACGTTCCATTAAGCGCAATGTTTTTTGGTATAACAATATTTTATAAATAATCTAACGTATTTGTTGTAATTTATGCCTTATTCAAATTTTATAATTTGCTTATATTATCATTACTATAGTCCGTAATAATAGCTTATGAAAACCAAAATTCATCATTATACGCCTATCATATCTGCGTAAAATGAAAACGACATGAATGCAAGGCGAGTGACTGAATGAATGTTTGCCAGGGTTGCCATAATTGAATACTATTCACGTACTTTAACACTGTCTACAAAAACAAGCGCTATACAAGGTTTTGTGGTAAGGACATTTTAAGCGCTCGCTTTAATTTAAGCTTATATTATTAAGCTTATTTAAGCTTATACATTGTCTACGTAAGCACGTGTTTAAACAGTGCTTTTTTAATCTTTTGTAGTAAGACGGTAAATATTTTAGATCATACTGAGGCTGTTTAAACCAACGCCATACTTTCTTCTATACTTAAGTTATTGTTAGGGGTTGACGTGTGAAAAATGATGGATTTTTAAAGACATAGTACTGTGTTTATACTAAATTTGTTGGGCTAATTATCAAAAAAGATGCATCATGCTACTAGCCAGCTTTGAATAATTAAAACTTTATCACAACAGAATGTTTATAAAAATCTATAAAATTTATTATATGATAAAATAGCATAATTTATGACCAATAGCTCCAACAAACGTAATCGTAGAGTGCAAATATAAGGCCTGAACAAAGATCTCACCTCTTCATCGGGCTGGAAGGAGTCGGGTGGGTTATCCTGTAAGGCCTGCCACATCTTGTAGGCAGCTTGACGCTTGGCCAGCTTCTTCGACTTGCCAGTGCCCACCTCACGCCGCTTCATCAGCGTGCACACGATCGTGAACTGACGCTCGTGTGGCAGCCCTGCAATCATTTAATATCACAGTCAATACAAATTACTTATAAAGTCAATTATATGTATTAACCTAATACTGCCAAAGGATGGAATGGACCTGAATGAGTAAGTAATGAAAGCTTCTACAGCCGGGGTGTTCAAACTGTCAATCTCGGGATTGATTGGCCCATATAAGTCGATTAATAATTTTTATTTGTATCACAGTTCACAAAGACACTATTCACCGTCAAACCATTTACTTATTATTATTTTATTTTACCATTATTTTTTTTATATCGGAATGCTAGCAGACGAACGGCGGCTTTATCAAAGGAACGCATGGGGCTTGTCAAAGAAAAGCCGCTGTGCGCGACGTGGATTCATCTGTAAACTTCTGGCAGTGACCTATCCTCTAATACATTCACATCAAGTGTTCTAACAATTTTGAGGGATATCGTCAGTAGTTCAAGGTGATTCTAAAGAATACCTATAATGAAATATTATATTAATAAAATTACAATATTTCTGATCACAAATACAATCTCATTTTGTGAATTTTACATTACAGTGTACAGAACCAGTTATAAATTATTCATAAGAAATTAAAATCTCTCAAGACATATAAATATTTAAAATAAGGAAACTCACGTCTATTGACATTGTCATCGTTCTCCGCGTGATATATGGGTGGTGGCCAGTAGCGAGACATGGATAACTCCTGCAGCCATCCCACCGGATTGCCCTTCAAATGGTCCTCAAACGAAACTACATCTACCCCACTGTCAACAAAAAAGAAACAAAATAAAGATTAATGTAATCATAAGCAATAACATAGCATGAACAACAAGTAAAAAAATCTGATAAGTAACAATACCACTGCCCAAAGTAAACAAAACTAGGATCTCAACTAAGGATAAAAAATTGATATAATACTCTATTCATTATTGTCGTTGGGAATAAAAATAAGAATAATGCTTTATTTGTGTTAAACATTACCAGAAACATGTATGGTTATTAATTTAAACATTACTACGGTAAGTATTTATTTATATCCTTGCTACTAAAAAATAACGACACGTATAATTACATACAGTAACAAAATTGGTTGAATATGCTTCCTTCAGTGCACTATTGTAATATGTCTGATTTTTGAAGAATCACTCTGATTGGCTAAGAGGGGGGCAAGTCATTGTGGGCCAATAAGAGAACGCCCCCTATTTGGAATATAAATAGTTTTTTTTTTTTTTGTAAGTTTTATATTTTGCAATCAGTCTATCGACCATGAGCAAATGTGTTGAAAGATTTGTGGCAGGTAGAGATGTGCCCCATCAGGCACACCACACTATGTATCAGGATGCCTATCACAGTCCATCTAGTTGTAGGATTTTACGCCTTTTGAGTAAGTATAAAATAGTATAAATAGTTAGTATTAGAAGTAAGTATAAATAGTTAGTATTAGAAAGCTTAACAACCCTGCTCATTGAAAAGACTGAAGAAAGACCCTCTCTGTTCTTTGTTTGTCTATCACTCGACGTACATAGTTATTTTTATCCCGCTAAGATGGTCACGCAACGTCACTTCTGTGTGTGTCCAATATTCTGCTTTTACCCAACCGCCTTTAAAGAACCTATTCCTAGAATAACTGGAGTTATTCGCGTCACGAGTGCTGAGAAGAGTCCAAACCTTTGGAAGAAGACTTAAGCAAAGAAGAATCTCACGTGTCACAACAGTGAGTAAATAGAATAGGTTTTTATTAATTCCAATTTACCTTATCCCGCAATATACCTTTACAGCCCACAACCGCTGTATTGGGCTCAAACCCGAATACTTACTTTCCACAACCCTAACACAAACAATTTAACAAACTGACAATTGACATTTAACAATACAATTCTTATGTAAGGACTTACAACCCGTACATCACTAGAACTCACCTTTCTGGTACACTTCCATTAGCAGGTTGCTGATCTGCCGGTGTGGCTCCTGTCAGCTTGTCCAATAAAGCTTTTGCTGCCGAATGTTTTGCCTCCTTTTTAGAACGACCCGTTCCCATAGCTAAATAAAAAATATATGTGTATTATCCTTAATCACAACAATAAAACTTAATATGGTTTAACAAGCATCTTTCAGACTCACCGACAAGATCAGCAACAGTCACTCGGTAGCGGAACGTTGGCTCATGAATCATGCCTTCAATTTGGACCAATTCATACTTGGGCACAGTTCCACGACGGGCCAATAACTCTTGAAGAACAGACACGGGTGTCTTCATGGGGAGGGATTCCATCTCCTAGAAAACCAAACCATTAAAAATATAAGCAATTTTATTCACTGAACATGTTTTATTTTCCTTATTTACTATTAAATACATAAAATAAATTTTACACTCCTTTCACTTTTAAACAATTATTGACATACATATTTGATTTAATGAGAAATTTTTCTTATTACTCTTTGTACTTATCATCAACAGCCTATTACTCTCAACAAGGGTCCATACACCCTTTGGTATAACAAAGGTTAAATTAATAACCATATAGCCCCATGGCTATATGGTACACCTCACTGGCCTGTGGGTTGGTGGACTTCACGTGCGTTTTAAAATTTCTTCTTAGGCAACTAACATGTCTGCTCTTTGCCGCAGCTCAAACAATAATGACGTGTGTCCTACCATCCATGCCATGAGGACGAGACAATGTATATAACTATGATTTAGTTATATCTAATCACAAAAACTACATCCTTACACAAAGGAAAGTGGGGAGGAGAATCAAGATCAGTGGCGTAGTTTGCTCTAGATGGGTCTTATATCAAATTTTCTTCCTGACTATGCAAAACCTGAATGGAGGGAACAATTTTTTCCCAAAAGAAACAAAAAAGCTCACATGTTTTTAGATGCAATACATTCATTAAATTCATAAGTAAATTTAAGAATTTATTGTACAACCTAAAAATGTTAGTGAGATTAGGGGTAAGCATTTTAGGAATTTTTGCATACACACATTGAGGCCACTGTAGCTCAGTGGTCCCACATAATTGATATGGCGATAAAGCGCTAGCTACACCCCCTGATTAAGATAAATGCAAGCTTTATACCTATAAGAAGTATAAATTTTAAGAACTACAAAGTTACTAAAAACATATACATTAAGAACATTAAGACAAATACACAAACATTTTAATTTAATAGATAACCCACAGTGATTTAAAATGTAATATTGGCTTGTTTTCTATGTTTAAACAAATTATTACAAAACTATATTAAACAATCCAGGACAAAATTCAAGCACTATCTTTTTTTTAGTTACTAATCTATTTTGTGAACAAAATTTTCATATCTTAAATTAGTAATCTCAAAATATTCAATGATAAATAATTAATTCAAAATAATTTTAATTTTTAACATTTTATAATTGCACATGTCAAGATTGTTTACAAAATAAGAAAAGCAGCTATCTACTTTTAGTACAAGTATTATCATACCCGTTTAGCAGCTTCATCCAGAGGTAGTCGCTCTAAGTTGTTGTGTGGTTTAGGTCTATTTTGGTACCGACGGCGCGGACCGTGAGTAGGGTGCTCCCCATCGGGACCGGCCCCATGAACCGGCATCCCGTGGACAACACCTGGCGGGCCATGTACGACACCCGGGTGTGGGTGGACCACGCCGGCATCCATCTGTTGAATGAAATGAAAACTATTTTTTCTAATTCCATAAAGAATGGTAATAAATTTATTTATACGTAAAGATAAAATCAGAGAAAATATTAGCTGTGACAGACATGGCGGCCACTCGGAATCGGAACATCTCAAGATGGCTACAAAAGCATGCCGTGCCGGTCCACTTATTTTTCTAAAAATATTACTCTTTCATATCAGATACAGCTTCGAAACAAAAAAAGATTTCATAATACCAATAGTATATTTAATTAAATTTTCCGATGAGGTAAAAAAGATAAATTCAATAGGTTACGAATCTAGGATAAACTAAACTCACCATCATTCAAACAGTGGTTTTGTAGTGAGTGTAGAGTGTAGAATGTGGAAGTATAACTGAAAATACAATAAATAAGTTTGTTGAGTACTTATGGATGTAACAGCTTATAAAATTGCTAATTCATAATGAAATTATTTACGGATTAGAGGGTGAATTAAGCAATTTAAAAAAAAAAAACACTGCCACTGCCAGGCAAAGCCAATGCCACACGAATTTCGACTGATTGTGACTGAACTGACTGACGTGAATGAACGAGTAAACGAAAATCGAATGAAAGAAAACGAAAACGACCGACAGAAATGAACACAAAGATGTTGTATTAGTCTGTACCTAAATGAACACTTACACCATAGACTAAATATTACGTTAGTACATAGAATAATATGGTTAGTATATTAATGTCTGACATACACAAACCACACAACTCACAAGAAAATTAACGAAATTGATTGAATAAACAAGTCTCTATGAACAAAAACTACTACGGTCTAGGCCGAACTGTGAGGTAGGCGGTAGGCCGAACCTATAAAGAACTGAACGGAATAGCCCGAACCTCAAACAAATCAATAACACAAATTGTAGGTACGTGGTAGGTACTCTATAGCTTTGCTCTATAGTTTGTGCAAAGCAACATCAATCAAACAACATGCATGTGTGAACGACTATGGAATGTATACAAAATCAACGAAGTTAATTATATGTCCGTGTACAAAACAAATTAAACTATATAATGTTATAATGTTTTGTGGGTGTTATAGACCACAGTACTTATATAAGATGTTTAATTAAAATAATTAACTAATGGTTCATAAATAAAATTCGTGTATCAAGTTAGTGGACATATAACTTCCCACTTAGGTAAGAACTTTATAAGATTGTACTAGAACTTGCAAAGTCCTCAAAATATTGTAGTAATGTATGTTGAACTTCCGCACTTGCAAATTAATTTTATTTTGTTTTAGGTAATCTCACTTAAATAGTCCACTTGTTACATATTTGTTAAATTATAGCTAACATGATAATTTATTTCGTACGTTTTGGAAGTAAATGTATTGTTAAGAACTAATATCGCACCGATACCGCCCCAATTCGTCGTGACAAAAACTGTCATTCGAGAGAGATTGTAATTTGTATACCATCTGCCATTGCTGTTTGTTGACGTCAATTGTCAATTTAAATTAATTAATAGTGCTTCGCTGTGGTATGTATTGTCTCGCTCCCACCATATAGGGTGCACCGAACTGATGCCGACCGAACGGTGCAGACATATATATGTCTGTCTCCCTCATGAAGACTTCGAACGTTGTGCGCATGTCCAAGAACTACATTATAAGCATCTTATTGGCTGGGCTTCTCTCACTACTCCCAGTACTGTCGCAACGCATTCGCATAACTCGTCAAGTATCAACGAGTGAGAGAAAATATGTAGTTCCGTCTCGGCAACGCTGCAACTTAGGGGACTAGCAATATAGGAGTATTAAATATGTGTCCATATGTCTGTCACTACTGTAAGCCGCGCGACCGGCCATTTTATGAAACCGCAGTCAGTCTAAGAAAAACATCGCAACAATAACACGCGTAAAAGACACCCTGCCGATTTCGACATACGAGATTTGAATTTATTTCATCCGCTAATGTTATCAGGGAATTTTATTGTAGTTTATCTATATGGTCACGCTTCCCGCTCCGCGAGTGTAATCATTGCTGGAGCTCCTGGACTCTCAGTGTGACGGGCCCGTTGCAATATTCGCCGCTGGAAAGCCAAGGACATGGTGATTCACGAGGTAGGTGACAGGGAAATCCTTTATTTCATCGTCCTTTGATTACATGTACCACCAACGAAAAATACAGTGCACTTTTATAATTTGCTTGGCATGACCATTGTTGTCGTGTCGACAAATCTTAAAAAATGACTCTTGTATAACTAGCATAGCATATTATAGTGATCCTCGATCATAAATCATAGTATTTATGTAGGGATATTAATATTTTTTTTTGAAATTATTTATTTTTGCTATCGTCAAATCTGGCAACTTTGCGAGGGTAGGCAACTTTGCCACAAGTAGGAGAGTGCTTACGTTACCACAAACTACGTACCTATACCTTTTAGTGTTGTGACCGTGGTTGTGACTACTTTAAAGGAATATACTATACGAATATCAATTGGCAACATTATTTTCAATAAGGCATCACGGCAGCCATTTTTTTTGTTCAAAGAATTTTATTCTCATAAAAAGAACACATTGTTCACTTAATTATACTATGAAAATTTGCATAATTCGGTACATTTTATTTTATCCATCAGAGATTATTCTTGTAGTTTTCTTCGGATTACTTCAATTTTAATACTCTTTCATTGGGATATTATTCAATAAAACATCCAAAATAACTCATCATCATGATGGTGCACTCATCCAGTTTATTTTTTACGGCACATTAAAATATTCAAAATAACTAGTACTAATAATCTATTCGTATTTAGTAAGTTAGTTATTAGAACATTAGCGAATTACACAATAAAATACTATAAATGTAATATAACTTTAATATTCAAAGAATATCATTTTAATTATCGATTCGTTTATCAAATTGAACCAAAATAATAAGATACATAGTTCCAGATGTAGCTATCTGTAAATTAAAAAAAAAATGTTTTTAAATTTTAATATTATTGTTCAGTTTTCATAGAAAGAGACACCACCGTCAAATAGTATGTGTGTGTGTTTCATGAGTGAATAAGGGATGCGAGTGCAAATTTTGCTATCCCTTCTTAATCTCTTATCCATAATACCTACTACTGATTCCACCAGCGCATTTGCAATACCTGTCCTGTTGCTTGTTGAATGCGACGATAATCACCCACCACCAAGTGGACTGTAAGCCTATCGATCTTTATGGAAAAAGAATCATAATAAGATTTGGAACCAACACCTACGTTGAATATTAATGTACCGTCTAAAGCGAAAAATCCAAAGACAGTCAATTCAGTTCTTTGTTTTTGCATCATTGAAGAAAAATGTTGAATCTGGAATTATAAAATAATATTATGTACGTATTAAATATTATAAAAAGTACTTTCATTTATTCTAATTTACTTACTTCCATTAAAAACCTGGCGTCCTGTTTTTCTATTGGTAAATTATGGAGCAGGCGGCCTGCTTTCGCTATCTGTAAATTTAAATTAAAGTAGGTAAGTGTATTATAGGTATATTCCCATTTTGATTCAATCTCTTTCCCACGAGATTCATTTTCTTTTAAACAGAAGCAATATGGCCCTGTGATACGAACGCTTGGTTACCAATATAACAGAAACTTGATTCAAAACCTGGTTAGGTTTACACTCTTGGGTATATATTTTTTGTATTTTATGTTTAGAGTAGAAACGCTGCTAGAATCCGCTTTGAAGTTGAATTGAATTTGAATTCGTGCCATTCTACATTAGGTAAGCAAGCGTGGTGAACTATTACAGCCCATTCCTCCAAACATGGAAACTTTTACCCAGTAGCGACACGTAAAATGTATAACTTTACGTAAAGATTGATACAACGCAAACATAGATTGAACTAGGTATCTATTATTCCTATAAATGAAATTTGAAGATACCGAAAAAATAATTATTTATTTCGATTCTGTAATTTAATACCCATAAGGTGGACTTTTGTTGGAGATTATATAGTTTTACATTTTTTGTCGGAGACCCGGCAACAGTCGCAAAACTTCTCAGTTGAATAATACAATGGAAATGTAGAATGGAACCAGAAAATAACGATAATTTTCACTAGATCCATTCCAAAGATCCATGACGGATCTAATGAGTAAACACCTTACACAAAAACAAGAAGTTAATTCTCTTGTTTTTGTGTAAGGTAATGAATGATATTAGTATTGTAAGTACAATCGCTAAAAAATATTATAACCTACTTGTTAGCTGTTTTAGCTACTAAGTTTGTTCCGCAACCGAACCGGTTTATTAAACACTAACTGGTGGCCGCGACTTCGTCCGCGTTGAAAAATGAAAAAAATAAATGTGTAACAGAACGCTTGCGTCTGCATCAAGCGAGTCCCGTCGTTCGCGTCGCATTGGTGCGAGACCGCTTGAATTTATTTTCTCCCGCGTATTTTTTAATTTAAGATATCTCCTAAGATATTCATTGATATCAAATGATGTCAAGAACAATATTGTTCAAAATAATATCATGTTTATAAAAACACCTTCGCTAATGTATTATTTCAGAACAAATTTGATTACCATAAAAAAGGTTATAGTGAGTCAACCTTAAAAGTTAGACATATGCTGTCGCGGACTTTTTTTAGAACTTTTAAAGGGGAACAATTCCGTCATACATCATTTTTACGTAACTTTAACTGTTTACGCACCGCACGCAACGGAAGGTCTCAAAATGGATAAATTTTTCCGATTCTGCAAGATTTTTCATTGAAGCTCTGCTCCTATTAGCCGTAGCGTGATGTTATATAGCCTATAGCCATCCTCGATAAATGGACTATCCAACACAAAAATAGTTTTTCAATTCGTACCAGTAGTTCCTGAGATTAGCGCGTTCAACCAAACAAACAAACTCTTCAGCTTTATAATATTAGTATAGATTTTAATAAACCGAAGAGAGAAAGTACCTAAAATAATAAAAATTTAATTAAAACAAAATATATAAAATACCTATTAGTAAAAATACTCATAACAATGAATCGAGCAACAAAAATTAGAACAAACAAAATCTATAGCGACCCAAACAATATACAAAGTAAGAGAATGTCGAGTGTCTGGATGCGTCGCACGCGATCTGTTCAGCCCTATCCACTTGTCACCAAAAAATTTTTACTGCAACGTCACTCGCAGCTACCTTCATACAGGCAAAGCAATACTGAAGGTATTCTATATCATAAATATCAACATCAAACACAAACCTCATTTTTTAAAGCGTTTCCCGAAATAGCTAAAGCGTACACCTTTACCAACTGATAAAATATCCACAGGGCACAATTTATTACTTCATGCGTCGATAGTAATTTTTCAATTACTACACCGTGGTATATTATATGCCCTTCGCTCACTATACAATGGAAACACTGCAGGGCTGTCAATAAAATTGGCGTTTGAAAAGCCTCGTTTATTTCGTCTTTAATCTCAAACGCCTTCATGTAAGCCAATTCTAATTTCCGTAAGATCGTGCACGATTTCGGCTCAACGTTTATGTATCCATTGGCTGAATGTTTCGCTGTCATTTTTGTCAAATTATCATTTATATTTTTCAGCAACACCACAACCATCATGATCAGTACGTAAAAGAAGGCTATCGTTACGAACTGTATCATTTGAGGTAGGTTGAAGGAAGTCACGACTAAAATCATCTTCCAAAAACTGTTATTTCTCGAGAAATTCACACAAGCCTGTATAGCCAACATTGCTAACACCGTACCCAAAGCGACCACGTTAACATGAAATCTGAATTGAGCGAGTATTCCATTTCTATTATCATTGGGCACTTGATTCCAGGTGAAATATATCTCGTTCAGAATGTTTATATACTCCCAGCGGTTCAAGAAAGCGCATATGTACGTGACAGTACCGACGGAGAGTAAATTCACCAACTCCAATATGTAGTTCATTTTAGTCACGATGACGTCAGTCATTGAAATGCTTTCGCTCGATATAAATATATTACTCAGGTGCATAGCGAAGAATGTGTATACTGTTATGATAATTGAGAGGGCACAAACAGCATTTGCATATATAGATTTACGAATGGCCACGAAACCGTGTTTGTTGTTTGGGAATTTAAAATTGTAAGGTAGGAGCCCGAGAAATGATAGGGTGTAGTACATTGGCTTAAATATGTTCTGCAATTTCATATTTTCGTCATGATCTTGATGTGATGTTAAATATTTCTTTAGAAATTTCACAGGCAACATATCTACGAGTATTTGAAATTTTTAATGTTTTAATCGAAGCGTCCGGTAACTTTGACGCGAAAAGTGTAATAAAGGTGAAAGTAATATTTCTACTGACATTATTTTACTAAAACATTACTGATTCAGATAAAACTTAAAGATAGCATCGCTAAGAAATTTAATTATTCATAGAAATGTCCGTGTTTAAAGCAAAATACAGCAATTAAATTCGCATCAATACGTATTAGTGATAAGAGTTAAAGCTAGTGCGTTTATGTAACATTTTTATGTCGCATAAAAAATACACAATCATCAACAGCAATTATGTTTTTTATTACATTGTTCATCGATTTTAAAAAGCTCGTTTTTATGCATAGGGAAATTCCACTTGGTAGTACGAAAAGTGATTTAAAAATATTTTTTTGACTAAATAAAATGTCAACTTGCATACATAACCTGACTTAGAACATAGACATTTTATCCATCTCTAGCTACTCGCCTCCGGCTTCGGACGGATGCAATTTTCCTCGTTTATCTCTCTTGTGTGCTCGATATAATATAAATGATTAATTTTAGTCTCTTTGAAGTCATTTTATTGCATAGTAATATCGACGGGTCGGTGATGGATCGAGGCTGCTTCTAACTGGTCCTATTAGAAAGTTATGGGGAGGCCTATGTCTAAGAGTGGAGGTAGGAATAGTGACAAAATTAAACTCGAATTGACGATGTAAATAATCTTTATGAAAGTTCGGCACCCTCTCATCTCTCAATATACAAGAGGGTAGACCGCATTAATCATTACTTATAACTGATGCTATCAACATCAGAAATGACTCCTTATGGAACTGTTTGGAAAGATATTTTTGTAACTCTGCTTAGATCTGGATGAACGTCTGCTTCAGCTGACATAGTCCTAATTCAACTAGAAATAAATCTCAAGAGATTCGGATAACTCTGGCATAAGTCTAAGAATTATTTTTAAAAAATGAACAAAATGTTTCATTTATTTATGCTCTGACATATTCTCGTTCATAGAGTCACTTTTTACATTCTCATTCTTTAAACCAAAGATGTTGCTAATACAATTATCTTTGCTTTAAACCAATTACTCTTTATAGTACGTTTAATGTCAGTTATGACATAGTTGAAAGAGAAATTATGAGTGCGTTATAAATAAGAAATATATAAAAAAAATCTAAGAAATCCAAAAAATATTACCCAAATATGCAGATGTTTCGATATCTATGGCGAACTTCCAGCAGACAAGGACAGCAAATATTCGGTGCCTTATGGAATCACTCGAATTATAGAAAGGCCAATGGAAATGAGCACAAGAAATTTTACACCACGTGTCCTCATGGGATGAAAGTGACAATATGCGGAGCCGCTGGTGCTACAGGTAAACTTAAAGTCCTTCTTGTTATTGGAGAGAAATTAAAAATAAAAGGGGAATTATAAAACGATCGAATAAAAAAAAACTTAGCGACTGATGATGAGATACTGTTTTAATAACTTGAGCGGTATGAATTTGAGAAAGCGAAAATTTAACTAAACTAACGACGAATATTAATTAATAATAAAATCCTAAACGAGCTTACAAAAAGTGAATTGTGAATAATCCATTTTGGACATTAAAAATATAGGCGTGCGACTAAATTACTAAGTGAGCGACTAGAAATACAGAGAAAGCAACTTTAATATAGGCCTTAGTCAAAGTAACATAACGATAACGATAACGAAGTTCGAAAGAATAAAATGTATGGGATGTATCACGTGATTTAGCGACGGCATATGTCAATCCCATACATTTTATTGTTTTCCAACTTCGTTATCGTTTTTAAAATGTTACTTTGTCTAAGGCCCACACGTTCGCCGGCAAGGTATCTCCCGTCGCCTCGCTCCGCCCGCCGTGTTCTCTACCACCAAGCTTATGTCTTACATTTATTGGTTTGATAGCTGTCGTCCGCCTCGCTCCGCTGGTTTCGTATGTACACACTGAGTTCACAGTGCATTTGATTTTTGGACAAAAGTACGTCCGCAATTTTCATTCATTCGTGGGTCTCTGTAGCACCCTAATTATTTTATTTACCTTACCTTACGTTATTTAACAGGTCAACCGCTTGCTTTATTACTAAAGCAATGCCCTTTGTTGGACGAGATAGCACTATACGATATATGTGCCACTTGCGGTTATGGCATGGAACTGAGTCACGTTGACACAAAATGTAAAGTTTCCTCTTTCTCTGGACGACACATGCTTTGCGATGCATTAAAGGTATTCGTTTGTTGATTTTTTGTCTCATTAATTAGGTAAGTCTCTTAACTGGTTACGAAACTTCGGTTCTAGTTTCGTAGTCACTCGAGGTAGCTTCACAAAGAATAACCATTTTGGTAGTAGTATACATAACAAGAATGGTGGTATACATAATATAAATAAAAGATATTGCATAATACTGCACTTTATTACATGCAGCACGTTCTTAAAATGCTTTCTCAACTCTTTAATATCACCCCAACCCTCTTTGTGGGTCGCTGTATTGTTAAAAGCAGGTTGCGATGCGGGTCAATAATAAAATCACGAAAAAAACAGTAGTTTTTGAGATTATCGCGAACATAGTACATACAGACGGACGTGGCGGGGGACTTTGTTTCATAAAATGTATAGATTACAGCCTTTTCTGTTTATGAGGTCGACGAGCTAAAAAGTTTGAGAAACTATGAGCTAGAGTATTACACAAGCCGTATTTATTATTTTGTCCCCTTGAGAAAAATCAGTCGCATAATATAATTTCATTAATAGCTTTCGTTATGAATCTGTTAGAGAAAATAGAAGAATTTTGCACAGTAATACATTGATTTCAGGGTTCAAAGGTTGTCATCATCGTGGCACGTGATCAGTGTGATACGTTCGAAAATAATGCTCCCATCTTAACAGAGTTGGCGCTGCAGATATGTAACACTTGTCCGTTGGTAAGTTCCTTTTTTTATTTCAGATGAGTTCAAAAAAAGTTGCCGTTAGCGATCTTTCATTAAACGTCTGCAATTAATGAGAACTAGTTTTCATGTTCTGAGGTCTATGTTTAGAGTTTGCCATCTCTTCAGGCGTGGCACGTCATTTTGTGTGTTCAAAAGGCTCTTTGCCTTGTTATTGCAATGTCTGTTCAGTTAGCCTTATATCTTTTGCAACTTTTTACTATATCTTCCTTCACAGTAGGGACTTTCAAGTGCTCGTGTAATTTTTTTTACAAACCATGGCGCACATGAGATATACTACAGAGTGTATGTACTACTGCAGGAGTATTTTATCCATTGTGCAAACAATGATTTTATGTGCCCCAGTACATTTTACACATTTGTATGGTTCCAAAAAGTTTATTTTTGGTAAGTATTGAAATAATCGCTCTGACTAAGAGTATGAAACAAGTCGTAAACTGTGTTCATCCATGGTATGGTCATATACCTTATATGCGAGTAGATTACTCGCAAAATTTTGAATGTGGTCAACCGATTTTGAATGTGTCAAAATTATGAATTGTAGTAGGTAGATTTACTCGCAAAATGTTTTAATAACTCTGTTGCAGGCTATTATGTACTTTAAAAGCACCGTCGTAACTTTTGATGTGAATTCTAGACTTTTATCATTATTATCGTCGTCACCTTAGCCATAGGATGTTTACGGCTGGACATAGGCCTTTTGTTGAGTGTGGGACTCGCCCGGTGAAGTAACTTGTCACCGGGAATACCACATCAGCGGTGATGTGCGGGTTCGAGTACACAGCGAGCGAGGCCTTTTCCTCGGATCCCCACGCACCGCTAAGTTCTCTTCGAACCAAGCTTGGGGCGATGATTTCGCCTCACTTTAAATGCAGCCCACTAGAATGTCGTCAACATTCCAGGGCACTTCAAATATTTGGATTAATTAGGTTCTCTTCGCCAAATACCCACTTCAGTGACAATCTAGGTATTAGTGACAGTAAATTTGTCTGGTAAGTCAGAAAAATTAACTAAAATTCTAGATTTTAAAAACAGTTTCTTTCTTACATAGCACACTTTTGACATCCCTGGTATTGCCAGGATGCTGCACAAGTTACCAACTAGATATGAACGGCTTGACTTCGCAAGATAAGCAGGTGCAGATTATAGGGACTATAAATTTTGATAGTATTTTAATATTGTTGTAGGCTTTTACAATAGTTGCCACTGAACCCGTGGAGAGTATGGTGCCTTTGCTGTCCGAGATCCAAAGGCTTCGGGGTGTGTACAACCCTCGCACTGTGCTCGGCTGTGTTGAGTTGAATTGCGTGCGAGCCAACACAGTTCTTGCTGATTTTCTACGGGTACCGCCTGAAACTGTGAAGGTTCCTGTGATTGGTGGTGCGGCAGCTAATACCATGGTGCCTGTTCTCTCCGCAGCGGTTAATCCTTGTATCATGACCCAAGAACAGGTTAGTTGCTAACAATTCTTAAAATAATAATTCATTTTCGATCTTGTACTCAGTAAGAATATGATATGACAGTAAGTCAAGACTTTCGACTTGATAGTTAAGAGATGCTGAGATTCGGCCGTAGTGGATGTCGTGTCATAACGTTTCCGCGACCCCGTCCATCTACGGTCGTTGGGTTTTAGTCGGTAGGTGTCCACTTTGAATATTGGCTAAGAATTTTCGGCCTCCTTGAATTTAAATTGTGTTAAATGAGAATGTGCAGATTTTTTTTAGTAAGTAATATAAAGCTGTTTGGTTTTAGCGTTGGACCCAAATAAAATGTGAATCGTCATTAACAGGGAACGCTAGCAGCGTTTTTCCATACAAATGTATTCCCCTATTTTCTCCCTGGATAATGCTTCTAGAGCAATAATTTTTTGTCATAAAATCTAGGTCTGCTAATGCTATGTCCCTATCATTTCTTTTTTTCCACCAACTAATTACATAAGAAAATATGACTCTTCAAAAATCGTAATAAATGGCCCTTTTATACCATCCTAATCAAACGACTATGAAACAAATTTGAAATATTTTTAAGATAAAAAAAATTAATAAGGACATAGACTTATTCTTCTTCAAAATATTTAGACAAAAAATTATTCGCTAGGCTCAATTTTTAGGGAGAAAACAGGGGAATACGAAACCTCGATTTAGTCAAAAATTTAGTAGGTATAATCGGTCTGAGCTGCATTTGTCCCTCTCGCACTCTACGGGGGAAGGCTGAAGGCGAGGGGGTTCAGACTAATACGTATATAACAAAGGTAGTGGTATTTATCGATAAAGTTAAGAATTGCCACGCACACAAACACAGACTATTCACAAACATAGAGAGCTTGCTGGTTCGGGCGCAACGCGATGGCAATAGTTTCTTCAAATACCTATTTTTCAAATTCCGTTGGACCCGCGTTCCCTTTTAATATATCTCAGTTAGAAATTCAAAAGAATACTTGAATACTAATCAATTGTAATATTTAATTAACTTGAAGTTCCCAATTTTTTTTTTTATGTTATGTCGACAGACAGGCTGACGGTCCACTTGATGGTAGGTGGCTACCGTCGCCTATAACACAAGCAACGCTACAGGTGCTGCAAGTGCGCTGCCGACTACAGTAGGATTAAGGATTAGGGATTAGGAGGGGATAAGGAAATTGGTTCTGGCATCCCTTACTCACTCACCGAAACACAACAGCACGTATATGCTGTTATTTCACGGTGGTCTTCTGTAAGGGGGTGGTCACTGCCGCCAGGCGGGCTGCCCAAATGACTGCGAAACGCAGTGTGCCCTACCACTACTTTTCAAATCCAGACCAGAGTCAATTTTGAAAATAACATTAAAATTTCTAAAGTTGACCCCGCCGGGAATAGAACCCGGGGCCCCTGAGACGTTAGGCAAGCACTCTTGCCACTCATCCAACGGGCCGTCAAAAGGTAAAGGTAAGGTAAGGTCAATTGTAAAGGTAGCGATTTATTTTATTGTACAACGGTCGTGAGATAAGCTGAGATACATTTTAAGTCCTTACCGTCGCCTGTAAACACAAGCAACGCCACAGGTGCTGCAAGTGTGCTGCCAATTTTAATAGGATTGATTTATAAAAAAATAAGTTATAACGCCTTTTTATGACCACTAACCATAGAGCGCCACTAACATGGCATAAAAAAAAATTAATTTAAAGGGAACAAAAAAAGACGAACAAAAAAAAATTTCAGGTGGAATGTGTAACTTCGTGTATTATGCACGGCACGGAAGCCGTGTGCGACAGTAAAAAATGTTTTGTGGAAACTCCGAGCCTTGCTGGGGCATACGCTGTGGCTCGCGTCACCACTAATGTCGTCAGAGGTCTGCAGGGGGCTAAGGACGTGGTCCAGTGCTCTTACGTCGACAGCCTTGGCACTTGCGCGCCTGACTGTCAATTCTTTGCCAGTGATGTGAGTATTTAAATTATAAATCATTTAATGCAATTTAAATGTATTTTAAGCTCATTGGTCGAGTGATAAAAAAAGTGATTGTAACTAACTAAGGCTATATTCTTTTAATGTTTGTTAGTAATTAATGAAAGACAGATAACTAAAAAAATGATTATGTGTTTACAAAAGTTAGTTAGTGTAAACTAAACTGGCATATATATATTTTTACTTTTCCTTACATGGCTCCAATTCCTCTACTCTCCCTTATACTAATAGCACGGTCTAACCATACTTACGTCATACAGTCAGGCAACGAATGTACTTGCGTAGAGCAACGTTCAGAGAACTCGCTTCGGTTTTCAGGCTCGAACATTGAGCGTTGCCCAACTGTATGACGTAAGTGTGGTTAGACTGTGCTAATAGCATGTAAAAAACAGTTTGTTGCAAACGATATGATCCCATTCAATCTACATAATGTACCATCATAACGTACACACATACACAATTACAATTTTATATTCATTTAAGGTCAACCGGGGCAATTGCGTTACAATTTTTATTCACACATTTTTAACGCCTCATCACGAGTTTGTGTCGAAAGGATTAAAAAAATCTATGACACCAGTGTATTCTATATATATCTGGGTATAAGATTCTTATGCTCATTTATTAGCTAAGCATTGATAGAATTTTAAATTTGCAATTTAAAATACAATGGTAAAATTAGACGCATTTACCTCCCTTGGGGTAAATGCATCTTGATTAAATAAATGTACTACGTTATTAGTTAAAATAGTACTAAAGTCAAAGACATGTATTCATACTGAAATTTTCTTCAATAAAATGTTAGTAAATCTTAAAAAAAAGAAATAATCTGGAGCTCAAAAATGATTATTTAAAAATGGAGAAAATGCGTCCATTTTTCTATAGACGCATTTTCCCGAGGCAAATCCAGAGGTTGTCAAATGAAAAACGTGTAGGTACGTAAAGAATTTAAAAAAATTTAATACTAAATCATCTTAGAAAATATAATAAGTACTTAGCAAAACTATAACACTACAGCAACTTATAGTTATTTTCATAATTACAGAAATACTGTTTTTTTATTATTATAAGGCACTTACATATAGTACCTACCCAAGTATTAACTTTAAAAATATTCAAAAAAATTTCCATAGTCTTGATACTATGGTAAAAACAATGCACTTAGAAAATTATAATAATTCAACATTATAATTATTTTTATCATCACAGAAATCAGGTATTTGTCTTTAATTACTTTTTAATGATATCTACAGCCCTACAGCTGTTAATCCTAAGTATGGACCAATATATGTACTGTCTAGCTAGAGGACCGCCAATCAAAAACAGCGTAAATCAAAAACAGCGCCATCCAATTTTTGTCAGGGAATTTGGGTGCTAAAACTAAACACATAATTATCTAGAGTAGGTACGTTGTTTATGTTCATATTTATGGAGCCTAATGATGTGAGGTATAGCTGATAACTATGTACTTAGTTTTACACTAGAATCAGCACCCAAATTCCTGACTGAAACTAGATGGTGTTCTTCTATAGAGTATGTTGGTCCACGTTTTAAGTAAAATATATTTAGCAAAATTATAACAATAAAATAAATTATTTTTAGTATACTTACTTATCACACGTTTCTGTCAAGACCTACGAAGTCTTTAGAACATTAGATTATTTTTTAAGATTTATGGCACTTTACATTTCTTATGAGATCAATATTCAAAAATTACAAAAATAACGTTTATTATAATCGTTTAGGTATGACATAGGACATACCTAACTCTTTATGGGGTGAATTTAATAACCATGAAACTAAAAAACTTTCCTCAAGGAACATAGGTAAAAGAATGTTCCTCGAGGAAAGTTTGTTCAGTTTCATGGGTAGTTTACCCGTTTAAAATGTAGGTATTTACTTAACAATTTTAGGAGGACCTTATACACAAGGCGAATTTGAAATCATTAGCAACCTTTAAAATTAAGACATTGCCTATGATAGCGATTAAAATCATAAAAATTTTCACTTCCTATACAAAATGTTCTTATCATTTGACTTACTTTGTATGGAAGCTTGAAAATGTTCACAGCTTTTCTTTATGTAATATTAGTCTCAATATGATTGCTATCGTAGGTAGTTTTAGTTTTTTATTTATCTTAGACTATTAGAAGGATCCTAATGATTTAAAATTCACCTTGTAGATACTAAATAACTAACTACAAATATTTTGAAAACATATGTAAAACAGTCAAAATTAAAGGGTCAGCACAAAAAAATCCTATTATTGGATATTAAATGCCTTAAAATTCTCAGTGAATATGACATATCCTCTTCGGGTTATTTGTGGTTTTTTAAGAAACATGACAATATCTGCATAATGTATGATATCAGCAATGTCTTCCACATTCGGGTAATGAAAGGCTTGGATTTTGCTATTTTTATTTTTCCTCAAAAACTTGACTTTTGGTATCTTTTCAGGATTCAATGAGATAATATTGCCAACAAAGTGTTTAATAGTTTTCTTTGTTGTAAATTTAACTATTATCCAGTCATCAACTTTTAGATGTCGTCGAATGGGATCTGGTTCATATCCATCATTTTGGATACAGTCAGTCTTTTCATTTGCGCATCCTCTTTGACTCGGTTTTTCTTCACAGTAATTGTCGACCTCTTGATTATCTTGTATAATCGTTTTACAATATGTATCCCAATCTTCAGATGAATCAGAGTCATTGAGTAGTAATTTATCTTCACCGCAGCTTTCTTCTGACGAATCTTGTATTTTCTTTTGTAGTTTCTTAATATTTATATTAGGTTTATTTTTCTTTGGTTTTTCTTTGATTGTTTTACATTTTTTTATATTACATTTTTTTATATTGCATTTTTTTTCTTTTTCGCTTTGTTCCTTTCGTAGTTTTTCTATAAACTCTTCTCTTGTTATTATGTCGCAGCCTTTAGATACCTTTGTTTTCTTTGTTTTAATTTTGAGATCAGCTTTTTTGATAGTGGTTAGCAATAAATCTTCAAAAGATTTATTTTCTGTGCTTTTTATTATTCTGTCTTCAATTATTTGGATTTTTGTAGTTCCCTTACTGGTACCGGGTATAATTACATCTGTGAGTTTAAAAAATGTATTGTCAATGGCTGGGGATAATTTTTCTGTAAGATTTTTCTTTTCATTATCATTGTTTATGGTTTGTAAGCATAAAGATGACAAATACGGTATATCTATAGCCTCGTATCTTGCTTTTGGCTTGCTATCTTTCTTGCTTTTGGCTTCATTAAACCTCTTCAGAGATGCCGGGTCGAATTTATCTTGTGGGATTGCATTTTTATTCAGCGGATACACGCCTCCTTTTTTGAACCCATTTCTGATTATTTTGGGATCTAATTCCTTCCATACTTCTCCTAAAATTTCACTGAATTGGTCCTTTTGCAGTTTTGCTCCAACATTCAAACGTTGCCATGCTAATATTTTTGCATCCCACTTGTCCTTCATTGATTTAAATACTGCCAAATCTAGAGGTTGAAGTAGGTGACTGGCATGCGATGGCAATTTCAAAATAGTCACACCTATCTTCTTGGCTTCTTCCAATATGTTCAACTGTATATGAGTTGAGTGACCATCATATATTAATAGACATGGAGCATCTTTACTTATATGAGGCAATACGATCTCAAGCATATATTTTGCAAATACTTTGGATTCTATCCACCCGTTTTTTGTAGCAGCGTATATGGTGTTCTCGTAAGCTTGTGCAGACATCCATTTATCCCACACATTTTTACCACGGTATATTATCAATGGTGGTAATTTTTCACCCAGAGCGTTAGCCGTGAACAAAACTGTGACGTTATCTTTTCCTGCTGATGCTATTGTTCGAGTGCTTGCATAACCTCGTGCACCTACAACCTTTGTCTTTTCGGGGTCTTTGCTGAAACTGGATTCATCTAAGTTCCAAATTTTTTCTGGACACGATACTAATTTCATGTCAATAATGCAGTTCTCCAAAGTATCAAAATATTCTTCAATTATGAAAGGATCACATGCTGCTTTCCTAGACATTTCTACAGCTTGTGGTTTTTTTAGAGATAAATTATTTCTTTTTAGGAAACCAGCAAGCCAATCGTAACCCGGTGTGTCATTTTTGAAATTATTGGAGATTCTGTTACATTTAACGAATTTAGTAACTAAATCAGTTGTTTCTTGTGACGACAGCCCGAATCCATATTTTTCCATAGTGTGCAAGCCAGAGGCCAGTCTTTTTTCATTTTCTTCATTAATTGTAGTTGGCCTGCCCCTTGTTTCCTTAACAGTACCTCTTCTCTGATTTACTCTATCGGTTATAGTGGTACGAGGGATATTATATTTTCTTGAAGCTTGATACGAGTTTAACACACCATTCTTTACTTCTGCTACTGCTTGTTTTAAAGTTTCTAACGTGTAGGCAGGACTAGTTTTCCTTTTGTAATGACGCACCATGTTGGAATAAATATATATTTACATCTGAAATAGAAATGAAATAAAAAGCAGTCATATCTTAAAGTATTGTCTCGGCAATCAGAAATTTAATGGCAAAACTCGCATTCGTCTTCAGGATAGTGTTCGTAAATCGTATACGTGGCACAAGAATTACACCAAAAAAAGAAACATTCCAATAAAAGCTTTGCATTTTGGATATTCAGATTCAAAATAAAATGGTGAGGAACATTTGGTGTCACATTTATTTGCTGTTGGCATCCAAAACATGTATTTGATAATATGAAATGCGTTTTATGCCATGGCCAGGTAAGTCTATGCTCAATATAATATAAAAAATCGTCTTTTGTTAAATATTTGTCTACATCCATATACTTTAGTACGACCATTTTTTTTGTTCGATTTTTATAAATACCTGAAATTAAAATTAGAGTGAAATTTACGTTCATTTAAACAAATGAAAAAGTTCATAACACATAAAATCTTATTAAAAACAGTTTTATGAATTTCCAATAAAGTTAGTTAGGTACCTATAGCAAGTTAGTTTGAGATACGCTCATACTTTCAACAAAACAGTTATAAAATTTCTTCCTGCCTGCGGCTTCATCCACGTAAAAGTGGCCTACAAAGCAGACAAAATTCCCTTTTATAACATTATTTTGAATTTTAATATAAATTATACCATTTAAACAATTTGAGAATCACTGTTTTGGGGCAAATGCATCATACAGCCGCAATAGCCCCAAAAGAATGGCACGCATTTACCCCACACATCTAAACACAATCTCAAATTTTTTAACAACTTCATTTTCACAATAAAAAGAAATTCAGCAAAAATAACTATGTGTACAGTTAAGCCAATAAATATTCTATACATGTTTTATAAAATAAAAACCAAAAAACATAAATTCGTGCGGATTAATAACGATTTCGTTCACTTACCTCCCACGTTGTCAGCTGTTAAAACACGACTGATTTTCAAATTGGCCGATATTTTAGGCATGTATCGTACAACGCCCTCCGTTCGTATTATAAGTGGTGAAGTTAGTAAAACCAAACTTCACTAGATGGCAGAAGTAGTTTTATTTCAACTAACCTATTAATACTCATAAATAAACGCAATAGCCCCGTAGCCGCGTTAGCCCCGGTTGACCTTACAAAATTCTTTACTAGCGACATCAATTTTACACGATCTCTTTAAATTATTTAATATTTATCTATTGTATAATTACAAAATACAAATTAGGTAATTCACAAAATACAAATTACAAAATACAAACTAGGCACATAATTTTTAATAATGAAAGTTGTAGCACCACGAGTAACTTCTACGCGTAGCTCAAGCAAGTGCCCCACCCGAACGGCTTCCGAACGCTACGAAACATTACGAGCTCGCACGAACGACCGCGGCGGCAGCTATAAAAGCCACCGCAGCTCCATAATTCAATGCATTCCGCCTAGCGCGCTCGGCCCGCTTCCACCTCCGCTGGAACGGTGTTCGACCACTAGACTTCCTAAGAAAAAAACTCCATATTACGCACTCGTGTACTTCACCCTGTTGGATGCACTTGTAGTATATGCGACGTTTTCTTTCTCTGTTTTGATAAGTATCACTGTAATTGTGTTTGAATAAACTGTTAAGACTCAATCGCCGTGTTCCTTCGACCGCCCCGCAGTAGTTGTTGTTACAGTGGCGCCCAACGTGGGGCACTTGCTGGAGCTACGCGCAGAGGTTACTCGTGGTGCTACAATCTCCCCCTCTGCTTCTGAAGTCGTCCCGACGATGAAGCAGTTGAAAGAGTTGTAGGATGCTTGCGGGGTCTTCCACGGCCTCTGAGAGTAACCTGTGGGGAATCGAGGTTGTCTGGAGTCTTCTTGGGTCGGCCTCTTTTTCGGAGGGGTTGTACTGGCGTTTCTATATTTTTGATAAGTACCGTTGTAATTGTGTTTGAATAAACTGTTAAGACACAATCGCCGTGTTCCTTCGACCGCCCCGCAGTAGTTGTTGTTACAGTGGCGCCCAAAGTGGGGCAAATAATAACACCATACCTTCTCCACGGCAACTACGGCCAAGGTCACATAGAAGAATGACGATGTCTAACGAGCAGCTTCAAACGCTTATAACAGCCTTAACCGCGAACAGAAGAAAATAAAATGACGATAAATAGGAGAAAAGTCGATTCCTATGCTCTTCTATCAAATATCTGGGTCACTACATTACCCCACAAGGCCTCCGCGTAGATCCTGAAAAAACGACAGCGATTGCAAACATGCCATCCCCAAGAAACTTGAAGCATCTCTTGTCCTTCCTACAGACATGTTCTTGGTATAGGCGCTTTGTGAAAGATTTTTCAAAAATAGCAGAACCTTTGACAAGACTCACAAAAAAGAACGCTGAATGGCAATGGCAAACCGAACAGGAAGTAGCATACCAACGACTGAAGCAATGCCTAGTAGAAGCACCTATCCTCCGCCAGGCTGACGAAACCAAGCCATACACAATCAAAACTGACGCCAGTAGTTATGCCATCGGAGCGGTTTTGACACAGGGGGAGGGTGACACGGAGCATCCAGTAGAATACGCAAGCAGACTACTAACACCAGCAGAGCGGAACTATTCTACGACCGAAAGAGAGGCTCTGGCAGTAGTCTGGGCAATCACAAAGTACCGCGGATATGTAGAAGGGCTACCTGTTACAGTAATCACTGATCACCAGGCTTTGAAATGGTTGATGAATCACCAACTGGTAAACTCGGCGGGATGGGCCGTACAAAATAAAAGAAAAACATGGTCCTGCTTCCTATTTGATCGTCAGCCCCGACCGAGAGGATGTTCCTCGCCTTGTACAAGGGTCCAACTGACACACTGCCAACGCCAGTACAACCCCTCCGAAAAAGAGGCCGACCCAAGAAGACTCCAGACAACCTCGATTCCCCACAGGTTACTCTCAGAGGCCGTGGAAGACCCCGCAAGCATCCTACAACTCTTTCAACTGCTTCATCGTCGGGACGACTTCAGAAGCAGAGGGGGAGATTGTAGCACCACGAGTAACTTCTACGCGTAGCTCAAGCAAGTGCCCCACCCGAACGGCTTCCGAACGCTACGAAACATTACGAGCTCGCACGAACGACCGCGGCGGCAGCTATAAAAGCCACCGCAGCTCCATAATTCAATGCATTCCGCCTAGCGCGCTCGGCCCGCTTCCACCTCCGCTGGAACGGTGTTCGACCACTAGACTTCCTAAGAAAAAAACTCCATATTACGCACTCGTGTACTTCACCCTGTTGGATGCACTTGTAGTATATGCGACGTTTTCTTTCTCTGTTTTGATAAGTATCACTGTAATTGTGTTTGAATAAACTGTTAAGACACAATCGCCGTGTTCCTTCGACCGCCCCGCAGTAGTTGTTGTTACAAAGTTACATATTAGTAAAGAAAGATACACAAACAGATTTTAATTTCAGATTTTTCCGATTTACACATTTTTTTTTACACATTTTATTAGTGGATGCAGGTTTTTTACAAGGAATAATAGTTCTCTGACTCCCGAACTAGGTTGGACACCTGTATCTCGGGAGAAAGTGCATACAACCGTGGTGCTTACAATCACAACTATATCAAAGTATAATCATTACAAAAAGTACTTCTATGAAATAAATAAGTAAATATATAAATATGTACCTAATGTAAATAAAAATATGTAATGTATAAGTATGTAATATATATACATATAAATGATATATATAAATAAATACATAAATGCAATTTGCGTTAATTTGATTTCCTTTAATATATACATTTGTCATTTATCAATTGCATTAGTTCATGTTTTTGAAAGTGTTTTTGAAAAAGTTTAACGCTGTTATTGCGTTTACAACACTGACCCTTAAACTGAGATTCTTCGATAAGGTTTCTTTTTCTTCCACTTGATGGCAGTCGCCTAAGGACACATTACATTACAAAATTCGCACGTCCGCGGCGTAAAGTTTCTACTTGTCCAGACTGTGGTAGCGGCACCTTCATAATTTATTGCGGATGGACTCCGCGTCTATGGCGCGCAGTACGGTGGTAAAAATTTGGGGTAGGCATTAATTAGAACATCTCATGTGAGCACTTACCATTGTACAGCCGGTAGAACACACAAAGAGAGAATTTGTGTGTTATATGTTAACGGATAGCAGACAGGCCGTCGGTCTATTTGGTGGTAGATGATGGATACCATTTTCTATAAACATAAAGGTGGGTGCAAGTGCGCTGCCTACCCTGACAGGACAAAGGATAAGGGAGAAGATGGAGATAGGGTAATTGGCTCGACTATCCCTTCATACAGAAATCTAAATTTCACCATAGTTTTCTAAAAGGGAATGTTTTAATTAAAACAGTTATTTAAAGTCATAATAAAAAATAGAAATGTATTATTCATGAGAAAGAAGTAGCAATTTATTATATTCCCTGTTGCGTAGGCCATTAGGTATAAATTCGAGTGATTTAATTGTTAATTATTTATTCAGGTCATATTAGGACCGTCGGGCGTGGAGAAAAATTTAGGTGTACCAGAACTGAGCAAGTTTGAGAATTGTCTTCTATTGAACTGTCTGCCTTATGTAAGAAATGAAATCGCCAGAGCTATTTATCTTGTGAGTGTATTTATTATGTTAATTTTTTATTTGTATATGTACAAATAAATACCACAATACAATTTATTTATTTAAACATGGGAACACCTTATGAACAAATCTACATATACTAAATATTATAATGAGGTAAAATTTGTATGTTTGTATTTAGGGAGTAACCTTCGAAACTGCTCATCCGATTTAAAAAAATCTTTAGTAATAGAATAGAATTTCAGGATGGACATAGGCTATATATTATCCCGTAAAAAGAAAATGCTTTTTCGTGGTCGAACGTTTTTTCGAACGCTGCTTATAGATAATTTCTAAAGAAAAGTTGTAGAGCTTGATGGCAAAAAAATGTTTGCAGCAGCATATGTCTGTTATATTTAAGCCACAACAAATATTTTTTGTATAAAAATATTTAAAATTGTTAGTTGATTTTTATTGGCCCTATTATGAACAATTATTACCAAAATCAGCAAGTTTATCGTCACAAATAATAAATACACGTGAATTCTGCAACGTTACCAGGCGGATTAGTAAGTTAAAGTGAGAGCCGACGGCCGCTGGGGCCGGAAGGTACTCGAGTGCAGGCCACGAACCGGCAAGCGCGCGTGGACTGACAACCTGATGAGGACCGTGGGTAGGGTGGATCTAGGCAGAGGACGTCCTACAGCTGAGATGATGATGATGATGATGATGACGACCTCAACATTAATAATTTAATGCTCATAGCCGGTGTCTCGTGAGATATCAATTTCATATTTCAATACTATAGTTGCACCGACTGAGACGCCTGCCTCTTATTTCAGGTATATACAATGTGCCAACAATGTTCGTACGCGTCGTATACTCCACACCCTGCATGGTGCTACAGACCACCCGCTGTGCCCTGTGTACCCCCTGTCAACTGGACCTGTGACTGCCCTGACCCTTGCCGAGATGAATATTTGGCTGCGGTATGTACTTTTGAAATGTGTCCTTTTAATTTTTTTTACAATAAATGCATCATCATCATCAACAACCTATTATATATCCCCACTGCAGAGGCGCAGGCGTATGGTCCATCACGCTGGCCCAGTGCGGATTGGTGAACTTCACATGTGCCTTAGAACTTCTTCTTTGGCGTATGCCGGTTTCCTCGCGATGTTTTCCTTTACCGTTTGAGAGCAATCAGTAAATGCATTTAAGTTTTTAGAAAAAACTAGCATCCCTTAGGTACTCACGGTGGTCTTCTGCAAGGGGATTACTGCCGCCAGATGGGCTGCCAACTGATTGCCGCACGCTAGATCCCAGCCACTACTTTCCGATCCACACCAGAGTCAACAATTAAAACCGGACAGAAGGAGGCGAATAGTGAAGGACTTTGAGTGACACGACCTTCAACAATAAAGTCTACGGCTGAGAAGAAGAAGAGAAGAAAATTCATATCGAAAAGAGAATTTGACTCTGTCAGAATTCGAATTTACATTCGTCATACTGAGCTACATATCTCTGCTTTTTGTATAATTCATAGACCGATTTTTTTTAATGAAATTTTATAATTATTTTTTTTCATAGATTTGTGCTGAAATGACGTGTTCCTGTGGCAGTACCGCACTGTGCTGGAAGCCCCGCGAATCCGTTTATGACGCTGCACGTGCCGCTAACCTTACGCACCAAATGCCAACTAAATGCGAGCCTTGCTCTGAACGACACGTGCCTCGAAGCGTTAGGATTGGCCAAGAAATCATTAAGACGAAAATTATTGATCCTTGTCAGTCTAATGTTTAGCCCGTTTATTGTGACATCAGTGAATAAATTTATTGTCCCGTTTGATAATGAATGTACCTATCGAAAAGCCTGTATTTTATAAATATTTCCGCAAATAATGCATTTGATAATTGTATCAATTTTGTACTATTTTTTTAATCCAGATACTTACTTTGTTCCCTGTTTTACAGTGGCAGTTTAATGTTTTATTTAAATTAAAAAAAAAAAAAACACGTGAGAAAGTTATAAAAATATAATCAAAATAACTTTTATTTTATCGTTTAATGAAATGCGTATACATTACTCGTCCGATTCAACAAACACTTGTTTGATTTTGACACATACATTGCGAAATTTTCCTTTTAAATTTTCAAAAATATTTCCATTCAAATTTTCAGTAGCCTGCAAGTAAGAAAACAATTTAAGTTTCTGTAATAATTGTATAAATTGTAATGTAATAAAGTTTGCTGTAATAATTACTTATCATTGCATAGTTCCACAGTAATTGAGCAGAATGTGGGAAATTTTAGTAGTTTGATGTTGACCAATTAATGACTGCGTTCCACAGTCATTAATTGGGCTACCCGTATGACGGCAGTTACCACCTCCTTTTGAAGACTATGGTGACCGCGCTGTTGCGTTTCAGTGAGTGAGTTGCCAGAACTACTTTCCAATTCCATCCTATCCCTTAAGGCGGCGCTGTACAAGCGTGGGAACTCAGTAATAGGTATTTGAGAGAATTTCTTGTCTCAACTTACTATAATGCGACGCAACATATTCATGCCACTTATTCAATTCGCGAAAATAATAAAACAAACGCCAGCAATTCCATTATTTTAGAAAAACATTTATAGATGGTAGCTATTGACATCCCAATTTCAAATGCACATTATAGGTAAGATGTTTCCATGTAATAACATTTTTTGGATTTTAGTCAGTAATTACAAGAATTCAACCCGCGAAAATGTCACAAATTCTGCACATTTTAGAAATTAATTATACTAGACATAAAATTAATTTCAGTTTTTTGTTGCGATGCAAACCTTCATATTAAGTCCCAGAAATGTCATGTTTTTTTTATGTATTGCTACGACCTATAAGTAATGAGTAATCATGGAATTACGTAGTATGGAATAAGTAAGCTATTCTAGTTGGAAAGTGCCCTCTTAAGGTCGCCAGCGAACACGCAGTTGCTTATGTTAAATATAGGTACGATAGTAGCCACCTACCAACAAGTGGACGGTCAGCGAGCCTGCCGACCTTTACATAAAGAAAAGAACACTGAGATATACGTAGGTTGATCTCTACATCATCTTAATGGTAAAGACTACCTTACATGATTTCAAAGTACCTTATTATCTTCTGTCTGCTTCTCTTCATGCTTGACTTCATTGTTCTGAAAGCTCTTACTGTTATTAACGTTGCCTTTGGACTTATTGGGTATTACTCTCTGTAGAACATATTGTGTATTAATTCAAATTCAAATATTATATAACACATTACAATTTCAACAACCCCGGTCCCCACACTAGGCAAGCCTGTATCGTGGGATCCCGTACGTACATTATTACAATTTTGAAACAAAGGACTTATTATCTAAGTAACAGTTCAATTGTGTTATATTTTTATGAGAAAATTGCACAACTGACAGTGTTAGCGTGCGTGCCTAGTTAGTGCTTACAAAAATAATGAATTAATGTACGTTGGTTAGGAGTTTTTCGGTGGATTCATTCGTAGAGCTCTATTAGCCAGGACCCAACTTTGATTTTGGATTCCGCTACTAAACAAGATTTTATGGGACATAATTTTACCACATTATTATAAATATAGATTGGCAGACAAGAGCCTTAATATATTCCAAACATTGACTTCGTTGCTGGTAACAGTAACGTAAAGACTCGTTTCTTGGTTCGGCTTTCGTATTCTTTTGGGTCGTATTGCTTTCCAGTGTACGGAAAACCTTCAATTGTTTTCTCCATTCGAGTTCTCGAATTGAGCGTGAGATGCGCTGCGTCCAGGTGGACAGACAACCTGAAAAGCATCGCAGGAAGCGACTGGATGCGAAGGGCAGAAGACCGTGCGTGATGGCAAGCCTTGATAAGAGACCTATATATTCAACAGTGCAGAAACACAGGTTGATGATGTTGGTGATGGATTATATCCTCTTTTCTAGTCGATTAACAGATTAGGTGATTGTACGATCGTAGAAAGGCAATACTTATAGAGTTCAGTTTATATTTGACAAAAAGCAATATATCGTTGTCGTTGCTGAATGTGTATTTAATATCCAGCGTATATTGAATTGCAAATTGGTAAATATTCTCTTTTCGATACATTGATTTCAGTATAAGGCAGGAAAGACAAATTGTTTAACACTCGTTTTATTATAATTATATACTTAATACATTTTTAAGAGATATGAGGCAACATTGTTGATACTTGGGTATTGCATGAGAAGCATTAGGCGCTAGTAGTGTCATATGTGACATTGTAAGGGACTACAATATCACATATCGCATATAGGATCACCGTAAAATTACAGAACTTTTTTGTTGGGTTTCGGTAAATGAGTATGGGATGCTAGAATCCTTTCTCCTGTTCATTTCTTATCCTTTGTTCTTTCATCCTATCAAGGTCGGCAGCGCGCTTACAAGCTTGCAACACCTATGGAATTGCTTAAGTTAATAGGCTACTGAAACTTTATTCAAGTTGACCGTCAGCCTGCCTGCCGACATTTCTAGCAAAGAGGAATTGTTAGAAATACCTACTAGATAACAAAATGTACAAATATTACAAATTCATTTAAAACAAATGAAATTTCGTTAAACACGTCCTATATTTTTCTTCCTTACACTAACACTATGTTACACTCAACTAACATTTTAAAGAAAGAATACCTACAATGTACCAACAAGTACCTTTTTATCTGGAAAATCTTTCTACTTAAACTTCTCATTACAACACTATTGTACTATAATTTATAATAAATTAAAATTCCCGCTAACCAGATTGTATCTTTTCTTCAGAAACAGTTTTTTGCAGAGATTTATATAAAATGTTGTAAACATTGCAAATTCAAGACCTCCTAAATATAATTATAAGTAATTTCAAAATAATTCGAAATGTGAATAATTCAAATTTTTGAATAATTCTCAATTGATTTAAAATTTAAATGTTGAATTGAAATAATACGAATTTTTTAAAAATTCAAATAATAATGAGTTTCAAACAGTTGGAACTTTTGTAAATACGTTATTTAATTGTTTAATTTAGTATTAATACATACCCGTGATATTTGAATATTGATTCCCGATTCACATCTATCACTAAGACATTCATTAACGTATCTGGAAGATTTCTGTAAAAATAAAAAAAAATATTTTAAAAATGTATAGGTACAATGAATAAATGTAGGTATAATACAACACTTGTACATCTTACCTTCGGCATACATATTGCAATCCCGGAAGGCTTCTCATTAGATTTAAAGCAAGGCCCGATCGAAGCTTTACCTTCTAACTTTATCTTGCTTTTAACGTCTGAAGTCTAAAAAAACGTGGGTCTATTATATAAATAAGTTATTATCTCAAAACACTTCCTTAGAAACAGCAAAGAATTCTCAAGGTGCACTGTATTCTGCATTCATAAATTAGACAGACTCTGGCGACAGTAACCCACCTTTTTACAGAAAACCACAGTAAAATAACAGCACACCTGCTGTTGTATTGTAGTGCGTGAGTAACAGGTGCGAGAGTTAATCTTGTCTCTTTTTCTTTGTTTCGTCTTTATATGTCTTCATAATGAATAATAAGAATCTGATTTCAGATTTACATAGTTTCTATTTATTATCTAAATCCTTAGTTCTCAAGGTGGTCCAGGAGGACCCTAGGGGTCTACGTTGGCTTGACAAAATAAAACTAAAAAAAACAATCAATTCTCACTTATTTCATTTAAAAAACTCCCTATTCGTGGTTGGAACTCAGCCGCAACGCAAATTTGCATAGTTAGATTTAATCTTCACATTTTTTGTCGAGTTTAGGGAATATGCTAAAAATGTAGCTGCAGGGGGTCCACCAGCACCAGCTAAATTTTGAAAGTGGTCTAAGAGAAAAAAAGTCTGGGAACCTCTGATATATATCATGTCTTACAACATTTATTCTTAAATAATTATCTACACTGCACAATGTTTGGAGTGAAGTAGGTATCTCCTACATCACGAAAAAGCTATAACATTATTTTTTTACCACCTGCAGCTGTACTTTCTGCAAATACTCGTCGTTGTTCCTAGATATTACTTTTGTCACTTCTATTTTGGGCTGAAATTAAGGTATCTAATATTAGTTGAATGTTGGAAAGCTACGGATCAACTATTACCTACTATGAGCCTAGTATAAAGTACCCATATATTCACAACCAGACCACGGGCTAAAAACCAATTTCAGATAATGGAACTAAATTTATTAGAGGCATCGTTTTGGCTAAGCATTGAAGTCGATAATTGAACTATGGAAACTTGTGATATCCCGTAATCTTTCAATTCATATCTTCATGTCATAGATATATAAAAGCTTTGTCGTAGTTCGATTAAAATTTCAACTAAATACTAAATAATCGATTAAGACTCAAACTATAATACATAGTAGTTGATGTTATTTGATTCTGGAATCGAAACGGCTCTGAAAAATTGTGTGGTATGCACTAAGTGGGCACGCACTAGGCTTTGTAACTCATGTTATAGCAGTGTTGTTCCTGACACGGCAATTGCCTTGTAACACGGTTTTCTGGGTCTGTGGCTTAAAAAAAACACGGTACACGGCAGGACTTAATTGCCGTGTCAGAAAACACGGCAATTAAGTCAGGTAGTTTTTTATTTCTAGCAACATTGATATACATAAAAACATTGCCACTCTGTACATATATTTAGCTTGGTCTTTTCTGGTAAAATTGTCGTTCTGGTAATACTATTAATATTGTTATAATATTAAAACTATACCTCCTATTTAATACCATTAAAATTGTTTATGTAAATTAAACCAGTTTTTTTAACAACTCTCTAACTATTATGCAATGTTTAAGTGAACACGGCAATTTTTCTGTTTTTTCCCTAAAACACGGCAATTTTGTTACGTTAACACGGCATCCCGGTTTTCAGGGGGAACAACACTGTGTTATAGTAGCAAGATTCTAACTTCAGCATTATAGATTCAAGAGTTGACGCTCATTAAAGTTCATTAGAATTGTACGCTAAAGCATTTGTATTAGCATTGAAACTGGAAGCATTTGTATTGTGGATATACATCCTCTGTACAACCCTGACTTGATACCTAATTTTTGTTCCTAAACATCAAGAAAAAAATGCGTGGGTAACGATTTTAATCATCAAGAACTATGTTTTACAGGACAGGTACCTCAATAGGAGTGGAAAAAATGCTTTGAAAATAGGTTCCAACGTATCCAAAGTATCCATCATCTTGTAACTTTGAAAAATAATAAGACCAATTTCAATCACCAATATTTGTTTTTTAGTTGCCTCCAAACATAAGTAGCAACCCTATTATTTAGTTGCAACATAAGGCAGAAAATGTTCATTTCTCGAAAAGAAACGCCGAGAGAAACCACTTACCTAATACTATTCACACATCATACCAATCCTGTGGATCCCACTTTATTCATTTCGGGTTTCCATTTATCTGTATTCCTGTAGTGGTCAGTTTCTCTTGAAACTGTTTAATATTATTAGCTTCTTTGAAGCTTATAATGACTTATAGTCTAAGAGACAATTGCAAGCAACCTAAAAGTAAATTATAAAACTTGAAATTTTGACCAGTGAGTCTCTCATTACTGCCAACCATGAGTCGGGGTCTCGCTAAGCCCGGCGAGGTGGACCCTCAAGTTTCTTAGGTGCGCCAGGTATGAAAATTTCACTAACTTTAAAAGTATTTTATAAAAGCTGCCATTTACAAATTTTAAAATATACAATAATTATTATTTAAAAATATCAATGGCAGACGATTATCGCGCTTCCAAGGTCATGGCAGACGTTTTTGAAAGTAACAAAAAATATAAAATTTCAAAAGTATTTGATTAAATCTGGTTTTTATATTTATTATTCATTAAAATATTAAAATCTTATATTTATCTCGGCAGACGTTTTTTCGTGGATAACATACCGGCAGACTGCAAAAACTTGTCTATGGTCGTGCATATGCATGTATAGAACGCACTCCCTTTTTTATTTATTTAATTTACATGCAACTGAATTAATTATTACACTTATAAAACCTGATATTACAGTAACTATTATATTTACCGTTGTTAGACGGATGTTGAGAAAAATGGACCGTTATCTTCTTATATATAAAAATGAATCCCCATTTCTCCTGAGGCTCTAGTATGAGTTTACGATACTACACCAATACTACACTCGCTAGCGAGAACGTAAAACCTTTGTATGGGAAATCGTGAACTGTCAATGTCAAATTATCAATTTTCCATATAAATGTTTTACGCTCTCGCTAGCGAGTGTAGTATCGTAAACTCATGCTAGAGCCACTGGTCCCGGCATCACGCGTGAACGGGTAGACCGATTTTAATTGGTTTTTCGCTAATGGAAAGAGGGATGAGCGGGGAATGTTTTAGGGTATATAAAAATTGCACGCCGGGCGAAGTGCTTAGAATTAGCTTAGAAGTGTGGTGGAATTAATGTAGGTAATTGAATTTTTTGTTACTTTTCATTTATTTCAGATAAGCTAGGGTAAAAATATAAAAACTCAGAAATAACATAAAAACTGTTTATGTTATTTCATATTTTATTTTAACTGTTCACACAAATATGTATAAATAATGTAGGTCACAGTTTATTTGATTTTATCCATCAATGTTATCTTCTGAATCATCGTTATCTTCATGTGACAGATTGTCATTATCATTATTACTAGGAAATTTAATTCCTGGTAGCCAAACCAGTTTGACAAATCAATTTGACCACGAAGAAAAAGCCGGGGATCATACCCTCTCTCAAAATATCCTAACCTTTTCTACAGCACTCCTGTAATCGGCCTGCTTCACTCTAATATCACATTTAAGAATCTACTAGACAATCATTTCTAGATTCCACTTTAAACTTGTTTTTAAATTTGAATTATTATTCATGAATTTAAATGAACTTGAAAACGCAATCTTATCCATTAATAAATCTTTATTTTCAATATCTGTATCCAGCGCTTGTTATCGCCACTAGTCCACTAGTACTTCTATTATTTATAATAGTATAAATTTATAGGTAATAGTTTTTTTTTCCACTATTTCTACTGTTTAATATAGTTATTAGTTGCAATACTGTTTAACACAAGTGAAACAAATAATATTATTAATTAGTGTAACTAGGCACTGGGAACAGGTCAGGCTTTAAGGTGGCATACAATTCTTTAAGAAAAACCTTTTTAAATGGCCATGAAATTTTAATTTAAATATTTAATAAGTACACATATATATTCCTTAATTATGAAACATTTAACTGAAAAAGTGAATAAATTTCAGCCAAACCAGAAAAATGGCTGCGGTTATTACTTTTTTTACTTTTCCTTTTTTTATATTTGCAGTTTCAATTTTAAGTTTTTTTCTTCAATTTACCGTGCTCTTGTTAGGTAGTCAGTAGTCACTATTGTATCAAAGCTGGCAGCAATTTTTCTAGTCACGACTTAATACACGAAGACAACTGCTATAAGAATTAAAAAAATAATATTTTTTACACAGATTTGTTCTTAGCGCACAGCACAGGTTCAGAACCAAACGTTGGGGCATCTTTTGCTTATCAAACCACCATGTGATCAGGTCGCAAACAATAAAAGATACATTTTATTTGCAATATTTATATACAAGTTGGTACACGCGCATATAATTCACGTTTAACGGTACTTTAGCTGGCCATCTCCAATCGCTGGCACTTAAAATTGTTGCCGCGAAATGTCGTCATTGTCTTGTAAATCATACTCAGCGGTTGAAAATGGCCAGCCAGTATAACATGTGTAAACAGGTGATCATGTCGGTGTAACGTACGAGCGGGATTGGGATGTTAGATTGCGTTTTGGTCACGTGGTGAGGAGAGATTATCCTCGGAAGGTGCTTCGACGCGCACACCGCAGCAGAACAGTTGGCGAATGGTACGGGAGACCCGAGACGCGCGAGAATCGCTGCGCGGCAGCCCGCCCGCCTCTTCTTCATCGTCAGACTATAACCAACAACACAAAAATTTAGAATCCTTCAACAATTGTAACTTTACATGATCGACTTTTTAATCCAACGTTCAAGCCCTTAATTGTTATTTCAATTTCTTAATGCATACTAATCTATATACATACATATATATATATATATATATATATATATATATATATATATATATATATATATAAATAAATAAAATGTCACATGTATGACTTAATATAACTTGAGAACGACACTACCGATTTTGCTGTTTTTTTTTTAAATTGTGCTCGTAATTATAAGGACAAGGTTTGTATGAAAGAAAATTTTAGGAAAATTCACGTGGAAAAACGGAAATTTGAATCGTATTTTTATATGAAATTGACAGGGCAACATATCGTTCGGATCAGCTAGTTATCTATATACCTATATATATAAAAAAACTCGTGTTATTTGCACCATTTATAACTCGAGTTCGGCTGGATTTTTGTGATCTTTGATTTGTTGAATTTGTCTACGCCTCGAATAGCAGAATAACTATTAAAACATTTGAAATATTTGGCCTATGTCAAGCAGTGAACGTCCTACGTCTGAGATGATGATGATGATAATAATGATGAGTTAATTTATTGTATATATTGGGATCTTTTGTGTTAAGGAAAATAAGCAAATATCAACAATGTAACTTCCGTAATTTTTGGAGGAATGTTTAAAATTTACTAATTTACTATGTAAACTGTTTGATTTATTCATTTCAATAAAAATAACTTTTTTCTCTTCTAATTAGTCTACTTTATGCGAGCGGGCTGCTGCGCTGGTTTTCATCATATAAAATGGTTAACATAAATAGTTTCTATTAAGAAAATAAAAATAAAGTCAAATAATTTTGCAATAAATCCTATCTGTAGAACTACTCTTAGAATAAATTATGTGAAAGCAGATATTTCACAAAAATTTGAAAGAAAAAGAACCTTTAAATTACCCATCTAATATAAAAAAAGTATTTTATTTTATATTAGAATAAAAATATATTTGAGACTTTGCAAAGATATATTTTTCCATAAAACTAATTTTATCTATTTAAGAATTTGCAACAATGTAGGTATGTCTTAAATATCACTTATTTTATAACTAAGATTTTACTAATTTTCAGTAGAATTTTTATTAACGATAACAATTGTTGCTTACCCATTCACGCTTCTTCCCTTCATTCCGCAATTCTGCTACTTCTTCTGTTATGCTGTCATCTTCAAAATTAGACTGTTTAGGTTGTTTGGAGCCAGCTACAGCAGAAGCAGCCGAAACTACAGCTTCTACTTCTGGTGGTATCGGTTGGCGAGCTACACTTTCAATAGCCTTCTAGAATGCAATAATATAACACAATATTAATAATTATCTATGTAAGAGAATCGAGCTACCTTGACAAAACTGTAAAATTTACAATTTTACTTTGGTTTGAATCAGAAGTAGTTACATTTGGATGCAACTAAACTGGTGACTCTGATGGGATAAAGTTCAAAGAATAGGGGTGTACGGGTTCTGCCGTAACTACTATGATGATAATTGGTGAAAAGAGAGTATTGTTTGTAAGGGGATAAACTTGTAATTTAAACTTAATAAAATAGAAATGGATGATTTGTAATGAGAACGCACGACGTATTGTTTTGGTGGACGCGAACGAACTGACTTGATTTTTATGAATAATTAATTAAATGTATTTACAAATGTAGGTTAATATAATGATGACGAGACATGTTGTACGCGCTTGCCCGTACAAGGGGAATGGGTTCTAGCATCCCACTAGGCATCCAAAACTCATCGGTTATCGGACGGAGTCGTAACTGATGACCAGACATCAGATGACAGAATGCCACTAAACGCAATTGAAACGACTTGATTTGCTCAGCACTAGTAGCTCTGCCTTCTGTGCCAGAAATCACGGGTTCGATCCCTGCTCAAGACAAATATTTGTATGTATGAATGTCTGTTTGTCTTTATTTGGGTCTTTAATGTGTACCTATTATACGTGTATATTTACGGTGGATCCAAGCTGCTTCTGATCGGTCCTTTTGTAGTATTAGGGGACAGGCCTTTGTCCAGCAGTAGATGTTCTACGCCTGAGATGATGATGATAATGATTATATATATTTATCAGTTGTCTAGCACTCATAGTACAACCTCTGCTTAGTTTGGGACTAGATGGCGCTGTGTGACATGTCCTAACAAAATTAATGCACATATTTACGTTTTTTTAAACTTTTTATTATTATTTAAACTTTATATTAATTCGATTCCATCTTCTCACATTACACTTCGTATGTGTTTCGTAACATTAACTGAATATGAGTTTTATTTTTGTTATAAATAATACTTTTGTCTAGACACGAACCCGTCCATCAGTGCTAGCAGCATAGTATAGCACTCTCTGCTCCCAAAATTATAAAAAAAGTAATTAAAATTTCTAAATAATTGTTAAAAATTATACCTTAGTGTCTACTTCTATTGGTGCTAGTGTAATTGTCTCCGGTGAGGAACCACGTCTTTTGGTGCTTGAAGCCAGTTTCTTTGATCCGCTGCGCTTCTGTTTTTCGTGTTCTATTAAAGTGAAATATCAAATGAGAGAGGTCGTGAAAATTTATTGCCTCTTCTCTAGATAATTACTTAAAATATATTTTCGACATTTTACAGTCTGATTCCAAAACGTTACACTAAATCTTTGATGATATTTGGCTTAGTAAAGTGTAAAGATACTATTAAGGAAATCTCACCACGTTCAGTGTCCTTTCGCTCTTTATTCCCTGCATTATCTTTGGTGGGAATATCTTCTGATATGTTTTTAAGTTCTTCGGCTACAGCTAACAAAAAAAAAAGTTAAAAAAATAAACTCTTGGTAAACAAATTAATCAGAATTAAATAATAAAGCGTTCAACTATATCTAAGTGTTTGTTAGCGGAAAATTTATTATTACGGTTGACAATTAAAAAAACACTATGTTTCTAGTATGTCGGTCGAATATTTAATTCCTTTATAAGTTAACAAACAAGGTTTATAGCATTAGACAACTATGTATTTCGTAGCTGTGGATCCCTACTGTAGCTATTAATATCAGGCAAGAAGTTACGACTACACACTTGAATGTAAATTTAAACTGGAATTTAGATTTTGTACCACTATTTTAGTTTTAAATTAGCATGACACCGTCAACAATAAATAATATGACATTTAATTGTCGTGTATCAAATTAACAGCTTACAGGTTGCAAATCCCTTACATGGCACAGCAGGAGCCCTAGATCGCTTGTGGTGGATATCTGTTGGAGACTCTTCCTGTAATTCAGTGGGGCGAAACGATTGTAAGTATTTATTCCCCGTAGATTCCACCATCACTACGGAAGAGCCCGGACCTGCCCCACTGACACTTTTTTTCTCTAGCTCCGACATCCTTTACGAAATCTCAAGCATCCATACGTAGTTGTCCTTAATTATCCTTCACTAATTTGTCAAAAGAATATCCGATATTTTTTTGATAAAAGTGCAAACGAGCGAAACGTCACGCTTTGTAATTTTGACAATTAACTTTCTTGTTTTTACATGTCTTCGATTTTCGAAAAACAGCTCGGCGAGGAACTGAGGTTGATTGCTTGTCGATTTTCAAGTAACCAATAAAAAAATAAAGCAATTATTTTTTGTTGTTTTTTTTTCTAAATCATTATTATAGAAAATATATATTATCATTATTATAGAGGGCAAGTTTTTGATATTTTTTTTGTATAAATTACTTGACTGATTTCAAAAATTATTTCACCCATAGAAACCCCCTTACAGAAGACCACCCTGAAATAATGACATGACGTGTGCTGTTGTGTTTCGGTAGTATTAAGGGATACCAAAGCCCGTTTCCCTATCCCTTCCTAACTATTTATCCTTAATCTTACTAAGATCGGCAGCGTATTTGCAGCACTTGTGTCGCTGCTTGTGTTAAGGCGACGATAGCCAATGAAGTATCGAACTAACGACTTTAATAATCAAATTATAAGAACATCCACACTGAATAAATCTTAAATCAGAGTAAGTACATTTTATGAAGTCTCTATAAATCTTTCTTTCTATTCTTATAACAAGAAAAATAGTAATTAGTTACTTGACCATAGATAACGAAATCATTAGGTAATTGACTATTTACAAGCAGATCTTTGAATTAAGATAGGCAACTTCTAAAATATAAAGCTTGTCTCATTCTGAAAGAAGAAAAATATTGAAATTGACAAAATTATGTCATGGTGCTTGCACATTTTTAACATTGCAAGTTTTATAAATTTTTGTTTTTGTTCTCTCACTGGAATATAACTATGCAGGTAAAGAAGAAATTAAAATGTGATGGAATATAAGTGCATTCCATCAAAAAAAAAGTCAAATTCCATCAGTGAATATCGTGCATTGATTGGATCTGATTACGAAATTCTGTCCAAAGAGCCCAGTAATCTTCACAGCCGTTATTGCAATTTGGGTAAAACTTTTATTATGATAGAAAGTGCATTTCTAAATACTTTGTGCTTCATTATTGTAAACACATTAACTATCTTTTTAGATGTGGAAATTTTACAAAGAAATAAAAAAAGATTGCCTCAACGCATCGTAGTCTCCATTAAACCGCGAGTGCCTGTTATTAGAACATTGTTTATTGCGGGAAATGAGCATTTCTACAAAAGAAAGGTTAATTTATAATGTTTTACAGGAATATAATCTGTATAATTTATGGGGGTTCTATGTTGAGATCTCCGATTAGATCACTTTGATTTTTAAACTCTATACACACTGAATCGGGGCGTCTCATGCGGGCAGATTTGATGACAGGTTAGTCGGCTGCGTAGTAAGTTTAAAAACTTTGTCGGCTCTATGGCCGAAATATGAAACTTTGTCTTCACATTTAGTGATTAATAATGTAGAGCGACGTTATATTGCCTTACAAATGATTCAATCATTAAGTTTCAGCATTTAAAAAGCATGATAATAATGGTCGCTAAACACCAAGTAAGACTTTAAGACCATATTTAGTAATTTTTATTGCAGTGATAGTAGAACATTAAGGCGACTCTAGCCCCAAAACTCGTCCTGTACTGAATTGACGGGACTGCTGAGGGGGAGTGCTACTTGCAAATCTCGGAAATATCTATTTAAAAATTAAATAAAGTAAAATTCAAATTTTTCTTTTGATGAGCCTTCATATAGTGGATCTTAAAATTTATCTTAAGAATTAGCTATTTCAAATATTGACTATTAAGCAAATCGCACGGTTACAACATCGATATTAGACCGCAAATTAGTTTTTTTATATATATATAATTAAAAATAATTTAAAAAATAATTATGGTGATCCCCTTTCATATATCCTGCAGATGATTTGAGTATTTTTTAAATTATATTTAATATGATAATTTAAAAGGAAAACGGTTACAAATAAGTGGATTTTTTTTATCATTAGGGGCTGGCGTCGCCTTAAGAGATTTAAAGGAAGGCGGTTTGATTGTACGGAGACCAATACATTTTATAACATTTATAATGGCATTGTATTTAGGAAAATTTAATAACAAATCAAAATTTGAGTCCCTCAGGGGTATTTTTGATATAAGCTTCTACAAAATTTGTAATATCGATGGGTGAAATAAAATTTTGATTTCGCACTGTAAAAGGGGTAATAAGAATAAGCGTTTTTTCCAAACTAAACAAAAATGCTAAGCGTTAGAAAAAAAATTCAGAAAAACATTTTAGATAATTAGGAATGTTAAAAGATAATGATTTTTATATTGTGATTTTCTTTTACGTATCAACCCTTATCTTCCAAACTCCTTAACTATGTTTATTTTAATTTTAACAAAAATATTATTTGACCTTTTTTTATGTAAAACAAAATTCTCTAGGATATTTATCTAAACTTTTATTCTAACTCTTACCATTTTTGTATGATTTGGAAAAAAAACACCTATTTTTATTTAATTTTATCCCTTCTACACGGTGGAATCAAAAATTTCTTCCACTCATCGATATTTTATATCAAAAATCGCCCTGAGGGACTAAAATTTTGTTTTGTTAGTAATTTTTCCTGGACTAATTAACTAGTACCGAATCGTGCCGCTGCGCTGCACTGACACGCTACCAGTGTTGACATTTGTCGCCCAGATTAGCAAGTTTGGTGTGAATACCGCTTAAGACATTAATGTTATCAAATTATGGATCTTTAAAAATTCTATACTAAATCAATAGTCGCGCTCACAACATAGAAAGCCCTAAGGATATATAGATTATAATTAGATAAAATTTCTTCATTATGTTCACCTGTTACAATTCTTTTAATACCTCTGCTTGCATCCCATACTTCTCATGGTATGTGAGTATATAAGATATATATTTATTTATGTATATACGTCATGATGCTACCCAGCTTTATCTTTGTGGGTATGGATTAACTGTTCTAACACATGCAGGATACTTCACGGTGTTTCTCATCACCTTTACAGCGAGCAAGCCCATCCGGGCAGGCGAGTGATATATAATGAATAATATTAACTGAATATATCTACATCAGTTTCAGAATTCTGGCAGATCCGAGTCAATACTAGCCATAGGAGATCATTCAGCTATTATTACGTGTGGGTGTTAAAAAATATAAATATCCATTATAAAATATCACACAGTCAAATGAAACTTAATTAATATTTTTTAGCTTCCAGTGGAGAATACAAAAACAAAAAATTTGAAGGATGTTCAGAAATTTCAAAATCGTCACTAAGTGAAAGCCCACATGCGAAAAGTTACGGGTGGGATAATAAAATATATAATTCCAATAAAACATGTTATGTTCACACTCAGCAAATGCCAACGATGTGCCTTCATGAAATTGAGTCCAAGGATAGTAAAACTAACTCAAATCGTAACAAGGTTGACATTGCCACATTAATAATTACAAATACACCTTCGGAAGAATCTTTGCAAAAATCAAATGCTGCATTAAAAAATCTTCACAGCAGACTCGAGTATTTAGAACGGAAGGTACTCAAACAAGAAATGTTCTTTCGCTCTATTGATCCAAATGTAACTCTGTCTTCGTCAGAAGAAGAAGTCAAGAATAACGAAATGAGAAACTCATCTGTGACTGGCCGAGCTGGTTGTAGCTACATACAACAATATAGCCATGTGCCAAAAACGTCAGCGTTTCAACGTTACGTTCATCAGGCAGCGCCTTTGTCGCCAAGTAAAACTACCACAATAGAAAAAGAACATAATTCTGAGCAATACGGCCGCGATTTTACCGCATACGATGGTATTACAGCGCGTGGTCGACGGCAATGCGCGTCAGTACCCTGTAAACGCAATGATGTGCCAAGAATGGCCGCAGAGAGGGTGCACAAAATAAGACACAAACTCAACCCAATCAGAGACTATCGCCTGATGGACACTGTTCACTATTTGGCTCAGGGTGAATTCGCACCGCGTGATGATGGTATTAAGTTAACACCATCCCGGGAAGCGGTACTCAGTGATATTATATGGGAAGATGTTTGTCGCACTCATTGGCCTAACGTTCCATTGGGACGACGTCCCAACAGGTGTAACACACGGTACGATTTGCAACGTCAAATTGACAATCTATTGAGGGAACGGGTTGCACATGTTGAACGTAGACGACGTCGGCATTATAGAATAGTGAAATTGAATCAGCGTCACGAAAATTGCAGACCCTTAGGTAAGACTGGTGATATAATAGTTGCTAGCCATAAAAACAGACAGAATGAAGAGCGAGAAATAGTTAACAGTGATTATAACACAAATAAGAAAAGAGAAGATCAAAGTCAATGCAGAAGTCACAGAAGTCACGATAGAATAGTACATAATGAAACCAGGCAGAAACGTAGATTCAGACAAGAGGACTGCTCACCCGGTCCAAGCTCTATGCAAGCACGTTCACCTACTGGCCGAGAGCCAATGTGCTGCTATCAAATAAGTCCTGCTACGAACGAAAGCAGCACTAGCGTCACGAAGAAAACAATTCAATATAACAAGTCACAAGAAATGTCAAATGGAAACAGCTTCACTTCCAATAAAGCTTACTATAAGACCCCTCGATACAAAGTCAAAAGAGAAAGTTCTCTTCGAAAATACAACAGCAGAGATGAGCCAAACCTCGAACATTATGTACTCTTACCTACTTTGGTAGTACGTACCCCTTCTAATGTTAAGCGGCAGAAGAAGTTCAACGAGTTATATCAACGAATACTACACAAGCAGATAAATAATGGTAAAAAAATATATAATAAATCTTATTAGAACTTAGGAATTAGGGACCAATTACTAATCAAAGTCCCCATGGAACCAGAATTGTGCCTACAAATATAATGAGTAGCAATTCTAGAACTGTTGTCCCCACTACCTTTACAATTACTTAACTTCAGATATTTCGTATAGCCACAAATCAAGCTCTACGTTAATATTATGGGAATCAACCACACAACTAAAGATACTCCCTAACAAGGTCATCTTTAAGAACATTGATTCAATAAGCTGTTATCAAATCTGAGATTCTTTACAACAAATGGATTGTAACCTAGGTGTGCCCAGTATCACATTTGGTCAAGGGCTCCTATCTGACCGTGGCGTAGCCCAAATGGGGGATAAAGTATTTTTTTACAAAAGAAACTAGATAGCTTACTTACATGTTTTGGACACAATGCATTTAGACTCTAAACTCTTAGCGCTAAACTACTCTTTCAACTATCCAGGTATTAAAACAACAATCAAACCATTTGACAACCATATAGTACAGTCATTTGGTGCTGAAAAAAAAATTTGAAAATTTGAGATTTTATAGATTTCGATGTGCTCTTAAAAATTGGCGCCTAAAAACAATTTTTTGACAATATCTCCTTTCCTATTTATTTTACGATAGGTAATATAACAAATTAATCTAGATAAAATTTTCTTTTGTGAAATTAGTAGTATCAACATACGAGAACCGTAAAGTTTATTCCAACTGTACATATATTTAACCAAAAAAACTTATTTCCATAACACCGAGGGCGGAACCGATGTGAGATAAAGGGGCGCATTTTTTTCATGAAAATCCATTGCAAGGAAGGACTTTTGGAGGACTTAGATCAATAGTGGAAAACGATATAATAATGAGAAATTAATCGCTGCATCTTTGCATCAATTTTTCTCTAGTTGAATTTATTGTAAAACTGTCTTTATCGTAAAATGAGTCGGAAAGGAGATATTGTTAAAAAATTGTTTTAGGCGCCATTTTACCAATATGGAGGCGCGAGCGGCAAAGGCTACGAGGCGGTAAAGTAGAAATTCGAGAGAACACATAGAAATTTATAGAATCACCAATTTTGAAAACTAGGTACCGGAAAACTTTCTGGAGTAATACCATAATATATTTTTTAAGTATTTCTATTTATTTCAGAGCAAAAATCAAACGAGGGTTCTGACGCAGCGGTGGAATTGTCGACCCTAAACAATGATAAGAAGAATGTTGGTGTGAATATCAAAATAACACTTTCAAAAACTGAAGAAAAATTAAATTAAACTGTATGAATTTCAACAATCGTCCCATTGGGTAACCTTATAGTAGTTACGTAAAATATTCAGTTTTATGAATTAAATTATTATACATTTTTCTATATTATATACGTACTATATTCTCAGTACATTTTTGTTTTATTTTTCTGTTTCGTAATTTGATTATTTCTAAGATCAGAGCACAAAAAGCAATGAGTTCGTTATAAATTGCATATTAAGTTTGGAATTTTATAAATTCATATACAATGAAAATTCCTTTCCACTTCGACCAACTGAACAGATCAACTGAAACTGATCATTCTGATAAACTATTTTCTTTTCCCAACGGCACAATTTTTGTTCTAACTATATATAAGTATATCACTGCATATCTTTCATACAAATTAAACGCCTTGGTGACAAAAACGCTCTAAATTGAAAATTCAACTTATGAGTAAAGATGGAAACACAAATCTTAAAACTATGAGACTAAAGGCAGCAAGATTTGGCTAGGCAAGGTTGCCTAGCCAAATCTTGCTGCAAGTTCCTTTACCAAAATTATTTTGGATATTTTTTTAACAATTTCACTCAATTATTTGGAAACTGTAATATAAGTAAGACTATATTGACAATTTTCTTTCTTCGTGGATTCATTGGTCAGATCCATAATAGATCTAGAGTTGTTTTCTCATTGGATCGAGCTTTGAAGGTTTGGAGGGTGTATCCCACTAATTCATAGAAATACAAAATGGACGTATATCCCATTGAGAGAATAAATGACAAATAGAATAACCGTCGCGTCATTTACATTCACAGTTTCAAGCCTTAAAATTACTTTCTGAAATGGCCCCAAACAATAATACTTACTATCATATTCATCGTCTGAGATCTATTAAGATCCATCATGATTCTGGTGAGCCGAACGGATCCAGTGAGATGCCTTCCAAAGGGTTAGTGAAACTTACGTTATGAGTCTGCACTAACCATATTAAATTAAAAGACGAAACCCGACATTTTATTTACAACATGAATATCAATGCGAACGCTATATTATTTTTAAAATATATAAAAATAAATTAATTTCAATGAGCTATGTAGAGAGCTATGCTCGGGGTTATCTGCGATATTGAGTCAGGAATGAGAAGATTCGTAAATGAACGAAAGTTGCCGACATAAACTGGAGGATTAGTAAGTTGAAGAGGCAGTGGGCAGGACACATAGTATGGGGAGCCGACGGCCGCTGTGGCCGGAAGGTTCTCCAATGGAAGCCACCGTCCACCCACAAGGTGGACAGACGCGGGTCGACGGTGGATCCAGGCTGCTTCTGATCGGTCCTATTGGAGAATTAGGGGCAAGTCTTTGGCCAGCAGTGGACGTCCTTCGGCTGAGATGATAATGATGAATTTAAATGTAAGAAATTTTCGAAAAACTTTCTGTATTAGAATCGAGATAATAATTAGTGTAAATCTTTTACTGGGTCACTCATAGAAGGCCAGGCATTATTTCACTTAATTGAAGTGTTAAAATTCAATAATTTTAAAATGCGTCATTCATTTGGAAGGCTTCGTACACTCCCCGGCTTTACCGCATCGTGAGACCATTAATTACGGTGTCGACGTTGCTTTGTGCTCACAATTTTTATTTAAATTGTTGCTGAATCAGGAACAACGTTCCCTTTAAGTCCAAGTAGTCTGAAATAAGTGCCTGCATTAGGTCGATTTTTATTCCCATTTTAGCATATTTTATTAAAAAAAGAAACTTTAAAATCTCGACGTTTCTCTGTGTAATGAAATGTGATAATAAACAATAATTACACCAGAAGGACAAATTCCATGACGCTTTTTAGTATTTTTTTTAGTACAGAAAAGGACATAGGGTACTTACTACCTTTCAATCGGAAAATAAATTCAACGCCGCACGAAATACATGAGCAATAAAGATTGAATAAATATTTTAACACCTAAGAAAAAGAAAGAGCGAAATAATAAGAGTAATCCCAATTTTAAAACTTTATATTAAAACCTAATTTAGAATAGGATGTAGGAGTAGAACGGGAGAGTGGAATATGATTTCCAGCTGCTTGAGCTCTTTAGCACAAAGTCTTGGGGCTTACAAGTATGTCCCATAAAGTCCAACGATATGTGCCCGTCAGGTAATAATAATGGAATTAAACTTGAAGTTGTTTTCTACGAAAACCATGCTATCACTAGAAACTAAAAGCCAGGGAAAAATAAGCTTATAAAAATCGATTTATTGTCAAACTGGTAAGACAAAGAATCATTAAAAGACATAAAATGATTCCTATTTTTAAATAACAAAATATACGTTTTATTGAAATAGCTTTAAATAATGTAGGCACAAAGTTTATAAATTAAATGTATGAACATTTAAATACAAGACAAACTTCTTGCGAAGGGTGTACCTATTGTCTACATAAGCTGTCAAGAACTCACCGTCTCGTGTGAATCGCACGCTGCCTAGTTCAGTGTCCTTGCTATCTCCCATGTGGAAAGTCCCACGTGGAAGTGGAAGTAGTTGCTGGAAAGTTCTTGGGCTAGTTTTAAAATGATTTATTGAAGTTATATTCGTGAATTAAGAACAACATTTACAAATAGTTTATTAGGTATGTACAAAGAAACTTTTAACAATCCAGGTCAACTGTATTGACAATTTTAATTAATTTAAATTAATCAGTTTTTTTTATATTCTTAGTGGGTATTTCTGTCTGCTAGAGTACCAGTATCACTTCGTCCATTGCTGAAATATTGTGATCACCACGTAAACTAAAGCTCTCTACCTATACCTACCACGTTAAGAAACTGTAGTACTTTTTTGATAGAGGCATTCTTCACATCTTCACAAGCCATTGTGTGGCTTCCTAGGATGTGACTGCGCTTGTGCATCAGGGAGCCACACTCGCACAGAATATGCATTGGTGTTTCTTCTGCCTCATAGCAGAAGCGACACTCTCCCGTACTAGTGAGCCCCGTTAGTGCCCTAGTTAGCATACACAATTAATCAGTTCCTCGTGAAACATAAACGAGGCGGCAGTGTAATTGCTGCTACTTTGCCAAATTATTTACTAACTTTTGCCCGCAACATTGCCCGCGCCTCTTTTTCTTAAGTGTTAAAACATTTATTCAATCCTTATTTGTTAATCCCTCGGTATAACAGTACTTTTTTCTGGATAAAAGGTGCTCCATCTACTTTTCTGCATCCCTAACAACGTGTATGCAAAATTTCATAATGATCGGTTGAGTAGTTAAGGCGTGAAAACGTAACAAATAAAAAACAAACCAACTCACTTTCGGATTTAAAATTAATAATTCCATTAATGACAGGACTCACTAAGCATCAATCAGGTCTGGCGACAGTAATTACTCCCACACACAAGACCGTCGTGAAATAACAGCAGGTGTGCTTTTGTATTTCGGTGAGTGAGTAAGGTATGCCAGAGCTCTTCGTCTTTTGCCCGCCTTGTCCTTAATTATGGTCGGCAGCTCACTGGTAGTCTGGCTTGTTAATAAGCGACAGGTGCCATCTACCGTTTGTCAGTCGTTAGGTAAAGAAAACAGGTTCTCGGTTCTTCTTTTCGCAAGAAAAGAAAACATCAAATAGATCATTATAATCATCATCTAAAGTTTAAATCCCCTAAGTTTCCAAAAGAACCAGTCAAAAGCAGCCTGAATCTAACGTCGACCCGTGGTCCTTATCAGGTTGTCTTTTCACCTTGTGGGTGGACGTCCCACGCTGTGTTTACCGGTCCGTGGTCTCCACCCGAGAACCTTCCTGCCCCAGCGCCGTCGGCTCTCCGTACTATGTGTCCTCTGCTCACTGCCACTTCAACTTATTATTCCTTGGGGTTATGTCGGTAATTTTCGTTTGCCTACCGATCTCCTCATTCCTGATTCAATCTCGTAGCTCGTCATAGCTAGTTGAACGACGTTGAGCTTTGTTAGGAAGCCCATATTTAGAGACTTTTGTTTTAAGACGCTGCCCATCCGAACTAGAATTGACGCCTCTTTCTCGAAGTTGACTCTACCTAGTTGGACCAGGGCCTCCTTTGACCTATTGGTGGCCCTGGCCCCATTAACCTATGACTATGATAGAGGATAATTTTATTAAAATAGGACAAATGAATTTTCTCCACTTATCATTTTCAAAACAATACTTATCGGTAATATTGGTTATCAAATGATGATCTAACAGGAACTAGGGGGCCACATTGATGGCGGGGCCCTGGGCACTTGCCCAGAGTGCCCAATGGAAAAGAGGGGCCCCTTTTGTCGATAATACATATTATATATCGTATTATCAATTTGTCACCCTTTCACGCAAAAACTAATGAAGGGATTTTGATGGCACTTTTCAGTATTATAGATTGTACGTCAGAATTTTATTTTTTTATTATTTATTTATGAAGAAAAATAAATAAATAGATAGGAAATAACCTAAGGGCTCGTGTACACGATGCCGCCCCCGCGCCGACACCGCACCGCCGCCGCACCTCCGCGCTATGTTTACACGAGACGCATGAAACCCGCCACCGCGCCGAGCTGCCGCGCCGCCGCCGCCGGCGCTTGGTATCATCACTATACGGTCGTTAGTAAAATATCACTATACGGTCGTTCTTAAGCGACCGGTAATGAAAAAATAACAAAATAGCATCGGGGTGGCGGGGGCCGCGGCGGCGGCGCGGCGGCGGCGCGGCGGCGGCGCGGCGGCGGCGCGGTGGCGGGCTTTACGCGTCTCGTGCACATAGCGCGGAGGTGCGGCGGCGGCGCGGTGGCGACGCGGGCGCGTCATCGTGTACATGAACGGTAAAACCTAAATATTAAGGTATAAAAGAACGAATCTAACATAGTTTTATCTCTACATATTATTTAAAAAAATCACTGGACTGGACAACTTCTTCGTTTTCAATAATGGAAAAAAAGTTTCCAGTTTCCAGTTTTTTCCAGGTCAAGTTTAGTTTAGGAAAAAATTGCATCTGTACGAAACCAGAAGAGGGTCGCTAGTACATAATAAGATAATTTTAAATATACATACGTATATGTTATATCTTCAATACTCGGTCATTGTATCCGAACGGTGTCAGCTGGACGTGTGTATAAATAATTTATGAGTAACGTTTTCGATCTTGCCTTCAACCATTAAGGGTGACTATCGATTTTGTAGCAATCGATCTGTTTACTTTCACACGAAGTTATCTATAGCGGGCTTTATTTTGAAAGTTTTCAGGTAGGTGCACACTGTATTCTGTGTCAACCTATATTTCTAATCTATATCCAGTTTATATTACAAAATACGAGTTGGAGATCATATTACAAAATTTGAATATTTTTACATTAATTCTAATCATGAGTGAGAGGCATTGAAGTGAGAGTGTATATTTAAAGAAACCAATGAAATTCTAAAATGTTTTTACTGTTTGATATTTAAAAAAAAAACCTCGTTTTTGACAGAAAAGAGAGATGAATAAAATTTTTAATAACTTTCTCTTAAAATAGTTAATTTCTTTTTACTTATTTATAAATGGGGAACTGCCTCCGGCTTCGAAAAATCCAATTTTTCTCTTCATTACAATCGAATTACAATGAATTAGTAGAATTGTTCCAGTAGTTTTCGAGTTTTAGCGATTTATTTTTATTTTTTATATAGAATACTAGCAGTGCCCTCGGCTTCACCGGCTTCGGCTTGGAATTTAGACTGTTTCTCTGTATCGAAGCGTACACGTCTTGATCTACTTGCACTGCCTCTGTGGCTTCACGGCGCGGTCGCGCTTTACATATAAGTATATCGTGTTATCTATTTAACCATACGTCCAAAACATATGTAGTAAAAAGTAAGTCACGTGTATTAATTACTTGTACCGGTAATCTTGCTGACTTTGATAAGGATTCATAATTGTTGATAATATTATGGCCTGTAAATGTTTTTTTAATACAGTTGCTCAAAAAGTGGCGTATTGCAGGGACGTATAGCGTTCGGAAAGTGGGCTATTACACACTCGTGCTTTTTTTTTACCTTTCCCGCACTCGTGCGTTCTCTTTCCCAACTGTCAAAATAATATCTATTAAAAAGAAAAACCAACCATGAAGTTTTTACTAAAAAGTTTTTATGATTCATGCAAATACGTATATTTCTAAAAAGAAGCTACGAATTTGTTTCAATATCAGATTTAATGATTTGATTTAATGAGTTAGGTTAGGTTTCATTTCATTTCATCTCATTAAATTTCATTTTCATTTCAAATCAACAAAAAAATTCTACTGAAGACTTGGCTGTATGGGCACATAGTTTCCTTTGCCTACCGGAATGCGTGAAGAAAAAAAATGTCTCTGCTTATATTGTACGGTTGGCGCCATTTTCCAGAAATTCTCTTTGCGAGTTTAGTTGTTTGTTTTATTAAATCGCTTCATTTTTTCGCAACTGTATTAAAAATAGTCGTTCAGTACACGTGCGGAACCGTCATTGCAACTTGTTCCGACTGTCAACCCTCGCCTTCGGCTCGGGTAGACATTTGTCGGAACTCTTTGCAATGACAGCCTTTCCGCACTTGTAATGAAATATACTATTTTAAGTCAAGAAAGTAGTTTTTGTGGCTTAAATATAACAGTAAAGTACATGCTGTCGTTGACTTTTTTGTAGCTGCTTTTTTTTATGCTGACGTTTTTTTTCTGTGTGTATTCTATAAGATGTACTTCGGAGAGTGTGCTCGAGAGCTGCATGAGATCATACCGCCTTCCCCTTTCTTCTATCGGACATGCAGACGTACGGCTGGTTACCATCCTCACCTTGTCGATATCCCTCTAATTCGGACCAAGCGCTTTAAAACATCTTTTGTGATGCGCACTGCTAAGGATTGGAACTCCCTGCCGGCGTCTATTTCCGAGCTCATATAACCCAAATCTTTTCAAGGTTCGAGTGAATAGGCATCTTCTGGGTGAGCTCGCTCCATCTTCGGCCTCATCCTTCCTACATGGATAGATGCTGGTCAAGAGCAAACCCATCTATAATAAAAAAAAAAAAAAAAAAAAAAAAAGCATAATCAAGCTGTACAACTTTTCCGTAGAAATTATTCATTTATTTCCTCTCGCCGTTAAAGCAGCGTTCGAAAGAAACCTTTCCGTTCGACTATTTTTTGTCGACTTACTTTTCAAATTCGATTACCTTTCACAAAAAAGCCTTTTCATTTTACGGGATAATATATAGGCTATGTCCATCCTGATATTCTATTCTCTATTGCTGAAAGATTTTTAAAATCGGATGAGTAGTTTCGAAGATTACCCTGTACGTAGAAACATACAAACACACAAACAAACATGTAAACTTTACCTCTTTATAATATTAGTATGAATAGATTATTAGAACTGTTCATTGTCCTAGACAATATTATATATCGTATGCACTTTGTCTGAAGCAAATTTGTATAGAGATATAGATATTACCAAATACTATCAGATTAAACTTCTAAACCATGGACGTACAAAAAAAGTCGGACGGAACTCCCGCTAATACATAACTGAGTCACCGTAATGGCGGCGGATATTTATGTGTGCAACACTATTAGCTACACTGGACTTGGGATAAATTATTTTGTTCTAGTGAATGAAAATTGATTTTAATGTATAAAATCGGAATTTACATATGAAAAGTGATTCCTGGATCTTTATTCTTTCGGTCACTACGGTTTTTAAACCATTTCACCACACAAGACATGCTGTATATTTATATTTTTTCGCCGCGTAACGTGTCGGTTGTGTTGACGTTTGCACGCGTAATGGCCGACTAATGTGTGAATGTGTGGGTGTCGGCCTGTATGTACAGGCGAGCTGGCCGACTCTGAATAACACAGCGTTTTGTTAGCGAGACTCTGTCCGACTTTTTTTGTACGTCCATGTTCTAAACTCGTTCAATAAAATGCGCCTCGTTCAAGCTTAAAAGTCATAAAAGATACTCTCTTAAGGCCGGCGCACATTGAAGCACGACGCGGCAAACTATTAAAAAACTTTATAGTACAATATTTTGTACCTAAAGTGTTTTAAAAAAAATTAAAATTTAATTGTATTATGCTACAGCGGAATGCCAAAGAACGCCTATTTTTACCGTAGTATAATAAAATGAAATTTGAATTATATTAAAAGCACTTAAGGTACAAAATACTATTTAAAAACTTATGTCGGACTTTTGGCATCCTACTGAATTTTTTTGGAATGTTTCATAGGTACTGATAAGACGGTGTGCACATCTAATGTCAATTATTAAATCTACTGCTGTTTCGATAGTATCCTGTTATGGAGAGCGTGAAAAAATGGTTAACAGAACGGACTGCTAAGAAAAACGGAATTTTCGTCCATTACAGCCCACCTAAATGTAAGTAATTTCATTACTAATAGTATGCTTTCTCTCTTAGAAATAACTATGCTTATTAATATTATTCCCTGTTTATACGCGGCCGGGTCGCCGCGGCTCGGCTGTGCGATTTTAAAATCTACTAACTAAAGCAAGATCTCACTAGCCGCCTCGACCTAGCCGCCTAGTACGTATGTACGCCAATATGTTACCGGCCAAACCCTATTTCAGGCCAAACTAGTTTGTCCTAGGCCATCTTAATTGTGCCAGTCTGGTTCATCTTAATTGTGTCAGGATATTCTAGTTTAGCCTAGGACAATCTAGTTTGGTCTAAAGTCTAACTAGAGGAACAAGTGACGTTCTATGAAGTAAGTAAAGAAGTAAAGTTACATTACTTATCTTTTTAAAGATAAAGGCGGGCTGATGGCTCACTTCATGTTAGATAGAAATACCGTCGTGTTTATAGTAGAAGCAACGCTAACAGGGATACAAGCAGTTGTCGACCTTGATAATTTAAAGGATTTGGAGCTTGGTTGAGATCAAGAAATTGGCTTTGGAACACCTCACTCGTAAACAAACACATGCTGTAATGTTCTACGGTCGTAGCATATTCCGTAGCAACGTAGCTACGAATCGAAATAAGGCAAGATTTATAATCATTGCATAAGTATGCGTCATACATTTATTCTGTTCAGAGCACAGAGCAAAGAATAGCTGCACCGAGAGAAAGTAGTGATAAAATAATATTCGTGCCGCGTAATTGCGCTGAGCGCAACTCAAGGCACATTTGGCCGCCAGATTCTATTAAAAAGCACGTTGTTGAGTAAAAATTATCCAAAAAAGCGATAGGAATGCCTCATTGTGAGTTGGTGTAATAATCAAAGTAAAAACGTGAATATGCAAAATTATGGTGAATCATATTACATGTAATTAAAATACAATTTTTAGAGAGAAGCCATGCGTATACTGGTATTGAATAAACGGTATCTGTCAGCGTTGTATGACGTTGACAACGATAGGAGGGGGCGGAGAGGCGATTCTTTGCTCTGTCGTTCAGAACCACTTTGTTAAATGCTAAGGATGAAGTTACCGTGACAATTACTGTTTACTATTTTCGTAAATTAGGTTCCCTTTACAGTTTAAACATGAATGGAAACATGAGTGAATACCAAAGCATTATTCACTGACTACTGCAAAGAATAAATTAAGAAAAATAAAATTTCTTTGTAATTTGGAATTGAACATGGAGGTGAAATAACGAATGGCTGTCGTGAACAAAGTGTTACACAAATATTTATCGATGCAATTGCTCGACTGCGCCGGGCAGTTCGCGTGCGGAGCCTGGCTTAGCGTTTAGTTGTATTTTTATAAGGCTCTTACCTTTTCCGTCTCAATTTACATGATACTCCACTAATTTAGAATACAACGCTAATTTTATTTCAATTTTTTTTAAACATTCGTAAGTAACTTAAAAAATTGTTCATTAACAACAACTAACATAACTAACTAAATCCATACTAACAAAGTACATCCTGGATGTGTTTTGGCACTAGTACACATATTTTTAATATAATTTAGATATCAATCACATGCCTCTTTGTTTTTTTTATAAGTTACTTCTTATGGCATAGTTAGGATGCTCCAAAAATCCTCAAAGCTTATGCAACTTTAAAAGACGTTCAGTATACAAATAAGACAATATCATTATCATCATATTCTCAGCTTTAGGTCAGAAGCAGCCTGGATCCAGCGCGGATCCGCGGCCCTATTAGGTCGGCTGTTTACCTTGTGGGTAGACATTATAAGTGCACTTGCCGGTCTTCACTCGAGAACCTTCCTGCCCCAGCGGCCGTCGGCTCTCCATATTATGTGTCCTATGTTATTTACTATATTAATAAGATTATATGATATTACAAATAGTTCATATATAGAAAAAAATCCATTTCAGTTTTCTCCTTTATATTTTTTAGATGCAATTGTCTTTTTCACTCTGTATTGGAAGAGCACTACGATTAGCGTCAAAAAACAATACAACTTATACACATTTTTGAAATTCTTTGACCACCATTATTTATGTTTTGAAATATTGTTAATATAATTGTTGATGACAGTCACCTGTAGACCTGTAGATTATGAATATTTTAAATAAATAAATAAATAATGAGTTTTGTTGTTAGGATAGGATATATAAGTGTGTATGTATGTATATATAAGTTTATCGTCATTTCCGCTGCGACGGACGATTGATACCTTCTAAAATAATAAAAGAGGGTGGTTCGAGATTACGAGCGGCCATCGATTAACTTTAGGGTAGTCTCTGCTATGACACCGCGCAAGGCACACACTGTGACCTAGACCGAGCCGCGCGTAATTTCGGAACATCGACCAACAAAAGTATTCTCTTCTTTCTTTCGCGACCAGCGGCCACGTTCGCGTCACCAACAATAATAAAACTTTACAAGCCGTACTTCTCCCAAAATTACAAAAATAATAAAATTACTTTACGTATGAATTACTAAGGGTATGATATAATACCAATCAGAATGATACAGGTACTAACACGTGTACTTTTTTACTAATTTTCTTTTACACAATTATTTAAATAATTAAAAAACAAAGCATTATTTATCATTAAGAAAATTTTACGTTGGTATTTTTTTTTCTAAAATACAATTGGTATCTTTTTCTGGTCTTTTTCAGGTAAAATCTTTCAGTTATTCAATTATTCAATCAGTTATTCAATTAGTTAATTTAGAATTAATCAGTTAGTGCAATGCAATATACGCGCTTTATAAACTAGACTAGCCTATATCAGTAGACATCTAAATGCTGAATAAGATGATGGTGACCTTTCCGTAGAAGTCGTCAACATTTGTCTATTATTCGGCAAGTACCTAAAATTCGAAGAAAAATCAATATAAGTCTCATATGGAACGCTATAATTAAATTAATGATAGCAATTGGGTTTCTTTTAAAGTTACAAAATTTAGAGAAAGCTAGAAAATAATTGCTTCTATACTGTACCAAGAAAGCCCCTAAATTATATTTTGTATAAACTCTGCTATATATATAAAAACTCAAAGTTACCGAAGGCCGAGACTGACCTGACCCTGCTTGTGTCTGACGGCAACAGTGCGTATGACCCACCGGACTATTGTCTATGGTTATTGCGCCCATGACTGTGTAACCCACCCAAATAAAAAGCTATGTCCTTAATTAAATAGTAATTAGTTATAACAAAGAATAAATTCGGCTATAACACGAATTAGATATGGAAACGCTATTTCTCGTGAAATCCCATGGAAGAAGACGGAGTATGCCAAATATTAAATCGAGTAAATATCAAATTTCCTTATGAAATCTTTTAAAAAATATAATAACCTCACATATTCATGACACTTAAAAACCTTAAAGTAACACACTATAATATGACGTGGACTCGACCTTAGCGTGACGTGTGAGAAACATTTTGCATAGGATATAATGGCGTGCAACACATACATGTGGGGAACAGTCACGAACGCAAGTATCTGTAGTTAAAAAGTCATAATGTGCTGCTCATAAGTGCTTATATATTTTATGCTGATTGATATATTCATCAACATCATCATCATGATCTGCCCCGTAATTCCCATAATCCACTGCTGGACACAGGCCTGCTCCATAATTTTCCAAAAGGACCGGTCAGAAGCAGCCTGGATCCGCCGTCGACCCGCGGCCTTTATCAGATCATCTGTCTACCGTGTGGGTAGACGTCCTACGCTACGCTTGCCGGTCTCCATTTGAAAACCTTATTCCGGTCCCAGCGGCCGTTCGGGTCTCCGTAATATCTATGCGTCCTGCCATTTCAACATATTGATCCGCTGGTTTTTGTTGGTAACTTTCGTTCGTATACAGATCTCCATATTGCTGATTCGATCTCGTAGTGTAACCCCGAGCATAGCCCTCTCCATAGTTCTCTAAAAAGCGGCCCATAGTTAGAGAACACTTTACAGCGCCATATGTCACCACTAGCAACACACATTGGTCGAAATCTTTTGTTTTAAGGCACTAACGAATTTTGGAGCTTCCCGAACGCTGCCCATCCGAGCTGGATTCGACGATTGACCTCCTCGAAATTGGCTCTACCTAATTGGACTGTATGTCCCAAGTAGATCGCCGAATACCTTTCGACTCTCAGTGTATACGGGAGCTGTATCCTTACCAGTTATTGATGGCCAAAAAGCATAAATCTTTGGATAGCATCACTCTTTGGAAAACTCGGTTGAGGCCATGGGGCATCGTGAGATCTCTTATCGAGTTCGCTAGAACCACAATATCGTCGGCAAACCGAAGCCGAGTGAACTCGCCGTTAATGTTGTTGCCAAGACCTTACCATTTCAGGAGCCTAAATGTATCTTCCAAAGCACAACATCTCCCTGTCTCACACTTCCAACAATTCTTCCAAACAATTTCTGAGAGAGTACATCTCCCTGTCTCACACCACTTTGCAATTTATTTATTTATTTATTATTACATGGTCTCCAACGAGGCAGGCACCGAACAAAAACACACAGCAAAGGACAAAAAAAGAATAACATGGCAGATGCCGCCGCAATTAAAGGAGGCACGGCCTACGCCAATGAAGAGTCAAAGTAACATCCCATCAGTAAAATTAACAAAAAAAAATTAACGAAAAAATTGATGGTATTGATTATGTACTCAGCTTCTGTACTCGAATCGACGTGGTGGCTTTATTGTACAAGCCTTCAACACTTCAACACTTCGATGATGGTCAATTGCAGAACTTAAGAGTGCTGTCCTTGTTTGGTCGAATCGAAGGCTTTCTCATAGTCATTTCTCATAGTCGAATCAAGGCTTTATGTCAAACACTGTATATTAATTGATTCATAATAAATATAATTGACAAATTATTCTATTAAATATAGTAGAATAATTTGTCACAAGTATTTCACTCTGTTGGTCGTTAATTGGGAAAAAGTAGGTCATTAATTGTGATATTTCAAAATCGTTGAACCCCCACAGCCTAGATCGAGCTATTATGAATAATCAATCCAGTAGGTTAGCTCTCATTACTCGGATGTCAGATCAATAATATGTATTTCATTCGAGCTAGTTCGATGACTTTTTTATTTAACCCACAACTTCTAAATGATATCTCCCGTGAGACTAGGATGATTATTGTTAGACAGATTCTATGTTAAATGGCCCAATTTTATTTATCTGCTAGCGACCCGCCCCCGGCTTCGCCCGGCGTGCAATTTTTATATACCCTAAAACATTCCCCGTTTATCCCTCTTTCCATTAGCGAAAAATGAATTAAAATCGGTCTACCCGTTCACGCGTGATGCCGTGACCAGGAGAAATGGGGATTCATTTTTATATATAAGATTTAGCACTTTTCCATCAAGTTTTATAATTCACACTAAGGCGTTACCATTCTGGTACTACATGAGATTTTATTAAAACGTCATAAATTAAATAGGGCGTACTATATGTTTCCGGAACTGGCCACTTACATAAACAATATTTAAAACGTAATCACATCATTTGAAAATAGAACTCTTTAGCTATAGAATACAGTTTGTTTCATCTAGAATAAATTGTGGCGTCATTTAAAAAATTTCGACATCACCGTAGATAATAAATCGTAAAAAATTTCGAATTTTCAAACTGGCATTATTGCACCACAATAATGCCAGTTGTAACATGGCCAGACAGAATTATGAAGGTGAAAAACGTAGAACTTATGAGCCATCCTGCATACAGTCCCGACTTGGCACATTGCGACTTTTTTGTTCCTAAAAATTAAGAATTAGTTACGCGGTCAACGATTTTCATCACCAAAAGAAGCTGTCGAAGAGCCATTAAAAACATCTTTCCGAAATCACCACCGAGGAGTGGCATAAATGTTTCCAAAGTTGGTTTATTCGTATGAATAAGTGCATTTACGCTAACGGAGAATTTGTTTACAACAAACAACAAAAACAACAAATTAATTTTTGACCATTCATAGTAACTTTTTCTTGTTCATTCCGGAAACTTAATGCGCAAATGTTTCTACCTTGTTTTGGTAATATCTTCACGTAACGAGTCATTTACTATCAAGTAGACGGTAAACCTGACTGCTACTCTTCATCTATACTTCTTATACTTATTATTAAAAATAGAAAGAGGGATTATGTGGGTGCGTTTATATGTGTAGAGCAATAACCACGTTACCTATTTGAACAATTCTTTTATTTACTTCATTCTGTTATTCCACATAGACACGGACTATATTTTACGATTACTACCTCCCAAATTCCACCCGGGCGAAGCTTCTGGGCGCGTCTGTCTAATTATAAATAAATCTAAAAATCCTCATGGCACAGCTCCCTTCGTGTGAGTAACAAAAATTTATTATAACTACATACATTAACACGAACAAACATTAATGCGAGTTAAAATAATATGTCTAGCATTTTTATAAAATATTTTTTTAATTTTATGTCAAATGGATACTATGTGTAGTATTTTAAAGTATTGACATAGAAAAATAAAACATATATATACTTCTTCAACAGCCTATTTATTATATGTCCCCACTGCAGGGGTATAGGCCTACCCTCTCAACAAGGGCGTATATGCTATATAGTCCACCATGCTGACCCATGCTGACCATGCGGGTTGGTGGATTTCACATGCACCTTAGAATTTCTTCTTTGGCGTATGCTGGTTTCCTCACGATGTTTTCCTTCACCGTTTGAGAGCAATCTGTAAAATGCACTTAAGTTTTTAGTAAAAGAACCCATTGGTACATGCTATTACCGGGGAACGAACTCGGACCTAAAATAAAATAAAAACGGGACAAGTGCGAGTTGAACTCGCGTGAAGAGGGTTCCGTACGATGTTGAGTGATTTACCATGTTATTTTAATATCATGGACTTCTTATAGGTTTTCCTATAATCAATAAGTAGAAAACTAATTTCTGTATTTTTTTCAAAATTTTAGGTTCAGTAGTTAGGAGATAGAGGGGGAGATAGAGGGGGGGGGGAGGTAGAGGTAATTGTCAATTTTCGTCTATTTTCATGAATAACTTGAAAACTATTTATTTTAAAATTACACAAAAAAATACATTTAAGATCTTTACAACAAGACCTTCCATTTGATATGTCACACGATGCAGTTTTCAAAAAAATTTTTTTTATTTCCTCCAAAAAATGACCTCCCACATACAGATTTAATCTATTCACGTCACACCCCTGCGTTTGGGTCACAGAAATTGATATGTGTACCAAATTTCAACTTAATCGGTCTAGTAGATTCCGAGATAATTGACTGTGAGCGACGGACAGACGAACACACGAGTGATCCTATAAGTGTTCCGTTTTTTTATTCGGACGTACAGAACCCTAAAAAAGACAGAGAAAATCTGCAGTAGACTCTGGTGTTGAAATTTAGCTCATATACGTCCTCAAGCAGAAGAAAGGCGTGTGTTTTTTTTAATGTTAAGGCCGACAGACAGACTACCGGTTATCTTGGCTACCGTCGCCTATAACACAAGCAACGCCACAGGTGCTGCAAGTGCGCTGACGACCAAGAAACGGATTGTGGCATCCCTTACTCATTCACCGAAACACAACAGAACACATGGTGTTACGTCACGGTGGTCTACTGTAAGGGGATGGTTACTGCCGCCAGACAGACTACCCAAATAACTGCGAAACACAATGTACCCTGCCACCATATATAATACAGGCATTGTGAACTAACATTGTTACCAGACGATATAAATAATATATGCGTACAATTTAGTTCAAAATCGATTTATAAAAAGCTTAGTCACGCAAGCTAATTACGCAACGTAATTAAATAAATTAATATAAAATTTTCTGCAAAACTGTGGTGCTAAAATAATAATTAATATAAAATAGATATAGGTCAAGATCGATCAAGAAAAAAGCGAAGTCATGCAAACGTCGACTATAATTAACATAAAGCTGGCAACATTAAGGGGTTTTTAAATTAAAATGTTGTTCACTTAATTGAAACTCGTGTTTTTTTAATGTAGGTGTATACATACATCTCCTAGTCACGATGACCGTAAACCACCATGAAATATTGGCATGTGTAATGCTAGAGCCCATCCTATCCAAACCTTCTTCCTTATCCTTTAACCTTTTTTTTATGTGACCTGTCAGAATAGAAGTGCACTTGCATCTATCCACGTGTTGCCATGCTAATGTTTCTAGGCTACGAAAGCTACCTACCATCTATTGATATGCTTACCGAATTATGTGAAAAAAATGTAGGTATATAAAGAAAATCTACAAATAAGAAAAAACAAAGCCAAATTAAGTTAAATCAATGACCCTTACGAGTTACCTTTCTGAAGTAAATATATCTTTATTTAGTATATAAAGACAGTGTTTGTTGCTGAGTTAGTTACTGCTAAATTGCTGTGAACAGAGGTTTTCCCGTGGCATTACTTCCATCAATTGACCTATAAAGATCTTGCTTACTTCTAAAATGTTTATTTAAAATCTGCATTCTGAACTGGTAGTAAATTCAAAAGAATTCGCTATTGTAAGAGAATGAGTTTTTGCCAATAAAGATTTTTTTTATTTTTCGTTGTATTGGATTATTTACTTTGCCGTCAAGTAAACAGTTATTACTTGGTCACATGCTCGTAATTACACTTAAGGTATGTAAAAGGTGCAAGGTCAGTAGCTATCGTGATCATTCGCCCCCACACTTCGGTACGGCAGACTCGTTAAAGCATAAATCCTTTCGCTAATCTCATCATGTTAAGTGACCAAGTACATGCAAGTTAGAAACTACTTGCAAAGTGGGCTTTAATATGTTTATACTTTTCAAAAATAATTATAATTTTATAATTTTCGCAATAAAACTTCATTATTTCAAGCGCTATGTGTGATATGTTATTCCAGAATCTTGGAAGTAACCAGTCGGACTGGCTGCAACAACCATAATTCTTAGAGAAAACTGCTGTTGAATAATTTTTCTCGATACGTGAGAAAGGGATGCCAAACTCTTTTCCTTTATCCCCACTCTGTCCCTTATCCTTTATACTGACAGGATCGGAAGCTTTTGCACTCACATTTGCCTCAGAGGTGATGCTTGTGTTTTTAAACTCTATTAACGACCTACAATTAAATGAAAAGTCAGCCTCCCTCTTGAAATTTATTTCAAAAATGGTCTAACTGCGTGCCAAATTTCTTTCAAAACAGTGCTTTGAATTGAATAACAAATATTCAAACAGAGTATGAATACTCTCACATTTATGTGCAAATATTAAATACTAGCTGATGCCGGCATCTTCGTCCTCATGGAAAAATAAAAAATATAAAGCCTGACATCTTTATTGCTGTGGGCTTGCCAGGCGTTGGATTTTCATTTTTACATGATCCCTCGGGAACAGACATAGGGAAAGGGACATAGGGGATGTCCTTTTCAGTTTCATGACGATCGGTTGTGTAATTAGGGCGTGGAAAGTAAAGGTAACAGACAGACATACAGAGTTACTTTCACATTTATCTATAATAGTATGGACACATATTCGACCAAGATTTTTACAGACCACTACAATGACTCGGGGGGTTTCAGTAGCGCCATCATCATGGCGATGATGAACATCGTCCAATGAAGGATGTCCAGTGTTGGATATAAGTCATCGGTCGGCGAACAAAGCGATCCATGGGGGCGTTTCGACCACAGTTTCCACTCCAAGATTCAAAGTCCATCCGTTACATGACAGATATATCCTGCCCATTACTATTACCACAGTCTAACCATACTTACGTCATACAGTCGGGCAACGCTCAATGTTCGAGCCTGCAAACTGAAGCGAGTTCACCGAACATTGCTCTACGCAAGTACATTCGTTGCCTGACTGTGTGACATAAGTATATGGTTAGACTGTGCTATTACAGCTAACTATTTCTTTGTATTATGTTGGTTTGGTTTGGTTTTCAGACGGATCTCCATATTTCGGACCACAACCACAGAATAAATAATAGCTAGCGTATAGAAGTTGCACTCTTTTCACATTCAATATGAGCTACGTTAGGCAATTATATCGCAGCACACACGGAGTGACAGAGGCCCTGCCACAACTCCATAGATCGCGGAGTGGCTTTCGTCAGTGTTTACGTCTCAGTAACCTATTTTAGGCTCTGGTTCTATACCCTTACCAACCTTCTATACAAAAGCTTAAGGCCTTCAAGCAACATTTTACAACGTAACTAGCGATCCACCACGGCTTCGCACGGATACAATTTCTTCTGCAAATTATTTACACAAACTTTTCTTCTTCATCGTTCTTTCCAGTAGTAAAGACCGTATCAAAATCTGTTGCATGCTGATTTAGGAGAAGTTAGAAGAGAAACAGACAGAGACAGACAGCGACTTTATTTTACACTAGCTGAACTCGGCTACGCTTTGCTGCGGCCTATATGGCGGCGGCGACGTGCGCATGGGGCGCGCGGTACTGGACACTGCTAATAGCATATAGTCATAGCGTGATGTTATATAGCCCATAGCCTTCCTCGATAAATGGAATATTCAAAACAAAAATAATTTTTCAATTCGAACCAGTGGTTCCTGAAATTAGCGTGTTCAAACAAACAATCAAACTCTTCAGCTTTATAATATTAAGTACCTATAGATTAGCCACTATTAATTAAGTTTTAGCTAGAGACGATTTCATTGATTTATCACGACTATTCCAAAGTATCAATGAGGCAAATCCATCGTGCTAAATTTAAAAAGATATTTATGTTACCCGTGGCATGTAAAGAAGCAGTTAAAGAGCACGCATTAGCGCAATAGATGTCATGTGTTAATCGTATACCATGTAGGGGTAGAGGTAGAGTTTATAATCTACCGTAGTTCCTCTTGCACTTTGGTGAGGAGAAAACATCCCTCCAAGTTCCAACAAAAACAGAGCGTTCGAGGGGTGAATTGTGAGCATTTTATTCCTTGTCTGTCATTTTACAGTGAAACTTATTTTTGATATACATTTTAGATATAATATACCAAATTGTATTACTATTTATGGTAGTTTTTCTTTAACTATATTTTTTTTAACTAGAATTAAATAAAAGTTACATACACGTTTCTGTATCTTATTTTCTTTTGAAATGTTCCTTTCAAGTATGTATTCGAAAACAGTGACGTCATTAAAATAGAGAATGATGGAAAGCGAGTAAGTAGTGCAAGTAATTACACAAAGTAGTAATCATGATAAAAATCAAAAATCATGATAAAAATCAAAGTAGGCAAAAAACTTAGTGAAAAGACCATGGTCTAATATTGAATGTTTAATATTGAAGTTAGTTTTTTTATATTAAAAATATAGAAGTAGTTTAAAAAATTGAGGCATCAAGCATTTAAAAAATGTTACAATGCCACTTTTTCGTTGGATACTGAGTGGGCGTTATTACGCTCTTAATCGCTTTAAGAGATTTGCAGTGCAATTACAACAGGAGACTATACCACCTACCATCAAGTGAACCGTCAGTATAAAATAAATGTAAATATTGTTTCTGATGTCAGTGGTGGGCGTTGTATCCGCGGCGCAGCTTCGCCAGTGGGCTCGTGGTGGATCCGAAGTCAGACTGGAGCGAGCGGTGCTTGCAGGACAGGGGCGTCGGCTCCTGGCAGAAGCCGAAGCTCTGCCTCTGTCTCACCACCTTCCAGCCTTGGTCGCCAAATGTGACGCTCTTCACGCTGCAGTAGAAAAGGGATCTCTGCTCGAGCTTCAGGTATTACTGGTAAAGGAGGCATCATTTGAGACGTAGTATCATGTAAAATACAAAAGTGCGTTCAATTTTTAATTTAGTGAACAATTTTTACACTTTTCAGGCATTTAGCTTTTGATATTCTTAGTTGTGTATAAATATGATTGACTAATAATTTGATTTCAATGAGAAAAACAAAATTACTTCCCAAAAACTGAACTAGCCTCATCTGTAAGAATCCTAATCTGACCAAGATCGGTGCATTTTACAAATAAAGTTAATTTACATTAATCTAATTGATTGTTTATGTAATTTTAAGTAACATTCAGTATTAAAATAAAAAGAAAAAAGATCCGACAAAATTTTCCAAAAAATATTGAAATTCATGTTCAACACGTGTTGCAGGGAAGGCGCGGTGATGTATTTATCTCGCTATTCACACAATATAATGATAATTCTGATGATCTTTTTTGATATTAAGTTTTCACTTACATTTTTCGATATACATATATACATATAATCTTATATATTATTATATCGAAAAATGTATCATAGGATTAGGATACAATGTATCTTAGGATCTTTAGGTGATAAGTAATGCTTAAAAAATGCATTAGATGCAAGCGTCAGCGTGTAATATTGCGAATCACCGATTCGCAAAATAACTAATAAGTACTTGATTTGACAGTGATTTTAAATAAAATTCACCCTTTACATTATAGGAACTACTTGAATCTGATTACAACCGTCGCAAGTACGTGATGTGCCGCGATGAGGCCGGCGTGGGACTCTTGCACAAAGCAATATTTTATGACTACATGGACATAGCAGAGTGGCTTGTCAAACATTATCCTCATTTAGTACATCAGAAAGACTCGGTAAGTAGGAAGTTTCACATTCAGCGAAATATTAACAAATTAAAATTAAAATACTCTTACTTTATTTAATTTAATCGAAATACCAACAGCATTAAACAAAATTAAACAATTAAATTAAACAAAAACAATTAAACAATTTACATTAGCATGCCCGTTACTGGTATTTACATGTGTAACAAATGCGCCCAAAAATACCACCATAAACCTACCCTTGGTTTATGAAAAATGAAAACACCTGTAATTTCAAGGGTATATAAGATAAGTAAAATCTGTTTAATTTCTTGTGTTTGCAAGACTCGATTAATGGAACGCCATCTAGTTACCGTTCATTGAGCCTTGCTCGTTCATAAATATGCCAACTTAACAACATATATTATATTTTGTCTCTGTTATTTTTTATGTCAAGATGCAGACAGGCTTTACGTTATAAGCGACGGTAGCCACCTACTGACACAAGCAATGCCACAGGTATACTGCAAGAGTACTGCCGACTATAGTATATATGGAATTGGGAAGGGATAAGGAAATGGGCTCTGGCATCCCTTACTCACTCACCAAAATACAACTTCACACTTGCTGTTATTTCACACGGTGGTCTTCTGTATGGGGGTGGTTACGGCCGCCAGACGGGTCGCCCAAATGACTGCTAAACGCAGTGTGTCCTGCCACTTACTTCCATACCAGAGCCAGATGTGAAAAGTTCATTTTCAAAGTTGATTTGCCGGGAATCGAACCCGGGAATCCCAGAACAGAACGTTAAGGCAAGCACCCTAACCACTCATCCAGTGGGTTATGCATAACCATAACCTACTGTATAACCATCCAATTAATTATTGCAAGTAATTATAAAAATAAATTAACATTTAAAAATAAAAAGTACAAATAAGGACGAGAAACAAAGCATGACTTAAGATTTCAATAATTATAGAAGTCAAAATAATCCATCAATCCTAGTAATATTATACGTATTAATGTTAAAGTAACTCTGTTTGTCTGTGACCTTTTCACGCGTTAACTACTCATGAAATTTTGCGTACCTATACACTGTCAGGGGTACCTTTTATGCAGAATAAAAGTACTGTTGCCGAGAGGTCATATAAAAATAAAAACCCAACGCATGGCAAATCTATGTACAACAAGAATAAAGGTTTAATAAATTACTCGTATTGCTCATATATTCTTTTAGGCGTTATATTTTTCAAACATTATTTGATTTTTTTCAACGCGAACGAAGTCGCCGGCAAGCATAACACAATAATATAAATTCGTTAGTCAATAATAAAATAAAATTAAAATTACAAGCAATCTAATTTGTCAAAAAATCGTATGACCATCTCTACCTTATAGGACATTACAGTCCATACCTTAAGTTTAATTACAAGTTTAATACCTTAAGGCACGGAGGCTAATGGTCCACTTAATAAGAGGTAACCACTGACGCTAAGAACAGTAGCTCACTCTGAGTACCTACCCTGCAAAACCTACCTAAATTGTAAGGATGGTGATGTATGACTATTCATACATCACCATCCTTACAATTTAGGTAGTCTGTCATCCCGTTACGAAGTTCTGTAAGGTTGTGATTATTGTTACTTCGAGGTCTTCAGCAAAGAGGTAATGGCCTGCTCAGTTAACACTGCAAAACGCTGTGTGCTCTAAAAAGGTATATTCCAATCCTATATAATACTAAAAGGGTATATAAATCATACCCTTTTAGTATTTCCATACTAAAAATATATATTAGTATATATAAAATATATTATAAAAATAAAAATAAATACTAAAAATATATTTTAGTATTTCCAATACTAAAAGGATATATTCCAATCCCTAGTCAGAAACTGATCAGCTCTTAATCCAATTAGTGTAAGGAGGAACATTTATACGCCTCTCCTGGCGTTTGTTGTGTCTCTGGTTGATGGTAGCAACTTACAATTAAGTAGACTATCTGATTGTCCGTAACTTCTATTATAGAAAAAAACGCCAAGTTTAAGTTAGTTTTTGAGATGTCACTATGAAAAAGAATGTCAGAAATTCAATGTTCAAACCTTACTTATTTGAAAATGTTGTGCTTAAAATTTATGAATTTATAAATATCAATCTAAAGATTATTTGTAATTTTTTACTAAATACAACCCTTATACTGTTACTGATCTGTTCGTGCTCTTTTCTCTAAATTAGCCTCTGTATTATGATTAGCCTCTTTTTTCTTTCTGATTTAAGTAAAAATATTATATAATAACCACTTATTTTAATTATATTACCAACATTACGAAATCAATTGGTAAAATGAGATTGGCTTTTTGCCACTGTTTGCTTGTTGAAGACAATGAGACAATGGACTGTATCAACAAAATGAATTTATTATCTATTTTCTAACTAAAATATATATTACATGTGGAATTTATACAAAATTATAATGACTAATGACACTTTTTCTTTTTTTTTTACAAAAAAAAAAACAAAAGAACACAAACCAATTACTTTAAAAATATACCTAAAAGAGTTCACAACACTAGTTTGATAAATCAGCCACTTTGTTTTGGGGCTCGGGTTAATTTTAAATTCACATAACATCACGCAATAACATTTAGTCAAATGTATTGTTTGTAACCAATTAAGAATTTATACCTTACAACGTAGGTACAAGTTATATACAAGTACCTAACTTAAATTTTATACAATTGAACTAAAATAATTATTATAGGAACTAAAATACTTTATAATTGACATAATTATGCTCTTAGAGATATAATTTTAATAGTCAATATGTGACTATTAATCTTTAATTACTTGCCTATTAAATTACTTTCGACCCATTACCGAAAGGGTATTATAAACAACCTCTTCCTAAATTTTAAATCTTCTTTAAGCCTGTGAGAAGGAATCAATCGTCTTTGGTTTTAATGAACGTTAATAATAATATTAACGTCTAAACGTTGGGTAGAGACCTCACCTCCCTAGTGGAGTTATATACTATAGCATAGTTCCATTAGGTAACACACTTTGTGGATTTGCAGAACTTTATATGAATTCGAAGATTGCCATTCTTCCTGGATATAGTAATATAATAAAATTGATCTTCTTCGTAGTTAGAGTAAAATTGATAATTGCTTCTAATGAGTAAGTGAGACATGCCAGCAGAAGCCGTTCCCTATTTTGTCTTACCTAATTCGGCACGGCACCTACGCGCGCGCGTGCATATACTGGCCACTAGTAGCCACCTAAATGGAAGTCGACCGTCAGCCTGCTTGCGTTTTTAACTTTTTTAAAGTTCACCATGACAATAGGTATCTCTATTCATATAATAGTATAAAAGAAAGTGGTGTTAGTCACATCAATTATAAGCCGAGAACCGCTGGACCGATTTTTATGATCTTTGATTTGTTGAATTTATCTCCGCCCCGAACAGCAGAATAACCTATTCATCTGAAATTTTCACAAAAAAACCATTCTCATACATTTTATATGGAACGGATTTGAGGTGGCACAAAGTTCGCCGGGTCAACTAGTAATTTATAAAGATACGCGAACGAAGTGCGGGCACGAGCTATAGTAATATTGTGCTATATATTTTTTTTAATTTTATCGACAAAATAAATTTGTTGGAACAGTTATAATAATGTGCTTTTATTGAATATTAGTTCAAATTTATTGTTAACTAGCGACCCGTCCCCGGTTTCGCCCGTGGTGCAATTTTTATATATATGAACATTCCCCGTTTATCCCTCTTTCCATTAGTGAAAACCGGATTCAAATCGGTCTACCCGTTCACGCGTGATGCCGTGACCAAGGGAAATGTGGATTCATTTTTATATATAGAGATAAAAACCTTCCGTGAAAAATTATCTAACTGAAAGTGAAAAACTGAAAACCGCTTCAAAATCCGATGCGTGGCTTAGGAGATAGCGGATACACAGACAGACAGAGAGACAGACGCGTGCAGCGATTTACTATATTCGGTAAATTTTTACTATATTCGGATTTGACAACACGTATTTTTGTGCCTTACGTCGGAACGAAAACAAAGCAAGTTTTAAAGAAAAAAAAAATATGCGTAATAATGCAGGTGTTCCTCGCAGCTTTACGCGAATATGACTGTGAAACAGCTGTTTTGGTCCGTTACACAACAATAAACGTCTTTCAATGAATTACTATTGAAACCTTCGTCACTGTATTTTACCATTGTCTGAATTAAAGGAATCGCAATGCCCCTAAAACCTTCAAGCCAGACAATGGTTAGGTCAATGGTGCGTCATTTTTTCAAATCAAGGTCGCCTCGTATTACCCCAATTTGCCATTGCACTATCCTTTTCTTAGACACGAGCTTTTATTTGTGGTTATGCCTTTGACAAATTAGAGGCTTCCATAAAGAATCTTCTTAAAACTTCTTGAAAGAAACTTTCATTAGTCTGATTTTGTTTTGGAGCTATTGTGGCCGTGTCGTGGAAACGACCCTGTGTTTTACGTGAATGCGTCTACGATGCGAATAATATTTCCTTTCAGCGTATATATATACACTATAACTATTATACATTAATGTTTTATATACGCAATCGATAGATCTCAATGAGAGCTGAAGATTGAAACCCAAACGAACTTCCTAGCTTCTCCAAATCAAATTTTATACTAAACGGACATTATGTGACGCAGCGATAAACGACCTCATAACGGGGGATTCTCCCTCCGTCATAAGCGATGCGTCACAGTTCTCACTCAAAAGAACGTCTTTGATCCTTTAGCTATCCAATGGTGTAATTAAAAGTTGTATGTAGATGATAAATATATAGCGAGAGCATCAAACTGTAACCCTCGATATTTTTATCACCATTTTTCTAAATTGACTCCCAGCATAGCAAATTTAAAGACGTACCTATTCAAAAGTCAGGTATGTCAGGTAGTTTAGGTCAGTTTAACAAGCATGTCAGGTAGAACATCTGTTTACACAAAGCCTATATCTCCTCGAATCGATTAGGCTTCAGCCAACTCACATTGATTCGTAGACATTCACTACACAAACATTACATGTTCAGATTGGATCTTAAATAGTTTAGGACGTTACATGAGTAATGATTATTTTACGTGGTACTTTTGTTTTTTTTTTAATAATCATATTTATTGAACTATGATATTGAAGCAATATTTGTGTAAAATTTCGTATCGAGAGTGAACACTAACTCACAGTTCGTAATAAAATGAAATATTGTTATATCCCCTTCGGTCGAATGATTATGGCGGCCAACTATGGAAAAGTTCAAGCTCAAAGCTGAAGCTGAAGTTCAAGCTCAAGTTTCAAAGCTGGTTCTGGTCTGGATCTGCCATGTAGCTGCAGGGCACACTGCGTTTCACGTTCGGGGTAGCTCGTCTAGCGGTAGTAACTATCCACTTACAGAACTATCCACTTGCAAGTGCGCTGCCGACCTTAACAGAATTAAGGTCGTAAGACAGGATGACCATTCACTTGATGGTAGGTGGCTACCGTTGCTATTAACTCAAGCAACAACAGGTGCTGCAAGTGCGTTGCAGACATGAGCCCAAAACCAGTTAGTTCGTTGCCGACCTTAGCAGGATTAAGGATTAAGGAAAGAATAGGGAAATGGGCTCTGGCATTTTTTACTCATGCAACGAAATAAAATATCAGTGCTATTGTTTTACGGAATTCTAAAATTAGTAATGGAATCAGATACTTTATCATAATCGTGCTGAAACATTTGGTGTATAAATCTTCTGAAAAAAACTTAATGATTTATTGGAACAATCTATAGGTACATATTATAACAAAATCGTAAACGAATCGTGCCTGTACATTAAATATTTTTTCAAAAAACAATTTGTACACGTACAGTCAAAAAATAGTTTTTAGAATTTTTTTCTGTTTATCTGTATGTTTGTGCAAACTAATTTCAGAAACGGCTTAACCGATTTGAATGAGATTTTCACTGTTTTATTGTAGCAAGCTTCCTGTAACATTTAGTGTTTGTTTCATTCCAATTGATTTACAAACAAAAAAGTTACGCGCTATACCGAATACCACGCGTACGAAATTGCGGGCTCAGCTAGTTTTGGAATATGTTAATGGGACTTTTTTGCCAATTATTTAGAAAAGAATAAATACCTATGTTTAAAATCAGGAAGGTCGAACGCCGCTGCACTACACGGCTGTGTGTCGCGATGAGGCTTTTGCGGCGGCGCTCCTAGAAGGCGCGGGGGCTGCCAGGGGCGCGCGGGACGCGGCTGGCCATACTCCCGCCCATTACCGCGGACCGGCGCGCACTTCACTCACGCTGCCCGCACCGGCCGACATGGCGAGGGAACCCGCCAAGAACCAACCGGGTAAGCTGTATTTTACTATTCTTGAAAAATTATCTCCCAGTTTTCGTATTGCAGTCTACGCTTATTGCAATGCAGGAGTTATTCGAATTGTTTTTTATTATAGACGCGTTGAGACAAATTTTAATATTACACCACATTATATTAAATATTAGATTTCCTCTTAACACAAAAGACTGCAAATAGTTTTTTTTTTTTAAATTTACATAAGGCAGTGAGAATTCTAAAACTCTTTGATCAATACTCCCCTTTCATGCAGTCGTCAGAATGCCAATTCTATTTTATCACGCATAACAATGTCATCATTCTCTTATAGCAATCTTGGCCTCTTGTTGTTCAAATGTTCGATAAGATTAATTATGGGTTGATTAAATAGGAGTCTACAATCCCTTAAAACTTAATAAAACAGTCGCTTCTCAAAAAAAAACTATTAAATATTGTGAATTTTAAAATATGAATATGTAATTAATTTTGAACTAAACATTGTCAGTATAAAATCGTTTCAACATAACTTCGATTATAATTTTATATTTAAAACATTTCAATTTAAAAGATAACAAAAATCAATATACAAGAAAAAGACTCACAGATTACAAGTAACACATGAACATGAAGTCCTTTTTCGCTATTATTATTACCTACCTACGAATATATTATAAAACAGTATATTTGTGTACTTATATTTAAAGAAAAAAACAATAATCTATACATATGATAAATTCCACTTATTCCACGGTGGTTGGATACGGCTTTCACTAAAGGAAAGAGTGATAAAGGAGGCACGGTTATTTTTTTGTTAAAAACAGCGCCAAAGCTGCTGCAAGTGCGCTGCCGACTACAATAGGATTAAGGATAAGGGATTACGAGGGGATAGGGAATTGGGCTCTGGCATCCCTTACTCACTCACCGAAACACAACAGCACACGTGCTGTTATTTCACGATGGTCTTCGGTAAGCGGGTGGTTACTGCCGCCAGAAGGGCTGCCCGTATGACTGCGAAACGCAGTGTGCCCTGCCACTACTTTCCAGATCCAGACCAAGTTCATTTTTCAAAGTTGACCCTGCCGGGAATCGAACCCAGGAACCCTAGAACAGGGCGTTAAGGCAAGCTTGTGTATATAATTTACAGAAATAAAAGCAATCTCATTATTGTCCTCAAAATTATATCGTCCAACTATCCATACATTTTATAACTTCTTTTATTAGGGTGATAAAGGCTTGGCCCAGGAGGCGAGGCTGAAATGTTGCGTGGTCATGAATATTTATTTTTGTAGAAGCTTTCTTTTAACGGACGTTCAAACCCATTACTGTTTTTTAGGCGCTGATAGAAGTGGTCATTTCACAGATTATGTAACAACCTACTCGCCATACACGACATAGTAGACTTATTTTTTATTTACTTAATATATGCATAGCAAGCATAGCAATCGAAACCAAGATTTCACCACCGAAGTACTTTTATTCTAAATTGAAAGACATTTTTAATTTGATCCATTAAAAGGTGAAATTTAGTTTTCTTCCTTTGTAACAGGTTATATTCATATGATACTAGCGAACCGCTTGCGGCTTCGCATGGAAGCATTTTTTTCTGCAAATTATTAGGTCGGGGAGAAAGACTTTTCATATATAGTATCTATAAACTTGTAATAAAATCGCTTTGGCTGTACTATTTGTATCTGGCTGGTTTTGATGACATTAAAAACCTTATCAAAAAAAGAAACAAATTAGTAAAATGTTGTTTGTTTCCAGCTATTTTTCATTTGTTTTTCTTTCTGTCAAAATGAGTGAATCTAATGAAGAAATTCCATACATTTTAAAATTTTATTACAAAAAAGGAAAAAATGTAACGCAAGCCGCGAACAAAATTTGTGCCGCTTATGGACCTAATGAGTGTCAGTAAAAGTAGCACAAAGTTGGTTTAAGCGTTTTCAATCTGGGAATTTTGTTGTCAAAAACGCACCTCGCTCTGGTCACCCTGTTATTTATTTATTTATTTATTTATTTATTTTCGAGGAAAACTTACAGTGACATATTTTATACAACATTTACTTAACAACTAATTTGGCACATTAATTAGACACCATTTATAAGTTTCCGCATATTGAGACTACATATAAAAATTAATAAAACCGTTTCTAACCAAGCTAAGTAAGAAAAAAAAAAGAAAAATTAATACTAAGTAAACAAATAAAGCAAAAAGAAAAGGGAAAGAAAAAGTCGGCAAGGGAGAAGTCTACAGCGAACCATCAAACCAAGATTTCGAAAGTAATTGTCTTATTTTATAAATCTTTGAATTATATATATCGAGCTCTGGAAATTCAACTAAACTATTAACAAATTTGATAGATCTGGGAAAGAAAGAGTTCTTCCCATAATTTGTGGCGTAATATCTGGAACTTAGTTGTGATGCCATCCTAACAGACCTAACAGACCTACAAGGAACTTTTAAATTAATTTTTGATAGCAAATAAGGAGAATCAACAATGTTTTGGGCAATTTTCATAAGAAAAATATTGTCCGCAATGAAACGCCTTTCTTTAAGAGGGAGAATGTGGTGCCTCCGGCATCTAGCCTCGTAATCATCGTCATGACACCTACACTTAAATTCTAAAAATCTCAAGAATTTTTTCTGTATAGTTTCTATTCTGTTGATATAAATATCATATTGGGGATTCCAAACCTGTGAACAATACTCGAGGATGCTGCGCACCAAAGAGCAATACAAAGTTTTTACAACCTTAATATTGCTAAATTGACAGCTCACTCTCTTCAAGAATCCCATAACTCTATAAGATCTGTCCACTATATTATTCACATGTTTTTCATATGTCATCTTTGAATCGTGAACAACGCCAAGATCGCGAATCTCTTCTATGCGTTTAAGCTCTTTCCCTTTTATAAAGTATTTACTTGTGAGACTTTTAGCTTTACGAGTAAACGTTATATGATAGCAGTTATCTACGTTTAAATCTAATTTATTTTTAAGACAGTATTCCTCAAACGAATTTATATCACTTTGTAATAGACGCGAGTCCTCGATGCTACCAATATATTTATATATTTTCATATCGTCAGCATAAAGCAAATAATTAGAATGACGGAAACATGAGCCTATGTCATTAATGAAGATATTAAAAAGTAAGGGTCCGAGTAAGGAACCCTGCGGGACTCCGGAGGGAACAACGCTCCAAAAAGACGAGTAGCCATTGATAACGACTGATTGAGTGCGACTATTGATATAGGAGGTGAACCATCTAAACAAATCTCCATGGATACCAGCACGAAACAGCTTTTGCAACAGAATCTGATGGTCGATTCGATCAAATGCTTTAGCATAATCCGTGAAGATGGCATCAACCTGACCACCGGAATCCATACTCGATGCAACGAAATCGACAAAAGTTAACAAATTGGACGCAGTGGATCGCCTCCTTAAAATAGTTTTCATTTATACTATTAGGTTTTAAACACACAAGCAATTAATTTATCAAATTTCTCTGAATTAAACCTGTTAGGTTCAGTAAGTAAGAACATGTTATCATTAATAGAATCTATGTTTAATGGCTCAAAGAGAACTTTGTCAAGATATTATCGGGTGAACGATTTGATTTATTATATGGAGTGTTCGGTAAAAGTTGTTTATTTCCCTAATCTCAAGAACGGCTCAAACTTCTCATCACGCGAACTTGTTGCTTCGTATACGTAATAACTATAAACAAATGTGGAATTCCAGAAAATTAAGCGACTTAGAACATGTCAAAAAATATAAAATTCACTTAAATTTTGTTTGCATATCGTCAAACCAAAGTCAACCATGTGCAAAACTTTGAGATATTGACAAAAAATGTTTTTTTTTTATTTTACATTTTTTTTATGTTAAGATCGGCAGACAGGCTGACGGTCCACTTGATAGTAGGTGGCTACCGTCGCCTATAACACAAGCAACGCCAAAACTGCTGCAAGTGCTCTGCCGCCTACAGTAGGATTAAGAATAAGGGATTAGGAAGGAATAGGGAAATGGGCTCTGGCATCCCTTACTCACTCACCGAAACACTACAGCACACGTGCTGTTATCTCACGGTGGTCTTCTGTAAGGGGTTACATGAAGTTTTTTTTTTTTAAGAATTTAGTTTGAAACTTAGGGTTGTTATAAGTAAAGTTATTGGTCTTTTAAACAAGACAATTTAATAGATTATTTGTTATATTGATAATAGAGTAATTTTTATACATAAAAGGTTCGAGCTGCTGCACATGCTGCACACACTCGTAGTTCGACAAATAATGCTCATAAGCACTTAGCATTTGCTTTATACGATTGACAAGGAAGTGAACTATTCACTAAGGTCAAAATATTGGAATCTCAAAAAAGTACACTAGCAGATTTTGGTTTCACAACGACGATATAATAGATATAACGTTGACAATATAATTAGGGTATAAGGTATAGCACGTCTTTAATTTTGTATGGCGTTTTATGTTGCGTGTTGCAGGAACGTTATTATTGACTCTGCTTCTTATCTTGTCTATTCTAGACTAGCGAACCGCCCCTGGCTTCGCACGTTTGCAATATATTTATCTGCAAGTCACATACACAAACCTTCCTGATTTCTCGCTTTTCCATTAGTTATTCACCGTATCAAAATCCGTTGTGTGATTTAGAAGAAGTTAGCGAAGAATCAGGTAGACGCGGACAGCGACTTAATTTATCTATACATATAATAATAATAATATATTATACATATAATAAAATCGTAAACAACCCGTGTCTGTAGATCAAATATTTTTTTCAAAAAAAACAATTTGTACACCTTGTACTTATGTTACCAAGGTCAATAGGTCTTGCTGGTATTTTTGTCAGAGTATGCCAGAGCTCTTTGTCTTATGTTATTGTTTATTATCAATATTGCCCATCTTGTTCTTAATTATGGTCGTCGGCTCACTGGCACTCTGGCTTGGTAATAAGCGACAGTTGCCATCTACCATCTCTCGGCCGTCAGCCTTACTGCTGACCGTTACGTAATACCGAAAATATCGAGAATAGAAACCGAAACAGAAAGCAGGTATCATAGGATTATCATTATCATCATCATCAGCTCAGCCGTAGGACGTTCACTGCTAGACAAAAGGCAGAACCAGTCCGTATCCACCGTCGACCCGCGGCCCTATCAGGTTGTCTGTCCACTTAATATTAAGATATATTACTCGTAGTTAGAATATCAAACGTTTTTATTTTAATTTAAATAAAAATTTTGAGTAATCATCGTCATGACATATTAAATACAGTAATTAAAAATGGTTTCTTTTTTCTACATAAGCACTTGTCACAATTAAAAATGTATCTAATTATACCTTCTATAATACACCCATTTTCTAAGTGGTTCTAGAGAACTCAATTGATCGAGCGAACCACCGAACGCCCTTCGTAGAAACACACGTGGGTTGGAACAATCATATGAAGGCAGGTGTATGTCATCGATCGATCCCCATATACGTACATTAAACATTAAAACCCTGTCTGTCTGAGGCTCGCGGTCTGCTTGAATAATAGAACGTACGCCCTTGACACTTGATTAAACCATTCTTCATGTACTATAAAGGAAAGTGATAGAATCGAGTCGGTATTGTGTTCTTTGGTGTAATTCACATATTTAATTCATGATAATTGATAACAGAGAGAAAGGCGCTTTGTTAGGGTAACTAAAGGACTTATGCGATACACCCTTCTTAAAGATCTCCTTTAAGAATGGTGTATCGCAATATTCCCTCCTTAACATATTATATATCCAAAAGGATGCATAATACCAAATTCTGGAGAATCTAAACTGTTTAAATTATCTAAATCTAGATAGGTAAAACCATCTAAATTTGTATTTAAGCAATATCCCTCAAGAGATAACAAAAGCTTCTTAGGCAGTATGATAAGATGGTCACACGATCTCATATTGTTTACGTGGTCTTTTGTAGCTACATGTATCCTAATTTATACATATGTATTCTCACTTATAAGTCATGTATTTCTTTGGATATACATAAAAAACACACACAAAAACATTATCAGCATTATTAAAAATAGTAGGTATAATAAACGCAATAATATTTATTACAAAGAAACAAAAGACAATTGTTATCGAAGTGGACTTGAAGAGTAAAATTTGCCCTTTGTATGAGGGAAAAATTATTTTACTATTAGTGTGACATAAATAAATAATTTAATTTATTTAAATTTATACTGCTTATATGTATATTGAATATGTACCTATTTAATTTTATACATATTCACTTAGGAATTAGGAGGCGATTAGAGGAAGATTAAAACATGGAGTTAGGAAGTGTTAATTAAGTAGAGCCAGCCTCAATGCAACTTATTGTTAAATAACTCTGAATCCTGAATCAATGTATCCTGAAACAAAATAATGAAACGTTTTTAAACCGGAAAACGCTTCGCATAAAATATGTAACTTCAATATCAACCATGAAAATATAAATTCACACTTCAATATATATTTATTTCTAACAATAAAAAAGCTTTTAACGTTAGAAAAATTAATAATCCTTTTACGTTATTAAGTTAAAATTAGACAGACAATAAATCTTCTTCGATTTAATGTGACAACCCTCGCGTTATTAATGGCAGTTAAAAGAACTTGTTAACGAAACGTGTTTCTTGCGTGAAATTTAACGCGTAGTAGTTAATGAATTCACCACAGTGTATAGGGTAAGTCAGGCTGGTCCGACCTTTTAGCATATTTTTTTTTTAAATATAAAAAGGTAATTAGAAACCTATACATATAAAAACATCTGTTTTAAATCGTCCGGTGCATTCAATTAATTTGCAAGTTTATTTTTAATTAACGTACAATTAATATAATAACAGCTTCATTGACCTAAATATCGAGTGGTATTATACATTTTTATGTATAATACCACTCGATATTATTTATAGCACTACAGTATAATTGTCTTCGATAATTATTTGGATAAACTAAGGCTGTGGTCTCCTATAAACGCCATCGGCCGCTCACAGCGTCACGTCATACGCCGTATCACAACAATATTATTACTTTACATAAATAAATGTAAAACTGCGATCTCTTTTACACGCTGATGTCGGCGTTTAGCCGTCGTAAGCGGCGTTCAAAGGCTTTTGCGCTGCGACTCTAGTTATTTCGAACCATTGCAGAGTGAACATCGTGGTTTAACGTCAGTACAAAATCACTTATAACTACAGGAAAGCACTGTTTGATGCGACCGATCACAGTTCAAAAGCCCCCAAGACTAGAACCAAGCCATCGAAATATAATATAACGTCTGAACCAAGCCCATAGAACTCGAAGAATGTTTTAGTGGGCAAAATTCTCACACACCCTATGCGGCATTTGCATTGCATGCGAGTGCGACACTTGTACATAGAGCATTTTTTTGAAGATTTCTTCCCTCGTAAAGAAATTATCAACTACTGTTGTGATAGAGATGTCGTTCGCTTTTGAGATATCTATTGACCACTGATGCTGTGCCTGGCGTTCAGACGTCGCCGACGAAACATTCACGCTCAAGTCTCTCGTCCCATATTTAGGACTAGCTGAACTCGGCCATCCTTCGCTGCGGCCTATACGGCGCGCGGTAGTGGACCCTGCTTATATATAATACTATTTATATAGACTATAGCCTTCCTCAATAAATGGACTATTCAAAACAAAAAGAATTTTTCAATTCGAACCAGTAGTTCCTGAGATTAGCGCGTTCAAACAAACAAACTCTTCAGCTTTATAATATTAGTATAGATTTAATAGAAGACCTGTAACCTTAAACAAATTTAGATGATAAATTTAAAAGAAATGTTTGTTGTCTATTATCAATATTGCCAAATGCCACTAAACAGATGACGTTTCACCAAAAGTGATAGGAAAATTTAGGTATATTTCTCAAACTAAATTTTAAAAGAGAGTCTTTAGGCAGGCTTTAAAGTCTTAAAAGTTCTTACAAGTGCTGATAACAATTAACATAATAAGAGCTGATAAGTAAGCACAAATGTATTCTTTAATATTTTTAGGTACCTATTATTAAAAATAGGTAGGTACCTAAAAAATATTGAAGACCACTTTTTTCTCATTAAGCGCGCTTTGAAAACACCTGCAATTCCACCAATCAGCAGAGTATTTGAATGATGGACTACCAGCTACCACTCAAATTACAGATAGTGTCAGCACTGTGAAACAAAACTTGTGATAGGTACATACAAGGAAAAACTAATATACTTATTACATCTTGGTTGTAATTTTGGGATTAAATATTACCGTATACACTATTCATTGTTACTATTTGTTCAAGACGTAGGTATGTATAAAATAAACTCTTAAGGCTCCGGTCTCGCTTTGCGACTCTACCTTAGCAAACAGAACTAAGCGCACTTTCACGCGTCTTTTTTGTTATGAATTGCAATTATTAAAAAGTACATAAAAAAATATTTTTTGTATTTTTTTTTCATTAATTTATTAAAAAATAGGTCATTATCAAGTGGTTTTAAGAGCGACTGCATTAAATAAAAATTTCAACAGAAAAATATATGTATTTGCAGTGGTAAAATTCATGAAATTACAACTTTTTAAACCTCTTTAAATAAGAAAACTAAAGCGTTTATCAAAAAAGTAACCAGTTTAGATTATTGCTAACGATATGAGAATAAATGTAAACTGAATATACATATTTCGTATTTTTGTTATAATTTTTACGTAGCATGTGCTTGAATGAGACCTTCAACGCGTTCAACCTAAATAGAGGCATTTTTAACTCCCAATAGAGCTATTAAAATGTGCATCAAAATAAAATTAAAAAAGTGTTTTTGAAATTTCAAATCCATCACTTTCAATAAATGTAAAATATATTTCATTTATTCTTTTGTTAGTAACTGTAAAAAAACATTTATTTTCTGTAAATTATGCAAGAACACTAATTTTTAGGAGACTCGAACCTTAAGTAGCGCTATAAAATGTTAAAGAATCAGGGAAATGATTGTGGCATGCAACTTGAAAGCTATATTATTATCTTCGATAACTGGAGATTGACATTTATTTTAGGAGGAAGACGTATTTAATTTAAAAAAAGATGTAAATTGTTGGATAGTAAAGAGACAGTAAACGTATTAAAATTATGCAATAATAAACATTTAAATAACAAATTCAACCTATTATATATAATAAGAAAACAATATTTTACAAGTAATTTAACATTAGCAAAGATTTCAAATGTATAGTTCGGGCAAGACGAAAGAATCCGTAATGTGACATTTAGGACCACGTGGTACAAAATCGCTCAGTCCATCATCAACTTTGCAAGGCTATTTAGCTACGCCATGGCCATCCTGATTACGGCGATCAAATTTTTTTAGAAATGTAAACTTTTACGTCGTGCCAGTTCCCACGACGTAAAAGTTTACATAGCTTGAACGTAAATAAAATCAGTTTTCTCTAAATATTAAATGTTAATTTTATGCTTAGAATGTTTAAGAGGTCGGACCAGTGTGATTGATATTTCTACTAACGCGATACCTTCTGTTTTCAATTTACATTTTACAAAGACACCTTGAACTTTGTCATCGATTCTAAATCGGTGGCAAGTCCTACTGAATTTCCTTTTCGTTTTACTGAAGTTCTCTTTTCGTCGAATTTTTCAATTAAAACTTTACCTGTAGGTAATATTATAGTATATTGTAATTTCTGTTCAACGAGTTCAAGCGTGACTTAATAATAATAAAGCCTTTTATTCTGAACTACAAATGAATGTAAATTAAAAGTTTTAAAATATCTCGTGGTTCAGCGTGCCTCCTCTAACAATTTCCATTGTTCAAAGACTTTCCTTTTGGTTGACATGCTTAGCTCCTTGCATTTCAAGACTTCTTTTAGTGACCAGTACTTCTTCCATCCACTAGCTATTCTTCTGTTATTTTCTTTAGTGGTTTCATCTCTCTCAAAGATCTAAGCGTGACTTAATAAAAATCAATATAAATAATAAAGGAAATCAATCAGTTATGTATGGAAATCAGGCCATCAGTTTATTTTTATTTTTCGGTTGAAACTTGTGTGAAGAACTGGGAAAATTTCATGTAATTTGGTGATGAGGGTTTCATGGGGGTTCATAGTTTGAAAATATTAAAAAATTTATTCTAACTGCGCACTGACTCGAACAACGTATGGAGTACGTGCTTCAATATTAATGTGTTAATTTTCGAACGTTATCCCCATTTACAAAATCTGAAATATTCACAGGAAATTACTAAAATTAAGAAAAACGTATATTACCAAATTCTCTAATTGCCTATTTTCGAACTGTTAATGATAATTTCTATGTTAACAGGGTTGGTAATCAAACGCCACAATATACGAATATGGTGTCACGACTGCGACATGGCGCGGTTGCAGCGCGTCGTCTGGGAGGGACATGGGACCAGATTGCTCAGCGAAGTTTCCAACCAGCCAGTAGTCAAGAAGTTCCTTGAAGCTGTGCCTTATATCATGGTAATCTGCTTGGTTATACAATACTCCCGAATAAGGAACCATAGTTATTCCAAGAAACTGAATGGGCAGTATTTGAATCATTGCTGCATGATTCATGTACTAACCACAAAATCATGATATGGTAGTGTCTAAGATCTTACTAATATGGGATATAAGGCTGATACTACTAAGCATGAATGGTATTATTATTATTACGGCCTCAAAGGTTGATGTAATTAAATTAAATGAGCCTTGCCTGAACGCTCTATTCTAGGGTTCCCGGGTTCGATTCCCGGCAGGGTTAACTTTAGGAATTAACTTTTCAAAGTTAGCTCTGGTCTGGATCTGGAAAATAGTGGAAGGGCACACTGCGTTTTGCAGTCATTTGGGCAGCCCGTCTGGCGGCAATAACCACCTCCCTTACAGAAAACCACGGTTAAGTAACAGTCGCGTGCTGTTGTGTTTCGGTGAGTGAGTAAGGGACGCCAGAGCCCATTTCCCTAACCCTTCCCAATCCCTCATCCTTAATCCTATTGATGTAGTCGGCAGCGCACTTGCAGCACCTGTAGCGTTGTTTGTGTTTTAGGCAGCGGTAGCCACCTACCATCAAGTGGACCGTCAACCTGTCTGCCAACATAAAAAATAAATAAAAAATAAACTAATGTTACTTTGTTTTATTCCAGAACACGATCCGTGACATACACAATGCAGTGGTTAAGAATGATCTGGAAGGCTTAATTAAACTCGCTGGTGATCCTGTACCACCGCAAGCATTATCTTGTAGAGATGGCAACAACATGACCGTCTTGCACAAGGTTTTATACAATTTCTCTCAGATAGTGTCAAACCAAATATTTCACTGAGTTATATCTTTGGTTTAAATTTATTAAAAAATAAATTTAAAAATAACAACAAATTTTTGTTATTTTTATTGTTAAAAATAACAACAATAATAATTTATTTGTTTAATATACATAGGTCAATCTATCTATGTAATGTATCACCGTACATAGGTTACAATACATAAGCTATATTCTGCCTTTTGAGGCCGAACAATACTATTTTTTAAACTAATTAATTACCATTTCATTAAATTATCAAACATAATATAACATATATATTATCAAAATAATAAATGCTTCAAATGTTCCAGATAAAAGCACTTGTTGTTATTTTAATAATATTCTAGGCCGCTGGACTCGGGTATGGGGGTATATTAAGGTGGGTAGGCGAAAGGTACCCTCAGGGTATTAATGAAGTTGATAATGATGGTCGGACCGCTTTACATTATGCAGCAGCTGTCAAAGATGATCGACACGCTTACAATACTTTAGTAACACTTGGAGCCGATGAAGGAGCTGTCGATAATGTAAGTAATATTGATTTAATAAAAGTTAAAAATATTTACGATTTAATTAATTAAAAGATAGATACCATAATGAAAGCGAAATACCTACTAGCAATGCATGTCGCAGCAAAACAAATCGCATATTAGCGAATACCAGCTATTACTAAAATTTACACCATTGGCATGATATATTTTTTAATTATTATTATAGAAAAATCGAACACCAGCCTATTATCTCAGTAGACCCCAAGAAATCGATAAAAACGTGTTTAACACACTACCTGATGCACCTAGAACCCCATCAAGTGCGTATCCGCCTTCTTGGGATTGGAGTCTGTTAGATACAGAAGTAGCAGCGGAAATGAATCAAAAAAAAACTACCAGGAAAAAGAATTTTAAAGCGTCAAATGAAAATATTTCATCGAGGAATAACACTAACACAATATCGAATAGTTCAGATCACGCAGGAGGCATGAAAGGAAGCAGTACGTTAGAATCAATAAAAAATTTACCTGAACTTGATGACAGTAAAAGCAAACCGAAAAAAAATAAGAAAATTGCACATACCAAGGTGAGATTCGCACGTTAATATATCATGGATTGTAATTTAAATTAAGTTGCATTGCTTTTTGACAAACATTTGCATGATTTTTTTATTTTATGCATTTTAGGACACAGAAGTAGTTGAAGATAACGCTGCACCAGATGAAAATAATGAACTAATCAATATTGAAGAAAATGATGAATTTAATAAGGTTGAAGATAATAATAAGGTTTCCGTTGATTCTCATAACGTTGACGATCAAAAGATGCAACCAGAAGATTCTAAAGAAATGAATGAATCCACTGAAGACACAAAGGACACTAAAGAAGATAAAGATAAAAATAATGAAACAAAGACCTTAGATGAAGCGAATGAAACGGTTACTCAAGAGGAACATAATAAAGGAAAATCAGAAGACACAGCAAATATAATAAATGAACATAATGAAGAACAATCAGAAGACACAGCAAATATAATAAATGACACAGAACATACTGAAGAACAATCACAAGTCACAGAAAATGTGGATAAAAAGTTAGATGATATTGATACACAAAATAAATATGAAGTACAAGATAATGGTGACAACAAAAAATTATACGATAAAGAAACCGAAGATATTACTCCCGAAAATACTACTAAAACAAATGATAACCGCGATGATGTCGATATAGCCGATGATGTTGACAAAAATGATGAAAATAATGAAACAGAAAAGAATAATGAGGGCAACACTAATGATCAAAATGTTGCAGAGCATATAACTGAAACAGAAATAGAAACGGATGCGAATAAAAAGAAAACTGTAGATGAAATGAGGGAAGAGGAAAAGGATACTTCGAAGATTGAAGGTAATAGTAATAGTGACCATAACAATCACAATGGACACAATAATCACAAAGATCACAATGAAAACAAAGAAGACGACGACGATGTACAAGTTCAAGGAGATTCACAGTCAGAATATAGTGATACTAATTTAAGAAGTACCGCAGAAGTGTCTGACATAGGAAGTGCCAAGAGAGGTAACGATGACATCTCTTCTGGCACTATACACGAAACAATAAAAACATAAACCTCAAACATATTATTACTATCACGAGGGTCCCTGACAAGCTCAACATTTTTCATTATTTTGCTAATTAAGGAAACGTGAGCAACGGCCGTAATTCACAACAAAGTCTTATAGAAGGCATTGTTAGCGGTGACGCTGAACAGGACTCACAAGATGCAAGTATAACAGAGACAGAAGGATCGGTCCATGGAGAAATATTGGTTGTTGTAAGTATAATTTCATAGACCTAACATGAAGCATGAAAATCCGATCATCCCATAATAAGGTAATACGTAAATTGAATTAGTTGACTGTGGTGTTCTTTAGAATAGTACTGTTGTAGCACTAAATATTTTTCACAAACACATCGTGACAACACTGTCATGAATTGAGTTGCCAGCTTATTAGTTTATATGTTGAAAAAATTAGACCGCGAAAGCCTATCACCAAAAGTGTATTAGATTCTCGACTTCAAATGCACCTTATCAAGTATAAAACTATTTCGATATTAATTTTAACAGGATAATGAAATAGATCCGGAGGTAACACAGTTAATAAATAGTGCAAACATGGAAATGTTAGCTGCATTGGTTTTAAATGGCGAAGGAGCAAGATTAGTAGGCAGAAGTTCAAGAAATTCAGAATTGCAAGCATTTTTAGATAATGTACCAACTTATATGGTAAGTTTCTGATTGTTACCCTTCCTTTCTTTTGTAATTAAATAAATAACATGAATAGTTGTACCAACAAATTAATTTCTATGTCCTTTCATATGAGAAGTTTTATTTTATTCCATTTTTTTTATTAAGTTTCTCTAAAATGTACTCGTTCCTAGAAATTTAACTCATGTGTATATATTTTATAATTAACATTACGTAAAAATTTTAGCAAAAAATCAATAAAGTTCACATGGCAGCAAAAGAAGGAAATATAAGAGACCTTCAAGCAGCCTTAGACAGGAGAAAATTTGCAATAGCACGAGATCCTATTTCTCCAAACGGCGCTACACCTTTACACGTAGCAACAGTTTTTGGAAAAACAAATATTATGAAATATTTAGGAGGAAGGTCGGTAACTGCTTCCTTTTACCAAACATGTCAGGGGTATATTTTATACATATATTATACATTCAAGTGTTCGTGTTATTCCTTTAGATTTCCTGAAACCCTATCTGCAGTTGATTTTGAAGGAAGGACGGCCTTACACTATGCAGCTGTTTTGCCCGACAACGGCTATTATTACAATTTGTTACAACAGTTAGGTGCCAATTCAAAGGATTTGGACGACGTAAGATTATTTTAGATTTTGATTCTTTAAAAGAGGTTCAATATCTTTAAAGCAAAGATAAAAATGTGCTCTTGCGTCTTCAACTTTACCGTTTTGATTTGATGCACAAATGAAAAAAACATCAACCTAACGTTCTGGATAAAGTGTAAATAATAATCTGGAAACCTGGTTAACCTTCAATAAACTTCATTACAAATCTAGAATACAAATCAATTAAACCCGGTAACACGCATTACTCTGCACAATTTACCCTGTCAACTAGTTTAAGGCGCAAGGGACAGCATGTGGCCTATTGAATGTATTGCGAGGCAAGTCTTTGTTGAACAAAAAAAGGCCCAATGTGGCTTGTTAAAGGTATACTGAATTATGCCCTATCTATCATTATGTATACTAAATTACTAAAACATATATTTAAAATAGAAATGTAGTAGAAGTTTTGAGCATGCATTTTTCAAAAACATCACACAGCCTGAAAAAATGCCTGAAACCTTGGAACATTAACCATTTTGCTTAATTCTTCAGAGCGGACATTCAGCAGAGGACTACGTTAAAAATCAACATTTGCTGCCTTTCAAGCAGCTTATATCCGATTTTAGTATAAGCGAAGAAGAAGCTCAAGAAATGATGGCTGATAAAGGTATGTTTAAAACTATTGGTTAAGTACATAATTAAATACATACAACTATCTATAATAATGTAAATAATTCTGTATACCTAGTACCCGAAGATTATGTATCATCCCGACGAAACTTGGATGTTCCTGAAGCATTAGACACATTAGAACGCTGCTACGAATTATTAGCAACGGCAAGACCAGTTCGGACTCCTCTTTCTGCTTCTTCTAATAAAGCAATACCACCGCTTGTATTGGGAAGATTTCTAAAAAGATCGATTTTTGATGCAATCAAACATAGAGTTACAAAACTTGACCATGACCTTTTTGATGTCATGTGGCCTGCTGTTAAAAAGCTCCCCGAAAACAGAAACATAATCCAAACTGTAGAAGAAGATTTTCCAGGTGGCATAGCAGCTCCAGACTATTACGTATATAGTGTTTTTACGGAATTTTTAACACCACTCATTAAAGATCTTCACAACATCAACATTAAATCCGAGTTACCTGTGCATCCCCCTTCAAAGTTCATTAAACAAAGGCCATTAAAAGTCTTAACGTCTGAGCCTCTCGTTGAATTGAACATTGATCCAAATGAAGAATTTGTACTGTCTGGGACTATTGAGTGTTGTAGAAATTTAAGCGGTTTTGAATTGCCAATGAACCTTAAAATTGGTAAATTAGAAACCATTGAGAGAATAATTACAACTGTTTTGATGCAAGAAAGTTTCGTAAAGGTAAGTGAACAGCCCAGACCCGAATCAGATCAAAAAGGTGGCAGCTATTACACTTTAAATGAAGTATTGGAAAAACCTTCTGAAATCTGTGCAGCCTTGGCGTCTAACGGTCTCCTTGTAGCTCTTTGTGACAGAGAAGAAATCGATGACTGCAATAGATTACACGGTCCACACTGGCCGTATGGACGCGGAGTATTCGTAAGCGACGACAAAACCGTAGCTGTTTGGATTAATGTGCACGATCATTTACGCGTCATGATATCAACTCCAGCTGATGCTCCTGGAGAGATCGGGTTACCATATAGCAAAATGTCACAAATTATGTCATACCTTCATGAAAAACTTGATTTTGTTTGGGACAATAAACTCGGCCACTTATCTAGCAGGCCAACTTTCTTAGGAGCTGGTATCCGTTTCAGCCTGACCATTAATTTTCCTGGGCTAACGAAAGATCCAGATAATTTAAAACATCTTTGCGCTATGAGGGGTCTACAATACCGGGAAACGATGAGTCCTAATATAGTAAGAGTGAGCAATTATCAATGTTTAAGCATTACAGAAACGAACTGTTTTAATGATTTCGCAACAGCTACATCAAATCTCTTACATTTGGAGAAAGATTTGTCCTTGCAGAATTCGGCACATATAGCTACATTGCTCACAAACATATTTAAAAGGAAAAGAAGTAGCCTTGCTGATTTAGAGAGTCCTGAAAAACACGACACGTCATAAAGTACTAATTTAAAATTACGAGTTAGCCACATAGTTTAAGTATTTGATTAAAGTTTTACAGATTTATAAAAAATAATACAATAAGTTTCACATTACACATATTTAAGAACCTAATTATAAATTGATGCAATGTTGGAAAGATAAATAAAGATAGTAATGCCAAATGCTGAGGATGAGCGTCACTGAAAATACTTGATACCGTCTGAATAAGTTTTAGGTCAGTACTAAATAAAATATTTGTACACAATTTGTGAGTTCGCGTGTTCGTGTGATATTTACAACAAATGACGTGATTGCAAAACGTTCACGCTTATTTATAATACATACACCAAATTGTTTTAAATTATGTGTGCTTTTTCGTATTACTGCACGCTCATCACTAGCATATCGTGTCTTTCCAACATAGTGTGCAATAGTGTCAATTAGATTAAGTGTCTTAGACTGCAATTCGTACCTGTCTGTGTAACATGCGTAGCCAGGGGGATTCGCTACTAAACCCTCCTGGCTACGCATTTAGATAAAAGGAAAATTTCGATCTTCATGAAAATCTGACATTTTGAATCTGTGACATAATCAAACTAAAACAACTAAGGCTTTCCCAAACAGCCGCGACTTACCGAGTGAAAAGTGAAGTTCTTAAGTATGATAAATGACAACAACGCGCCGCTGTAACTTATAGTGGGATCGCCAAGGGGTTCCTATCACGGCTCACAATTATCGTGACTTTTTGTTGGATCGCCGCCGGAGATCACATACCTATCTATCTTCATAGAAAGAGAACTCTCAGAATCGCGATTTCAGAATATCGAAAGACAATAATTGAGTTTTTGTAGGAAACTTAACTCCATCATTTGCAAATTTAAATGCCGCTAAGCATTTCAATTGTCTGAAAGAAATTCTCTAATCGCTACAGAATCCATTGTACACTAATACTCCAAAATAATTACACTAATACAATGTAAACATTAGTGTAATTATTTCATGTGTAATAAATACATAAATAAAAATAAAAAAATTAAAAGAATATTACAAATACGTTTATAATGCCTTCAAATGTAAATAATAAACGATTTCTTTCTTTACTATTTTCAATTAAGGTGTCCTCAATAATACTACCTCAATAATGTCTTTAAAGTTGAATATTTTAATTTGTCCCAAAAATAAAGTAAATTATACACCATTAGCGTGTAAGAACGTAAGTTATGTTTTTGAATAACTAATAGTCACTTTCTGTTATTACGGTGATCGATCGACATCAGTAGGCCATATCAATTATAAGCACGGGGTTAAAACCTAAACCCCACTACGAACCGCTTCTACATTTCAACCATCACAGTGAAATTGATCTGTTCCCCACCACAAAACCCACACAAGTACAGAAGTTCGTATAGAAACAGACCAAGTCCAGCCCCCTCACCCACACAAAGACTTGTCGAAGGCCAACCCTGAATTATTAATTGATCGCTTACAGGTACAAACCCCACAGTCAATGGCCACATGGACATTCCCATCTTTAGGACCGACGAAGGCAGATACCTTGCTAAGTGTAAGCTCGTGTTATGTTGATACAGTGGAACGTTGATAAAATGGTTACTAGATTGAACGTTGATAAAGACAATTACATAAACACTGTGTTTGCAGCTCTCGGAGATCCTTTGATCAAAGGTCTAACCGAGGTGGCAAATGTAAAACCGCAAGATCCGGTCGCTTTTCTGGCAAGATTCCTGCAGAATTTTCCCGAACACGAAAAGCCTCGTCTAGGTACGCAGGTGAGATAACATTTCAACTAATAAAACTTTTTACATTTTTTGCTATTAATAAAATAAACGTGAGTATAGTCGAGGTGAGTTCAGTTTATTCTATTCCGTTTTTGTTGTTTAATTTTATCATGTTAATTAGTGAAAAACAAGACCACAATTTGGTTGTGATTTCATTGACAATTACCACAAGAGCATGTAGTTGATATTATGTTTCTCTAATATTTAAAATGATACTGAATTGTGTTTGCCTGACGTGACGCGCTTCTGACCCACCATACCACCGACCATACCCTCAGTGGTACGGTGGGTAATTATCTTTCCCTTCAATACCACCGTAGTGCTGGGGGTATGGATTGCGATTACAATTTATGTATATATAAATTTATCAATTATTTTATCAAAATGCACTCATTAAGGAGGATTAGCTAGTCGATGCGACCCAATTTTAACTATCGACTATTATTCTTTTGTGCATACTAAAACGCTATTTCATTATTTATTTATTTTTTACTTTAGTACCTACTTAATAATTTTTGGACTTGTTTCAATAATATTTAAAATAATTTAATAGTATGTAAAAGCAATAAGTAAATCAATTTCAACATTTTAGCACTTATGGTCGATGATAATACACGCAAATTTTATTCTAAGTATATCCTCTTTTTGAAATATATCTTTTATTTTTCTTATTGGATTGCCCGAGAGATGTTTTTATTTTTCTTTCTTTTTTCCCTGGATCTACTATTTCAATCCAATTAAATGGAGTTGCTTATCCAGCTTTTAGCATACATATAAACCAATAGCTTATATGCTATATTATCTATAGTATAGTGAATATATTATCAGTGATATTACTCAAATATATTAGTGAAATATGAAATAAAAAACTGGTGAAGCAAATCCAGAAAACTTTTGTTAGAAGTGAATTAACTTTTATACACGTGTGTGAGAATGACATAAACACGATGCATGTGCTTCTAGAAAGAACCTCTGTAAACAGGAGGATAATGTGATAGTGACGCGAGAAGCAGCGGAAGTTGAGAACGAGCAGCCACCTGCATCGACATCGCCACCGGATCAATCCCGTGGCGCTTTACGCAGTGCCGCGCGAACAGCCACTAAACCACATCGACCCATCGACGTTGTCACCGTTGATCCGCACCAAGAAACAAGTCCCGATGCACCTGAAGCTGCTTTCAGCAGTGTCGACAGGGTACGCCATTTTACACTTATCTAACAGGTCAAAATTCCGATAGGACTTGAACCTCTGAGTCGTTTCGATCGATTTTAATGTTCACTTGTGTGTACCAGTAAGACATAAGTATGTCTTGTATAACTATTGGTTATAGCTAAAGAGCCAGTGAAAAGAAAATGACATAATTCAGTAAACCCTTAATTTTGTCCAAAGATTCTTGGTAGGTTTAGTGGCGCTCAGGTATAACAAGTACAAAAATCAGACTACTTTCAAAAGTATTTCAGTAAATCTGCCGTTTGTATATCTTAAATTATATTATTACTGTTATTGAAAAATGACAATGGCAGACGGTTATGGCGGTTGCGACATCACGGCAGATGCTTTTCAAAATTAAAAAGAATGAAAAATATTTCAGTAGATCTGAAATTTAAATACTTGTGTTATTCTCAACAATATTCTTAGCTTATATTTATATAAGTGTAGACAGAGAAACATAAACTACAGCCAGAGCATTCGTAGGTAGGTACATGTACCTATGTACATTGTACAGTACTAATTTTTATGTCCATTGAATCTGTATGTCCTTGAATATACTATTATTGTTAAAAAATAACAATTTGTGAATGATTTATCTTATTTAAATTATGAATTCTAATATACTAACACATGGATTATGGAAAAAATTGGAAATTATAAGAAAATTATATATTACAATTAATATAAGTTTATATTGACTTGTATTCAATGACGCAAAACACAAACTCATGTAAATGTTCTCTAGGAGACCAGCGAGTCCTGGTAATGCAATTGAGCCGTAGATTTTTTGCGATAATAGATTTTTACATTTTTTTATGTTAAGATGGACAGACAGGCTGGACGGTCCACTTGATGGTAGGTGGCTACCGTCGCCTATAATACAAGGAACGCCACGGGTGCTGCAATTGTGCTGCCAACTAACTAGGATTAAAGATAATGGATTAGGAAAGATAAGGCAACGAGCTCAGGGCATACTCACCCACCGAAACACAACAGCACACATACTGTTATTTCACGGTGTTCTTCTTGGCGGTGGTTACTGCCGCCAGCTGCCCAAATGACCGCAAAACTCAGTATTCCCTGCCTTTTCAGATCTAGACCAAAGCACGATACGAAAAGTAAATTTCCAAAATATTGTGGCTATACATTGCAGGACGAGCACGGACAATCGATGTTGCATTTTGCTGCAGCACGTACTCACACCCGTAACGCACTGTTCCAACTTCTGCAAGAGTCCGATATAAGCCTGGCGTACCGCGACGAATTGTACAGGACCGCCCGTGATGTCTCCATTCAAGCCAATGTTCCGGAAAATACAGCCGAAATCGATAGATTTCTGCTGCACCTTGCTGCTAGAGGTTATTCTCTTTATAACTATTTGTTTATCTCCAATTCACTACTTTATAACCCACTTTCTTGACACGAATCACTAATGAGCGAAGAAGTTCTTCTCATTTGAGAACTCAAAACTTTTTGCGCAGTTATTGAATGATTTGGCTGTCAAGTTCATTTTCCTTTTGTACCCGCGTATTCATTAAAATATAGTCCTCAATTTTCCCTTGACCCACTCATTCCATATAATGCATGTTACCGCCGCGAACGTGAGAAGAGATCACGCCTACGCTTCAAGTGTTTCGCTCGAAGAAAAGAAGAACTAAATTGAACAAGAAGTGTAGTTCTTATCCGCGCCTTAACGTTTACAAACAAAATTGCAAGTGAACAGTGTTGACGCCTATTGTCAATTTGATCAATGGATATTGGCTCGCTGTGGTATGTGCAGTCTCGCTCTCACCATATACCCATTCCCTATCTGTCACTTACGCATCGCAGGCAAAACCAACCAGCCATATTTTACAACGCTGCGCCGCTGGTATACTCGTAAATACGCGAAAAAAAAACCCGCCGATCTGGATTGCGAGATCAGATTAATTATATCATCCGCATCCGCTTAATGTGTATCAGACATTTGTGCTGTAAATAGCTATTTGGTCATGCTTTCCGCTTCGCGACTGCTATTAAAAAAGTTGGTGAAAGTGCTGGAACATCAGGACTCTGAATGTAACGGGTCCGTTGCAGTTCTTCGCCGCTGAGGAAAGAGGTAAGTGGCAGAATCCATTGTTTCTATTCCTTCGATTGCACGTACCACAACCAATAAATACAGTCCACTTTCGAAATTGTTTGACGTGACCAAACAGTGTCTGCCAGTTGGACGTTCTGGAGAATCTTGTAGGAGATCGCAGCAGAGCACCGGTTATAAGGTACGTGCATTTCCTTCTGTCTATCCTGTCCATCAGACAGTCAACTGTTCGCTTGCAGTCGCAACCACATATACATCCACTAATTCGCCGTAGGGATTCATGGGGTGAACTGTCGAAATTGCGCCGCAACGAAATTTACATTTCGTTGAACCCTTCAGGATTTACTCCGCGCCTCCACAAAACATTAAGCAGACTCAGGCTTAGACCCAAAGTGTCTAAGCCAAAAAAGTAACAACAAAAGACGTTATATTAAATATAAATTATATTGTTGCAGGAAACACAGACAAGATAATGGACTTGTTATTAGAGGGCTACGATCACATATTAGACGTGGTGGATGATGAAGGCACGCCCGTTAATGAGGTTGTGTCACAACGCGGTGACAACGAAATGAGTGGGCTTCTCGCTTCAATACCTACGTTTGAAGTATGTAATAAATCGAATTTAAATTTTAAATTAAAACAAAAAGAGCTTTTCCATATTTTAACGGAAAATATCTAAAAGCGAATCGCAACAACTATAAAAAAATTCTGCAAAACTTGACTTATAACAACCTTACAAGCAGTGCCGGATTTATACTTTTCTTGAGTATAGGCCCCTTCACTTTGTGCCGCCTCTTCCTCGTGACCTAGGTAGATACTTAGGCCTTTATTAGGTAATTATTATTATTATTGCATTTATCATCGCATAAGAATTTGATGGCTTCCGAAAGCGTGCGAAAACCATCTAAAATCCGCCGCCCCTAGGCCGCTGCCGCCCATAGGCCGTGGCCTACACGGCCTATTGACAAATCCAGGGCTGCTTACAAGACAAAAAGTTAATGAAGGACGAACTTTTTTGGTATATTTTTCAAAAAAGCAGAAATTATAAATCTCATTTTTATTTGGATCTCTAATCAAGAAAAGATTATGGGGACAGACGAATGGGCTCTGGTATATTAAAATACAACAGCACACGTGCTGTTATTAGACTGGCGCCAGACGCGACGTCCAGTTTATAACTGAATGACGTTATAAACTGTATAACTGGATAACGTATATAACGACATTTTATAACTAATTAAATATAGATATTGAAATCGACCGATACATAAAAAAACTTGCTTTCTTCAGGAATCCCGTGAGTCTCTACACGCGACAATTAGACGAGGCGACGTGGAGGCAGTTCGCGGGGCACTCTCCGGCGAAGGTGGGCGAACTCTGGCGAGAGGCAAAAATGCTTTTGGACGAACTGCACTACACGTCGCTGTACTTGCACAGCATGAGGACATTGTCGCGCAGTTGGCTCAAGACTATCCAGAGCTTTTACGTATTGGTGACAACGTAAGTTCAATCATCGTCCTCAATTTGTTCATAGATTATTTCTTTTGAAATACTTGAACGTCAATAATAATTTGCATCATAAGTGAAACAGTTTTTCCAAATGTAAGTTTTACGCTACCAAACACTTTTGAGTAGAGCAAAAGTATTAATCAGAAAATGTTTCGGCGAACTTGAATTTATTTCCCACGAAACGTCTCGTTTCATTTCCAAGCATTATGAATACAGATACTCGTAATAGGTACATTGAGATGAAAGTTTAAAATTTATGGTTATAATTTCATATATTATTTTAAAAAACTGAAATCGAAGTCAGAACACAAAATATTTTTCAACTCATCATTATTTTGCTCTAATAAACAATTAAAGGAGCTCGAACAAAGATTGGATAGGAAACAATGTGAACACAATAAACCACATATTAATATCAAAACGACAATTACTTTTAGCGTAATGTCCCTACAACTCTATATAAAATTAATAGATGTACCTATGCAAGTAATTCCCGTGATATTGATCCCCGTGAGTTATTTATATATTAACTGATATAGAACTGTTGAGATATATTCACCACGTATCAAACAATGATCGTGAAAAAGACTTTTTTTTTTAATTGACCAAAAAAACTACAAACGCCGAAAAATCGAAACCGTCAAAAAATTTGTTACGTACCTGATTTGATTCTTAGGTCCAGGAAAATTTAATCACAAATCAAAATTTGTGTCCCTCAGGGGCATTTTTGATTTCTTCTTCCAAATAGGTATTTCTACCAAATAATACTTATACAATAATGATAAGAGTTGTAAAAAACGTTCAGACAAATATTGTACAGAATTTAATTTTAGATAAAAATGTTCATATAGGTACAACTTCATTATGTTAAAATCAAAATTTACACAGTTAGGGACGTTGGCTCTATAGATCTCTCAAGAATCACTCTGTTAAAAGATGAAAACCGCATGAAATCCGTTCAATAGTTTTTGAGTTTTATAATATGTATAGATATAGATAGTCGCTTCTCTTATACTTAGCAGTACATTAGACTTCTGAAATATGTGTTAGGAAAAATCTTAATTTTAGATTTACTTGTAAATTTTTCAGTTGGAACGTACGCCACTGCACTACGCCATGGGTGTTGAGAAGATAGAATCGCTGAGTCGAGTTTTGATAAGAGCTGGAGCTAAACGCGTCCTCAAAGACTTGAAAGGCCGCCAACCGTCCTACTACTTTATGAATAAATCCGACATTTTGCGACTTAAGGAAGAAGAGGACGTTTATTAATTTCATGTGAATACAATACCAAATTAATTTAAAAAAAAAACAAACTAAACAAATTTTCAATTTAATGAATTGAATTGAAGGGAGACATAGTTGGTTTTAAATAGTAATTTTCTACTGTGTTTGAATTAGAACGTGATTACAAGGTGGCTTGATGGGTTATTTTACATTTACCTAAAATGTGTTACTAGACAAATCTATGTGTTACCAAAACTCTACGTGCAAGGTGGTTTATGAGCAAAACTGAGAGCTAAGCAAGACTAAGCTAATGAAACGGGTGTAACATGGTACAATTACATTAAGTGGATATAGTAGGATTGCTTGTTAGCCTTTTTTAATATATTGCAAATTCGGAATGAAATACCTAAGAATCCATTGTGAGCAGAAATGTATGGCTTGTAAAAGAAAGGAACCGATTTGTAGTCGCACTAAGACGCGATACAATTCTCGTCCGTACAAGCACGATAGTTTAGCGTCTTCTAAGAATCCGTGTCGTGAGTGACGTCCTATCGCGGATTTGAATAAAAGAGACAATGTTTACATTGAACGCGACCGATTTATTCAGAATGCCCAAATGCAATTAATGGGGATAAACTTTTCCAATGGCTTTGGCAATTGAAAAAGTTTGGAAAAGTTACGTTGACATAATTTTTTCAATAGAAGTCATTACTTATCATTGAGTTCGCTATTCCTCGTTTGTCATTTTAAAAAAATGCAATTATTTCTATTTTTTATTTTTCTTTTACACTTAATTCGTAATAAAGTTACTGTTTATTAATTACAAAGTAAAACTAAAGGAAAAAAAATAACACCGGCAAGTCTCTCTATCAGCAAATCTGCTGGGGAGGAAATTCCCAGTAGTTCAACTGGTAAAACTACTCGGTAAAACTACTGGGAAAAGGGAAACAAGTATGCGATACGCTCGCCTCGCACTTGGGGCAGGTTCAAACAAATTGAGTAAATGTTTCGTGCGCCGCCGCTTCCGCTCCCGCGATACGCCGTCACTCAGGACACGCGCTTCTACACTATTGTGCGCATTATATGCGATTACGGACGAGTAATCAATCGCTTTTGAACCGACCGAATCGAAGTATTTTCAGTGTATTACTTGCTTTTTATCATGCACATAAACATTCTGCAACTCATTAAGTTTTAATAGTTTACTTAATAAATTAGATAGTGTGCCGAACGTTTCGGATAGTAGGTATCTTAAACTAGTCGTTAGCACTTAAAAATTTTATATAAGTACCAACGTATTTTTCTATGACTATTATTGTAACCACACAAAATTTGTACTTGTCGGGACCCTGAAGATATAAATTTTTAATAAATAATAAAACTACCATCACGTAAGTATTTTGTTTTATTTGGATCCATAAGCAAACCGCACAGTAATTTGGCAATGTATACCTTAAATAATCCAAGACGTGTTATTTCTACAAATAGTGTGTTATTTCTATCAATTGCTTCGCGGTAATGTCCGCTTAAAATATAACTAAAAAAAGACAGTACATAGGCAAGCCTTAAATAACAAAATTACTTGATAAATAAAAGTAGGTAACTACTACAACAAAATACTAGTAGAAAAATATTGAAAATTTTCTATAAAATAATTAAAAATTATTGTAAGTAATTTCAACAAAACCAATAAAATTATTTTATTAAAAATTACAAAGCTTACGACTGCAAGGTCTCGAGTGAATTAGTATTTAGCGCATGTAGTCTACGCCTTAAATCGTACGATTTCATCACGTATCAACGCCAGTAGTGGACTGCCATGGAATGGGATTAATGTACATCTGCGACACTGATCCGCGCATACCTACAAAATTAAACTACATAATTATATTGTTTTATATAGTTATATATTTACGTAATCCCTAAGAGAAGCGTAATTCAGATCAGTCGGATTCAGATCAGTCAGATCATTATTTAATAATTCTATAAAATTTATTTGTAATATTGGTATATACATAATGTACATAAATACTACAGATAACACTATAGAAAGGCTAAAACGAGTACTATGGTGACTAAAATGCTTTTTCAACAAACATATCAGACATTTCATTTACCACCATAAGGATAAAGAATTAGAAAATGATAGAGAAATGGGCTCTGGAGAAATGGCAAAATTTACTCATAAAGTTAATTTACACTTGAAAATAACTATTAAATTATACATTGAAATTTACACTTATCGCATATCTGTGATAATTATCTCTATCCATTCTCATAAATATTATACTTATGGTTTAATGTCGCAAACCACAATATCAAAACAAAATACATACAAGAAATAAAATAAATAAAACCCGAATGGAAACAAAAAAAAAAAGAATTTATGCCAGGCAATTCTTTTTTTTTTGTTCTACCGCAGGATATGATACCAGATGTTTGAGTACCTTTCCTGTCTAAAGTGGAATCTGACGAACTAAATGTGAAAAATCCTTTTCGTCAGAAATATAACTGTGTAATTTTTTCCCTGACGAAAACGGAATCTGACGAATGTGTACTAAATCAGTGCTAACAGTCATCCTTCTATCTACCTTGCGTTTGCTGAGCGTCCTGGGGCCTTAGACAAAGTAGCATTCGCTCCGTAGCGATGCGATATCGAAGTTCGTTATCGTCTCAGAGACAAAGGAATCGACACTGTAACACGTGATAAACACGTGATACCTTGTCATGATTTCTTTGTCTCTGAGACGATAACGAACTTCGATATCGCATCGCTACGGAGCGAATGCTACTTTGTCTAAGGCCCCTGATCACGTTCAACGCGCGTCCTCAACTCATTTAAAATACATCGTGTGCATAGGCCCTAAGTGAAGAGATTCGGAGAAACTTTGTACCACATGTGACGTCACTTTTTTCTTATTAATTAGGTACTTCTTGATTTTAAATTCTTGAATAACCTTGCTATAGCCTAGTGTTTCGATAAAATATTTCAGAGAAAAAAAAAACTTTACATACTGAGTTCTCCCTGGTTGAGTGGCACTGGAAGCGGCTTGTTCTTGCTGGTCCGAAGCCAATCTCTGTAAGCTCGCTCGCCGTTGACACGCCGTTTCTCAGCTTCGATGGCGGCACGCGCAGCCTTTCTTTCCTCGCGTGTTTTCATAACTGAAATAAATTTACACTACATTTAATTTTAACACTGCAGATGATGCAGGTCCATATACCTATCTATAGTTACAGTTACAAATCGAAGAGAGAATGGAGCATCGCGACATTACTTTATTATTATTATTTATTTATTATTATTATTTTTATGTTAAGATCGGCATTGTACTTGAAGCACTGTACTTTTTAATTTTTTTTTTATTCTTTTCAATTTGGAAAAGGAGCGTTCCTCAATGCTGTTAGGCGGGAACTAGAGAGCCCCATCGATGACGGACCCCAAGAAACGAACTGCAGTGCGTACGAAGACACGGGCACGGCTAGTATTTATTTAATATTGAACCAACGTGTCCTGGGCTTCGCTCGGGTGCAATTGGGGAAGCTAGTAAATAGGCAATGTATAATCAAGATCGGTAGGTACTTGATGGTAGGTGGCTACTGTCGTCGCCTATAACACAAGCAACGCCACAGCTGCTGCAAGTGCTCTGCCGACTATAGTAGGATTAAGGATAAAGTATTAAGAATGGACAGGGAAATGGGCTCTGGCATCCCTTACTCACCGAAACACACGTGCTCTTATTTTACGGTGGTCTTCTGTAAAGTGGTGGTTAATGCCGCCAGACGGGCTGCCCAAATAACTGCGAAACGCAGTGTGCCCTGCCACTACTATTAGTTTATTAGTTTTTCATATGAAAATCACGGTCTAACTAGACAATAAATTCAGTTGAATGATGTTAGTGGCATTACAAAAACATTGTACCTTATGAATTGTCTTATAATTATTTAATTTATTAAGTTTTCGTCTTCTAACATTAATGTAACATAAGTATAAAAATTTACACAACTTCCCACTAGTAAATATAATTAATTCACATTTACTTATAGCCGATAACAATATAAGTACAAATTCCGGTCGGGCCTTTTGGAATAAAACCAATTACTCTTTTTTGAAATAAAAACAATAGCTTCGCACAATTTGCGTTTTCTACGTTTTGCGGTTTTCATCTATCAACAGAGTGATTCCTGAGGTTGAATAATCTATAGTTGTGTAATTCGTTAAGCTTTTATCTTTAGGTTTCCAAGGATTTGCAAATTAGAGCATAATCACAGACATAGCATAATGCATAGGTGCATCACCAAGCAGTTCTACTCAAATCCGATAGATGTCGCCGTTATTGTAGTAAATAGATGGCGCCAACGATACTGTTATATTTTTTACTTTTCAACGCGGACGAAGTCGCGGGTACCAGCTAGTATATAATTACTTAGTAGTGGCAGCCCGTCCGGCGGCAGTCACCACCCCCTTACGGAATACCACCATGAAATAACAGCATTTGTGCTATTGTGTTTCGGTGAATGAGTAAGGGATGCCAGTGCCAAGTCCTCTTTCACCTTTCTAATCCCTTACCCTTAATCCTACTATGGTCGGCAGCGCACTTGCGGCAGTAGTGTTATAGGATACGGTAGCCACCTTCCATTAAGTGGACCGTCTGCCTGTCTGATGACCTGAACATTAAAAAAATCAACAATATCTTGAATCCGTCCTAAAAAAATAGCGGTATCAAATAAATTTAAAACGATAAACTTAATTTACGAGTCCGGATCTAATAGATCCAAAGGCAATCAAGATTAAATTTATTGCAATCGTGTTTTAGGCGCAGAAGCATAATCTACCTTTCATTTCTTCTTCCTTCTTCTTGACCCACTGCGCCAGTTTCTTCTCCTTATTCATTTCGCGTTTGCGCCTCTCATTCTCCAACTGTTCGTTGGCGCGATACTGGCGCATAATATCTTCGGCTCGACGACGTTCGAACTGCGATCGTTTACACTCCAACCAACGTTTGTAAGACTCTTCTCTCTCTTGGGCAGAACGCGACGGCACTGATTGACATTTCATCTTTTCCAGGCGCGCCTTCTCGCGTTTCTGTGCAGTTACATTTTTTTAAACCAAGTCAAAATACGTGATGAAATTGAGCAACACGTAAATATCCTTTACAACTACGATGAAAAAAAAGACATTTTTAGTGTGCAGAACTAGCATACCTCGAAAACCTGTTAAGACTTATCAAAATATAATAGACTTTATTTCTTTATTAAAATTCAGTATCAAAACAATCGTCTTGATCGTGCCTACACATATTGTCTAGGAAAATTGAAAAACAAATCAAAATTTAAGTCCCTCAGGGGCATTTTTGAAGATATGTAATATCGAATTATCGATGGATGAAAGACAGTTTTGATTCCAGTCTGTAGAGGGGGTAATAGGAATAAGCGTTTTTTCCAAATTATACAAGAATGCTAAGAGTTAGAAAAAAAATTTTTTTTGTAGAGAATTTTGTATCAAATAAAAAAGTTGACAAGCCCGTTGGATGAGTGGTCAGGGTGCTTGCCTTAACGCTATGTTCTAGGGTTCCCGGGTTCGATTCCCGGCAGGGTCAATTTTGAAAAATTAACTTTTCAAATTTGGCTTTGGTCTGGATCTGGAAAGTAGTGGCAGGGCACACTGCGTTTCGCAGTCATTTGGGCAGCCCGTCTGGCAGCAACAAGCACCCCCTTACAGAAGACTACCGTGAAATAACAACACGTGTGCTGTTGTGTTTCGGTGAGTGAGGAATGGATGCCAGAGCCCATTTCCCTATCCCCTCCTCCTAATCCCTACTGTAGTCGACAACACACTTGCAACAGCTTTGGCGTTGCTTGTATTATAGGCGACGGGAGCGGACACCATCAAGTCAGCCTGTCTGCCGATTTTAACATAAAAAAAAAACGTTTTTTGCTACAATTAAAATTAACAAAGTTAGAGAGGTTGGAAGATATAAGGGCAAGGTACAGTACCTATTAACCCTCATCTTGGAACAGTGTGGCACGATCTGACGCGCCAACTTGTATGCTGAATAGGCGCGGCCCTGCACACGTAAAACAGCACTTCTCTTCGCATTGGATCGCAACTACTTGCTACTTCATATCGCCTTCGCTCGCATCACGCCCGCATTGTGTTCGCTCACGTAGGACGACACGTTTAGGGTGCGTTTGGAGATGTGCGAGGGAAATGTGTTGTGCGAGGATGCGTTGCGAAGCTGTGTCGGCGGGGGGGGTGTGGTGTAGTGGGAGCGGACTGGCTGGTGCCGGTTATCGCAAACCTCGCAACACATCTCTCGCTTATTTTGTACAAACAGCAACACACTTAACTGCACCTTAAAGACGCAACTGAGAGAAATTATCACTGTTTGAAAGGGATAGATATATGTTGTCACTTTCAATGCATAGTAATAAGTTTTCCAGGTAATAATTATTAATTCGGTCGCATTGCAATGCAGCTCTTCTAACGCTCAAATTGACATTTACTTATAGTTTATTACAAATAAAACCTTCATGGCTCATATATGTAATCTAAATTGAAAAACAAAAGTCTCGATGTTCTTTACTCAATTCTGTCTATTTGACACAAGATCTTTTATCAAAATCTACATTTAATCTGTTACAATAATTTCAAAGAAAATGTCACTTGGAACTTCTTTCTTATACCTACCAAAAGTGAAAAACAATTATTTTCACCTGTGGAAGACTAGTGCCTGTTGAGTCGGACTTATAGAGTGGATTACAGCTATTCGGAAAAATGTGTGGCGTGCTGTATATAATCTCGTTTTGCCGCCTGTATAATAATTTCCGACCATAATGACCTGTGGGTCATTTTGTTGGTCAAATAACACTATATTATTTATATGAGTCGGGATGAATCGAGCTACGCTTTGCTCAATAATTACGATTTTCAGATGATACAAATGTTTTACGAAACTAAAGTGGTTTTTGTGTTTGAGTTTATGTGGCTGTGATGACCTAGCAATTTAAAATATATGGTCATTTTGTTGATCAAATAAGACTATATTATTTATATGAGTCGGGAGGAATTGAGCCTACGCTTCGCTCCGCTTACTAATGACGATTTTCAGATGATACCAATGTTTTACGAAACTAAAGTTATTTTTGTGTTTGAGTTTATATGTGACGACCTAGCAATTTAAAGTAATTGCACAGAATGAAAAATGTAAATAAAATAACAATAACAAATAATTGTTTTATTTAAATGTGGTTATGGATAGGTAGTCGATAAAATGCTGAACCCGCATTCTGCAGGACCATCTCGTGATGCGATGACCGTCTCGCAAAACGTTAAATGTGTTCGCATGTCCCGCATGCTTATACTAGTATTACTATTTTCATTTTCGATTAGACTTTCAAGTATGAGATTATGTGTATTTTCGCTATGTGTGTGTATTTTTAAATGTTAGGACAAAACAGGAAAAATAAAGTTAATTTGCGCATTAACTAAAAAACATAAAGTAAACTAAAAAAAAGTTTTTTTTTCATCCGTGGACATAACGCGTCGCTTCGTTTCGACTCTGCTTGTGTGGTGTTGAGTGAATCTAACAAATTATTAATATCATTATATACATATGTATAGTAAGAAATAAGATATCTAAATGTCATCGCATTAAGGTAAACGAAAACAAACGATTTTGCCCGATTTGATAATTATCCGACGAAATTGAGATATTTTACTCAGCCACTGGCTACCGTTCACAATTGTCAACGTCAAAAGCGAGTCTCTTTCCTGTGATATGACAGATAAAATTGTGTGCAGTTAAGTGTGTTGCTGTTTGTACATATGTACAAAAACCTCACTCCGCTAAGCCGTGTCCACCTGAACTGTGCTGAGCGAGGCAAGGTAAATAAAGCGATTCCATTGGTTCTTGAAAAGCACATTCCTCGCTACGCGCACATCTCTGGTGGAAACGCACCCTTACAGTCAGCTCATAGCTCGCGACGCTTAGCACATATTTTAAGGTAGCAATTCAACATAGAACTAATTTACTACAACAATAGGTATGGGATGTATTTAGCTACACCACTTACACATATCATTGAACTGCGTACCTTTTATGTATTTTTTAAAATGACCGTCATCTTTCGGTGTGAACTGACGCTTAGTATTAATAGTTACCTCCTGTTCTTTACGCGCCAGCCACTGCCTAAAAGCCTCTTTTTTCTTCTCTTCATTCCGTTCCCTCTCCTCTTTAGCCGTTGTAGTAGTAGAAACAGATGCCACTGACAGTCTGAACGTATCCTGACCATCGTCCCTGTAAGTATTGTCGTAAACATCCCCTTCATCATCCAATTGTCCTCCTACAACCGGCTCGTTTTTCAAACGACAAGATTTCCTTTGAACACTTCCCGAAGATAAGCTAGTTGAGCTGACACGCCCAGTTAGAAATGGCGTGGAGTTACTCTTGTAAGAGCTGTGAGGATGAGGGGTCACATCTTCAATAGAAGATGGCTCTTCCGTCAGCAGAGACGTAGTTGAACGCGTAGACTCTACCGGTTCGATATAAATGGCGGGATTTATGTAACGCGTTCTGCTCTTCCTGGAGCCAAGCGATTCAGAATCGCTGTGATATTGTATATTTTCGCCGGCACCGTTGAATATGTGATTGGAGTTTTTCAAGTCCAAATCGCAGAGTCTGGTGCGAGCGCTGTCGCCGAAATCACATTTGTCTATATCACTCTCCATTTGAATAAATCTTCTAATATATCAAAACTCTATCATTCCTTTAAAAAATATACACTATTTACAGTATTCGATTATAGAATATTTTAGTAGAAGAGTGTAAACGGTAAAATATTGAACAAAATTGACGTAAATGTACGACGGGCGATTCTAAAAATGAAGTGTGGGTTTTCTTTTCGGCCAATATCATTGGTAACATTAAAATTATTACAACAAGTAGGTTCTTACTAAATAATTATTCGAATTTATTTATTTATTCAGGATGCAACTTCATACACAATGTCGATTCAATCTGTCTCGAAATTGACCGTACTTTACTCACGTATCAATCCTGCTAACAATTTCATTTTTATACTGTTAGCAGCAGTATAATACTCGCGAATCTTCTTGGACTCTGACTTTGAACAGGTGTCTTTCGTTTGCGCATGTACAACTGCGAAATCCGAAGAAGCAATACGGCGCAACTGCTTCCTCTCTGTGCAACTGTGTTATCATTGCGTCTCGCTCATTCTGTGGCTCCCCCCTGCGTCGCAATACCTCACAAACAGTCCTAAAATCGGTAATACTGCGCATATTTGACGGTGATATCGCCAGAGCCCAAGAAGAATTGCACCGATTATACATGCACTCGTTGAAAGCACTATGGTTTTTTCAAAGTATCAAAAAGCGGGAATAACCTTAATTATTGCATCAATAATACAAAGAAATATATATATAAGTAGTTGTTATAGGCTATTGTTAGAGAATGAAATAGCCATTTATTTATTTTTTAATTTTTTAAATAATACGTTTAACGACGATATGATGTATCGTAGTGGTAGTAAGTAAGTATAACTACAAACGTACGTCAAGCAACGACGCGCAAATGATACCAAATTGGATCAATCGTTCTATTCACTATTCGACGCGCTTTCAATCTGTTGATTCGATTTGTCGAATAGCTAGGGCGGACTTATGGGAAAATTCAACATTCAACATGTTGGAAGTAGGCGTCAACTTGCTTACTCACATCGCAATTTGTCGAATCAACAGATTGGATATGAAATTACATCGTGAGGGCCTTTAAGGAAACAAACCTATAGGTAATGTTACCCTACGTGTAAAATAAAATAAAGCAGAAAAAATACAATATTAGCCAAAACAATTTCCAACGACTGGATAAGCCAAAGTCTATTGTGTTATGCAATAATTGTGGATTAACCATCGCATCGATACAATGACCGACGAGGAATAACTGAAGAAGAAATATAACTAGAAAGTTTGCAGTTAAATACCTACTTATATCAATGTGAAAATCGAACTAGAAAGCGATTTTTAGAATATTTTGGACTATAATGTATTGAGGAACAGAGAATAATATTGCTTTAGAGCGAGTAGGGGACATCTGAATCCTATACGAATAAGGAGATCATATCTAGTACCTATATATTATATGTATTAATATATCCTATATCTACTATTCATATGGTATTAGTTAATTTTGATTCTTTGGAAAACTTCCTAAAATTTAATCAACTGCAAATATCTATGAAGAGTTAATTCATCTGGCATTGGCTTTTAATGCCACCACTGCTGGTAAGATGAAACCAAAGAATATACTACTCTCTAGCGAGAGGATGAAACATATTCCAAGTGCCACCGGTAGTGACGGCGAAGGTGGTGTTGAAAAGTAGGTATAAACCTCTTTTGGTGCCATTCATCCGGTTTTAGTCCGGTTTATTCGCATTTCTCAAACATGTCCGGACTGTTGTCCGGAGTCGTAATTACGTCCGGATTTTTAATAACTGCTAAGGCGGTCGGAATAATAGATACTCGCTTTTTGACAAAGATGGGCTTTTTGACGAGATTACCTTCTTTAGCCAACAAAATTATAAATACTTAATGAAAAAAAAACTACAGAGTATTGGCAAAAGTTGTCATGCGCAAATGGTTGATAGTTACTGAGAGCCGGAACCAGTTGTTTACAAAAGATTGTAGTTTGAAAAATTTATAAAAGATGACGGTCTTAGAAAGCAATCGCTGAAACGGTCATACAAAATGCTCAAGCGTTTGGTAAACTGCAGCATTTACTCGGAATTTCCAATTTAATATTGATCGAAATCTTTGTAACTCTAAACTGCTTTGGAGAAATCTCAAGCAATCTGTTCTCCCTGACTTTACTAACAACGGTGAACTGCCTGAACAATTCAATGACCCTGAAGTAATTAATGAGTGCTTTCTTGATGTACCTGGAAGTAATGACGTCTCAGATGTTCAACTTAGCACATATCTTAATGCTAACGCCTGTAAACGAGGCCACGGTGGCGAAGGCTATTCTAAAAATAAAATCTAACGCTAGCGGTGCGGATGGAATATCAAGAGACATGATTATTTTAACCCTTCCCCACACTCTAAAGACAATTACCAATATTGTTAATAAATCTATATCCACTTCGTCATTTCCCTTGTTGTGGAAAAACTGCGTTGATAAAACCGATTCCTAAAAAACCTTGCCCAAGTTCTGTAAAGGAACTCCGTCCAATTAGCTTACTTTCTTATATCTAAAAAATTTTGGAAAAAGTTGTCTACGATCAGATGTACACGTATTTAGAATCTAATAACATCCTTCCCATTAAACAATAAGGTTTTAGAAAGGGTCACAGTACTGCCAGTGCTCTTCTGGACGTCATCGATGATATAATTTCGTATCGGGACTCTGGAATGACTACCTTATTGGTCTTGCTTGATTTCTCCAGAGCTTTTGATTCCATCAACATTCAACTTCTTCTAGCTAAATTAAAATTTTATGGCTTCTCTGAACAAACTGTCAATTGGTTTTCAAGCTACCTGAGTGATCGTAAACAATTTGTTGAACTATGGGGGCACAGTAAGGAACGAATTAGCTCAATACATAAATCTGTGGTTCGGGGTGTTCCTCAGGGATCAATTCTTGGACTACTTTTATTTATACTTTACACATCTGACATTGTGAAGCATAATGGAAGCATATTAAACACTGTAATTATCATCTATATGCTGATGATCTGCAGTACGTTCCTTGTGACACGAATAATTTGGAGCGCACTCAAGGATCTCAATTCGGACCTGATCAATGTCGCCAACTGGTCTACAAGTAACTGTTTGGTTTTAAATCCCTCCAAGTCTAAATTCTTAATTATGGGCTCCACTAAGCGTATTCAAACAATGATTAGACTTAAACCTTCTGTTTGCGTCATGGGCGAGTCTGTGAATCGAGTTGACCAGGTGCGCAATCTTGGACTAGTGATGGATGGTGAACTGCATTTCGAAAGCCACATTGCACATGTTACTCGAGCGTGTTTTTACAGATTAAAAGTATTATACACAATTCGTAAGTTCATCTCTGTGGAAACACGTATTTTGCTGTGTGAAACCCTTGTTCTCTCCAAATTAAATTATTGTATAACCATTTATGGTCCCTGTATTTTGAAGAGATCGAAGCGCTTGATTCAGAGAATTCAAAATGCTTGTGCTCGGTTCTGTTTCCCCATACCACCTAGGACACACGTTACGCCGTATCTTAACTACGCTAATATTTTGAAAATGGATGCCCGTATGCGGTTGCATTATTCTGCGTTTGTCTTTGGTACGATTAAGTCTGGTACGCCCATGGAAGTATTATATAAGGAATAAGCTCTATCTGTGCATCTTGCAGCTAAAATAAAGAAAATAAAACCTTATGCTAAGGTCGTAAGAGTCTTGTTGCGCGCAAAATAAAAATGAAGCCGAGTGAGAGGGCCACCACTGAACGCTGTGTCCCGTTCTATAGAGTTGCCAGAGAAGTTGGTAGAAATGGTAGAAAAATATGCGATTGATGTAATGTAATGAAGTAAAAACATTTACTTCTAAAATGTTTCTAAATATAAATAATAATTTATTACCGACATGTTAAAGCAATATTATTTGTTGCTACGTGTAAAGCCTTATTAACGCAAAAATTTTGCGATTGGCGTATAGGTTTTCTTTTATTTGTATGAAATACGGACACCTGACCTGACAACCCCACATGAAATTGCCGACTCTGACGTCAATGGCGGAATGTTTTTGATTTCGTGATATTTTTGAAGAATTTTAATTAAAATGGGGAGAATTTGTGTCGTGGAGGCTTGCGGAAGCGAGTATTATCCTGATTGTGGTTTATCTTTTCACAGGTAATAGTTTTAAACATAATTTGTTAGTGAACAATTAGGGTGACCATGCATGACTATCCAATCCTAGTTCAAGAACAAATAACTTAAATACCTATGCATTTTTTATTCCTTTCTCTATTAACATAACGGGTTCAATTTCAGATTTCCTAAAGATCCTAAGTAGCCATATTATCCTAATATGGATAATATGGCTGCAGTCCAAGCCACAACTGGTTTGGACTATAGCTGCGACGCAGTCGGAGGCGACGACATCCACGTGTCGACAGGTACCCCTTCGCCGAGCCACCAGGCCACGTGGCATCACTTCGGCGTGGTCTGTGTGCTTTGTGTCTACAAGTGAGTATTTAAGAGCATCCCCCGCCTTCTGCGAGGAAGATCAGGACCAACCTTCTAAACTAAATTGTTTTCTCTTTCATGTATAAATTTTCATTTGTTATATAGTGTGTAAATTTATTGGTATAGTAAAGTGTTGCGTGATTGAACTTGGCTTTCTTTTGTCTAAGTCCACCCCAGGTAGTTGGCGCCCTGAGAGTTAACACTGGTCTCGTGTAGTGTCTACCCTTGAGTTTCAGTCGGTGAGTAACGGTTGGAACGCCTGCGGAGCCCTAACGCCCCGCAGAGGTTTCGCGGTTACAAACTTAACTGTTTTTTTCTTACCTAATTAATTAAATATACCACAATAGGTAGCTTATCGTAATTTTATCTCAATCCAGCTGCATGTCGTGTCCCACAAGGACCAGTAGGTAAGTACCTACCTATATGACGCGAGTGTGAAAAGCAAGCAAAAACAGGAAATGTATAGTACCGCAAAGGGCAAGTTTATCATTAGCATCTTCGATTAAAATCCATCTGAAGCAATGATCTGCTGACGTCAAATCACAAATCATTTTTTATAATTATTGTCCTTAAATCATATTTCAATATATTCACCATCGCCAGAGAGGGATAAGAGGTACAGTTACTGATCTCTCTTTCGGCTTCAATTTTGCGACAACAGGTCATTCCTGTTGTATATAGTACTTATTACTTCCATGGGTACGCCCAAGTATCTATTTGACAAACTTACCTGGGAACAGACTAACATTCGCTATAGAGCTTGCAAATCTATTCACCCTTTGTCCATTCCCAGGTTCCGTTCCGCTTTCTTCAGAGGCTCTTTTCGTTACCGTGCCTCGAAATGTTGGAATTGTTGTATTCTAGCATTATTAGTCTATGGTCGTAGAACTTACTCTTTACTCTGTATTAACATTGCGCCTGAGACAGAATCAGAGAAATATACGAGAGTCACCGAGTCCAGGATTTTTATTTAAATATTCCCATGTTTAACAACGAACCCAAGTAAAGAACATGGTGTCATATGGGATTTAAAAACAGAACGACGGGAGACAAGGCAACACAACACTACTTACTCAAACAAAGGTATGGCCGAAAATAATTTTTTCATGAGCACTACGCTGCGTCCATTAAGCATAGATGGCAATGCAACGGAAAAGTGGAAGTCATGGTTACAGAAATTCGAAATATTCTGCGATGCAAACGAAATTAAAAAGAAAGTCGAAAGTAAAAAAGTCGCAATTTTTCTGAATGCAATAGGCGACACAGGATTAGAAATATTCAATTCATTCAATGTCGATCGCACGACAATAACCTTGACAGAGGTCATAAAACTTTATGATGAAAAATTTAATCCACAAAGCAATTTGACTGTAGAACGATATAATTTCTTCACGCGGATGCAGAAATCTGAGGAATCTTTAGATAATTACGTTACTATACTGAATAATTTAGCTTCATCATGTGATTTTGGTGAATTGAAAAAGTCGTTAGTAAAGGACATGTTCGTTATTGGCATAAAAAACTCACACATACGTGAACGTTTACTACAACAAGACAAACTAACTATTGAGGATGCACTAAAAATTGCCAAAAGTATGGAACTTTCCCAAGAACGGTCGTCACGAATATCCAATAACAACCATCACCCTATTGAGACCATACAAAAGGTAAGGATGAGCCGATCCAAATCACGAAATAGAGGTGAAAGAAGAAATTACAACTCAAGAAGTAACACTCCAAAACGTAGTAACAGTCGGAACGGGAAGAAGAACAGTAAATGTACAAGGTGTGGTCAGATACATAAATACAAGTGTCCAGCGGAAGGAAAAACATGTGTCATATGCAAGAAGAGGAATCATTTTGCGGATTATTGCTTTTTTAATAAAAACAAAGGTCATGTGGGTAGTGTAACTAGTGTAAGTCAAACAAATAATAATCAGGGTAATAGTAATAATAGTAATAAATTTGACATGGATAATAATTATTTTATAATAAACAGTGTAGCGAATGACTATGAACGTTTTAGATCGGAACGCTTTGGTTGTAGGAGATTGCGCACGGTGTTTATGAAAAGAGGATGACAGAATAGTGTCACCTGGACGGCTCAATATTATCGGTTTAGTATTGAGAGTTTTTGTTCATGTTTTCTTTTAGTGATAATATTTTGTTACAAAAATAAACAGTTGTGTTTGCGAAAAATATATATTGTGTTTAGTTAATAACATTCCACAGTGGTGACCCCAAGTTTTATTGAACACAGTCTGCAGTATATAACTAAATATAAACAATGTTGGAAACAAATAAGTGTGAATCAGCAGTATGTCGTATCGGCATTAAAATTCCGCCCTTTTGGCCAAACAAACCTTTATTATGGTTCGCCCAGTTAGAGGGGCAATTTCTGCTCTCTGGAATTACTGCGGACGCCACAAAATATTACCATGTGATATCGGTGTTGGATCCTAAATACGCGACGGAAGTCGAAGATATAATCGTGGCCCCACCTGAGGCGGACAAATACGTGACCTTGAAACGAGAACTTATTTCCCGATTTTCGGCATCGCGCGGTGAGCAACTTAAGCAGTTAATGACAGCTGAGGAGTTGGGTGATAGAAAACCTAGTCAGTTTCTTCGGCATATCCGTTGCCTATCTGGCACTGCTTATCCTGACGAATTCATTCGATCAGTATGGTCAAACCGCCTGCCAACGATGCTGCAGAACATAATTGCGATGCAAGATGATAGTACACCTTTAGATAAATTGGCGCAGATAGCCGACAAAGTTTACGAAAGCACATCACAGACTCCTACATCTAACGTATGTGTTACATCAACATCTACTATGTCGTCGTCGTCAGTGGATGAATTAAATGAAAAAATTGATGCACTAACTGCGAGACTTGATGCTATCGAACCGTCGACGGGACGCCGTCGAAACTTCAGAGGAGCAGCAAGATTCCATTCCGCGCGTCGCAACCATTCCCGAAACGGCTCCCATGCTAACGGCGGCCGGCCGTATTGCTGGTACCACTTCATGTTCGCCGACAAAGCAGCTAAGTGTATCTCGCCTTGTAGCTATCCAAAAAACTACTAAAGCAGTCGCTTAAAGCGACTAATAATAGTAATACCGATAATAGTATTGCTAAGAGTGACGAGTGTAATTCGGTGTCTAGTCGTTTATATGTCACTGATTTTAAATCTAAAGTACAATTTTTGATTGACACTGGGTCGGATTTGTGTGTTTACCCCTTAAGTTATTTACGTACACAGCAACGACATAAGACTGATTACGAACTTTTTGCTGCGAATAATACTGTTATTTCTACTTATGGCTATTTGAGTTTAGCTCTTGATTTTAATTTAAGTCGCACTTTCGCATGGCGTTTTGTAATTGCAAATGTAAGCAAGCCGATAATAGGAGTGGATTTCCTATCTTACTATAATTTATTAGTAGATATTCGAAACTCGCGTTTAATCGATAATACGACTTCGCTTACATCAGCCGCCGTTGTTGCATCATCTTGTACGTGCCCGCAAATAAAAGTAGTTTCAGGCAAATCATCCTATCACAAATTGTTAGAGGAATATCCTGACATTGTGCGACCACTTGGTAGTCCACAAGAGCGCATATGTAAACATAGTACACAGCATTATATTAGGACAACCCCTGGCCCGCCTGTATTTGCACGACCCAGACGACTAGCACCGGATCGTTTAAAAATAGCACGACAGGAATTTGAAGACATGGAGCGTACGGGTATAGCGAGGAGATCTGAGAGCGCTTGGTCATCTCCTCTACATTTGGTGCCTAAGAAGGACAAGGGCTGGCGTCCCTGCGGCGATTATAGAGCACTCAATGCGCGCACAATATCAGATCGTTACCCAGTACGTCACATTGGTGATTTTTCGCACAACCTTTTTAATTGTAAAGTTTTTAGTAAATTAGATTTAGTACGTGCATACAATCAAATTCCTGTTGCGCCAGAGGATATTCCCAAAACAGCTATCACGACACCGTTTGGCATGTTTGAATTTCCGTTCATGAGCTTTGGATTGCGAAATGCAGCTCAGACTTTTCAACGGTTCATGGATGAGGTTTTACGGGGTCTTGATTGTTGTTTTCCTTATATTGACGATGTCTTAGTGGCTTCGGCGAATGATGAGGAGCATCAGGGGCATTTACGGATGGTGTTTGAGCGTTTTAGCAAGCACGGTATTTTATTAAATCCTAACAAATGTATATTGGCCGTACCGGAAATAGAATTCCTGGGCTACCTGATTTCATCCAAGGGTACAAAACCCATTGGTGACAGAGTCAAGGCCATTCAAGATTTTTCTCGACCTAAAACAATCAAAGATCTTAGACGTTTTCTAGGCGCCATTAATTTCTATAGGCGTTTTATTACCGATGCAGCAAAATTTCAGGCACCTCTCCATGCACTGCTTAGTGGACCGTCTGTTAAAAGTAATAACGTTATAGACTGGACTCCAGAGTTGGAGAAAGTTTTCAATGCTTGCAAGCAGAGTGTTGCTGATGCTACTCTTTTAGCCCATCCCGATCCACGCGCCCCATTGGCTATTGTTACTGACGCGTCTGATTTTGCTTTGGGTGCTGTATTACAACAAAAGGTCAAAGGCCATTGGCAACCGCTTGGTTTCTTTTCCAGGAAGCTGACACCAGCGCAGGTGAAATATAGTGCCTATGATAGGGAATTACTGTCGATTTATGAGTCAGTTAAATATTTTCGTCATATGATTAAATTAAAACCTTTCTTCGTCATGACTGACCATAAGCCAATTATATCCGCTTTTAAAAAATCTCTTGATGCTTGTACGCCACGGCAATTTAGGTACATAGATTTCATTTCTCAATTTACCACAGATATAAGGTATATTGCTGGTGAATTCAACGTCGTTGCCGACGCTCTCTCGAGAATTGACGTTATAACTAACGGATTAGACCCATACACTCTAGCGGCATCTCAAATGACTGACACAGAATTACAGAAATTACTCAAAATTGGTTCATCTTTAAAGTTACAACAAGTGAGTTTCGGTAATGTTAAACTTTTCTGCGATGTGTCTGGGTCTGTCAATCGGATTTACCGAAACCGAATTTCGAAGAACTATTTTTGACTCACTTCATCGTCTTAGTCACCCTAGCATCAGGACCACTATTAAAATAATTACTGAACGTTATGTTTGGCCGGGTATTAGAAAAGACTGCCGTAGCTGGGCTCGAACGTGCATCCCATGTCAAAAGTCTAAAGTTTCTCGACACGTTTACTCACCGTTACTCGACTTCAAGCCTCCATCAGCGCGGTTTTCACATGTACACTTGGATTTGATAGGCCCGTTGCCGATTTCAAATGGTTACAGGTACTGTTTCACCGCCGTTGATAGATTTACTCGCTGGCCCGAAGCAATTCCCATCCAAGATATAACAGCGGAAAGTGTCGCTAAAGCATTTATAGAAACGTGGATAGCACGATTTGGTTGCCCTGACAAGGTAACCACAGATAGAGGGAGACAATTTGAGTCTCACCTGTTTAGTCAGCTTGCGTCGCTAACCGGCTTTAGCCATTTAAAAACAACCGCATATCATCCTGCATCTAATGGTATGGTGGAACGTTTTCATCGGCAGTTAAAGGCAGCTATTATGTGTCATGCTAATGTCAGCTGGACAGAATCCCTTCCACTTGTACTTTTGGGTATTCGCAGTGCTTGGAAGGAAGACCTGTTAGCATCAACAGCGGAGTTGGTTTATGGAGAACCATTGAAACTCCCCGGCGATTTCTTTAATCAAACGTCCAACAGTTCAATTGACTACGCCGATTTCTTAGCAAGGTTGAGACAGCACATTAAAAAAATACAACCTACAGCTGTAGCTCGACATGGCACACATAAGGTTTTTGTGTTTAAAGATCTTGCGACTGTATCACACGTGTTTGTTAGACAAGATTTTGTGCGCAAGTCGCTGCAACCACCTCATGCTGGTCCATTTAGAGTAATAGAGAGAAGCGATAAATACTTTAAAATAGATATTGCCGGTAATATTGTTTCAGTATCGATCGACAGGCTGAAGCCTGCGTTTGTCCTTGCAGATGAACCAGATAGTCCCAAGCCGTTGCCTGTTCCGGTTGCTGTAACAGTGCCAGTAGTAGGTCCTGCTGCTCCTGTTCCTCTTATCGTTCCGCCTAGAACGACCCGTTCTGGTCGTCAGGTATCTGTCTCTAAGCGTTATCGACACTAAAGGTCTCGGGGGAGGCTGATGTAGCGAATGACTATGAACGTTTTAGATCGGAACGCTTTGGTTGTAGGAGATTGCGCACGGTGTTTATGAAAAGAGGATGACAGAATAGTGTCACCTGGACGGCTCAATATTATCGGTTTAGTATTGAGAGTTTTTGTTCATGTTTCCTTTTAGTGATAATATTTTGTTACAAAAATAAACAGTTGTGTTTGCGAAAAATATATATTGTGTTTAGTTAATAACATTCCACAACAGTATTAATAATGATGAAAATATGACAGGTAATGATAGTAATGATGAATGGAAAATAAATGTGAATGTCAACAATTGTTTGATAAAATGTCAAATTGACACAGGGGCAGACACAAACATCATATCAAAGCAGACTCTTGATAGAATAAGAAAAATTTCTAGGACTAACATTTCTATTTTTAGGACAAATAACAAAATCTTTTCATTTTCAGGACAAATAGTGCCTAACCTGGGTAGCTGTTGTTTGAATTGTAATTTTGAAAATGGACTTAGCACAAAAATTTATTTCATTGTTGTCGAATGTAACTCGCAAACCATTCTAGGATGGAGAACCTGTGAAAAAATAGGAATTGTTAAAAGAATTTTCCAGATTCAAAACAATATTCAAAACTCTACAGAAAGGTCAGTACAAAAAATTGTATCTACATACTCTCATACTTTTGAGGGTATAGGATGTCTTCCCACTGAAGCTCATTTAGATATTGATGAAAGCATAAAACCTAAAATTTGTCCAGTGCGGAGGATACCCTATTCCTTACAAAACCGATTAAAGGAAGAGTTGGATAGCATGGAGAGGATGAACATTATAGCAAAAGTCACAAAACCGACTAAATGGGTTAATTCAATAGTTTTGGTAGAAAAGCCAAATGGATCTCTTAGGATTTGTCTGGATCCAAGAAATCTAAATATTGCTATAAAAAGACCTCATTATCCCTATCCTACTTTCGATGATTTAAGATCTCAAGTAGCTGGCAGTAAAATTTTTTCAAAACTTGACGCCAACTCTGGATATTGGTCCATAAAGTTGGACAAGGAGAGCAGTGATCTGTGTACTTTTAATACTCCATATGGTAGATACAAATTTCTTAGACTCCCATACGGAATAAATTCCAGTGGAGAAATTTTTCATAGGACAATGAACGAATTGTTCGGAGACCTGCCAGGTATAGTAATTTTTGTCGACGACATACTGATCTATGGAAAAAATGAAGCTGAGCACAATAGGAGACTTGAATCAGTTTTTAAACGAGCCTCTGAAGTAAATTTAAAGTTCAATAAACAAAAATGTCAATTTGGTCTAACAGAAATTCACTATGTTGGTCACATTTTTAATCAAAAAGGTGTATCTCCTGATAAATCAAAAATAGAAGCAATTACCAAAATGTCGAGTCCGTCTAATGTGAAAGAATTACAAAGGTTTCTCGGAATGATAAATTATTTAGGATCTTACATACCTAATTTGTCAGAGGAAACTAGTATATTACGAGACTTACTTAAAAAACAAAATAGATGGGATTGGACTATAAACCATGAAAACCAATTTAATAGACTAAAATCATTAATTTGTCAATCACCTGTATTAGTACATTATGATGTAAACAAACCAATAAGATTGTCAGTAGATGCTTCCAAAAACGCAGTTGGAGCAGTTATTTTTCATGATAGAAACCCAATAGCATATGCATCTAAGTCTCTCACAAAATGTCAACAAAACTATGCTCAAATAGAAAAAGAATTGTATGGAATAGTATTTGGATGTAAAAAATTCCATCAATATGTCTATGGTAAACCTATACAGGTAGAAACTGATCATCAACCTTTGGTTACTCTGTTCAAAAAACCTTTGTCAGAGGTACCAACAAGATTACAAAGAATGATGATTACTTTGCAGGCATATCAATTAAATGTATACTATACAAAAGGTTCTGAAATGTATATTTCAGACACTCTTTCAAGAGCGCCAGTAGATAATTGTGACAATACGTTGAATAGCTTAATAGATTTTGATCAAAATTTAGACATACATATTAATTTATTAACATCAAATTTAGCTATCACACAAGAAAAGTTAGACAAAATTTTAACTCATTCTGAACAAGACAAAACCTTGCAAAAACTTAAAGAATATTTTTTCAATGGTTGGCCTAGTTGTAAAAAATTATGTGATCCTTTAGTATTACCGTATTGGAATATTAAAGAGGAAATCCATGTGATAAACAATATTCTTTTCAAAAATACATCTGTCATTATACCTACTGCTTTAAGATCTGAAATTTTAGGTATCTTACATGAAGGACATCAGGGTATAGAAAAAACAAAAAATTTAGCTCGAGGCACAGTGTTTTGGCCTAACATAAATCAAGACATAGAAAATAAAATAAAACAATGTGAATCTTGCAGTTTATATAGTTCTAATAAATGTAAAGAACCTCTCATGTCACATGAAAAATCTATTTTTCCTTGGCAAAAACTTGCAACTGACATATTTGAGTATAAAAATAAAAAATATCTATTAGTTGTTGATTATTATTCCAACTACATAGAAATTGCAAACTTAAAAAATGACAGTACTAGTTCATCAATAATTTTACATTTGAAGTCTATCTTTGCGCGGCATGGCATCCCGTTGCAATTGGTCAGTGACGGTGGACCACCGTATAATTCAAAAGAATTAAAGAATTTTCTCATTGAATGGGACATAGAACACATTTTGACAAGTCCATACTTACCTAGATCTAACGGTTTAGCTGAAATATCAGTCAAAATAGTCAAAAATATACTCAGAAAATGTGAACAAGCAGGAACAGATCCACACATTGGATTACTGCAATACAGAACTACTCCAAGGGGTAATATGCCATCTCCTTCACAATTATTAATGTCAAGACAACTTAGAACAAAATTACCTACCAAAATAAAAGAATTAAGACCTAAAACTGTAAAATTTTCAAATTATTCAAAAACTAAAGATTTAAACTTACAAAAGACTAAAACTTACTATAACAAACATTCTAAAACATATCAGGAATTTAAGATTCACGATAAAGTCTATTTCAAGAAAAGTCCTAAGGATATAATTTGGACAAGAGGCACAATTATATCTGATACAAAATATCCAAGATCTTTCATAGTAAAAGATTCTTTTGGTTCAACATACAGGCGAAGTACACAACATATTCGACCTGATCATAGTCAAAATAATTCTTGTAATAATAATAAATTAAACTCCAAGAAGTCATGTGTGACATTTGAAGATAAACATAGTCATAGTCAAACAACAAAACAACACTCTAACTTGAGAAATAAGTCTGAAAGTACCATTTTTCAGGATAAGGGGGATGATAACTTATTTATTATTTCCTACAAAAAGTCGAAAACTGTATCAAGTCCTATAAAGGAGCAAATAAATACAAACATTTCAAATGGAAGTCTTAGTGAGTCTGAATCATTCAAATCAATCGAGTCTGAACCAAATGTTTTGTCTAGTCAGTCAGTTAAGTCACCAGAATTTGTAAATGTAAATGAAAGCCTTTCTGATCAAAGCTTACAAGACTACAATGAATACGAAGAAGACATAACTTTATGCCCTCCAGAGCAATTATTGCAAAGTTTGCCTGGTATTGTAATTTCACCTGACGAAAACATTAATGTACCACAAATTGAGATTCCCAATGATGAAAATAGATATAGCTCTAAAGGTAGATTGTTAAAAAAACCACAAAGACTAGATTTATAATAATTTATTATAGCAGTAAGCATGACAAATATTTAAAATATAATAATGTTCAATGTAAGTATTATGAATGTTTATAGGACAATTTCAGTGCACTGTTAAACTTGTAAAACTTATATTTTTGTATTGTGTAATTATTAATGTCTTTCAATCCATAATTGTAGTTTGTATTTTTGCAGGCTATTTATTGTAATAGTTCATGTAAGTCTAAATTTTTATTGCATTGTTTAAATTTTAATTTGTAAACAATTTCATAACCTCAATGTTATGTCAAATTTAAATCCTTTGTCAATGTCATTTTTTCTTTTTTATAAAAAGAAAGGGGCATGTTGTATTCTAGCATTATTAGTCTATGGTCGTAGAACTTACTCTTTACTCTGTATTAACATTGCGCCTGAGACAGAATCAGAAATATACGAGTCACCGAGTCCAGGATTTTTATTTAAATATTCCCATGTTTAACAACGAACCCAAGTAAAGAACAGGAATAATCTTCCGCCCCCGCTACGCGATCTTACATCTCTGGGATGCTTTAAAAAAGGACTTCGCTTTCGCTCATCATTGATGGATGTGCAGAGAAACGCTTAGACGAGCGAGACAGTTTATGGGGGCGGCTGGTCCATTTTTTGTACATTCTCGTGTGTTATTGTATATTTACAGTGACGTTGCCATATAGATAACTAGCTAGTGAAAGCCTTCAATAGTTTTTAAGAAAATTTGCAATAATTTCAGCCATGGATTGTAGTCGTGTTATGAATTGTCCCGCGTAAATGTTTTTTTATTTTCTTTTTCTTTGAATTTCTGGTCCCTGGCAGAATATCAGTGTTGTGGTCCGCACCACAACTGTACTGAGTCAGGGTTCCTTTTCCTCTTCTTACTTGTTTATATATTTGTTTGTTTGTAATTATTATTTGTTTATATATGTATATTGTGTTTATTAGAGGAATAAAATATGCTTTCTTTCTTTCTTTCTTTCTTAGTTTGCTTTTGCATTCCGGGAACATCAGCAGCAGTAGAATTTTTTCTCCCAGTTGTAGAACTTTTTCTCTCATGAAGCATTTGTGGACGCCAGATCGAATTCGCATGCGAGTCTCGATAGTGGCAGGACTTTCGAATATAAAAATTAACAGCAATAATAACTGCTCAAGTTTTTATTATAAAATAAAGATAAATCAAGATTTATTAAAGAAAGCCCTTAGTCTGAAAAGTATAAATGGTACTCAGAATCAGGAGCCAAACGAAGACGTTACAATGGAAGGTAGGGATGGAGAAAAACCGAGTAGGAGAAGTCAGTAGTCAAGAAGCACATTAATTAGGACAATTTTATGTTTTATATTTTAATAAATACAATTATGTTGATTTTGAGTTTTTTAATTATTAATATCCTCTCGGCTCTCATTGGTATTTTAATTCCAATGTGCACAGTGTACACAGTGTCCCACGCTACGCTTTCGTGTGGCCTCCATTCGAGAACTCTTCTATCCATCCGTTATCTGTTCTGCGATAATACTTGTTATCACAATACTTAATTCCCAATCTAATTAATAAACTACCTATAGCAATCTATATGTATATGTTATGTTATGTATCTATATGTCAGTACGTGAAGACAGGGGGCTTTCTCTATCACCACCAGCTCCAATCAACTCCCCGTTAGGGTGGTAAATACCCCTTGGTCTCCTGGTGAAAGTAAGAGAGTTTGGTGGCGGCACAAATAAATAAAACAACACAATACACATTTACGAAAATGTATTCTTTTTATAAATGGCATGAGATACAATTAAAAGAACATTGACTACAGCCAAATGTTATCACTTCGTGTACATTTTACAATCAGAAACATGTTTAGAGTAGGCACTTTCAAATAAAAAAAACTATACAAAACTATAGGTTTTATAGGGGCTGGTCGAATTTTAAACTGCGTTTTTCATAGCTTCATAGCATTGGACATATTCATAACACTTCTTAACTAGTATTTACCTCTCCTATCTAATATTATATACTTTTGTTTATAAAGTTATAAAACGGAGCATACATTTTGAAAGAAGCTGTTAAAACGCATATAAAACGAAGACATTACAAAAACTGAAATTAAAAATTCTTTAAGATTCATGTTTAAGATTATAATAATATTACGAAACCGATTAGCCACGTGAGTAATACATTTTGTCATTTATGTTGACATTATATAAAAACATATAAATATTATTATTATGTTCAAAGGCAACAATTTACAATCATTCCTCAGTCTTCAACGACCATATGTCCTTACTATGAAACTACGCATACTAATCTATTTTTTACTCACTAGATTTTAATAAGACAATTTTTTTTAAAAAAAATTTTAACAGTTACGCTGAAAAAAATATTGTAATTAATTATTACAATAAAAAAACACATTGAACAATGCCAATTTTAAAACAAAGAAATACATTATTGAAAAATATAAACTAAAAAAAAACTGCATAATTTATTGGCCAATAATATGGAGTTCCATATTAAGAGTGAAGCATATATTTTTTTTTATCTAATAAAAAAAATTCATTACTCGTAGCATCTAAATCGTTATTAAGTGTGGTATCTAAATAAAACGCTAATGAAATGTAGGTACTAGGTAGACATGAAAGAATTCTGGAATGATAAATCGTCTTTTATTAGAATATTTTCGAAAAAAAAAAACTCAAAATATCGACACCACTGCAACTTCACTGTATCAAACTGTGTTGGACCACTTACATATAAAACATTACAACTGTCTAGTTAATACTGATTGTCTTCGCGAAGTTTAATATTGCATACACAGCTTATACGCACTATTAGTCTAGTGAATAAAAAATGAGAACATTTCTATATCAATCTCAAGGCGCTATGTCTAAATCAAAATATCAGCGATAAGTAAATATAACGTCTGAAACAATAATATTGGGCAATAATCTAGAATAGTAACAGACGACCTTCCGTCATTCCCTCTCTTCCATTTCAGAGATGGATGACAGGTGTTGACTAAGGTTAAGCTAAGTTTGAATGGTAGCCCACACTCATCCTTCAGAGCGAATGATAAAAAAAGCAAAATGCATCACACTCAAAATGTACACTATGCCTAATGAGCACTACACGCAAAATGTACAAAAAGGCTAAATTCACTGAATTTTTATTCAGTGAAATTTTATTCATAACTTATTCAAACTAAGTATTAATAACATCCTGCTCTAAAGAAAATAATATTAAACAATATTACTTTGAATATTTTGAGTATTAAAATAATTTGAATAAGTTATGAATAACACTTTAGCGATAGCCTTTTTGTACATTTGACTTGTGGTGTTCATTATGTGCATTGGACATTCTGCGTTTTGTAAAGTCGGGGTAGAAAAACCTTCCGTCAGTTTTCAAATTCATTCCTTTATCAAGTTGTAGACTCTTAGTACTTATTGAAACTAAATCACTATGCAGGCAACTGACAGACGTTTGAAATGAAATTTTGACATGACTGATACTTGCCCTGATGCAAGCAAATGTAGACTTTAAGGTGACGAACCTTTTCTTAACCTGACTGTACATTTTGAGTGTTGTGCTCATTTCTGATATTTGTACATTTTGTTCTGAAGGACACACACACCAACCACCAATTATTGATTTTGGTCTTCATAAAGAAAATTTATTTTTCCCCATTTTTCAGATTATTATTGTATGTGTATCTAAATAACCTCCTAAAAGTCCGAGGAGAAAAATTACAGAATGTCGTCCCATTATCTGTCAGTATATCTCTCACTTATGTTAAATCGTGTTGAAAGGTTATTTATAAACAGTCAAACAAATGATAACTATTAAAGCCAATGTATTAAACGAAACATTATTTTGTTGACATAGTGCCTGAAGAAAAGTGTTTGTATTATTTCATCAGTGACATGGATTTTCTATTGAGAAATTTCAAACCCTGTTACTTATTTGCTATATGAAGAAAATGGGAAAATTTGAAGTTTGCCCTTGAAAGTTCATTGGGGATCTTGTAAAGGAGATTTTTTTATAGATGTTTAAGGTAAGCAACTTACTTTTTGCAATGTGTTTCCTTGTATTACGTAACTACATTTAGTGCCTAGTATAATGTTTCGGCGTTGGATGAACGCGGTTTCTTGATTTTCTCAAGGTTCTTGATGACAATGTCGTGAAGAGAACAGTATCTGTTCCGGATCTCGCACATCACCAGCCACAGTGAGAGGAACTCTTTCTCATCTAATTCCTGAAAGAAACAAAAAGAAAAAAACATTTACAAAATTTTCTTAATTCCATTGTCTAAAATAAAAGTAGCCTAAGTTACTCCTTATAACATCAGCTATCTGCCAGTGAAAGTCCCGTCAAAATCGGTCCAACCGTTTCAGATTTAGCAGGAACAAACAAACACAGACAAAAATATAAACATTGGTTTTTTATTATAATTATACTTTTAGTAAAAAGCAGTTATTTTGACATTACAAACAATTCAATTTCAATGTCAAAAAACAGACATTTCAATTTTATTTAATAATAAGTATTTCAATTGGTATCTCTCCGCTGTTGGATATAGACCTCTCTCAAAGTCGCCATGACGCACAATCTACCTAGTCGCAGGGCGTCCCACGCTACGTTTTCCTATTCGTGGCCTCCATTCGAGAACCCCATTGGTTATCACTTGGTCTTCGGTCTTCAATCTTCAGAGATAATTTAAATAAAATATAGTTATGATATGTTATGTAGTTACATATAACATATCGTAACTATATCTATCTATATAAATAAAAGTAAATAACTAAATGTGTTGCTAAACGCAAAACTCGAGAACAGCTAAATAAATCTGGCTTTTTTTAAATATCGTTGAAAACCGATGAATATTGTTATGGACAGAAAAATCGGAAAAGTTGCCAAGTAAAATGTGGAAAACCCAATTTTTCTCTTTAGCATCCAAAATTCCTATCTAAAAGTTCAAACACTTCAATCTAAACCCAATGTTGCAAAACGCGGGCAAAGGCTAGTAATTCTATGAGGTGTAAGATAGTTTCTTTTTTGGCCAATTAAATTCTCAACTAATATAAATAGGGAATTATAATTTATTAAAAAAAATTGTAAGCATAACGTAATTTATTATAATACAGATTTGTAACAAAAAAAATTCATTATATTTATTATTATGAGGTGTATTTTCTTGATAAAAAAAACTTTCCAGTTAGGGGTTACTCCTTTTTATTAAGTATCAGTTAAAAAAAGTAATGAAAACAAGGCACAATTAATGAAACTAAACAAAATTACATAATTGTAAAACCAAAAGAAATTTTAAAGACATTTTTTAGAAATTTTAAAGAATACACTCACTCTAACAGCTCTTCTGTAGTCGTCAATGTGTGGATATTTTGCCACTTTAGATACAATCTTTGCACGTGAGATGAAGTATCGAGATATTTGGTCAAAGAAGGCGGCAGCCTCAGATTCAACCGACTGAATTTCGGCCAATGTGTCCTCTTGTATTGACACACCAAAGTTGTTGCCGTCTTCAATTTTAGGGATCATAAACGAGATCCACATTTTAAGCTGAAACGAAATCAAAATTAAATTGTTCATTATTTAATAAATTGTTGGAACACTCCTAAATAGAGCTAGACTACTCTGCATTTTTTAATGTAAAATCACTGATGAAAAAATCCATTTGACAAGCCCGTTGGATGAGTGGTTAGGGTGCTTGCCTTAACATGCTTGCTGGGGCCGGTACATGAATTTGGATAACAGAAAAAAGTGCAGTTATTATGACCCTTCAATTGATACATTTAAAATGAGTCAGTGATCGGAGGCAAATTTGAGAAAGCTATGACTTTCACACTCCACCAGACATGCTTCGCAAAATTTCATAGACTTAATAATTTTCGTCTTTTGAATCCCGTAATTAAAAATGAAGGCAACATCTTTAAAATTAAATAGGCCTACAATACGTTTTCTTTTTAAAATTAAAATTCCAGATTACTGCATTAATATCTTATCGAATATTACTAGCTGACCCCCAGCAGATGTTGTCCTGCCAGAACCCGAAAATAATTCCGTAACCCGATTGTGGCGCCACCTATCGGGTCAAATTTTATTTTCAAACCATATGTTAAAGTCTTACCTCAATGAACGACGGTTAAATTATTTGAATATTCTTCATACAAATATACTAAAATCGCGATTAAAAAATGGGGGGTGGGGGTAGGAGGCTGAAAAATATTTTACGACCTATTCTCATACCTACCAAATATACAAAAAAAAATCATAAAAATTGGTCCAGCTGTTTCGGAGCGCGTTCCACGGTTCCAGTGCCCGAACAGTTCAAGTGCTACTGAAAAGCTTTAATGAATTCAAATACTGGATCCATGTAAATAAGCCTTGTCACAATAGAAATATATGCCCTAAATTGTGGAGATAGGGATTCATATGACATGTAAACTTTTAGATTGACACTTCGATGCACTTCAATTCTGAGCCAGTATGCGTCGACCCTAAAGCTCAATAGGACAGTAGCAACATACTCATTTTTATTGTGTGAATTAATTGAAATTGATAGAAATGGATTATTCATTTTTTTTTTTGTGAACTCATGATCACAACTTGCAATTTGAACAATGGAACAAGGTATTTGTTATACTTTTTTGTTATCAAACAAGATTGATGATCAGGATGGAAATAACTCTTATAAATGTTTTATATTAAAAAAATGTAAAAAAACTGGAGATTACTGCTAGAATTGGTGAACTGTTCTAGCGAAGCCAGAGGAACTGGCTAAGAATTAGCCCATATTTATAAAAATTGTTAAAAACAAAAATCCTTGTGTTCTTTTGCAATCTGTGCAATAAATACAGTTGTTAATATGAAGTACTGGTCTATACAATATAATAAAATCGTAAACAAGCTGTATCTGTACATTAAAGATTATTAAAAAAAAAAAAAAAAACAATTTGTACACTGTACTTGGGTTACCGAGGTCAAAATAGTTTTTAGAATTTTTGTCTTATTTTTCTTGTTTTTGTCAATTTTATTTTTAATTGGCTTAGATAATATAACACTTGAAACAATTGTTTACAAAATGAGACCTGTAAAGTAAACAAATTGACTTTGCCGAAAGCGGTTTGTTACCCTAAAAAGATACAATGTGTAATTACTTAAATAATGTAGGTATATTTTACTGAACTTACCAAATTGGAATCCTCAACCAGCTCCCTGATGTGTGGTTTAACTAGATGAATCAAATCACAGAGAGGTGTGTTACAAGGTACACTGCCATTTGGCAATGCATATACTCTGGTGCCTGGGATAGTAGTATTACTGGACACCTCAGAGGAGTCAACTCTTGGACGTTTAGCATTTGGTTCATTGACTGTATTAGCTGGTGGAGGTACTGGAATGTTTAAATCCTGAAATTTTAAAAAGAAATTCTCTTTAGTAAACATAGGCAATTCATTAAAATAAATACAACTGTAGGTACCGATAAATTTATATAAAATGAATTCATTATTTTTCTCTACATTGACTAAACAAACTGTGATTTAATTCGGTGAATTTTACACAAATTAATTGTATTTTACTTGTTTGCCTTGCCTATTTTGTCCTTACAAATGTACCGACTATCTTATAGATAATATATTCTATGTACATGTAATAAAATCGTAAACGAGCCATGTCTGTACATTAAATATTTTTTCGAAAAAACAATTTGTACACATTATACTTGTTACTGAAGTTTTGTTTGTCAGTATGTTTATGCACGCTAATCTCTGAAACGGCTTAAGCGATTTGAATGCAGTTTTTACTTATGTATTGTTGCACGTTTCTCGTAACTTTAAGTGTTTGTTTCATTCCAATCAGTTTACAAACCAAAAAGTTATGCACTATACCGAAAACCAAGTGTACGAAGTTGCAGGCTCAGCTAGTAAAAAATAAAATTTAAAAAAAAAACTCCAAAATAAGTTACATACTTTAAATTATAATTCAGTTACCTAATTGAATCATTACTCTATCGCTTCCCAATACCTTATCCTACTATGATCGGCAGCACACGTGCAGTACCTATAGCATTGCTTTTGTTATAGATATCCATCAGCTACCATACCTATTATACCTACCATCATCAAGTAGACTTGTCTGTCGACCTTAACATTAAAGAAATTATTACTCACTTGGTGCACATCAGCAAAGTCACGATTTTGAAAATTAGAAGTTTCCAACAGTTCATTTAACTTCACGATTTTTTCTGGGAAACCTTTTATGATTAAATGTTCGGCTTTTTGCTTAAGAGCGTCTTTGTAATCTTGTACCTGCAAAATGGATGAAATTAACCATTGGGTAAAAAGTACCCGGTAAATTACTATTGCCCGTTTTGTAGGTATTAATATATTTATTATGAACCACTACTGTCTACTTAAATACACTTAAGTATTCCTAAAGTTCCTCCTCCTTGGCATTTTAAACTGAGAGCTAATTGCGATTTAGCCATGATTTAGCAGATTCACATGTCTAGAAAGACAATGGTTTCCCTATGCGCAAATTAAATTCTGAATGCTTTCCTCCAGTAAATAAACAAATTGACAATCCATTTAAAATCAGCATACAAATTCTAATATGAATAAAACAAGCAAAACTCATCCATTCCACGGCCAAAATTTTTATTTTGAGGTTATGTTGATTATATTGAAACATTCACATAAAGCGAAACTATAAAATTATTAGTCGTTCTATAGAATACATATTAAAGTTTAAACGCACAAAATCGCAAATTCATTATTTAAAAATAAGAAAGAATTATAAGGTCACGCACATTGGTCATTGTTCGTTACTCGTGTCACTCACAACTAAAAAAATTATACACACAGTGAGTAACAATCTAACAATATGTTGTAAGTGCTTGCCTACCTTTTTTGCTACGTCCGTCATTTCTTAAAAATCTACAATTGGGATTTTCAGAGATATCCCCGATTCGTTGTATGAAAGAGAATTAGTATTAAAACAATAATTTTAAATCTATGGCTGTTTTATTAGAAGAAATAGCAGACAAATCAAATAAAATGATATTCGCTTATGGATGCGTTCGTCGACCGTGGTAACGTTTAGTTTCGATAAAGATCATGACAAAAATGCTCATTTTAAATCATTAACCAGACACGTACCTTTTTTTTAATTTGCATTTCCGAATCAGATAACTTCGTTTCCATGATTTTTATACAAGTTGAGTTAGTATTTTTGATAATAATTTCTGACAGCAAAATATGCTGTATTTCACTTTTTAATTTTTTTTAATACCTATTCCAACGAATTACTGTTTGTAAATCGTTAGTCAAAAAATACAAAGAACAGCGGATTTTACATTTTTTGCTTTCTTGTTTTATATAATATGTAGATAACAATAATAAAGCACAAAAATGTCTTATTATTGTTATGAATTTAAATTTTGTGACAAAGACCGGCAATTAAACTAAACATTTATACTGAACGCGTCTAAAATAAAATTATTGAAAATATTATACAGGTTACGATTCTGTACTTATAGGGTGTACAGACTATTGAGATAACATAGACTATAATTGTGGATCTAGATATAGGAGATTGATAACTCGTCATGGTCAGAGGCTCTAGTATGAGTTTACGATACTACACCAATACTACACTCGCTAGCGAGAACGTAAAACTTTTGTATGGGAAATCGTCAATGTCAAATTATCAATTTTCCATGTAAATGTTTTACGCTCTCGTTAGCGAGTGTAGTATCGTAAACTCATGCTAGAGCCACTGATCAATCTCCATTCTCTGCAAGTCATACCTAACCGCTTCATACGGAATGCATACTCTCCATGGTACCTATGTCCATAATCTGGATCTCCATCTTGACCTGGAACCTCCATCGATAGTCGAGTGTATTAAGGACTTCGCACTTAAGTACTACGACAAGATCTCCCATTATCCCAATCTAGTTGAGGATTCTCTAACATACACACCCGAGCCTGATGATACGCTCATCAAGTCCCGTAGGAGGTCCAGCCACGGGGATGCCGTTCTTTACAACCTAGACGATGTCGCTCAACCGACACCTAGGCGCTTACGGAGAGCCAAAAGTAGAGGAGGACCTGCGAGAATCTCCGTGGTTCTCCACCCTACAGTGATATATGTATCACATACCTAACTGATCGCTTTTCTCTACTTTACGTCACGATTTTCCTAATCGCTTTGATTGCGGGGCTAAGCATTTTTAAGCCTGGTGAAAAAAAAAGATTATTGTTCTAATAAAAATTTGGTTAATAATTTAATTTGTGAAAGGTGAATTGGGTGGGATAAAAAAGAAGAATTTAATTAGGTATAAACAGGAAAATCAACAGTGAATATTACTGACTTGCAATAAATTGTGTTTTGTGATTGCGAATAAATGAATAAATGATCGACCACTGCCGTATGCAAATATGATGAAGAAAATTTCAAACCCTCACATTCGTACAGCTAGCTACCAGTCGATTTGAATTAAATTAATGAAAAAGTATCTCAATGTGTGAATAACTTGTTTTAACGAGGTAAGTAGTAACAGGTATGAGTTTTGATGGAAACACAGTATGTAAGGCCCCTCTATTATTCTAAAATTATTATTTTTTTAATTATTTTATTTTATTATTATTTGTAATGGTATTATTTGTATGTATGTAATGGTATAATATATTAGGATTTGGACTGAAAGTCTCCTGATGTTTTTCAAATACTTAATTGTTAAACTTTACTTTAAAGCATGATAAGTAATAAAAAAACCTGCGTGAAATGAAACAAAATTATCATGGTTAGATTTTCACTACAAAATTGTCATCGTAAAATGGACTTAAATTAATGGACACATAGTTGAATATTGAGATTTTAATCTTGCTCTCCACATCGAAATATGTAGGTATCTCAAGAACAATATATAACTAATAAAATGTAATGTTATTTTAATGCCTGACATTGTTTTATTTGACAAAATTGTATCTTCTGATTTTTTTAAAAATTTCCGCATACATCTCCTGATTTTTTCTAGTCGCATCCTCTGATTTTATAAAAATGGACCTGGCAACACTGACAATGTTGCCAGGTCCATTTTTATAAAACTGACATCATGCTGACATCACATAGCATTATTTGGTTACCCGCTGCCGATTCTACCGAATTAACAATACAACATCTTTGGAATTAACCAATCAGAAATGACAAGTGACTGTTTTACCCAAGTTTTACCTAAAATTTTAACACCATTACTACCTACCCATATAACATTACCCATATAGCATTATAACGTAGTGATTATATTCTCTTTGTACCTACCTATCCCACTCTTGAACTCGTACTCGCATTTCGAAAATCCATTTACGACGCTTGCCTACCTGAATCTGTAACTCAAAACCTATTTTGGGCACACAAACGTTTTCAAGGATAATTACTAAATAATTGTGTTTGACTGTTGTTCGGAAAAAAAATTCATATTTTTTGTGCATTGTGTTACTAGACCATTTTTGAGCAAATGCTAACTTTTATAACAACTTGCCACAGTAGTTTTGATACATTTTTTTACATGATGACGTGTCAAAGTTGAAAAAGTAAAAATGTTCTAAAATTGGAAGAAAAACTTACTTTATTCTATTTTTGTATTAAAACTACAGGTGCCTAATATCGTTTTATTTGGAAATGTTATGAACAGCAATGCTACTTAGGTTGCTGATAATGAATTTATTTTTATTATTTTTTTCTGGTTAGTCATTAACTTGTTCACTCCCTGGTGCCCGCTTACGGTTGAATTTTGGGACACAAATATTATTAATTTCAGTTGAGTTTTACTTATAAAAATCTTCTGTGTTTCTGCTGACATTAAACGTCAAAATCAATAGTTGAAAAGTGTTCTTTAACCTAACCTATCTAATAATGTTATTGTTGTTATATTTTTCAATTAAATACTAAATGAAAATTCTTAAGACTTTTTTAAGGCGCCTATTGTAGTTTGAATTTATGTAGGTACTTACTACATTTCATAGACTTTTTTGCTTTCAAAATGTCTACCTTTAAGTTTAATTTTTCTGGATTTGAGAATAAAGATAATTCAGGTGGGAGTTTAGTCTATAAATTTATAGAAATACCTTTAATTTTTCGTATTATATACAGATATCTCCATAATTTTTATATTATTATATATTTTGACCTTTCAGTTAATCTAAATGAAAAAATAAAGTGGTTAGAATGTGAAGAGGTAATACTCGATGAAAGCAGTTTTTTTGATGAAGCTAGTCACGCTAAGATGTTTGTTTGTGGAGAGGTCGAAATTGGCCATGTGTGCCCTAGTAAAGCCATTCTTAATATACTAGGAGATGATGCTGTAGAAATAGCTGACAAGCAACACAGTGATCTTGTAACTGGTAAATATGAAGGTGAGTATTTATAAATTTCCTTTTTTTTTGTAAAGTTCGTTACACAAACTCGTAGTCCACTTGATGGTAGGTGGCTACCATTGTCTATACCTAATACAAGCAACGCTGTAGGTGCTGCAAGGCTCTGCCAACCATAAGAGATAGGAAAGCAAGCTCTAACTTACCAAAACACAATGGCACACTTGCTGGCATTTCACGGTGGTCTTCTATAAGGGGGCGGTGTAACACAATATGGAATATTTATTGTAAAGGTTTTTCTCACCGTGAGCATTCACATTTAATTTAACATTACATATTTGAGCAACAGTGAGGGAGGAGAACCAAGCATTACAGTGCTCAACCTGTAAACTTGTAACATCAATGACACCACTTGTAATTGATCTTGTTACAGATGTCTGTATTTTGCTGGTTTTGAATTAATTTATGACACCAGCATTTTTTTTTAACACATTCAATGCGGACCGAGGTCTAATATGCCTCGTATGTATCTCCCTTGCGGTGCGGCTAAGAAAAACATAGACTTCTCTGTCGTGCGGAGGCCGTAACATCTATTTGATATATTGTAGGAAAGAGATAAATATATATATATGATCCCTATTGAAAACAGAATGCAGTGGTGTACCTACTTTAATACGGGGTCATTTTGACCACGTACCGCACTGAAGAAATAAAATTTTATCGCAGTGCGAAACGGGGCTTAGAAGACCCCGTACCCCGCCCGACCTCGTACCGCACACAGCGGCAGTCGCGCGCGACCAGTGTTGTGCATGAGTGCATGTGCCGACCGCGAGAACACGTGTGAGTTTTCCAATAATAATGGCGAGACGTTGTCGAAAAAAAAAATTGTATTGAACACCGAAGAAGATGAGGTGCGTATGAAAATCAGTTTGGAACTTTTTGAGTTTATCGCGTTCACGCAGACAGAAATCAAACTTTGTTTGATATAATGTACCTACTGATAATAATTTTTATCTTTTTAGAAGCGGCATCAAATAATCAAACACATCATCTCAGAAGATGTTCGAAGAGGAGAAAATGTGCTGATTGCGTTATGAATTGTCGAGCCGTGAGGCGGACAAAAAAGTTAAAAAAATTGTCACACAATGTGTTCGATGTCAAACATTTTTATGTTTAAATTGTTTTAACAAGAAACATATATATACTACTCAAAACAAAATAAGGGCCACTAGTTTATTTACATTTAAGTGCACTTTAGTAAACTGAAAGTAACTGATAAGTAGCATTATATTGATATTACGAACTCTTTGGTGTTTGATCTCTTTATGCTTCCTAATTTGAAAAATATTAGCCATCGTTTTAAGAAAAAAAATAATAATCGGAAGTTATTCTTATCTTTTTCTTCAATTGGCTTCTTAACTTGTTTCGGTTATTTTAGGAAAAAAGTTTTACTTTTTCAATTTTAATTGATTCATTTATCATCTCGCGTTAATCATGCCACCAGTACGAAGGCACATGGATACAATTACAGCAACCAGAGCCATAACTATGATTCAAGAAGGACGTTCTCAGCATTACGTGGGTTTGCAGTTGGGTTTTTCTCGAAGAGCTTTCCAAAATGTATGGTATCGCTTCCAAGAGACCGGCAGTGTTGCCAGGAGACCCGGTTCAGGTAGAGTTCGTGTAACAACGGCGCACGAGGGTCAGTACGTCCAACTAAGTGCTCGTCGTGATCGTACAGTAACGGCCCGTAAGTTACAACACCACCTACGGCTGACAACGGGTACCCGTGTCAGTGATCAAACTATACCCAATCGATTGCACGAAGACCAGCAAATGTCAAGACGTCGAGTTGTTCGAATTCCTCTGACTAGGGTTCAACGTGCAAACCGTTTAAGATTCTGCCGTCAATATTTGAACTGGAGGATTAATCAGTGGGGCAAGGTGCTTTTTACAGACGAGTGCAAAGTAAATTTTTTTAATGATGATCGGCGTGTTAGGGTGGAGACGACGCGGCGAGCGTTTTTCGGAGTCCTGCATCCACGAAGTTGACCGTTTCGGTGGTCCCAACGTAATGGTTTGGTGTGGGATTAGTTTACACGGTAAAACCGAGCTCACCATTTTAAATGCGGGTACCGTAACTGCAAAACGTTACATCGAAGACGTCATCAGGCCTCAAGTGATCCCATTTGCACAGCGAGTGGGGCCTGGATTCATCCTGATGCAAGACAATGCCCGTGCACACACAGCTCGATCGACCCAAACTGTCCTAGAAGGGTCTCATATTGAGGTATTACCATGGCCAGCTAAGAGTCCGGATTTAAATCCAATCGAGAAATTGTGGGACCAATTGAAACGAAGGGTTAGAGAGAATGAGCAAGGGGTCTACAACCAACAGCAGCTGATTGACGCTTTAAAACGTGCCTGGGAGGAGATTCCAGATGAAAACGTGAGGAATTTGATCCTGAGTATGCATACGAGGCTTCAGGAGTGTATTGCTAAGAGAGGAGGTACTAAAAAGAAGAAACAAAAGTGACAAGAACAGTATTTTGTTTTTTTTTCGGTGATTTCTTTTGTTCATGTTTTTCATTCAAAATGGCCAATTTCATTATGAACTTTAAAAAAACAGTTCATGATCATTATTTTAAACAATTGTTAGCCTATATTATAACCAATAACATTATTTTGTAGTTACATAAGTTAAACAATTTAATGTCTTTATTGTTTTCATGGTACAGCAAAAAATCTTAGTGGCCCTTATTTTGTTTTGAGTAGTATATAAGTAAAATAAAAATAAAGTAAAAAAACAATTACCGATATTGTTGTTTCCCATCACTAAAATCTATGTAAAACTTCCCTTATTGAGTGCGGTACGAGGTTCATAAGACCCCTCATTTTCTTTTACCTACAGATTCTAAATACACCAACCCTCCGATGTACGCTTTAAGGATTAGGTCAATCAATTCATAATTAATAATAGTATACCAAAAATTCATATATTTTATTTTAGATTTAACTAAAAAAAAAGTTTTAGTTTCTTAAACGTCACGGGATCTAATAAGCCCCGTAACGCCATTATGATAGGAATGGAAAAAATAAAAAAATGGTGCCGCTGCCAACGTGTTAAATAATGCCAACCAAATTAATATTCACACACTTAGCACAGTGACTGCCTCATCTTTCATGTGAAATCTATATTACTAAATTAACCTTTCGTATGTCTAAGCGTAGATCTGCGCTCAAATTTGAACAGCGTCTTATTTTCGATGTTGTGTTTTATTCTGTGGCTGTATGAGTTTCATTTCTTTTGTATTCAAGAGCAAAGATTTTGAATTAGTCTGTACCTATAGATGGAACAATAAAAATTGAAGATTCCTTCGATACTCGATACCCGTCTTTCTAATGGCTGCATGTCGTATGTTAAAAAGAGATAACAATAGCCGAATATGACGTCTTAAAACGCTGCGCGCCATAAAAGAGGCAACGTCATATTTGTTTATATCATGCTGGTTAACAAGTCCGTTTAGCTTTATGTGATTTAAAATACTTAAAAATCTGAAAGTGTAATTTCATAAATCTGTTGCTTGCCAAGAATGGCTTGTACTGTTCCCGTTTGTCCAAGTAGAGTGGGTGTTTTGAAGAAGAATAATGGAAACATATCATTTCACCGGTAAGTCGCACAGCTCGCACTCATTAATTTTGGTGTTTTGTAAACAAATTTTTATAATTGTTTACTAAAAATGAATCGTTGCACATGCATACACAGCTCTAAGGTTGATTTATTTAAAGAAAAGCTGGTGTTTATAACTAAAATTTACAAAAACCAAAGTTAATCGGAATATTTGACATTTGTCTTGCTTTATAGTGCTGTAGTCTGATCTTGATAAGTTTATCGATATCGATAACTAATTTATTTTTAGTAGAGTGTTGACAATTTCTAGCATTCACTGCAGGTTGAAAGTAATTTTTATCAATTTATAACAGATTTCCCACCGACATCGATTTAAAAAAAACGTGGACAAAAAAATGTAAGAAAAGCCGACGATTGGAGAGCTTCGCAATATACCTACAAGAATATGCTCGATGAACTTTGAAGATTCTTGCTTTCGCCAAGGATGTCAGCGTAAAATTCTACACTCGTATGCAGTGCCGACAATATTCCCAAAATTACCACCATCGTGTAAACCAGTAAGTAATATCTATAAGTTATAAAGAAGTTATGCTTCAATCTATGAAAATTATGAAAATCTTTTGAATCATTAATAACCAAAAACTATTTCTTTTCAGAAATTACCCAGAAAAAGAAAACTTACTAATAAATACGTTGATACCCAAGCGTCAACATTAACTGCAAGTCTTTAAATTAAAATGTTGACGAATCACAGATGAATGATATCACAGATTAAAATGAAACGATATCACAGATTATCCAATCTGTGTAATCTGTGATATCGTTTCTAAAAATAAAACTTTAAGATTATCGAGTTTTTTTTCTCTCGTAATAAAAACCTACTCCCGTTCTACCCCTTAAGGATGGATTCTAAATATTTCTACTCAAAAAATAACTATTCTTTTGAAATATTTTGGTGAAATAAATGCGAGAGGTTGCATACAATCTCATACAACCGATTAGCAATGCGGCGAGTACCAGTACGCACCCACATTTTATTTATATTGAATAACCAAACAGTACACCGAAACGCCATTTAGCCATACTTTTTATCCGTCATATATTTAAAATCTATATCAACGATATCTAGTTATCAATAAAAATGCACAGCACTATTATACGCTATAACTTTAGCTTGCATTGTATAGTCAAAATGGAGACATTCACTCAACTTCGACCCGACAGATTATATATGTATGTCTCTTTCAATCTTATGACAATTTGAAGGTGTTAGAAAGAATAAAATATTGCTGCATTTTGTGATCCATCTATACACTAATACAATTATCTTTGTTCAAGAGGTATTGAAATACTGAATCATTCACCAGTGTCAAAAAAAAGGTTAAATCTTGGGGTTCATTTGTTCTACTCTCGCTAGAGAGTATATATATTCTTTGATTTGTTCTGTATTCACCGGAGCGAACGATCAACGTGTTTTTGTGTTTTTAGTTTTTAAATATCTCACCATAATTTTTTTTCATTTAAAAGTGCAATAAACATAAACAGTAAGTACAACCATTTATATTTATGTTAAGTTAGGTATTTGTTTTTTTGATATTTTTGGATACAAACTTCACGCGTTGTTTTTGCCGTCCATGGTCAAAATTCCATAACAATACACGTCTGTGTATTGTTATTTTCCAATGTTTGAACAATTAGAACAAAATTACAGTATTTTCAATGTATACCGAAACCCGCACGCACACATGCTTATTTTACGAAATTGTAATACAAGAAACAAGTGGATAGTATTCTCGAGTGGATACAGGCCGTTATTTTTTGGTGTTTTTTTTCGTTTCCATTTCTTTCATTTTCAAATCTCGTGATCACATACGGTTTTACTCGCGTTCGTATGGTTTCTCAAATATCTTCTATGTACAAATTGCGATCACTTACATTTTTATATTATGTATAGATTAACTTTTTGTTTATGTTTTGTAGGTATGGATATTGACCGATTTTTAACAAAATCCGACTACATAATGTCTTATAACCAAAATTTGGAGGGGCGACCGACACACATTTTATTAAAAATGCGCGCTGCCATGGTTGTGGTGAAAGGGTTTATGGGGTTATATTACATTTTAAGGTAAGAATGACCAGAGATTGGATTAGATACCTGACAAAAGCCAGGGACTTTTGGTGCACATGTGGGATGTGTGTGTATGACCATTTCCCCGAAGACATGACCTAACGTGTACGACACGCACATGACCATTTTTTAATGTTTATTTTTCTAGGTTTATATTTCTAAAATATGTTACTTTTGTGTTTTGCATAAATACTTATACAAATAATAATAAATAAAACAAGACATACCTACGAAATATTTTTTATTTACCGACTGCTCCCAAACATCCTCCTGTATATTAGTAGTTATTACACGGACGCCGCGCGCGAATTTAATCACGTGCGCTGTCGCCCAAACACACGAAAGGTTAATCTGGAATTACTTCACTAAATTGAATCTGAATTAATTGAAGGCGAATGATTGTTTGTCAAGGAGGCAGTATTTTTTATGCTAAGGTCGACAGACAGGCAGACGGCCCACCTGATAGTAGGTGACTACTGTCGCCTATGACACAAGCAACGCTAGTGCGCTGTAGACCATACTAAGATTAAGGATAAAGGACAAGGACGGGATATGGTAATGGCCTCTGGCATCCCTTACTCACTGAAACAAAATAGCTGTTATTTCACAGTGGTCTTATGTAACGGGGTGGTTACTGCCACCAGGTGGGCTACCCAAATGTCTGTGAAATGCAGTATGCCCTGCCACTACCTTCCAAATCCAGACTAGAGACAACTTTATAAAGTTCATTTTCATAGTTGACACAGCCGAGAATCAATCTCAAGACAGAGCGTTAAAGCAAACACCCTAACCACTCATCCAACGCGCTTGTCAAATGTATTGTAACATAATGCTCAAAATGAAATCTGAAATATTACATTACAGGTGAATGCACCTTAGACATTGCTTGTTTTTAATATTAGAATGTGTGTCCTGCAAAAAAGGTATAGAGGTGTTTACTAAAGGAAACTGAATTGAAAAACAAAAGTTAACATGTAATTGCAAAGGTTTTACTAGTAGCTGGTATTTTGCTGCTGCTATTAGGGGTATCCTCAGTTTTATATGTATAATATAGGCATGTTCAATGTAATGTTTTATTTATTTTATGTTAACGTCAGACAGGCTGTGACGGTCCACTTGATGGTAGCTGGTTATACACAACGCCACAGGTGCGGTAAGTATGCTGCCAACCATAGTAGGATTAGAAAGTGGCTTATTTCTATCGTTGCAGCAATAATTGTCTATTTTTTAACGCTGTCTAGCAAGTATTACAACAAATTCTAGACAATTGTGAAGATGGCAATACAAGTGAGATGTTCTTTGGACATTAAGACCTAATTATCAAATATATGACACAATTAATAGGAACACTCCAATTTACCTAAAACACCATATATGAATGTAGTATAATTTCAGAAATCTGAATGTATTTTTCTAGGTGGATTGAAAATATGGGAATGTACATATGACTTAATACAGTATCTTCAAGACAACATGAATAGTACTGAAATGGATGGCATTAAAGTCTTAGACTTGGGCTGTGGGGCTGGTATATTAGGCATTTATTTATTTTTGAATGGAGCCTATGTAACATTTCAAGACTATGTAAGTATCCAAGTATAAAAAGATTCTACAATTACAACCGATACATTATCAACATCCTATTATATGACCCCATTGCAGGGTCACAGGCCTACCCTCTCAGCAAGGGTGTATGGGCTATATGGTCCAATGCAGGTTGGTGGACTTCACATGCACCTTAGAATTTCTTCTTTGGTATGCGCTTCCTTATGATGTTTTCCTTCACCGTTTGAGAGCAGTCAATTGAACTTGGGGCTCTCGACATGATAGTCCGTGCCTTTCCCACTGCGCCATTGACGCCCAACTGATACAAGTACAGACCAATTCACTGCACTTGTATTATTTTGTATACAAACAAAAAAATATTTACACAATTTTAATTTCTATCAAAATATACATTTTAAAGAAAAGACACCTATATAGAAGCAGAAGATTGTTGTGAAAGCTTTTGTATATATTTTTAGTATGTAATGTCTGTATTTTTTTTATAGAACAAAGAAGTATTGGAGAATGCGACAATACCAAACATTCAACTCAACATTGAAGATGAAAACAAAAAGAATGAGATAGACAAATGCAGATTTTTCTTTGGAGACTGGGAGTCGTTTAATCATAAACTTAATTCGGAAGTTTACGATCTAATTGTTACATCTGAAACCATTTATAACATGGAAAACTATGAAAAACTTATTGACCTTTTAACGAAAAGGCTTAGCAAAACAGGAACTGCATATGTTGCAGCGAAAACATACTATTTCGGAGTTGGCGGTGGAACGAGACAATTTGAATCTTCCATTGAGAACAATAAATTGCTGAAAAGTGAAGTATGTTGGAAGAGTTCGGGTGGCATTCAAAGGGAAATATTAAAAATCACACATAGATTGTGATATTATTTTTATTAAAGGTTAAAATAAAAAAAATATTTGTATTTACATTATTAACAATTAAATAGAATATGTAGTTGTTTTCTAATTCTTAGATACAATTGGAAACGATAGATATCTACCCATAAGGTAGGTTAAGTTAACAAAATTTTACTTAAATTAAAATAATAACACTTACAAATATGTTTTGGAAGACTTGATTAACTTATTAAATACTACACCAACAGGATATTAGGAGAATGTTCCATGGATACATTATGGGGAAAGCCTTTCATAGACCCAACCATCAACGCCTTCGTGCAACAGTTTTCCATCCGGTATTTCTCCATTCTGTGGCTTTCTAAATCTTATCCTGTCATGAAGCCGATCCTTTTGTCCTTGCCAAAACTCCACAGCTTTAGGTCTTATAATGTAACCTCCCCTAAAAATATAACATTAAAAAAAAAATTGGCACATGTGTGAGAGTATCACTTGAGAATGGCTCAAAAGATTTTGTAATTTTTTTTGCTATTTGTAAAGGTCAGGACAAGGTTTGTAATGAAAGAAAATTTTTGAACAGTCCACGGGAAATCTGTCATTTGGATGGTAGTTTTATACTAAATTAACAGGGCAACAACTGTCAGTTCAGCTAGTAAAATACATATACCTAATTTTAGTGGAAAAACAGCCACAGAGTTAAATTGCAAGAACTGTTTCCACGAACTGCCAAGTAGGAATGAGTGTGAGCATATATTTATATATTACTAGCGACCCGCCCCCGGCTTCGCCCGGGGTGTAATTTTTATATATATGTATAAACATTCCCCGTTTATCCCTCTTTTCATTTGTGAAAACCGAATTAAAATCGGTCTACCCGTTCACGCGTGATGCCATGACCAAGGGAAATAGGGATTCATTTTTATATATAGAGACTAGCTGACCCAGCAGATGTCCTGCCAGAACCCGAAAATAATTCCACCACCGATTGTGGCGCCACCTATCGGGTCAAATTTTATTTTCAAACCATATGAAGTGACGCGTCACTTAACGTCAATGAACGACGCGCGACGGTTAAATTATTTGAATATTCTTCATACAAAAATACTAAAATGTCGATTAATAAATGGGGTGTGGGGTTAGGAGGGTGAAAAATACTTTACGACCTATTCTCATATCTACCAAATACACAAAAAAAAAATTCATAAAAATCGGTCCATCCGTTTCGGAGGAGTTTTGTTACAAACACTGTGACACGAGAATTTTATATATTAGATATTATGAAGGGTGGCAGGTAGGCTGACGGTCCATTTGATGGTAGGTGATTACCATTGCCTAAGGACACAAGCACCACCAGGAGTGCAGGTGCACTGACCCTGCAGGAATTTATTAATGCATGCGCATAGAATAATCTTAAATAGATGCGCTTTTGCTATGTTTGATGAATAGCATACTTCATCAATATATATTATTTTTCAATAAGGTACTTTTCAATAAGTACTTATTGAGGAGCCTAATAAATAAATAGAGTGATTTAGTTTTAGTTCATAGTACGCTATCACAAATGAGCATTGTAAGGTTACAGCATGTAAATTGTAAACGAATAAAAACAAATATCTCATAACAACAGCAGAAGATAAGTGTTTAAAATTTTTATATCAGATAACAACAGTAAAAGATAAGTGTCATCAAACATTTGTGACATGATATAACCAGCAAATAACGCAATATAACATCATTAAATTGAAAGACCAATGGTCAACCATTCAGTATTTAAATTTATTTATTGTCGGCAATTTAACATAATGATACCTTGGTCTAGTGATTACTTAAATGATTTTTCAAACATATGTCCCATCAAAATGAACATTCATTATCAAATATAAAACATAGCACAATATTAAGTTAATGTATGTGTATGTATTACAACTATGGACCCCAAAACCACTCAACCGGTTTTGATATAAATTTTGTGTCTTCCCTACAAATTAATAGGAAATTAGATTTTATTCTATGTAAAAATAATAATTAAATACTCAACAAAGCCGACAATAATATAATAAAGACTGAATAAATGTTTTAACACCAGAAAAAGGGGTGCGGACGAAGTCGGGGGGCAATAGTTAGTTTATTATAATATAGTTCAAACATTTACCAGAAGCTGGGCTTCGGAACCTCTTTGCCTGGTATCAGATATTCAGCTTCCAAAACTGCTTCTCTTTCGCATAAAATGTCTCTTGATTCAATTTGACTGCTTTGGTAACTAGTGCTCGCTGCAATCTGACTAGGTACAGGTCGAGAATGGAAATATCGTGTAGATTCCTCTTCAGATAGTTTCTCTACAGAGCCCTCAATTCTCACAGATCTATTGAGGATCTCCCAGTAAAATGTGGCTGCTACATTAGGGTTCCCTTCCTGAATTGAAATATTTGTTTACTTACATAATTTCAAAGTAAATGGAATTTTGAAATATTTTACTCATTTTTTTAAAATATGTTAAGGTTGTCAGTTTACTCGATGGTAGATGGCAACCATCACCTATATACAACCAACACAAGCAAAGCCACGGGTGCTGCAAGTACACTGCCAATCATAGCAAGATTAAGGATAGGGAAATGGGATGAGGAATCCACTTACCATCTCTTTAGCTTTCCGACTAGCATAATTGGTGAAGAACTTAAATCCATCTTTACCATAGCCCTTGCATAAAACAAATCTTGCAGAAGGAAAGCCCTCTCTGAAATTTTTTTATAAATATTAACAGATGATACTAAAATACCACTGCTTGTATCCATTAGTCCATAAGGATGTTTTAGAAACTGATATTATCAACTACATTTATGTATGAGAGTACGAAGAAAATTGATATGTTATCAAAATATAAGTATGAAATGAGTATATCTTTCAAAATATTAGTCAGAAAAGCTAACTTGCATAGCTTCATAAATGATAATTTATGAATGTGGCCCTCTGAAATATTTTTTAGATCCTTTGTGAACCTGTAGCTAAAAAGAAGTAGGGATGCAATACTATTATTCATATTTGGTGAATATTGTTTTTTTTACGAATATTCATATAGATTTTCATTTCATGAATTTGTTGAGTGAAATGGTATGCAACGCATTAACGCATCGTCTTTGATGAAGGATATAAGGGAATGACATGGGGCAGGGATTCCCCATGTCATTCCCTTCCACGGAGCATATACAAAGAGGAGATGGCCTAAACAACTGTGCACTGATTTCAAACTAGGTCCTGACGTCATTTTTTGTGGGCGTGGTCTTGGTCAGTCTGCTGTCGGCACTGGTCACGGTGTGGCGGCGCTTGTTTGTTGTAGACTACAGTCAATTTTCATTGGCAATTTAAGATAATTGGGCGGGGTCTAACTTCCTCCTTGCCCCGCGCAGTAGTCACGCGATGCTCTAAAGAAAAATTCAATAACAACATCTCCTCTTTGTATATGCTCCGTGTTCCCTTCCTAGTTATTGTATAGCCCAGCTGATTGAAAAAGGTCATAGAAATATAATGCGGTAGTTAGTTGAAAGGTATTACTTTACTTAGCACAATCGTGCATAGATGATTCATGCTATGTGGAGCTATCATTCAAGTTATAATTTTTTGATAGAAATTGTTTGCTATTCATGTTTGACAAATATTAATTTGAAAATACCATTTGTTGCATCCTTAACCCATTCGCTGCGGCGATAAAAATTACGCTTATTAGCCAAGTGCGGGACGGAGTTCATCTCGAACGCCGATCGGAGTCTTCCGCACTTCATAAGGATAATATAAGATCGGCGTTTTCAGCACTGTTTAGAGAAATTGATCATTCTTACGCTAAAAATCTGAGAAAAACTACCAGTACGCCAAACGTGTGATACGTTATTGTTCTTTACTTTTAAACTACAGTCTCATATATTTTAGTTTCAAATGATAAGGATGGCTAAATTATCAGTTATTTATATCAGAGGTAGCAAACGTTTTCCGTTTTATAATGCTATTACTATTTATTTACAGACCTTATTTTTATAGACATCTTTGTTAACCTGAAAATTAGTATGAAAATGAACTTTTGTTGAAAGAATTGATGCAATTAGTGGACACTATGGAGAATGGACAAGTTTTAACTTGTAAAAATTACAACTTCGTAAATATGTCTACTATTTATATAAAAATGAGTAGATAATTCATACAAATTTATTTATTTGTTTCCAAACACGTTAAAATTTATAATGGAATGAATTTATTAATGTAAAATAATGAATTATAAAAAATAAAACATTATCGGAAAACATAATTAACACACAAAACGGAGAAATATAAGTACCTAAAATTTAAATAATAGTAACTTTTTCGTAGTATATTTTACTTTTCCTTTTATTTTTCCAGGTTGCTAAGAATAACAGCTACATTTTATTATTATTACATACTATTGTTTGATAAAATTGTCTAGAACTTGCTCCAAATATATTAAGTAAAATCTTTTGTCGGCTAATATAAAGAAAAGGCTATAAGGAATGTTTAGCTTCTTTTGTTCGCCCACTTGCATTTCTATTTGTAACATCCGGCACATAAAAAAAGGTTCATTAGGTATTACTATTTATTTGGTTAACATGTATCTTTATGACGTTAGTACAATATGGAAATCCAAATTTTAAATCAACCTGAAAATATTATGTTGTAATATAGTTTCCAAATAATTGTCGAGAATAAGAATTATTAATATTCAATTGAACATTACAAAAACTACAAATACACACTCAAAACCTAATAGCGAAATGCCGTTTATTAAAACCCTCATTTACGTCACAATTTTTATGTAGCTATTATTTGCTTTTTCATAATTGATGTTAATCTAAGTAATTTTTAGCTTATTTCCATTGTAAATGTTAATGAACGTGTAAGCAATGAAATATTTTAATAATTCAAAGCCTTATTTTGCTAGAACAATTTATTTGATAAATTAAATGGACAATTTAAACCGACGCGTTGTCCGCGTGACTATTCATGTGTTTTTTTTTTTCAATTATGATATATTTCGCTAATAATATTTCGCGCCCAATTATCCAATATCTAATACAGCATTTTATTGTTCTATTGGTACAAGGTATATGTATATGTAAAAATAAGATATCAGTAGGTATAACGAAAAATTTTATTTTCCTTTTATATACACTCCTTTTTGTATTTTGTAGTACACAACATTTATTAATTTCAATAGGAAAAATCAGAGCCAAAATTACTCAGCTACCTCTACTAGCTGAGGTCGTCGTATGTGCAAGAAACAGTCCAATAATACGTAAGCGGGTCGTTAGAATTACAGCAACAAGTATAACAGCACGTCTGATCACCACGAAAGCAAAACAGAAGTGTTAGTGGTGAGAAAATTATTAACCGTCAATAAGTGCAAACTGTGCTTTTTCAAACCTTAAAGTGAACCTTAACATAAAAATTATAAGTAAAAAGACGGATTAACTCGAACCTGTCGGCCTGTGTACCGACCGACAGGTTCGAGCTTAGGGGAGAGAACAATAGGAACCGCATTCCACAGCGATACGACTGTTGTTGTTATTAAGTATTCGTTCAGTTTTAGTGAATTTTAACTTATGACGTAGTAATAAATACCTCTATTTTAGAAAAAAAATATTAATTTATATTTAGGAGAAATTGCAAAAATATGTAATAGGTATTTCTTTAAAATCAAAGGTTGTTAAATCCTGGAAAACGCCGTCAGGCGTCTTCCGCACCTTGGAAGGAATTCGCATTTTTCAAAAAGTTAAAATTTCAGAAACGGCGAGCAGTACCTTGCTGTATTAAAAAAAAATGTGCATATATTGCAAGTATAATTTTTTGTGACTTGTTTTTGCCAAGATATAAGCAATTAAAAAAAAAACTCCGATGGGCGTATTTCGCACCTGAATATTAAATCAAAAAACGCCGATTGGCGTCCGCCGCAGCAAATGGGTTAAAAAGAAGTTCACAACTAAATGTGTAAATAAATGGTAGATGTCAAATGAACAGCATGGATCGGCCAAATGTAAAATTATCTTTGTAAGTATTTTATTTTATTATCATAAAGACAGTTTTTTAAGTTAGTATTACCTATGGATGAATTTTCTGAAAGATAGTCATTACTATTATAAAAATATTGTATTTTATATTATATTATAGATTTTGTTGTGCCTATAATAAATTTGGTAAAGCATGTTTAATATTTGAATAAGTTATATATATGATAGGCGGTACCTACTTGGACACAGTTGCTAAGCACATAGCATTTGGCTCCAAAATCTCCTTTCTCGTGCATGCTTCATCAAACCAGGCTTTGAACTGGCCAAATGGCTCCTTAGTGACAAGATGTTTTTCTAAAAATGTCTCATCCCTATCTTTGTACTTGATTCTCATCCCTGTAATAAGAAATCAAATATAAATAAATGCAATATAATTGATAGAACAGAAATATACTTAATATCTATTTCAAATAAGATAATAGATCTAAGTAGAGATTATTTCTTACCACCAATATCAATACTCATATTACGCACAGGTAATTTGCTTTTCGAACAAGAAGTTTTGAACCACTTTGAAAAATAAACGGAAGTGGTCAGATATTTCACTCCCATGAAATACAAAATAGGTACTTAAATGAATTCATAAACACTGGAAAGTTGCTGATCAAGTTTCGTTTTTTTTTATGAAGATTAATTAGCTTTTAATAAGATTAGTGAAGATTAGCTTTATCTTTAAAGTAAATGAAATGAAACGCAGCAGCACCACACAGCACCAAGCGCAGCACACAGTGACCAACCCAACCCAAGGCCAACAGTGACTGACTGACTGAAACTAAACTCGTAGTGATCAAAGAGTATATAATCACTTGGTAACATGTGGTGCACAGAACACATATGTGGTGTGCAAGGAACATTAGTACTCTCTAGCGAGAGGTGTGCATACGTGTCTAATCTAAAGTCCATTCAACATATGCGTGAACTTTTAGTAAGCAAAAACCGTTTAAAGCGGTAGAACGTGCAATTTTATATCTATCCTTTTCTATCAAGTGTAGTTACAATAACGGCAAGCGCTCTTCGTTCTTTTTCATTTTTTCGATGCATTCGATCTTGGGGGACACCAACATTTTTTCGATGTATTAACGTTCGTTTGGAGTTCCAGTTATTTGTTATTATTTGTTATGTTTTAAGCTTATTGTTGATTGTTTAGGTTAATTTGTTTGTTAAAATTTTGTTTAGGTTTTTATATTGTTATTAAGTGTTCTTGTTATTAAGTATTTATTTTTTATCATGGAGCCAAGCACTTCCAAAGACTTCAGTTCTCCAAAAAAGAAAAGACCGAAGGTACGTTTAGTATTATTGTTTTCATTAGCACTGTATTATTAATAATATCATTATTTTGTTATATTTACCGGACTATTGTAAAAATTTTAATAAATTTTAATAAACATACGACTTTCAAAAATGTTTAGTAACACTGAATCAACTACGTGACCTGCGTTCGGTTTGTTTACATTTAGTTTATCCTTATATTGAATCAACTATAGTCCAGTCATAAGTTCTGTTACAAATGAAAATGGATTTATTTTTATGTGAAGTAAGGTAATCTTAATAAAATTATTTAAAAATATAATATTTATTGAAGTCTCAGCAAAAGTATAAAAAATAATTCTATTCAAAATGGCCATCTTTAGCTTTAATACAGGCCTTTAATTTGTTTGACCACGAATTTATGGATTTACGCACTTTTCCATGGGAAATTTAGCCACTGCCTACTCCAGAGATTTCTTAAGGAGATTGTAGGGTTCATCATCATTCGCTTTTCCCATTCATTATAAAACTTTTTGTTTCCTTTTTATAATGTACGTAACCTTTTTATCTACTTATATTACATATACACTGGCCGGCGGGATTTCAAATGAAAATAAGAACAACAGAATCGAAGTAAAGAGAAAAGGGAGATTGACAGGGTTTTTTCACGGGAGAGAGCATTCTAGAGAGAGAGCCTTAAAGAGAAGATGTACGGAATATATATACAATAAAAGAGATTCAGATTTTTAAAAAAGGAATAAGAAAGGCGATCGAGCTGACGATTTTTAATTTTAGCTTATCCGTCGGTTTATATATTATAATATCATTGTTATCCATACTGAACGAATCCAACTCTTACTTTTATTAAGTCGACGAGATCCGCTTATACCCTATCTTTACCTGTGCTCCTGTCGAAAAAGAGAATAAAGCTACAAAACGACGTGATCAACGGAAGACCAAGGAGTGCAACTTCTGTACGCTAGTACTATTATTTATTCTGTGCTACTACCATCTAAATGGTCTTAAGAAAGGTTATGATTGATCACTTTAAATCAAAGACTCAACTTAGATTTGCAAATTAATAATGCAAATTGGTTATTTGACATTTTTTTATTGATATTATCGATATTTTGTGGACGATAATATCGAAATATCGATATTAAGCTATCGATGTCAATATCGATTCCGATATTTCATCAATATCGCTCATCCCTACTGACGGGAGCAATCCGCGCGCGATGAGAATGGGATGCGACCTTTTGGAACTGAGGCGCGCGCGGCCCGCTGGCCAGCCGTAGCGTCGGCAGCAGTGTGTTCAGATTGGAAAATTGAAATTACAGTGTGTTCTATGTGAAATTACAGAATTTTGATTAAAATTACAGTGTTTTATCAGGCAAAATTACAGCCAGTTTTACAGTAAATTGAAATCAAATTTAAAAATTTTTTGGCTATTAAATGTATCATTATAATTAAAATTGAAAAAATTATAATTTATTTTTTATTCACTGTCACTTTGGTTTATCACTTTCAGAAGTAGTTTTCGGCATATTTAAACTTTTTAAACAATCAATCAGTTCCTTGAATCCCACAAAACCACACTGATAAGTAAGTACTTTGTCCAACGAATTACGAAGTAATAAATAGACAGTGACAGTGACAGTAAACACAATATAAAACATCACACAACATACCACGCTAAATGTAAAAGCCTCACATTAAAACCCATACCGAAACAAGAATCGAACAACATAATTTGACTGCGTAATAGCTCCATAAAACTTCAGGGTATTCCCCGCCGCTGAATCGTAGACTGAACAAAACGTTTCGTTTCACGCATTTATATAGATATTTTTTAGGGTTATAATTACGTTTCTTTTTTCTATAGATATAAAAGGTTTTCATATAAACAAAAATTACAGTACTTTTCATACACTGTGTTCGGGACAGCCTACAGTTCGTATAAACAAAAGTGATTGTGCAAAGTGTTCGTACGCATAGCGTTCGCGAAGAAATGAGCCAACGCAGTGAAATGTTGGCTCATATATACGTATGAACAAACAAAGACAACAATAGAAAGTGAAAGGGACAGAAAATACTGTTATTGCACTATTATTGTGTAATTATTTTAGTGATAATTAATAATGAGTGGAAAAAGGGGTAAGTAAAACTTGGAATTGGAATAACTGTAAAATAATATACCTAAACATTATTATTAAAAGGATTTCAACCATGAAACATTTTTGTGTATTTTCATGAACCTATGATAGATCGTAGAAATAACTAATTTATAATTAATATTCATAACTTTTTTGCTAACGCTACTTGCGTTGCGAACTGTCATTTTCGATTTACTTTGACAAGGTTCTATCCCATTCTCATTGCGCGCGGATTATATCAGTCATTATAATGCGACCAAGTTATGTAGTGACGTAACGACACCAGCAACGGAACAACGACAAAATATTTAATTTGGTTGTATTAAAATACATCCAATTACATCCGTTTGACATTTGTCTAGTGACAACCTTCTACATTACGAATATACTACTGCATATGTATCTCTTTCTAACACATTTTCAATGCCATAAGTGAATACAGTATGAACTGATGTAACTTTGTCGCTATTTTAGTAGGGTTTCTATGCTTTAGTTATTTTTCTATGGTGTCTCCCAACCTTAGAGTAATAATTCCAACAAGTAGGTATAGAGTGCGAACGCTCAAGTGAGAACATTACAACTTGATGCCGTCTAGCTTTCCCGAACCGAACGCTTGTGACGAGCGTGATCCGACTAAACAATCGCGTAGTTTTCAAACACAATGGTTAAATGTGCTATAAAATCTTGTACAAATGATACTAGGAAAGATAATAAACAGAAATCCAGCATCACATTTCATCGGTAAGTCGCTAATTATATTTTTAAGCCGAATTAAAACTACATTTCGCGGGAGTGAAGTAGGTGTAGGAGGGCGCGGATGGAAATGACACCGCACTGCCCCGCACTGCCCGTACCTACGCTACGATAATAAAACTTGCGTAGTGATTGACACGTTCGGCCCAGGAGACGATATTTTTGGGTCATTAGATATTCGATTTATATTTTCATGTGAAAACTGAATAGCGACATGAATTGTGTCTTATTATTAGATTTTATCTGATAGTAGTATATTGTAATTTTTATGTGCAAGAATCCGTATCAAAATCAAAATATTTGATATTTTTTTTCAAAATGGGTTCAGTAAAATGCTGAACTAGCTTAACTAATTATTTAAATATAAATAAGTTTAACTCAATACGGTATTTGACTATAATGAAAATATGAAAGAAATTGTTACTAGACTAACTGTAAATATTTTTTTAAACCAAATTAACTCAGTATTTAAAAATATGCACGATTTTCATAAGAAATCATTATTAAAATAATTAAATTTTCATGTTTGACCACGTGATTAAAAACGCACGCGATTGGTGGAGCTGCGTCATTTGCTTTGTTTACAGTCGATGATTAGTACAGTAGTACATGAGCGTACTACGATTCGACAGCTAAAGCGCAAGCAAGCACAAGTATCTTTAGCGTTTTGGCGGTTTTATTTATCATTTAAACGTTGATTGTAATTTTCATAGAAAATAAAGCAATTCCCAAAGAATGAGTCGTATAATGAACACAAATTGCTAGTGTATTATGGTATAATGAACAATTTGAGATATTTTCCTAAAATCAGTCAAATACCCTATTGGAGAATTTTCGTACCAATTAAGTGTATGTTTAAATTGCTCTATATAAACTTAATATTACTCAAAATGTGGTGAAATTATATAATAACTAGTTATCACTAAGTGATAATGTAGTATTCTACTCACAAACATTACCTCTTTATAATAATAGTATGGATTTACATAATTGTATTACTACTTGTATTTATTATTTTTAGGTTTCCTAAAGACCGTAACTTAATGAAGAAATGGATAAACGCTGTGAGGAAGACGAACTGGGAACCGAACATTTGGAGTAAAATTTGTTCAGTGCATTTTCCAGAATCGGCCATATACGAAACCAAAAAGTGTCTGCGAAAATTAACTAACGACGCTGTACCTTCGCTTTTCCTTTTCCCGCTGTCTGTCTCCTCTTCATCTCCCGGTCATCATTCAGAGGTTGCGGGGCCTTCCAAATCTGATCCGGCAACCACTGTATCTTTACCGTTTCTAAAGAGTACAATAGAACCGCCCATGACAAATCCATCTGTTACCAATATTACTGATACTGCAAGAAAACGAAAACTGAAGAAAGAAATCGCTCGTATAGAAAATATAGCGAAACGCCGTCGTTTAAAATGCAATGCATTGTACGCTGCTAATCGACGTTTAAAAAAGAAAATAGAACATATTTCTCAAGTACTAAATGAACTTAAGCGTAAAAGACTGATCAATCAAGAACAAGTGGACCTACTGGAAGTTTGCGGGGCTTCTGCAGGAGCCTTTTTGAAAAGATTGAGTCATAAAGGGAAAGAATATCCACCTGAGCTCCGTACATTTGCTTTGACGCTTCATTTTTATTCCCCCAAAGCCTATTCTTATGTTAGAAGTACCTTTAACACATGTCTGCCACACCTAAGCACTATAAGAAAATGGTACCAATGCGTCAATGCCAGCCCAGGTTTCACTGCAGAAGCTTTTAAAGTAATTGAAGAAAAAGTCAAGTCTTCTAACAAGAAAATCCTGTGCAATTTAGTCATAGACGAGATGTCGATTCGGCAACTAAAGGAATACGATGGCAATGTTGTACAAGGATATGTTGATTTCGGACCTGGAATTGATGCACCTGGAGATTTAACAATGCCATGCACACAAGCTCTAGTATTCCTTTTAGTCGCCATTAATGAGCAATGGAAAATACTAGTAGGATATTTTCTGGTGAACGGAGTAACAGGTGAACAAAGGGCAAATCTGGTAAGGATGTGCCTGTCGAATTGCCATGATGTCGATATCTTAATAGTGTCTATGACTTTTGACGGTTGCCCGGCAAACTTCGCCATGGCACGAGAGCTTGGTTGTTCGTTTGAATATCAAGGTCAATTGAAGACTTACTTTCGACACTCTACAACAAACGAACCAGTTTATATATTTTTGGACCCCTGCCATATGGTAAAACTGGTTAGGAATACACTACAAAATAAGAAGATTCTTCGCGACAACAATGGTGGCCTTATTAAATGGCAATACCTCACAGAGTTGAACACGCTGCAGGAGAATGAAAATTTTCACCTAGCTAATAAGTTAACGATGCGACACCTCCGTTTTCACAATCAAATAATGAAGGTAAAGTTAGCAGTGCAGCTTTTCAGCGCCAATGTAGCAAAGGCGATTGAATTTTGTGATAAAGAATTACACATACGAAATTTTGCTAACTCCGACGCAACCGTGAATTTCATTAAAATTATGAACGATCTGTTTGATGTTTTGAATTCAAGAAAGTTTCCTGGCATCGACTTTAAAGCGCCAATTAATAAGAGGAATGAAAAGAAATAGTACAATCTGAAATTAATTGAAAATGAACAACCAGTAATGTGTACAAGAAATAAAGTGGGTTTTCTTGGACTATATGTATGCATCAACAGTATGAAACAATTGTACTACAGGTTGGTGGAGGAACAAAAATATTTGAGTTTCATACCCATGTACAAGATAAGCCAGGACCATTTGGAGATACTCTTTTCAGTTATACGATCTCATGGAGGCTTCAACAATAATCCGTCTGCCACCCAGTTTATGGCCATTTATAAGAAACTCTTAGTGCACATGGAGTTAAAAGAGAATTTCAAAGGTAACTGTAGGGCGCTTGAACAAATATCTTTGTTAACCTGCTCGTCTTCAATAAATCATATTAACATTACAACAAATACGAATATATCTGAATCAGTCGTGAAAACAAATTATGATTCAAAAAATAAATCCGATCGTGACCCTCGAAATATGGTCCCGAATACACTTAAATTATTTATTGGATCAAATATTTTTTCAGTTCTTCACGAACATTCATTTGATCAGGATCCGTGTAGTAATCATTTACTTCATCTGTTAAGGGCTGTGATCCAAAAATATGTCGCAATAAGAGTCAAATATTTAGTTCGTAAGTCAAATGTTAAAGAAACTAAAAGGCAGTTTTACAATAAGCTCACACATTTTAAAGGTCAATAAAAATTAAAGTATGTATATGTTTTGTAACAGTTACAAATATGATCGAGAAATAGAAAATATTACAAAATTATCATCTGAGTTTTATATTTAATTACCTACTTAAAACCTACATTGAAACAAACTTTTATATAAGTATACCTACTTATTCCACACACGCGCGCACACACACACACACACATATATATATATATATATATATATATATATACGTATATATATATAAATATATATATAATACTATATACTGTTATTGTTTATTGCGTTCGTAATTAATAAACATAGTTTTAAAAAAAACTGTGTTATTATAAAATTATAAGTTTTATAAGTTTATTATAAAACTGTGGTAAAACTATTATAATAATCATACCTCATATATTCACTAATGGTCTGGCTCCGATTTCAAAAGGAAATGCGAAGTTTATGTTATTCAGGGTATCGCAGTAACATCAGAATATCGATAACACACGGATTGTGTCGAACGACTGATTCACATCCCTATTCCTCGCACATTCTTCGATATAACTACCTATAGCTTACTTGCCTACTACGCTCACTAAGCGACCGGAGCGAAACACGTGCTCTATACCTACTTGTTGGAATTATTACTCTAAGCTCCCAACCATCTCCCAACGCCCGCCCGCCCCACTCTGCCGCGTACTAAAGGACAAAATGTGGGGAATTTAAAACGTATAGTGATTGATTATATTCTCTTTGGGGGAATCGAGTAGGTACATGTTCCTATGTACTTTGAACATATGCGTATCTGCTAAATTGGGTAGACGACTAATTTAGAACAATCAAGTGAGAAAGGTAAGTAAGAATAGGACTAACTTCAATTATTTTCAAAGGCTGATTTTAATATATGTTTTGTAGAGTAAGTATTTAATATATGTTTTGTACAAAATAATATTCAGCACTGCTCTTTACTCTATTGATAACAAAATAAAAAGGTTATTATTTGCTTTCATAATCACCTTATCAAATCAGAATTTGATTGCAGATACTAGATAAATGTATCTACGTCAAAGGTTTAGAAAAAGTTTTGTGTTTAAAAATATTTTTTACCTACTTTAGAAGACAAAGGTTCTCCTAGTTTATTAAATTTGTATAACCGCTACAAATACAATTAATCATGCCCTAATCATGCCTTACGAGATTTATAGTTTTTGTACGAGATTTTACCAATGTTCACTGGCTGCGCCATGCATCCTAGCTAAAAATATAACAATAAATTAAATATGTCCACACTACAAACGATCGACTCTGTACATCACTAGATTCATTACCATATCACTAATGAACCTTAATCTTGCATTAGTCTTTGAGCGGGGAATCCCCATATGCTCTATGGTTGTTATTCTTATTGCACTATGTTTACATCGAGAAAAAAAATCTGGCCTGACTGACCAGTGACCACCCAGCACTGTCATCATTGTTTGTGTGTGCGTCATTATTTTCGGACGGATTACATTTGTTTTCGGAACAGTATGAAGTAGAGACGCTTCTATTGTTTTGGTGCTTTTGCTAGAACTCTCGAAAATTCGTTATCTTTCATCGTCGATGTCTTTGTTTGTGGTATGTATGTATTTATAATTTGCGAATAGTGTTAAGTGTTCTTGTGATTATATATGTTTTCAACATTTTTTTTTTACATAAATTTCCATGCTATTTTCTATACCTACTCAGGTCATTTTGTTACCTACTTAGGTGCAGAAAATTAATTGATTTTTTTTTAAATTATTTATGGTATGTTCTCTACTACATACCACATTTGGTAACGAGTTTAGGGCTCTGAAATATTTTGTGCTAAAAAGAGTTCATACATTTTTGTTGTTCTAAAAGGTTTTTATTATTCAATCGACCATGCTGTGACAATACTTACTTGTATTTTATGTTATTAATTTGAATACGTAGATAGAAGCAAAAAAGAGACAAATACGGTATGTTACATTCTTACAAATTACAATACACCTACATACGTAATTGACAAATGGGCTAAATTATAAATATGTAATGTACTAATTAATATTACAATCGTATTTTTTTACAAATTGTCTATAATGTAAACAATACGCGAATCCGCCATTTTAGATGTCAATGGTTGGATATGGATTAAATTCTCTACATGGATTAGGTAGGTATTTTGTTTGTTAAAAAAAGGTTCATAATTGTTTTTTATTCTAAAAGGTTTTTATTATTCGATCAACCATGCTGTGAAAATACTAAATATTAATTCAATTTTTTTGGCAAGTTACTTTTCTTGTATACCTAATTGTTATTAATTAATTTGACTACTTATGTAGATAGAAGCAAAAAGAGGCAAATGCGGTATGTTATGTTAATTTACGTTCTTACAATTTATTACGTACGTAATCGACAAATGGGCTAAATTATGTATAATGTTCTAATTATAATTATATTTTTTTATATTAAGATCGGCAGACAGGCCGACTTGATGGTCCACTTGATGGTAGGTGGCTACCGTCGCCTATAACACAAACAACGCCAAAGCTGCTGCAAGTGCGCTGCCGACTACAATAGGATTAACGATAAGGGATTAGGAGGGGAGAGGGAAATGGGCTCTGGCATCCCTTACTCACTCACCGAAACACAACAGCACACATGCTGTTATTTCACGATGGTCTTCTGTAAGGGGGTGGTTACTGTCGTCAGTCGGGCTGCCCAAATGACTGCGAAACGCATTGTGCCCTGCCACTACTTTCCAGATCCAGACCAGAGCCAAATTTGAAAAGTTCATTTTTCAAAGTTGACCCAGCCGGGAATCGAACCCGGGAACCCTAGAACAGAGCGTTAAGGCAAGCACCCTAACCACTCATCCAACGGGCTCGTCAAAATGTCAAAACGGGTCGTATGTTTTTAGAAATTGACGACAAATTGGCGGATTTGCGGATTGTAACCAAATCGCGAATCCACCATTTTGGCTATGTTAATGGTTGGATTAAATAACTACCGATGGAAACTATTGAAAACTCAAAATTGAACGATTAATTTACGATTATGAATTATCAGTGTCTGAAATTTGATCATACCAACATTTATAACAAATGGCTCGTCATCAAGGCCTTCTAAATTTTCTTGCTCTCATTTAATATCTTCCATCGAAAATGGAGCATTAATGAAATACATTTAAAATACATAATTTCTTTAATTGTATAGGTAACAATTTTGAATTTTATATTACCTTTATACCAACTCTTTACTGTACAATTTAAAAAAAAAGAAACTTAAACACAAAATAGCTGCATGCGTCATCGCTAAGGGAGTCAACCTTTTCTCTTTTAAATCACAAAATAAAATTAAAGAACACTTTTTTACGTTTTTTTAAATTATCATTAAATAGAATAAATAATATATTAAATAATTGATTTGGAAAATTTCAAGTTTAATTTAATTTCTTGAAATTAAGTTCGCGACATCACTGATTTGGAGACAAGACAGATAGATTTCGACCAGACAAAAGTCGACATTAAATTTCACGTGAAAACCTCAACTGCAAAAAGGATTTCAGTTTATAGTGAAATTATTTAGTTTTAATGAATATATTTTCTTTTAATAGAGGATAATAAGAAAGTAAATACTTTATGAAGTAAATCGAGTTTGATCAGTGTTTTACAAGTTCTAAAAAATATATAGTTACTATTAGCGGCCCGTCCCGGCTTCGCACGGCTACATCGCGGGCACCAGCTTATATGTATATAATAAAAGCTAATTCAGTTTTTATGTAAGTAGAAAAAAAATATATTTTGCAACCAAGTCGCCGAAACTGTCCGCGTCTGGTGTTTATTCGCTAACTATACTTCTAACCAATGCCCGTGTTTGTCTGTTTTTATATCCGTTAACTCTTAAACCACGCAACTGGTTTTGGTATTTTGTTGTGGTTTTCACCATCAGTTAGATAATTTTTCACAGATAGTTTTGTACATTATATAAAACCTTCCGTGCGAAGCCGGGGGTGGACTGCTAGTATAATTTAAAAAAGAAATTCAAAGCAATGCGATGCTTTCATTTATCTATTACTTACTACATGGCAACAACAAATAATCTCGCATGTTCTACTACAAGTGATCCGCTCATTTTTTTTTTTTGCATTAGTGAAAATTCATTGTGTAGATTAGAAGAAGTTATATAGCTGAGAAACATAAGACGCGCACAGCGACTTCAATTTAAAATCATACTATCCTACTAATATTATAAACTAGCGACCCGCCCCCGGCTTCGCCCGGGGTGCAATTTTTATATACATATATGAACATTCCCCGCTTATCCTTCTTTCCATTAGTAAAAACCGAATCAAAATCGGTCTACTCGTTCACGCGTGATGCCGTGGCCAAGGGAAATGGGGATTCATTTTTATATAAAGAGAAGAAGAAGAAGAAGATATGCGAAAATTTGTGATGATGGCTGTATGAATGGATGTTTGTTACTCTTAAACACAAAAACGGCTTAACTGATTTGGATGAAATTTGTTACACAGATAGTTTATTACCTGGATTAACATATAGGATACTTTTTGTTCTGAAAAATGTTAGGAGAACCTATGTTCCCCTAAAATGTTAGGGATCGTCTTAAGGACGTAATTACATTTTTGACGCGCTCGAATTCAGCTAACTGCGCCAGCACACTACAGCAAAGTGCCCACACACACACATTGAAGCCGCACGGTGTACTTTGGAACTTTGTCGTTCTAATTATTTAGAAAAAAAGGCGATACACCCGTGCTTTCATAGATTCAAAGATAGGAATGGCGAACGAAACCTACGGCGAAAGAGGTCTCAGTGCGATCCTTAGAAAAATGTATGGAGAAAATATAGTGCGTTTTTTAGTGTCTATTCTTTCTCAGAAATGAAAAAGTAATTTATTTGAGTACAAAATAATAAGCTAGACGTATAGAAGCTACAATTTCTTATTATTTTCATGTTAAAATATGCAGCGGATTTAGCTATATATGTACCTATCCAGACACCATTTTTCGATATTTTTAGCGATTCTTGCGATGGTAAAAATGTATTCATGTGAAAATTTTGTATTGGGCTGCCCAGTTTTTATTAGCTATCTTTAGAGATGAATACATTACCTTTTATTTTATACCATGGTATCTCTACAGTTGTGCTTTCTGGATATATAAATGGTACCGAAACACCATTGATATTTGTGAATACGTCCTTAAAATATAAAAAAAAAATCGGCGCCACCGTTCGTCACAGCGATAAATATGTCGGGCGTTTTTCAGTATGATATTTTTACACGCATGCAGATGCAGTTGCGGGAATTAGCGACTATGTATAATAGAAAGAAGAGAGATGGCTCATTTGTTTAATTATGTAAGTATTCGCTACTTTTTCATTGAATGGCAAGTTCATTTTTAATACTAGATTTACGTACACCTTCATTTTGAGTTTTGATCATCGTGTATCGTTTTATTATTTACATTTTTTTTTATCACGAACGTCCCATTCCTGAAAAAGTTATTATACAATACATATTATATAAGGTGGAATTTCAAGATTTGGTTAAAAGCTGTAACTGGCAATCCTAGAACCCTTTATGCAAACCATTTTGCTGTCAAATAAGTGACATACAAAGCATAGTCAATCAACGCATTAATAGCATCGAAATGTAATATATCCTATTTCAGTTCGCTGATTAATAGTCAAATCTATTGATTAACTGTTGATTATTTTTTTAACGCGAATAGGGAATATGCACATTTTTTTAAAATATTTTTGTATGATAGGTTATCCCGTTATATACCTAACCGTAAAAAATATCCAGCGCCGAAAAACTAAAATTTAGTAACAAAAAAAATGTGCGTGCGCTTGTCGTGACGTTACAGTATACAATAACAATCAAAATATGTTAAAAATTAGATGAAAACCCGGCTTCGCTCGGGTGTAATGTGACTCATAATAAGTACACATGTAGGTACAAAATGTAGGTAGATATTTCTATAGTTATCGGTTCTCAAGGAATATTAAAGGCAAAGCGGCATAGATTTCGCTCAATGTTTGCGGCAAGACGTTTCGTTTTACACAGTCACATGAGTCACAGTTCTTTGTAATGGACACTGTTTTTAAAATGAATGGTGCGACGACGTATTGAGTGGCGAGGCGTATGTGCGCTAGTATGAATGAAACGGAATGTTTATTAACCACTCACATTAGTACTTATTACTTCCATGACCACTCAAGATGTCACAGATATCAGTGAGTGACGTTTCGCTAGAGTGGCCAATATGGCGACTGCGATTTGTCTGTCAGCAAGCACCATTAGAATTTAACAAAATACTTGACAATCCGAATTTTGCGGATATATGTTGTCGACTCGAAATCTTTATTTTTTTTATGTTTTATTATTCAGATAAGGTTTCAATCGAGTCTACCGTACCCCTTGACGAAATTATTAATATAGATTACAAATCAAACATCTACGCGCTTTTTGACACTGTCATTCATTATAGACTTTGACGTCACATTCGAAATGACCGTTTCAAGTATTTTGAATTTCCCAAAATTTTTTTGCACTTTTTAATAATTATTTTCTTACCGAAAAAGAAATAATATTAAAAAATGTTTACATAGAAATAATTTTAAAGCAATAACGTTCATAAAAAATCCAAACTCACCTAACTCAAAACAGTCTGGGTTACAATTATCGTTTCATAATATAACTCTGCTGTAAAAGAAAGTCAAAGTAATACGATATAATATACATACATATTATATCGTATATGTAATCGTTTGGTAATTGAGTAAAAACTGAATCATATTTGGTAATTGAGATCATTTGAGGTCTTTAAATTATCATTATTAACTTATTAACGCTTGTTTACTTATCATGCACTAATTTACAAATACACAATTTAAATTGATAAAAATATCTTTGTCAAGAATCATTTATGTTATAGAAGATTAGGAATTGACATGTCAAAACAACAAACAAAATTCAAACCGATTCCAATTTACGGATTCGTTAGGGCGCGTTTATATGACACGAATTATTTCACGCCTACACGGTCGGTCGTGTTGGCCGAGCTCTTCCTTTCATATATTCTTTGATAAGTCAACTTTACGTAAAGTTGCTAAATTTTCAGATCCATGGCGTACAGATCCGCCATAGATATGTATGAGATCCGCTGCGTGTCCGCCGCGTGGCTATCGCTTCATGTAGGCGTGAAATAATTCGTGTTATACTTATAGACATCCAGAACCATTGTGGTATCATATAAACGCGCCCTAAAGCCCGGTTTAGATTTCAGTAAGTACATTAGCGAGTTAAGAAATCAGTCGGTTAAGTAATAAGTAGTGGGCGAGTGAGTAGTCATAAGTTGCCTGAACAAGAAGACGACTAGTAGCGTCAACGGTTGTTTTATTCGACTCAAAGAGGATCTCCATTTTTATCAAATCTTATATATTATATATCTTAATATAAAAATGAATCCCTATTTCCCTTGGTCACGGCATCACGCGTGAACGGGTAGACCGATTTTGATTCGGTTTTCACTAATGAAAAGAGGGATAAACAGGGAATGTTCTTATATATAAAAATGCACGCCGGGCGAAGCCGGGGGCGGGTCGCTAGTTCATTATATTTTTTAATTCCAGACTATGTCGACCTTTTATTTTCGAGAAAGACTCGGTCCGAAATCAGTTATTGTGATGATTATTGCGTTTTGAATTAAACAAACACTCGTGTTTGAGATATTTTTGTGCAAATACAAAGGTAGTTTTATTAACACGTTCGCTGCGATAAAAGGCCTATAGGCCTCCTACTGAGACTTTAGCGTAGTGCGGACGTAATTATAGCCATTTCACTCTGGTGCGGAGCTCGTATCTTGAAAACTAGGAGGTGTGCGGGAGAGACAAATATATAATTGTGAAGCTGTTTTTAATTAGAACAAGAAAGTACCAAAAAACATATGCGAGGTCTATCGGCCTTTCATCGCACTACAACATAAAAAAAATCGTTCAGTGCGAACAAGTGGTGTATGCACCACTCATGGCGTGTAAGCAGGCCTCTTTCACTTCATGTACTTGCGCGCGCTAAGTGCCTACGCGCCCCTGTACTTTCCAAGGTACAATGTTCACGCGGTTGCCACCGACGCGAGCGCGCGCATTCACATTTATTTTTTTCTTCTTTGATCTCCGCCAGGAGTAATTGTGTTCCGTGTCTTTGATTTACATTTCGGAAAGAATAATAGGTATTATGCCTCGTAATACGTGTGCAGTGGAAGGATGTAAATCCGTGAAAACTAAAAAATATAATACGGAGAATTTAAATTTTTTCTCATTACCTGCGGATTTAGAAAGGTGAGTAGGTACCTACATAATCTTTTTTTAATACTTTAACTTTAAAATCCATTGAATGACATGCACCTACCTAAATATTCTTTGTATTTAATAATTAATAGGTATGTATTTAATTATAATACTTGAACTTGTGAAATCCGTACCTACCTATCTACCTACGTATCTTTTCGGGTCATGTGCATTGTTTATTCTTATTGGGGAAATCTTCATCAACAAAAACTTTTGGTTTTATATGTGCACATTTATTTCATATTCAAATATTTATATATATATATATTATAAACTAGTTCATATAACATAACAATACAATTAAACCTAAACGAAAACCATTTTTATGTCTCTATCCAACTTCTCAAAATACACTTCTGTCAATCCATTTTGTTTTTTATTCTTTATTCTTTTTAAACTATGAACTATATAAAGTTTTATATGCCAGTACAAATTCTCATCTCTAACATTTATGTGGTTGTACAATAAATAAATTTCACAACTTACGAAATGGAACTTTTAAAGTTACTAGTGCAAACGAAATTTTAATAAAACAATGTTTAGTAAAAATAACTTGGGACGGCCTAGAAAAACTCAGTAGTAGTAGCCCTGACTTTATTACTATTACTTCAATGTCACGCGGGCGCGTGCGGCTGCAGAGCAATAACAACTCAACGTTTGAACTATAAGGTATATTTTTCCGCTAAGCAGTTGGTGAGGCAAAACGGTAGGCATTTAAAAAAGTTGTGATGGTCTTTTTGTTAGGGAGTGATTTATCTGTTACGGTAGTAACTACTTATTAATCTGTGGTGTAAGGTCTCTCCGCCCCCACCCGCACTGTATTGAATCTAATTGCATGGATCTATGAACTAGTGTTGCGCAACCGCATAGATATAATGATAACAAAAAAGGCATCGATTATAGTAATCAAATGTGATCCTATTATAAACCCTTAAAAAGGGAATTAAAATGGTTCAGAAAAGTAATTTTGGAACTAGGTTGCTACGAAAAACTAGGTACGTGCATAAGAATAAGCAAGAAGTGTTACGATGTGCAGTCGAGAGAGTAGAAAAATTAAATCTTACAGTAGTGATTGCAATAAACCAATGTGTCTACAATGATTTTATGATCGTTACGTGTAGGTAATAAGAATAAGAGACTATAATAAACATTTATTTAATTTTCTTTTGAATTTTGATTATTTGAATTGTTATTTTTTTTCCTTGTGCCCATCACTAGTTCAACCATAACTTGTACCTAAAATTCAGTGCTATGAGGGGTTGATGTATCTCTTAATTTGTTTCCTCATTCTAGCGGCTTTCCATTGTCAGAGCTACTTGCGAATAAAAACTAAGACGAGATGAATCATTAGGAATGGCACTACTAAAGATTCATTTGTAATTTCTTAATATTCGCTGCAAAAAATGCATTTCAAATAAGTAGTTCCGAGGGAGGCCGATGAACCTATTTCGCACTGGTAAAAACTTACCTTTAAGGCTTATCGCCCTCCTAAAGCACTAAACGATAGGAAGTATAAATATAACCCCGCAGCGAACGTGTTAAACGACTTATTTCACTAACAAAAATTGCACGTGTCCGCGGCCGGTGTTTGCAAATATATAGGACGGTAGGTAGGTACTGTACTAAATTAAACTCGCCGGGTCACATGCCGGCCAGTTAAGTTGGCGGGGTGCGGGAGACGCGAGGGAAGGGGCTACTTCGCACTGGACTCACCGAAAAATAGTTTCGCGTTCTATTCAAATCAAAAACTTACAACTTAGCTCGCCGTTCAAACGACAATAAGAACTTATAAGAACTCGCCGATGACGCAAGCTAACTCGAGTTATTGAAATTTAAAGCGAGCATAAGCGGTCCGACGTATTTTTTTTTGTTTTCGAAAATTGTGTAAATTCAAGTTCAATATAAGAAGATATTCTCAAAAGCCTATTGCTTTTGGATATTAATTTTAACTGCAATTATACAGCAAATATTATAACATTAATTTTCTTATTTCAGCCATAAAACTATTATATCACATTCTATGATGTTATTTTGCGGTTTTTGTTAGTGTATTTGTAACTATCGATTCGCACGTTTAGTGCGAATTGTAAGATTCGACTTAAGTATAAGCCGCTCTTTCTCCTAACACCTCAGATGTAGTTAGCCTGCTGCATTATCATAATTGAACAGCACAAAAATAGAAAACCAAAGGTAAAATATATTTAAAAAAATACAATTATTGACATTATTTTTAATTACCGACCTATTTATGAATCATATGGGTGGGTGTAGTCACAGAAGGTATATTCATGAAAATGTTTACAACGAAACCTGATAAGCATTATTACCGAGAAATATTTTTGTTCTCGGAAATCATTATGGACAACACAGCGTTATTCTGAACGAATTAGAACGCTGCCTTGTTTGTTATTGTTATGTTACAGATTTATGATGTTGTTATGAGATTATGACAAATGTTATGAGATTGTTTACAGAGTAATTTCAATATGGCTGATTAATTTTTATTAGTAAGTTTAAAAATAAAGATTAAATCCAGGTCTATTGTCCAATTGGCATGATACGTTTGGCTTGATCAAGCCAAATTTGACGGTTTATGGGTGTCATTTTGCATGACTAGTATTAGTGTAAGATTCCATCGTAAAATTATGCACCTCACTGTTATTTGATAGAAAAGTAATTCAAATAAACGGTTACACGTGGGGTCTTACAACGCTCCAGAGTTGCCCAGCAAAATCTTGTTGGACTCCAATTCATTTGTTTTTAAACTATATGAAGCGCCATAGAAAAGAGACTATCTGGCAATCCAAGAGTTGCGGCAGACTAACCTATTTTTTCACAGTTATTTAGATCGGTTTCGATCTACTTGCGAGGTACTTGCGGCAAGATTTTGTTAGGCAATTCCTTGGCGTTGTATGACCCTACGTGTAACCTTTAATTTAAATAACATTTCGATCATATAACAGAGAGGTGCAGAATTTTACAGTGGGATCTAAGACTAACTTGAATTTTACAGTGGAATGACAAACGTAACTTATCTCGTTTAGCTTATCCATGGTTTATTTATGGTTATCCATGGTTATAGCTGCCTTAAACATAGATGGCCATAAGGTAAGTAACATTCAAGTCCCTTTTTTAGTCCTCTGACTACATAGAGCAACGCGGTCATCCATGTGACCCATCAGTGACGACCGTGTTTCTCTAAATTTGACTGACTAAAAAATTATTATGTGATTATTATATTGATAAAAATATTCAAATAATAAAATATATTTAGGTATGTGGGCCATTGTAGGCATTGTTAATAAAATAGATACTCTTTTTAATTCTTATCTATATACTTCTATATTAATATTATTGTTGTATGTATAGGAGGTATTTTTTGAAACTACTGATCCGATTTCGCGGGCATGAGCTATCTAAAAATAATAAAAGTATAATGTCAAGGTGTCAATGTATGTCAGGCGTTATATTGCTTTATATATTTCTTCCTCAGGCGTTATATCTTTTATTTTCAACACGGATGAAGACGTGGGTACCAAATAGTAAAATGTAAAATGAGACGAGTGTGAACAGAGTGTTTACGTAGAACAAATTTATCCTCGTATTTCATATCGTTATTCAAATTCAGGTCTGTTCAGCATTTTTCTAATATGGCTTATTTATTAGTCGTCTCGTCATAGGAAATCTCGCCAGAGATAGCGAGTTTAGTTTAAACTCGTTAAACCGCTGGAATTTAACTTAAATTTCGTTTATGTCAACTCGCTACTCATATAAGTTTGCAGTCTGTTAGAAAAGGAATCAAACTTGCATGTATGCAACTGTATGCATTCTATAATCTTTTAATTATACATTAATTATATCTTCCAGTACTAAGTAAATAATAATAGTCCAGGAAAATTTACTAACACATCAAAATTTTAGTCCTTCAGGCAAAGATTTAAATCATTGCCCTTGGGGGCATTTTTGATGTAAAATACCTACATCAAAAATGCCGATATACAAAATATCGATGGGTGTAATAAATTTTTGATTCCAGCCTGTAGAAGGGGTGAAAAAAAAAATATTTCAGATAAATATTGTATTATACCTAAAGGATTTTGTTTTACATAACAAAATTTAAATAACTTTTTTACCAAAATAAAATGCTAAAAGAGTTGGGAAGGTTAGAAGATAAACGTGTTTTACACTAACCCTTATCTTTTAACCTCCCTAACTATGTTAACTTTAATTTTAGAATATATTAATTATCACAAAACATATAATCTTACTTATTTCATAATTTTTATGTAAAATTAAATTCTGGATATACAATATTTTACCACCCCTTCTATAGAATGAAATAAAAAAATTCTTTTACCCATCGATAAATATACCATCTAGAAGCTTATATCTAATATGCCCTTGTAGGACTCAAATTTTGATTTGCTATTAAGCTGGACTACAAATCTAAATCCAAAAAAAGCAGAACGTAACTGATCGTTGACGATTTATATTAACAACGGATGTTGCTAATCTAATCTGTTTGTTGCTAAGAATTATTTGTATATTTAAACTTTAAGGTGGAGACAAACGCTAAATACTAAAAATATCCATTGTTTATTGAAGATGTTACAAGACAACACAATTGCTTTGAAAAAAAATATATATTATACTTAAACATGTGAAGAACCAATTGTATTAATTAGAATTTTCGTTAAAGTAATAGAAACTCCACAAAAAAAGTTAGAACACAAGAAGAATTTGACTTTTATTGAAAATTCTCTCGAAAAATGCTTATTGCGCGCATATGAATTCAGTACTGATTAATAAGTTAATCTCAGTTTAAAAAATTGTATTAATATTTTTTTTTGTGTATTGTTCTAATGGTAAAACCAAAAAAAAAAACACAATTTCTAGGCCTGTTGAATTGTCTCCGCCGCGTTCTATTGAAAATGTCATTTGCCCAAGTGAAGCCCTCAAAGGTTACACATTAATAATAACAAAGTTTGTTATTATTATGTAGGTACCATTATACTCTGACCGCCATGGACAACTGACAACGAAATAAAAATGCATAAATTATGGGACACTTGAATGGATGAAGGTGCCATTATTTTCAAGTGGTGTTTTAAAATTACTGTTTGTTGACTTATAGCGTGGAGTGGGAAGTATTCGTTCCCTTTGGATAATGTCAATTGTTGATGAAGCTTACAAATGTAACTAATCTACTCAAATTAATTGATAAAATAAATTTATATGTGCTTGGGCCCTTTCTGCATGTGCCGGTCATTGTACTCGTGTAGGATGCGTTTGTTAGATTGTGTGTTTGTGTGGGGAATTTGTGTATGCGCGTCAATTGATATAATCTTTGTGAATAATATGTTAAATAAATTTAAGTGTTATCATTATAAAGTTTTATCAGTTCTTTAAAGTACTTTTATACTTTTTCAATCTCCACCGCCGGGGGCTCACAAAGGTAATTATTTAAGGGTACTATTTAAATGTTCACCAAAATAATTTTTACACCTTAAAAACAAAGTACCAACTAACATAAATTAAACTCATTCTATACCGAGGTCCCTAAAGTGAAATGTTTTAAGGCGAGTACTATTGTCATCGCCTAATTTGACTTGTTAAGAGTATAAATTAATACTTAGATCAAAATACAGAGCTAATAGACTATAATTATTTAAAAAAGTTTCAATCAGATAAAAAAGTTTTAGCAGAAAGTTAGGACGTGGAAAGTTAGAAACTAATTCATTCAATATATTAATAAAGTCTTCTGTGTTTTACTTCATATGAGAAGCTGTGTATTCCAAAAAAGTATACGACCATTTATGCCGCATGTTTGGCTTAATCAGTTATAATTTATAAGAAACAGAATTTTACAGAAACTGACAGCCAAAGAGTTTTATTACAAGTTTATACATACTATATATATATGCGAAAAGACTTTTTTAATACAGTTGCTCAAAAAGTGGCGTATTGCAGGGACGTATAGCGTTCGGGAAGTGGGCTATTACACACTCGTGCTTTTTTTTTACCTTTCCCGCACTCGTGCGTTCTCTTTCCCAACTGTCAAAATAATGTCTATTAAAAAGAAAAACCAACCATGAAGTTTTTACTAAAAAGTTTTTATGATTCATGCAAATACGTATATTTCTAAAAAGAAGCTACGAATTTGTTTCAATATCAGATTTAATGATTTGATTTAATGAGTTAGGTTAGGTTTCATTTCATTTCATCTCATTAAATTTCATTTTCATTTCAAATCAATAAAAAAATTCTACTGAAGACTTGGCTGTATGGGCATAGTTTCCTTTGCCTACCAGAATGGTTGAAGAAAAAAAATCTCTGCTTATATTCTACGGTTGGCGCCATTTTCCAGAAATTTTCTTTGCGAGTTTAGTTGTTTGTTTTATTAAATTGCTTCATTTTTTCGCAACTGTATTAAAAATAGTCGTTCAGTACACGTGCGGAACCGTCATTGCAACTTGTTCCGACTGTCAACCCTCGCCTTCGGCTGCGCCTCGGCTCGGGTAAACATTTGTCGGAACTCTTTGCAATGACAGCCTTTCCGCACTTGTAATGAAATATACTATTTTAATACAGTTGCTCAAAAAGTGGCGTATTGCAGGGACGTATAGCGTTCGGAAAGTGGGCTATTACACACTCGTGCTTTTTTTTTACCTTTCCCGCACTCGTGCGTTCTCTTTCCCAACTGTCAAAATAATATCTATTAAAAAGAAAAACCAACCATGAAGTTTTTACTAAAAAGTTTTTATGATTCATGCAAATACGTATATTTCTAAAAAGAAGCTACGAATTTGTTTCAATATCAGATTTAATGATTTGATTTAATGAGTTAGGTTAGGTTTCATTTCATTTCATCTCATTAAATTTCATTTTCATTTCAAATCAACAAAAAAATTCTACTGAAGACTTGGCTGTATGGGCACATAGTTTCCTTTGCCTACCGGAATGCGTGAAGAAAAAAAATGTCTCTGCTTATATTGTACGGTTGGCGCCATTTTCCAGAAATTCTCTTTGCGAGTTTAGTTGTTTGTTTTATTAAATCGCTTCATTTTTTCGCAACTGTATTAAAAATAGTCGTTCAGTACACGTGCGGAACCGTCATTGCAACTTGTTCCGACTGTCAACCCTCGCCTTCGGCTCGGGTAGACATTTGTCGGAACTCTTTGCAATGACAGCCTTTCCGCACTTGTAATGAAATATACTATTTCTCCGACCTAATATATTACCAGAGTATTTTGAAATGGTAAAAAATTATATTTTTTACCATTTCCAGAAGTTCAGTTCCAGAAGCTTTTTGTATGCCCTCATGTAATATAAATTATGTTTCTTAAAATATTATTTTTGTTCTAGGTATAGAATTAGAAACACGACACTTCAAAAGTATATTATGCAAAATGGATAACAACTTACCAGGTAGGTTTCAAATAGTGTAAGCTAACTATGCTTACTTAGAAGCCTTTGGGTACTCACTATTCGGCTTACTGGCGATTTGGACATAAAATATTCGGACACTTTTTTTTATACAATATATTTTTCATTGACAGTTCCGACACCAACAAAAAATGTTGTGTACAGTCAGATAAAAAATTAAGTTACCAAGACGAATCTATCGATATCTAATTGCAAAAATCTCTTTAAACGGTTTGAATAAGATTTTTACTGCGTGAATTTTATTTTAATTAAACTGATTAATTTAAAAAACTTATAAATCTGATTTTACTTAGATCAGATTATATCTAAGTAAAATGACATAAATATATATATTTTTTATAATAATTGAATTACCTAATTCTAAGTTAATTAATGTGATTTTTGTGGAGAGATATGTTTTAAATTAAAGTAAGTATACTACAGATGTAATTATTGTTGTAGGTTATTTTACTTTTTTTTATGTAATATCGGCAGACAGGCTGACGGTCCACTTGATGGTAGGTGGCTACCGTCGCCTATGTCACAAGCAACTCCAAAGCTGCTGCAAGTGCGCTGCCGACTACAGTAGGATTAAGGATAAGGGATTAGAGGGGATAGGGAAATGGGCTCTAGCATCCCTTACACGCTCGCCGAAACACAACTGCTCACGTGCAGTTACAATGATATCTTATTACATATATCGTATTATCTCTGTAACCATACGTCCAAAACATGCAGTAAAAAGCCAAAATCAAGTGTACTAATTACTTGTGATAGTAAACTTGCTGATTTTGATAAGGATTCATAATTTTGTTGATAATATCACCAATAAACGTCACCTAACGAGTAGCTCCACTGTGCCGAGGGTTCACTGCCTAGCACCGAATTCCACCAGCTTGCCTGTCGTTTCCTCACAACGACGCTCCACGTGTTTCCCAAACGCGCCTAACAACAGAACGACTCGTGATTGACATCACAGTGTCAAAGTATACAGGCCTTAAAGTATACGCTATCATAGATAAAATACTACTTAACCAGTATAGATGGTCACTCACGTACATTGAATCCGTACCCTATCCAATTTCGCTTATTTCTAGATGCCGCCTGTGTAGTTTGTCGCTTATTTGTTGTCATTAAAAATCCGCTAGAGTCGCTGCAGTCGACCATTCAGTCAATTCTCATGTACAAGAGATGGCACTACTAAAATTTATTTAAAATATAAAAAAAGTGGGCACGAACAACGATAAAAGGGCCGTATGAACGGTATAGGTTCTGTTCTAAAAAATAGGGCAATAATATCATACATAAAAGTCACAGATTAATGATAAAAGTACCTCTCAGCAACGTCGCCCTCTAGTTATTACCACGATAATAAGGAACTATAACTGCGTGATTGAATTTGTTGGTTATAATTTTTAACAAAATACACATTAATGTTAAATTCGAGACTCTTAGTGACATCTAGGGAGTGGAAATCCCAATATGAAATTGGCTTCAGATCGTTATATGGAAGTTGACCATCTATACTGGTTAAGTAGTATTTTATCTATGACGCTATACAGGTGTTAACTTACTCCCACCGCGTTCCCAAGGGTACATCGCCAATGCACTGGTTTCACATTGCACCGTTCCTGCAAGTAAGTGTAAGTGAATAACACAACATTACTTAATTCCTTTGTTTCAGTTTCTGTAATATTTTATAAAGTTTATTATCGTGGCAAATGTAAGATCAAAGTTTGAAATTACCGAAACTTCTATGGCAATTACTAAATATTCTTTTAATATTCCATAACGAAGTTACTGAAAAAATACCTATCCATCTCTGATTTCTCAATTAAATTTTTATTCTAATATACGATATCGTAGCTTATTTATTTCATAATACCCAAATTAAAATTAACATATTATATCATAATACTATTTCTTATCTTATACTCTTTCTAAAATCCCAATAATCTTAAGAGATAACCGTCTATATAATCAATCGGAGGACACGTTGGTTCCTCTCGTCTATATAAGAAATAATTAAAAGATAATTATTATTGGAAAGACTGAAAACTGATATAGAAAATTACATTAAAAATTGAGTGTCAGAAAACCAAAGCGTTACGCGCTAAACAAAACCCTGGAAATAACTTCTACATCACATGAACCTCCACAAAGAATTTCCTACTTAGTCGGTCCCCTTCCCGAATCCGTCCGGTTCAATATAAATATATTGTTACCTTTCAAGATGATCTATAGTACGGTCATTCTATGAATGCGTTTTTGACATTTCTTTATGTCCATTGCATAAAGTTCATTTCCGAATAAACGATACAGAAAATGTATGGAATTGACACCTGTCAGAACAGCACTCTTATAATGGCCGGAGTATAACTAAATATTCACTGGCAATGATTTTAAGTATTTTACACAAACTTACATCTTACGGACAAACAGTAACGCCATCTATTATAACTCGTACGAATCACCTGACGAAGCTCTTCGCATAGTCAACGACGTAACATTGCATGAAGGTTCATGGATTTTAATCATATTTTTATCGTAATAAGCCAGTTTAATGCTAGAATGTTTTATTTTTATTTATTTATAATGATCGCTATTACTATTTTTATAGGTACATACATATTTATAAAGCTACTAGGCCCGCCCCCGGCTTCGCCCGTGGTGCAATTTTTATATATATGAACATTCCCCGTTTATCCCTCTTTCCATTAGTAAAAACCGAATTAAAATCGGTCTACCCGTTCACGCGTGATGCCGTGACCAAGGGAAATAGGGATTAATTTTTATATATTAAGATAATCTAATGTAGGTAGGTACTAATACAAGTTCTCCCAGAAAGAATCATGTAGAAAATCTTGTTTTTTTTTTCACTTCTTCCGATTACTTCATTTTCTTAAATTTTATTGGATGTAATTAAAATTACTTATTTGGATGGTGCCACACATCTTATTTATTTCTCAATTACTTCAAAACATCTAAAATAACTTATATATAAAATATTCCACAACCATCTATTTAGATGTATAAAAACACACTCTTATTTTTCTTTACGTCAAAACATGAAATTATGTTTTTTCTTTTTCCCTTTTTGAATATCAAACCTTTTTAAGTCAGCCAGTATTTAAGTTCAAAATTCATTAACAGAAAAAAAGGTGCCGCTTTATGCTATCCTAACTAAAATAGTCAGCTTTGGTAAGGCTCTTTTTCTGTTATATATTTAAAAAAAAATCTTATGTACGTACATATTGATGAGGGAATACGGGCGCAGAGGAAGAAAGAATTTTATATAAACTTTTATTATTAATGAACTGTTTTTTAATAAACTATATTTTCCATTACAAGCGTTTTTTTTATTATTTTTTTATTATTTAACAGAGAGTACAGAACAGTTGAATGAAATTGTATACACAGGCTAAAAAAACTTGTACATGTTAACACATAGCCTTGTTTTTTGTTGGTGTCCGAATTGTCAGTGAAAAATATATTAAAAATAAAAAGCGTCAATTCGAACAACTGTCCTGAATATTTTGTGTCCGAATCGTCAATAAGAGTCCACTATTCTGAGAGACTGTTACGAGCCCAGTGATCGAATGGTTATTTAACCCTTTAACCGCTTAGGTCGGATTAATCCGTCAAAAGTTTCCGTGTCCATTTCGCCAGGGTCGTATATTTACGACCAAATACCAGTGCTCGTGCTTTTTTTATTTTATTACGTTGCGTTTATTACGCAACGTATTATTCAGTTATTAGGTAAATAGTTAACTAAGTCATCATTTACAATGCAATACACTTTAATCTCATATTCAGAAGTCCTAAAAATAATGTCTGAAATTAGATGAATTACTACATTTTTTTTCAGAAAATTGTATTGATGTCCAACGCCCGTGACGGAAAGATCCGACAGTAGGGGCGGGACATAAGCTAAGTTTTACTGATACAAAAATGAACATAAATTAAAATATTTCTCTTTATATTAACTAATTTACCATAAAACAACTATAGCATTTGGTAATAAAATATTTCTTACAAAAAATTGTGTATATTTTAATTAATTCCTTTGAAAATAACTAAATTAAATAGGGAACTGTCCACGACTGAATGTGATAGTTCACATCACTAGCCTACATGTTTAGAAACGAACGGTGTTAGTACGCCCAGCGCCACGGTCGGAGAAAGACGAATCGCTTCTGACGTCATAAACGTGTGCCGGTTTCTGGAATTTTCCATCAGTGATGTGCGTGCAGAAGTCTTTACGTGCATGTTATCGATGAATATTATGTGTAGATATTGAAATTCATAATTTATTAATATTGAAATATGACTTCTGCTGAAGAATTAATACGTATTCTAGAAGGTGATGAAGATGAAGAATTCGAGTCAGATAAAGAGTTTGATATTGATGAAGAGGCATTCTTTTATTATTCTTTTTTTATTCGTTCGAGATCTTTAAAGGTTTTTTTATTTTACTGGCTTACCAAAAATACCTGATCATATCATAGGGTAAGTTATAGTATTTAGGTAATTATTAAGTACCTACTAATCGACCTATAGACCAAAGGCTCGTAAATGCAAATATCGATATTATTACGTAAGAGGATTGCACATCCCTCTTTGTTGTAGGTATTTATTTTATGATTAAGTGTGCCGGGCGCTGGGGACACGACAACTGTTAGGAAGTCGGGCGGTGAAAGGGTTAAGGTGCAGTTCTGTCTTAAACTTGAAATAAAATTCGTATATTTTAATTAAACGTCTATGAATGGTAGGTACCCTTCGATTGTTGCGTCATCTACCAGTAGTCTACGTAGACTGTTACGTCAACGATAGATTTATTTATTTATATTTTAAAACTTGAACTTTATATATATATACACATTTTAATAGGTCCATCAGGTTACCAGAACCGATTTCGTAACCAAAATTCGAAATATACTACAAGGAAGGATCCTTATAATGCAGTCAAAGATAATACCAAAAATTTACAAAACAAGACCAGCCAGGCCAGGGAAAGGACAAATTATGGTAAGTTTTTTATTTATTTAAAAAAAGTATGAGTTTAGTGGTGCTTTTTAGCTAGTTGCGAAACTAGCTGAGAAGCGAAACTAGCTAACTGGTGGAAATATAGTTGCAATAATTAATTTTTAAGAGATTGTTAAAAAAAATTTCCTAATTAAAAAAAAATAAAAAAAATATAATAAAAATAAAATAAATATTATCAAATTATAGTTTACTTAATATATTGAAGGAAAAAAAGTCAGCTGATCACCTGAAATTGAAAAAAAGAAAATTTCAGTAATTTCCTCTCAGCTGAAAATTTATCACATGACAGTTTAATGCTGTTATGAAAAAATAAAAATGTCAGCTGGCTGTATCGCAGTGGAAACATTGTCACCTGATGTCCTGTGGCTCTAGCATGAGTTTACGATACTACACTCGCTAGCGAGAGCGTAAAACATTTATATGTAAAATTGACTTATGTATATGTATTATATTCAACCCTTAGTTGATAGATTATTTTTTTGCAAATGACCAGTAATTCCTTTATTGCCGAAATTTCTGTCACTCTGTATCAGAACCACTTTCATTTATAAATAACGTTTTACGTGTGTCTAAATAACAGTGGGTACTTGGTTTCCAAAGTAATTATTACACGAAGTAAAAAATTAAATAAATTTTTTACAGGTGGATTTAGTAATCGATCCAAGACATATGACCCAAGACAAGAAAAGGTATTTTGTGTAGGGTATGTGTTCCTAGGGCAATTAAGAACTCTAAAAATTGAAGACTTAATAAAGAAACTAGAAGAGAAGAAAGACGGACTTCTAAAGTTAGTGCGGGAGCCAATCGAAGAACTTGACATTTTTGTCCTGCTAATTGATATAATGGCAAAATTAACAAAGAGCTCGTTTGAACAATTGGCTTTAAAAATACTCATACAAATTATAAACTCAAATTTTTTGGTTAATTTACGAATGTACCTTATCGATTTACCGGAACAACCTGACAGAGAACTGAACAACCTTTATTGGGAAAATCCACATCAATTTTGGCAAAATTTCCTTATATTATTTGAATATATTATCGATTTGCTACCTTCCACGGCTTTACACAAATGCAAGCCAATCATAGATTCAACAGTCACGGACTGTTTGGAAAAACTGAAAATTACTCATAAATTTACTCTAACGAATGAATATATTTTGAAATTTACAAAAATGCGGGAAAAGTTAGCCTCTTATGAATTGGAAAAAAAGGTGAGTGTCATATCTCTATTTATCTGACCTTAATTTCGTCACTGACTTGTCCCTGAACCCTGTATATCGTTTGCGAATAAGCGAACGATATACAGGGTTACCGGTCAATTCGACCTATATGTAGGAGCTTGTAGTTTCCTCCATTACTGACTGATTTTACTATGAAACACCATATCCTAAACCTAACCGTTTTCAAGATCAATATCTTATAATTTGAATAAGTTTTTTTTTTAATTATAAAAAAAGCCGATTTCTTTTCTGTTATTTTCTATTTCTTTCAATAATTATATTATAATTCTTTTTACTAACAATATAGTTTTTTACTAGGTTGTATTAGATGGCCTGATAAAGAAATATTTGATTTGATTAGTTTTTTTTTTTCATAGTATATAATAATGCAAATTGAATTCCCTGTTAATAATCTTTTAATGTTAAACGTTAAAAGATCAGCAAGGGGATCATGTCACTACCTACAAGATGGCAAAAAGTCATCGAACAAAATGGCACATAAATACTGTAATTCAATGTAAATATAAACTTTGAAAAAAAAAAAAAAATTTTTGAATTTTCATATAAAACGCGAAGAAACTTTTTCCCCAAACTATTATAATGAATGATATTATATAAAATAAATTATGTAAATATAGTTTCAAAAATCTCGATTTTTTCCCCCTTATGGAGTGATTTTTTTTATTTTATATTTAAATACGTTGATACATTTCTTTCAGAGGGATGCCAGCAAACCACATTCGGCAGACACACGTGAACCCCCGGACAATTTTCGTCTTCTAAGTACTCTACCCACTACTGAAGATATTCTCGACACTCGTCCCTTTTTACGCAAAAACATTATAGATGGAGGTTACAGGGACGTCGAACACTATTTGGATGTGCAATTCAGATTACTCCGAGAAGATTGCTATGGGCCGATTCGCGTCGGTATAAGTAAGTTCTGTTTTTCTCTCGTCGGTATAACTTTATACTTTGTAAATTTTTAATAAATACGGTAAATACGTAATAAGATAAATATCACCACAGCCAGCCTTAAACATTTCATTATAAAATTTTTGCCCGAAAGATTTGTATGTATATATGTATTTTTGTATGTTTTTTAATGAATAAAATCAAAAACTATTGGACTGATTTTAAAAATTCTTTCACCTATAGAAAGCTACATTATTAGCGAGTAACATAGGCTACTCACCCTCCCCTCATCTCCCCCTTTCCCCCCCCCCCCTCCATACAAATGTATGTTTGTAATGAATAAACTCAAAGACTGATTTAAAAAAATATTTTATAAAAATACATGGACGAAGTCGCGTGCAACAGCTAGTTTATTATAAAATGAATTCCTTATATTTTCAGATCAATATTTAACGGACAAGGATTGCAGAGATTTTGACAATATAAGGTAAGGTTTTTATAAAAAGTAAAAAAATATATCTGTATTAAATTTAAATTAAAAAAAAACTAAAACACAATTTTATTAAGTTTGTATTTTTGTTTCTTTATGTAAAGGTCATCAGCCAGGCTGACGGTCCACTTGATGGTAGGTAGCGACCGTCGTCGATAACACAAGCAAAACGCCAAAGCTGCTGCAAGTGCGCTGCCGACTACAGTAGGATTAAGGGAAAGGAGATAGGGAAATGGGCTCTGGCATCCCTTACTCACTCACCGAAACACACAGAAGCGTGCTGTTATTTCATGGTGGTCTTCTGTAAGGGAATGGTTACTGCCGCCAGACGGGCTGCCCAAATGACTGCGAAAACGCAGTGTGCCCTGCTACTTTCCAAATCCAGACCAGAGCCAATTTTGTAAAAGTTAATTTTTCAAAGTTGACCCTGCCGGGAATCGAACCCGGGAACCCTAGAACAGAGCGTTAAGGCAAGCACCCTAACCACTCATACGGCAGCCCTAACGGGCTCGCCAATGAGCTGCCGACCATAGTAGAATCTGTGGTAGAATTAAGGATATGGGATTTGGAGGAGATAGGTTAATGAGCTCTGGCATCCCCACTGAAACACAAAAGCACACATGCAGTTATTTCATGGTAAGAGGGTGGTTACTATCCCGGACGGCTGCCGAATTGTTATGAATGCGAAACATTTTCTATGTGTAATGGCTAGTTTAACTTGATATCAAACCGAAGATATTCTGGACGTTAGTTAGTACTAGATTCAGCTAGGTAGCTTTTAAAAGGCTTAAGAGCAAATAACCGAAGGAAGCTATCTTGTGATTCCCTAATCACAGTGGAGCTTTAGGAGGTGGCTGGCACGCCGTTACTAAAAATCCTTCGGAAGCTATAAGGTTCCGTCTTTTAGGTTCGTCTAGCGACGCAGACGTGGAAGAGTAGCGGTGATCTTACTTAAAGAGCATTCCTTAAGTACACCTTACTTAAAACTAGGCCCATTTCACCCTTGAACCCTTCTGCAGATAATTTTCATGGGTCATTGCAAAAAGACTCACGTGAAAGAAGACTGGAGCCCAGTTACCCAAACAAAAAGATCATTATACAATACCAAGTTAGCAAAAGGACCAAAGCAAGCAGAAACTTTCAAATTTTGATGTAACGTGTATGTATATTCATAATCTTATTGTTTTTATTTGTAGGGTTTACAGAAGTGTAAAATTTTACGATACTTACATTAGCAATAGTAGCTATAAATCTGGATACATAATACAAATAGACCCAAAAATTTGTAAAAACTTTGGAAATATTAGATGGTCTCAAAACAAACGGTTTATACACGGTGCACTGCTTTTGTTAACTAAAGATAATTGCAGAAGCTTTATCGTCGCTATTGTTTTAGACAGAGATGTGGAATTGTTGAAATCGGGAAAGGTAAGATTATATTTTTTGCTTGAAATATGCTGATTTTCTTTTTTCAATATATCCATGTTGATCGTGATTTTTCTTAAACGCCCAAAGGACCTACATTAATTCTATATTTCTATAGAACTAACTTACGTACGAATTTTTCATATATTATTAAAATGATAATATTTTTTAGATAACCGTATTTTTATATGGCGTTGTCACTGTATCGGAATTATTTAAGGGCGAATCCTATGTCATGTTTGAAAGTGAAGTCTATTTTGAACCATATCATCACATTCTGAAGGCTTTACAGCATCCAAAATTCCCAAGACATCTTGCTATGAGCAAATACATCGTGAAAGCGGAGGTAAGACTTGAAATGAAAAATATAGAGAATTAAAAAAAAATTGTGACCATTTCAAAGAAAAAAAAGTTCATTCTATAAATTTACAAGAAATATACAGGTGTCAAATATGCGGTAAAGTCTAGAAATAGTTTAGCTGCAAGCCAGCCAAATCCTGTAAGGATAAAGCAACAGCAAGATATTAAAAATATACTTAAAATACGCATGATGATTTTGAAAAACTGCTCTACGCTGTTTCTAGGCATTTTCTTCACACAAAATAAATTTAATTTCTAAAAAAAAAAGGTTTCGAAGGAAAAAATTGATATTTTAAATAATAAAATTTAAAATTTGCGCCAAAACGCTAGTCTGTTGTGACGGAACAGTTTGACAGTTTACACAATTCGAATGACACGGTGATATATTTTACGAAAACGTGACGTCATTCGTTCTGATAGGTGTTTCAGTTGACATGGCGTATTGCAGTTTTTATACTTTTATTTTATTGATAATCTTAATGTTTATATTAAAACTTTCAACATATATAATTCTCAATATCATTTATTCTTTAATTCTTCAATACCCTCATCATGCCTAACGCCCACAGCTTCGCACGCATGCATTTTTTATGTAAATTATATATGTAAACATTCCTATGTAGTTTAGAAGAAGTTAGGGGAGAAAAAGACCGAAGCAGTTTTTCAAATTTGGTGAATAGTATATTATTAGCAGTTACAAAAACAGTTTTGGGATTGTAAAAAAATTGAGTTATTAAAACTTTGCATTGAAGAATAATTGAACTTTTTAAAAATTTATTTTTACAGATATTAAGTTGCATGTAAGTGATATACACACGATTAAGGCATAAAGGCTTTTAAGTACCTACTTACTTATTGTGATACTAGAACTACTACTACTACTACTAGAAGACAGACAGACTATGTCTGTCGATTTTGAGAAACAGTCATGGCTTGTTTCTTCGATTTGTAAATTGTATTGATGTAATTTTTCAAGCCGCGGTACTATTTTTGTTTGTAATTAAGAAGTTTAAAGGCGTCCTCTTTTGAGAAATAAAAAAAAAATATCTATACCATTTTTGTAATGTTTTTGAATTCAACAAATAGAGAGTTAATTACACGTCTATGTGACAAGTTTTTAAACAGTTACTTAATTTCGCCACTTTAATCTTCCCCAGTTAAGTCATTAGTTTAACGTCGAATGAAATGGTCGGGAGATATTCTACACTTCAATGGGAACCAGTATTAATTTACTATTGACAATTTGTAAACCGCTACTACAAACAATGGAGTAGACAGTAACTCTACTCCATTGTTCGTATGAGTAACTGTTTTCAGGAAAGTGAGAGCAGAAAATTAGCAAAAATATCCATGGTTGTGTACTCATTGCTTTCAAAAATTGTTGATAGTTTCCATTTGTAGGTCGTGTCACTAATCTCTCCATTATATATAGGCTACGACTTAAATGTTGTTTATTATAATATATTTATTATAGCCCGAGCCAAAACCACCTGCATATCTTGATGAGGAATCGGAGTATTCAGTGATGATTAGAGACCTCAGAGTGAAGTTTAAAGTTTTAAAAGAAGAAACTTGGCCTACAGCGGTCGAAATGGGACTTAATGACAGCCAGTATGTCGCCTACAAGATGGCACTGACCCAGGAGTTTGCTGTAATTCAGGGCCCGCCGGGAACAGGAAAAACTTTCCTCGGAGTGAAAGTAGCACGTGTTATATTGGAAAATTACGCTGCTCTACAAGAAGCACGTATAGAAGCTTCGGAGAAAGAATTATTAAATTCTGAACCTAGTGTAGAAGACCAGCTTACACTTTATTTCAATTTATTTGATCGAAAAAAGAAAATGAGACACGAAGCCTGCATTATGCTTCTCGTGTGCTACACTAACCACGCACTCGACCAATTCCTCGAAGCAATATTGCCAATTACCGACTCAATAATACGGATCGGCGGCCAATCTCGCAATGAGACACTGACTAAGTACAATATAAACTATGTGCGTCGCCAGTCTGATAGCAGGGGCAGTCTTTATAATAAACTGAGGTTTGAACTCAAAGAAAAAGTAAGCATATTACGCTCCGTACAGAAATCTATAGATTTGATAAATGATGACAATATTATTGATTATAACATTATTAGAAAATATGCCCCGGAGAGCAGAGTATTGGATTCATTACGGGGAACAATAAATCCTTTGATAGCTTGGCTCTTCCATGGTGAAGACCATACAGTGGTAACCAATGATGAAATTATTTTCTATAGTAATATGTATCAAAACAATCAAAGCGAAAAGAAACAAAATGTAAGAAAAGATAATAATTTGGATGACCTCAATGATGACGAGGATGAAGTGATGAAGGACGGCTTGACTGTTGTTTTTTCATTAATTGATGCAACACATGACTTGAAATTACACATAGAAGATTACAATTTGTGTAATGATAATAACATACGGATGCAGTACGAATTAACTATCAAGAGACTCGCAAGACGTATAAAAATAGCTATGGTAAGCTAAGTATTTAATTAAACATTTTAAATTACCAGTTGTAAATAAGCTGTATTCCTTTAAGTTAGAGTCGAAATGAGTCGGAGTCGGAGTTAGTGTCAAAGAGAAATTCGTTTTGAGCCACATTTGCACAACATTTTAGCGTATATCTACAATTATTCGTATTCTATGTCGAGGCTTGACAGGACGACTTGACTGAGTTAGATAGTTCCATAAGTCGGTGAGGTGGTCCAGGATATTTTAAAAAATCAATTATTTAAATAATTTTATTGTATTTAACTCGTTGTGCCGGTACGCTGCGTTGTACGCGCTGTAGTTCGTTTTTTGAAAATCCCACAGGAACCTAACATTTTGCCATGATAAAAGTATCCTATATGTTAATCTAGGTAATGAACTATCAGTATGCCAAATTTTTTTTCCAAATATGTTCAGCCGTTTTTGCGTGATTGAGTAACAAAAGCTGGTGCCTGCTACATCGTTGGCGTTGAAAAATGAAAAAATAACATCTGAGAAAATATCTGACATCTTTATTGTTGGTTTTTTTATATTTTTAGATGATTCCTCAGGAACCTAACATTTTCCCAGGATCAAAAGTATATTATATGCTAATCTAGGTAATAAACTTTCTGTGTGCCAAATATCATTCAAATCCGTTTAGTAGTTTTTACGTGAAAAAGTAAAAACAATTCTTAAGTAATATTTTATAAGTAGAAATGTGTGACTTCTAACATAAAATTGTAGGTTTTAATTTTAATGAACCTACAATTTTATTTATACATATTTTTATTTTGAATTTTTTTATTGCTTATAAAGTTTTCAAAATCCGAATTAAAAATCTTCGATTTAATTGCGTCAATTTATGAGTTTTAGCGGAATTGATCCTTTTCCAAAACCAAATAAAAATTATTTGCTCTTTTCATAATTTAGCCCCCATTAGTGCCCAATTCGCACACGGCCGAACTCACGTTGTGGAACTCTTTTGTATAGGTACTCATAATAAAAGTATAAATTTACTATTTTTTTTAGGATATGTTTCAATACCGCACGAGAAGAAATAATATAATTCTCGATTTAACGAATATAATGAGCATAGCAAGGATCGATCGTTGGAGTCTATACTTCAGATGGGCGAGAATTGTACAAAGTAAATATAAGGATATGCTTGAAGACCAAAAGGTATTTACATTTTGTATGATGTCCATATTTATTATGCATTCTACTGAGCTACGTTCTCTAAAATTCCTTTTTGGGGTTGCATTTTAGTTTACGTTTGAAATTAGACTATAAGAATTATTTGGTGACCATTTTTAGTATGGTAATTATTCTGTTTGTCGCAGGCAATTGCTATTAAATTGAAATAAAAATTTCAAAAAAAACACAGCTACAGAAACTTTGCTCTTGTAAGCGTACAAAACAAATTCAATCAAATATATCTAAACGAGCGACCCGCCTCAGACTTCGCACGGACGTAATTTTTTTTCTGCAATTTATTTACGCAAACCTGTATACTTTATCGCTTTTTCCATTAGTGATCGTTGGGTGATTTAGAAGTTAGCGGAGAAATAAACAGAGGCGGATGATTGTTTATACTAATATTATAAAGCTGAAGAGTTTGTTTGTTTGTTTGAACGCGCTAGTCTCAGGAGCTACTGGTTCGAAATGAAAAATTCTTTTTGTTTTGAATAGTCCATTTATCGAGGAGGCGCTGCGATAAATAGTATTATATATAAGCAGTGTCCAGTACCGCGCGCCCATGCGCACGCCAGCCGCCGCCGTATAGGCCGCAGCGAAGCGTGGCCGAGTTCAGCTAGTTTTATATAATATGTATAGACGCAATATTTATTTATTTTGTTAGGACACGTCACACGGCGCCATCTAGTGCCAAACTAAGCAGAGCGTGTACTCTAGACAACTGATAAAATACACGTAAACTGGCTGAACCCGGCCACGCTTCGCTGCAGCCCATACGGCGGAGGTGTGCACGTGGGGCGCGCGGTATTGGACACTGCTATTGATCGTAGCATGATCCTATAGCCTTCCTCGATAAATGGACTATTCAACACAAAAATAGTTTTTCAATTCGAACCAGTAATTCCTGAGATTAGCATGTTCAACTAAACAAACAAACTTTTCAGCTTTATATATCTATCTCGTGTCGTGTCACGATGTATGTTCGCGATAAACTCTGAAACTACTGAACCGACTTTGATCAAACTTGGTGAGTATCTGTTATTTCGTCCAACTTAAAAGATAGGATAGTTTTTATCTTAATTATTGACCTCAATATTTGTTATCGCAAATTAAATGTTTATTATACAACAGTAGTGCTATTTATGGGTTAGTTCGATGAATTATTAATAGATGGCTCTGCCTTGCTACCATGAACGGCATCCGAAGTTAACCTCTGTGCCCCACTTGCAACTTCTTACATAAGTACGATAGAGAGGGAAAACTTCGAAATGACATTCATGGTAGGCCTGCTCTGTAGTAATTCTCAATCTCATACAATTTAAAATCGGCTACACTATTTTCAGCTTTATTAGCAAATATTGAAGTGATTATATCAAAATAATGTTTAAAAATGCGAAACTAAAAAATGGATGGATTTGTGCCGTTGAAATTTGGTAGAGAGATAGTTTGAATCCCATTGAAGGACATAGGATACTTTAAGGAGGTGAAAAGGGGGGGTGAAGTTTGTATGGGAAAAATACTAATTCCGCGCAGACGAAGTCGCGGGCAAAAGCTAATATTAGTATAGATAAATACATAGAGTACGCAGAAAGACTCTGACAAAGAAAAACAGACATATTCGTACATACAGATGTTTGTCTTGAGCGGGGTCGAACCCGCAACTTCTCAGCACGCAGAGCTGAGCCAAACAAGTCGCCATAGAATGGAAATTGGCATATCACAACCAAAACAAATGATAAAAAACATGTTTCACATTTTAAAATGTAGTTATTGTGATTTTAAACAGTAATTATAAGTAATTACTTAATTAAATTTAGAAAAATTAATTACTTTTATAAAAAAATTTACACTAGCTAATTTTATACAATTTAACTTAATATTTTTATACCCAGCATACTTAAAAAAAATACAAACAAACAAATAACTTCTAACCAAATCATTATTAATATTCAGGCGAATCGACATGTGCAAATAAGAAATTGTAAACAGTCGTTTTTTGCATCACTCTGTTGTTTTATTCTTTTTGTTGAGAAATGTTTGGTGTATTCTTTGATTATATGTATACACTATTTAATGACATCAGTATATAATCAAAGCGTGTATTGTTTTGCGTGCATATAGGTATTGTAAAAGAGTTCACCTGGTCTTATTTTATTGGCTTACGAAGTTTTGTCAAACACATAAATAATTTAAATCTATGCACTATAATTTTTTGTCGCCCAAGATTATTATTTTTATTTAGCCATAATCCCAAGATTTTAATTTAAATTGTATAGTGCAGCTATACTTATAATAGATACTTAAATACTTAGAACGTCGAATATGTTTATGTTGATATAGATTCGCACTGTATCGGTTAGAAAGGCTTTCGCAAAAAATTAAGGCGTTTTATAATAACTTAAAATTTAAATCGGTAAGGTAGCGTAGCTTTCATGAGTCTAAATTACTAAACAAAGCAACTAGAAAAATCAATTTTATTTAACTTTGTCCGAGCCATTTATTTTCTATAATAAAACATGTGAAATATGTATTTTTCCTATCCTGTCAGATCAGAAATAAGAAAAGTTGTGAAAATTTCTCATATATTAGGTTACATATGGTTATATATTGCAGGTTAATTTGGAAAAGCAAACTGAAGATTACGAAGAGGCTAGAATGATAGAAGACCTAAGGGTGGTAAGATCTGAAGAAATTAAAGTCGTCGGCATGACTACAAGTGGAGCGGCTCGACTCAGGAAGTTCTTGGAGGAATTAAGTCCACCTATTGGTAATTAACAAAACAATTGGTCAATGCAAACTATGCATAATATTCATAGAGTTTTAACGACTTCCACACTCCCTGCCGGCACTACATGGGGTTCTTCAATTGAGCTTCTAAACTATAGAAACAACAAAGGCAAGTCTGCTATTGCTGCTGTTCCCATAGGCAACGCTGTTTCAACATTAAAATCAAATGAACTGTCTTACCACTATATCACTCAAAGAAAATGGGTATAAATTAATCGCTAAATAACATTCGTAGAAAAAAACATTCGTAGTATATCTTATGGGATTTATCTTTGTAGATTAAGATCACACCGTAAAATTCTGCGCCTACCTGTTATTTGATCGAAATGTGATATAAATTAAAGGTTACACGTGGGATCATACACGCCGCAGGGTTGCCTAGCAAAATCTTGCTGGATTTCCATAATTATTATTGATACTTTTTTAAAAAAAATTGCACTCATTAGTTTGGAAACTATAAGAAGTGCCATAGCAAAGAGACCGATCTAAATAACTGGAAAAAAATGGGTAACTCTTGAGTTGCCAGGTGCTAAAAAAGAGAAGAGACCGATCATAGAAAAGAAGACCATAGAAGAGAGACCGATCTACAGTCTTCTTTCTATTGCATTTCATATAGGTGGTTTCCAAATAAATGAGTGCAATTTTTAAAAAAAGCTGTCAAATATAGTTATGGCACAGAATAAATAATAGTACTAGCGGTTATGGTAAAGGTACTTGCGCACTACTTGCGGCAAGATTTTGATAGGCAACTCTGCGGCGTATGACCCCACGTGAAAATTTAAGCCACATTTCAATCAAATAACAGATTTGGATTTTACACTATTAGGGTAATGTTGTGTCCACATAATTATTTATTGAAACACTTTTCCTATTTAAAGGTATTTATTTAATAATAGTATTCAAAGGTATAACAGTAACTTAAATCTAATCAACGCATTTTACATTACAACCTCCAAGCTTACAACTACACACACAGTGTTGCCATAGAGCAATCTCTGATCACACCATAGTGTCATACACCACAGGTAACGCTGCGGGTGCGCGTTTTAAATCTGATGACTAGTTCCGAAGATTAGTACCTCCTACATACAAGCAAAGATACAAACTTTATCTCTTAGATAGTTTAAGCAATCTTTGAAAATCTTATCTTGAATCGTTAAACCTAATTGCGAATTCTTTTAATAACACACTAAAATATTATTGCAGTGATCGTTGAAGAAGCTGCTGAAGTACTAGAAGCACATATAGTTACTTCACTCACGAAAAACTGTAAACATCTTATCTTAATAGGTATGTATTTATTACGCTTTCTATGCCATTGCCATAGTTTTTACGTCTTCGTCTGACGTAGCTGCTGGACGGAAGTAGAATAGAGACCCCGAAAATTGCTGGAAACTAACACCAAGGATTCTACCTAATATGAGTGATTTTAAGAGGGAGTACCCTCTGTCCCAGGATCTTAATATTTCGCCGAGTTAGTAACGGTAACGAATGTGTAAATGCGGTATCACAAATTTTAAATCGATCTGCGCTGACCTCTCCTTATCCTGAATTGCAGAGTAGTTGCGATCCTCGCAAAGAAGACTGACTGGAGCTTTGTGGATATATTTTTTGATTACATAAATCATCAAAAATTTCAATTTACCTGGGCTAGGACATTTAAACCACGGGACCTGCTACAACAGACGGAATGTATGAGAATTTGTTTAGCCAATTTCGGTGCGGGGAAAACGTGCACACACAGTAAAATTGCTTTCGTGTGCTCTAGTTCTGTACTCCTTCAGTATAGCACGCTGTCTCTCTCTAACAAGGGGAGAGACAGCGTACCTAGGGCCTAGGGCTTGACGCAGTCGATAACAATAAAAGTGTCCGTGTCGATATTTAATAGATGCAATGAATTTTTTTATTATTACAATGAAATGTCTAAATGTGGTTAAAATATCCTAGTACCTTGGGCTTTATGGAACAGAATCTCTTAATGTCCATAAAAATGTTCATATACAGGGTGTCCGGTAATTAATGGATAACCTTGCAGGTACTTGTGGGGGGCACACAATTTTAAAAATATGCCTACTTCATGTAGTTTCTTAAATTGTATTTAACTCAATTTTTTCATTGTCAAATTACTGAGTTACTTCTTCCTATGTTTCTCTAGCCTTAATTTTCTTAAAACAAAAAGCAAAAAAAAAAAATTAAATGTACTTATTTAAGAAAGCTGTGGGAGTGTTTTTATGGAGTGGTTGGATGTAATTAATAATTTAAACTAAAATTTATTTCAATTTTTTATTTATAATTTTATAATGAATGTTTAAATTCAAAGTATAAAAGTATTTTAAGAAAACTAAAGTTTTTATCGAGTTAGAGATTACCCGTTTTCTTAAAATAATTTGTCATTTTTTTCCCTTTATAAAATTAATTTTTCCAGTTTTTGGAATTAATTAATTATTAATTAATTACTTATTAATTATAATACATTAATTACTCAGTAGGTATTACCATGCCAGTTTAGAATTATAGTACAAAGTTAATAATATTTTTCCTCACTCATTTTTCAGGCGATCACCAACAGCTGCGGCCGTCCGCCTCATACATGAAGTTGGCGCGGCGTTACAACATAGAGGTGTCTCTGTTCGAACGCATGATTTTGAATGGCATGCACAGTAGCCGCCTGGACGTGCAGCATCGCATGCGGCCCGAGATCGCGGCGCTCATCTCGCCGCACATCTATCAACACCTGCAGAACCACCCTAACGTCCAATCATTCCCCGACGTCAGGGGCGTCACTAAGAACTTGTTCTTCTTCTCTCACGATTACATGGAGGAGGTAACATTACTGTATTTCTTATTTGATAAACGTATCGAAAACTACTTCACGCGCAAACCTGTCTCGATGTCAGGAGCATTACTAAGAATATGGCGCCGGGAATTGCAGTCTTAAGAGGGTTTAACAGTTTCAACGCTAAGAAAAATAAGAAAAACATAAGAAAAATACAAACAAAACAAAAATGGAACAGGATAGCTCAATTCTATTTCTATTTTTTTGTGCAATTAAAAATTATTGTTTATGTATGTGGAATACTGTTTTTAGCGACTCTTATTTTTCTAAATTTACTATCTATTCCCCTCACTTCACTTTTGGTCATCTATTCATCTTAGAAAATTTGTTATTAATGTGTTTTGAAAAATATTTAATTACAAAAGTATTAATTTGTAACAATCGATTTTTATAATTTTAATCCAACAATAGCGAAAAAATAAAATAAAATATAGGTGCAATTGTTCGTTGAAAAAACAATACGTGTACATGAAATTTCAATGCTTAATAAACAGTGTTATTTTTTAATCATGCCAGAAAAAAAAATAGGGTTATCTGTTACGGTTACTGATCACGTTTATGTATATTATATAATTAAAAACAGAAATAAAAGATTCTCATCAAAAATAAATAATAATTGGTCATCCCGTATCGGGGAATCCCCGTAAATGGGCCTCAATATAACGAACCGCGCCCTGCGCCATGTTATATTTTTTGCGCTAAATTTCATGTTAAATAAATAGGAAAACAATTTTTTTTTTTAAACTACACTACGCTGTTACAAGGATAGATCAACTGTTTATTTTTGTTGTGATGTGCATAAATAGCAGGTAAAAGTAACGTTATTTGTCGTTCTATCATTGATAATGATATAATTATACAGATCATCTAGGCGAAGATGACGACGAAGACACCTTCTCTCAAGCGAATCGGAAGCGAATCTTTTTAAAGATATTGTTAAATTTTTTAGTAAATATTTCTGAATATTATTATCGCACTCTTATCTTCTTTATTACTTTAGTTACATTAAGAAATTAGAAACCAGACCAACAAGTAGGTAATGAACATTTTTCCATCACTAGTCATGACCAACTGGCAGACGTCAGGATCGCATTCTTTCGTTGACCGCACTATAAGCTCTCAAAGTTTGTGGTGGGCTGAGAATACATTTGACAGGCCTTTTAAAGTTGACACAGAGATTTTCAATAGGATTGATAATATTGATATGCTCAAGTGAGCAACCGTATCAACACAAACGTTACTGTGAGATCACACATTGTCATGTAATAACAAAAATTCTTTATACTTGACTAGCCGGTGTCCACCACTTCGTCCGCGTTGAATAATAAAGAAAAATAAATGTTGTGTCTGATGAAATCTGTAAAGCAATTTCACGCCTGACATCTTTATTGCCGCTATACATTTTCCAGGCGTTGAATCTTTATTTTTAGATAGCCTATATCCATCCTGAAATTCTATTGGACTATTGGAAAAAAAATTTCTTTTTTTTTTTAAATTGGATGAGTAGTTTCGAAGATACCACCTACATACATATCAAACAAACAACAAACTTACAATATTAGTATAGATTAATAAAGCCCACAAAATGTGGTTCTGAATAATTTCTTCGATGTACCACACAGCTGTTTCACTTTGTTCGTGTATGGCCTGCTATATGCAGCTTTCAATACCAAAACTTCAGCTTCGGACTATTACTTTGCTCCACTTTCAATGAGCTAATTTTACGTGCACGCGAACAAATCTTAGACGAGCTTGTCGATTGTGTCAAGAGTTCCGAAGTCTGAAACCCCAGTCAGAAGGGTAACTGGTGTTCTATTTTCCTTCTTATTCTATGCTCACTAATATTTATGCTACTTACAATTTGTAAGTACCCTGATAAACCTCAACCGTCGTAAGAATCGATTTCTAACCGAATCTCAGTATCTTTAACTGAATAGATAATCATTACGGGCTGATACATCAATACTTCATTGTCTTCTACTGTAGAGTCCCTCTGTGCCTCAAGACGTTACGTTTAGCGTAGCAGTAACGTCTCGCTGAGTTCTACCTTATATAATTAACATCACTGCCTGGGCCACTTGTGCTGCAGTAATCTTCATACTAAACAGATTTCTAGATTAGAACACAGATAAATTTCGAACTTTTGTTAAATGATGATCTATATATTATTGATTTACAGTCAACGCTCAAGGTTTAAGTAAACTGAAATTAACAGTAATCTTAAATCACCCATTTGAAAAAAGAGGCTGTGTGTAAGCTGCGAGTGCGACGCACAACTGGAGTTTATTCCAAAATGAGTGATCATCATCCTCCGCGCAGTTGGGGTGGGATTTATATGTTGTATTTTAACTTGGCTGCGGTTAGTGGCGTTGGCGAACTACATATCTTGAGGGTCTTTATTCCGAGGCGCACGTTAAAAAAGGGTGCTACACTATGCACGTTATGTGCTAGCTAGACCATGGAATTCTTTTGGAGGACAAGCAACTCTGGAGTTGGTCGACTTCCTTTCAGCAATGTTTCACTTTCAGCAAGCCGATGAGAATTCAACAAGAACAAATAAAAAGGAGGGGGACATCACGCTGGCATTTGCTAATTATCTAATGCTGCAAGGTTATACACCGGAAGACATTACCGTTTTAGCAACATACACTGGTCAAATGTTTTATATGAAAAATGTAAGTAATTATTTATAAAAGTATTAAATTTTGTGATTTGTTCCCCAGCTAAGAACGGGCAGCCGGTCTGCCCACAGAGATATTTTACAGTACATGAAATATGGTGCTAAATAAACAAATTCTACTTATTATTGTCGATGTATGTATAATGTGACATTATGTAATAATTTTAACCACAGAAACAGTTACACTTAACAGTACTTACAGAAAACCACTGAGAAACAGTTAGGTACACTAGTGCTGTTCGAAGTGATTTCAGCCATGCTTCTATCCTCAGTGTCCCTTATCCTTTATCCCATCTCGGTCGGCAACGCACTTGCATCTTCATAGTGTTGCTTGTGTTTATAGACTCTCTTTGCAATAACCACAGAAAGGCGTGTACCATTTCTATGGTAAATATTCTATACCGTACTAATTAGTATGACCTTCCAGCAATTTCCGAGAAATCATAACTGAAGTTGTTGTTATCGATTTTTTTTTTGTAGGAAAGCAAATCATATGCTCGTCTTGGTGGATTGAAAATAACAGTGGTGGACAACTATCAGGGCGAGGAATCAAAAATAATACTGCTGTCTCTCGTGAGAAATAATGCAGAGGGCAAGATTGGATTCTTGGGAAACAAAAATCGTATTTGCGTCGCTTTGTCCAGAGCAAGAGAAGGTTTGATGTTCTTAAATATTTTAACAACATCCCTTTACAAAAAATGAATTCAAAGCAAACTTCTTTTTTATGAAGACATCGTTTTTTTTTAACAGGATTTTATATGTTTGGCAACATTGGCATATTAAGGCAAAATGAATTGTGGAACAACATTGCAACCACCTTAGAAAGTAATGACTCCATATGCAATACTTTAACGCTGCGATGCGAGAACCACAGGGACCAAGAGACAGTAGTTAGTATAGAGGAATTTTTATTCGCATGTACGAGTAAACGAAAATTATTCTTAATAAATCTTTGTTTTAGATCTTGTCTGCGGATGATTTCAAAAATGTGCCGGAAGGTGGTTGTCTTGAAAAGTGCAATAGTAAGCTGTCGAAGTGTGGTCACCCTTGTACGTTTTTGTGCCACGGGTATGACCGCGAACATGAGATTATCAAGTGCACTTTCAAATGTGAAAGGTATGATTTGCAAAACACTAATGCAACCATTAACCCATTTTTAATAAACAAACAAATTTAATTAGTGATTACAGTCTAGGAATATGTATGTACATTTTAATCTAACGAGACTTCGTTGAATTCTTTATAGTAACGCTTCGTTCAGATCTACAGACATTGAGCGTGCCAGACACGTGGCATGGCAGACAATATTCTTTTATACACTTTATAAGCTTATATTCACATCTAGCGTACGCGAACGGAGCGTGTCCGCGCAGACACGGCCGGCATCCGCCAGCATTCTCAATTCTCAACAAGAATGTTTTGTCTGTGCCGGCGCGTATCTGCGCGTCTATGGCAGTCGCGCGGCTAGTATGAATGTGATCGCTGACACGGACAGACGTTTGGTTATATTTCATTCAACGGCTTGGTAGAGAAGTATGAACCACGAAAAAAATATATTGAATTGGTTTGACAATATACATTTTTGTATGATATGTGTGATCGCAGGTACAGTGACAATAAAAAAAAAGTTGGAGCATGGAAAGAAATAGCAAAAGAACTTCAACTTTCATGTAAGAAGGAATTTATTTACTTATGAAAAATCATGGTTTTTTACATTGCTTCTGCGGACGAATTAAAAAAAAGAGTAAGTTTGTCTCTTGACATCAATAGCGGTAGACTGACTACTCCCGCCTTGCCTTGGTAAATTTCTCAAATTACTAATTAGTTCTTCTATCGAAAAATTGCTGAACATGATAAGCACGTGCACGTTCTAGTTTGCCTGATGGCGTCTGTTCATGCCGGGTGCACCGCGCCGTAGATGTGAAAACTGTTGTCTGTGCGTGTCTGCCGCGTTACGTGCTTGGCACGCTACGTGCTGGTAGATCTGAACGAAGCTTACTTGTATACTCGTGACTAGTATAAATGAATCAGCCAAAGATGAGACTTGACGGATCACGTGGTTAGACCTGCGCAATACCATTTTGGCGGTAAGCGAGGCAAGCGGGGAGGGACGGGACCGTTGCGCGGTGAGACGAGAGCGTGCGGGGCGAGGTACGGCCGCCGCGCATGCGTATCAGTCGTGTGACGCTCCCCGCACCTTGCTCTCACGCCGCTGTGGTCCGAAGTACTGATCAGTGCAAAAGTTGATAGTTGTTTTCCTTTGTTTCGTTTTTTTTTTGTTATAGTTATTCGTTATTGTATTATTTGTTACAGTTATTTGTTTTCTTATTTTGTTGTCGTTTTTGTTGACTATGCCGCGAGGCAAAACTTTAAAAAGACAAAGTAGGAAGATGGTGTATGACGTTTACAAGTTTATGGCGAAAGAAGCGGAGGAAGGCGTCGGCAATTTGAAAGCGGTACAAAAACGTACCGCTGCTGCCACTCAGACATCACTTATCACGGTGAAGAGAATTGTGAAGGAAGCAAATAGCTCCAGATTGCTGTCCGTGTTTCGTACTCCGGGAAAAAAACGTCCGAGATCAAACCCCGTAACCGGCATGGATGATTTTGATAAAGGGGTGATCAAACGCTGTATTCACAATTTTCATGTAACAAATAAAGAACTCCCTACAATTAAAAAGATAAAAAATAAATTGCGTGATGACATCGGATATCAGGGATCCGCAACCAGTTTGCGCAAAATTATAAAAGATCTTGGGTTTCGGTGGAGGAAGACCAAAAATAATAGAAAAATTCTTATTGAAAAGACCGATATACGCCTCAAAAGAATTAAATATATAAAGGAACTCGGAAAATACCGTCAAGAAGGCTGCCCTATAATATACACAGACGAGTCATATGTGCATTCTACGCACACAACATCAAAAGGTTGGTCTGATCTGTCATCGGAAGGACTAAAAAAACCAATTTCCAAAGGTCAGCGGGTTGTCATCGTGCACGCAGGTTCTGAAGATGGTTTTGTTCCAAATGCCTTATTAATGTTCAAATCAGGAACAAAATCAGGGGACTACCACGACGACATGAATTTCATTAATTATAAAAAATGGCTTGAGACACAATTGATTCCAAATCTCCCACCAAATGCCGTCGTGGTAGTTGATAATGCGTCCTACCATAACAAGGAGGATGAGAATGCGCCAACTTCGAATACGAAAAAAGCCGAGATGCAATCTTGGCTTGCAGAAAAAGGTATCGCGTTTACTTCCGACATGTTGAAGCCAGAGCTTTACGACATAATAAAAAAACACAAAGAGAGCCACAAAATCTACAGCATCGACAAAATACTGCAAGAACATAACCACCGCGTTCTTAGATTGCCCCCATATCATCCCGATTTAAACCCTATCGAAATGGCATGGGCAGCAATAAAAGGTCATGTCAGTAGTAAGAACGTGAAGTGGAACATTACAAGAGTTATGGAGTTGGTGAAGGAGAAGGTAGACCAAATGGGTCCAAATGAATGGAAAGCTTTATGTGAAAAAACGAAAAAAATAGAAAATGAATACATTGAAAATGATCACATTATTGACGATTTAACAGATCAGGAAATAATAATAGCAGTTGGCGCTTCTTCTGATGATAGTGACAGTGACACGGAGAATAGTGAAAATAGCTCCGACGAAGATGAAATAGTCGCACCACAGCCAAGCACAAGTGGGACAGCTCGTGATAGTGGTTGCCATCGCACCGACGAGTACATAAGCGGTGTACGTTTTATAAACTATGAAGACAGCGATAGCGATTTCGATATGCAATAAAATATTTTATTAATCCGAACTAATTGTTTTATTTAACTATTTTGAACGCGACTGTACATGCGCGAAATCCTCTCTACTAGCATCTGACAGGTCTCATCTTTGGCTGCGCGCATTATACCTATTATATACTGAAAAGAGCATATAAACAATACAGATGACAGTAGAAAAAGTCTCATAAAATATTTTTTATCTTCAGTAGAGATTTTTCAGTCTGATATGAATGATTAAATAGTGTCTCACGCATAATTTATCACTTGTATAAAAATGTATAATTTTCTGAAATTTTTGAAATGCCTACTTACGAGCATTCCTCGCATGGAATATGTATGCTCGTAGAAATTGTTTTTCACGAGAGACTGAAATAAAGCAGTTATTTTATTTAGGATGTGTGAGAACGGTCATGTGTGTCCACTCAATTGCATTGACGAGTGCGAACCTTGCCACGTGCTGGTGGAGAAGATGCTTCCGTGTGGACACTCCGCGAAAGTCCTTTGTCACCAAGACCCGGAAGAGGTCTTATGCAGGACCTTAGTGCCTTTTACGATGCCCCATTGCGGACACGCGGTGAGTTAAACATTATTGATGTCCATTCCTCAGTCCCATACCCTGCTCTGTAAAAAGCATATAATAAACTTTTTTTAAACAATGGAATTGTGTGTCTTAGACACCAATTGCAACTTTTGCGATTAAAATAGAAAGAACTGCTTCACAAAAATGGCTTCTTTCATATCTCCATTCACTGAAATGGATTCTATTCAAAATATTTTAGTTAGGTGCGCCACATTCATAATAACTTATTTTATTATTCCCGTGTAGCAATAACTGGAAAAGAAGGTATCAAAAGTAAAGATTTTAGATATATTGTGTGTATTAAAAATATCATGAGGTCTCAACGAAAGATCAGCGCCATACAGCTTGTGTTGAGTTGCGTGCACACTAAGGCACGCGCCCACGAGTACGATAGTGTTAGACGATAGATTAGTGTTTATTGGAAATTTACTTTGTGTGTATATAGTGTTTGTTTTATTATTTCTTTCTTTCTTACAACACACAACCGCACCAGAGTTGGTCCATCACTCACCAATACATTTTTCTGAGTAAACTATAGCTTGGGAAAGGATTTGGACAGTTCTCCAAGGTGAACGTGTGATGAGCTTTCAGAACGGTAATGTTTCAAAGTGTGGATTTTGTTATTTATTGTGCCGGTTTAGTAATGTTACGCTGCACTCAACGTGTGTTTGTTGGTGTGCTTCATCATGTGTAGCCATTTCTCGATTTTTTTACCTTTCCAATTTGTTTCGAGTGAATTAAAACTGTTTTATCATTCACACTGAATGCTTCCATAACTTATTAAATATATCCCCGTCTTTTCAGATTGAAAAGGAGTGTTTCGTGTCGAAGGAGAAAGCGCGGTGCACGGTACCGTGCGAGATTCGCGTCGATAGCTGTGGCCACGCATGCACTCGCTCGTGCCACTTGCTGGACGATCCTCATCACGAGGAAGTAAATCATTCACGAAACAAACTCGGTTTTCTAACTGTGCCTAAATATAAATGTTCATTATAAATTTTTTGTCTATATTTTCAGTATAAATGTCTCAAATCTTGCACGAAAACGAAACAAGGATGTTCAATTGACTCGGAGGAGGATCTGAAGGAGCATCAATGCCAAAAGTTATGTTACGAGGAGTGTGACCCGTGTGAAGTTCAGGTATGTTTTACCAAATGCTCTCTTCAGCTGACGTATGTAGGTCGGTTCAGAAATAAAGTTCCCAAAGAGCCCCAGCCGCACGGGAAGGTGCGAGGCGAAATCCGGCAACACCGCTGTGCGCGGTTGTTCCCACACTCGTGATTCCCCCGGCCGCACTTCACTGCGCCAGGCATTCTTGGCTCTGCAGACCTCCGCCAGGAGTAATAGTGTTCTATGCAGCAGCCATCCGAGGTGGATGTTCCCATTGTTGATCCCACCAAGTGCGAGATTAGTTCCGTAATTCGCTTTTTGCACGCCAAAGGGGCTCCACTCGTGGATATTCATCTTCAGTTGACAGAGGTGTATGGCTAGAAGTGTGACCATTCAACACGTTCAAAAGTGGTGCAGGGAGTTTAGTGCCGGTCGCAAAGACCTCACGTCTCCCTTCAAACCCAGTAACTTTTGATACAATTTGGTTGGACTGTCATGTCCCACCCACCTTACAGTCCGAATTTCGCGCCTAGTGATTATCGGTTGTTCCCCAAGTTCAAGGAACACTTGTATGGCCAACGCTTCGCCAACGATGACGTCAAAGAAGAGATGAAACGCTTCCTCAACGGGATGGCGCCGGAGTTTTACTACATTAGGATACAGAAATTGGAGCACCATTTAAAGATGGCGATTATGTAGTGAAATAGAGCAAACTTTCTTCTTTCCAACGATGTAAATTTCTATGGGAATAAACAATGTCGTCTATTTGTAAAATTGATGGGAACCTTATTTCTGGATCGACCCTCGTATCTCATAAATGCCTAGTTTAGGTTCTAAAAGATAAAATTGTCACAGTTATAACTGTTCAAGCATTTTTCAGGTTCAGGCCTCCACTCACATTTGTTAAACAACTACTTCAGTCTTTCAAGCAACACCTCAAACCACTATTCTTAGAATCGGTCTATAATATTACACTTATGTCGTGAGACATGTCAGTTTTATATAATGACCTAACATTCGACACAAATATCACACCGCGAGCAGAGTAGATAAGAGCATTTTCTGAAAACACTGAAGAATTAACCTTATAACTATTTAAAATGCAGTGCAACATTGAATAACATGATTAACGTCATGCTCGACCACACTCGACTATGTCGACCGCATACTAGGGGCCGAGTACGGATTCTCGGCCCGCGCGAGCGGTGACAGGTGAAGCTCCAACGGAAAGTAGGAGCCTCCAAATTACAGCTCTGCCACGAGTTCCGCTGAGCGGAGCTCGCTCGGAGCTCACCTCGGTGTGTGCCTTTTCTGTCCCCAAAACCAATCCGATCGGTCGAGCAATGGCCGGTGACCCCACCAACCCCTGCAACCGCCCGGATTGCCTAGGGTAAGCCCTCCCACCACGACAAGGTCCTGGCACACCTAGGGGGATGATATTCGTCTTTCCTGGCACGTTTTTTCTACCCGGAGTAATTTTCTTCTTCCTTTGCGAAAAGCGTAATAAGCCCTATATCCCTGTCAACAATTATTACAATTATTGTTATTGTTTTAATCTCAAGTGTATATATGTATTTGTATTTTATATGTATATATATATTATTCTGTATATATACTTATGTATTTATCTATTTATTTATGTATATGTGTATGTTTTTCTTCTCTGTTATATTTGAAAATTTAGTATATAGATTATTGATTATATTTTGTTTCTTTAGCACTCTACCCTCTTTCTCTCTTTCTTGTTTTCTCCTCTGCCACAAGGTTGTCTGGAAGAGATCGCTCTTAGCGATAAGGCCGCCTGTACTCACTTATTTGTAGTATTTATTTGTTATTTTTATTTATGTTGTGTGAGTAATAAAGAGTTTGTCTGTCTGTCTGTCTGTCTGTCTGTCAATATTGCGCGACCTCTCAGCGATGAATTTAATAACGAATTGGTCACTTTGCGTCGACGGATAACTCAGAGCATTTTCGATCGTGCTTAAGAGACTCAAGAGATAACTCTGGTATGCGAGAGCATTTTGCATTTTGGTTTGCGCTGACCCTAACGACACTATAGTGTACAATATTATGTCTCATTGATAATTGTTGTATTGTGAATGAAAATTGTAAAAAATATGGAATATTAATCTATTTAACTTGTATTATTATTTGTAGATTTCAAAAAAGAGGTCAACATGTAAACACGCCCATAATGTAAAATGTAACCAAGATGTAGACCTAATTAAGTGCTTGAAAAACTGCACCCGTGCCTTGGCTTGTGGACATTTTTGTAGGAAGAGATGTCATGAAGCTTGTGGAGATTGCCTTGAAAAGGTTTTTATTTATTTATTTATTTAAGGAGGAAAAATAACTTCAGTACAAGTAATGAAAAATATCTTAACAGTCTTAACATTTCTCATTTCTCTGAGACATAAATGGTATAAAGCTTGTAAATGCTTGACGTGTGTCTATATTTTGATGTCAGATTTTAGTTAGAATATAGTGTAATGACATCCTATCTAAAAGTTTACGCTTTCGATGTTAATCTGCTCAATCTAAAAATGTCTGTCATTAAAATTCTTTTTGAAGTCACTGCACATTCTATAAAGAGTAGCTCTTCGACTTGCATTCGTTCTACACAAGGTAGGGGTTAAAGCATAAGAAGATAGGTGCACCGCGGTACTAAGGGCAGTCCACCTCAGAGACACAGGATCATTGCATCCAGATACAGACGACGACTTCCAGTTGAAAGCAATTTCAATTTAAAAAGACTCGTCTCTGTCAATTGAAATTGAAATAGTCAATTGAACTAGTTGAAAGCCATTCGTCGTTCTCGGTCTTTAATATTTAAGGTTATAGCTAAAGAGCCAGTGAAAAGCAAACATGACTTAATTCAGTAATTGTCCAAAGATTCTTTTATGTAACTAAGCCCGGTCGAGCTAGATTTAGTGGCGCTCAGGTATAACAGGTACAAAAATCAGACTACTTTCAAAAGTATTTCAGTAAAGCTGCCGTGTTTATATCTTAAATTATGTTATTACTTACTGTTATTGAAAAATGACAATGGCAGACGGTTATGGCGGTTGCGACATCACGGCAGACGCTTTTCAAAATAAAACGAAAAAATAATTTCAAAAATATTACAGTAGATATGAAATTTAATTATGTTATTAACAATATTCTTTGCTTATAAAGGTAGACAATCCGGTAGACAGAAAAACACTACAGTCCGAGCATACGTAGGTACACGTACCTATGTACAGTACTTACTTTTATACACATTGAATTTGCATGTCCTTGCATATACTATGATTGTTAAAAAACAGAAATTTATGAATGATTTAATATATTTAAATTAAAAAATCTAATATACTTGTAATACACATGGATTATGTGTAAGCCAGTCGTAACTTCAAATCGAAAGGTCGGATTTAAATAATTTAAAGGAGAATTAACATAATCAACCTTGATTGATTAATATTATGATAAAAAATGGCACTATCTTTCGATTCTACACGTATTTTAATTGACTAATTTTAACAAAAAACGGGGTATTCCGACGAAACGATAACAGCACGATAATGCAACGACACCGCACCACACAGACAACAATTTTCAAACGATTATGTTATTGAGTTTTTTTTTTGCGGTGACATCATAGACAGCTTTTCGTGCTATGTTTTAGTTTAATGTTGTTTTTTTTTGGAGATTACTGTGTTAATTTTTCTTAAAAACGGAAAAGAAACTTAAATATGACGTTTTGACATTAATAGAAAGCAAAATGTGCCAATGGGATAAGGCTAATGCACAATTTAAAGACAAAATACTAAGCAAAATGTTTGCTATACGTAAACTCTAGAACTGTGGTTTGAAAATTTCGAAATAAAAAGTCAATAAAAAATGAGTAATTTTTTCTATTTTTGTATAATATCTAGATGTTATTGATTTGCCACATTGGCAAAGAATCTCCCGGATTTACAAAGTATTCAGTGAACTGGTCTCGTACACGGAACATAATGATCATAGATAATTGAATAGGCTGAGCTTGCTAAACACGACTGCTGCACTGCAGTGTCATTGAGATACAGTCGCGCCGGGCGGCGGCGGCGGTGCGAAAGGAAAGCGTACAAATAAGAGGTACTACTTTTCATTCGTCCTGTCGTGTCGTGTATTGTGTCGTGGATCGTCGGAAAACGCTATTAGAGCGTTAGACATATAGCTTTCCGAGCTTTTTTGTGGGTAATGGTGAGTACTATAAACATGTATTTCATTTATTTTTATTTTCTTTTATGTGTCATGAATAGTTTTCGCAGCGCACGCCAACTTATGACTTTTATAGGCATTTTTTTAACCTCAGGTTACATTACTGTAATTTTAGTAGAGCTCTCTAATTTAAAAATAAAATAAAATACAGCCTTTGTTACTCGCTGATAATGTTAGCTTTCTATAAGTGAAAGAATTTTTAAAATCAGTTAAGTCGTTTTTGAGATTTTCCATTACTAACAAACATACAACAAATCAGATATTTCCTCTTTACAATATTAGTGTAGACAAGATTAAGTTGATCTTAATGTTTAGGTTAAGAAAACAATATCGGATTGCGACCACGAAGTGTGGATCGAGTGCAGCCTGGAGCCGCTTCGGGCGCACTGCAAAGAGAATTGCGAACGAGTAATGCAGTGCGGGCATCCGTGCAAGGGTCGCTGTGCGAGTCCGTGCGACCCTGCTCGCTGTGAGGCCACACTCGAAGAGACGATGCTTTCTTCCTGCGGACACAGTGTCCCATTGCTCTGTTATCTCGCCACATCTTTGAAGGAAGGTGAGCATAGTGCCATTGATTTACGTTTGTTTTAAATTTTTTTGGAAAATTTTGAACAAATTAATGAAATATATTTGAAGGTATGTTCTTCACTTGACCGATTTGCACCGAATTTATCATACTGTTTTGTCTACTAAACAGGGAGTAGGATGTCAGACGAAGTACGCGACAAGCTTTCGCAGTGGTGCGCAATGCCGTGCAGCGGGAAGCTGCTCTGCGAACACGAGTGCTCGGGCACATGCAGCAAGTGCCGGCAGGGCGCTCTGCATGTCTCTTGCACGAAGCCCTGCGGCGCCACCAACATCTGCGGTCACATGTCGGTACACCTCGCTCAAACGTCGCTTTTTATTACTGCTTTAACAATACCATTGAATGGACATTGCTAAGCAAGAATTTATTTCGAATCTTTTAGGCTCTTATATGTATAGTAGTGGCAGGGCACACTGCGTTTTGCAGTCATTTGGGCAGCCCGTCTGGCAGCAGTAACCACCCCCTCGAGAAGACAACCGTGAAATAAAAGTCCGTGTGTTGTTGTGTTTCGGTGAGTGAGTAAGGGATGCCAGAGCCCATTTCCCCCCGTCCCTTCCTAATCCCTTATACTTAATCCTACTATAGTCGGCAGCGCACTTGCAGCACCTGTGGTGTTACTTGCGTTTTAGGCGACGGTTGCCACCTACCATCAAGTGGTCCGTCAGCCTGTCTGTCGACCTTAGCATTTAAAAGAAATGCCATTTAATGTCTGTGGTTTTATCGATTTTAAACGGAGTCTGAAAATAATTAGAATGCTTAAAATTTCGGTATGTAGAAATATCACTCATAGGTAACATCTTAAAAAAATCTTAGACATGTGTTGATATTGAAATATTTTGCTGACCTTGCAGTTGCAAATCCCCGTGCAACCAAGTGTGTCCGCCGTGCAACATGTGGTGCCCGGTGAAGTGTCCCCACAACTGGTGCGGAGACGTGTGCGGGGCGCCATGTATGCCTTGTCAGGTAGTCTCACTCTGATCCATAATGCATAGACCTAATACTCTCTTAACCTTCTCTCCCTAAGAAATTATTATTTTTTACAATGCATGATATGAAAAAATGAGGGCGACTAGAATCATCATAGAATCATTACAAATTGACGTTCAGTACCTTATTCAATATTTTATTTTAAAATAAAATATTTCTTAGCAAATAATTTTTAATCTCTGTTATGAAAATTATATAATATAAAATTAATAAAATATAATCTCAGTACATTTGCCAGAGATTTTTCAAGATAGCTATTTAATTACTTATAAGCATGATATGTTTATAGTGATTTTTAGTATCATCTTGATCTTATCCTAAGGATATCGTATTATATCGTTTTATGCAAATATCGTATTATATCGTTCGTTTTTATGCAACGTTAAATTGAAAAATATATTGCTGTTTCTGAAACACATATAGTCAAGTATCTTGGCATTTTTCCAAATGTTGTTAGAACTTGCAGAACAGCTTGTGCAACTTTGGTTTATTTTCACGAATTAAATTTGAACCACGACTACACGGTTTTTTATAAGTTAGGCGGTCTCTAGCATGTTTAGACAGTAATTGTTAACATAGTGCTGAGCGATGAATCTATGTGCATTTATCGAGATAAGACTAACAATGATTGCTGCCGGCTTAGAATAGCATATCGCCCACCTTAACCCCTGGGTGCCTTAAAATCGGCTAAGGAAAAATGTCTATTTCACTGCGCTCACCAACCCGCCTCCCAAACGAGGCGGGTACTGGCAAAAAATAAAAAAATCCCCCCAAAAAATAAAAAACTGTAAGCTCAGCGTAGGACGTCCACCGACAAGGTGGACAGACGACCTGATAACGGCCGCGGATCAACGGTGAATCCAGGCTGCTCCTGATCTGTCATTTTGGAGAATTTGGGATAGACTATTTGTCCAGCAGTGGACGTCTTACGGCTGATATGATGATGATAAACGATTCAGGCGATTCGTTGAGTTTAGAAATACGAATAGCTTTACGAGCTTTCTCCCGCACTTATTTTGTATCAACATTAAAACTAATTTTACACCCAATCTTGTACTGAAAAACTGACACAAATGTTGATCGTCGTAGGAGAAATGTAGACGCGCATGCAAGCACGGCAAGTGCAAAAAGCGATGCGGCCAAAAATGTTCGCGAGCAGCGTGTTCGGAGCGATGCTCGAAGCTGCTTTGGTGCAGGCATCGGTGCCGCGGTCTGTGCGGTGAGTCCTGTCCCGACGTGTGCGCCATCTGCCGCCCTGACAGCATCCCTAAGGACTTCATCCTGCAGCCTTACGAAGACGACGACATGTAACTACAACTGCCCTTTGCAATTACAACAACCCAAGCAATAGGCTCCAAAGTAGTAGTTTTCCTTATTTCTGATTTAAATCAAATGATTGAAAATACTTCTTATCTGAATTGTTATAAAATTAATGATTTTTTTAGTAATAAAGTGTAATAAAATTACACAGTAAACAAATTGAAACCACTTTCCCTTAGTGAAGATTATTCTGGTAAATTTTACCAATAAAAATAAAAGTTTACCAATAAAAAATGAATAAAAGTACTAAAAGAATTAAAATAGTACCTATTATCTAATAATTGTGGTGCCATGTAGCATTGGGATGTTTCTTTTTTTCATCAATAGTCTTTTTTTCAGCTTTATTAAATTAGAAGATTGCTCACACATATTCAGCGTGGACGAGATGGATATGCATGTGAAGAAGGAGGAACATATAATAAAGATCCCTGCTTGCCCGCTCTGTCGTGTTCCCATAATTAACACGTACCGTTACAAGGACATCATCGACGACATCCTCCAAAACGAGATTAATCCGGTCAAGAGGAAGGTGTATGGAAACAAAAAACAAATTGAGGAGACAAGGAGGACCTTGCTTAACAAAATTACTGAACTTAAACGCCAAAATTCGCCGGGTATGTATCTTTAGATACCTTTAGATTCAGTTTTTCAGTATTTATTAAACAAGTACTGCAAAATTGTAACTGTTAGGATTAATTTATTAAACAAGAATTTACATTGAAGCTCATGCAAATCTATATGTTTAAAATGCACAATAACAATGAACATACAAACACTAGAAATATAAACATGTGTACTATTTTAAGTATGCACATCAATGATAACTGTGCTCAGCTTTTAGTATAATAAATATAATTAATAATATCCACTTCGCTTATTCAATGATTGTGAAGGAGACTGCCCTTAAATTCGCCATACGTATTCACTTTGCGAATATATCGCCTATCTCAAAAAGCTTTCTTTATTCTTTAAAGAATGCATCAACATATTCTATACTGAAAATCTATCTTTTTTCCATTCCAGAGTGTTTGACAGCTACTTTTAAGGTTTTGGCTCACCTTATTAATAGAGATAGAAGAAGTGGTCTTCTCCAGCAGAACACGTATCTTCAGAAAATAGAAATATTTGAGATTATTAATGATCTTTATACAAAATTTTTAAAACGGAAGGTGAGTGCCTTTAACACCGAACTGTATGATCATATTAAACGCATATGTGAAATACTAAAGAACGAACAAAAGTTGAGTGAACAGCGAATAAAGGATATTAATGGAGAACTGAAACGGATAAACGCATTAATTAACTTCGCGGGTTTAATCAATACCGAAACTTACAAAGCCATTAAATCTGACCCCGAAATAGTGAAGGCGACGGAACTAGCCAGAAATTCTGTGTTTAAGCGTGGCGTGTTCGATGAGACGGAAAGTTTGGACGCCCTTCGCAGAATACAGGACTCGCAAGAATATCATAAGATGGAGCGGGAGTTGGTGGTGAGAGCGATGGGCACAAAGATGGGGCATTGGTACAAGTGTCCCAACGGGCACCCTTACTATATAGGGGATTGCGGTGGCGCCATGCAGGTGAGTAAATGCATCGAGTGTGGCGTCGCCGTTGGCGGACACTCCCATCGGCTGTTGGCAGGCAACTCCCACGCAGGAGAAATCGACGGTTCTTCCTTCGCAGCCTGGTCTGAGCAAGCTAACAATATGAATAACTTTGACCTTAATGACCCTTGAGTGAACGCATATCGCGAGGTCCAATCTGTTTTTCTTTCTTGTGCTTGCTTTCTTTTTTTTTCCGTTGGGTTAAATGTGAGACGAACATGCGTAATCACTGAAGGTAGGGCGATTTTAAGTCAAATATAGTCTGTATGTGCTGTTTTTTTATGATCAGTCTTAATACTAATTTTATTATAATTGCCAAAGTGCCTTACTCAAACCTTGTTTGGCTTCCATGCAATCTAAAAAGATACAAATTTTAAAATATTTCTTCTGCTTCGTATACAGAATATGTTATTTAAATATAATTTCATCTTTTATCATAGAATTTAAATATTTATGATTCAGAAAAAATCAATCCTGCTTTTGGTTTAAAGCTGTTTAAACTTTTTTTGTTATGGATACAAGTTTCACTCAACACGAGTAATGTTTCTAGCCATTATTATCACTAATATACTAGTTATATTACTTGCTGCGGTGATCGTTTGTTATATTATTTGACTCCTCCATGTATATTATGACAGACTACGGAAAAAAATGTAAGAATTCTAGCACATGAATGTGGTAAATTGTTAAGGTGCTCCCTCGCTGGGAGCATTCGCCTGGAACGTTGCAGATTTGAGCGTTACATCAGTGAGGGAGGAGAATCGAGCAATACAGTGCCCAACATGTAATGAACAATGTGTAATATACTCATACATACAACTTGTAACATCAATGCGCACCACTTGTAATTGACCGTGTCGCGTACGCCTTTATTTCGCCGGTTGTGAAATAATTCATGATGTCGAATTAATATTGCCGCTCTCAGCACAACAACCGCTTCGTCTGTCATTGTGGAATGGAATCAACTAAACTAAATCGAATCTGAAATGTTACAAAAGGCGAATGTTCCCGGGGAGCACCTTAAAAAGCAAGGAAACATTTTTTGTAGTACCTGTCTGTATACAAAGTAGAGCTTCATTTATATGATCTAATAATACTGTAATACTGTATAATACTTGTTATCACTTACTGAGATGTTATATTAGGGTGTCAACTAATTTAGCATTCAGCCAGAGAGAAGATTAGCATTTATTACATTTTATTTTTATGGACATATGTGTCTTCCAACACATTTTATCCTTGAATTAGAAAATTTTGCGTCACATCATATTCTTGAACTTTGCTCACTAGGTTGCAATGGTATACCATTGCATATATGCTTGATAAGTGCATGTAATTTTAATTTGTTAACTCTTATGTTCCTATATTTGGAGGCCATATCTATTATTCGTAAACACGTTAATTTTTTAACATTTTATTTGTAGGTACTGTAAACTGTAAAGCTAACAACAGAAGTTGTATAGCTTTTAGTTTTTATTTGTTCGCAATCTCTTAAAATAAGTTTTATTTTAGAATAAGTTACTTATATTGCCATAATTATTACATGTTTATTATTAACACTACACTTATGAATAAAGTATTATATTATTGTAACAGGTGCACCCAAGTAGTTCACCAAGTTTTTGCTTTATAGAACTATTAGAATACTTGCTAGAAGTTTGTCTCAATATTTCTTTATAGTGCAGCATAGTTAATGCCATTGACTTAATCTTAATCGGCCCATGCAAAGTTTGCTAAGTTTCTTTTTAATTTAAATTTTTTTTTTAAATAATTAAACAAAAATACCTTTTCGCCTAAATGACACAAGCGTCATCGTAATCATAGGCACTATTAAACTAAATTTAATATCTTTTCTAACTTTTTTTGGAATTCCAAAAATGTTCGTCCTTAAAAGTTTCCTTAAGAATATTTTTAAATTTTTAAAAATTATTTACTAAAATACTCATTTCAGAGAGTCATTTATGCAACGCGTCTTGAATGCATTGGCAATTCAAGACACCATTTAATTACTAATAAATGTTCAATAGTCTAGGAGCCGCAATGTCAGTGACAGATTTGAAAACTAATTTGTAAAAGCATTTGAATATAAGTGGATTTTTTTAACAGCTTTAAAAATTTCTATATAGAAATTATGGGCCACAAACATAATAACAAGAACCTAAATAGTTCTGTAGAACTAACCGAAATGGGGCCCTAATGAGACGCACCTCTTTGTTTAATTTTAATTGTTCCTTTGAAATTATTACTTAGATTATGGAAATATTAAGAGCAATTTTTATATCAATTTGGTTAAAAACACTTTTTTCATATATCATATGTGCACCATATGGATTTTTTTAAAATTTGTATTATTGCCTAGAGTGGGTAAAAAGTTTTTGTTATTTTAAATCTCAACGTTGTGTTAATTCATTTTTTTCTAATAAATGTTTGATCATTCCTTTAAAACATGCATTTTTACTCTAGTATTAAATTAATATCTAACCGTAGGACGCGCGTTGTGTCCAGATACAGCCAAATTTATTCAATCGATCCATCCAGATCCGACCAAATTTGATCCAGATCCGACCAAATTTATTCTATAACTAGCGACCCGCTCCCGGCTTCGCACGAGTGCATTTATTTTCTGCAAATTATGTACACAAACTTCTCTTGTTTATTGCTTTTTCATATGCTGTTTGAAGTGTGTAACCATTACTTCAGCTGGAAAATAATCATGAATCATACATTAATTGGACAAACTGGTCAATTCCTGGAAAGATATATAGTAAATTTCTGCATAAGGATATCAGAAACTGGAGGAGGTGGACAAATCTGTCAGATGGGCTAGGCTAGGGTAAGAATTGATGATGCATTTCATGGATTTTAACTTTGATAGACATCAAGTTTTAGTCTCATTGTTAGTGGAAACCGTGATTGATATGAAAGGAGATGAGGGAATTCTGCAGGCACAATGGGTCAGCACATACAGAGCTACTGTTACATATAGAGATGCATCCAAATGGCTACGCAATCATTTTATAGTTGGTTTCATAATACAAGAGGTGGCTCTTATCAGAGTCGATAGCTCTGGCAGATGTGATCAACAAATCAAATCTCAAACTGTCAAGATTCAAGAGGTTGTTGAAGAGAAGATAAATATGTAACTCGTACTTTGATTTATCAGATGTCATATAGCACTTTTATTCATCAGAAATCAAAGACAGATAATGTCTAATTTATTATTAATAATGTTTTATTTCATATTACACTGGAAAGTTTTTAATTCACTGAGCACATAACCTTGGGTTATGCGAAGCAAAGAATATATATATACTAGATGAAAACCCGGCTTCGCTCGGGTGTAATGTGACTGTGACTCATAATATGTACACAATGTTTGCGGCAAGACGTTTCGTTTTACACAGTCACATGAGTCACAGTTCTTTGTAATGGACACTTTGTTTTTAAAATGAATGGTCCGACGACGTATTGAGTGGCGAGGCGTATGTGCGCTAGTATGAATGAAACGGAACGTTTATTAACCACTCAAGATGTCACAGGTGTCAGTGAGTGACGTTTCGCTAGAGTGGCCAATATGGCGACTGCGATTTGTCTGTCAGCACCATTAGAATTTAATAAAATACTTGACAATCCGAATTTTGCGGATATATGTTGTCGACTCGAAATCTTTATTTTTTCATGTTTTATTATTCAGGTAAGGTTTCAATCGAGTCTACCGTACCCCTTGACGAAATTATTAATATAGATTATGTAAGTTAATAAGTTATATATAAAAAATAAGTTGTCACAAAATGGAAAATAAAGTAAATCCAAATATGTTTATTACTATATATGTAATTATTTATTTACAAATACATACCCATCTAATATTTATTTAGGTATTTGTTTATTGAATAGCAAACCTAACAGCATACAAAAAATTACAAATACATTTTAAATAAAATTAAATTTTTACAAAGCCTATTCCTAGGTCTGACATTAAAAATAATATATATACCTATTTACAAGTTTCGCACTGCTAGAAATTCTTACACGACACTTTATCTTAATTAATTTTTTAAACCGTTTCTCGCAAAAAAAATCACAGTAAAATTCGCTACGGTTTTTTTAACGGCAAAAAAGAGCTGCGGTTTCGACGGGTTCGGTGTTGACGTTCGCGGCACTCGAATGTTGCGGCGAGGCGACATTGGGCACCGGCTTGGAGCAGGCAGCCGCGTAGAATACGGCGAGCGTCCTGGGCACGGTAGGGGAATCGGCGGAGCTAGATGAGTTGTTTTTCTTGGCACAATTAGCTTCTGCCACCTCAGCATGCACGGGATGTACATACCTCACGGTTTTGTATTTGCACTAAGTAAATGAATTTTATAAAATTGTTGAAATATTGTAAAGAGTATATAAAACTAGCTGAACTCGGCCACACTTCGCTGCGGCCCATACGGCGGCGGCGGCGGCGGCGGCGGCGTGCGCGTGGACCGCACAGAGGCTCTAGTATGAGTATTGAATTTATGATACTACACTCGCTAGTGAGATCGTAAAACTTTTGTATGGAAAATCGTGAACTGTCAATGTCAAATTGTCAATTTTCCATATAAATGTTTTACGCTCTCGCTAGCGAGTGGAGTATCGTAAACTCATGCTAGAGCCTCTGGACACTGCTTATATATAAATACTATTGATCGTAGCGTGATGTTATGTAGCCTATAGCCTTCCTCGATAAATGGACTATCCAACACAAAAAGAATTTTCCAAATCGAACCAGTAGTTCTTGAGATTAGCGAGTTCAAACAAACAAACAAACTCTTCAGCTTTATAATTAGTATAGATAAGAAAAAATATTTCATTTCGCTTAGCAATATTGTGCACAGTTGTACACACGCGCCGATTGCTCCCATTAGTTTCGCCGAGCGATCTTAGAAGGGAATGTGAAAGAATTGTGATAACCTATTTGAATTTATGTTAGCCCAGGTGACGTAGTAAGTTCTTTAAGACGCTTGAAATAAAAAAAAAACTAGATCTTAGGTGCATATCAATGAAAACAGTGCCTCTGTAATAAATGTAATTGCACCCCACTCAACAAGTGTATATTCAATTATTGTGTTACATGTGGTGAATTGCCTTATTTTGACGCGGGGAAATGCGTGACGCACACACACCGTTCGGAGAGACGGTGCGGTTATGTGGGACTCCCCTCCCTCTTGGATGAGGGAGGAATACTCACTAAAACCTCTCACAGAAGGAGACCGCGGCCTTTCAGTCGTCCTCATTCACTAGCATAGCCGCGACTACTACTGGCGGGGACAAATCTCTGGGTTCTGTAGTTCAAATAGGCGTCTTAGTTTACATTAATGATTCACCTTTTTCTGTGAACAAACACGATATTGTATTGTTTCGCTGATGACACTTCATTAATATGTAGGATTAAAAGACAACTTGGGTGCTATAATGAAATAAATAATGCACATTCTAACGTAATGACTTGGTTATCTTCTTCTTAATGCTAAGAAAACTAAACTTATTAAATTCAGTACCTATCCCTAAACGTATGTGATTGAATTTCATGGGCAGTGAAAAATTAGAGCCCGTAGAATCGACAGTATTTTTAGGTATTACTGTAGATTCTAAACTACAAAACTAAACCCATATTGAAAAACTAAGTAAAAGGCTTAGCGCTATGGCTTACGCCGTTAAACAAATTGTAGACGCCTAACAGATGTCGATACAGCTAGAATTGTCCATTTCAGTTACTTTCACATTATAATGTGTTATGGGATTTTTCTTTGCGGTAACGCTACGCACATAAAACTGTGGTCTTCATTTCACAAAAAAGGGCCATTGGAGCCATCTACCAGCTAGACCCGCAGTCTTCTCTCCAAGAAATATTCAAGGAAATTTACTACTCAGTAAATTTAATGAAAATTTAATTTATATGCATAAAAATATCAGTCAATTTCGGTATTAATACTAGGTTTAAAAATAATACTGATTTAGGTAAAACACGACTCCACGAGATAAGTACAGATAATTCTTTTTGTATACGGTTTTATAATAAACTTCCCGAGATGATCAGATTTAAAAATGTAATCTCTGTTCAAACCAAACTCTGTCCAAAAGATTATTATAAAATCGCTGATTATTTAAGCGATAATATATTAATTTATTTATATACAAACGGCTCCATTATAATAAGAAGGTGGGTAATGTCTTAAACCCTTGAAGGGTTATCTAGACAATGAGTTATCGTACATCGTTATATAAACATAAAGCCTGGATTTAATTTAAATTCCTGCAGGGTCGGCAGCGCACATATACCTACCCCCCTGATGTTGCTTGTGTCTTTAGGCGATTTTGAGCTCATATTATGTTTAGTATTGTAATATACTCGTAGGTACTTACTGTGATTTGTGTATAAATAATCGTAATTGTTATATATATTATTTTAAAGATGACAAAAAAAATATATAAATAGAGTTTCTTTCGGGGGTTTCTTCTCAAGATAGTCATCCTCTTGGCTATTTTTTTCCGGTAAAATATATAATCGACTTCTATAGAAATACCTACCTAAAATAAAGTAGGTAGGTAACTTCCTTTAAACCACCCAACGAATTTTGATACGTTTTCACTAATGGAAAAGGCGATAACCGAGGAATTTGTGTACATAATTTTCAGAAAAAAAGGGGTGTGGCCATGTCGTGGATACGGCCGTGTATCATTTTATTTGTGCGTGTTAATTATGTACCTATCCTACTAGCGACCCGCCTCTTACTTCGGGCGGATGCAATATTTGTCTGCAAATTGTGTACACAAACCTTCCTCATTGATCGCTCTTTCCATTAGTGAAAACCGCATCAAAATATGTTGGGTGGAAGTTAGCGGAGAATAATGTGAGTTAACCGCAACAGATACAGATATGCTACTGCGTAGTTTTCTTTAAGATTTCAGAAGAACTTCAATTCTCTAGTACATCATTTTATATATCTCTTAAGGTTTAGCCTGCGTAAATCATGTATTTAAATTTATTTTTCGGTAAATATTTTAGTAGTGTCAGGGCACACTGCTTTTCGCAGTCGTTTGGGCAACCCATCTCTGGCGGCAGTAACCACCCCCTTACAGAAGTCCACCATGAAATAACAGCACGTGTGCAGTTGTGTTTCGGTGAGTAGGTAAGGGATGCCAGAGCCCATTTCCCTAACCCCTCCCAATCCCTTATGTTTAATCCTAGAGTAGTCTGCAGCGTACTTAATGCAGCAGCTGTGGCGTTGCTTGTATATAGACGACGGTAGCCACCTACCATCAAGTGGACCGTTAGCCTGTCTGCCGATCATATCATAAAAAAAGACTTGGTTGCGGCTTGGTTGCAGTTTTTATTTAACATAAAAACTTAATTAGATTTTCTAGTGAAAACTCTTGTAACTCTTGTAATTGGTGGTTGTGCTTACACGACATTGTAGTTATAATTTAAATCTTCCATCATACCTCTGGGATCCAATTATCTAAACACTATGTCGTTTTCATAATGTATGTGCACATATATTTTTGGTCTCTGTTCTTCAACTCATTTTTTCCTACTGACATATTCTATATTTTTGAAAACATTCTACTTTCGATATTTTTCTTTTTCAATGTTTGAAAATCATACCTATTTAAATACAGCCAGTATTTAAGTTCAAATTCATCAACAAAAACATCATCAAAATCCATTGCATTAATTGTTTAGGAGTTAAATGTTATAGGCAATGTGTATAATGCAGGCATTCTATACAATACCTAGGAAATGTATAGAATGCCGGGGTCGTGCAGGCAATGTATGAAATTATATTCAATGTTTAAACTATTTTACATTTTACCTAGGAAATGTATAGAATAGCTAGGCATTATATACATAGAATGCCGGTTGAAGCATAGGTAATGTACGTAATCGATTTTTCTCCTCTATGATTTAGTTAGATAGGTACCTACTGGTCTTTTGAGAGCTAATCCTAATTTCAACTTCCACCAGCAGACAGCGCTGATAAGACATGCGTTCTATTGGTTGGTATGTCTAAGTACCTATGTGTTTTTTGCGTAGAGAGCGATTCTCACACAAAAGTTCCCTTTGGATAATCATTTACAACGTACCAAAAAAATTGCTGCAGAAAGTCGCCCTGTTCATTTCTTACCACTTAATTATGGAAATTTGATCATGATACAAAAAAACCAACAGTTCATTTTAAATTTCATTTAAAATAAGCTTTTATTATACTTTTAATAAACTGTGGGTAACATAATTATAATTTGAAAGGAAATAAAATCTTAGGTAACATCTTAGTAACTTAAGGTTGGTATTTCAAACAATCAAAATAGCCATAAAATAGAATGCCTGCATTATACACATTGCCTATAACATATACACAGACAGACGCGGAGAGCAATTTCAACTTGTACTAAGAATATCCAACGAATTCGAATATACCATATACGAGAAAAATCTTTGATCCTTTTTAGCTATCGAGTGGTGTAATTAAATTTTGAATCTAGCTGATAAATGTTGCTACAGCATCAAACTGTATCCCCCGATACCGTTCCCCCTATACCTCAAAAATTGTACCGATGCGAAGTCGCCCTAATTATAATATAAATTTTGTCGGACCCAGATACAGTGCACGATCTAGGATTAAATATGGAGTAAAAATGCATGTTTTAATGTATTGGTTAAAAAATTTATTTAAAGCAGAATGAATGAACACAATAACATCCAGATTAAATTTTTTTGCTTACAGAAAAATTAAAAAAAAAATACAAAAAAAGGAAAATAATTTCCATATAATCCACATACAAAGTAATTATGAAAAAAGTGTTTTTGTCAAAATGATATTAAATAAGTTGCTCTTAATGAAGCAATATTACATTTTCCATTAATAATAAAAATATTTGAATAAATGCACTTAATTAAAGATAAATAAAAGACACATTTTAATGAAATGGTAATGAGGAATAATGTCTAAGAAACAATTAAAAGTAAACACTAACAATTTTAAAAAAATGCGTTGAAAGAGATGCGTCTCATTAGGTCTCCATTTCGGTACTCAGTTCTACAAAGTTATTTTGTTTCAAATTGCTATTGTTTCCCAAAATTACAGTTATATAAAAAAATGTCTACTTATATGAAATTAATGTTGTTCATACATGGATTTTTTAAATGCATATCTAACCGAACTTCAAGCTCTTTTCTTTTAAAGTAACATAATAATTTAATTATGATTTTAAATATTAATGTTTACTTATATTGAAATGCCTTAGTCAAATTGTTTACAAATCTGTCATTTTTTTTAAATTCCATTGCGCTCTCTAAACTATTGGCAAGTGTCAACTAAGGAATTAAGTTTATTGATAATACTAGACAGAACTATTGAGACAATTTTTTCGTATTCTTTTTCTATAAAGCAAAAACTTGGTGAACTACTTGGGTGCACCCCTTAAAATAATATAATACTTTATTTATAAGTGTAGAGTTAATAAACATTTAATAATTTATAGCAATATAACCAAAGTTATTCTAAGAGATATTGTGACCAAAGTAAAAAAAAAACTAAAATTAAACAACTTCTAATCTTCTAACTGCTAATCATTCATAGCACAAATAAAAAGTTTGAAAATTTTGATGAAAAGTTGATAAAAAGTTGAAATAAAAAGTGTTCAAGAATACTTATGGATAAATTATAGCCTCCAAATATAGGGAAGTAGGTATGAGTTTACAATTAAAATTACTCCCATCAAACATATACCTTTGCAACAGATTGTACAGATAACCTATAAGTGCAAGAATATAACATATTCTTAATTCGTCAAATTAAATAATTTCGAATAATTTACCGTGGGTATTCTTAATACAATAACATCTGTTATTATTTAATCTAAATTAACGTAAATAATGCATTAATGTTATAACTTAAGATTAAAATGTGCCGTAAATTATATATCCATTCGTAAATGGGTGAATTGTCATTAGTTGTCTCATTAATAAAACAATTATTAGTTTTAATAGATCATATAAATGAATCTCTAGTTGGCATAGCTACTTCAGATAGTTAAATGTTTTTTGCTTCTTTACATTTTCAGACATCGATGTGCTAGAATTCGCACCACGTTTTTAATTCCGTAGTTTGTCAAATGATAAAGGCAGTCAAATGATATAACCGACGATGCCAGTTTCGCTTCACTATTAGTAATATAACTAGATTCTAGATTCATGCTAATAACGGCTAGAACAGGGTTTCCCTAACTAATTTATTACGCGCCCCCCTTTCTAAAAGATGAAAATTTCCGCGCCCCCCCTCCCTTGTCCAATTATAAATATAATAATAATTTTAGGTTACAATCAGAATGTAAAGACAGAAAGAAACATCAAAGTATTTTTTATTGCTTATTAAATTTATACAAAATCTACTTATTCGAATGAGATGGATGTGCTTGCATATTTTTTTACCAGGTTTTCGATTCTCGGCTTAACCCCAGATATGGCACAGTGCAAATCACCAGCAATGTTTATTTCTATACTTGGTTTTTATCGCTACCATAGCAGAAAATCCTTTTCTGCAATTTTGGTATAAATTTTGAAATATTAGACCCAAACTAATGCTTTTCCCGTTTTGTCGAAATCGTATTTGGCGGCAGAACAGTTTTTAATATCCAAGGCTTCCTCTTGCAGGGTGTCTGGCAGGGCATCCACAATAACGTGGAACGGATCCTGTCTTATTAGTGGCTCACGCCCCCCTCTGCGGGTCTCTGCGCCCCCCTTGGGGGGCGCGCCCCCCACTTTGAAAACCCATGGGCTAGAAAGATAGCAATTTAGGTACTGATGTCGAATGTAACTTGTACAAGCCAAAACCACGTTTTTTTTTTCTGAATCATAAATATTGAAATTCTAAGATAAACGGTGAAATTATATTAAAAATATAAAATATTGAGTATATAAAACAGTAGAAATATTTATATATTTTAATGCAATATCTTTATGTATTAAAAAAATACATTAATCTTTCTTTAATGTTTTTAGATTGCATAGCAATTTAGATTGTCAAACAAGTTTTAGGTAAGGCACTAGGAACTTTGGTTATGTAATTTATAGATAAACGTACAGTTTGTGGGTTTTATTTAAATCTAATGGATAATATTAAAATCATAATAGGGGATCGGACAGCAATCAGAATAAAATCTAAAATGTACTTAGAAAGAAAATATATAATTTTTTATGATTATTTATCGAATAATAATTTAATATAATTCATTTAAATATTTTTAAATGAAGAAATAAAATTTTATTATTTACAATATTTTTAGTCTATACTGAAACACCAATCACAGTGCGTGACGTCATTTGTGGGCAATCATTGTCTTGTCTGCAGTGCACGGCTATCACTTGTTACATCTGTTATTTCACTTTCTAGAATCAATACCAACGATATTTTTTCCGTTCCATAATAACAAATAAAGAATCTACTCAACGAAACAAAACTTCTTGCGAACTTATGCCAATGCAGCTGTTTTGTTATGATATGACCACAAATGACGTTACGCGCTCTCAGATGAACTATCGTGGCGTTTTGGCGGCATTTTCAAACAAACAATATTAAAACATGACTTTGATTACCTAAAAGGCTATAAATAAATAAAATAGTATTTTTTATGGGAATAAATATCCATGAAGATTAATGAAAATTTGTCCGATCCCCTATTAAATGCTTAGGTAAAAATTTACAAAAAAACAACAAATAAAAGCGATATTAAAGTTAAAATCGCCCTACTTTCAGGGGGCGCTTATTTACGTAATCGTTCGTCTGTTATTTAACCAATTTGAAAGTAATGGAAGAAGAGATTGAAGTTCACGATATAGATTAAGTTCAAAGTTATTCATATTTTTGGCTTGTTCAGACCACGCCGCGAAGGAAGAGCCGTCGACTTCTTCTGCGTGGGAATTGACTGGCAATAGCTGATAGGATGTTCCGCCAACGGCAAGGCCACATTCGATGCATTTACTCGCTTGGTTGGCGCCACAACGTTCCCCGATGTAGTAAGGATGCTCGGACACTTAAAGTGCCCCATTTTTGTGCCCATCGCTTTCACCATCAACTCCCGCTTCGACTTATGGATTTCTTGTGATTTCTGTATTCTGCGAACAGCTTCCAAACTTTCCGTCTCATCGAACACGCCACACTTGAACACAGAACTTCTAATTTGTTTCGTCGCCTTCACTATTTCGGGGTCAGTTTTGATAGCTTTGTAAGTTTCGGTATTCACCATATCCTCGAAGTTAACTATTGCCTTTATCCGTTTGAGTTCTCCATAGATATCTTCATATAGCTGTTGACTCAACTTTTGTTCGTTATTTAGTATTTCACATATGGGTTTAATGTGATCCGACAATTCTGCGTTAAAGGCATTCGACATCAATTTTAAATATTTTGTATAAAAAATACTAATGACCTCCAAAATTTTCATTTTTTGGAGATACGCTTCCTGCTGGAGAAGATCACTGCTTCTATCTCTAAAAATACGGTTAGCCAAAACCTTAAAAGTAGCTCTCAAGTACTCTGCAATTGAAAACAAATATATTTTCAGTACAGAATAAGTTTGATGCGCTCTTTGAAGAGTAAAGAAATCGCTGAGTGAATATATTTGGCGAATTTAAGGGCAGTTTCGTTCATAATCATTGAATCAGCGAATTGGATGGATGATTGAGTGAGGCTATTATTATGAAAAACCACCCACAGCGTTGCCGCTATACTGAAAGCAAATGCGAAGTAGCCGAATTGTATCTTTGTATTGACTCTATAATTGTTAAGAGTTAATAGATAGTTTAGGTTTTCGTATTTTATCAGTCAATAGTATACATTATCAACTGTAAAATTCACTTGAAAGACAAGGCTACTCTAGCTTTAAACAAATTGGTGTACTGAACAGGGTAAGCTCTGGAGAGCAGCAGCTAATTCTTTATAAGACCCCGAGAACAAAATGCTAGCAGAGTCGGCAGTGCACCTGCAATCCAGCTGGTATCTAATGACACGTCCTTAGACGACGGTAGACACTTACCCTCAAATGAACTGTCGTCGTCGGTCTGCCTGCCATCTTTTCTATTTAAAAAAAATCTTTAAACTTTGAATGACTGTATTTATGAAAATATAGTTTTACAAGCCTGTACAAGAAGGTACAAGCCCTGAAGGTAATCACCAAGATACTACTCGATTGTTCTGTCACATTTTAAATTCACAATGTTCCTATTAAAATCGACTGCGTGCTTCTAGACATTTGTTATTTATACATGGGCGCCGCCAGGATTATTTTCAGGGGGGTGCACTGTCCCTACACACTAGCTGTTAACTAATAAAATATAAAGTCTAGTTCACAAGTTCAATATGGTGTTAATCTATATAGTCTAAGCGCCGGTGAAGATCGACCTTCACCGATCTGATAACTCGATGAGACATATTTTTTATCAAGTATAATTTATAAACAAATATGCCTATAATGACTTGCCTATCGAAAAGTGTTCATAGCTATTTTTAATTTAATTAAATTTAATCCATTTTCTTCCATCACCTTCACTCTTTTGATAACCGAATGAGTTTTATCTCAACTGATAGTTTTTAACACACTGAGTATGCCTGGTAAGCTTGCCTACTTATTTCTGTGCATTTCTGTGCATGGCTACCTGGCAAGCAGATGTGAACAGGTAAGTCAATATAGGTAACTACACCGATCTGTTAACCAATCGAAATTGATATCATAGGTAAGATATTTTAATTACAAAACTAATCATATAGGCTTGCCTGCAAAAAATCGTACATAAAATATTATTGCCAAGCTATAAAGTTTTAGAATTTTAGCTATTCCGATAGGTGCGAGAGAGAAAGTAGAGTGCAAAAAGTATAAGTACTTTTGAGATATTGACAAAAAGTTTTTCTGTAACATTTTACATGAAGGTTTGTTTAAAAAAAAAGGATTATTATTTGAAACTTTAGGGTTGTTATATGTAAACTTATTTTAAACATTTCAATTATTTTAAACACGAGAATTTAATGGTTTATTTATTATTTTGATAATAGAGTAAATTTTGCACATAACAGATTCTAGCTGCTACACATAGCATATTTTATTAAGAGGTCGTAGTTCGAAAAATAGTGCTCATAAGCACCTAGCAGTTATTATAGGATAGAAAAGGCAGTGAACTATTCGCTAAGGTCAAAATGTTGGGATATCAAAAGTGCCCATGGCAGGTTTCGGTTTAAACAACGACGATATGCTTCGATCACAGAGACTCTGTGGTCGATAGAATTTATTGACAAGGTGATGAACAAATCTGGACAGGTTGCTGATTTATGTTTATGTTTTTATTCAAACGTTAAATTAAGAAAAATATCTTAATCATTTTCTGTGTATTTTGTTTTCTGCCAGGGGGTGGAAGTGCACCTTGCTGCCGGCGCCCATTTTATATAGATTCAATATTAATACCTGTTTAATAATTAATCAATCTAATCGTTACAAAATTCCATGATATTCATGATTAGGGGGCGGGGGGATAATAGGAGGAAAAACATACAAAAAACAGCATATCAATGAAAGGATTATAAATACCTACTTACCTACTAGACTTAAATAAATCTTATATTATCTCACCATTCTAAAAATCGCCAAAACCACCTCACATAATTGGACGTTTCCTAGAAAACAAATCTGAAAAGTATCTAAAGATACACATACCCGGCACTTGTAGTGTAATTTTAGAAATTTTATCATTCAAGGTCGTCCTCATCTTCTCAATTTGTATTTTTCTCTCAATTTGTAATTTGTATTTGTATTGCAGGATGTCGTTGATAATGTCCTTGTAACGGTACGTGTTAATTATGGGAACACGACAGAGCGGACAAGCAGGGATCTTTTTTAAATGTTCCACCTTCTTCACATGCATATCCATCTCTTTCACGCTGAATATGTGTGAGCAGTCTTCTAATTTAATAAAACTGAAAAAAAAAGACAAGTGATGAAAAAAATATCAATTTGTTGCTAGACGCCACAGTTATTAGAAAATTAACTAAGAGAAAGTGGTTTCAATTGTTTACTATGTAATTTTATTTTCACTTTTGACATAATTATGTACTGTCTGGCCTGTAACCTATTTGAGACGCACAATATAGCACATATAATATAGGACCTATAGGACATATTATGTTTACTAAAATGTCTTATAACAACAATTGAGATGTGACCAATCGTAAGTATTTTCCGACATTTGATTTAAATCAGAAATAAGGGAAACTAATTTGGGGCCTATGGCTGTGAGTTATTGTAATTGCAAGAGGACAGTTGTAGTTACATGTCATCGTCTTCGTAGGGCTGCAGGATGAAGTCCTTAGGGACGCTGTCGGGGCGGCAGACGGCGCACACGTCGGGGCAGGACTCACCGCACAGACCGCGGCACGGATGCCCGCACGGAAGCCGCTTCGAGCAACGCTCTGAACACGCCGCTCGCGAACACTTCGCACCACAAAGCTTCGTGCACTTGCTATGCTCGCACGCGCGCTTGCATTTCTCCTACGACGATCAACACTCGTGTGAGTCACTAATACTATAATCTGTGTTAAAGCGCCGATTAAGGGAGTAAATACATTAGAGTGTTTGTCCACCGTCGCTGTCACCGAGACGCACGGACGTCACCGAGAACGAGATGACGGGGCCGAATTAGCAACGGTTTTTTTTTATCTAATTTAATTGTAACAAAAATTTAATTGTAAACATTAACTAGCTGAGCCCGCAACTCTGTACGCGTGGTATTCGGAATAGCACGTAACTTTTTTGTTTGTAAACCGATTGATAGGAAACATGTTATGGGCAGCTTGTTACAATACATCAGTGAAATCCTCATTCAGCCGTTTCAGAAACGCACAGACAAACAGAAAAAAAAATCTAAAAACTATTTTTCTGACCTCGGTAACATAAGTACAACGTGTACAAATTGTTTTTTTGAAGAAATCTTTAATGTACAGACACGGCTCGTTTACGATTTTTTTATATTTATGGGATAAAAGCAAGGATGTGTTTAAAGATAAAATTTTGCGAAAGAATGCATGAAACGCTCCTGTCATGTATCGTTCATGTATTAGCGGATGAATCCAAAGTTCTTTGCATCGCCTTCGTCTTCCAACGTACAAAAGCAGGAGAAGAAGAGTCGCCGGTTCAACCCAGCCATTTCCCAACCACGTACGACAACTACAACAAACTAAACCACCGAGATCGTCGCGGTGGACACACGATCCTCACGTCATCTTGAACTCGGTCCGAAATAATTTCTTCGCGGCGACGATGACGGCTCGGTGACGGCAGCCGCGGTGGACAGACGCCCTTATTCACCTCCATTCGCGTATCGCTGGACGATTTTGGTTACACTTATACAATTCCGCTTTTATCAGGCGCGTACAGAGCTGAATGAGAGAGAATCTATCCAAGTCGTAACTAATCGAAGATGAGTTGTGGCCCGAGAGCTGTTAGACAATATTGGGTGGGTATATGAGGCACACTATGGTTTTACAACTATTCATCTTTCGTATTTAATTGAAAATTCCTGTTTTTAATTCAATATAACTGGCTGGTAACCGAGACTGACTTCGTCTACGTTGAAAAATAACACCTGGGGCCTTAGACAAAGTAGCATTCGCTCCGTAGCGATGAGATATCGAAGTTCGTTATCGTCTCAGAGACAAAGAAATCATGACAAGGTATCACGTGTTTATCACGTGTTACAGTGTCGATTCCTTTGTCTCTGAGACGATAACGAACTTCGATATCGCATCGCTACGGAGCGAATGCTACTTTGTCTAAGGCCCCTGACTTCTTTATCGCTGTGACGACGCGACGGTGGCGTCGCCACGACGACAGTGGAGCCCATTTTTTATATTTTTAGACGATCCCTCGGGAACCTAACATTTTTCCAGAATAAAAAGTATTCTATATGTTAAAGTTCAGGTAATAAATCATCGGTGTGCCAAATTCATCCAAATCATTTCAGTAGTTTTTACGTAAAAGAGTAATAAACATACATACACCCCCTATAATCCCCCTATATCCTATAAGTTTGTGGGGATCTATATCCCCACAAGCTTTTGCATTTATAATATTAGTTGGATTACTAAATTAGTAAATACTAATAGCGTTCAGAGGCTCTAGTATGAGTTTACGATACTACACCATTACTACACTCGCTAGCGAGAACGTAAAACTTTTGTATGGGAAATCGTGAACTGTCAATGTCAAATTATCAATTTTCCATATAAATGTTTTACGCTCTCGCTAGCGAGTGTAGTATCGTAAACTCATGCTAGAGCCACTGAGCTGCTAATTTACGTTCTCTCTCTCACACACACACTGCAACCTATCTTAACACCTTTTTAAAATATTTATTTTTAGTCACATATACAATATGCTGTAAAAATTTTAGCGTTTCTCAAATACCTATACTTTTTTGAATTTTCGCAAGCACCTGGTAAACTTTTAAACCCGTCTAAATGATCTGGATTGTTAATTTTTTCACTTTTTAAATATTAAAATGTAAAAGTATTGTTGCATTAAAAATTTCATATAGCAAACATTGTTTTCAGCGTCGCTTTGCCGCTTTGCTACTTAAGCCGAGTAAGACGCTTTGATTTTATTTCGGTATATTCTTTCGATGAGTACATTGTACACAAGAGGGGCGTGACCTAAGGGCGAGAGCGGGGTGAGGCGAGACGTAGGGGAGGCCTGTGAGTCGGTGGCCCGCGTTTCCTACGCTTTTTCCAAAGCGGGAATCCGCCGTCGCTAGACCTGCTGATCCTCGATCGAACCACGTCGACCACGTTTTTCTAGTTTTATTTATACGCTCTTAAAGCAGAATATATTTAGCAGAATATTTATTACGCTCTTAATAAACATAATATTCCCTTCCATTATTTTGATTATTTCATGGCACCAGTGAAAATAGTTAAATTCTTTCATTTCCTTGATGTTCCAAAAAGTGTTAACGGTACTCTTGAGGGGCGTTATACGTTTCCTTTTTTTTATTTTTTTGTTTGTTGTTTGCGACGGTAGACGGTCGGATTGATAAGCGTTGCAAGCAACTTGAGATAGTATTCTTGCTGTCTACCGTATCTAAAGTTACTTAATCAACGGCGACCGCCGTATGTTTCGTGTAGGGGATGTCGTCTGAGACATATCTTCGACATGTTTCAGGGGTGTCCAGTAAGGGTGTCCTGAGGGAGTGACCTGATAGGTCCCTAAAGGACTGTGCATTAGGGATTCGGTCTGGGCGTCCCGTCAAAGATCTCCGGACCGGCTATCCGTCGGTCCTGATAGTGACCAGCGCGTCGCCTTCCGTACTGTGTGATGGAGTCAGCTCCCCGCGTCTCCGCGTCACGTCGAGGCTAGGCTGTAGTCTGCGGGCTAGGCTTCCACGTGGTCGTCGGACGAGGACGACACTCCCTGGCTACCACCAGAGCCACCACAGATACGTGTTTTTTGGATTGTTAATCCAAAAAACGAATCCCACGCGATATCGAATCCCACGCGGATAGGTCGCTTACCCCTTAGATTACGTTTCTGAAAGATTCAATCGGTTTTTTTTCTTCCAAATTAGTCTTTTCGGCGGCGGTAGAACTCGATTGCTTCACGAAGACATGTCTAAGAAGTTAGCATGTCCATTTTCGTTTTTAGAAAAACTCGACATTGTGCTGACTTGTGCTAGAATTGGAAAATAAATTTTCCAATTTAACGTTGCTTATATGTATATCAAAAGTTCTTAGGAGACAATCCATAAAAAAGCGGAAAACTAACCTCAAAATGGCCTAAGTGCCTATCGCGTCTTTAATTTTTAAGTAACCCAGTTTACGATGTCTTTAGAATAAGCAATAGGCATGATGATATTAACAATCACTAAACATATCATGCTTATAAGTAATTAAATAGCTATTTTAAGAAATCTCTGAAAAATATACTGAGATTATATTTTATTAATTTTATATATTACCTATATATAAGTAATTTTCTATAGGGCCGAGAGTCCAATTATATAATTTCTATTGAGTCGGCAAGCGGGTGCGGCTGATAAAGCGGCCGAAAAATTAAAGACGGCCAAATACCGGGGTCTCGGTTCCGGATACACTTTTATGGCGTTCGGAATCGAGACCCTTGGTCCGTGGGGTCCCAGCGCTCGCCAACTTTTAAAAGATATTTCAAAAAGGCTTACCGACACCACTGGTGACCGACGAGCTGGCAGCTTCCTCGCACAACGCATTAGCATTGCAATACAGCGACGAAATGCTGCTAGCATCCTCGGCACCATGCCGTGGGCGCCCAATTTTTTTACATATTTTTCAGGTTTTATTTAGTTTTAGGTTTATTTAGTTTTAGATGTAAATTATTTTATCTTTACATATTACAAAATAAAGTCTATTTTAGTAATTTTCTTATTATAACAAAGATTAAAAAATTATTTGCTAAGAAATATTTTCCTTTCAAATAGTCAATGTTGGTATCTTAGGATATCCAGTTTTAAAACTGGTTATGCCTTATTTGAATCATAATTATAAAAAATAATATTCACGTTGTCTGATAGAGAAGTCCATTTATTACGGATCAAATAACAAAAGAGTGAGAGTACCTGACAAGGGCTACATGGCGTCCCGCAAAAGTTTACGCAGCGGTTGTGGGGACACTTCACCGGGCACTGCTTGTTGCATGGCGGACACACCTTGTTGCAAGGGGACTCGCAACTGCAAAGTCACCATAGAAAAACACCTCAACATCGACACAAGATTAGATGTCTAAATTTTTTAAGATTACATCTATAAGGGAATCTATAATCTATAGATTTATATCATTTTAACTATTTCTATTTTAACTATTTATCAAAATTCGAAATATTATAAAATTATATGCAGAGATTTCGTTTAAAATTGATAAAACCAGGTGCATTAAACGGCAATGCCCTAAAAGTTACGAAATAAATATTTACTTGGTACTGCCCATTCGCTGGTGTTTTAAAAACAATAATAAAAACCCACGCTTTACCCACATGTGACAGCAGACGTCGGTGGCGCCACAAGGCTTCGTGCAAGAGATGTGCAGAGCGCCGTGTCGGCACTTGCTGCACGTGCCCGAGCACGCGTGTTTGCAGCGCAGCTTCGCGCCGCACGGCACCGCACATCGTCGCGAAAGCTCGTCGAGTACTTTGTCTGACGTCCTTCTCCCTGTGCGTTGACCATCCGAATGCAGTAAACTCAAATATCCATAATATTTCGACATAATTCCGTCAATGAAAAATATTATTACAAAAAACTATAGTACAAAAATAATATCAAAAAGTGTAAGTAGTAAAGTATAATTATTATGCCCTGTCTTTTCAATTAGCATATGTGTAGTCGCTACGATGGTTAAAGTATCTCGATCATTTTGTTATTTAATGTTAAATAGAAAAATTAATAGATCATATCACTTTTTTTTTAAATACTAGCTGAGCCCCCAACTTCGTACGCGTGGCATTCGGTATAGCGCCTAACTTTTTTATTTCTAAACGGATTGAAATGAAACAAACACTAAATGTTACGGGAAGCTTGCTACAATACACCAGTGAAAACCGCATTCAAATTAGTTAACCCGTTTCAGAGATTAGCGTACACAAACAAAAACAAAATTCTAAAAACTATTTTTTGACCCCAGTAACGTAAGTACAAATTTTTTTTTTGAAAAAATATTTAATTTACAGACACGGCTCGTTTGCGATTTTATTATATGTATATTTATTACACATGGTGACCCAGCATCGACGGATCAAATGGGGTGTGGGTGTGTAGAGGGGCCCAATACCTATCGAATGGACCCCCATGTATGTTCAGCGATTATTATTAGATTTCGAGTTGTTCAGCTTTTTGTGCTGCTTTTATGTAACTCCGAATTCTTAAACAATTTCTTTTATTGTGAGTAATCCATTATTACTAAAGCTATAATTTATTTTTATTCTTATAGCTTGATACTATAGCTATCATATGAGAACATAATTTAATTGATGCTATTGAACTACACTGAATAAAAAAAGATTGTTCTAAAAAATTTTCTAAAAGCGAGTATAACAACTTAATTTTCTTAGATAATTTTCTTAGGTAATTTTCTTAATTTTCTTAGGCAACTTAATTTTTTGTATCACGTTATAATTAAACTGGTGAACTGCATTGCTAGCTTTGTCTTTGTCTTTGAATTGATAGAATAAATCAAAACTACAATGGTAACGAGTTACACGAAACAACTTTCTTGGAATTTGAAAACAAAAGGCGCGTGGTATTAAAGTGATATTTTCAATTTCCTAATTTGTTAAGTAGATTTTGGTCAGAAGTCTTATAGATATTCAAATTAAATTTGTGTGACGTATTGACAGAATATTAAAGAAGTTTTTAAATTTTTTTGAAGTTTTTAAATTACTAAAAAAAAATTTAATTACGCCATGTTTACGTATGACGTAAACATGGCGGCTACTATTTCATTGTGTTTAAGAACAGACTAAAAATTCTGAAAACTTTGAATTTAATTTTAAAATTTATTTTGTTATTTTACGAACTAAAACTAACATTTTCCGACTGCTTTTTGCCTAAGCTATCTCAATAACTACTTTTAGATTTTTTTTTTCATATAGACTAAAATACCCTATTGTGATGATTTTTAGCCATTATCTTATTAAGGGGTCGTCCATTAATCACGTGAGGCTCGAAAGGGGGGGAGGGGGTTATTGGGCAAAAATTACGAAATATCACAAAAGGGGAGGGGGCGTGTAGTGCGATATCACGTGTATTAATTTTTTTGGTGAACGCGCGATTTAAAAAACAGCCGAAATAAGCGGCGTGTGAGCTTATGACTCGCCGTTGCCAGGCAACGCCTGTCTGGACATTTTTTCTTCCATCATAGCCTTTTTTATTAATTTTCCAGAATTAAATTAAATTATACTTACCTGTATTTAAAGATAAAATTCTAAAACTTTTAAGATAATTTGTATCTACTAAAAAAAATACACGTGATTTTGGGTAGACAGGACGTTATAGAGGAAATAGGGGGAGGTCTACGCCGATGAGGCGACTATACGAGTATAAAATGAAATCAGTTGGTACTAATTCATAAGCTGAATGTTTGGATGGCTGTAATTTGCGGATTTGATGCTTCTATTTAAAAAACAAATAAATTTGAATATTATAATTGTGTGCTGTGTGGTACTATTACATTTTATGTGTATAAGTTGTATGAACTACTTAACGAATACATGACTGGTTAATCAACGTCCCACAAAGACCAAATGTTATGTGAACCAGTCATGAATGACTTTCCAACAATTACAGTACCTTCCTTCAAAGACGTGGCGAGATAGCAGATTAATCGGACATTGTGTCCGCAGCGAGAAAGCATCGTTTGTTCGAGTGGGGCCTCACAGCGAGAAGGGTCGCACGGTCTGGCGCAGCGGCCCTTGCATGGATGCCCGCACCGCATTAGTCGCTCACAATTCTCTTTGCAGTGGGCTCGAAGCGGCTTTTGACTGCACTCGATCCACACTTCGTGGCCGCAATCCGGTATTGTTTTCTTAACCTAAACATGATTGCTCGTCAGAAAACCAACTTAATCTTGGATCGCGCACGAAACAAATATTCCATGTGTTTGAACTGCGGACGAGCGGAACCTGTACTTTTTTCGGCGGCATGTACAATAAAGCTATTGACAATATTGAGCACCTAAAACATTCCAATTTATGTGACAGTGTCTATTATAGTTTAGTTATTGTCTAGTTACTTCTTTATTTTTTTTCAGTCTTTCCATGCTTTAGTCCTTGTTCCTTGGCGTAAAGCAAGTGGAGAGAGCCGAAACGCCTGTGGCCTTTTATAAACAGAGGTTTAGGAAGGGGTGCTTGTGCATTAAACAATTAGGTACGTTATTATGTAACATATTAAGATTTGTTTTTGTATACTAAACTAAGTAATTCCAACATTTTATTTTTATTTATTTTTTATTTTATTTATATTTGGGAAACATACAATATTTTGATACACATTATATACATACATATAAGAAAAACATAAATCAGCAAAGTTTCCACTAAGTTACTAAAACATATTATAATTTACAATACACTACAGAACATCGGAGTTAGGAGAAAACATGTAAAAAAGCAAGCAAAAATAAACATACAAAAGAAAGAGAAAAACAAAAAATAAAAATAAAAAGATAAACTGGTCGCCACTAAAAGAAAACTACACGAATATACTTTCGAGGGCCTGTTTAAGGCTCATTATACCTATAACATGGTCATTATATTAACATGGTCATTATACCTATAAACTCGCGGGACCGACATGTTTCATGAAAAAAGTGAGGTACATATAATTTATCTATATACTTCTTATATATAAATAAGAATCCCTATTTCTCCTGGTCACGGCATCACGCGTGAACGGGTAGACCGATTTTAATTCGGTTTTCGCTAATGGAAAGAGGGATAAACGGGGAATGTTTTAGGGTATATAAAAATTGCACGCCGGGCGAAGCCGGGGGCGGGCCGCTAGTCTTATATATAAAAGTGAATCCCTATTTCTCCTGGTCACGGCATCACGCGTGAACGGGTAGACCGATTTTAATTCGGTTTTCGCCAATGAAAAGAGGGATGAGCGGGGAATGTTTTAGGTTATATAAAAATTGCACGCCGGGCGAAGCCGGGGGCGGGCCGCTAGTACTATATAATATATACTACAGATTCTGCCAGATTCTATGAATGTTTTGCGGTGTCCTCTTGAAAGACTGAAGTGATTGTTTAACAAATATGCGTGGAGGCCTGAGCATAGTAGCTCAATGTTCAAACCAATACAGAAACAATATCGCGACGATTTATCGAGTAAAAAATGCAATTGTCATCGACTGTTCTGACCAAAAACTTGCAACAGTTTTATCATTCAGGACCTAAACTAGGCATAGCATTCAGTTACATCAACTGAAGAGGGCATTTGGCAAAACATACCTGAACTTCACACGGATCACACTCCTCGTAACATAACTTTTTGCATAGATGCTTCTTCAGATCCTGAACATCTTTTTCAACTGAACATCCTTTTTTCATTTTCGTGCAAGATTTGCGACATATATACTGAAAATATAGACACATGTATATAACAGTGAACTATTAAATAATATTAGACTGTGTGGAGGAGACGGAAACCTCAGCTATTGAACTGATTTGCTCGCCAAGGCTCCTCTAACGCTAACACTGCGCAACTTTCATAAATGGCCTGTTCCATTGCACACTGAATGAATTCATTAGAGTGGGACTATTTGATACATCTTATAATAATCAATTTTGGTTTATAATTTCTTGTATATATAATTTAATTTATAATTAAGTAACTATACTAATCGCAATTTCTCGCTGCACGCGAGGCAATAAAAAGTGCGCGCACATCGAAGCATATGCGCGTTCACTCTTTCTGATAGCCTTATGGCAATTGAAGTTTAACCAAAATACAATTAGCATTTCGGAATACAGATACAAAGGACGATAATTTAATGTAGAAACTGAAGCTGTCATATATCATCTGTGCTCGTATCCGTATCCGTAAAAAGTAGTTATCTCGAACGTGATGAGTCTAGCGTACAATACCGTTTGGAACCAACCAAGTTGAACAGCACAAAAAGAGCGTGACTCTACTGAGCCAACCTTGCTAAGAGTAGTTCGACAAAGTACAAAAACGAATCAAAATTAAGTATGTCAAGTTTTGTCTAGCTTAAAATCTAGGTTTAAATTATATTAACGATGATAAATTCCCAAAATAAGTGAGTAATTGATTATTTGGTCCTTTAAAAAATCGTTTTACCTAACATGAGAGTTACCTACATCGACAATTAGTTGCGATTTGCCCATTACCGCCTTCGGACTAAACTCTGATAGACAAATTATTCGCAAATAAGTTGCATCTCAATCCCCGTCGAGACAATACGTCTCGACAGACTATACTTTCTTCTCGAATTGTAATCGCTATTGAGTACGGTACACACCGCACATATTTCGTTAATTCGCCATTGGGTATATCTATGCCCGATAAACATTATAAGTGTTGAGTAATTCGCTAATAGACTATGAGTGTAGTGCCTAATATATAGACTAACAAGGAATGAAGAAGAACAGAAGGATAGCAGTATAGGGATAGGGACGAACACCAAGAGTAACACCAAGCAGTGACACGTCGAGTCTCTGCATAAAGGTATGCGATTCTCCTTTACTATCTCCACTCTTTATCCTTATAATAAATATCTCGCCTCACATACAGCCCACTAAATTAATTAATCAATTCCCCAATATCATACGCCGTTTACGCCGTCCGATCCTTTCGCACCGGATTGGCTACCAGATTTAGCAAGATTTACCAGATATTTTTTTTCATGTTAAGATCTGCAGACAGACTGACGACAGTCCACTTGATGGTAGGTGGCTACCGTCACTTATAACACAAGCAACGCCAAAACTGCTGCAAGTGCACTGCCGACTACAGTAGGATTAAGGATAAGGGATTGGGAGGGGATAGGGAAATGAGTTCTGGCATCTCTTACTCACTCACCGAAACACATCAGAACACGTACTGTTATTTGGTCACGTCACGGTGGTCTTCTGTAAGGGGATGCTTACTGCCGCCAGACGGGCTGCCCTAATGACTGCGAAACGCAGAGTGCCCTGCCAATACTTTCCAGATACAGATCAGATCCAAATTTGAAAAGTTCATTTTTCAAAGTTGACCCTGCCGGGAATTCGAATCCGGGAACCCTAGGACAGAGCGTTAAGGCAAGCATCCTAACCACTCATCCAACGGGCTCGTCAAATGTTAATGTTATTAATGGAAAGTAATATTTACGAAAAACACTTTTAATTTACAGATGGTGTTAAGATATTTATGTGGAAATGATTTACTTGGTCATGATGAGGATCGTCGAGGATGTGGCACGAGCGAGTGCACGCGTGACCACAGCTGTCGACGCGAACCATGCACGGTGCAGTGCACCGCGCATTCTCCTTCGACACGAAACACGCCTTTTCAATCTGCAAATACGGGGATACAGCTAAGACAATGAGATATTATATTAAGGGATTCAGTGTGAGTGACAAAACAGTTTTAATTCTCTTGAAAAAAATTGGGTACCGCATGAATTGAGTGAAGAACACCAACAAACACGCGTTTATTGTAAATTACTTAACAAATAACTAAAATAACAAGATTTTGAAACAAATTGTTACTTGTAATGGAAAATAGAACTTGTACGATAATCTGAAACGCTCGTCGTTGAAGAAACCCCAGGAGAATCGGCCAAATCTTGCCCCAAGCGATAGTTGATTCAAAAAAAGGTACTGGTGAGTGATGGATCAGTGCTAGTGTGATCCTCTACAGCAGGGGTTCCTAAACTTTTAAGATAAAGGAACACTCACCACATACCTTTTTATTTTATGAAATACCATGTCAAATGATTCTCAATCATCATCATCTCAGCCGTAGGTCGTCAACTGCTGGACAAAGGCCTCGCCCGTAATTCTACAAAATGACCGATCAGAAGCAGCCGCAGCCCTTATCAGTTCGTCTATCCACCTTGCGGGTGGACGTCCTACGCTGCGCTTGTCGGTCTGTGGCCTCCATTCGAGAACCTTCCGGCCCCGGCGGCCGTTTCCTCTCCATATGTGTCCTGCCCACTGCCCATGGGCGTATATAAGGGGGGGTTTAGGGGGTCCGGACACCTCCCTTAGCATACACTAAAAAATATTGTTTTGTGTTCGTCATGGATTATTCGTGCCACAAAGTACAATATATGCATATCATCACCAAAATGCAGCTCTCAGTTTTCACAGCAACGATTCGTTGAATCCATTTACCGACATTAGTTACATATGTAATTTATTTGAAGATACTTAGAGTAATTATCGTTTGCCCGCAGCTTCACTTGCGTGTACTTTAATGTTTATGTAATTTCTACTTGACTGAGAATGTTATCGTACACTGGAAAGAAAAATTTAAGTCTAACTAACGTACATATTTTCATTGATTTTTTTAAAATTGAATTTATACACTTTTAGGCAGGCAGTATTGGCCTAACAATGTTGCACTTACCGCGTGTCCGCAATAGGGCATCGTAAAAGGCACTAAGGTCATACATTTGACTTCTTTCGGGTGTTGGTAGCAGGGTACGTTCCCGGAATGTCCACAAGGAAGAATCTTCTCCATCAACACCTTGCAAGGTTTGCATTTGACACCGCACTTGAGCGGGCACACATGACCGTTCTCACACATCCTAAATAACAAAATGCTGTTTTATTTCAGTCTCTCGTGAAAGACGGTTTCTACGAGCATATTCCCTGTGACAAGTGGGTACTTCAAAAATTTCAGAACGAGCAGATTGCTATACAAGTGCGAAATCACACGAGAGACATTTCGATGTACAACAGAGCGAATTTCAAGAGTATAAATTAATCATTCATACCCGAGTGAAATAATTAAACTGCACAAAACTAAACTGTTTCTACTTTCATCTGTCAATGTATTGTTATGCTGTTTTCAGTATACAATGGTAGTAGTCGCATTGTCCAGTACGTAATGTATAAATATGGACGCGAGATTTATTAGTTTATGTAAAGAATTTAACGAAGTCTCGTTCTATTTTAAAATGTACTTACACCCCTAGAGCGTAAATGAACTTTCAATACGATCACTGAGTAATTTTGTTTGTTTATTGTAAAAATGGTTTAATTGTTGCAATAGTGTTTTTGTAAATCATACCTTTCACATTTGAAAGCGCACTTGATAATCTCATGTTCGCGATCATACCCGTGGCACAAAAGCGTACAAGGGTGACAACACTTCGACAGCTTACTATTACACTTTTCAAGACAACCACCTTCCGGCACATTTTTGAAATCATCCACGGATGAGATCTAAAAAAAGATTTACTTAAAATTATTTTCATTTATATTAGAGAATTCTGATGTATGAAATGGGTACATAAATAAATAATTATTCAAGTACGAGACGTATCGATTCTCTGAATTTGCTAGTGAAGGAATAGAAATCCCTTAGAGCATTTACTCAATAAATGTTCTAAGAAGAATCCGCAACCGAATGTGTAATTGGTGTAAACGATTAAGGAATTTCAGATACAACCGATGTGTACTCCACAACCCGGTGCACAAATTCTATTTGTGGATCCATAGCCGAGAAAATGTTACCAGAATGCTCACTGACACATTCTGGTAACATTTTAAAATATTTCAGTTACTCTATACTAACTATTGTTTGGTTCCTGTGGTTCTCGCATCGCAACGTCAAATTATTGCCTAAGGATTCATTACTTTTCAAGGTTTTTGCAATGTTGTTCCATAATTCATTTTTCTTTAATATTTCTATATTGCCAAACATATAAAAACCTGTTAGGAAAAACAAATATAAATGATTATTTATATAAAAGTTGGTTGTGAATAAATTTTTTTGTATTAAAAAATAATTGAAAGGAAACATTTAGTTAAAGTATTTAAGAACATGAAACCTTCTCTTGCTCTGGATAAAGCAACGCAAATACGATTTTCGATTCCCAGGAAACCAATCTTGCCCTCAGCATTATTTCTTACGAGAGACAGTAATATTATTTTGGATTCTTCACCCTGGTAGTTGTCTACCGATGTTATAATCACTTCACCAAGACGAGCATATGATTTGATTACCTACAAAAAAAAAACAACATTACTTTATCCGACCACACTGCCAAGTCAGTTTTGAAGCGTTCTTCCCTCGGAAATTACTGGAAGGTCATAATAATAAAATTGGTAAGTTAAGAATATTCTCAAGTTACTTTATAAACAGAGCAACACGCGAGGATGCAAATGCGCTGCCGACCGTGATAGTATGAAGGATAAGGAACACTGTAAGGATAGTGACATGGCTAACACAAATGTAGCTATTTCCCGGTAATTTTCTGTAAGAGAGTAGTTAAAATATTACGTAATGTTATATAGAGTTATAGCCAACCGGCAATAATAAGCAGAATTTAGTTATTTAGTATTTTTAAATTTACATGTTTTATTATGCTGCTATCTAATGGAAAATCTGACAGACCGGCTACCCGGTCCCTAGCTGCAGAATAAATCACAAAATTTAATACATCATACTTACATTTTTCATGTAGAGAATTTGACCTGTATATGTTGCTAAAATAGTAATGTCTTCAGATGAATATCCTTGCATCATTAGATAATTAGCAAATGCCAGCATAATGTCGCCCTCCATTTTATTTCTTCTTGAATTGTCATCGGCTTGCTGAAAGTAAAACATCAGTGACAAACTGCTGCCGTGATAATTTTTAAAGGTGTTCTACCAACTTCAGACCTGCTTGTCATGCTAATGAATTCAGTGGTCTAAGTCTAACTAGCACATAACCCTCATTCATTCGTTTTTAACCGCTAATTGGTCTAAGAGTTGACATGGTAGAGCCAATTGATTCGACCTTGAGAACTATATCCGATTGGGGTAGTGCCAACCTGGTAGAGTTAAACGCCACCAAAACTATTCACTGCCAAAACAGGGTCCCTTCTACTTTCCAGAATGTATCCGTCCCGATTTACCAACCATCTCGGGCTTCTATGGATTTGAACCAAAACTTTGACGCTCTATTGAGTACAACTAGTACAAGGCAAAAAGATCCCTGCAAAAAAGTTTGGAGTCTTAAGTAAGGTGGCGTTACTTCACACCTGGACAGCTTCTACATCTATACAAAACTCAGGACCTCTGTATGGAGTACTGCTATCACCTCTGAGACGGCTCAGCTAACTAGCAGCATTCGACTCAGTGAGTGCCGGGCCAAGTTATAAATCTCTGGCTGAAACCAAGCTCTAGAGTTTAGAACATCTGCGCAGAATTGCCTCTGATGTTGATTTCTATCGTAATGAGGCTCACTATAATAACCAGTCCATAGCCCGGATATGAATCTCATCGAGCATCTCTCGGTGAAGTTTAAATGTCAAAAGATATTTAAGACTGCACCAACCTTCCACAACGCTAAGTTCTTAGTGACGCCCCTGACGACGGGGTAGGTTTTGATGTGAGGTGGTCCTAGACACGCTTATCAAATAAAAAATACAGTAATGTTACCTCCTCAATGTAGTCGTGTGACAGGAAGAACACGTTCTTCGTAATGCCCCTGACGTTGGGGAAAGTTTGGACGGTAGGGTGGTTCGCAAGGTGTTGGTAGATGTGCGGCGAGATGAGCGCCGCGATCTCGGGCCGCATGCGATGCTGCACGTCCAGGCGGCTACTGTGCATGCCATTCAAAATCATGCGCTCGAACAGAGACACTTCTATGTCGTAATGTCGCGCCAACTTTATGTCTGAGGCGGACGGTCGCAACTGTTGATGATCGCCTGAAAAAGGAGTGAAGAAAAGTATCTTAACTTTGACCTCATAATGCTGTACTGACACATAAATATATACGCACTAGATGTATACTTAACTAAATAAAACAAGAAAAAGGGAAAAAATCCTATACAATAAAAATAAATAAATAATCACTATTTTAACAAAACTAGAAATCTTTAATTGGATAAAGAATTTTAGTTTTCTCAAAAGAATAATGTGCTAGAATAATAGCTAATTTTGAATATTCAACAACATCTCAGACAATTTTCATGAAGGCTGGGCAAATTGAAATTTTAGATGATGTTTGATAACAAAAAATATATCCACAAATCTTCAGTTCTCCTTGCGAGGGTCGCAAATGCTCTGCAATTCAGGATAAGTAGTGGTCTACGCAGAACGATGAAAAATTTGTGATACCGCATTTACTCATTCGTTATCGTTACTACTGGTTAAGTAGTGTTTTGTCTATGTCGTTACTTACTGCGTTATCGTTACTGCTCTAGGTCATTATTTGAGAATCGCGCGGGATGGTGAATGTGGCGCCGTCCTCGGGTGCGGGGAAATTGAAGACAATTACCGCCTGAGTCGTTAGGTGGCGCTACAGGTGTTAGTTTCCAGCAATGTTCGGGGTCTCTATTCCACTTGCGTGCAGCAGCTTCGTCAGATGAAGACGTAAAAACCATAGCAATTGCATAGAAAGCGTAATAAATACATACCTATTAAGATAAGATGTTTACAGTTTTCCGTGAGTGAAGTAACTATATGTGCTTCTAGTACTTCAGCAGCTTCTTCAACAATCACTGCAAGAATAACAGTACTTTATTAAAACAATATGGCATTTAGAGGTATAAAGATTCAAGATAAGGTTTTCAAATATCACTTGTACTATATTCAATACTTAATTTATTTAATGGTTCTCTTGTATTGAGTAAAACGTAGCAACTATAAAAAAAACTGTTCTAGGTATTTAGTGTCACCATTTTCTTTGTGAAATGTTTTTCATATTTATCTACCGCACTTATTTTACAAGTCAAATATAATACAATAAAATGAATCTACCACCCTTGTAAAAACAGTTTCTATAGTGAAGAAACCAACAAATAACCTCCGTAGTTTAGTTGCTTTTATTAAATAAATCGTACATTAACAAAACTTATTGACTAATAAACATACATTCACTGTAAAGACTAGTAACTACCCGTATCAAAGGAAAGTTGTGTACTGAGGACACAATTTTCAGGTATCTTGTTCACGTCGTCGTATGTCAGTCCAGATTTGATACTTACGCATATACATACCTACCATGTACTAAAAGAGACATAGACATAGACTAAGGTTCATAGACAAGGTACACTCTATCTTATCTTATCTTGTCTTAGTGGCTATTTCTGTCTGCTGGAGTACCAGTATCACTTCGTCCATTGCTGAAATATTGTGATCGCCACGTGAACTAAAGCTCTCTACCTATAACTACCACGTTAAGGAACTGTAGTACTTTTTTGATAGAGGCATTCTTCACATCTTCACAAGCCATTGTGTGGCTTCCTAGGATGTGACTGCGCTTGTGCATCAGGGGGCCACACTCGCACAGGATATGCATTGGTGTTTCTTCTGCCTCATGGCAGAAGCGACACTCTCCCGTACTAGTGAGCCCCATTACTTTAAGGTGCCTATTGAGGCGGCAGTGCCCCGTTAGCGCCCTAGATAGCATACACAGATTGCTCCTGCTAAGCGACATAGCCTGATTTGTTACATTTCGACTATAGGCTTTAATGAGCGCTTTGGAATGGTTCAACCCTGGCAAGTCAGTCCAGCGTTTGTAAGATTTAATAAAGCACTGGTTCCATATGGTCCAGCGAGCTAGGCTATTTGGTAGTCCGCACATAGGTTACCTTTTGCGCCTGCACGAGCCAGTTCGTCGGCAAGTTCATTGCCTTCGATCCCCATATGGCCAGGTACCCATCTTAGGACCACTTTGTTCTTGCGCCCTAAGGTATTTAAGTAGTCTACACAGTTTCGCACCAGCTTTGAGATTGTAGCGTCTGAGTCTAGTGCCTGAAGTGCAGCCTGACTATCTGAGTGAATGTAAATTACACGGTTGACGTAGTTTCTTTGCAGGTTGATTTCCGCGCATTCTAAGATGGCGAAGACCTCTGCTTGAAAGATGCTGGCGTATTGTCCCAAGTTGACACTGGTCCTGTAATCCTGGTCACCGCCATACACTCCACAGCCTACGTCAGGTCCTGATTTGGACCCATCAGAATACCAAGAAAGGCTACCTTCCTCCCAAGAGATCTTGTTATTTGACCAGCCTTCTCTTGAGAGTAGCTCCACAGTATAATACTTTGCTTCTATGTACTGTGGTACCATTGTATCAGTAGGCATGCCTAAGATAGGATCCCTTAGTACTGAGTCTTCTAGAGCTCTGAGTACCTTGGACAGCCAATTGTGTTTACCCCGATTCATCATTCTGTGCATACTGGTTCTCGCCTCCTTCTCTAAAAATAGATTTAGAGGCGGTAAGCCCAGGATAGCCTCCAGAGATGCTCCGGGGGAACTCGACATGGCTCCTGTTATCATCAGACATGCCAAACGCTGTAAGCCATTAAGCTTGTCGATAGTCGTTTTCTGGTTGGCTTTTCTATACCATACTATAGAGGCGTATGCAATCATCGGCCTCACAATAGCAGTGTACAGCCAGAGGGTGAGCTTTGGACACGGGCCCCAGCTCTTCCCTACCATTCGACAACCGATAAATCAGGCTGCCTTAGCCTTATTTATCACATTTCCAATGTGTGCATTCCACGTTAGTCTCTGGTCGAAAGTAACTCCCAGATATTTGACCTCTGAGGAAAATTCAACTCGTTTACCATTTACTAGAGGTGGCTTTAATTTGTCCAGCAGCCTCTTTTTTGACACTCTAACTAACGTATGCCGTATGGCTATCCCCTTAGTTTAATAAAGTACCAATGGAGACGTTGTAAAATTAAATAGTTTTTAAATTAAGCTAAGTAGGTTTATTAGAATCGTCATTTGTATACAAAAGTAGAGTAATATACAAAAGTAGAGTAAATGTCAACTTGAATTGGCTTGCGAGCCAAAACACCAGCGTCTACACCACGCGCACGGCACTCAACGAGGCACCTTTGAGCACGATCCAAATAGCGACAAAGCATGGCTCGGGCCCGAGGCACGAACCCGAAAATAATTCCATAACCCGATTGTGGCGCCACCTATCGGGTCCAATTTTATTTCCAAACCATATGTTAAAGTGACGCCATACTTCACGTCAATGAACGACGATTAAAATATTTGAATATTCTTATACAAAAATACTAAAATCGCGATTAAAAAATGGGGGGATGGGAATGGGAGGGTGAAAAATACTTTACGACCTATTCTCATACCTACCAAGAATACAAAAAAAAAACATAAAAATCGGTCCAGCCGTTTCGGAGGATCTGGATACCGTCGCCTGAAAACAGTGGTACGGTTGACTTTGCCGTCTCCATGATTTTGAAGGTCTATTGAAAAGCTCCATGTAGTGACGGCAGGAAGTGTGGAAGTCGTCAAAAGTCTATGAACGTTTTGCATTGTTTGTTTTGACCCAATGCTTTGTTAATTACCGATAGGTGGAGCTAATTCTTGCAGAAACTTCCTGAGTCGAGCCGCTCCACTTGTAGTCATTCCGACAACTTTAATATTTTGAGTCCTTATCACTCTTAAGTCCTCAATCATTCTAGCTTCTTCGTAACCTTCAAGTTGCTTTTCCAAATCACCCTGTAAAATATTACTTTCTGTACCCACTGTTATGAAAATCTTCACAACTTCTAGGAATTCTGACCAAGCGCGAAAAAAATATTTCACATATTTTACTATGACGAGATACTATTTAATTTTTTAATTATTAAAAATACAATACAAATCTGTGGGCTTTAAGAAATAATAAAGTTGATTTTTCTAATTGCTTTCTTTAGTAATTTACACACTCTTCTTTAAGAAATGCGCACATTAGATCACTATACCCTATCAATTTTTATTTTAGGTTTTTATAAATAATTTATTGCATAATCTTTCTAAACCAATTTAATTAAATAATTTTAGTTCAAAAACTCAGCTTAGATACATATCAACGTGTGAAACATGTTTCTATTATTTGTTTTGGTTGCGATAATTCAATTTCCATTCCCCCGTATTGCATCTATACATATTATGAAACTAGCTGAACCCGCAGCTTCGTACGCGTGGTGTTCGGTATAGCGCGTAATTTTTTTGTTTGTAAACCGATTGGAATGAAGCAAACACTAAATGTTACGGGAAGCTTGCTACAATACAACAATGAAAATAGCATTCAAATCGGTTAAGCCGTTTCTGAGATTAGCGTGCACAAACATACAGACAATAAGACAAAAATTCAAATATTATTTTTTTGACCTCGGTAATATAAGCACACGACTCGTTGACGATTTTATTATATACGTATGTATAGGTATAGATAAAGTCGCTGTCCACTTCTGTTTGTTTCTCAGCTAACTTGTAAACGAGCCATTGGATTTTGATACGATATTCTAGGAAGGTTTGTGTATATAACTTGTAGAAGTTTAGAAATATTTTATAGCAATTTTTTGGGACAAGCAAGTTAATTACTTATGAAAGATCACCCCTCTTATAGTCTGTAATTTAAAACCTAGGCTAAAAGGTCACCCTAAGAAGGAATTTTAGAGGACGTAGTTTAGTAGAATAAATAGTGTAATATGGACATCACAAAATGTAAATATACCTGTTGCTTTACTAGCATATCCCTATATTTACTTTGTACAATTCTAACCCATCTGAAGTATAGACTCCAGCGATCGATCCTTTCCATGTCCTTTATATTCTTTAAATCGAGTTTTATATTATTTCTTCTCGTGCGAAATTTGAACATTTCCTAAAAATAAATAATTAGCTCACATTAGCAATAAATTTGTTCAAAAGGATTGCACAGTTCAATAGCTTAATTATTATGGATCATGGTATAAAATTTTATTATTATATGTATAAATTTAAATTGCATAAAATTTCATATTTTTAAGTTGTTTGATTGTAAGTTAAATTTATGGATTAAACCGTTATAATTGCCTTAATTCAGAATATAAATTATAAACGTTATAATAATAATAAACAATAATAATAATAACAAACGTTGACTATCCATAATAATAAATAAAATAAAATAAAAAATAAAATTATTGATTTATTTAAAGATTTCGATTTAATTACAAAAATAAGTATCTACCTCATGCAGATACGAATTATAAATAATGTTGATACGAATATTTATGCTGAATTTGTCCATTCATTAAGATAATATGTATTTTTTTTTCGTGCAATATAATATACAAATGAGGCTCAAAATCGGATTACTCCTTAGCTTATTTAACTAATGTTCAATTAAATACGAAGCTTACCTCAGCTATTTTTATATGTCTTATAATGTCCTTCATGGTTATTTCGCATTCCATCCATCCGTCATCACGTTCTTTACACAAATTGTAGTTTTTAATTTGTAATTTCAATTCATGTGTTGCCTCAGCTAATGAAAAATCAGCAGTTATGTATTTGGTATTTATTACTGCAGCCTCATCATCAATGTCATCCAAGATAATACCTTTTCTAATATCTTGTTTATTGCTGACGTGATTTTCACTTTGATCGTTTTGATACATATTGATATAGAAAAGAAATTCATCATAGCTGATGTAGTCATTGCCCTCGAAGAGCCAAGCCATTAAGGGATTTCTAACTCCCTGCAATGTATCCAATGCTCTGCTTTCCGGTGCATATATTCTAATAACTTCATAATCAATAATATTGTCATCAGATATCAAATCTATAGATTTCTGTATAGGGCGTAAAGTGATTACTTTTTTTTTAAGTTCCTGTTTCAATTGTTTATAAAGACTACCCTTGAGATTTAATTTACGATGCACATTCTTTATGTTGTACTGAGTTAGTTTCTCATTGTGAGATTGGCCGCCGATCCGTACTATTAAGTTGGTAATTGGTAATATTGCTTCGAGGAACTGGTCAAGTGCGTGGTTAGTGTAGCATACGAGAAGCATAATGCAGGATTGGTTTCTCATTTTCACAATTTTCTGTTGTGCATCAAATAAACTGGAATGAAGTAAAAGCCGGTCTACACCAGATTCAGAATTTAATTGTGGGTTATTCAACGCTATACGGGCATCTTGTACAGTGGGGTAATTTTCCAACAAAGCACGTGCTACTTTTACTCCGAGGAAAGTTTTTCCTGTTCCCGGCGGACCCTGGATAATAGCAAACTCGTGGGTCAGTGCCATCTTGTAAGCGGCATACTGGCTATCATTTAGTCCTATTTGGGCCGCTGTAGGCCAAGTGTTTTCTTGTAAAACTTTAAACTTCAATTCGCGGTCATTAATCCTCATTGAATAACTCGATTGCTGATCAAGATATGCAGGTGGTTTTGGCTCGGGCTAAAATAAATAATGTTATAAAATAATAATAAAATAACGTTATAAGAAACAAAATTTAAATCATAGTCTATACACGATGAGATATTAGTAACATGTGGCCTACAAATGAAACTTATCAACAATTTTTGAAAGCAATGAGTAGAAATTGTAGAAATTTTTGCTAATTTTCTGCTCTCACTTTAATGAAAAGAGTTACTCGGTTTACCGTTTATTGTTAAAAAATTTATATTATTTGTACTGTGTATTAAAGATTATGTGGATTATGAACTTAAGTGTTTTCTATTTTACTAGTACTATTTTCGAACCAATTCTCTCGATTATAGTGAAATCCACATCAAAATAAGTAGAGTCGTTTGGAAGAATTAAGCGAACAGACAGATGCGCACAACTATTTTTTAGACAGAATGAAATTAATAAGCCTGTCTTAACAATTGACGAACTTGTTGTTTTAACAACAATTTTAACAATTCGAAAGGTAGGAATATTGTTTTTAAATGTTAGTTATCATATCATTGTAGAATTACAATCTAAACTCTGTTCTTTTGTCATACCTAGCAATAGAAATAATTGAATAATTAATAATTAAATAAATAAGTCATTATTAATATATTTTTATTTAAAAAATAACATAATTTTTTGTTTGGTTGCACTATTTTCTTTCATAATATTCATAAGTGGACACATTTACAAGTCCTGACCAAGTCATTCGACGTTTTATCAGTTCGCTTGAATGTTGAGTATTCTGTATTAAACTAAGAGTTAATTGGAGAAGATTAAAGCTGGGAATAAACAATTATTTGTAGCGAACAATTACCCTATCTAAAAAGTGAAACCTTGGCTGATGGACATTCTCTTCCATATACCTACCTACTGAACTTTTTCCGTTTTAAATGATTATTATTATATTTTTAAATTGAACATTTTATGATTTTCATTTTCGAAATTCTTCATATTTTTTTTTCATTTCAAAACTTACCTCCGTTTTCACAATGTATTTGCTCATAGCAAGATGTCTTGGGAAAGTTGGATGTTGTAAAGCCTTAAGGACGTGATAATATGGTTGAAAGAAGACTTCGCTTTCAAACATTACATAGGATTCGTCCTTAAGTAATTCTGGTGCGGCCATATTATGTAAAGACACAGGTATCTTAAAAAATAACATAATCATTTAATATATGAAGAAAACTCACTACGAAAGAGTGCCGAATATTTCTGACTCATGTTTTTATAGGGAATGAGAGAAGACAAGCAGACTTCGCTTTCAAACAATAAAAAGATTCGCCTTTATACAATATAAAATTGATTTTTTTTTTCATAACAAATATTATCACAATTAAACTAATGTGAGTCGTTAGTGCGTTTAAGAAAAATCCACCATATTTCGAGTAAAAAAAAAATATAATCTTACCTTTCCCGATTTCAACAATTTCTCATCTCTGTCTATAACAAGAGCGACGATAAAGCTTCGGCAATCATCTTTAGTTAACAACAGCAGTGCGCCGTGTAAGAACCGTTTGTTTTGATTCCATCTTATATTTTTAAACCACTTGCAAATTGTTGGGTCTATTTGTATTATAAATCCGGATTTATAGTTATTACTGCTAATGTAAGTTTGGTGAAATTTTACTTTTCTGTAAACCCTAAAAATAAAACAATAAGATTAAGAATAGGTACACTCGTTACATAAAAATTTAAAGTTTCTGCTTGCTTTAGTTCTTTTTGCTAATTTGGTATGTATGTGTACTATAGTTTGTTTAGAATTATGTACATGTAGAAAGGCTCAATGGTGAAATGAGCCTCTAAGTTTTAAGTAAGATAAGACATAGCACCGCTACTGTTAAACGTGTGCTTCGCTAGCTAGACTATCCTAAAACACGGAATCTAGCTTCCGAAGGACTCCGTTGTGATTATGGAATCACGAGATGGAATCTCCGACGCCTTGCACTTAAGTCAAAGCTAGCTAGCTTTTATCTGGTACAAACAACGTCTCGGATATCTTCGGTTTATTGTCAAGTTCATGGTAAGGACGGTTTTCATCTATGCAATCTCGTTGGTTCTACTCATGGAGAATAGAGATGTGGCTGTTTTAGACGTATCCAGTAGCTGGCGCCAACAAGCGTCGCCACAGCTGCTGCGTGCCAGTGCTGGGGACTGTCAATGTATCGTTTATAGTTTTATACGGAACCAACCAGTCTATAGATTTTTCTTGTAATGTCCACAGAATGAACGACAGCTATTGAAAAAAAAATGCGCAAAGAAAATTTCTCTATCTTACTTAATTCTATGTAGTAAGACTTTTAATTTTAGTTTTTATCTTATTGTCAACTAGCTGTTGCCCGCGACTTTGTCCGTGTTGATAAATGAAAAAAAAAAAAAAAAAAACACTTGAGAAAATATATATGAGTAATATAATGCCTGACATCTTTACGCTGTGACGGTGGCGCCGATTTTGTAATGTTTTTAAACGATCCCTCGGGAACCTTACATTTTTCCAGGACAAAAGGTATCCTGGTAATAAACTATCTTTGTGCCAAATTTCATCCAAATCCGTTCAGCCGTTTTGGTGTGATTGACTAACAAACACACAAACATCCAAACATACAACTTTTCGCATTTATAGTAGGATAAATCCTACAGTTTATTATTTTTATAATAGGCATTTCTATTGTCCCATAAACATTCCTGTTCTTTATAAAGTTGTACGAAATTTTATGTTTCGTCTTCACTAACATTTCAAGTCATTTTAAGAAATAAAATAACGAGCCCGTTGGATGAGTGGTTAGGGTGCTTGCCTTAACGCTCTGTTCTATTCGATTCCCGGCAGGGTCTGCTTTGAAAAATCAACTTTTCAAATTTGGCTCCGGTCTGGATTTGGAAAGTAGTGACAGGGCACACTGCGTTTCGCAGTCATTTGGGCAGCCCGTCTGGCGGCAGTAACACCCCCTTACAGAAGACCACCGTAAAATAACAGCACGCGTGCTGTTGTTTCGGTGAGTGAGTAAGGGATGGCAGAGCCCATTTCCCTATCCACTCCCAATCCCTTATCCTTAATCCTACTGCAGTCGGCAGCGCACTTGCAGCAGTTTAGGCGTTGCTTGTGTTATAGGCGACGGTAGCCACCTACCATCAAGTGGACCGTCAGCCTGTCTGTCGACCTTAAAATAAAATAAAAAAACATGTGCACTGTAGGAAATGCGCCTGCGACTGGTGAGTCGTGTTTTGACGTGTCCAAACGCTGGCGCGGGTGATGTGAGCGGCGCGGCGGATATCGCTGGCATGAAAAATAGCCCCGGTTCAATAGAAAAAGTCAGCCAGCACTGGTACGAAAAAGTATTTATACGAAGCTAATTATTTTCCATGGCTGACAAACAGCGAGACTGGCGCCAGCTACTGGATACGTTTAAAACAGGCTGAAAAAGTAGCAAGTTACAGCTACAATTAAATAGTGGTTCATAAATTTGCCAGAATGGCACTTGTGTAGTGCCGGTTTTAGCATTACCAGCGCCCTGGGCGAGATTTTTACGGCGCCCCCCGTCTCCCATTGAAAACCACATAAAAAAGCGGGATTTATTTATTATAAGTAATTAAATTAAGTAAATATAAAACATATAAGTAAATATACAAATTAAAATAATAAAATAACAATTTAAAAAATAATAAAATTTTACTTTTATATTAAAACGAATGTTATTCGGTAGTCGAAACTAAGAGTGGAGAATACCACCGCAATAAACCGTGCAGTACTACGTTTGCTTGTTTTACAATAAATCCGAATACTTAAGTGTTAGTAATAGCATGTAATAGTTAAATCTCAAGTGTTAAGTGCGTGCACCGGTATAATGAATGCGCTGATTGTAACCCTCTTCGTCAAAAATAACCCGAACTCTTTCTAACAAAAATGTTAAGAAGAGATGGATAATTTGTTTTGTGATCTATGCTATGGTCGAAGATTCCTGGTTGAATGAACAGCAGTGTTTCAATCAAAGATAATTGTAGGTACAGACTAATACAACATCTTTGGTTTCAATCGAAATGCAATCTGCATTTTATTGTAGTGTTGCCAACATAAGGACTTTTTATCTAGATTTAGGGAATTTATGTATATAAGTAACACTTACACTATGAACAAGCTGATATTAAGGGGCGCCAGCGCAGCGGCGCCCTTTTATATCTGGCGCCCCTGGGCGGTCGCCCAACTGCGCCCTACCCTAACGCCGCTACTGTAGCATTAGTTTTTGGTATGAAAGTATGAAGTAAAATCCTACTACAGCGCCACACTACAATGTTACTGCAACGCCTCCTATTTAATGGTGGCCAACTGACACTCTCCCATTTATAGCGTTCGTCCTCCTTACCTCTATTCTCCGTGGTTCTACTATTAAAAAAAAAAACACTCAAGACACCCACAACACATAGACAAAAACTGTATGTTGTACAATAACAGAGCTCATTATGAATCTATGTTATCCTCGCATGCAAAACTTGGGCTTTTTTTTATAAATACCTACTGATATAACTTTTTATAGAAGTCTTACCTCATATGATCAAATTGTCTGCTATTCTTGTTAGTTAAATATTGATCTGAAAATATAAATAATTCGTATTAGAATAAAAAATTTTTTTTTATATAACTTGAGAACCTTATGTAACGTTTTAAAATATCTTTTCAAGTCGAATTTCTGAAATTGCTAAATTTCAATTAATTAATTTAATTTCATTAATTAAAAAAGATACTTAGCTACATTTTAACATCTTTAATCGACTACACTGAGCGGCACGGAAAGTGGCCCAAACGTAAACATATCCCAATAATAAAATCAAAATGCGTATCAAAAGGCATATCCGGAAAACCGCATTCAAATTGGTTAAGCCGTTTCTGAGATTAGCGTGTACAAACGCACAGACAAACAGATAAAATTCTAAAAATTTCTAAAATTTCGACGTTTATTTTTATAATCCCATAAAACCCTCTGGTATTGCTTGTTATACTGCAATGCTGTTGCGCAGATGTCAGTGACAGATAACGTAACGCTTTTTAGTTAACTCTTGTATTAAATTTATTCCTCATAAAATTTCCATACCAGGGCCTTATATGAAAATCGATTCTTAAGGGGTAAACTCCAAAAACTATCTTAATTTACCATACAGTTATCTTATCTTATCTTAGTGGCTATTTCTGTCTGCTAGAGTACCAGTATCACCATACAGTTAGTTTAACTCTTTAGACGAAAAACACAACATACTTATACCAACGCGGAGGGGCCCATAGCAATCTTCCCGAAGTAATCTGAATTGAACGTCCAAATAGTGTTCGACGTCCTGGTATCCTCCCTTTATAAGGTTTTTGCGTAAAAAGGGACGATTATCGAGAATATCTTCGGTAGTGGGGAGAATACTTAAAAGACGAAAACTCTCCGGAGGCTCAAGGCTGCCTTCAGTATGTGGCTCGTTAACATCACGCTGTAACAAACGCATGAACGTATTTAAATGTAAAACAAAATAAAATAACACTCCATGCGAGGGAAAAATCTATTTTTTTTTAAACTGTATACAAAATTCAGTTCTTTTTTCGTTACATTAACTAATGAAAAATGATAATTATTAAATGTTGCGAATTTCCGCAGTTAAGAAAAATTAAATTATTTAACGGAAACTTAACTGAAATTTTGTTTATTTATAAATAACTACTTCTTAATAATAATAACTATGAAGATACAGTCCTTAAACACATATAATACTCAGGCCCATATAAAACACAAGTTACATTGATGATTATGTGGTATTTTATGACATACTTAAGTTAAATTTCTTTATCTACTAGCGTAAGTGTTTATTTTTTTTAATGTTAAGATCGGCAGGCAGGTTGACGGCCCACTTGATGGTATTAAGTGCCTATACGGTCGCCTATAACACAAGCAACGCCAAAGCTGCTACAAGTGCGCTGGCGACTACAGTAGGATTAAGGATAAGGGATTAGGAGTGGAGAGGGAAATGGGCTCTGGCATCACTTACTCACGCACCGAAACACAACAGCACACGTGCTGTTATTTCACAGAGGTTTTCTGTAAAGGGGTGGTTATTACTGCCGCCAAACGGGCTGCCCAAATGACTGCGAAACGCAGTGTGCCCTGCCACTACTTTCCAGATCCAGACCAGAACCTAATTTGAAAAGTTCCTTTTTCAAAGTTGACCAAGCCGGGAATCGAATCCGGGAACCCTATAACAGAGCGTTAAAGCAAGCACCCTAACCACTCATTCAACGGGCTTGTCAAAGTCGTATCGTTCGCTCTCGCTAAAGTCCCAGAAGTTCAATCAATTGAACTCGAAACTGAACTAATGGGAATAGATCGCTTTAAATACTTATCCGCAAACGAAAATTTTCCAGAGATAAGTATGTACTTAAGTCAGTGACGAAATTAAAGTCAGAGTAAATAGAGAAACGACACTCACCTTTTTTTCCATTTCATGAGAGGCTAACTTTTTCTGTATTTTTATAAGTTTCAAAATGTATTCCGAAGTTAGAGTAAATTTATAAGTTATTTTCAGTTTTTGCAAACAGCCCACAGCTGACATCATCAGGCTTGATATCTTTGGCTTACATTTGTGTAATGCTATGAGAGGTGGCAAATCTATTATATACTCAAATAATGTCAAGAAATTTTGCCAAAATTGATGTGGATTTTCCCAATATAGTTGGTTGAGTTCTCTGTCGGATAGTTTTGGTAAATTGGTAATGTAAATTTGTAAATTCTCCATAAAATTAGAGTTTACAATTTGTGTAACTATTTTTAACGTCAATTGTTCAAACGAACTTTTGGTTAATTTTTCCATTATGTCAATGAGCAGAACAAAAATGTCAAGTTCTTCGATCGGTTCCTGCACTAACTTTAGAAGTCCGTCTTTCTTCTCTTCTAGTTTCCTTATTACGTCTTCAATGTTTAGGACTGTTAATTGCCCTAGGAACTTATTACCGACGCAAAATGTTCTTTTGTTTTTTCTTGGGCTATGGTGTTGTTCATACTGTTTGCCGGACCAGGTTAGTCCTGGTTTATCCTGTTCGATACTAAATATATCTGTAATAAAGTATTATCAAATAAGCAATAAGGAAAGGAAAATTTATTGTGATTTTTGAATGAAACTTATAGTTAGGCAATAACTAAATCAAATTGCATGGCATTGTGTATGCAAATTACGGCAATAAGTTCGATGATCTATTAGATATTGAAAAAAATACTAATTTCAAATTTTAATTAAATTAAAAAAATATCGGGAACATCATCAACATTTATTAGCCATTTGTATTACAAATACATACATCTACACATCTTTATATGTCCGTATCTGTCTGTTTTACCCTGTGGTTTTACCTCTAACTATTTATACGGTTTCCACTAGTAAAAAGAGGGAACACGAGGAAGGTTTGTGTATATAATTTGAAGAAAAAGAAATGCATCCGTGCGAAGTCATGGGCGAATCGCCAGTAGATAAAACAAAGTTGATGTCCGTCTTTTTTCTTTCTCTACTTACTTCTTTCATTATCAGGCGAGAGATTTTATACGGTTTTCACTAATCGAGGAAGGTTCGTGTTTGCATCTGCGCGAAGCAGAGACAGGTCGCTATAGTGTAGGGTAAAAGCCGGATAGTTGCCCCACTTTTCGAAAAAGCTTTATTTTTTAAAAATATGAACTTGTTGAAAATTATTCAGTATGTATCTCAAAACATAGGTCTTTTATCTTCTATAATAGCCTATTTTTGTATACATAAATAACACTGGTTTTGAATAAATACTGTTTTATTTCACCTCTCAGAAAAGGGATAGTTGCCTACTATGGCGGATAGTAGCCTAGCGTGGAAAATGCTTCGGAGGATACTTGCCTCGTGCGGGGATACTAACCTCGGTATGATTTTTATTTTGGATAGAAAGAAATTGATATCATTTAAAGTAATATTTATTCTTTATTTAACAGTCTTTATAATTTACTGAGATCTTTTATTGAGTACAATTTGAAATATTAATTAACATTATTAAATAGTTTTCAGTTTTAATGATTTAAATTATAAAAATATTATTCAAACTTAACGTTATGTAAGTTATTATAAAATAAGAACACAACAATACAACAATTAAGAATACAACTGTTGATGACAGTCACCTGTAGACCTGTAGATTATAAATATTTTATATAAATAAATAAATAAATAATGAGTTTGTTGTTAGGATAGGATATATATATGTGTGTATGTATATATGTGTCATTTCCGCTGCGACGGACGATTGATACCTTCTAAAATAATAAAAGAGGGTGGTTCGAGATTACGAGCGGCCATCGATTAACTTTAGGGTAGTCTCTGCTATGATACCGCGCAAGGCACACACTGTGACCTAGACCGAGCCGCGCGTAATTTCGGAACATCGACCAACAAAAGTTCTTCTTCTTTCTTTCGCGACCAGCGGCCACGTTCGCGTCACCAATAACAACAATTTAGTAATCAACTTTGGTATTAACAATAATTTTTACCAGAAGCTAAGGTTTCTAACTTTTCACATCTCATACAATAGTTTTTGAATGTTGTACATCCGACACATCTCACATTGAATCCAATCTGATTTTGATTTGGTCAAATTGTAATTTCAAAACATTCTAGGCATAATTAAAACTTTTTTAGTTGTATTTACTATTGAATTAGCATTTTTGACTCTTAATATCTTTTGAGTGTCTCTTATCGATTTTTCATCCTCGTTTCTTTTGATTGGTAGTCCTTTGGTGGCTTTCCCTTTAAACGTTTTTGAACTGAAGATATTTTCTTCACTTCCATTAAGACAGAACTGTCAGAACTGTAAATTTGTAATCTTCTCTTCCTTTATGTTTTTATTTTGTCCTGTTTCATAATATCAGTGTTATCGGATTCAATTTCACTATTAGTCACATCAATATATTTTTTAGTCTTTTTCTTTTTTTTGTGCGGTAGCCCTTTTTTCTTCTCCTTGCTTTTCTTATCCCCAGCTGGTTTGCTTTGTTTGTCTCTGTGGTAATTTTAGTTTACGTAATTTTATGTGTTTTCTTTATTTTCTCCGCTTTATTCTTCTTTTCTATTTCCGCTTTATTCACTTCCAAGGTAAGTGCAAAGCTATCTTCTGTCCAGTTGATGTTGCGTGGCACCACGCCTGGTTTTCGCTTGCGAGGCGTTTTGTTTATCTAGAATAAATATATAAAACAGTTAAGTAGATATTTATTTCATTTACAACAAGTTAGAGTCACAGTAAATTCGAAAAAACAACAAAAAAATAAAATCCGTCTTTGCTTGTTAAAAATTTTTTAGTCACTCTAGGGGCAACTATCCGCGAAAGTAAGTAGGGCGACTATCCTTTTCGATGCGGATACTTGCCCTTTTTATTTGCGAAATAAATAAAAATTATTTAGCAATAAAACTTAATAAACAATGTAATTTAATCTCTAATGCATGCAAAGAAACAAAAAGTTGACTAGAACCACGATCAGTAATAAAAATATTCAATAGAAATTACTTACCAATATAATTATAACGCCCGTCAAAGTTTCACCGCGGAAGATTTTTGCTCACACGGACAAAACACGAGAACTTATTCCGATGGTTTACGTGGCACTGAGGCCTGCGGGGGGGTCACTACTTATTGTAATAAAGCGCCAACAAAATATATATTCCTAACATAGTGTATTAAAAACCGGGGCATGTATCCCTCCGAGGCAACTATCCGGCTTTTACCCTAGTCTTACATATATCACGTCCAAGCAGTGGCGGGCCACAGGCCTATCGTAAACATAAAAAAGTTTCGTCCAAAAGCCTACAGATAGTATTTTTTTAGGAAAGTCGTTAAAACAGGTGTATTCATTAAAAATAATTAAGCCACTATATCTTCCACGTTTGCAAATTGAAAAACAATCAAGAGTTGCAAGCCCGATCGAGATATGAATCTATATACAATTTCGGCAAAAAGGGCTTCCCGCCCTTTATCCCAACAAAAGACAGATTTATAAGTTCTAATTGTGTAAATTGTTATTATTCGGTATCTTGTTTTAATAAAAAAAAACACTCTTACCATAACAGGTCATTCCTTCGACAAAACAATATGTACCGTTATTTAATATGACATATGGCATATTATTTTGTAAATTCTCAGTATAATCTTTGTCTGCCTTACGTCCTAACCATTTCGACTGATGAGGCTTCTTCTTTGCAGTATTTTTCGAATTTTGGTTCCGAGATCTGTTGTGGTAACCTGATGATCCTATTAAAATGTGAATATATAAATAAATATCAAGTTTTTTTTTATATAGATAAATAAATCTTCGATGTATCTACGTAGATTACCTAGTAGATGGCCAACCATCGATGGGTACCTAACTTCCATAGATATTTTGCGTCAATATATGAATTTTGACAAGTTTAAGACAGGTAACGCAAGTCAAAACACATATGTGAGAGCTGCGCGCGTTATGACCGTGGCAGTAATTTCTCCCAGCATTTTTTGTATTTTTAAAAAATCTGATAAAAGTACCTTATAATAATATTTATTTATTTTCTTACATATTAAGTATTGAAATTTACACACACGTACCTATTCTTTTTTCAACGTACGGTCTGAATTTGTAGAAATACTACAAAATTTAAAGCACAAATTGTACCATCACATTATTTTTTTAACGCTATTGTTGGATTAAAATTATAAATATCGATTGTTACAAATAAAAGAAGAGAAACACATTTCTAACACATTTTTCAAAACAAATTTTTAACGATTTTTCTAAAGTGAATAGATGACCAAAAGTGGTAATAAAATTTAGAAAAATACGAGTCGCTAAAAACAGGATTACATAACATAAACAATATTTTTTAAATTTTAATTGCAGCAAAAAATAGAAATAGAATTTTATTGAGCTATCCCTGTTCCATTATTTTGTTTCTATGGGTACGTCAAATCGTACCCATGCACCAACGGGTACGTCAAATCAGTCTCTCAGAATGGTGGGTACCCAGTAGCTTCTTAGAAATGTATAGTAGAATATAGTAGAAGCTTATACACTATTTGAAACCTACCTGGTAAGTTGTTATCCATCTCGCATATTATCTTGAAGTGTCGTGTTTCTAATTTTATACCTAAAACAAAAATAATATTGTTAGAAACATAAATTATGTTACATGAAGGCAGTAAGTAGCATACATAAAGTTTCTGGAACTGACCGAGTATAATAAAATAAATAACAATTTTTACCATTTTAAAATACTCTATATGACAAAAGGCTAGTTTGTTTTCATGTGGTTTTGAAAAAACTGTTTTTTTTTTTTGTTTTGAGATAAGTACCAATAAAAGACTGTCTTCAAGCGGATGTCACAATGTGAGATCAGTTTTTAGGAAGGTTAGTGTACAGTTAAAAATATTTAAAAAATATATCTAAGTAGGTACTTTCTTTCATTAATAACTAAGTAACTAGCTTCGCGGCGGCGTGCGCATGGGGCGTGCGCGGTACTGGACTCTGCTCATATACATATATGTGAGCCTATTCTGATATAATAGTAGCCTAAGTTAATCCTTATAATATCAGCTATCTGCCAATGAGAGTCCTGTCAAAATAGGTCTAGCCGTTTCTGAGATTAGCCGGAACAGACAGACAGAAATATTAAAATATGTGTTTATTTTTTGTTATAAGTACCTACCATTTATACTTTCATATAGATTTAGTAAAAAAACAGTTATTTTGACATTATACAGACAGACTTCAATTTTATTTATGAATTTTCTAATATTAGGAAGTACTTAAGTTACTATTTCATGTAAATTATTACTAACTAGCTGTGTTCCGCGGTTTCACCCGCCGCTGCCGTTTTATTTAAATTGCCAAAGGCATGCTCATTTTGGCTCGTCACGGTCATTTTCGGCTATACCTTTCATCAATAATTGCGCTACTATTTAAATAATAATAATAATAATCTGACTGACAGTTGCAGAACCCGATAGTTCAACCAAACAAACAAGCAAACTCTTCAACTTTATTAGATATACTTATGTATTATTTAGAGACTAATACAAACATGCTGCATAAATAGTCGTACTTATCCTTTTTTTTAGAATATACATAAAGTAAAACCCAGAAGCCTTTTTTATTATTGACTACACTTGATGGTAGGTGGCTACCATCGCCTATAACAGAAGCAACTCCACAGGTGCTGCAAGTGCGCTGCCGACTACAGTAGGATTAAGGATAAGGGATGGGAAGGATTAGGGAAATGGGCATTAGTATCTTGTTTTCTTCGCTCAACGAGCTATACCTACAGAAGGCTATTCCCGGGTTACTCTGCGAGATCTAATCGTGAATGAGGAGATCCGCAGACAAATTATTTGTGGATATATTAATAAGGAATTATTAATTGAATTTGCATTTAAATGTGATTAATAATTAAAATTATTAGGTACATTAGTAAACTGAAATAAGTCTCAACAAAGTCGAATAATGGAAAGTGTTTCTAGAAAGACCATAGAAAGACAAATTAAAGCTTGAGCAATTATTTCATTTACATTGGAAATATATTATATTATTAATTTATATGTTAATTAATTAATTAATTTGAGAGGTAGATTTAAAAAAATAACTTAATAATATGGATTTTACAGTTAAGTTGTTAAAATAAAAATGAAAAAGTAAAACAACATTTAATTAGTACTGTTAAATTTAACTTATAGATGATAGATGGCGCTAGGTGTAGGTTGAAATGTTTATTTAATCTGACGTTAAAAATTATCTATAATGTCGCTCACCCTATCGGAAACACGCGAATGCAATGTCTCGTCCGTAGTTATTAAGACAAAATATAATAATTAAATATAGACTGCTACCAGGGCTCGGTTGTTTTTATTTTAAAAATAAACCCGAGTAAATCACTCCTTTGCAAGTATTGTAGGAAAATTTTTACATAAAGGAAAAATATTTTTTTTATTAGATGTATCTTAGCTAAATCTATGAAGATATAAATGATAATGAAGCCTATTGGCTGGGCACATATTACGTAGAGACGACGGCCGCTGAGGCCGGAAGGTTCTCGTGTGGAGTGTGGAGACCACGACTGGGATGCACGGCGTAGGTTTTTCCAAGATACATGAGTTATTCTAGTGGCATGCGAAATAAAAGGTTGACAATCACAAACATCCATAACCAGTCCGCATAACGCACTCTTGTTAGAGATTATTCCATAAAGCCAAGCAAAAGATTGCCTACATTTACAATTTACAATAGTAAGTATCTATTATTTAAATATTATAATGTTTTCTACAATATAAAAATGCATGGTTCGAAAAATAATAGAACCCACACAAGCGAATGTTTTACACAAAATTATTGAAGTTTACCTACTTAAGATTACGCCGGCAGTCATACAAATGAATGCACTAACGATTTATTGACACGAGGAAAATTTTACACATTTAATTAATGTAGTTTATATTCAATTGTATGAACTATACAAATAAAATTAAATATTAAATAAGTTAAACAACGCCACGGATGCTGCGAGTACGCTGCAGACCATAGTAGGATTAAGAATAAGGGATAAGGAAGGCATAGGGTAATGAGCTCTACATCGATCACTCATCGAAACACAACAGCACATACGAGTATGCGTTAATTCACGATGGTCTTCTGTAAGGGGGCGATTACTGCAGCCAGACGGGCTGCCCAAATGACTTCGAAACGAAGTATGCCCTGTCACTACTTACAGACACACCAGGGCCAACTTTGAAAGGTTCATTTCCATATTTGACCCCGCCGGGAATCAAACCCGAGACCCGTGAGACAGAGTGAACATCTGTTAAGTGTTGCTGATAATCAGAGTTAAGTGTTGCCAACTCAGCTTTTTTAGAGTTAAAGTTAGAGGATTCCAGCTCCAAAAATGTATTTAGCTCCTTAACTCCTTTTTACACAACACTCATAATAAGTGTTGTGTAAAAAGGACTCACTTTATCTTTGTTTTCACAATAAAGACAACCATATATATTGGTAACACTATGCTCAACAAAAGTGAGTTCTCAAAACATATTGTAAGCACTTCAAGTGCAAACAAAATCTCGACTTAAATTTAAATTTTACTGCATATAACATCAATGAAATCAATTATGATCAGAATGTCTAAAATTCAATACTTGCACTGAAAAATGTCATAGTATTTTTGTACGATTTTGAGCTTGGAAAAACTAACGTTATTTTGTTTGGTTTTAAGGTTATTGCCTTAGATCTAATGGCACTGGCCCTATTGCATTTAAATATTTATGTTTGCTTTTCATGAAACATTTTACAGGTACACGCATTTTACAGGTAAAATGAATTTAACTCAAGAGGAAGAAAATATTAGAGTTGGTTGCTCATGATGAATCTGGAAAAACAAAGCAGGAAAGCATCAAATTAGATGAATTTCACTGGAGAATTTAGACCCGTTTTTGCTAGTTCCTACCCTAGAGAGCAAAGCAATTCAAACGATGACACCTTTGATTTTTCTGTTTCAGAGTATAGCCTTTCGGATCCTGAATATAATTGTTTACAAGACGCTGCGTTTAATGATGATACATCGGAAGAAGAATTTTTAGACCCACAAAGAGGAATAATAACACGCAAACGAAAAAGAAACGATCGAAAGAACAAACGAAAAAACAAAGGCCACGCATACAAATTAACATGGAAAAGAAATAAAAAAATTGACAAGCTAGACTTAAAGGACAGCAGTATGAAGGATTTCAGAAATTCAGACCAAAGTTGTCAATAGGCAGCTCAGCGGCGAATGATTTAAGAGCTGCAATCCCTAGCATTCTTTTTCTTATACTATGGGTTTTGTTAATTCCAGAGACACTCATAATTTCTATATTGACGAGCCAGTTAGATGAGTGGTTAGGGTGCTTGCCTTAACGCTCTGTTCTAGTGTTCCCGAGTTCGACTCCCGGCAGGGTCAACTTTGAAAAATGAACTTTCAAATTTGGCTCGAAAGTAGTGGCAGGGCACACTGCGTTTCGCAGTCATTTGGGCAGCCCGTCTGGCAATAGTAACCACTCCCTTAGAGAATTTTTTGACATTGTTGAAACACATCGATTAGTCTCGATTGACGAGTCTCAAAATCACAATCATTCACATAGAGCATTTAATACGCTCTATGTTTGTGCGGGTCTTACTTACGACACTTAACGATTCTCGCCAGAGAATTGTTTACATATCGAGACACGAATGCGTTACAAGTTGTTGCCTATAGTGTAAACAATTAAGATTTATAGGAGTGTCGCCTTGAACGCTCCCATTCAAGTTATTGCTTGAATGGTCTATCGTAATGTAAACAATTGTAGGCCAAAAATCGCATGGACAGTTTTCGCACAGGATAGGATTTCTCTCCGCTCGCGTTCGAGAAACTCTTTTATACACTACTTACTCAGATAGGTATTTCATCTTCTTATAATTTTCAAATAGGTTTTTTATTACCCAATATGAATCGCCTCGCCCTATAATCTATAAGGATTAATAAGAATATTTTATTAACAATACGTAGATACCTAAATTTATTAACATTGCACATAAATATGTTATTCGAATCTTTTTATCAATATAAAAATCGCATTTCCTTTCTTTAACAAGAACGACTTATCACAATTTCAAAATATAAAAAAAAATACCTATACCGTTAGGTATAGGTATTTTTTTTTTAGTCCTGCTTTCGTCCTGTGACGAGGGGGGTTCCGCAGGGTTCAATCCTGGGTCCCCTGCTGTTTATATTGTATACCGCAGATATTGTTAACAGTATAGAGAGCAGCGGGTACCATCTGTACGCGGACGATCTTCAGCTCTACTTCTCCAGCTCGCCGTGGGACATGTCTACTGCAGTGGACAGCATCAATGCGGACCTCGATCGATCTTGGTCGGAGAGGAACTGTTTGGTTCTTAATCCGGGCAAGTCCAGATATGTGCTTTTTGGGTCTGAGCATCAAATCCGTAATAGTCTCGAAGCTCTGACCGCAAGTGATATAGCCATCATGGGCGAACCAATAGAGCGGGTGATAGAAGCAAACAATCTCGGCCTCCTCATGGACGGCAAGTTACGCTTTGAGAGCCACATTATTAAAGTTGTCAGCAACTGCTTCTATCGCCTTAAAGTTCTATATAATATACGAAATTACCTTAGTGTCGATTTGCGTGTCACACTTTGTGAGTCGCTTATATTATCTAGATTAAATTATTGTGATGTCGTGTATGATGGTTGCATTACTGGCCGCTCTAAGAGGTTGATACAACGAGTGCAAAACGCATGCACTCGTTTTTGCTTTCATATCCCTCCTCGTTCCCATGTCACTCCGTACTTGAGCGCCGCTGGCCTGCTGAACATGTCTGCACGCCGACGCCTCCATCTCGCTACTCTGCTGTTTGGGGTGATGCGGTATGAAACGCCGTCCTACCTATACAGGAAGCTCCAATGGCCCAAACGCGTGCGCAGATTAAGGTCCACGGCTGTTCACAGGACCGCGGCCTTCCGAGGAAGTTTCAGGTTTGCGGCGTCCAAGTGCTGGAATGATATCCCTCCTCCTATCCAAGGAGCGCCTAGCAAGTATACCTTTAGACGAAAGCTAAGGGTTTATTTGTTGACGCTCCAAAACTCATAATTCATCCAGCATTTTTCACCGCATTAATACACCAACATTACATGTAAGTTTTAACGTTTACTGTAATTACCAAATTTATTATTGATTCCTTTAGAAATTCCTTATTATTTCCGCGCCTTTTCTCTGTCATTGAAGCAGTGCATTGTGTATAGATTGTATATGTATTTTGTTATAACTTTTTATATTATTTCTTGCCTATGTATTTTTCGATGTATTTACATGTCTACATGTATGTATGCATATGTTTGTATGTTTTTATATGTGTATGTGTGTGTATGTATATGTATAATTATATATAGTAATTTATAAAGTATGTTTGTATGGTGCTCAATGAGTCACATACGGTGCTGGCTGAAAATTAGCTTTGTCTAGCACCTCAGCACAATGCTGGCTGAGTCAGTATCCGATTCGCTGCCGCGAGGACACACACACGTTTTTTTATTTTATTATTCTCTGTCCTGTTTTGTATATAATGTCAGTGTCTTTCGTGCAGTGAATAAAAGTCTTTCTTTCTTTCTTTCTATATACATATTTCATTACTAGCTGTGCCCGCGACTTCGTACGCGTGGTAGGTATGCAGAATAACGCGTATTTTTTTTGTTTGTAAACCGATTGGAATAAAACAAACACTAAATGTTACGGGAAGCTTGCTACAATACATCCGTAAAAACTGCATTCAAATCGGTTAAGCCGTTCCTGAGCAATGCACAAACAGACAAAAGTTCCAAAAACTATTTTTTTTTTGACCTCGGTAACCTACAACAAAAAACTATTTGTGTGTACAAATAGTTTTTTTGAAAAAATATGGAGATCTTCTTATATACCTACATATATGATACTAACTTTTGCACGCAACTTCGTCCGCCTTTCTTTATAAAATACTTTATGGTGAAAGAATTTTTAAAATTGATCCAGTAGTTTTTGAGTTTAAATATACATGTAATACATACATACAAATCTTTTCTCTAGATTGTCTTTATAATATTATAAGTATTAGTATGGATATATCTATCTCTGAAAACATACTTATCAATATCATGGTTATATAAGGTTAGGTACTAATAAGCGATTATAATACTAATAAGGTTAGGTACATCATAGAAGTTATTAAAAGTTGTTTATTTTGTTTATTATAACTAAAACCAAAGGTAAAAAAAAATGAATAGCACACACAAAGGCATACTCATGAAAACACTAAACAATATTTTGTCGGAAATTGTTATGAAGTTACAAAGAACACATTGTATTCGAAAGAACGCTCCATTGTTTTTGTTTTGACTGTAAGAAGGAAGTTGAGATTGTTATATCTCGTTATAATGACTGTTTAATTTTCGAACAATAAAATCAAAATAATAAATTTCTGCTCACTGAAATAACAAAATTAAACTTGGAGCCGACAAGAGAGTTCTTTGTGTAGTGTACTTCGAATGATTCCATGTAATGTGATAATTTTTTAAGTTGTTTCGAGTTAGGCGTGAAAACTTTGCTCCAAGCTGTTCTAACTTCGAACTGATACTCTACTTATTGAATTGTATATTTACTTGGACTGAGTTGTGTTCCTATACTAAATAATTACTCCTTGTGAATATTCGTTGAAGTTATTAGATATAATAAAATCGTAAACGAGCCATTGAATTTTTTTTTTCAAAAAAACAATTTATACACGTTGTACTTACGTTACCGAAGTCAAAGATAGTTTTTAGAATTATTGTCTATTTGTCTGTACGTTTGTTCGCGCTAATCTCAGAAACGGCTTAACCGATTTTCATGTGGTTTCCACTGATGTATTATAGCAATGTTTGCCTATTATGCTTTTGTGCACGCTAATCTCAGAAACGGCTTAACCAATTTTCATGTGGCTTCCACTGATGTATTGTAGCAATGTTTGCCTATTATGCTTTTGTGCACGCTAATCTCAGAAACGGCTTAACCGATTTTCATGTGGTTTCCACTGATGTATTGTAGCAATGTTTGCCTATTATGCTTTTGTGCACGCTAATCTCAAAAACGGCTTAACCGATTTTCATGTGGTTTCCACTGATGTATTGTAGCAATGTTTGCCTATTATGCTTTTGTGCACGCTAATCTCAGAAACGGCTTAACCGATTTTCATGTGGTTTCCACTGATGTATTGTAGCAAGCTTGCAGTAATATTTAGTGTATATTTCATTCCAATCTGTTTACAAACAAAAAAGTTACGCGTTATTCCGAATACCACGCGTACGAAGTCCCGGCCACAGCTAGTTTAATATAATTGTTCGCGAAGGGCGCTGCTGCCCCTTTGGTGATTTTTGTCATTCTTCTTACTTTTTTTCTATGAGTCAATGGGTTAGAGACGAAATAAACTGATAAGTAATTATATACATATACAGAATGACTTTTTTAACCCATTGGATACTTTGGACGCATTTATGCGTTTAAACAAATCTTATATAGTCGGCGTGCCGCGGACGCACATATGCGGAAATATTTAAATGACTTTATAAGATTAGCTACTGCATACCTATTTAAATTTTTTTACATTTTATAGGTAATCAAACATACAACTAACATTGCAACGGTTTGCAATACGGTCATAGATTTTAGTTTCAATATATTTTTTTATTCCATTATCGCATGCTTTAATACGCACATATGCGTATGACGTCAGGAGTTGTAAACATTATAGAAAGTTGTAAACATTTTTAGATTCCGTCGCTAGTCATGTCACATATGTATTTATGGATCCAAGACAAATTTGATAAATTTAATGGAATAATTATGGACGTAGTTGATTTGTAAATAAAACAGATTTAATTGGAATTTGTTATATTTTGCTTTAGTACAATTTTAATAGTGATTCTACATTGTTTGTACTTATTTACAAAAACTTCTATGTCATTCAAAAGCTGCAATAGTCGAACGTCCGGTACTTCCTCTAAAAGTCGCGGAATGACCACTGCAATTATATATTTTTTACAACTAGTAAGTAGTAGACATGTAAGTAGTTCTCTTCTTCTGTCTAAGATCTTGCATCTTTTGTTTCTATTTTATCTTCATCTTCATTTTGATACGGAGTGTTTTTTTTTTTCGCCAATTCGTAAATCTGATTTTTATTTGCAGCCAGTTTCATTGTATGAAAACAGCAAAATTAAATAAACAACTTATAGGCAACACAACTGGTTTAAACACCTGGTTTAACAATTCAGGAAAACTTACAGAAAATCACTTTTAAATTACAATAAAATAACAATTATATATATATATATAGATAATACAAAGTCGGGTTTGTTCGAACACTCATAACTCGAGAACGGCTCGACCGATTTTCACGGTTTTTTATTTGTTGTATTTGTCATCGTCCCGAATAGCAGAAGACTATTTAATTTAATTCAGCTAATACAATATACAATACAAATTAATACAATATTACATACAAGTTAATATACAATATACAAGTTAATACAATATTTATTGATTCTGAGGCGGTACGAAGTTCGCCGCGTCACAAAAATATAAAAAATATAAAAAAATAAATAAAAAAATAAAGAAAATGTTTCAAACCTCTGATAAAAATAAGCGACTTACCGCCCATTTCAAATAATCACTTTGAAAACACACGCAAAGTATAATAAAAACAAATTATAACATTATACTTTCGACTCGTAACGTATGACTAGCTAAAATTCATAAAAATATTGGATTTTGTAGAGGAATTTTTTGCTCAGGTGCCGAAAACGCATAACTGCGTCAAATAAATTCCATTCTCGGGTGCCCTTGACGCATTTATGCGTACATCGTATCGAAGCGGCGCGGCGGCATGGCGTGATTGGCGCTACATTTTCGGTGCGGAACGCAGATCGTCCAAAATTTTACACTTATAGAGAAAGTACTGACATATCTACATTTAAATTAATTCTTGCTTTTGTGTACTTAAATATTGAAATATTGTATTACCATAAGAATAAATAAGAACAAGTATGGTATTACATAGTTGTCTAAAATAACTTTTATGGACGAGCCCGTATTGGATGAGTGGTTAATAGGGTGCTTGCCTTAACGCTCTGTTCTAGGGTTCCCAGGTTCGATTCCCGGCTTGATAAACTTGAAGTGAACTTTGAAAATGAACTTTTCAAATTTAGCTCTGGTCTGAATCTAGAAAGTAGTGGCTGGGTACACTGCGTTTCGCTGTCATTTGGGCAGCCCGTCTGGCGGCAGTAACCACCTCCTTACAGAAGACCACCGTGAAATAACAGCACGTGTGCTGTTGTGTTTCGGTAAGTGAGTGGGGTAGCCAGAGTCCATTTCCCTAACCCCTTCAACAATTTCTTATCCTTAATCCTACTGTAATCAACAGCGCACTTGTAGCACCTGTGGCGATGCTTGTGTTATAGGCGACGGTAACTACCCACCATCAAGTGGACCATCGGCCTGTCTGTCGATCTTAACATTAAAAAAATACAAAACAATGAGCAACGGCGCCGGCGATCGTTACCTCAGCTACCCCGTCCCTTTGCAACCCGTTCTCCCCACACATTCATTCGGTGAATGTGAATGGCCTGGAAAAACTTTGGTTGGTGAAAATAACAATATAGCTATGCACACAAAAGAGGAAAGTATCTAACCGAATTCGATAAATTTACCTACTGCATATACTACACTGTTACATACGCACATTAGTAAAGTGCGGGCGGGAAACCCCCGTACGCTGCTAACCGCTGCTTCATGCGATAGAGATAAGAGATAGAGCGTTTGACAAAGAGAATTTATTACGTTTTAGTTTTAAATAGAGAACTTGTAAACTAGACTAATAGTCGATAATGTTGGATTCATTTTAAACAATCCTTTTGGTATCATATACATATATGATTCATATAAAAGCATATTTTAATTTACTTCCAAATTGTGACTCTTAAGTAATTCCTTTGTATAAGATTTTTTATTTTTCCGCTATAATGTTATAGAGCCATAGAAGGTCGGATTTTTTAACTTCCCTATTTATTTTTGCCAACGTTACAAAATATTTGTATACGGAACGGGGGCGGGGGGAATAACCGCTTCCGTTTTATGTAAAAAAATTAGGAATATTATAGGAAATTTTATGTAAACACATAGTTGGATATATGCTTACCCACGAGAACACTTGACACTTAATTCGCAAAAAAAAAACCACATTAAAAGACTCATCAACGAATTTTCGAGAGTTCTTAGCAAAACAATAGACGCGTTTTTACTTCACAATGTTCCGAACTGAAATGAAATGAAATGAATTTAATGAAGGAACTAACAGTCAACAGTGAGTGAACTATGAAGCAATGTTTCCACGTTTCCACTATCGGATTTTAGTGTTGCCCTAGTTTTTTTAAATTGGCCTGTGCCTACAGACCTTAAATTAATCTTCGAAAATCCCTAATTTAAGGCGCAAAATATAAGGAATGAGAAATGAAACAAAAACTTCATATTTTGACTTTTTTATTTCAATAAAGTGATACAATAAGTTCGTAGAAAATCGTGTATTACATTAATCAGGCACAGCTGCTACAACTTGGCAAAATAGTTAAGAAATTAAAAACGCAATATTGTAGTATCGTCCCTTTCATATCAACTTAAATGGTTACAACAGGACAACACTACAACACAGTCTAACCATACTTACGGCATACAGTCAGGCAACGAATGTACTTACGTAGAGCAACGTTCGGCGAACTCGCTTCAGTTTGCACTTTTGCAGGCTCGAACATTGAGCGTTACCCGACTGTATGACGTAAGTATGGTTAGACTGTGACTACAGTATTGCCACTTGTAGTATACATTAATCAAGAAAAGAAGTAGACGTTGAGCAATATGATACTGATGCCGAAGCTTTTAATTTTTTGCCGCATTCATCATAGCACTATCGGGTTCCAAAATAGAGCGTTTCATGCCGAGTACGATTTGCAACAAACCATTGAATGAGGGTTTCATTATGCAGCATATTTATTTTGTCGGATTTTAGTTTTTTACTACACCTAGAAACCTAGAAGTTGTGATGTAAAATCACAACTTCTAGGTTTTGATGTCTGTAATTCCCGTAATGGTCTTTCAAGCTTTAAAACATTATTCCAGTACACTTCTGCTGATAACAGACCACAGACAAACGTCTAAATCTATGTTAAAATAGTGTTGCCACCATTTTATATTTACCTTCAGTGTTTATATTTGAGGGTATAGTTACGTTAGTATCTACCTACTATTTAGTTGTGGGTATAGGGTTCATAAAAGAAAATTCTAATATAAAGTTCATGGAGCGTCCACGTCATAATAATAAACTTTGTAATGTCCATGCTATAAAAAAACGGGTCAAGTGAGAGTTGAACTCGCGTGAAGAGAGTTCCGTACGATGTTACCTATCATGTTTTTTTTAAATCTACGCACAATATTGAGTAATTTACCATGTTATTTTAATATCATGGACTTCTTATAGGTTTTCCTATAATCTATAAGTAGAAAACTAATTTCTGTATTTTTTCAAAATTTTAGGTTCAGTAGTTTCGGAGATAAGGGGGGGAATGGTCGGACAGACGGACACACGAGTGATCCTATAAGGTTTCCATTTTTTTATTCGGACGTACGAAAACCTAAAAATTAGTGTCTTTTGTATGGCACCACATTTATACAATAAAATTCCAATAAATATAAGAAATATTTAAAATGTGGCAGTGTTCAAGGAACACTTACATAATTTTCTGGTGGAAAAAATTCTAACTGATGAGACTATGTAGTGCACACGATATAAACTATGTTTTAAAATAAATACATTTATTACTTAAATTATATTACATTTGTATTTTAGATTTGCATTGCATCTCTTGTTGGTTGAATATGTGGATATGTATGTATGAAAATTTACAACTTGTGTAGACCATATTCAGCAAATAAATTATTATGTATTTGAATTTGAAAATAAAAAATAGTTCTAAGCCATATTTTAAATTTGTAGTTTTGCCCTAAAAAAAGGGCGAAATCCCGTAAAGTGGAAACACTACGCCAGACACCGCCGCCGCCCCCGCCCGCCTTGTCCCAAGTTCCCAACTCCCACCCAACCAACACCTACTTACTGTCAGTGTGACTGTGACTATATGTGGCAGGATTCTGCCATTTTGGCAAGATTGAGCCCACAATTTATTACAATTAGGCACGCATTTGTAAACCATTTTAATATGATTTAAAATTTTAGAACTGTGAACAAGCAAGCAATCATTAATCAAGTAAATATATGGGGGACGGATGACGAGTCAGAAAACAGCGAGCGTATTTAGATGGCATAGCCTACTAGTGATGACGTCACGTTGAAATTTAGTGGTAGTTGTTAGGCCTTTGCTTGTCCTCGTACAGACACGGTTGAAAATCTCGTACTTCGGAACCATAACCTCGTACACCTCATTGAACCACTTATGCATTATGCATTCATTCATTTATTTACTATTATATTTTTATATTATGAAACAAGTTTTAATTATGGAAGGCATAGACATAATTATTATATTAAAATCTAGGTACTATATTTTATTTTCTTCGGTAGCGTAACAATGTAAAATTAGTATAGCCCACATGCTAATAACATCAAATATAAAATATTTTATCAAACTTTAATTAAGTACCTACTTAATGTATCCTAGTAATTAAAAATTATAGTAAAATTATAATAAAAATAATAGATACATAAACATGAAGGCTCATACATCATGTCACGTGGTCTCCTGAGAATCTCAAATTTTGAGCGAGCATTTGGTGTATGATACAAATTCATACAAATATTATTTGGGTAATGGGCATCAAATTAAAGATTCAATTAGTAGTAAATGATATTATTTAATTAGTTATTATTTAGTTTAGCAGAAGGTGTTCGTATTTTACTACTAAGGGGCAGTGCCGTCTTAAGTCTATTCGGCGCCGGGGTGCGGGGCTCAGCCTGCGCCCTCAGCCACCCGGACGTCTATGTCAAAGGGCGCAATTACTCGCCTATGACAGACGCACAGATGCCGCGCCCCACCGCGCAGCCATTTCAAATGAACTTACACTTTATTGACTTAGAGATCATTTTGCTTCAAGTGCGGGTGACCGGGCGGCATTGGGTCAAAGGTTATACACTATCTTTGGAATATAGATTTTGCCGCGCGCGTGTTGCATTCAATAAAATTGTTAAAGCGCCTACACACGGCCCTAAAATCGCTGGCAATGTCGGGAGAGTGGTAGTGGGGATGAAATCGGCCGCTACTCTACACACGTCCCTGCCAGTGCCACTAAGTGTGAAACCGACCGTGCAACAAAGCGCTCGTCTATCAAGATGCCGCCGACACCCTCAAAACATCAGAGAATAGGCATCACTCTGGCACTTTCTACAGTGCAACCAAGTCAAAGACGAAACAGGAAGAACTGGTTGATGAAACGCCATGAACTTTTTTTTAATATTATTATTAAAGGTGGCAGACAGGCTGACGGTCCACTTGATGGTAGGTGGCTGCCGTCGCCTAAGTACACAAGCAACATCAGGGGGGGGTGCATGTGCGCTGCCGACCTTGCAGGAATTTGTTTACTGCTAGTTTAAAGAAGCCCATATTGTAGCTAGATGGAAACACCTTAGGGATTGTCCATTAATCACGTGAGGCTTGAAAGGGGGGGGGGGAGGGGTTTGACAAAAATCACAAAAATAGCACAAATGGGGAGGGGGGTGTAGTAAGATATCACGTGTATTTATTTTTTCGTCAAACGCGCGATTTTTAAACAGAAAAGCAGCGCGTAGTGTTTTTTCCTTTTTTTGTGACTTTGACTTGCAAGTCAAAGTCACAAAAAAAGGAAAAAAAACCTAGTATTGCTCAGAAAGAATTTAATGAGTTGTGGGCTAATGCGAAACAAAAATATACTACAAAAGAAGAATTCATGAAGTTGGGGAACTATCCGTGGTCCGAGGACAATATACATTGAATATGTTCATGTACTAGTACAATACATGTTTTTCGCATGATTACACCCTTCGTTTATCATTATTTTTATGGCAATCAAAAACAACTTGCAACCTAGTCTAGACATTTTTACCATGGTCCTTAATTTCAGAATAAAACAAGATTATAGTTTATACCTGTATTTAAAGATAATATTCTAAAAAATTTAAGATTCTTTGTAGGTACTAAAAATACACGTGATGTTGGGGGGGGGGGGGGGGGTTAAACCTCACTACGCATCACAAAGGGGGAGGGGGGAGTTAAAAAATGCTTAAAAAAGATCACGTGATTAATGGACGGCCCCTTAGAAGGGAGAGAGACATTTGGAAGCAGCTGAAAACTTTTTAAGAATGGATATAGAATGTGTTGAGGAACTCCTTGAGGAGATCATTGACTTTCGTCCAGGCTTCTCACTTCTTTTCCTTAGCCATGTCTTCGCACGGAATACAAATTATAAACACAAAAATACGTCTTGTCGCCGCTGCCCTCGCAGACACACTGCGGTGAAATCGGCACCGATTTCGCTACACACGATGCGACAACGCTCCCTAGACGATAATCGCCCCTAAATCGTGGGTTCGACTGACCCGATTTCAGAGTTAGGAGGAAACTGATTACGATTTGCCTACACATGAGGCGATCAAGGGAGCGATCTAGGGCGCTCCCCACCACTTCCCCGATATTGCCACCAATTTTAGGGCCGTGTGTAGGCGCTTTAATAAAAGTAAAACAAAGATTATTGTTGATGACTATTTTTTTTATATTTATTTATGCGCATACGTATTTGTCGTAACAAGTATATAAAACTATGCAATGGCGTTAAGTTCAATGAAATATCTAAATACTCAGCGCTCGGCAGGCGCCCCCGGGCGCTCCGCGCCCGGGTGCACCGCACCCCTTGCACCCCCGGGTAAAGACGGCCCTGCTAAGGGGCGCAATTAGAATAGAACCGATCAACTGATGCTAAAGCACAGTCAAAAATATAAGGCTCTTGTATGAAACAAAGAGCTATTGTAAAAATCTTAATATTTATATGTGTGAAGGAGAAAGACTCTCAATCTATTTGTTAAAATGAGACAGATTTTTTTTATTTATTCCAACATGCCCCCTCAACATAAATCCTCTTTCTCCAGAAACTTAATATGTTTTCAAAAATTATACAATACAAATTATCACACCTTCCTTTGTCTGGGAGTACAATCTTTTGAACTTATACGGTCCAACATTCGTTGCGCAGGATTAGGGAAAACCCAGAAAAACCTAATCAGACCAGTTCAAACATAATATTCTAATTATAATATAATAATTATTTTATCAAATCTACATTTCAGCAAAATGTAGATTTGGTAACGATTTCGTTAAATACCTATATCAGCCAACTGGTCACCTGTGGAAAGATAAATTATATTAATAACCTTTTTCTCAACTTGTTCCCTTGAAAAATGATATTTAATATCAACATGCTTTGATCTCTTGTGGCTAGTAGGGTTATTTGCAATGCTTATACACCCATGATTATTCTCATAAGTGGGAATGGGGCTGGATATTTATTTCCACACTAGCTGACCCAGCAGACGTTGTCCTGCCAGAACCCGAAAATAATTCCGTAAACCGATTGTGGCGCCACCTATCGGGTCCAATTTTATTTTCAAACCATATGTTAAAGTGAAGACCTATTCTCATATCTAACAATTATGCAAAAAAAAAACGTAAAAATCGATGTCACTTTGTGAAAAATTTTTTTATTGGGTCACCCTAGTTTTAGGTTGGTAACACTGGTTTGCAGTAGGAAACCCTGGTTTTCAGTTGGTAACCCTGATTTGAATCTGGTAATACTGGTTAACGCACCTCGTTATAACGTTTTTCGCAGCGTTGCCAGAAGGTTACTTTTGTAACCTTTTTGGTGATTTTTAACTCCTTCAGGTTACTTCTAGGTTACACTACTCAAAAGGTTACTTATAGGTGATTTTTTAGATCTTGTAGAATTAATTCATAATATCTTACAAAAACCTATGTAGAACGGAACGCAAATTAAAACAACACAAAAATTCGTAACTAAACATGTCTTTCTCGTTCATACTAAAGAATCACAAATTATTCACGAAATATCTGCTTACTCTCTCGATCAATCCGATTCAAATTTCACAGGTTGTTATTAATGTTATTAGAGTCTGCGCAACACCTACTCTACTTGTTTCATATACACTTCCTAGGTATACACAGATTATCTCCAGATTTTACTACTCACTTATCTCGTCATTTTTGTTGTGAAATTCTTAGTTTTGTTTGTGTGTCTTGTATGAAAAAAGAGTTGGAAACTTGGAAATGTACAAATTAGTGTGTTTACATAAGTTTACATAACTACCTAAATAACATTTTTGTAGATTAGATAAATTTGAATTAAATTCCTTTTTTTTTCACTTACAAATTAGATTTTCTGTTCTTAATTTCCTATATTTTAAAAAAGTAGTTGGTAAAATGCAACTTAAAAGTGAAAATACAATTATTCATATATATGTAAGATAATTCAACCAACATGTATTTTATCAGTTTTTAATACGTTTTCACAAAAAATAAATAAAAGGTTACTTTTTACGCTAAAAGGTTACTTTTTTATTTATGTCAGGTAACTTTTAACGGGACCCGGCTGGCAACACTGGTTTTTCGAGACTACTATACTGTGACCATACTGTGACCACCGTTGTATTAATGTTGTTAATTTGCAATAACAAATATTGATGTCAATAATTTGTTGTACGGACATGTAAAATATTATTTTCAATGTTAAATAATATAATATGGAGACTTCCACACGCAAATAGAGTTTAATAGGTTATGGGCCGCCCCATATTACCGATGTTCAATGTTTCGGATAAAATTTAGCAAATTTACGATCATAATTTTTTTTGACAATTTCATAATTCATTTAAATTTTACAATAAATAGAGTTTGCTACTGAAGAAAAAGGCTGACAAGAGCAAAATATGGCTCAACCGAAAATACAAAACGTGATTTGTCGGTTAGAGGATGGAGACAATTTCCACAATTGGAAATTTAGATTGGACTTGTTATTGGAGGAGAAAGGGCTTGGTGATATAGTAACATGTGCTAACGTAAAGGAGGAAAATAAAAAGGAAGATGCAGCTGCGAGGTCGCTAATAGTACAATGTTTAGGAGATAATTTTTTGGAAATTGTGAAGAGATGCAAAAGTGCAAAAGATATGTTGGATTCTTTAGAAAATATTTTTACACGAAGAAGTATTATGAATAAATATAATTTGAAAAAGAAGTTAATTGAGTTGAAATGTGACAACAATGAAAAATTGCAAGATTTTTTTTTGAAATTTGACAAGCTGGTAAGTGACATTGAAGTAATGTCCAAAATGGACGAGTCTGATAAAGTGGTACATTTGTTACTCGCCTTACCCGGTAAATATAATAATGTTACTACAGCCTTAGAAGCAATGAATGAAGAACTGACTTTAGAAAAGACAAAAAGGACTCTACTTGATGCAGAAATTAGACTGGATGACATGATTGAACCAAAACAAGATAGTGCATTTAATATAGAGTGCTGGACCTGCAATGAAAAGGGACACACAGCAAGATATTGTCACAAAAATGTTCAAAACAGACATTATTATACTTCCAAACGGGGAGCACCTGTCCGAAGTGGTGAACTATATAGGCGGGGTCGTGGCAGAATGCAGTTTCGCACTCGGGGTGCGAACAAAGCATGTACATCGAAAGATGATGCAATAATAGTCCATGAAGAAGCCACAGAGGAAGTGGGCTACATGATTGACGGAGAATTTAATCTAACTTGTAAGGCATCCGTTAATCAATCTATTTCCTTTATAGTAGATTCTGGTGCATCACAAAATTTCATATCTAATGTTTATAGACAATGTATGACAAATATAAAAAACTTAGAACATCCCATAAAAATTAACACGGTGAATGGTGAAAAATTATTTGCATATCAAAGCGGCAGTTTACCAATAAAATGTGGTAACGTTAAGTTTACTGTCGAAGGACTTATAGTGGCAAATTTAGCATACAATCTTCTATCTGTACGAAAATTACTGGAAAAACCAAACGAAATCGTATTTGTAAATGAATATGCAAAAATTACTTTCCATAATGGGTCTAATATATGGGCATACAATAATGGCAAACTTTATATTTTACAGGGTGAAATTATAACAGAGGATGGAGTCGCTGCTATATATTCAGCTAATGGCATGTTATGGCATAGACGTTTAGGACATACCAGCTCTAAAACTTTACAGAGGCTACAGTTACCACTTAACGACAATGTATGTAATGCGTGCATGAAAGGTAAGGCAACACGGTTACCATTCAAAACGTTGGAGCGACCTAGGTCTCGTCAGGTCTTAGAACTGTTACATAGTGATATAGCGGGCCCATCCAGCATTCAGACTATACAGGGTGAAATCTTTTTTCAAACGATTATAGATGATTTTTCCCACTTTTGTGTAGTCTTCTTGTTAAAAAGAAAATCAGAAGCCGCCGGAAATATTATTAACTATATCCGTCGATACGAAAACGAATTTGAGAAAACGGTTAAAAGGATTAGATGTGACAATGGAGGTGAATACACTTCGTCAATTTTGTAACCTGAAAGGTATAGCTTTAGAATATAGCTTACCATATTCACCAGCTAGCAATGGCGTGGCAGAACGGATGAATCGAAGCTTATACAATAAAGCAAGGACTATGCTTATTGAAACTCGGCTCCCGAAAAATTTGTGGGGTGAAGCTATAAAATGTGCAGCTTATCAGTTAAACCGTTGTACCTCTATGGCTATTGACTACAAAACTCCTTGTGAAGTTTTATATGGGACAAGAGATTTAAAGAAACTACGTGCATTTGGTGCAAAGGCGTGGGCTTATATTTTACCGAAATCTGATAAACTTTCAGAAAGAGCATGTGAATGTAGAATGGTAGGATATAGCAGGACAGGGTATAATTTATGGGATCCTAAAAACAACAAAGTAATTGTGTCACGAGATGTGAGATTCGATGAAAATAACATTACATACAACGAAAATAATCAAGTTGATAACGAACGAGAGTGGCAAAGAGTAAGTATGTCAGGAATTAATTCACAAAATAATAATGGGATTACTGAACCTGAACAAAATAATGAAGACAGAGAAAAAGTTATTGTTGATGATACGAATGATAATAACGGAATCACGGAACCAGAAGAAATATTTGAAGATTGTACTGAAGAAAATTTAAATGAGAAAAACGATGTTACAAATGAACATGTGATAAAGACAAGAAGTGGCAGAATTGTTAAGCCTCCGAAAATATTAGAAGATTATGAAATATATATGGCATACTGTTTGTGTACGGGTGATCCAATTTCTTACAAAGAAGCTGTTGAAAGAGGTAAAGAGTGGCAAGATGCTATAGACAAAGAATTAAATTCCCTTAAATGTTTGGGAACTTGGGAAGAATGTAAATTACCTAAAGATAAAAAGGCTATAGATACCAAATGGGTATTCACTACTAAAAAGGATGGTACAAAAAAGGCCAGATTAGTGGCAAAAGGATTTCAAGAAGAAACACTATTTAATGTATATTCACCAGTGGCTCGTATGCCCACAATTCGTATGATGCTGAGCCAAGCAGTACAAAATGATATGTATATGAAACAATTAGATATTCCTACGGCCTTTTTAAATGGTTTTTTAAAAGAAGATGTTTATATAAAACCGCCGTTAGGGGTAAAAATTGAAAAGGGCGTTGTTTTGAAATTAATAAGATCGCTCTATGGATTAAAACAAGCACCTAAATGCTGGAACGAAAGACTTCATTCTTTTTTAACCCAAAGAGGTTTTATACAATCGAAACATGATTTTTGTTTATATGTTTTGGAAGATGTATTTTTGTTAGTTTATGTTGATGATATCATTCTAATGTCAAAAAGTAAAATGAACTTAAACAAGTCACATGATTCTTTAAAAACTGAATTCAATGTTAAGGACCTTGGAGAAGTGAGTGCTTACTTGGGATTGGATATTATGAGAACGCCAGAATCAATTTGAATTTCTCAAGAATCAGCAATAAATAGATTGCTTGATAAATTTAACATGACAGAATGCAAAGGAGTAGAGACACCGATGGAAGCAAATTTCACAACGGATGACAATGAACCCATTTCCTTCGATATACCATATCGTGAGCTTATAGGTAGTCTTCTATACTTAGCTACTTCAAGTAGACCTGATATTTGCTTCGCAGTATCTTTCTTAAGTAGATTTTTGGATGAGCCCACTTTATCACTGTGGAAAGCAGCTAAGCGTGTTTTGCGGTATCTAAAAGAAACGAAGTCAAAATGTCTCGTATATAAACGGGATAGCAGTTGTAGCTTAGTTGCCTATACCGATGCTGATTGGGCTGGCGACAAAAAGGACAGGAAAAGCGTGAGTGGCTCTGTCCTTTTCTATGGAAATAATTTGTTGGCCTGGTTCTGTAAGAAACAAAACGTTGTCGCCTTATCAACAGCCGAAGCTGAATATGTAGCTGCGGCTCTAGCGTGTACAGAATTAATTTCTTTAAAAGGATTATTACAAGACTTTAACAATCCTTCAAGTTCAATATTACTTGTAGACAATCAAAGTGCGATTAAGTTAATGGAGTCAAATGAAAATAGTAAGAGGTCAAAACACATTGATATAAAATACCATTTCATCAAGGATTTAATTAGTAAACGAGATATAATTGTAAAATATGTAAGCACGAATGAAAATATAGCAGATATTTTAACAAAGGCTTTAGGAAAACTGAAGCACAACTATTTTGTACAAAAACTAGGCTTTAATTGAATTATTTCTAATGTTTCTGCGATATTTAGTTATAATAACTATTATCAGTGTCAATTTCAACAACTTGTATTATAGTAAAAATTATTAAGAATTGTTGAGATTGATGGGGGGGTAGGTTTATATTAGATTAGATTAGATTTAGATTGTTAAATGAAGACATATTTTTTTTTATGTACCTATCTCTTCTTTTTTTTTTTTGACAATTCATATTCTGTAGTGAATTAGAATTGAGGGGGGATGATGAGGTTAATACTCTTTTTAATTTTAATTATTGTCGCTGGTTTGTAACCTTGGTAATGTTTTATTTATTGATAGTCAAGATATTGTATATATAAGTGAAAGAAATAAAGTTTGTGTTGTACGGACATGTAAAATATTATTTTCAATGTTAAATAATATAATATGGAGACTTCCACACGCAAATAGAGTTTAATATAATTAAGATAAAAATCCTATCTTTTATATCTTTTAAGTTGGACCAAATAACAGATATTTACGAAGTTTGATCAAAGTCGGTTCAGTAGTTTCAGAGTTTATGCGAACAAACATCGTGACACGAGATTTTTATATAATTAATATAATATAAAAGATAAGATTTATGCTGGTAACTAACGATTTTAACCACAAAGCTTCTCTCACAGTTTCATATAAAACCATATACTCTGCTTCAGTGACTGTTAGCGTCTTTGTTTGCCAGCATTGTTCAAATAATTTAAACAAATAACCTGTTGTACTTTTTCTGTCCACTTCATTACATCCCCAATCAGAATGAACGAAACCACACAGTATATTATTGTAGTTGCCTCATATTTAGGTTAACCTTAAACTCATTGTTTCTTTTAAATATCATAATAAATAACCTTTTCAAGTATGACCAAATTGTATGGTTATCTTTGTTCACAAATCTACTCAAGAGGTTAACAGAAAAAATTAAATGGGGTGAGTGTCATTATAATTATAGATTAAACAAACTAAGGGGTTCTTACAAGGAGCCTTTGTTCTTTCACTTAAATTCAATGTCTTATAATCTACTTTATTTTCTAAAGGAGTGCTAACAGTTTTACAGTCACTTATGTTAAACTTTTCTAGAACCAACTGTTTTTATATACAACTCTTGGTCCATTTTAATTTTATCTTGATACCTCTAACTCTTATTCCCAAGAAACGTTTTATTTCATTTAAGTCTACCATTTTAAACTCGTTCATCAAATATCTTTTAAAATTATTCATGGTATTTCATGTCATAATGGACAAGTAAATTAAATTGATTCGCAAATGATAATATAAATCTGAAACTTGATATTCCTGCAACTGGTGCAAAATTTTCGTTATAGTCAATCAATTTCTGACTAAAACCACGAGCCACTAAATGTGCTTTGTATTTAAGGGGTTTTCCAAACTCGTCATTTTTAATAGTGAACACCCATTTGCAGTCTACAATATTTCTGCCTATAGGCAGTGGCGTGCACAGAGATTTCAGACAGGGTATGCACAGCTAAAAAATCTTTTTGCAGATAGTTGTGCAAGACGTCGTCATAAAAACTGCTAGATCGTTTTAATATGACTAAAAGTTCTTTTTCAATTGCAATCATAGACAAATCTGTGAGTCTGTTTTGGCCCTGTGTGTTTCGCAAATATGTATGAATTCTTTTTAGACAAGAAAATGATTGTTCTGTGATGTGCTAATGACTGGAATCGTAACTATTAATTTTCCTAATTTGTAAACTTCAGGAAATATTGAAGTCAAATGGTTTGAATGTAAATTTTGAATGAGATCGAATATTCCCAAGGTTTTTAATTCATCCGATTTATAAACGCATAGGAGCTCATTCCTAAGACGATCTGCGTTAAAAGAATGACTATGCGTATTGACTATAGTCTGGCGGAAAAATCTCAAAAAGGGCCTGCTTTCAACAGTTAACGGCAAATAGTGAAACTTTTTGCCACCAGATCTTTTTAGACTAATTCGACCCTGCTGAACAAGATTCTGCCCGGTGTCACCCCCTCCCCCGCTCCCTTCCCCCCCTTTCCGTCCCAAATGTGTCCCGATCTGTGGTTTTTTTAATTTTTTTCGGAATCTATTAGAGATAAAAGAAAACTGTCTGTGACAAAATTAATCTGCATTAAATTCTCTACAAAATTCGTGTATAAATGGTTTGATAGACATAATAACTTAAGAAATAATGTGTGTCCAAACTATGTAAATTTTTATTTTTTTCAACATTTTTGTATTTGCAGTTAATTTATCGAAAAACAAACGAAGCTGTTATAAAGTAGTCAAGGAGTGAATTATTCTTTATATATTTACCTACAAAACAAGACCTTACTTATCCTCGTACGAGTATTCGTTCACGAGTTATAGGTCGTAGCGTAGAAGCCCCGCCGCCCGCCGCGCGTCACGAAGATACATAAATATATAGGTGGTATGAAAGACTGCTTAAATATCATAAAATTTATTATATAAATTATAATTCATTAATAATTTAGTGCTTCAGTGTTTATAATTGAGTGTTTTACATATTGATCCATTATTGAGTTATGTAGCAATGTTTCATATTAAACACACCATTAAAATTAAGCTATGCTCGAAACACGCATGTACCTATTTAAAATAACTAGGCATTTTTTTATAAACATTTCCTCATCATAATAATATCAGCCAAATGGTCTCCACTGCTGGGCTTAAAATTTTAAATAAGAAAAAAATTAAATTTTATATAAACATCTGTGGATGATGGCAGGAACCAATGCTGAGAATAAGCATATCCCTATCCATGAGATTGCAAACAATGTTAGCAAACAGGAAAAAGAAAATTTCCCAGCCCTGCACGCTTTGACAGGGGCTGACATAATGTTCTTACATAAGCGGAATGAGCAAATCAGAGGCTCTAAAGGTTTTTTCTTACTACGGTCAGGTCCTCTCTCTTTTAGGAGTATCCCCATTGACCAAGGAAACGCACGCGGACGTAGAAAAGTTCATTGTTCCACTGTATAAAATTAAATCTTCTATAAACACAACAGACGAAGCAAGACATGTACTCTTTTCCAGAGCTACCACACCTGAGACTTTCCACCGACTTCAGATGCAGCTCCACTACATACGAGTATATACAGAGCACATTAACAAACTTTCATCTGGAGAAACGCACAAGTTGGAGAGATGGAGCGGCTTTCTCCAACAGATTATGGATGACATTAGGATGGCAATAAGCTGATACAGTACTTAAAACTTTAGAAGCAATACCAAAAGCTTGCAAGAATCTCCTTACATGCGGCTGTAGGGCAGGTTGCAAAACTGCGGCTGTGTTTGTCGTAGGGAAGTCAAGCAGCCTTGCGCACCTGGCTGCTATTGTAAAGGGATTTGTGCCAACAAAAGACAAGAAATAAATTAATTTCACTTGATTTTAGTTATATTTCATGCAGAGTTATCATTCAGTCAAAAAATTACCGCGAATTGATTACCTATTTAAAAAGCCTACTTAAAGGAATTGTCGAATTTTAGTTTGGATAAATAATCCATATTTTGTGTTTTATTGACCGATTCCCGGTACTTTCTTAACATAGTAGTAAATTATGCAGACTGTATTGAAAAACTTATCTAATTATCGTATTTAATTACCTATCATATTCCAGAAAACCTTAGTTGCTCCAAATCTGTTACTTTTATATAGAAGTTTGATATATAGAGCCTCTGATTTGCTCATTCGGCTTATATGACGTTATGTCAGCCCCTGTCAAAGCGTGCAGGGCTGGGAAATTTTCTTTTTCCTGTTTGCTAACATTGTTTGCAATCTCATGGATAGGGATATGCTTACTCTCAGCATTGGTTCCTGCCATCATCCACAGATGTTTATATAAAATTTAATTTTTTTCTTATTTAAAATTTTAAGCCCAGCAGTGGAGACCATTTGGCTGATATTATTATGATGAGGAAATGTTTATAAAAAAATGCCTAGTTATTTTAAATAGGTACATGCGTGTTTCGAGCATAGCTTAATTTTAATGGTGTGTTTAATATGAAACATTGCTACATAACTCAATAATGGATCAATATGTAAAACACTCAATTATAAACACTGAAGCACTAAATTATTAATGAATTATAATTTATATAATAAATTTTATGATATTTAAGCATAGTCTTTCATACCACCTATATATTTATGTATCTTCGTGACGCGCGGCGGGCGGCGGGGCTTCTACGCTACGACCTATAACTCGTGAACGAATACTCGTACGAGGATAAGTAAGGTCTTGTTTTGTAGGTAAATATATAAAGAATAATTCACTCCTTGACTACTTTATAACAGCTTCGTTTGTTTTTCGATAAATTAACTGCAAATACAAAAATGTTGAAAAAAATAAAAATTTACATAGTTTGGACACACATTATTTCTTAAGTTATTATGTCTATCAAACCATTTATACACGAATTTTGTAGAGAATTTAATGCAGATTAATTTTGTCACAGACAGTTTTCTTTTATCTCTAATAGATTCCGAAAAAAATTGAAAAAACCGCAGATCGGGACACATTTGGGACGGAAAGGGGGGGAAGGGAGCGGGGGAGGGGGTGACACCGGGCAGAATCGTTTTCAGCAGGGTCGAATTAGTCTAAAAAGACCCGGTGGCAAAAAGTTTCACTAAATGCCGTTAACCGTGGTTTTTTTAAAAATTTCCACCGGACTACTAGGTCTACAACAGATTCTTTTGGAAAACTCAATGCAATAGGAAGAAAAGTTTTCGCAAGCAAGTAGGTTAAAAAACTTTAAGTCTTTTAAATTTTTGTAACGACTACGACACTCGTTCAAAACATTGTCAATAATCTTGCAAAACACGCGCCTGTAATACTGTTGAACATCATCAACACCACGTTTTCTTTTAGGCCGGTCGCAATTGGAATCCAAAACAGAGTTATAGTTGATATCAAATTGAGTTCTGTACTGTTCCATGAAAGTTTCAAACTCTTTAATTTTTCGGACACAGTAAACAATGTCACTAGTCTTTTTCTGTAATATTTCATACAAAATGTCTGTCTCAGAAAATATTACTGGAAATGTTTTAAGAAAAAAATTGAATTCAAATTCCTTTAAACTATTTAAAAAGGCAGAAACTTGTGTTAATGTTTCCCCGTCCCATTTATCGACATTTTCCTGCATGTCGTCAAACATTCCTTTATTAAATTATCAAGTTGTGTAACAATCACATTAACAGTTCGAGAGTGGTAAGTCCATAATGTCTCCGCAACGTGAGGTAATTTACGATATTGAACATATTCGTGATAGTACGCAGTTCTTTTTGTACCTACTGGTATGAAAAAAATTTGTTAATGATCGAACTGTACTAAAAAAACACTTAGTCTCAGAAAGTCATTCAAAAGACTTTGAAAGAATAAGATTGAGCACATGAGCTGAACACCAAACATACGTGGCGAGTGGGCATTTTTGTCTTATTATACTTTGAACTCCATTAACCTCAGAAGACAAAACTGTCGCACCATCATTTAGCAACTACTTTATCTAAGCAATGAAATTCCTCTAAAACATTGATAATAAATGCGCTTAAAGTTACAGCTGTCCGATCCGCACTGACATCAATATATTTTATAAATCGATCAACTACTTCTGAACCGTGAAAATATCTCAAGACGAGGGCTAGCTGTTCACAACCGCTAACATCAGGAGTTTCGTCAACAATAACAGCAACAAAATCGGTTTCCATGATTTCTTTTTTTATTTCATGGTACATTACAGACGCAACGCTGGAAATTAGATAATTTTGGGTCCTATTCGATAACCCCGTGAATGAGCTACCAGATGCTGATTGTAAGTGAGTTTCTAAATTTCCATCATATTTAGCCAACAAATCCACAAGTTCCAGAAAATTGCCTTTATTAAACGATAAGCTGGATTTGTCATGACCACGGAAAGCTAATTCTTGTTTACCCAAAAAATAAACTACATCAATCAACTGTTTGAAAATGTTTCTATTCTGTCAACTTTCGCGTTGTGCCTTTCAATATCTAACTTAAACTGGCTGTTCAAACTAGTCTCTATTCTACCTTTACCAAAAGTTTGGAACTTCAAACAGGACTCCAGATGTTGTTCTGAAGAATCGTGCTTAGAAGCCGCATTGTGAAAATTATTTAAATCAGAAAATCCGTTAGAGGTCCAAGCATTCTTCTTATCTTGATTTGAAAACAAAATGCAAGGAAAACAATACAATTTATTTGTGTGTGCACAACCTGTTAGCCAGTTGTAATTATCATAAAACTTTCTATGAAACGAACGAGTAGTATTACCCTTTTTTTTGAGTTAAATCCAACCCGGGTACACATCTTCCCTTTGCAATCATTTTAAACTTATCCTCAAAAGATAACGTCGAAAACGTGGCAGATTTTAATTTATTTAAACACACTTCGCCAGCATAGGTCTCACAGGTATATTTTTCCATTTTTTACAACTCTATTTACCTACAACAACAAATTATTTACTGAACAATCACTTCTTCAAGCAAGTAAAACATTAAGAGGCCTATGGTGATTTTGCAACGATTTCAGTCAACTCATTTTCGTGATTTTTCATAAAATAAACAGAGTTGAATACTTTGTAATATGTCATTAGAAAGATTATTTCAATAGTAATGGAATAAATGAGCCACATTTTTGATTTATTTCTGTAATTTCGATTTATCCACCATGTTCTAACACCCGTTTCAGAAAATTTGATGTTCGGGGACTCAATTTTTTTGCTGTTTTCAGTCGACATCTCAGTTTAAACTTAACGGAAAAAATACTGTGTATTGGCATAGAAGTCTTCTAAGGAATGAATGAAACATTTTTTTATTTTCGTACAAAATTTTCGAAAAATAAAATATAAAACACAGTGAAATTTTCGAAAATATCCACCCAAAACTGATGCTTTTTCTGAATAGACTAAATGTTATTTGCTAGAAATAAAAATACCACTATAAACTTCACATCATCAACTACTTGTATGCAAAAAATTAAAGAAATAGATTGACAAAAAATACTTTAAAAAAATTCTTAAAAACACGCAAATCTTGCAATATATTAGAAGACGCATTCCCCCGGCCGGTCACGGTCAGTCCGCGTCAAGCGCTGCTAGAGGGAGGATGTATCGCTTTTCGTTGTGCGCCCACGTGACTACATCGAGCGATCGGACTGCGAATCGAGCAAACAATATAGCGCAACCAAGATGTATTGACAGTTTGTTATTTTTATTTTTTTTGTGTTGTCTACTAAACATTGATGAAAACTATGTTTTTAAAGGGTACTTAATTACGATGTACTCGTATTTAGTATGTAATTTGTATTTCAGATATTCCTTGTTTTGTCTTTATTACGGAGATACTACATATCGAAAAAAATTAAATAGAATTATAAGTAATCCAATAATCTAAAAATGACGCGTTACAGAAAAAACCGCGCCTTTGGCGTTGTGAAACGCAAAAAAATATTTCATGGATTCAGAAGGTAGATAGGCACAAAAAATATTTAATGGACATAATTTTTACTACCTTTATTCTTGTACTGTCTGTCTGTCTGTCTGCAAACAAAATTTTGACTCGATTTTTTCACCCACTTCCCGTAATCCTACCGATCTGAAACTTGGCCAATATACTTATTCCCAAGTTACATTTAAAAAATTAAAAAATATATGAAAAGAGTGATTTTTTTACTACATTTATTGTAACTTGTACTGTCTGTGTCTCTGTCTGTCTATCTATCTGTCTGTAAACAAGTCATTGGATCGATTTTTCATCCACTTCCCGCAAGCCTAGCGATCTGAAACTTGGCCAACATACTTGTTTATAAATACTAAATACTAAGATTGTAGGTGGAACGAGAAAAATTATAAGCGCGAAAAAGCTACGATAGCTCAGTGAACATCGGCACGGATTTTGTCGTGGATAGTGGGTTCAATTCCCGGTCGGGGGTTACCAAATTAAGTCTCATCCCCATCCCGTCCATACATTTTTTTCACAGTCCATACAATTTTTTTTGGATTTTTCAAAGCGGGACCAAAAGTGGTGAGGATAGGGAGGCAGTCGCTTCGGCGGATAGTCATAGTTCCTCGAGGTCCAACGGCCTGGCTATCCTGACGATGGGGATCCCCCTCCTGTCACACCCTCCCCCCATACAAATTTGCCACTTTAGCCGAAAGGGATGGTGATACCCGCTAAACGGTCGGAGCTATCCCGGTGATTTCTATGGCGGATTTCCATCCTACCGTGAGGTGCTGGTATCAGGGAAATAGACAGACAGACAAAAAATTATAATGTTTGCTGATTCGTCAGCTACTTATATCGATAGTTATTATACCCAACATAGTAAAAAAAAAAAATACTAAATAAATAATAATAAACGATAAATAAAAAATAAATAATAATAAAATAAAAATAAATAATAATAAACGATAAATAAAAAATCAATAATAAATAATGAATTGGCTTTCTCTACGATTTTATTATTAGAGATTTACTCTTTCACACATATGTATCAGTAATGGAGGTACAAACCCAAAAATATTTAATACTTATAAAGTAACTATCATTGTATACTTTTTAATAAATATGAAAGAAAAAATATTGAAAAAACATAATTTATTACTTACTATCAAAAATATATGGAAAGGATCAAAACCGTTTACACCGACTCGACCGCTGTCCGTAGTTTAGTTCACGAAAATATCACTTGGCAGCGCCACCGCCGCGCGTCAAATACCTATTGTCGAGCGGCGCGATATCACTATAGGGGCCTTAAAGTTTAAACAATCGAATCGAAACAAAACAAACAAAATCACAATCTAGTATATTATATTTATCTATGATCACAATCACAAACTGCATAGATAGAAGATAAAATAATATACATATTACATATATTACTTTACTCTATGTACTAGATACCATTTAGAGAGTAAAGGTGCGTACACACCGAGCCAACGAAGGCCAACGAATGATAATTAGCGTTGGCTGCCGTTGGTCTCCGGAAGTACGAGCCAATCAGCCAACGCAATTCAGTGTTGCCGTTTTGCCAATTCAGTGTTAGATATAATAGACCACACTGCCACCGGATGGGCTGCCAAATCACTGCGAAACGCAGTGTTCTCTGCCTCTCACACAAGAAGTATTAATTAAAGAGATTTCGAATAATGAGTATGTTTGTATGTTTTGAATAAAGCCCTGAAAAAAAAATTATAAATAAAGCACAGGCAACCCTATGTTTAAACACTAATCTCGATTTGAAAATGGTCACACTGGACCTACGGCGACCCTCTACATTGTCTATGCTCTACATTGAGCTCGATTCCAGTGTTTTCACTTTTAGAGATTTCGCCCTTTTTTAGGACGAAATCACTAATTTAAAGTATGGCATTAAAGTATTTTACATTTTTTAGGGATATTTGGGGTAAAATCAAATATAAAATGACGGTAACACTATTTTATCATAAACTTCAACGTTTGTATGTGATCTGTTATCAGCGGAAGTGTATTGGAATAAAGTTTTAAGCTTGAAAGATCATCACGGAAATGACTGACACCAAAACCTAGAAGGTGTAATAACACTTCTGTTAACACTGCCATCGTCGCAAATAGATGTGGAAAGATATTCAGTGTACTAAAAAACTTAAAATCCATCAGGAGAAATTGGCTCATAACGAAACGCTCAATGGTTTGAGGCACACCAAACTCGGCATGAAAGTCTCTATTTTGGAACCCGACTGTGCTATGATGAATGCAGCTAAAAAATTAAAATCCAGTGCTTCAGCTTCAGTTTCATATTATCCACCGTCTACTTCATTTCATGATTAATTGCTTACTACAAGTGGTGTTGCTCCGTTGCAACCATTAAGTTGATATGAAAGGGATCGTCCCTTGTATTGACTACAATACTGCCACTTTTTAATTTCTTAACTAATTTGCCAAGCTGTACCTGATTAATATAATACCCGTTTTTCTACATCCTTATTGTATCCCTTCATTAAAATAAAAAATTAAAAGATAAAGTTTTTGTTCCATTTCTAAGTTCTTAAATTTTGCGCCCTAAATCAAGAATTTTCGGAGATTAATTTAAGGTATTTAGGGCATTAAAATTTTTTTAGAGCAAAACTAAAATTCCATAGTGGAAACACGGCTCGATTCCTTTGATGTTACCGCCACGTTCGTGTGGACGGCTTAGCGAACGTTCGTTGGCATTCGCTAAGCCGTCCACACCGGACCAACGAACGCCAGCAAAACCCATTCGTTGGCCTTCGTTGGCCCGGTGTGGACGCAGCTTTATATAATTGATTTTTCAGATCGATTTTGAACCCTACGTCGATTCAATGAATCGATCCATAAATTCAAAGAACTAGCCATAATATTCCTAAATTGGCTAGTTTTTTAATTTTTTGCTGTTGTCGGACGCAAAAGCAACTGGTCTTGGTCGATAATTTGAACGAGACATAGAGTAAATATTTATGAACGCTTCCAAAAGTGGCGTTACTCGCGTTAAAAAAAAACGATATTTTTTTCTATCCTGGTGTCACTGTCAAACCGTATAAATGTTCTGTGGTCAAACCTAACCTATCACTGTCATTCAGTTTCATTGTGTGAAATTTGAAAAATAAATAAAATGGATTGAAATTATAAAGATAAAAGATATGTTATTAACTTTTTTCTATTTTCTATAGTTATTTTTATTATATTATTTCAATATAAGTCCACTTGTAAAAGTAAAGTTATTATGGCGATCACTCCCAGAGTAGCCGTTTCACAAATACTACGCAATAAAGATGATGTGGGTGATGAAGATGACGAACCAAAGAAGAAGACTCGTGAGGATTGGAGAAAAGCTAAAGAATTGGAAGAAGCTCGTAAAGCTGGTACAGCGCCTGCGGCTGTAGATGAAACTGGTATTTTCTTGTTTATTTACATTGAAGTATTATGTCGTATAACTGAAAAAGCTACTACATCCAAACATCCAGACTTACAGTTTTACACTAAAATGATGTACAAAATATTTTTTTTATTATTATGAAACTGTTTTAAAGCTATAATTAATATACATTTGTCATATTTATTGAAGGATACTAATAAGGTTATTAAAGTCCAGCATATTTATTTATAGTTTATTAGAACTCAAACTTTATATCATACACTGATAGTGGCATTTGGCAACCTGTGCGGCAGTAACCACACCCTTACAGAAGACCATCGTGAAATAACAGCATGTATGTAGCAGTGAGTGAGTAAGGAATACCACAGCCCATTTCACTATCCGTTCTTAATTCCTTATCTATAATCCTACTAAGGTTGGCAACGATCTTGCAGCACTTGTGACATTATAGGCGATGGTAACCACCTACCATCAAATGGACTGTCAGCCTGTCTGTCTATAAGAAAGAAAACATATTTTGTACTATAGCTTTATTAAAAACTAGCTGAGCCCTGAGATTTTCGGAGATTAGCATGCACAAATGCACAGACAAAAATTCTAAAAACTATTTTCTTGACCTCGGTAACATAGTACAACTAGGGAATGCAATCTTGATCTTGCAAGATCAAGATTCCACCAAGATCTTGAGTGATTTTCCAAGATTCAATCTTGAAAGTCATCAATCTTGAATTTCGAAATCCTCTTCGCGATCTTGACAAAACAGTCCAAGATTGTAACAAGATTTCGAGATTTTCAGACTGAGCGCGCGTAAAGTGTCATACGTGTTCATACCTGCGCGGCAATTCAAAGCGCGAACTGTCGTCTCGCGCGCCGTGTGTGTAGGGCGTAGGGTCGCGGGACGGGGAAAGAAGCGACCAATCACGTTTAAATCGCGCGGTGCGCCGAATTTGTTTATTATTTACTTGCAATTTGACAACTTCACGTTGCGTGTTGCGTCTATTGTTTTAGTTACTATCTATAAAATTGACGCAATTTTAAAAAAAGAAATGAGTACGGAGGAGAAAGAGGGCAATACCTGAAATTCGCTTTTAACAGCCTTTTAACTTTCGTCCCTACTAGTGTGTAGGCAGAAAGGGCCTTTTCAGCCGCGGGCTATTTAGCCACTGATATACGGTGCCGATTAGGTGATGACACTTTAAGCGTACTGTGTTTCTTGAGAAGTCATTTTCAAAAGGATTTTCAAAAGGTTTAAACTTTTTGTTCTTCATTAAATTACGTAAATTATAGGTTATAATTTGTGAATTGTGATCTCATTGCATTATTGCATTTGATTATTGTGTTCATACAATGTTGTTTAATTTGAAAAATATACATTACATAATATTAAAATACTGGTTACTATCAATTTGCAGTATTTGATATAAAAAAAACGCATTTTTTTCAATTATTCTGCTCAATCTCGAAAATCCCGAAAATCTTGATTCGCGACCAAGATCTCGACCCGAATCTCAACAAGATCTGAATCAAGAACTGACCAATCTTGATTCAGAGAAAAGACGCCAAGATCTTGAATAGTCAATCTTGGTCCAAGATTGCATTCCCTAAGTACAACGTGTACAAATTGTTTTTCGAAAAAATATTTAATGTAAAGACACAGCTTGTATATTATTTTATTATATATAATTTATTGGTCACACTACATGTGAATTTATTCAAATTGCAGGAAAAGATATTAATCCACATATACCTCAGTATATATCATCAGCACCATGGTATTATGGTACGGCAGGACCCACACTTAAACATCAAAGGCCCCAGGAAGATAGAGAAGGTCAATTTACAAAATTAGACACATACTATCACAAAGGTGTGGATATTGTAAGTATTTATCATAACAAGCTTTTAACCTTTTATGATTCTTGTAAACCTTTTTATTGACAGCCATAATCAATTTCTTCTAGAACGGGTATACCATGTGCAGACAATAAAACACACAAATAAATTTAACATATTCATGAATAGATAAAATTCTGCAGTAGTCCATTATTAGAATTGATACAATTCAATTGATTTTTGTAATCTGCTCAACTTCTTTGTCTGAAATAATTAAGTTATGGCACTTATATTTACTTTATTGCATAATTGGAACAACTAAATGTAACTCATTCAAATGAAATAAAAAAAGAGATATGTGTGGTACTTATGACCACACGATAGAAGTGAAAACAAAATGTGGCTGATGATGACTGGAGTTAAGTATACACAATTCAATTTGTCACCAATCTGAACGCTCTTGTTATTGAGTGGAGCTCAGTAAACCTGATTCAGTGTCACCAATTCAAGGGTGACGGTTCACTTATGTTCACTCCTCAGCAAGACACGCCTAAAGAAGTTTTCACTTCAAAAACAGCTCTTTAAGAAGTGAGAACTCTTTTCTTTCCATTGTAATTATCTCACGAACCAGTGGGCACCAGAGACAGTTCTCAATGCAGTATTTTGGAATCTCTGAAGGATCTGAGTTGCTTGCAAATCCCCAGAGTTATTCCATATGTCCAAAAAGTGAGAAACACAGAGATCCATGAGTTCTTGGAGATGCCTACTGTTAGAGAGAAAGTCAACAGTAAGTGCAGAAAATACAAGAAGAAAATTGAGACCCACTCAAATAAATTGGCAAATGAGCTATTACAAGCAGATGGGAACATAAATCGCCTCCAAGAGATGGCATATATTAAACCTTGACCAAAGAATATCAAAAGTAAAACTGTAATGGTGACATTTAATGTGATGTCCACCTATAACTCTTATCTACTTGATTATGGCTGGAGAGCCAATTGCAATCAAATAAGGAGAAAAGAAAAGAAAAAATTGGTTTTAAGAATTCAAACAAAGGGTCAATGGAATTAGTTGAAGCGCTTTTTCAGTTTTGTAATAATGAGAATTACCTTACTTTCTTATAGTGCTGCTCAAGTTAATTTTTTAAAATTACTTTATCAATCCATTAGAATGGAAGAAAAGGTAGAATCAAATTAATAATGGATTTGTTTAATGTGTAGAACAGTACATTCATGCAGGGTTCGCAAACCTTTAATCATGGTTGCTAAATTTTGATTGATCCTGAATGACTGTACAAAAATTGGTTATGTTTAAGACATAATACCAAATAATTTTCTTAAATCTTACAGTTTTGTTGTTTCAATAAATACGAAAGTTTAGAATAACAATTTAATTCAGTACAAGTGCTCAATGACAAAATATGGTAGCAACTTGTTGATGCAGACTGGATTTAAGAAACTTTCGTTAAACTAATATTATTTATGTAGCTTTATTTTTATTTCAGACCAAAGCTGCTACAAAATTCAGAAAAGGCGCGTGCGAGAACTGCGGCGCCATGACTCATAAGAAGAAGGACTGCTTAGAAAGACCAAGAAAGGCAAGAGACACCATTAAATTTCCATTAGATTCCATTAGATACCTACCAATTTATACTATTTCTCAATTTACACGATGAGTCATATTTATTAATTTCATATGTTTATCGATAAATCCTTACTGGTAAGGAGGCCTATGTTAAAAAGACAAACCTGACAGAGGAAGCTGATGTACTATTAATGAGGTACATACTTAATAAAATCTTAAAAAAAGACTATTTTAAATTAATTTTTTGATTAATTATAATTTATATTTTTTTGAGATATATATTTAGTATGTTTATATTTATAGTAATAGCTCAAATTCAAAATCATCTATTTTCGGAATATGGTATATACAATTGCAATTTATAATTGAGTTTATGTAGTTTTATGTACATTTACTCCGAAATAAGACATTTTCATTTGCAGACGGGTGCAAGATTTACGAACGCCGGCATAGCACCCGATGAATATTCGCAGCCAAACCTGAACCTCAGCTACGACGGTAAGAGGGATCGTTGGAATGGATATGATCCCTCCGAGCATAAAGCTATTATCGAAGAGTACCAGAAAATTGAAGAGGCAAAGAGAGAACTGAGGGCGAAGAAGTTGGAACAAGGTGGGCATTGTTTATGGTGTTTTTGACTCAATTAAATTAGTTGAGTCCACCCCTGCACTTGCTACAGGACTGCAGGCAACAGGCACATTGTTTCCACGGCCTGCCTCCTACCCTGATTCATCTAGCCCTATGTCTCTAATGTTGCAGCTGAGAACTCTCTTAAATTTTTTACCAATAGAATGATAATAGACCCACATACGCATCTTCCGCAAATTCGGAATTTCGCATTGATTTAGTTAGACAACCGTATTTGCATCTGCAGTAATCTTTTGCAGACAAGCTCCATGCTAGTCCTAAATCTTGCAGATTTCCCCAGAATTTTAGACTATGGAATTGTTTAAATTTTTTAAATTTCAATAAAAGTTTGATTACTTATTGAAATTTATAGAAATGATCAACTTCATTGATTTATCAAAATAATTTTCATTTTATTTCTGCGCTTAAAAATTAAATCTATTAAAAAAATTTGAAATCCGGTAAAGTTGTAACCGTGAAACCTCTGCGGGGCATTAGGGCTCCGCAGGCGTTCCAACCGCTACTCACCGACCGAAACTCAGGGGTAGACACTACACGAGACCTGTGTTATTTCTCTAGGGCGCCAACTACTTGTGGGTGGACTTAGACAAAGGAAAGCCAATATCTTCAATCACACAACACTTTATTATACTAAAAATTACACACAAATGAAAAGATATATAGTAACAAAAAAGGAAAACAATTTAGAAGTAAAACTAGAATTAGTAATTTAGAATTTAAAAGCTAAACTGTCCAGATCTTCCTCGCTGAAGGCAGGGGGATGCTCTTAAACACTCACTCGTAAAGATAAGCACTCAGACCACGCCGAAGTGATGCCACGTGGCCTGGTGGCTCGGCGAAGGGAGACGTCGAGATACCCCTCGATACGTGGATGTCGTCGCCTCCGACTGCAACGCAGCGATAGTCCAAACCAGTGGTGGCAGTTCGCACGCACGTGTGCGGATGGCCCGATTCTCTCTTTAATTTTATCTGGCACTTGCCACAGACTTTAACTGTCGGACTTATATACCGTATATCAGCGACCTATCGGCTAGAGAGCCATAAATATATTTTTACACGACCGCGTGATAAGTGAAGCACTAATGCGGATCGTTAAATCTTTGAGAAATCGTAAACTCCCTCGAGCTCCTCTTCTTCCAAACGCCCGATGCAAAGAGAGCGCGTGGCCGCTGCCAAGAGAGCGCGTGGCCGCTGCCACCGTCCCTCCATAGCTTGGCCGGAAGTCCTACCACTTCCTATGGCCGACATAAAAATTGACCAATCCCCTTATCTCATCGCTCGTGCATCGGTCTAAACCTTCTCCGTCGAGCCGACATCGATAGATGTCGCTCCATATTGGTGCGTCGGGCAATCGTGCGCCCGCCCGCAACGTCGTGAGGTAATTATACCGTCATGCGGTAGATGGCGGTTATAATCATAATCTATTTATTTTATTACCAATTAATATTAATTTATCTAAACGTGCGAAAAATGAACGTTACAAAGTGATCTCTAAAAATCCGCAGATATGGATCAGTGTTAAAAATTTTGCATCCGCATAAACCAATTTGGACCCCACATTTTTGTAATATAAATATTTATTATATTTGTCCATAATAATACCAAAACATTACCTTTTACACATTACCTTTTACATCTCATCAAGTATTTCAATCAAAACCATTCTACAGTACTTCACTAACAACATAAAAGGCTTTAATTTCTTGTTTAATTTAAAAATAGTTGGTGACGTTTGAATTTTTTCTCCTTCAGATCCGACGGCAACAGAGGACGATGACAATATCGAGGAGGATGAGGACAAGTATGTTGATGAAGTGGACATGCCAGGTACTAAGGTCAGTAGAGTTTTTAATTTATCGTTGTAAGCACTTCAAATTTCATGCGTTTCTGAACGTTCTCTGAAACACTGCAACATGCCTAATTAGTATTTCAGAACTTAGCAGCTACATCTATGCTATACACACTCAAAACTACATAGTATCAAAATGTCAGCCTTTTATTCTGTGGTCTGACTGCACACAGTGAGTGGTCTAAAGATCTAACTTCAATCTTTACTCCGGATAGCATATCAGTAATAAAGATTTTTTATATGTAGATTTTTCCAGCTACATTAGAACATCAGCGTCCTTTGGGATCTTCCAAAAAGTTTTTGCTCATTGCTGTAAAGAATCGATTTAGTATTAAAATTTAACTTGTCACATTTCAGGTTGATTCGAAGCAGCGTATAACAGTACGCAATTTGCGTATTCGCGAAGACACCGCCAAATACTTGCGAAACCTGGACCCGAATTCAGCCTACTACGACCCAAAGACCCGTTCCATGAGGGATAATCCAAACCCCAGCGCCACTGAGTAAGTTTAAGTCTATGTTGTTCAGTTAACATGAAAACAATAAATTTGCCTTCCAGATTGCTGGAAGGGTTGGAAGGTAAATAATCGCTGTATCTTTATAATATGAAGCATTATTATTCTTGATTGAATGACAGGTGCACATCAAGTTGTGTTTTGGTGCATGATTACGGGCAATACCAGAACCATTCAGATAAATGGGCGCTGTTCCGGCGTGAAATACCGTTTTGTCTATTAAATGTTAACAATCCTAAAACAACTTTACTTATCTATACTAATATTATACAGAGGAAAGATTTGTATGTATGTATGTTTATAATGAATAAACTTAAAAACTACTGGACTGATTTTAAAAATTCTTTCACCTATAGAATCGCTGATAGCTACATTATCAGCGAGTAATATTTTATGAAGAGACCCGGACGAAGTCGCGTGCAACAGCTAGTCTTTCTATAACTCTTATTATCATTTGGTCTCTTGTGTCTTGCACCTTTAGCTGCATAACATGGCATTTCACTAATGTGTTGAGTAATATAACACCGCTTGTTGAGCATACCAAGGTCACCGAAACAATACGACGGGAGGCAATTATAAGTTATACGCTTTGTGTTAAGATCTGTATCTAAACGTGTACACAATTTGTGGACAGATGCGAGTACAGCGGTGAGAACTTCGTCCGGTTTTCGGGAGATACGCGAGCCCACGCCGCAGCACAGTTGTTCGCGTGGGAAGCCCACGCGAGGGGCGTAGACGTACATCTGTTGGCGGAGCCCACGCGGCTTCAGCGACTACAACATCAGTACAGACTCAACAAGGACCACTTTAAGACTGAGGTATAATCGTGTCATTAAATTATTAAAAGGGAGAAAGATTTTTTTTATTTCGGGATTATTTAGAAAATGAGTTGTTAGAAATTTGACATCATTAAACTGACTGTACTAATTTCAACTTCAAAATAATCCTTCCTCCTCTTCAACCGATGTTTACTCAATAACCACCCTCTTACCGTGATCACCGTGAAGTAACAGTATGTGTGCTGTTGTGTTTTGATAAGTGAGTAAAGTATGCCTTCCCTTTCCTTTATCCTATGGTAGGTAGAGCATTTGCAGCACCTGTGTTACTTGTGTTATAGGCGACGGTAAACAACCATCAAGTGAACTGTCAGCCTCAGGAGAACTGTTGGCTCCTCACACCATTCTTCGCCGTGTCCTGTTCCTTCCAGATCTTTAAGTACCTACATGCCGTCATAACTTCAACAAATGTGGTTTGCCATTCTTCCATTCACATTTGCAACAACATTAATGTGAATTCATTGGTTTTCCAGGTTAAACAATCGGTGCTAGAGAAATACGGCGGTGAAGAACACTTGAAGGTGCCACCAAAGGAGTTGCTCTTGGCCCAAACCGAAGTGTATACACAGTACAACAGGGATGGGACACTCGTTCATGGCCCCGAGAAGACTCTGGCCAAGTAAGCAATCATACTATCTATATCGGCGTCCACATTTCTATATTGTAATGTTTAATTAATAATAAAAAATACATATTCGTTTCTTCAATAACACTCAATGCTACAATAATTAGTAATTGCCGGACAAAATTGTCCCAAAAGTGTCAGTTTTAAACTTAACACCGGCCTTAGGTTGGACAAACTGCTTCAATATAAATGCATGCTTGAACAATGCTAACTGACTGACCATAAACAAAAGAATGTACATTCTTTTGTTATACGTGGATTGGCATGATTTTATATAAAATTCAGTCTTAAAAGTCAATTAAGTCTTCAAAGATTGCTAGTTTAGGAAACTCTGATTTCTTGCTAAGACATGCATTATAGTTGATTCATCTTCAACCCTCGTATGATTTGTATCTCTAAACAAACGCTTAGCAACAAAGGGCTCCCGTAAACGGTTCCGCCATGTTACAGTCAATTTAGCGACTATCTGCATGAGAGACTTCACAAAGAATTTGGCAAATTGAAATAATAACTGTTGCCCGTGATTTCGTAAGAGTTCCTTTTTCTTAGGTGTTAACTCAGGTTTTCATTTAAAAAAATCCAATTGTGTATTAATTTGTAGGGAAAACATGAAAAACCAACAACAAATTCTTTTTATCGGATCGCTACTAAATTTCATAGGATCACTCACTGTACTAATCTGAAGTTTGCCTGAAATTTCATCAAAATCGGTTTAGCGGTTTTGGAGTCATAGGGAACGTATATACACAACACATATAGATTTTTTAAATATATTTATAGAAGATTTGGCACATTTATGAAATCTAAAAAGCTCGGAAATTTTTACTCCCTTTAATTGATATTGTTATTTGGAATATGTTTTTATGTTAGGAGCAAGTACGTCGAGGATGTGATGATGAACAACCACACGTCAGTTTGGGGTTCGTACTGGCGCGAAGGCCGTTGGGGCTACAAGTGTTGCCATTCTCACATCAAGGTAAGTCTTCTCATTTCGAATATTTACGAAAATATTTTTTATATTACTACTCCAATATAAGGAGATAATATATTGTATATTATCCCCTTAGGGCCGTCTCACGAGATCCGAGCATTACCTAGAATGAACCAGATGAAACCGCGAGCACTGCTAGTATATGTCCATAACTTACCCTTAAGGCCCTTACATGCGGACGGACCGCGTCGACTGTAGGTTTTAACGCTACGCACACAGCTACAGCGCGCTCACGCACACATCTTTAGGTGGCACAGTGGTCTCGCGACACCAATATAGTAATCAATATTATATTTTTATTATTATATATATGTTTGATACTGATAGAAAGTTATTAGTATTTTGTAATTGTAGTATACAAATTGAATTAAATGTATTTTTTTCACCACTACTTTTCCTCGTGAATCAATTAGTTAGACCTCACCTTTGCTAGGCATTTCGACTGTGTACAGTGCATATGTATCTTTATAAAAAATGCATGTGATATTTATTATCTAATGTGGACTGGCAAATTGCAAATTTAAACAATACTTGAACTGAAATATCTACGATTTATTGACAATTAATCATGGCCTCAGAACAATAACTAAAGCTATAGAAACCTTGCAAAATTAAAACCTGAGTAACAACTCTCTTATTCACATAAAGGCATACCGTTTACACAAGAATAAGTGAAAGAGAATACACGTCAAGGTTTTATTATTTAAGAATGTGTCACAAGTTAAAATGTCACATGGTTCTTCAGTTGTAATAATGCTACTGAATTAAAAATATGTTACCTACCATGATCTCTTTTGTGACGTTAAATCAACTTCACATGGTCGCATTGTTATGCCTCTGGTTTGGTGAATTAGTGTTAATTATTAGAAAAATAATTAAATAAAGCATTCGAAAATTGTATGTTTCGCACTTAGAATATGTGTTTTATATGGCGTGTGTTTAACAAGGCGATACAATTATGTAATTGTATCGCCTTAGTGTGTCATTAGCCTGAGATTTAGTGACAACCTTCTAAATTACAAATGTACTGATAATAGCACCCCTTTCTTACATGTTTTCAACATGTAAGTAAAAATAGTACAAGCTGTAATAATTGGTTGCTTTTATTGTAAGTTATTGTTCTGAAGTCAGTACTAAAATTGCGAAACAGGAAAAGAATGTCCATGGTCCTTTTTCTATTATCGATGGAAAGGCGCCATCTCTTATTCGCAAGCCTCATACACATCACGGCTGCTAGTCCTGCGTCGACCGCTACCCAAGCTTACTGCTTGACGTTTCCAAGGAAATTTGTTAGATGGCGTTGTATGCTAACGGGAATCGATTCTTAAACCCTCCGCTTGTGGCGCCATCTCAGGGATCTCCGACATATACATTACTTTTTTTTATAAAATGTGCCCAAGATTTTTAATTTACTAGGACAACCGTCTTTTAATTATAACTTAGTTTATTTGTAAATTTTATAATGTCACATTTTACAGATGTCGTATTGTGTTGGTGAAGCCGGCAAGTCTGTAGTGCTGGATGTCACTGACAAGGATCAACCTTCGACCAGCACTGACCTCCCAGCTGCCGCTGAAGGTAAGTCAAAAGTTTTTAATTGACACATGGAAAGCTCTGTTTGTTCATGTTTGACAAACATCAAACATGTTTGACCTGCGGTACCCTGTTGCCAAGAGCGTCTTCGTACTACTATGTCTCTTGTAATGGCGAAATTAACTAATTTACTGTACTAATGAATTACTAAACTAATGAATTAACTGTTCATTGCGACCTAAAAATAAAAATTTACTAATTTCCAGCTAAATCTGAGAGTTCCTCATCCTCGTCTAGTTCGGAGAGTAGTTCCTCAGACTCTGAGAGGGAATCAAGATCTAAAACAGAGAAAACGAGCAAAAAGAAGAAGAATAAGAAAAAGGACAAAAAGAAGAAGAAGAAGGCACTCAAAAAGGAGAAAAAGGAAGAGGATAAATTAAAGAAGGTACTTATTTAACCAAGTTTTAAGGTTCCTTCGAATGGTAGCCAGAAGTTAGGTTTTCCAGACAATATACAGGCAATCTATATTGTTAATATTAAGGTTTAAAATTTAAATTGACGTATTTAAATATGAAACAAATGAAAGATACAGTAAATTGCAGTAAATCTGAGTTTATTATTGTCCAGTTAGTTCTCAAAGTCTTTTACCCCATGATTTAAATATATATTGGATTTGAACGAACGCTTTTTTTATGGTTTTGTTCCTCTTGGTCATTGTGTTCATGACTAGCTTTGAAAAAAAAAAAGAGTTTTATTTAATTCTCAACCCAACTCACTTCTCGTTTTGCTAATTATCTCATTTATTGATGTCACTTGACACGTCGAAATGTATCAGTAATGTTGTTCGTCGAATAGGCTTTTATATTTGACCATTAAATTTGTAGAAAAAGTTATAGAACCCAATACTCTTTTAAATGTAGCCACAACTTTTTTTTTCGTAAGAATATATATTACGCTCTAGATTTCTGATTTATACAATATTTTAAGCATCATTAATTTATTAGTTATAGTCAATTTCTGTGACGTCATCTGAGATGTACCTATGGGAGATAACGTGCTTCCCGTAATAAAATGCTGTGTCACTTCAGTAAACAAACACATTGTGTCTACTCTAGAGTTGTTCTTCCCAGTTAAAAGATTCGCAGTTCTTCGCACAAGATTGCAAAGTGAGTAAAATATAAAGATAACAAGAATCAAAACAATTTTCTCATATTCAATTGTTGTAAGATCATCTGTCATCATCTATATGATATAGATAAATATTTAATTATTTTGTGAATTCTTATCATCTATACAAGTATTATATAAAAGGGAACAGATTTTGAATGTATTGAGGGTAATCTCTCGGATGTTGTAATAGACCGGCGGTCTATTATAACAACATAGGGGAACATAACAACAATAGGGAAATTCACCTGTAAACAGTGCCGACTTGTTAATATTCCAGGCTTTGGCTATTGAAGAGAATAGTCAAAAACGTGCAGAGTTTCTGCTCGCAACGGACGAGAGGAAGCGTCCATACAACAGCATGTATGAGGTGAAGAAGCCTACCGAAGAAGAGATGGAAGCTTACCAGATGAAGAGGAGACGCGACGAAGACCCGATGAACCAGTTCATCTAACTGGGTTCCAAATAAATGTACCTGTATAATTATAAGCGTGTATTTTAATTATACTAAATCATATAAATATAGATATTTATAAAAAAAGTGTCATTTTATTTGTTTTCAATATTTGTGGAGAGAAATTAGTTCAATCTCAATAGATCTAAAACAAATTTATATAACACTCCGTTCATATAAACGTTTCAAATATTTTTTTAGGTAAATTTATTTAACTAGAAAAATTTACATGATCCAGTTAGATAGAAAATAGTAAATATCGCATTTAGTCTACTGGCTTGTTGTGAGTATAATGCTATAGTCATTTCACAACGTTTAAATTATTTCCAGTCAGCCGCAATTGAGGAAAGTCAGATCTTTTTTATGTAAGTACGGTATGTTCTTGCTAACAGGTGGCTATCGTTGCCTATAACACAACCATAGTAGAATTAAGTATAATTGATAGGGGAATGCGTTTTGAATAGCGTTGCCAGATGTCCCGTATTTCAGGCATAATTTTAAATTATTCCCGTATTTCAACATTATTCGATTAATAATACGCATAATGTTAACGTTTTCAATAGAAATAATGAAAAAGATTAAATCAGATTCTCTATCAGTTGCTGAAATGCACGGAATTCGCGAAAAGATGGAGCAAAGATTAAAAGACAATTTTTTTGGAAGTCAAGCAAGACAAATAACCAGCGGATTATCTACTTATGCCAAAGAATCACAATGCTACATAAATTTCATAGAATATTTGACACCACAATACAATTTCTCAGAAAAGGATGTTTTCAAGATACTGAAACCCTAACACTTCTAATTATCCCTAGCTCCAACTGCTTTATACAGAGGATTATTTCGCATATAGCGTTAAAATAGACTTGTGTGCGCAACAAATGTACCCCGAATTTGTTAAAGGTGAATTAATGACTGTTTTCAATTATGAATATACCTGTTAAAACAATTAAGATAATGTAAAACTTACACGATCTTCTTTAAAATACTATTATTAACTAGCAATAAAAACACATAAAATAAATGTTTTTCATTTGTCCCGGGGAAAAAATTAAAATCTCGTTTTTTTTTGCCAAATTTAGCATTTGTCCCTTACAGTATAAAAAAAAATCTGGCTACCCTAGTTCTGAAATCCCTTACTTGCTCATCGAAATACAACAGCACACATGCTGTTATTACACGGTTTTGTCGTGAAAGGGAATGGCTACTGCCGCCATACGGATTGCCCAAATGACTACGAATCGCAGTGTGGCCTGCCACTACTTCAAATAAAATAAACTTAAATAGATATAGATATTTGTACGCGGTAAACTCCGAAACTGCTACCGATCATTTATCTCAATTGTTTTGAGACCCCGCACGAAATGTACCCGAGTTTGTCAAGGTTTTTGACAGCTCACGCGCGGAGCGTACTGGCTTGTTTATAATTGAATTATTCTGTGTAAATTTACTTTGCACACTCTGGTGCCTAAATAGTTTATAAGTATTATAAGCCTTTTTATGTATATTTACAGAGTTTATTTTTCATTCCACATGCATTTGACAGCAAGGGTGGCGCGAAAATCGACGAGGACGGAGATATGTTCAATTGTTCATACCTATAATAAATTTTTCACTCAACAAATTCCTCTTTTTTTACTACACCTTACCCTACGACAAATCAGCTATATGTTGATATAAACATTATGTGTTTCTATGTTGAAGAAATATTCATAAAATGAGTTACAAAATCGTAAATATATTCACGAAATTGCCACTGACATATTATCATCAACGCTTCTTTTAGGTAGTCTTAAAATATAAATACTACATCACAGATGTTGAAATTGCACTTATTTTGAAGAAAATGTATTTTTAATCGTAGAAAACAATAACAAACACATCTGTGTCACACAAGGTCGCCCCCACCCTTGTAGGCACACTGCGCCATTATACAGGTGTTCAATTTGGAAGATATAAAAACATGGGATTACTTGTATTTTTATTTTGTACTTTTATTTTCAACACTTATTTATGCTAAATTTTAACATATTTTTATATAAATTTATTCTTAACATTATATATATATATATATATATATATATATATATATATATATATATATATATATATATATAATATACATACTACTTTCATACATACATACTTCATACAGTATGTACTTTCATATAATATATATAATACACGTCTCGCACTCGAAAATAAACAAAAGGAAAGTAAAAAAAAGTAAGCACCTGTAGAGCAGCGTATACGTATGCCATGTCGGCTATTTTGTTTGTGTGTGTTTAGTTTCGAAAACTTTCGGAAAAAATCTGTCAGTACGGCTATATTTTTGCTAGAACAGTAAAACCACGTACAAAACTAAAATCCTGATAAAATTTCTTTTCCAATTATATATGATACTACTAGAAAAAAAAAAGAAAAAAAACCAAAAGAACAAAACGAAGTTTCTGTTAATGTATTTTGAACTTAATTACTGGCCGACTTAAAAAGGTTTGATATTCAAACAGGGAAAAAGAAAAAGTATAATTTTATGTTTTGACATAAAGAAAAATGAGAGTGTGTATTTATACATTACATCTGGATAGATGGTTGTGGAATATTCTATATATGTTATTTTAGATGTTTTGAAATACAGTAGAACCCGTTTAAGACAATCACGCTTAATACGATTTGTCGTATAATACGCCACTTTACGCCAGTCCCTGCAACTTGAGACATATTTTCATACATTTCTTAACGCTTAATACGATTCGTCATCTCGTTTAATACGCCATTATCTGTTGGGGCAGCGTACATCGCTATCTTCAAGAAATGGAAGACTCTGACTGCAAACAACCTTTGACTGTGCATATGACGCGATTCTAAACATTGCGGCATGGGAAGCAATTAAGTCTGAAACCATTTAAAATTGTTTCAAGAAAGCAGGTTTCAGAAATAACGGGGTTGACATCGTGTTGGAAGAAAAAGAACCCGTGATACTGCAGGGTTTTCCTGGATATTCTTCCATTGATGACAATGTGGCACCGTAAGAAATTCAATCAATTGAAGATCTTATCGAAAATGTGAATAACACACAAAAAGAGTCCCTAAGTGATAATGATGAAGACAAAGATGAGTCAACTCCGGTTTTGTCAAACGCCCAGGCATTATCAGCTGTTAAGATTTAAGACGCTATGTAGCTTCTTTGGATCAAAGCGAAGACGCTCTACAGAAGTTGAATTATGTTGAAAATCTTGTAATTGCTAATGCATAAAATCTTTCTGTCAAACAAAATAAGTGATTACTTTAAATAACGTAATTATAATTACACTAGTATTTAATGTAATTTATAAATGTATAATTTAATACCTACATATAACAAAGTTAGAATATAATACATAATATTATGTAGAACGTTTTATTTTCCCTATCCCGCATAATTGGTAGGACCAATATTTCTCAGGGACCCCCTACCGCGTTTCTGGTAGCGTCCCTGAGAAATCGTCTTAAACGGGTTCTACTGTAATTATGAAATAAACAAGATGTGTGCACAGTGCTGCAAACTCCTACCTGCAAAAAAAAAGGAGATCATGGTAGCAAAAATCAGGAGATGACAAAAAAAAGTAGGAGAAATAAAATTACCTAGTTTACAGGCAATCATGCGGGTTAATAAAGACAAACTCTTATCAAATGTGCATCATGCATTCATAATTAAGTGTATTTAGTATTTATTTAGTATATTACATGTATCATATAACTTAAATATTAGTCCTTATTTATTCATCATCGTCGTACATATTTGTATTAAATTTTGAAAGCATTTCTTTATTTACAGTGTGGGACACATAGAAAAAAATAGACAATAAAAATTATTAAGTACTTAAAGCTATGTACTTGTACTGTAATGATTTACTTGACAACAGAACTTAATGATTTATATCTTTGAAAGCATTTTACTTTACTCTATCTATGACCACAGCACAAAACCTCATATCAAACAACATGCGTTAAAAAATTATATTTAACCACAGAACATGATTATTTTCTAACAACTATACCACAGATTGTATTACACTGTATATGTTCTTGTAAGTTTCTGAAAATCAGGAGATTATTCCAAATAACGGAAATAAACCAGTAGACCAGGAGATAATGCTAAAAATCATGTAATCTCCTGATAAATCAGGAGAGTTTGCAGCACTGTGTGTGCACCATCCAAATAAGTAATTTTAATTACATCCAATAAAATTTGAGCAAATGAAGTAATTTCCTACCTCCAAAAAAAGTAGGCGTCGAAGAATTTATGAAAAATGTGTGAAAAATAATACATATTTCATAGTTTTATTGTATAAAAATTATCAATATAGATAGCTAATAAGATAAAGTAACAAAAAAAACTTACGTTTGTTTATATTTATCTAGAAAAGCACAAAAAAAACACAAGACCGGCAGCGGCCGAATATCGCATCAATATAAAAAAAAAAGATACTCTGTTGTGTATCGCATTCATTTATCATTACTCATTAGTTCATTACCAAGCTTCACTTCACCACTGGCTTGGCTTGGCCTAGAGATGAGCGATACGAATCGATATTATGCTGTATCGATACATAGCAATGCGATATATCGATATTTTGTATCGATACACAACCATACAATACGCATCGATATATCGTATCTCCAGGTAAAAATATCGAATCCATGTATATCTGCTTAAAATTATGATTTTGAACCTGTAATATTAAACATTATCTATGTTTTGGTAAGGAGAGATTAATGTAAACAAACTTCGCACCGACCAGCTGGACTGGCGTCGTGCGGCACGGCACGCTTTGTGCACTACCTACCCGACAATTGTATTGTAGATAGGTAGGTAGGTATTTTATCTAATGTTAGGTACCGGCATAATAAAATAAAATAATTTTCTTGCTTGCTTTATATAGGTATAAAGTTTTATTATAGTGTTATAGTTTTTAATAAAACACTGTAATAGGTATAACTTCCATTTTTAAGAAATACATTATTTTTTACTGTTTGAATTGAACTAATACTTTTGTTTTATTTTAACCTGTTTAAAAATTGGATAAATATCGATGTACCGATACAAGACGTTGCGATATATCGCTGAATCGATACGATTGGTTGCGATACGTATTTACGTATCGATACGCTGTATCGATACAAACGATTATTTTGGACATCTTTAGCTTGGCCACAGTTTTACAAAAAACTGTGGCTTGGCTTGGCTTTTATCATCGGTCCAGTGTGATTATATTCTCTTTGGTCCAGTGTTGTTCCCACTGAAAACTGGGATGCCATGTTAACGTAACAAAATTGCCGTGTTTTAGGGAAAAAAAACAGAAAAATTGCCGTGTTCACTTAAACATTGCATGATAGTTAGAGTTGTTAAAAAAACTGATTTAATTTACATAAACAAATTTAATGGTAGTAAATGGGAGGTATAGTTTTAATATTGAAAAAAATATTAATAGTATTAAACATTGTTTTATAGAGGTTCTATATCTAATGTGGCTGGCATGTATTCTAATCTGTTTTGAATAATCTGTTTTCAATCTGTTTTGAATAATCGAATCAATTGACACGGGAAAGGAAAAGAAACACGACAGAGGACGACGGGCATTCAGACTGGAGGAGCAAGCTAATTTTACCAGAAAAGACCAAGCTAAATATATGTACAAAGTGGCAATGTTTTTATGTATATCAATGTTGCTGGAAATAAAAACCACTGCCGTGTCAGAAAACAGGCAACCCTGTCGTGTACCGTGTTTTTTTACGCCACAGACCTAGTGTCAGGAACAACACTGCATCGGTTAGTACTTATTACTTCCATGATCGGTGGTATCATATCCACAGAAACAAAATATCATTTAACTTGGTCACAGAACATACTTAGATCGTTCATATTTGACTAATATTTGTAATCTGTGGTTGATATTTGTTTTGATTCTAGCTCAGTGGCTCTAGCATGAGTTCACGATACTACACTCGCTAGCGAGAGCGTAAAACATTTATATGGAAAATTGATAATTTGACATTGACAGTTCACGATTTTCCATACTAAATTTTTACGTTCTCGCTAGCGAGTGTAGAATTAGTGTAGTATCGTAAACTCATACTAGAGCCTCAGAATAACATTAGATATTGTTCTTTGGATTCTGTGGATTCTTCTCTGGATTCTACATATTTTTTTACATTACATAAGTTTTTTTTAATGTTAAGATCGGCAGACAGGCTTACTTATCATACCTAATAAAATTCATATGTACATTTTCTTAGCGACTCGCTCCCAGCTTCGCCCGGGGTGCAATTTTTATATATATGAACATTCCCCGTTTATCCCTCTTTCCATTAGTGAAAACCGAATTAAAATCGGTCTACCCGTTCACGCGTGATGCCGTGACCAAGGGAAATAGGGATTCATTTTTATCAGTGTTGCCAGCAGTCAAACGAGAAAAAGTCCGAAATTAAATAAAAAAATTCCCGAAATTACCCGTTTTCTGTGGTAAAAAAAAACAACGTACTACCGTATTTTTTTCATGTTATAATGGTTCATTGTATTGATTATTCACCTATTTTAACACTTTGTAGTGAGGTCACCTCACTAATAAGTGAGCATACGGATGTCAGGTACAAAAGAAATAACCTTGTACATAAAAGTACAAACAAGAAGGTAGATAGTGAATTCTTTTCACAGACACACAAAGCATTATCATAACACACAAATCCTTAGGTTAACTAAGAAATTGCCCAAGCAAACAACTTGGACAGCATTGAAATTCCAATTTGTTTATATAGGTATATAAAACCAATTCTGCGCACTCAAGGCCCAGATTTATTTATACCTAGACCAGATTAATTTGCAAACTAACAAAATATGTTTAACACCTACTCAAGTCAAGTGAATATAGCAAAGGCACCTAAATATCTCTGATCCCAAAGTTATGTTACGTTAGGTTACCAAGGGCGTACCCAGGTTACCAAGGGCGTACCCAGCTGCCCCCCCCCCTTGAAGATAAAAAAAACGTCAATTTTCCTGGCAAGTGGGTATTAAAAACGTGTTACCTACTTTGCGCAAAATGAAATGTTGGAAACAAAATATCTTTTCAGCCAGATATTTTGATTTAATATTTTTTTATCTACAATTAAATATTATAATTTTCCGCTCCCGACGAGACAATCAGAGCCATCTAGGATTAAAGCCGAATATAATTTGGAGAAAACAACATCTAGCCCTATCTAAATTATCCGAGAAGATTACTGTTAAATTAATATATATATAGGTATATAAACACATCAAAAAAATCTAAGTAACACATACTATTTCAAATTATTAATAAATTATTATATCATTTTTTGCAAAAATACCCGAAATTACCCGGCAGTCAACGTTACCCGAAAGAAACCCGCTGAAGACCTAAAAATACCCGTACCGGCAACGCTGATTTTTATATATATAGATAGACAAAGAGAATGTAATCACATACTAGTATAGTATCTTCTATGTAGTTTGTGGTAATCACTGCGTTTTAATCAAAATAGATTTAGGAAAGCGACAACGGCAGTGTTGCCAACTTTGAAAACGTAATTACAGTGTTCCCTTATCAAAAATACAGTAGATCTACAGAAAATGAGTAGCACGTGTCTGTAAAATAGTGGTAAAATTACAGTGTTAAAAAAAAAGACAAATCACATTCAAAAAAATATAAACTTAATGCTTTATTTAATCGGAATCGGACAAAGTAACAATATTTTCTTCATTTTCATAAACATTTGTTTATCATAATTTGTGTAGGTTGAAAATCAACACACGATGATCCATTTCTATGAATAGCTTGCTCACTCAGAAGATTTCCTTTAATTGATTTTGTCACTAATATATTTATTTTCTTAGTTTTTATATCGTTTACCTTAAATAACAAAAAGGCAAATAAGGTTCAAACCTAATTTGGATATTTGTAGAATTTAAAAAAAATCTTGCTCAAAAAGTCAGTGCTGTAGTTACAATAGGTCATATTATAGTGTACCATTTCGCTACGTCGCGCGTCGGTGATCATATTATAAGAAAAATCCCCTAATTCTCTGTCTTGTAGATTTCACATCTTCCGATTACTTTATTTTCTCAAATTTTATTGGATGTAATTAAAATTTCTTATTTGGATGGTGCACACATCTTGTTATCTAAAATAACTTATATAAAAAATATTCCACAACCTTCTATCCAAATGTATAAAAATTACACTCTTATTTTTCTTTACGTCAAAACATCAAATTATATTTTTTCTTTTTCCCTGTTTGATTATCAAAACTTTTTAAGTCAGTCAGTATTTAAGTTCAAAATTCATTAACACTTCGTAATGATGTTGCCATGTTAAAGGATTCAAAATTACAGTGTAATTTTTATGTTTCTACAGTAGGTGGTAAAATTTATAGAAATACAGTGTTTCTACCACTATTACAGTGTAGTTGGCAACAGCACAGATATATATAGTAGGTATAGATACCGCACAAGCCGTTCGCCACTACGTGCCCGCAATTTGAGCAACGCTCAAATACGGCCTCAGTTCGCTTTCGACTGTGTTCATAAAAAGTCGTCTTTCGAAAAACAAAAAATGCCTACTTGCGCTGTTGTTAATTGTAAATAATACGTCAAAAGTGGTTTGTCGAGTGAGGAGAGACGTTTTGTATCATCGGTAAGTAGTTTTGTTATTTATAATATGTGCTATAACCTGCGTGCGCGTGTCCTCTCACGTTGAACGTAGGAGTAATAGTGTTCTGTGGGTATACTGTGGTGGTATCATAGATAAAATACACTTAACCAGTATAAGTAGTATTTTATCTATGGTGGTATACTAAAACTAAATTGGCGCGCGTAGCGTAGGGTTGGGCGTCGTTGCATTGCGGGGTGAGGGGAAACGATTTATTTAATATTTGTGTTTTAACATAGTGATGTTTAGTGAAATTGTGCTAGTGACCTCATGATAGGCACTAAAAATGTGGCACCCTTGGTTTTCATACAGTTTGATGAACTTGCGTCATCTATACTATCTATGTCTGTGGGCAACAGCCCTTACGGATTAGCCAACACAAATTTAAAAAAAAAAAACAAATTTTAAAATGTTGCTTCGGTCAATCGTTTGTGACGCCTTTAATTTTGTTTGTGACTACTTAGTTAATTAAAAATTTAATTGTTAATTAAGGCATAGGTGATTAGCCAACAAATGTTAAAAATTGTTATAAGATAGGCTTCCGGGTAGTCAATCGATCGGAAATCGTTTGTGAATTCCGAATATATTGATAAAAACGTTTGACAACGTTGTTTCCAAGAAAAAATAAAATGTATAGAAATGTGTACTATGTCACAGAATACAATAATAGTATAAGTCACTGACCTCCATATATACAAGTACGCTGGACCTACCATAGACATTAATATACTACGTAATAGACGAACTGAGAGTGCAAGGGAGAATGCAGTCTCTTATGGCACGAATACGAGTGCGAAAGAGACAGCGAAGCGAGAACCGTTAGAACTAGTTTGAGAGATCGGAGAGTCACATAGCGTCACACTGTGATATCGTCCTTCAGTTTTTATGTAATTTCTCAAGGAATCCCTTTAAGTTGAATAAAATTATTGTTGAAATTAACAATGGTGTGCTGTTCAGTGCCTGGTTGTGAAGTGAATCACAGGAATAATCCAAATAATGAGACATTTCATAGGTAAATATGATCCACACACTAATAATTTTTGACGTCTTATTTTCTAGTAAAACTTGGTTCAAGGAATACGGTAAATTGTGTAATAAATATAAGATATCACGTAATTTAGTGTTTTATACATATTTTTCATTTTTATAAATAAAATAAAAAGATTATGTGTACGTGAAAATTTCCATAATTTACGTAGTGATTGAATATTTGAATCATCGATATCGATATCGCATTTATTTTATTTCTTCTGATAAAAATATGTCGAGTGTTTTAAAACGTAACTAGGTAGTAATTATATGCATAGTGGAGCATTTGATAATTACAAGTAAAGGTACTTTTTTTTCAGATTTCCATCAGATACCGTGATTCAGGAAAAATGGATTAGGGTTCTAAACAAACCAAACTGGACACCTCATAAATACTCTACAGTATGCAGTAAACATTTTGAACCAAGATGTTTTCTACAGCGTAAATGTCGTCGTCTATTAAAAAAGGACTCGGTCCCTACAAAGTTTGTACCGGTATGTATGTTTCTATTTATATGTAGAATATAATGCATCATCATTGCCTACTAATAGATAAATATAGCAAATCACATTATATCATAAGCATAATATTCGTACATGCTGGACACAGGTCTTCGTATATTTTATCATAAATTACAGATTCACATTTCATCACAAGGACACAGTGCAGATTTGCAGGCTATATTTTTATGTCTCCGAAGTTTACTATTTGAGAGCAATCAGTTAATGTATAATTAAACAATAATCCGTTTCAGGTCACTTTGAAGCCCACAAGACCTGTGTCAACCTATGTCTTTAGAGACATCTCACCTCAGCCATGTACATCTCGGGCATTTACATCTCAGGCACCACAATTAACTCCTAGGAAGAAAAAACTTATAACAAAATGTGCAAAATTGAAGAACAAGTTGACAGAAAAACAGCGAAACATACGCAATTTAAAAGCAAGAAATAAAAGAATGAAGGATAAGGTTGTTACCTTGCAGTCTGTATTGGATGAATTTAAAAAAAGACCAGGATTAAAAGACCATTTGAATGAAATTACATTGGCTTGTAGCAATGAAACGCTGCAAAATTTAATTGACCGTGTTAATGAAATTAATACAGGCAAAATCAGCCACTCAAAAGAATACAGTGACGAATTGAGACGTTTTGCACTTACACTTCATTTTTATAGTCCTAGGTGTTACAATTATATTAGAAAAAAATTTGGTTTGTGTTTACCACACGTAAATACTTTGCGTACATGGTACAAGCGAGTGAACTGTGAACCTGGTTTTACCGCAGAGGCCTTTAATACAATAAAAGAATTTACTAAAAAGAAAAAATTGATTGTAAGTGTAACTTTTGACGAAATGAGTATAAGGGAACATTCGGAATTCATTGGTGGAAAACATTATGGTTGTGTAAATATAGGTAATAACTTAGCGAGTGATGAATCCGCTATTGCAAATCAGGTGTTAGTTTTTATGGTTGTGGCCATTAACAGCTTCTGGAAGTTGCCAGTTGGTTATTTTTTTGGAAGAGGTTTTACAGCTACACAAAAAGCTAATTTATTAAGAATTTGCCTTGATTTGTTACTTGCTGCAGGATGCGACGTCATAAGCATAACTTTTGATGGGATTGCATCTAATTTAACAATGTGTAATTTACTTGGCGCTAATTTAAATTCCGAACCATTTACCCCATATTTTTATTATAAATCAAATAGATACTTCTTATTAATTGATGCCTGTCATTTACTTAAATTAATTAGAAATATGTTTGGGGATAAAAAAATATTGATTGATGGCAATGGTAGGCAAATTAAATATAATTATATATTGCTATTACATAATTTGCAAATGCAACAAGGGTTGAGGTTAGGTAATAAAATAACAAATAGACACATTAATTACTTAAAACAAAACATGAAAGTACGATTAGCAGCGCAATTGCTTTCAAGATCTGTTGCAATAGCCATTGACTTCTGTAATAACACTTTAAATTTACCCCAATTCAAATATTCAGATGCTACAACTTTATTTATAAAATTGACAAACGATATTTTTGACATATTTAATTCGAACAGTTTTCTTTCTTATGGTTTAAAAAAGCCTTTGTACTCTGAAAATAAAGTCGAAATATTTGAGAGACTTGATGACATCTACGACTATTTCAGAAATTTAAAATTTGAAGATGGATCATTAATTGTGAAATCGGGTAGACGTTTAGGTCTAGCTGGATTTTTAATTAATATTATAACTCTCAAGTTGTTGTATGTTAATTACATTGAAAATGGTATTTTACGCTTTTTACCTTTATATAAACTATCACAGGACCATCTTGAGACATTTTTTAGTGCAATTCGATCAAGGGGTGGCTTTAATAATAATCCCACTGCAAGGAACTTCATATCTGCATATAAAAGATTGTTATGCCATACCGAAGTGAGAATAAGTGACAGTGGAAATTGTGTACCACTCGATAATATTACTATTCTTTCGGGAGTTACTTCCACTGTTGACCGCATTAATACGTCTTTGAAATATAATAAGATTACCAAAGAATTTGAGTTAAAAACTGAGGAGCAAGACGAAGAGTCTTCATCATTATTACTGAATAAGCTTCCTAATAATGTTGAAGATTTGTCACTGTTTGTCAAATCTATTGTTCACTACATAGCCGGCTTTGTGGTAAAAAAAATGAAAAAACGCATTCATTGTGTAGAATGTATACAATCTCTATTGCAATCACGAAGTCATTCTACGTCATCATTAATCAGTCAAAAAGATTTTGCGATACATGGTGAAGGCTTTTTAGTATATCCATCTCACGATGTTATATTTGTTTGTGAACAGTGTGAACATTATTTCAGGCGTTATATAAAATCAATCTTTAACTTCAATAAGCGATTATTTAATGAAACAGTTTTGAAACTTTTAAGGCATATTGATACTTCCAGCATTTTTGAGGCATTGGTAGTACATTCTTACGAGCAAGACACTTTTGAAAGCCATAGATATCTTGTAATTAAATATACAATTGAAACATATATAATGGTTCGTTTACGATATGAAACAACTTTAAAAAATTTGTCACAATTGACTTTGCGAAACCATCTAAATAAAATTGTATTATTTAAAGGACAATGATTTTTTAAAATGAACAATTAATGGTACTGAAATTATATCTTGTTTTTTATTATATTATATGAATGCTAGACCTTCTATATCTTATAGTTCTCCCGAAAGAATAGTAAATTAAAATTACTTCAATTTTAAAACTCTTTCATTGGGATATTATTCAATAAAACATCCAAAATAAGTCATCATGATGGTGCACACATCCAGTTTATTTTTTACATCACATTACAATATTCAAAATAACTTAATTAAATATATTATCTTCTTTTTCTTTTTAAGTTCAAAATACATTAACATCTCTGAATCTTAAATACCTGGCTGACAATACTACAAAATCTTTAAATAGTAAATCTTAATCTATTTAATAATTCATGGCACTAAAACATCTTCATTAAAACAAAATACTCATATATGAGTCTTCAACTCAAAACCTCTACTTAACAACATTAAAATCACTCAATATTATCTTATTAAGCTTCTATACATATTAAATAATAACCCCCTTAAGTAATAAATTTCAAATTAAATAAAAAAAAGCTTAAATTTTTTTTTTATGTATATATATGTGACAAATTTTTTAAAGTTGTTTCATATCGTAAACGAACCATTATATATGTTTCAATTGTATATTTAATTACAAGATATCTATGGCTTTCAAAAGTGTCTTGCTCGTAAGAATGTACTACCAATGCCTCAAAAATGCTGGAAGTATCAATATGCCTTAAAAGTTTCAAAACTGTTTCATTAAATAATCGCTTATTGAAGTTAAAGATTGATTTTATATAACGCCTGAAATAATGTTCACACTGTTCACAAACAAATATAACATCGTGAGATGGATATACTAAAAAGCCTTCACCATGTATCGCAAAATCTTTTTGACTGATTAATGATGACGTAGAATGACTTCGTGATTGCAATAGAGATTGTATACATTCTACACAATGAATGCGTTTTTTCATTTTTTTTACCACAAATCCGGCTATCTGGCCATCTAAATAAAATTGTATTATTTTTAAAGGACAATGATTTTTTAAAATAAACAATTAATGGTACTGAAATTATATCTTGTTTTTTATTATATTATATGAATGCTAGACCTTATATATCTTATAGTTTTCTACGGATTACTTCAATTTTAAAACTCTTTCATTGGGATATTATTCAGTAAAACATCCAAAATAAGTCATCATGATGGTGCACACATCCAGTTTATTTTTTACATCACATTACAATATTCAAAATAACTTAATTAAATATATTATCTTCTTTTTCTTTTTCCATGTTTGAATATCAAACCTTTTTATATCAGCCAGTATTTAAGTTCAAAATACATTAACATCTCTGAATCTTAAATACCTGGCTGACAATACTACAAAATCTTTAAATAGTAAATCTAAATCTATTTAATAATTCATGGCACTAAAACATCTTCATTAAAACAAAATACTCATATATGAGTCTTCAACTCAAAACCTCTACTTAACAACATTAAAATCACTCAATATTATCTTATTAAGCTTCTATACATATTAAATCATAACCCCCTTAAGTAATAAATTTCAAATTAAATAAAAAAAAAGCTTAAATTTATTTATATAAATATATATATATAAATAATATTATATTATATATATATATATATATATTTATATAATATATAAATTTAGAATTAAAATCCAAAATACTTTTCACTACCTCAATATCTATTAAAACATTTTATGATGTCCTTTCACTAATCCCTCATCACTTAAAATGCACTTCCTTAACTTCAAAAACTTAGTTCTGTCATAAGTTATAAAATAATTTATAATTATTTTAACTTCTAAATAATCTATCTATTGAATCTATCTATTATTGGAAATTTCACATCCTTATTACAATTTCTTAAAAACTCCGAGACCTTTTCAACATTATTATCAAATAAAACATCACGCGAATAATAAATCCTCATCTTCAATGGATCCCATATCTTATATCCATAATTCGTATATCCTACCAATAAACCTTTACTACATCCTTGATATATTGTTACCTGTCCTGTCGATAATGTAGGAACGTCACTAAAATTTACTCACACATTTATAAATCACGCACACGAAGACATTTCTGTTTTGGTGACGCGGGAAACAGGGGGTCTGTTTGTCTATTACGTAGTATATTAATGTCTATGGGACCTACGATACCCTTTGAAATGACAGCTCTATAATATGCTTATTTGAAGCGCCCCCAATGCGTGGGAAGAGAACTAAATCTGACGTAACTTGCAAATGGCCGCTGTCTCGTTTAGATTGTTTCCCGTGTTTTTAAAGTGTTTTTGGAGGTTTAACGCGATTAAGCTTGTTAGTTGTGTCGTATTAATTTAGTTGACACATAAATAAGTGGTGGTCATTCATAGGTAAACTATGAAAGAGTGTGTGTTATGCAAAACTCGTTACCAAAAGGGAAATGGGATTACATTCCACAAGTAAGTGAATTTACGGCTAATATTCAACAAATTAAACTTCTATTGATATTATACTTAAAAATCTGTCACTAATCTTAGTTATTATACCTAATTACAACATATTTGTCTTTGTATTACCGGTTTATTTATAAACAATAAAATTTAATAGTGCTGTCAAGTTACCTGTCGATAAAACTTATCGATATTTTTCCTATCGATATCTATTTACTTTTAATAACGGAAATCGCGATGACCGATTTTTATTATCAAATAAATATAATTTTAAAATAATTCACAGGTTTCCGACTGACAAAAGAAGACTGGAATTATGGCTGAAAAACATTGAAAAGCCTAGTTGGCGTCCGAAAAAATATGATTACATCTGTTCAAAGCACTTTTCTGATGACTGTTTTATTAAACATAACTCATGCACTACTTTGAAAAAGTGCAGTATTCCAACAATGTTCTGTAGCAGTGCCCGTAAGTATAAAATACGGTATTATTTCTAAGATATATATTAATGGGTCATACATAATATTTTTATTCTGATGAAAATTCAATAGATTTTGATTTTGTATGATGAGTTATACACCCTTCCAGTTATTTGGGAAGCTGTCCCTTACACCATGTGTTAAAATAGTATATTAAATAACGAATATTGTTTTTTTTTTCTTCCTTCTGATAGGTTCAAATTACGAAAAAGGCTGTTTTATTTCAAATTAAAATATCATATGTTTTTGCAGAAAACGTATCTTCAATGCATGAAGTATCTGTATTATCTGGAACAAGGATGGTTACCTCCGCACCCCCTGTACCTGAGACAATAGCTGTTGATGTACAAATGGATCAGAATAATACCAACTTGAGTGGTAAGTACTTAATCAATAAAATTAGGACCACATGTCACCTTTTATGTAAATTACTTCAAGAGCGCGCTATAAAACAGTATACTCTATGATATAATTATATTTATTTTTTATTTGTGGGTTAGTTGTTGATAAACAGAAATTTTGTTTTTAGGTCGAAAGCGTCGAAGTACAAGCTGTGACCAGCAACAGAGTACTCCCTCAAAGAAGGTTAGGTCTCTCTCCGAAGTCTGTGATAATATCAAGCATGATCATCGTTATGAAAACACTCCTGAGTCATCCAAAAAAGCATTGCAGAGGGTTAAAAATTCTTTGAGAAAATCAAGAAATCGTGTGAAAGTCTTGTCACAACATGTGAAACGTTTAAAAGTCAGCGTCTCTAGTTTACGCACTGTAATTAGTGAACTAAAGAAAAAAAAAAATTATTGGTGATGATTGTGCGGATATGTTAAATCAGTATGATGATTTTAAGCCACAGTTGCTTAAAAGGATGTCAGTAAATACTGGTGGAAGTGTAAACCGTTCTAAGTATCCACCAGAGTTAAGATCCTTTGCGATTACTCTCCATTTTTACTCGCCAAAAGCATACAACTTTGTTAGAAAAAAATTCAATTTAGCATTACCACATCCAAGTGTAATACGTTCATGGTACAGTTCTGTCGACGCGAATCCTGGGTTCTCTGTTGAATGTTTTAATGCTTTGAAACTTAAAAGTGACCAAGCAAAACAAAAAGGTGAAAAACTAATATGTGCTTTAATTATGTGCTTTAATTAAGCAGTTATTTTATTTTCGGGTGGTTGGTAAATTACTACAGCAGTAAAACATGAATAGTAATAAAAAGAAAATTTAGCGGTTATTTCAGGTTCAAAAATTATTTAAACAGTGTAATAAATGAATGGTCAGTAAAATAATGGATGGGCGGTAACATCCGAACATCACTTTAAAAAGCAATTTTTCAATAAATGGGAGATTATATTACCAAAAAATAAAGAGGAATGGGCTCAAGGAACATCTACTTGCCCAAATTTCTTTAAAATGTATATGTGTAAACATGTGATTGGCTTAGCCATACGCTTGAAGTAAGTACTTCAAGCGCCGTGGCTTAATTTGATTTGATACAGATTCTATGGAATAGGCCAAAATCGAAGACGAGCCAAAACACGTGCAAGCAAAATCAGCTGTCAAAAATTAACTAAACATTCAACATGGCCGAACTTTTTGACATAACGCATATTCAGCATATTCGTCTACTTGATCACTCCGGCATGATTATTAACGATATTTTATTTGGTCACACTGTCTAACAAAAATTATTCTTCTATTCAATGATGCGTTTAGTTTGATTTTGTCGTGATGTATAAAATTTACAAAAATAATTCAAATTTCCCTGTTAAACGCAAAGTACGAAAAATTGTTGATGGTATGTAACTATGAAGATGATGAAGGTAACTAATAAAAAATGTTAAAGGATTGTACAAATATTTTTATTTTCTATAAATACCTTACCTATTCCACTCCATCCTAAACAAACCTCATTTCTATTTAAAAATCGTGCTCCATTTATTTTTGGATCTAACTAGCCACATACTAAGTACCCCTTAGTCCGGCTTAGGCATATCCTAAGACCGGCAGTGTGCGCCGGCTTCAAAGAGAATATAATCACTACGTTATAGCCGGCTTCTTCCGTGGTACATACATAGCCTATGTCACTCGGGGATAACGTACCAATCCAACGGTGAAATAACTTATGAAATCGGTCTAGTAGTTCCTGAAATTTGCGCGTTCACCAAACAAACAAACCCACCAGTTTTATAATATTAAAACACTATAATAAATATATACAACCCGTCCGATATATCTGTATCTGTCGGAAATATCGATCTATTTTATCTCATTGTCCCATCTCTATTATTAGTTCCGTTCCCACCCACTTCTGCAATCAGCGCCAAAATGGCGAAAATCAAATCGCCTCACTATGGCCCGGCTTATCATAGGTCCAGCGTACTTGTATATATGGAGGTCAGTGTACTAAGTACATAACTATGTGTGTAAACAGCCATAGACAACGAATTCTAGGCAATAATTTTGAAGTAAGAATAATAAGAGTTTGGTTTTATTTTATTTTTTCTTGGAAAAAATAACAGGTAATACAGACTAATACAACATCTTTGAGGTAAATAAACAGGTTGGACCGGATAGGGGGCGCTGCAAATAGGGAGATTTGGTAAGCATCATATAGATGGCGCCGTGTTTTGTGTGTTGGAAATTTTGATTCATAATTCGATGCGATTTTGGATGCGATAGGTGACGTTGTAACCGAGTTACACATTTTTTTCGGTTTCGGACAGTACGTCTGTTGGGTACCTACGCTATGAATAATTTATGAAATATAAGAATCTCGATACAAAATTTTTGTTTCTGATACGCTCCTTATTCTTCATATCGTTTATTTGTATTGGTTGTGATACTAAACTTCCAGGTTATGGTTATTGATGCAATGCAAATGGTACAATACAATGCGTATCTACACGTTCCACGCACGGATTTTAGATAAAGTGGCACTACTAAAAACCAATCTCTTATTCTTTCAAGACAATGTCACTGTTTTTTAGTGAAAGTCTTCGTAGTGATCTTCTTTTGCTTTTAGTTGTATTTTGTTGAATGTTTTAGAGTTGTGTTCTTTTGCTTTTAGTTGTATTTTGTTGAATGTTTTAGAGTGGTGTTCTTTTGCTTTTAGTTGTATTTTGTTAAATTTTTTAGAGTGGTGTTCTTTTGCTTTTAGTTGTATTTTGGTGAATGTTTTAGAGTGGTGTTCTTTTGCTTTTAGTTGTATTTTGTTAAATTTTTTAGAGTGGTGTTCTTTTGCTTTTAGTTGTATTTTGGTGAATGTTTTAGAGTGATCTTCTTTTGCTTTTAGTTGTATTTTGTTGAATGTTTTAGAGTGGTGTTCTTTTGCTTTTAGTTGTATTTTGTTAAATTTTTTAGAGTGGTGTTCTTTTGCTTTTAGTTGTATTTTGTTGAATGTTTTAGAGTGGTGTTCTTTTGCTTTTAGTTGTATTTTGTTGAATGTTTTAGAGTGGTGTTCTTTTGCTTTTAGTTGTATTTTGTTAAATTTTTTAGAGTGGTCTTCTTTTGCTTTTAGTTGTATTTTGTTGAATGTTTTAGAGTGGTGTTCTTTTGCTTTTAGTTGTATTTTGTTAAATTTTTTAGAGTGGTGTTCTTTTGCTTTTAGTTGTATTTTGTTGAATGTTTTAGAGTGGTGTTCTTTCGCTTTTAGTTGTATTTTGTTGAATGTTTTAGAGTGGTGTTCTTTTGCTTTTAGTTGTATTTTGTTAAATTTTTTAGAGTGGTGTTCTTTTGCTTTTAGTTGTATTTTGTTGAATGTTTTAGAGTGGTGTTCTTTTGCTTTTAGTTGTATTTTGTTAAATTTTTTAGAGTGGTGTTCTTTTGCTTTTAGTTGTATTTTGTTGAATGTTTTAGAGTGGTCTTTCATAGAACGCAAATTGCAATAGATAGAACCTTTTCTTACTCGTAGGATAGAACTAAGTTTGTATTGTCCCACTAGCGGCCCGCTCCCGACTTCGTAAGGATTCAATTGTTTTCTTCAAATAATACTTATTTAAAATCCTTCCTCTTTTCATTAGTGAAAAACACATCAAAATCCGTTGCATGGTTTAGGAAGGAGTTAGGGAGTAGTTACATACAGATAGACAGACAGATGCGGGCAGCGACTTCAATTTATACCTACTATACTCCGGCCATTATAAGAGTGCTGTTCTGACAGGTGTCAATTCCATACATTTTCTTATCGTTTATTCGGAAATGAACTTTATGCAATGGACATAAAGAAATGTCAAAAATGCATTCATAGAATGACCGTACTATATGTGGTTTACTTAAAAGGAATGTGAAATAGAAAGATTGTAAAATAAGAATAAGAAATATGGTAAAAGTTAGTTCGATGGAAAAATTACACAGATTTTTTTTAGAGTTTACTCCTTTCATATAAAGCCCCCGTAATGAAAATTGTATGAGGAGTAAAATTAATACAAGCGTTAACTAAAAGGCGTTACGTTATCTGTCACTTTGACATAATATGTGCGACAGCTGACGCATTTATGTATTTATGTTCCCTAATTCTATTTTAGTATAACAAGCAACACCAGAGGCTTTCTCTGGGCTTATAAAAACAAACATTGAAATCTTTTATGACAAGTACCATAGTCCGCGTTATGGAACGAAACGAACAAACGTTAGGTATAAACTGCCGACGCACCCACATCTGTCGTCGAAAAAATGAACTATTTGAACTTATAAAACGTATATCTGTTTATTGTATATATGTATATAGATAGATGTGTCGCAGGGTTTATTTAAAGGCCGCGAAATTATAATTCACTAGCGACCCGCCTTCGGCTTCGCACTGCGCAAATTATATATAAAACCTCCCTCGTTTAACGCTCTTTCCATTACATAGGTATTATCGCGAACATACACTTTCGTTGTATTGATTATCATATTTGATTATCAACGCAGAGCCAAAACTACTAAGTGTATAAAGCTGAGATTTATTGGAACATGGATTTATTTCATGACGTAAGCATCAGGATTTTTGAATATAATACAATCGCCAGTTATAACAATAATTGCACTCACTTTTTTAATCGTCTCCAATTCCAAATCGCGATAAAGCGAATGTTCGCGTTATCTTATGACTTAGCTTTATGCAAATATAGTCCAAGCGTCAGAGGTTTTTTTTTTAAATGTACGGGACCGGCTATTTTTTTTTTTGGAATATGTACAGGGGTGTCCCCTGATTGTAAATCCAAGTTGGCGTCATCGGGGGGGGGGGGGGGGGGGGGGGGTGAGCGTCAGCCGCCATCTTGAAAAACACGTTTTATTGAATATCTCGCGAACCGCGCATCGTACGACAAAAATAGTATAAATCATTTTTGTAGATAATAATATTTGCCATCTTTTTTATTTAAAACTTTTTTCTGTAAAAAACATAGTTTTTTATTTGTAGCGCTTCAAACTTTTTAAAATATGGTTTTTGCTAAATATATAGTTAACGGTTCATGATAAATGAAAAATGGTAATAACTAAATTTGTAGAGCATGAAATTTCCTATAAATTTCATTCGAAACTTTTTCCCGCAACATTTATAGTTTAGGAGCTAAAACGCTGTAAATGTCGAGTGAACGCAAAATATTCACGAGATTATAATGCTATATATTCAATCATGCGCCTATGAGTTGTAGTATATATTTTGGGTCGTTCGGACTTTCCCCCCTCAACATTCCTACAATATTGCGCAGCTGCTTGTGGATGCTGAAAAGCTGGTTTGAAATGTTCAATCATTTGCTCGAATTGCAGTGGCCAAACATGCGACAACGTGCCAGACGTAATAGATGCCATCGAAAACGAAATCGAAGAAGACCCAGCCTTCGATTCGTCTCCTTCGGATATGGCGGAGGCAGAAGAAATCGATTCAGAAGGAGATGAGTGTCTTCCGTCGACATCGAAAAGAATTAGACTCGCCCTGTAAAATAATGCGCCACGTTTTTACATAATAACTTTTATGATGATAAATTATTCGTTGTTCTCCACACTATTTATAATTTTAATTGATTCGTTACACAGCTGCATTGACATTTTTTTCATTCATTTTTTCATTTATTATTTACTAAAAAAAAAAATACATAAAGAGTTAACCAGGTATACGGTACATTATAAACTACACTAAGTTTGTCTATGTACCTACCGAACAATTAAAATATACGTGTTACTTCAATAATTGTTCTAAAAAATATTTTCGAAGTTTGTATTTAATTTTATTTTCATTTAATTCATTTTTAAGTTCTGTCGGCAAACTGTTAATTAATTTAGGTACTATATATTCTAAACGATTTCTGCCATACAAATTTACATACTTAGGAGTAAGGTTTTGGAAGACTTTATGCCATTTTATGCGTTATGAAATGGTTTTCGTATACAAACGAGCAATATTGTCACTGATAATGTACGAGGTGCAAGTTTTACCTACCTAGCTCCTAAACTATAAATGCTACGGGAAAAAGTTTCGAACGAAATTTATAGGAAATTTCATGCTCTACAAATTCAGTTATTACCATTTTTCATTTATCATGAACCGTTAACTATATATTTAGCAAAAACCATATTGTAAAAAGTTTGAAGCGCTACAAATAAAAAACTATGCATTTTACAGAAAAAAGTTTTAAATAAAAAAGATGGCAAATATTATTATCTACACTATTTTTGTCGTACGATGCGCAGTTCGCGAGATATTCAATAAAACGTGTTTTTCAAGATGGCGGCTGACGCTCACCCCCCCCCCCCGATGACGCCAACTTGGATTTACAATCAGGGGACACCCCTGAACATATTCCAAAAAAAAAATAGCCGGTCCCGAACATTTTTTTACGAACCTACTTTTTTTGCTCCGGCGCTTGGACTAATAACCGAAGACAATGCGACGCACGCAACACATTCGCGCCACTTACTCAACTCGCGAAAATAATAAAACATACGCCAGCAATTCCAATATTTTAGAAAAACCTTTATAGATGGTTAGCTGACATCCCAATTTCAAAGGTACATTATAGGTAGGATGTTTCCATGGAAAAATATTTTTGGGTTTTAATCAGTAATTACAAGAATTCAACCCGCGAAAATGTCACAAATTCTGCACATTTTGGAAATTAATTATACTAGATACAAAATTAATTTCAGTTTTTTTGTTGCAATGCAAACCTTCATATTATGTCTCAGAATGTTTTTTTATGTATTAATACGACCTATGTAATTAATGAGAAATCATGGAATTATGTAGTATGGAATAAGTAAGCTGTTCGAGTTAGAAGTAAATAAATATACATATAACTACCTCTTTGCATATAACTGTGATAAATAGTCAGCTCTTAGAAAACATTGGGTTTCTGCTGTTTATGTTGTGGAAATACCTTTACTCGGTGTGAACGATTAAATTCAATGTTAATATTTGTTTTCGCCCTCAAGTGTGGTTTCTGGCTAAATTTGAACATTTCTCGTGTAAAGGGGCGCGGCAAACCCGTAATTATGATTCAACATAATTTCAAAATGACCGCAACAAAAAGAACAGGTGCAATTTTCGAAGCGGTCATCGCAAGGAGTAATAGAATTTTGTTGCCTTGAGGTGATTCGGGGCTACATTCGCCATCACATCAAACATTTGCAATAAATCAGCGCAATTACAGTAACCGTTGCAATTTTCAACACCCGTAACCTTACACCGTACATTTAATTTTATGTACCTACCTGTAATTTATTTCCAATATCCAATTCCAGGATCCTCGTAATTCCAGGATTACGAGTATCTACTTCTTTTCCGTTGCTATTGCTGAAGAATGGTTAGAAAAATATAAGTTTGCATATTTTTTATGTAAAGAACGGCAGTCATGCTAACGGTCCACTTAATGGTAGGTAGCTACCGTCGCCTATCATGAGCAACGCCATAAATGCTGCAAGTGATTAGATTAGTATGTGCAAGCCATAATGAATAGGACGGGCTAGGGAAATGGGCCCTGCCATTCCTTATCACTTACAGGTCTACCCCACTACCATCTCGGGGCAGGAGTCCCCAGGTCGGTGGATATCCATGATGGATACATGATGGATCCGGATTTTAATACAGTTTTAATTAATCGAAAGAACAATAAATGAAGCAGGTTTGTGTGTATAACTTGCATAAAAAAATTGCTACCCTGCGAAGCTGGGAGCGGGTCGCTAGTTATAAATAAATTGCATTACTCAATAGTAGTAAGTAGGTAATTTAAGACTATATAAATTATTGTTATGTGATACCTGCCTATTAATGCGAGAATAGATAAAAAGATTTTTTTTTCATTATTTACTGTTTTATATACCTAAAGTAGGTCATTAAGGTAAATACTCGTAAGCTTACAAACTTATTTTTAACTAGCAGAGCCCGCAACTTCGTACGCGTGGTATTCGGTATAGCGCGTAACTTTTTTGTTTGTAAATTGGAATGAAACTAACATTAATTGTTATGGGAAACTTGCTTGTGCTACAATACATCAGTAAAAACCGCATTCAAATCGGTTAAACCGTTTCTGAGATTAGCGTGTACAAACGCACAGACAAAAATAAAATTCGATAGGTGGCAATGCTTACAAATAGGTAATGATCTTCCGTAGGATAGGAACCCTTCGTTTAAAACAGCGCCATGATCGTGACGCAATATGTGGCAATATCATGAATTGTGACTGTAGATATAATAGGTATTCAATATTCCATAATATACCAGTAGTATATAAAATATCTTTACATTGGACTTAAAATTGAGGAATGAAACAAAATAATTGTAATAAAGTCTTTGGAGTTTATTATTTATTGTTTTTTATTTATTTATTAAGCTTGTGTTCCGTTGCCACGAAAATGGCACCAATAATTTATTCCCCTTTGACATTAATTCGTATTCTCTGTTTCCCGAGATACGATGTTACGTTTGACCTAACATAGTATAGGTGGGTGTGAACACAAACGCATTGTATTTTTACCGCATACCATAATATGTGTCGATAACAATGATTTAACATGTAATAGGTCTATTCTATTCCCATTTGTCCCACAAGAAATATTATTTCCATTATTATCATAAATAGATGTATATTGTTATCGATGTTATAATATTGGTTATTTAACACTGACACAAATCAAAAGCAAAGAAAATACACGAAAAGAAATAAACCTATACATTGTTTTTGTTTTTGTTTTATAGATGGGTTTGCTCTTGACCAGCATCTATCCATGTAGGAAGGATGAGGCCGAAGATGGAGCGAGCTCACCCAGAAGATGCCTATTCACTCGAACCTTGAAAAGATTTGGGTTATACATAAGTACAAATTTCTATAGTTTGGTTTGTGTTCTCAATAGAAAACTAACTTATGTATATGTAGAAACACGATTAGAGTCCCCGGCATCATCGGTCCCGAAAGGACACGACCAGGATTCTTCGTATCATTGGTCTCCACACTTTGGCGAATATTTGATCCATATTTGATCACGTTAGGTCACGCGCTGCAATTCCAAACAAAACGCCACAATCGGCACAAAATAAGTCCTCGATCGCATTGTCCACCAGCCAATCACACCAAATCAGATAACACTCCACCAAACACGTAGCACCAGTCCCTTGATGTCAACCGATTGCCTTCCCGTGAGGTACTCCCCGGCCGACGTGCCTCTGCGCTAGCGCTCGGTGTTGTGTCCGAGTCAACGACAATGACATTCCGATCCCGCTGTCCAGTTGACAAATGACAGTTGTCAGTGCTGTTCACTCCCGCAAATCAAAAAGCGCCGACACGGCCAGACTGACATGCGCACGCCCTCGTGCGCCTCTCGTCTCCGCCTCGATCCACGTTCGGTTAATATGCAAACAAAGAAAACAAACTATCTGGCTCACCACATTCATTATGCTCGTCCTATCCTGACCAACTAGATACAACTTCACACATATGCACTCACGCGCCATGTTGCGTTGAGGGCTGGTCGAAAGTGCCTAGCAGGCGCGGTCCACGCGCCATGCTGTGTTGAGGGTCGGTTGCTGGAGTTAATATGATCCTTACAATCAAAAACCCCATCTGTTTTAAGATTCCACAAGAGTATCACAGCTTGTACACGCTGGTCTAGACCGTCATTTACTAAAAGAAATGAGATCCCCACAGTTGTCTATCACTGGACTAGATCATCGCCCACACAAGCAGGTGAGATCCCTACAGGTTTCATTAAACAACAACTTGCTGGACCAGATCGTCACCCACAAAAGCAGGTGAGATCTCTACAGCTTTCATTAAACAACAACTTGCTGGACCAGATCGTCACCCACAAAAGCAGGTGAGATCTCTACAGCTTTCACAACTTGCTGGACCAGATCGTCACCCACAAAAGCAGGTGAGATCTCTACAGCTTTCATGAAACAACAACTTGCTGGACCAGATCGTCACCCACAAAAGCAGGTGAGATCTCTACAGCTTTCATGAAACAACAACTTGCTGGACCAGATCGTCACCCACAAAAGCAGGTGAGATCTCTACAGCTTTCACAACTTGCTGGACCAGATCGTCACCCACAAAAGCAGGTGAGATCTCTACAGCTTTCATGAAACAACAACTTGCTGGACCAGATCGTCACCCACAAAAGCAGGTGAGATCTCTACAGCTTTCATGAAACAACAACTTGCTGGACCAGATCGTCACCCACAAAAGCAGGTGAGATCTCTACAGCTTTCATGAAACAACAACTTGCTGGACCAGATCGTCACCCACAAAAGCAGGTGAGATCTCTACAGCTTTCATGAAACAACAACTTGCTGGACCAGATCGTCACCCACAAAAGCAGGTGAGATCTCTACAGCTTTCATGAAACAACAACTTGCTGGACCAGATCGTCACCCACAAAAGCAGGTGAGATCTCTACAGCTTTCATGAAACAACAACTTGCTGGACCAGATCGTCACCCACAAAAGCAGGTGAGATCTCTACAGCTTTCATTAAACAACAACTGGAACTCTCTCATAACAGTTAAAAAGAGCAAGCAGATAAAGCTTCCTCGGAATCTATAGATAGGGCCTCTTCGGAATCAACCGATAGTGTTCCCAAACCATTAATTAAAGGTTCCCCAGAATTAGTACGTCGGCAACTGCTACAATGCGAGAGCCCGAAGCCTCTCCAAGTTTCTCTCTCTCTCTCTCTTTTTTTTTTTTTTTTTTCGGTCAAGAAGAAAACGAGTACTGGTAATGACTGATAATATTAACTAAAGCAGGGGTCTCTTAACTCGTAAGTATAGTAACGACAAGCGTTCGATATGAGGTCACTAGAAGTACAGTATTTAAATAAGAAAAACAATCAGGTCGTATTACATCCGCTTGCAATAATTAACGACCCCTGTCCATAACACATTTACATTCCACTACACTGATACGGGATGGGCGTCGCTGAACAATGCGCAATTCATCAAAAAAAGGCGTATTTCTAACTGTCCGGTAGCTACACTGCGTTTAGAAACCTCTTTAGCAAGCAACAATACTCTCTGCGGTTATCCAACAATCAGAATTTAGAACTATCGGAGTGCAATTAACAACCACTCTTACAGGACTACTAATCTTTCCAAGTCTAATCTCACTTTTGGGTTCGTTTGGGTGTGATAACTCACATTCTAGTACTTTAAGTCCATCTAGAAACAAAACACGGTCTATCCCCCGCTTCACATTAAAATTTTTAAGATAATTATTCTCGCATAACAATAACTGGGTGGGTAGATCGAATTAGAAGTAACAACAGATCTACATGAAATAAAACCTCAATTAAATAACTCTCATTTAAACAGCTGATAAGATTTTTACTATTTTTTTTTTGTTCCAGTGTTGTAGGTAGGTTTAGTAAAACTGCGCGATTAGCAAGGCCAGCCAACGTTACAACATCATAATGTCGATTTTCGCCCAACTTATGGGCTGTGCTCTCTACCCCAAAATGAAAACGACTCACCGTTATTATTCACGAGGATCAACCTCACTGCATAGGTTAAAGCCATCGAACCAAAAGCGACGACTTCTCGAAGTCGTCATTGCGCTCGGACCCAACAAGCTGCCAACAGGGGTCCCACAGCACCTCCACTCCGAGTCGCGGCCGCCTCGCGACGATCCATTGACCATGCGGGTCTTGTTGCAACAAGAGCAGATCCTGCCCGACTTGTCCAGGATGGGCTGCTGCTGCAACATCTTTATATTTTTTTTTTGCACGGTCATCTGCAACTCCTTGTAACGGTCCCTCTGAGAGGCACAGGTCCATGGCGCTGCACCAAGCCCACGCATCGACGTCGGCAGCCTCAAGGTTGAAGTCTGACAACTTTAAATTCACTCGTCGTAACCGGATCCTTTATGGCTTCGATAAAACTGACGATTTTCCATCACACTGCACCACATGATTGCGTAGTTTTAATTTTCATAGCAGTGCCCGTGAGACAATCCCACTTCTGATGTAGAAACACGATTAGAGTCCCCGGCATCATCGGTCCCGAAAGGACACGACCAGGATTCTTCGTATCATTGGTCTCCACACTTTGGCGAATATTTGATCCATATTTGATCACGTTAGGTCACGCGCTGCAATTCCAAACAAAACGCCACAATCGGCACAAAATAAGTCCTCGATCGCATTGTCCACCAGCCAATCACACCAAATCAGATAACACTCCACCAAACACGTAGCACCAGTCCCTTGATGTCAACCGATTGCCTTCCCGTGAGGTACTCCCCGGCCGACGTGCCTCTGCGCTAGCGCTCGGTGTTGTGTCCGAGTCAACGACAATGACATTCCGATCCCGCTGTCCAGTTGACAAATGACAGTTGTCAGTGCTGTTCACTCCCGCAAATCAAAAAGCGCCGACATATACCTAATTTAATCATGATAATACGTTCTCTTGGGTGATAAGTTCTAAAAATTTCTGTACTACTATTGTAGCATACAATGCGAGTTAAAATATTTTGTTTTAAACGATTATTTGTTACTAGATTTGACTAGATTTAAATAATTGTCCTGTCTAATTTTAGTTTACGACAATTATATGACAAATATAAAACAATATCGCGTGCAGAGTGGTCGCCAAAAGTTGTGCAATTGTAACCATCGAATTAACGATTCTATGTATTTTGAAACCTAAATATGTTTTCTAACATTACCCTCATAAATACTTTTGTAACAAAATGTTGAAGTCATTTGCGATGTCGTAAAAACTGTCTATTCTTACGGAAAAAAAAGTTCGACATTGTATAAGTTTGACGAACCCTTGCAACTCTTGCAAGTACATAATTGGATACAAAGTAAACTCTTGCCGACATCGGACGCGTGTTTGGTGAATGTTCAATTGAATTGTTTCGGCTGTTTATTGTCTCGGTTTGTTGTGGTCTATAGATGCGTTCAACCCCACAATTTCACCGGACGAAACAAGTAGGGTGACCATTCTTTATTAGAGATAACATCTTATTTTTGTCTAGATTAAAAAGAACAAGTAGAAATAAAAAGTAAGTTCAAAAACTAAAACCCGTCTACTGAAAAATCACGCTCTAAAAAGAATGACACAAGAAAATATTCTCATCTGAAAGTGTGTTATATACATATTTCATAATAATAAATCAAAGCTAAACTATACTGGCTTACTCTGAACTTTTTATTTAAATTATTTCAGGGTTATTTAAACCGCGAGCAACACCTAAAAGGTATGAGGGAATAAATGAACATACACATACATATATAGCGGTCAAAATTATAACCCTCCTTTTTGCTTCGCCGTAGTCGAGTAAAAAATTATCAAACCTTTAGTAGAAAATTGAAACAATTTAAATTAAAAACCTGAAACAATTCTATAGTACCTTACGATTACGACTATGTATCTACGAAAATTAGGACTTGACGAGCCCGTTGGATGAGTGGCTAGGATGGCTGGCAAAGAGGCGCGGGGCCCTCACGTTCCGCCTGGTGCAGGTACTCTCGGGGCACGGTTGCTTCGGGCGCTACCTTCACCGAGTGGCCGTGAGAGAACCAACCGAGGAATGCCACCACTGTGGCTGCGCGGTTGACACTGCGCAGCAGTGTGAAACCGTCGTGAAAGCGATGGTCGGCAGTGACCTTGCGTGGCAGGCGATGCTCACTTTTTGTGAGCACGTTATGTCGCGCAAGGAAGCGGCGGAGAGGCAACGGGAAGAGGATCCCCTCTCCCAGCCGATCCGCCGGAGAAGGCTCGGGCGCAGGCGGATGGCCTATATCCGCCGCCTTCCCCCTTGACCAGGACCTGGGCGGTAGTCTAAGGGGAGACTACCGCCCGTTGTGAGGTCCCCGAGATGGCCGGTGTACCTCCGCTTTCGGGTACGCCGAGGTTCCGATAGGGAGCGTAGTCCTCCCCGCGCTGAACAGCCGTGGCGGGTCGCCGAAGTTGTGCAACAACGTTCCTGCGACCCCGCCCATCTACGGCCGCGCTAGAAAGTCGTTGGGTTTTAGCCGGTAGGAGTCCGGCATAACCCACAGCGTCCCCCTTTCGCTGCTGGGTATCCATGATGGATTTCCCAACGTAAAAAAAAAAGGGTGCTTGCCTTAACGCTCTGTTCTAGGCTTTCCGGGTTCGATTCCCGGCTGTTTTGAAAAATGAACTTTTCAAATTTGGCTCTGTTCTGGGTCTGGAAAGTAGTGGCAGGGCACACTGCGTTTCGCAGTCATTTGGGCAGCTCGCTGGCGGCATTAACCACCCCTTTACATAAGATCACCGTAAAATAACAGCACCTGTGCTGTTGTGTTTCGGTGAGTGAGTAATGGATGCCAGAGCCCATTTCCCTATCCCCCTCCTAATCCCTTATCCTTAGTCCTACTGTAGTCGGCAGCACACTTGCAAGCACCTGTGTTTCTTGTGTTATAGGCGACGGTAGCCACCATCAAGTGGACCGTCAGCCTGTCTGCCTATCTTAACATAAGAAAAAAACTCCATTTCCGCCTACGCAAAAGATTCGCATTAAATCGATGAGAAAGTTCCACATTTGCGGATGCGATGGCGAATTTCCGTATCAACCCTGGTTACAGGGTTCAGATGTATTATTATCAGATGTGCTAGTCAATTCGCAATCTTATTATGCAGTGCAAACCTCTAAGACATAGGTAAACTAGCAGGCTGACGGTCCGTTTAATGATAGCTGGCTAACGCTTATAGGCAAGCAAACCTATAGGACTTGCTAGTTCTCTGTCGTTCTTGATAGGATCAGGGATGATGAGACATAACAGCACAAGTCCTTATCACGATAGTCTGCTGTAAGAGAGTGATTACTGCCACCAGACATGCTACCCATTTTATGACTGCAGGACGCAGTGTGCTTGCCACTAATAATTCCAATTGTTATTAAAAATTATGGTCACCAGATCGCCCTACGAAGAATGGTGACAGAAAGTCAGCATAGCATTAAACCGAAAAAATGGTTTACGAGCCGCAAAGAGCTACGTACTTATAACAATAGAAACGAGCAACGTGTTTATTACCAGCAATATTCTCTTTTCAAGAAACAAACCTTAGCGGTTTTTAACGACCGTACAACAGTTCCTTGTATTGTCTATGGTTAGACATAATAATAATGCAAGTCACTTTTTAATACAACCTAAATTTTATTGCATAATATATTTTTTAATTTATTTGAAGGACGATTGCTTTTTAGAGTTTGACTTCAACACGGATTGCGTATAGAGAAGTAAGAAGTGTGATTGTTTAAAATTTGATTGGCTTTTTGTCGTGTGTTTTTTAAAGAAGGTTTAATTTTCAATTCTTTTTTCTGTAAATTGGAAATTATGTTCATTTGATGTGACGGTGATGAAAAACATAGGGATGAAACCTACCAGTAGGATTAACAATTTTTGAAGATCCACAATGGGATAGCTTAGTGGAATTCGTAGCTCATACCTCCACATCACACATTCCCAGTGGTGAGACGTAGAGAGACGTACTACTTAATTTTACATTAAATTATAATAATATAATATGGCTCCCATAGCGATGTATGAATAGAGAAACGAAATCACTGGCTATACGCAACGCTGTAATTTTCATTAAAAACAAAAGAACTACGTATAACGACCATATAATTAGGTAGGTCCGTAAAATTTCGAACGACATTTGGAAATGTGGTGTGATAGTTTTGTTTCGCATTTAAAATACTGAAATTAAATCAGTATTTTAACTACTTAATTAACAAGTGTCGACTTGTAGGCGTAGGTACAATAACAATGATTAGTTTCGGTAATCAGTTCGAACCGCGTGTCTAACAAAACGTCACGGTCTCCGCAATCTTTTGTTTACTGTTCTCTCACTTCTGAGAAGGTTAGTCGAATACCTACGCATTGTTCCTGTGGAAAAGTCTCCTACCGGAACCGAAGCACACGATTGTTAGAGAAACGCGTTGTTAGGTCCTTCTGACCCTATCCTATTCACCTTAGATGAATAATCTATAAGTATACATAACAATATAACAAAATCCTAAACGAGCTGTATGTCTGTACTTTAAGGCTCCTGTATATGCCAACAAGAGGTTTTCTCCGTGTAACTATACTTTACTGAGTGGATCTAAATGTACAAAAAAAATATATGTTATTTATTGGACATTAAATTTTAATTTGAACGTTGGAAATAATTCTTATAATATTATTAATAGTTGAAAAAAATCCCAAAGTAAAGCCTTTTTTGTTTGAATTTTTGTAACTACTTCTAAACGGCATTGAATTTCAGCATTTTTCTTTCGCATAAATTTTTGACAAGATGTTTTTCACAAAGTGTACGATTGGCGAGTCAAAATAATGATTTATTAGGCTAAAAATAACTATTATTTGTTTTCTGTACAAATTAGCGCAGTTGGCGCGGGGAAACATCTCGCTTCTATCTATCTATCTTTGTATCTATCTATCTCTGTCCAGAACCTCAAGGCCGTTGGCAGATACAGAAGCCTTAAAATATTTTTTTTCAAAAGAATAATTTTTTCACGGCGTTTGTGCACGCTAATCTCAGAAACGGCTTAACCGATCGGAATGCGGTTTTCACTGATGTATTCAAGCTTTCTGTTCATTCCAATCGGTTAAAAAACAACCACGCGTACGAAGTTGCGGGCTCAGCTAATATACAAAATATCGTTCATCTATAAGGCATTCACGCAGACTTTTTTTGTTAAAAACAGTGCTTTGATTAGTTAATTTACTAAGACCCTCAATGTCATCCATTGAGGGTCTTAGTAATTATAAAAAAAAACATGGTGTCAACCTTATATCTTATCATATAATATAATATATGAAATCTAAAACACCAAACATATCATGATTTGGTAGCCACTACATGAACCGTGCAGCAATGGTTCAAGTACTGTCCATCTAATCTCCCATTAATGTAGGTAGTTAATTTTTTTTTCTTCTTCTTCTTCTCTCAGTGCTATCTCAAATTGGAGGTTAGCTATCATCATGGCTATCCTAACTCTCGAGGCGGGGCGGCTCGAAACAGCGATCTGGTTCTTCGGCCATACCACTCGCGGAGATTCTTGAGCCAGGAAGTACGTCGTCTGCCCGACTTGCGTCTACTCTGTATTTTCCCCTGTATGATCATTTGCAGCAGATCATGCAGCTCAGTATTTCGGCCTTCTTTTTCATTCTCTGCAGAACCGTCTCGTTCTTCAATTATTTTTTAAAGTAGTTATTAAAGCTAGACAAACAGCTTTGTTACCGCTAGTATTATTACATATTCTGTGGTATTACCAAACAGCTCTATTACCCAACCTATTTACCAGCATAGATACCTATTATAACTATATCGCTATTTTATATAGCTGTATTACCAAACAACTGTATAATGCAAGCAAGAAAACAACGCATAATGGATATAAAACCAGCTTTTGACCGCTACTTGGTCTGCGAATCTTTATAAACTATGTGATGAAACCAGGACTAACACCTGCAAGTTTCCTTGCTGTGTTTGTGAAGGAAATTCCTTCATCTCTGGAGCAAATGGTAATTGTTTGTAATTCAGACATTATCGAAAAACACTGCGAGATTGATCTTGCAGGCCCTACCGGGATTTGATCTTGCATCCGTCGAATGTACAGACTAGGTACTTTAGGAAATAGCAATTAAGATATTATTAATGGTTTAATTTGTCCTGATAACTAATAATGCATTTTTCTTTATCTTATTTTAAAAAATAAGGCCTAAACATAAAAATTGCAGCCATTTTTCTTTAAACTAGCTTTGGTTCACGACTTCGCTATATTTGTATATATAAATTATAGTTTATGTATTCTGATCTAAATTAGTTCGTTAATATTTGCATGAAAGATTAACAACTATCTATTCATCTTCATAAACTTTTGCATTTACGATAGGTATTACTAGTTTTTTCCTGCAACATCGTCCGCATAACTTTATAAGTTAAATGGATTTTACTTGAAAGAGGAACAAATATCCTTACATCCATTCTTCGTCACTTCCTTTTTTATAATATCAGTAGAACGCTAGGGAATGTGAAATGTGAAGCTATAGTAAGCTAATTTTGTCCCAATTATTCCTTACATAGCATAAATTGCTCGCATCTGTATGTCTGTATGTTCTTTAACTCCTCCTAAACCTCGCAACGGTTTTGATGCGGTCTCTATATATAATTTTCAGAAAAAAGTTGCACCCGTGCGAATCCGGGAGCGAGTCGCTAATTTGTTATAGGTAAACTTTATTCCTTTTTTAAAACTATAAAGTAGTAAAAATACATAACTCATTTAGGTTTAAAAACTTTTTTAACTTATTTATACCTAATTTTTTAAAATTATGTTTTACATACCTACCTAAGTATAACAATTACACAAAAGAGTATATTATCTGACTGATTGTGTATTGTTATTGTGACCAATGAATTCAGCTGTATTCTAAATCGACCTATTCTATCGATTAAGAATTAATGAGGTAAGGACAGAGATGATTGAATAGAAGGTTAAGGTTCCCTAATTTGAGTAAAATTTCACTTTTAAATTACTGATAAACTGTGTCAGTTATTTAGTAGTTGTACCACAAATCAATGAATCGCACACATTGCACTGCATCAATGCACGAAGTGTTTATTGCACAAAAAATAAATTTCTTTCAAAATCCTGTTACAAATTTGAGTAACGGTCGCAACGGTAAAAGATAAAAAAAGTGCTCTATTTCTGTTTGTTCATAATGAATGTTGTCCTCTTTTTGTTGGTTTGCCTTTTTTATAATGCAAAACAACAAAAACTAGCCGATAATTGTAACAAAGTCCTTTTTTGAAAGTTTTTTAAACTGTTATATTAGGTACCTATAGGAAGAGTAGTGTATTTTAAAATTACCGTAATTGTGCCGTTGTGCCGTTGCAGGATTGCTGTTCGTCTTTTAAACGAACAGCAATCCTGTTATGCACTCATTTTCTGGCTCACATACTGGAATCTCTGGCTCTCATACTGCAGTATACAGAAAAATGGATACCTACTGTAATCTCAATCATCTTCGTATGTTTTTCATAGAGCAATTTGATGACGAAAATTGAAGTTGGACTTCGTGATCAGACTGTGTATATAGTGATCACTCATTGATCAATCCATTACTAATACCCTTGGAATAGCTTTAATTTTGACATCATTAATTATTACCTGCGTACGCAATAGATAGATTATAGTGTTTCTTTGTGGTTTGGAACTAAGAATATAGGTATAAGTATGTGTTTGGAAAAGTGGCGACAACATTTTTAATATCTCTGTGTTAATAATTTTACTTTCGAGATCCAGACCAGAGCCAAATTTGAAAAGTTCATTTTTCAAGGGTGGATCTGGCGGGAATCGAACCCGGGAACCCTAGAGCAGAGCGTAAGGCAAGCACTCTAATCATCCAACGGGCTCGTCAAAATCTTAAAAAACCTTAAACCCTTTAAGTGCATTTACTGATTGCTTTCAAACGACTAAAGAAACCATCGTGAGGAAACCTGCATACGCCAAAGAAGAAAATTCTAAGGCACAAGTGAAGTCCACCAAGCCGCACTGGGCCAGCGTGATGAACTGAGCCATATAACCCATATCTCTTCTTGAGAAGGTAGGCCTGTGCTCCTTCAGTGAGGACATGAAATAGACTGTTGTTGATGAACTACTCCAATAGAAGCGGGCGAAGCCCGGTCTCATCGCTCTAGTAGTCTAGTCTATCTATTTCCAATTTTCTGTATATACAAAGAAATAAATATACTTACATAAAGTCGCAATCCGCCTCTGTCCGTTCCATACATCTAAACCACGCAACAGAATTTGACATGGTTTTCACTAATGGAAAGAACGATAGCGAGAAAGGCTCGTGTGTGTAAGCGGGACGCTAATATTAAATAGGAATACTAAACTAAAATCCCTGAATTTTACACTGGCGAATCCGGGACGCGAGTTCAATTACTTAGTTTAAATATCTTAGGGACAATTAAGAAAAATCTCATTAAATAAGCTATGTGAATACATAAATTTTATTCTGTTAAATATTGCATAGTACGGTGCACATTGTATGCGTGTTAATTGCGGAGGTTGCACATTGCATATGCAACGGGCCGTGGTTATGTTTAGCCGTCGCTTAGCCGGCGTCTTTGAAGAGATGACTGGATGGCGCAAACATAAACAAATTTATGTTCATTATCAATACACTAGAGGGAAAAGAGGCGAGAGGCGGCGAGTGTGATGTCACCCTGTATTTGAATAATAATAATGTAGAGGCACGCGAGAGACCGCGTGCGGCGGTCGCGTGCCCGTATCTATGTATTAACTGTGTTACCATTTTAACTCGAATATTGGTTCACTAAAAAATATATCACATAGGGTTAATGATTACGTGAATGATACTGTATAGAATAGAGTAGTAGGTTGACATTATCTATTCGTATAATAAAATCATAAACGAGACATTAAATATTTTTTCAAAAAAAAAAAAAAAAAAATAGTAGATTTCTTCCTCTTTTAAGTTTATTGAAGTGTACTGTTAGGGTTCAATTTAATGTTCCTGTATTGGACATCTACATTGGGATCATTTTACCTTTATGAGCACTAATTATCAATATTTATAAAATTTAAGAAATTTATAAAAACATTAATGCAATTTGTAAATGAATAAAAAAAACAAATAATAGTGTTACAATTATTCATACTATTTTAATATTATAAATGTGAAAGTATCTACTCAACCCATCATTATGAAATTTTGCATACACATTGTCAAAGATACAGAAAAGAACATAGGGTACCTTTCATCCAGAAAAAAGAGTAATGTTCCCTAGGGATCATCTAAAAATAGAAATCCAACGCCTGGCAAAAGTATAACAGCAATTAATATGTCAGGCGTTATATTGATCATATATTTTATCAGTTATTATATTTTAATAGTTACCACATAATTGGTTATATAATTAAAAAATAGTTATTTTAATATCTTGATATTAAAGATTTGCAGTGTTATTACAAAAAAAAATACTAAACTATATCTCAACACGTGTTTTGTCAAACAGCGTCTAATGACATTTGTATACAATTTCACAGTTTAAACCCTGCCTCAAATAATGTTTAATTACAAAATAGTGTTTGTCCTTTGACTTACCAAAACATCGCTAGGCAACCTATAGGCAACCAAATGTTGCTATTTTAAAATTATGAAATAGCAAATAGTAACAATAAAATAGCAACATTACAAAACGTTCGTTCAACTTCATTTAGTTCAATCCGAAACGTTCCTTTCTATGCAAATTTGTTATGTGCTAATAAAATATCCTACGCAGAAAATATTTTAAAATTATCTATATATAAATAAAACAGTGACGTGTGTGGTTATAAATTAATTATTGCTCTAAATACACCGCCATAAGTATGTTTTGGAACCAAAATTTACGTGTATAATGAGTACATTGTACACATAGAACAGTGATCGGTTGAAAGAATGGAATGTGTTTATCGAGACTTGTCAATCGTCATTACTCATTGTCAAATGAGTATAATATAAATAAAAATTATGGAAAAAATGGACAATTGCAATATTAAAATAAAAATTCGTGAACGTGAAGAAAATTGGGTTCAAGAATAAAAGGTAAAACAACACGATATTTCATCACACCACTAAATACAACTTGCGAAAATTAGAGACAAAGCAGTAGACTAACTTTGAGTCTTCGACAAGTATTGACATGTATTTAAATATGAAAAGTATTATTTAAACCGTGCCTAACTCTAACTGCTTAAACACGCTTTTGTAATAAACATTTTTTTAGACACATGTTCAATGTATGTTTATCTTTTTTGTAATAACACTCTTATTCTTTGCATTTAAGGTTTTTAACTTTTTAGTTGGTTTTAATTGTATTTGGTTATCAGCATTTTTTTTCAGTTTAAAATGAGAAGTGGATCAATGGTAACGCATCGCCAACAGCATCCGTGTAGCAGCTACGTGCTACGAAGAAGCGGCTTGCGTATTCTCTCGTATACCGAGCCGACCGTGGCTGCAATCGCGTCATGCCGCCAGTCGCACGACGACTACGCCACGCGACGGACGTGTATCTTTTATTATTAGATTAGCAATATAAATCGCAAACGGTGAAGTGACCCTAAAAATAAACTGTCTCGTGTTTTGGTGATAATATAACAGTATGGTGACCGGTATATCTGGTAGTCCTCAGCAGGGCACCTCCAACCCCATGGTTGTGGTCAACGGGAATATGAGCCCTCCAGGCGTGCAGGTGGAACAGAAGAAATCTTCAAGTGATAATAGAAGGGTGAGATTTTTTGCGTTTAATCACCGATAGACCTCATTTTTCTTTTTTTAATTTAACAACAATAAATATTTTATGTCAATACTTAAAATACATGAACGAGCATCTGTAATGCAACCATTATGCAAAAAAGGAATGGTTAAAAATTTAAAAGTTTAAGCAATTTTAATATTTAATTTTTTTTAAATCTAACGTTGTGATAAATATTTAAGTAGGTATACCTACAACAGAAAAATATATTTTCCCAACTCCCAGGCACCAAGGAAATCTTTTTAATACACTTCCGACGTTATAATGGGCTCATTGTTTGCCATAGTAACTTCTACCATCACCTTTGTACGAAACAGAAAGCGATGAAGACTTTGTTCTTGATCACACTTTGGAACGCCTCTTCCCTGCTATAGACATTTGCCTGTTAATATCAAATGGCTTTAAATCTGGCACACAGATAGTTAATTACCTGGATTAATTAATGAAATACTTTTTATCCAGAAAAATGTTAGGTTCCTGTGGGATTTTCAAAAGACGAACTGCAGCGCGTAAGAAGTCAGGGGCACAGCTAGTTATATCATAATTTATTACAATAAGTAATATTATTTTGATTCTATTCACAATTATTTATGTTTTATTGTACTATTAATTATGTGGTCTTGATTTGTGAATTGATTGTGATTACTTCAAAAACAGAGAAAAAAATTAAAATAAAAAAACGGGACAAGTGTGAGTTGAACTCGCGTGAAGAGGGTTCCGTACGATGTTACCTATCCGCACAATATTGAGTGATTTACCATGTTATTTTAATATCATGGACTTCTTACAGGTTTTCCTATAATCTATAAGAAGAAAACTAATTTCTGTATTTTTTTTTTCAAAATTTTAGGTTCAGTATTTTCGGAGATGGGGGGGGGATGGTCGGACAGACGGACACAAGAGTGATTCTATAAGGGTTCCCTTTTTTTATTCGGACGTACGGAACCCTAAAAATTGACATTGACAAATAATTGATAATAAACATTTTTACTTATTTTTTAATATTTGGCGAGTCTTTTGAGTAGATGTTATGTTTTATAACGTAACAAAAAAGATTCCTAAAGTAATTTATGTAAGAATTTATTATCAGTTAAGACGCTATAATGTCCTACTGATTTAATTACATATACTTAAATCATATTAGCCCATAAGCATTCACCGTTGGGATATCGGCCCTTCTAATTGAGCGTCATACCCGTTCCTTCGACGTATTGCATCTGTTCACTAGGTACTTACCAGCCTATCGGTATAGCGAACAATTCGGACAAGTGTCCGAATCGTCACATAGAAATAGGTTATCACAAAGCCCAACCGCTACATGACAGATATATTATGCCATTTTTTATAGTTGTGAATATCTTAGTCTTCCTGTCTCGCAACTGGAGGTGATTTGCGATAAACTTGTGCCTCACATCGAGGAAATGACTAAGGTATAATGACGAGTCCGTTGGATGAGTGGTTAGGGTGCTTGACTGGTTCGATTCCCGCTCAGGGTCAACTTTGAAAATGAACCTTTTTAAATTTGGCTCTGGTCTGGATCTGAAAAGTAGTGGCAGGGCACACTGCGTTTCGTTGTCATTTGGGCAGCCCGTCTGGCGGCAGCATGGCGGCAGTGACAATCCCCTTCCAGAATATCGGTTTCGGTGAGTGAGTAAGGGATACCAGAGTTCATTTTGCTATCCAATTCCTTATACTGTAGTTGGCAGCGCACTTGCAGTACCTATGGCGTTGCTTTTGTTATAGGCGACGGTAGCCACCTACCATCAAGTGGACCGTTAGCCTGTGTGCCAATCTTAAATAAAAAAAATAAAAAATAAATTGGGTTCGCACGCATATTGTCCAGTCCACCTCATAACTTGCGTAACATAGATTTCAGAGAACTTCTTTAAATTAGAAGATATATCTCTGGTTTAATCCTTGGAAATAGACATATGAAACAAAGTTGATTAAAGACATTGTGCTAAACAGGGCTAAGTACCATTTACTCAAGAACAGCGTCTAGTTCCCTATTAAGTTTAAGACTAGCTTTAGTAAGCGTCCTTCAAGAACAGTACTTTTTTCTGGATGAAAGGTGGGACCCTATATACCTCTTTTTCTGTATACCTACCACTGTTAACTGAGTACTTGTTACCACTGAGTAGTTAAGTCTCGAAAGCGTAACAAACAAATTCACTTTCGTATTTATAATCTCACTTATTTACTAACCGCTTCCGGCTTCGCGCGGATGCAAATGCGGAAGGTTTGTGTACTTTGCACAAACCTTCCACGTTTATCCCTCTTTCCACTAGTGAAAACCGTATCAAAATCGGTTAGGTGGTTAAAAATTTATCGGAGAAACAGGACAAATAAATAAAAAAAATTGATATTGAAATAATTGAATAGTGACCAGTTCGCTGGCAGAATTTAGATTAAACGGGTAAACATGACGAGGCCACCATTACTGCGACCACGATATAACCTTTTAGCGGACAACCGCAAAATATACTAAACGAATATGTCACGTTTGTTCGTGTTCATTGGTACCATTCGTAGGAGGACAATCATGTCAACCTAAAGACTTCGGTACATATCTAACGGGGCGGGACGGCGCGGTGGCGGCGTGCAACACACAATCAACTGTTGCGTTTATGCCAATGCCAAACAGTACCTACACAAGGACATAACCAGCATTTTGTTATTTACACAGTCTGTCTTGCATAAATGTCGTATTTGCGTTAGATTTTATGTACATAGGCTTTATAACTTAAAACACTGGATTTAAAACAGTAATTAGAAAACTGAGCGATATGCGTTACGTTGTTAATAAATTTAAGAAATTATTGAAAAAATAATTTAGAACTTTTTCACAAAGTTTCAATAAATCAGAACTTCTTGAAAAATCTTAACCTTAACGTTACTTTAATTAAGTTGTGCTTAGGAAATTCCTGATTTTCCAGAATTGTTTGAGTTAAATTAAATATGAATTCAACAGCTTGATTAATTAATTAATTGATTTTAATTACAAATTTGAGATTATGAAGTAAATATACCTTTTAAATTCAAATAATGTACAAGTTTTCTCACGGTTGCCTAAAAATCTCACAAAATAAATCGAGTTTAAAATAAAATTAATTAAGAAGTGAAACTTTTTGCCGATGAGAGTAAAATTTCAAGGTCGAATTTTGTGTGACGCTTCAGTGTAACGATAACGACATCTACCGCTTACTATATACGTATACGCGCATTGGTGCTACTATTTTGTTTCAATGCAATCGAATCACATTATAGAAAATACGTTCGTTTATAGAAAAATATCCTATAGGTAGGCTTGTATTTATGGAAAATTTACATTTAACATAATGTTTTAGAATTTAGTACAAATATAAGAATACTTATAAATAATTTAAACCTTTGGCAGACGGAAAAGCGGCCAGAATGTTGGCGGCATTGCCCCGTTGAATGCATATGCTTATCTTTTGGGCAAAGTAAAAGCCAGCATTCTGGTCACCCGACGCCTCTACCAAACGTTTAGAGTTTAGCCAACTCCCTGTAAAGTTCATGAGCGGCTGGCCCCCACGGTCCCATGGTCTCTACCGCGAATGGCACAAACATGTAACCCCTATCTATAAGTTTACATATTTGCGCCGCTTGAGATTTTCGGCTTTATTAGCGGCAGCACCAGCCTGTGACGTGCTTCCTGGAAGATGAGAAGAAGCCAGGGTGTCTACACATGTGGCATCCCATACCAGGAGCCTTCCCAGCTTCCAGGGAATAAGGGTCATGCCGTCGAGTCTCTTGCCGTCGTCTCTCATTAGTCCGTTAGGTAAAGTAAAATTCAATCGGAAATAGGAGACTGAAGCACTCCATAGCCGCGTGCATTGAAAAAAGCACACGTGTGGTCTTCCGTTAGAGGATGGTTGCCGCCAGATCGCCTTCATTTTTATCTCATTTTGACAATCCTGTGCGCTAGACGGTGTAGTGGTGTGAGTCAGGCGGGCACGGCCGTGCGGCCGCATCGCGTCGCGTGGGCGACACGACGCGTGGGTGCCCTTAGGCTAATTGTCGTGGGAACGCGCCCCTTCGCCCACACGCCGGCCTACGAGACTCACGCCTTAACTCATACGTATAATTACTACATTACTCATACATACACACATATATTTAGAGTTACTCGCCAATGGGATAAAAGGCGATTAACAATCTATACTTATAAATCGTTTGTCCTGACGTGACTGACTATCAACATTTGAAACAAAGGTTTATTTTATAACGTAAACATCCGCTAAGAAAGTATTTTTGAAAATTTCAACTCCGTGCGAGGCCGGGGGCTTGTCGCTAGTATAAAATGCCGTCGAACATTTCTACTATGTTAAGGAATCTTACAGCCTCTAGCAGGAGGCTGAGGTCACAGCATGAGGAAGAGATTTGAAAATTGAGTTTTTTAACCGCTAAAATATTATCAAAAAAATATTTTCTTTTGTCATTTGTTTTTTTTTTTTTTCAATTTATTTAAATAGGTATACAAATCCATACAATATTAACATATAATATAACATTGGTGTTCTGTAATATCTACAGCCAACATTATACAGCCACCTACGCATAATTATTGATTTGACTGATTTGAAAAACTACTCCACAGTGTTTCTACGCATTTTCATTACACAAAATAAATCGAAAGAAAATTGATATTTTAAATAATACAATTTAAACTATGCGCCAAAACGCTAGAATAACAATGGCGCCTGTTGTGACGTCACGCTTTCTTAACTCGGGAGCAGTTTGTCAGTTGAAAGCGTGACGTCATTCGCTCTTATCTGTGTTTGAGTTAATATGGCGCATTGCAGTATTTCATACTTTTATTTCATTTTTTGATCTTATTAATCTTAATGTTTATATTAAAAAATGGGTAATTTTTTACAAAATTTTCAACATTTATACTTCTCTAATATCATTTAATCTTAAATACCGTCATGTGCCTATCAGGGTGAAGATCCAGGCGCAGATCAATGTTTTAGTTGGTACCCGAGTCCAGCTTTTGCTTTTATGTGTCATACATTTTTCGTTTTATGTAACTTTCACTGAATGGAATAATACTTTATGTCGCAAATTAAAAATAAACTTAACAAATATACCTTCTTTAATACAAATATTATTTTAAAAAAATGTAAATTTACAATCACCCAGTTCAAACAATTAAGTATTAATCAATTATTTTATCATTGGTTTAATTTGTGCCTTCAATAGTTATGTTAACTAAATCTTACATTAGGTAATTCCAAAATTAGATAGTTAAGTCTAAATTGCTCCAAAAATAGAAAATTAACTCTCTTGTCTCTTGAAATGAGAGTCATAGGGAAGAAAGTAGAGTATGTTTTTTTAAATTTATTTTTTTCTAACATTGATTTCTTAAGGGATTCACTGAGGCAAATGACATTTACTATAGAACTCGCTGGCGGCAGAGACTTCAACAGGCCTAGAAATGGTGTTTTTTTGTTTTTACCATTAGAACATTACACAATTTTTTTTTATTAATACAATTTTTTAATCTGATATTAACTTATTAATAGGTACAGGATTCATATGCGTGCAATAAGCCGTTTTCGAGAGAATTTTCAATAAAGGTCAAATTCTTCTTGTGTTCTAACTTTTTTTTGTGGAGTTTCTATTACTTCAACGAAAATTCTAATTAATACAATTGGTTCTCCACATGTTTAAGTATAATATATATTTTTTTCAAAGCAATTGTCTTGACTATTTCTTGTAACATCTTCATTAAACAATGGATATTTTTAGTATTTAGCGTTTGTCTCCCCCTTAAGAGATTACGAGTTGGGCATAGTGCACAAAGAACAAAGTATTTAAAACGATTTCATAAAAGTAAAAGTGATACTATTTTTCTGCAAATTATATACCTACACAAAACGGTAACAAAATCTTATAAGAAAGAAAGAAAGAAGTGAATGTGGTTAATAAGAAGTTAGTGGAGAAACAGACAGAGGCGGACAGCGACTTTATTGAATAATATGTACAGATAATAAATGTACCGGTAGTAGAAGCTAATTGCGACTAACTGAAGAAGCTCTCAAAAGGCCGGCGATCAATCATCAAACGATAAAGATCGCCGGCGCTGAGACATTCTGTGGAAATTTATTTAACTTCCAACCGCTCGCTCGCCCACGCTCTTAAACATCCAACCATAATCACAGACTTCGGACGTAGGTGCCCTAATTATTCATAAATTGTGTGCGTCGGTGATACATCCTTCGATTTAAGTGTTCCCATAATAAAGTTGAATTTAATTATGAAAGACTAGCTACTAGCCGGGGCTTCGCCCGCGTTGAAAAATAAAAAATAACGCCTGACTAAATATATGAGCAATGTAACCCCTAACGTCTTTATTGTAGTTACAGCTTTGCCAGACGTTAGATGATCCCTCGGGAACCGTTCTTTTTTCTGGATGAAAGGTACTCTATGTCCTATGGTGAATTACCTAGGTCTCTTTCATTTTCAAATATTAATTGACTATAATTTAAATAAAATCCCTTCATAATCGTTTTAATAGGCGAAGAAGACGGTAGCCACATACTATCAAGCACGCTAATCTCAGAAACGGCTTAACCGATTTGAATGCGGTTTTCACTGATGTATTGCAGCAAGCTTCCCGTAACATTTAGTGTATTTGTTTCGTTCCAATCGGTTTAAAAACAAAAAAGTTATGCTCTATACCGAAAATCACGCGTACGAAGTTGCGGGCTCAGCTATAATAAATTTCCTTCAATTTAGACAGTTTATATTATATTTGTTTTTTTATTAGCAATGTGTATCAAGTTACAACTCGGTTTAAAGAATTTTGTATGTGACGAACCAACCGCAATTGATCGATTAATTGTATAATGCATTGTATAATGCCTTGTCCATTCCTAGAAGTTTATTTGAAAGCAATGGATTGGAGTCCGCGCGTGTCGGAAGTTCGCCGTCGGCTCCCACGCTTTGGCACGCGACCATGCGCCTCGCGACGCCAGCCGTTTGCCAACAAACGTTTGCCAAACATTCACCAACATCTGTCTAACTGGCAAATAACAATTTTATTACGCACAGCGCAACGTCTGGTCTATTTTGGTATTCGCCTCAATGCAGTTTTTACATAATATTTATTTTTTCAAAATTGCTATATTATTAATTTTATTGATAACCCGCTCGACTCTGCAAATCCTTACATATTAAAAAACAAAGTCCTCCGCCGCGTTTCTCTGTCTGTATGTATCTATGTTCGCGATAATCTCAAAAACTATTGAAAGGATTTTAGAGTTAGAGAACATAATGACGGAGAGACAGACGCGGGCAATGACTTCAATTTATATCTACTATGTAAGGATATTAACATAATAATACATTTCAATGACATTTGTTGGAGTTAAAGAAAAGTACTTAATTAACATAAATTGTGCATTATTGTAGCCATGCAATTTCAATGTTTTCATTTGTTTTCCTTTTTTCTCAAGCTTCGAAAAATAAAAAAATTAACACCTGACAAAATATTTAAAAAACAAAAAAATATTTTTGTTTTTGTATTTCTATCAGACGATAATTAAGACTTGCGAGCGTAACAGACAAACTCACTCTCACTTAACTTCAATCGACATAATTGAATCCTAAAGTAACCTCTAATACGGAATTTTAAAAAAAATGTCTAATATTTTCTGTATGAACTTTACAAAAAAAAAAAATCAAATTTGACACTCGCAAAATATAACGAACCTGTACGGGATAGTAGGGAGGTGAGGCACATCAATGTAGCTAGAGGAACGGCCTTTAGGATAACGGTAGGAAGGGTCAGGGAAATGGGCCTTGAAACAGTCTGCGTGGAAACAGACTCATATATCTTTCAAAACATTTTATTAACGTTGCGCCTTAAGCGATGTACTTTGCTATTTCCTCGAATTAAAATATACTTAAGTCATTAAAATATACTTAAGTCGACATCAACTAATTACTATAACTATAGCGTAATTGGATTTGTGTTCAACACGAAATTCAAATTCCTGGTAGACGGAACACAACAAAGGCGTACAAGAACTCACATAAATGTGTAATTTACGAAGAAACGAGGTTGTAGAAGAACTACCTAAAATGTAATCGTAAAAGAGGTCAAATAAGAAACATTTACTTAATAAAAAAATATTGTTTATTTCGGTAAATGTATAATCATACCTATATTTTAGATACCTACACGTTATCTGGGAAAAACCTTTTATAGAAAAGGACATTCTAACCTTCCATTCAGAAGTAAAGTTAGTACTAAATAAAATGAATATATATATAGGTGAGTTGAACAAGACCAACTCGCCCCGGTTTCGTCCGGTTATAATTGAAGGAATTCGTATATAGGTAGATAATATAAAAAGTACGTATATTTGAAATTTGGAATAACCTACATTTGAAATGGATAAATAATTTTTCAAATAGGTTCATTGTTTCCGGAGATTACACTCCAACAAATATACAAAAAGTATAGATCGCTTATGTTTTTAATAATATAGCAATATAATATGATGTTATTAACATATAAAATTTATTTAATAATATTTCATAGAGAAAATTCATATTGTCTTTAAACAATATGCATTTAGATGCAAATTGTTTCTAAACATAAAGGTATGTACAAATTGCTAAAGAAAATAATTCAATTGCCTTCAGGTCAATTTAGGTACTACCTATTTTTAGTGCTTGCACTTGTGGTGCTGGTACCTTGCATAAAACAGTGATATGTATAGCAGCTCTGGGCGATTGCCAGACTAGAGAAAAAATAGAGAAAATGTCTGGATCAGCCCCAACCATTGATTACAGTGATTAAAAAAAAAAACTAGACATCACAACATTGGTGGTTAAAAACACTATTGCAAAAAATTAATTGGCATTGTAAACCGTCCTTAAATTAATAAAGGTACTAATTAATTGATAAAGTAGTACTTAATCAGTTTAGATAAATATTAAAGTACCTCTCTCTGCTTTTTTCTATAGCCTAGCCCTACCGTTTCTATTCTATTAACAACTGAGTCTAAATAAAAATATGCCCACAATGCTTGCTTAAGAAGGGTGCTATAATGGCATTACTCTTAATTCCGTATACTCTAATCGAGTTTCCAATAGTAAAGGTGATGAAAATGTGTCATGTGTTGCGCTCAGGAAAATGGCCGCGCGCTCCCAGACGCGGCACGTGTCGGTCTAGCGTCTGTCGCACCCCTCACTGCTAAATCTATATCTATACCGTTCGCTTAGCCAAACGTTACGTAAAGCTCCGTCTGCAATACATTTCGGTACATTTTTACGTTATGATAATGAACAATAATATGCAATTTTTACAGTTTATTGTTCCAAAAACGCCGTTTTTATATTGGGAAATAAACCTACAAGAATCATTTAAATAACTACGAATTCTCTATAATTTATTTGAACCATGATGTTGTATATATAAGCTACATTTACCTAGTTATACACCTAATGAGCTTTATTGAGATCAGTTTAATGTCAATTCATTGACTTTTAATATATCTACTTTTGTGTATATAATATGCAGAGAAAATTCTTTTTCTTCTTACGGTGCCTCCTTGTCTTTTGTTCGCCTGAACAGCTTTACTGCGTTAGCTATCCCGGTCCACTCCCCAATGTTTTTCAGCCATGATTTCTTCCTTCGCCCAACTTTCCTCTTTCCAGCGACTTTGCCCATCATCACCAGTTGAAGCAGGTTGTATCGCTCATGTCTAAGAATATCACCGAGGTACGAAACATGTCGCCTTTTCACCGTGAGCATGAATAAATTGCATCTGTGTAAAGCTGGAGACGGGTTGCTTCAAATAATTTGATTGAAAAGTAGAGCTTATTTTTGAAGCCCATTGATTTATTGTACTGGTTTTCCTCACAGAGATAGCATTCGGAACCTAATTTAAATGTCACAACTGACTATGGCTGTCGTAGTTTTAAATAATTTGTTGATATAACCTATGTCACTAAAATATCTATGACAGGAAGGACTAACTTATCGTCCTACTATTGCGGGCATGTAGAATTGTAGACTGATGGTCCACATGATGGTAGGTGCAAACAATTTTAAAGAATAAGGAATAGGGACGGGATATGGGTATGGGATCAGGAACATCTTATTCAATTTTACTCTCGGAGCAGCTGCTGGGAACAAAATCGCGGAGGGGGTGGGAACAAACCGTCTGAATTGGCATGGAGTGTAGGTACCCCTTCTTACCGATACTGCTCGATAGGCTATAAACGCGTTGTTATTAAAAGAGTTTAATACAATACTTGAATAAAAACAATATTGAGATATTGAGGAAATTTAAAGATATACTTTTTACACGTCGCGTCGTCGGCAAATTTATCTGATGATATTGCTGCACCTGTGATATTATCAAACTTGGACTGCAAAGATAAAATATTACTACAAATTTAGCTATTGATTGTAGCGTGTTCTATCACATGGATTTCAATGAGGTTTATCTTGATCTCTTACGGCTGATGGCGGCAAACGACGTAGAGTCCGTGCGGCTTCGTCGATAAGAAGAAAACGTGCCGCTTTCAACCAGCCACGTGCCGCCACGTGCCGCTTTCAAGCGACAACCACATGAAGGTGGCTACCTGCATCGATAACAGCGTTTTTTAAATAAATAAATTAAAAAAAAAATGACTTAATAGATAAAGGCGAGTATTTTGTATAACGTGTTACAGAAAGTTTAAGATATCAATAATTCAACAGCTTTATCCTGTAATTGCTAGAATTGTCCTAGGACGGATATATGGATGCTTGTTACTCGCTTTCAAGCAAAAACTATTTAAAGAATTTTGATTAAAATTTACACAAATATACATAGTTTACCTACACATCAGAATAAAATACGCACGGACAAAAGCAATGATAAATATAACCGCTATACGCCTTATATGAATCCAACGATGGTACTGTTTATTAGAACAATGGAAACATATTTGTCCCTTGGTCCAAGGTGAAGAAAAGATAGTGAGGAAACCTGCACAATTACATTGGGAGCAGTGGAGATACTTTAATGATATATGTATAAATGTATATATGATATACATATATGATATAGATTTAAAAAATCTATGTATCTATGTATTTTTGAATGTAATGAATAAACTCAAAAACTACTGGACCTATTTTAAAAATTCTTTCACCTATAGAAAGCTACATTATCAACGAGAAACACCCCCCCCCCCCCTCCCCCACCTCTCTCCTTGACCCCCCTCGATACAAAATTGCCATTTTCTACGAATACGAAGTCACGTACAACTGCTAGTAAACTATATATTCCACGCGGGCACCAGCAATCTAAAAATAAAGATTCAACGCCTGGCAAATGTATAACAGCAATATAGATGTCAGGCGTTATATTGCTTTAAATATTTCTCCAGGCGTTATTCTATCTTTTATTTTCAAAGTTGAAGTTGTCACGTCCACCGGCTAGTCTACGTATTAATAAGATTCTACGACATTATATGTGTCGTCCATAATCATGTGTTGTCCGAGTTGTATAACTGTTCATCCCTCGTATTAGTATCATTTATCTAAAGTACTCACAGGAAGCGTAGCGTGTGAACACAACGCGGAAATTGTTGCGTGTCGGTGCGGGAGCCGCGTGAGAATTCTTTGTCCTTGTTCGCTGATAAAATTAATAATTAAATTTTATACAAAAAAAATATGCGATGACCGATATTTAATGATTTATTTCACATATCCAAAAGTATGAAGCCGTATTAATTGCATACAAAAACGAGAGCACGCTTGCTTATGTCGTAAGGTCGTATGCGACAAAATGATTTTTATTAAAAAAAACTATAATGTATTTTAAGAAATCCAACCGTAAAATTAAAATGTATCTTTATACTAATGTACATAGAAAATTTGGAGGTATAAATTGATCCCGTTTGCCTGTAATATGTGTTTTAATAGGAGGTTTCTTCGAATTGTTTTTCTCTGTTATAAAAGTTTACCAATCGTGTAATCCAACTGACAAAATGAAATCAGTAAAATGAAGAAACAGATTACCAAACACCACTTTCATATGTTTTGTCATTGCTGAGAAAAATCTAAATCCCTTCCACCAAAATTTCCACGGCTTTCTCACAAAATAAGGAGTAAGCATTTTAACTGAGTAGGAATATTTTTTAGTTTCAATTCAAAGAAATAAACATATATATTTTTGTCTTTTTTTGGTTAATGGTATAGTTTTTTTAAAGTACTCATTGTAGTAAATTATTATCTACTAACTGGTGCCCGCGATTTCGTCCGCTTTGAAAAATTAAATATATAACGCCTAACAAAATATGTAAAGCACTACAAGTATAACGCCTGACATTACATTGACGCCTGACATTATAGTTCTGCTAAGCGATGGATCTTTATTTTTAGATAGCCAGGGTGTCTGCTGCGGCTTCGCCCTCATAGAATATTTAGTCTATGTTCATCCTGAAATTCTAAATATTGGTGAATCTTTTAAATCGGATGAGTAGTTTCGAAGATTACCTCCTACATACAATCAAACAAGCAAACATACAAATTTTACCTCTTTATAATAATGTATTATATATAGTATAGATTATAGTATAGATACCTAGTTATATTTTTTATTTAAATAACTCGGATGGACATTAAATTGACAACCATTTTGAGCTTTTGCCCTTGACTTAGTCCGCGCCTTTTTATCTAAGGCGTTGAAACATTTCTTCAATATTTATTGCTCATGTATTTTTGTCAGGATTTCAATTTTTTATTTTTAGATGACCCTCGGGAACTACTTTTTTTGTGCATGAATGGTAGGTACCCTACAACAAACCCTGTAACCCTGATAACGTGTTTATAAAATTTCAAGCTAAATGTGCAGTTTGATCAAACGAACATAAATTTTTTTTTACATATGGATAGAATTAGAATAACGTGCTTTCTAAACTACATGTATGCAGACAATGCCTATTAGCCCCATATTATTTACTTACTATCATCACACAGACATACGCAGGAAATCATTCTTTCATCCTACTCATTGACCAGTATAGCTCTTTATAAATAGTGATACGTCTGGGTCGTGTTATGTGGTAGTAGCCGTTGGCAAACTCTACCGGTATAAAAAACTTTATTTTAGGTGTGATCACATATACGTTTACTAATTTAAACTCTTTAGAGTCTAGTATTTTATCAGGCCACCTTTTAATTATCCCCAACGACTGAATTTCATCTATGAGATTTTTCCTGGTTTCGTGATGTCTATTTTTCTCCTTATCCATATTATACTTATAAAATCGTTGCTCCTAACTATCAACGCACGTCGCACAGCCAAAACTACTAAGTCTAGAAAGATGAAACAAATATGGAACATATCTTTATTTTATAACGTAAGCATCCGCTAAGAAAGGATTTTTGAAAATTTCAAAAGCGTGCGAAGCCCGGGAGCATCGCTAGTACCTATTCTATAAATAGGATAATAAGTGTGTGATCAGAATCCATGATTCTGTTTAATAGTGCCCTGCTAGGTAGGTACTATTAAAACATTCAGACCAGTTAATATTTTTAAACTTGACCCTGCCGGGAATCCAACTCGAGTCCACTGATTCAGAGCGCTAAAAGGCAAGCACCCGACCATTGGGCTCGGAAAATCCTTAAGTAAATCTATGATTTAATTTAATTTTAATTCAAAAATTATTTTGAGTGTATTTTACGTAATATCTGGACATAGGCCAATTAGTGGAATGGACGAAACACATCAAATTAGAGGCGCATTAGGATTGCGAATTGGGCACGTATTCGACTACTGGGATAGAGTTAATTAAAGTTTACCGGCATCAATAAACTGCTCAGCGGGTATTCGATCTTAAACTGCTTTGGTTTCGGCCGTCGCGCGTCTATTCCAGTTCACAATTTACAAATGAACCGTGTGTTTTCTCGTAACAATGCAGAGTTTAAATATAGTGGCAGGGCACGCTGCGTTCCGCAGTCATTTAGGCAGCCCGTCTGGCGGCAGTGGTTACCCCCTTACAGAAGACCACCGTGAAATAACAGCACGTGTGCTCTTGTGTTTCGGGGACTGAGTAATAGATGCCAGAGTTCATTTCCTTAACCCTTATCTTTAATCCTACTATGGTCGGCAGGGCGCTTACAGCATCTGTGCCCTGCATGGAGTATTGCTGTCGCCTTTGGGTTGGCTCAGCAAAATACCCACTTGCCGCACTCTACTCGGTGGATCGCAGAGTTAGGAGGTTCATTGGCTGCGGTACGCTAATAAGAACCAAGCTGAAGAGCCTGGCACGTAGACGCCAAATCGTATGTCTGTGTGTATTCTATAAGATATGTATACTACGGAGAGTGTGCTCGGGAGCTGCATGAGATGCTGCCGCCTTCCCCTTTTTTCTATCAGCCTTCCCTATGCAGACATAGGGCTGGTTACCATCCTCACCCTGTCGAAATCCCTCGAGATCTCGCTAATTCGGACCAAGCGATTTAAAAAAACTTTTATAATGCGTTATTTTATAAGGTTCGAGTGAATAGGCATCTTCTGGGTAAGCTCGCTCCATCATCTGCCTCATCTTTCCTACACGGATAGATGCTGGCCAAGAGCAAACCCATCCATAAAAAAAAACCTGTGGCGTTGTTTGTGTTATAGGCGAAGGTTGTCTGCCATCAAGTGGACCGTCAAGGCGTCTGTCGACCTTAACATTAAAAGAAAGAGGTGCCTCCTAGCTGTTGAAATTTCCATACAATAAAAGTGTGGGAGTGTGGAGGCGCCGCGAATCGCGTCTAATTATGATACCATGTCGCAGGTCACGTGGTTCGCGTGACGCCGCGTCACGTAGTCGCGGCGGTGCGCTAATCACGACCGCTGCCGACCTTCACCTTGAGCGCGCACGCGCAGCCGTCATCGCGTAACAAAAGATAAATGGCGCTTTTTGTCACGCGTTTTACGCGGTGACATCCGCCAATAAACATAAAAATGTTTACGATTGTATGATTCATCATTTGTGACAATTGATTTTTACTTTTTGAGGTGGACTGCCCCGATCTCCTCTCACAAATTAACTTCCGAGTTCCGGTGCAACTCACAATCTTATTATCGTTTTCCCCCTCCTCTATATAGAATGTGCAGATGACTTCAAAAAGAAATTTAATGACATAGACACTTTTAGACTGAGCAGTATTAACAAATTCATAAGCGTAAATGGTGGTGTTACATTGATTAGACTATATTTATTTTGACTAAAATCTAAATCTAATCTAATCTACTTGACGTGTGACTAAAATAGACACACGTCAAGCATTTACAAGCTTTATACCATTTATTTCACAGAGAGCAATGGTGTCATATTTTTCATTTTGTATTTTTTAAGTTAATATTTTTTATGTCTACTTGTACTGCAGTTGTTTTTTTTCTTCCTTAAATAAATAAATAATTCATTGATATTGGAAGTTAACTGGACTTGACTGTTTTGGACTTTGTACTTGACTTTTTATAGAAAAAATGTCTCGGAATTTTGCGTTTTTTATATTGCTATTTTTATAACTGACAACGGCAAAATCATCGGAGAAGATCTGATGGAGCCAAAGCCAAAACATTTGTAAAGAAGGAGATTTAGGAAGTTTTTTTCTTTTAATTGTTTTAGACACAATCATGTTGTGTGTATAAATCTATGAATAAATAGTTAAAGTTAAAACAATTCAATACTTCCTTTTTATATGTGAATCATGTATTTGTGAATGAGTTTTCTTTTTTTGTTTGTTTGGTAATTATATTGACGAGCTTTAGTAAAAAACATTGGAAACAGTTTTTTTTACCTTTTAAATGATTACATACATTTCACTAAAAGGAGCTATTTATCTCCTGTAGTTTCTTCTGTATTTTCTTTAGTTATTTTGTACGCACTCTTGAGTCTTGACTCATAGAGATTTTTTAAACATTATTTTGACATTGTTTCACAATGTGATAAAAAATCAAATAAATAACACTTTCCTATGACGATCTGAACTAGATTGGATATGAGCTGAAGATCCGAGATAGATTAATAATAATAAAAAACGTTTTAAAATTATATAATAGTTTGGGGAAGAGACCGAAACAGATGGAAATCTGAAGGTGCAAGGTCAGCGATATGGCGGATTTATTAACACATCCCAGCCAAACTCTCTTAATTTTTGCTGAGTGGCTAAAACATGTGTGTGGTCTAGCGTTGTCGTGATGAAAGACCATTGATCAATTCCGGCCGCTTTCTCTCAACTTCTTGCTTTAATCTCATCAGTTGTTGGCAGTAGAGATCCGAATCGAAAGTTCTGCCCGGCGGTAAAAGCTCATAATGAACAATGCCCTTTTAATCCTACCATACACACATCGTCGCCTTATTGCGAGTTAACCCAGGTTTTGGCACAGTCTCTGTGAAGCCTGACCGACCTTTGACACTTTTCATCACCAGTTATCAATCTCTTCCAAAACGGTTTAGTTTCATTACGTCTTAATAAAGAAGCGTTTCTTTATTATAATAATAATAATAAGCAATAATAATAATAATTGATAAGAAGCAAATGAGTACACGATTTATAAGGTTTCTTTGAGTGAGCTCGTGTGGCACCCAAATATCGGCTTTTTTGTGTACCCAGCTTTTTTTTAAATGGGTCAAAACTGTTTGGTGGTCAATTCCCAGTTCATCGGCTATGGCGATCCATGGCGTCCATTTTATCTGTAACAGGGCGACCAGAGCGAGATGCATCTTTGACATCAAAATTCCCGGATTGAAAACGTTTAAACCAACCATGTGCTACTCTTACTGACACAGCCTTAGGTCCATAAATGTCACAAATTTTTTTCGTCGCTTGCGTTGCATTTTTTCTTTTTTTGTGATAAAATTTTAAAATGTATGGAATTTCTTCACTAGATTCACTCATTTTGACAGAAAGAAAAACAAATGAAAAATAGCTTGAAACAACATTTTACTAATTTGTTTCTTTTTTTGAAATGTAACCTCTTTAATGTCATCAAAACCAGCCAGATACAAAAAGAACAGCCAAAGAGATTTTACTACAAGTTTATACATACTATAATTTTCCCCAACCTAATATGTTTTTTCAATTGTTCTACAAATTGTGTTTTTACAAACTATTTATGAAGTCTAGATTTAAACGATTCTGAGCTCATACTATTTTTAGTATTATAATATACTGTGATTTGTGTATAATAATTGTTATATAATTTATATCTTTCGAGGTTTCTACTCAGAATCGTTATAAACTTAGTTATTTTTTGCCCCAAACTGTAGTAAAAAATGGGTTGATGATTAAAAGCGTTGCTTCGAGTCCCATTTAATGAATAAATAACTGTTTCACTGTTAAACCACTGAGCCAATGAAGTCGTCAAGCCAAATAAACAAAAGTTTTCCTCGACAGCAGATCTTTTACCGTAATTTGCTTTGGGAATGTATGAGTTGAAAAAACTTAATCTCTAATTCAGAGAGGTGATAATAAAAGTCTGCCATACGCGTTCGAGGTGTTAAAGGCCTACATGTCCACGTGTAAGCAAATTAATGCAAATTAAACTGTGGCCATTGAGGCAAACACGCGCGTGCAACTTACGCACGTAGAAAACGAGATGACGCTTCTGGTTCAAGAAAAAAAAGGAAGGAATGTATCGCGTTCAATTGCGTTTTATATTCAAGGCAGAGTATATTTTTTTGGTTGCAGAGTAACAAACCGATAATGGAGAAGAGGAGACGAGCTCGCATCAATAACTGCTTGAATGAACTCAAGGCTCTCATACTAGACGCTATGAAGAAAGATGTAAGTGGCTATCAATGTATGCATGTCGCGATGTAACTAATTTTATCTTGTTTACAACTTTAGTACACCACTATTTTATTACATTGGAAGTGTTAACTTATTTTACTGGTTGTTGGTAAAGTGTCTATGAAATTTGAAAATGTCTATAATAATGATAGTATCTATTGTATATAATGTCTATATAATAATCGTATACAACTTTTTACAAAGATTCATTTGATGGTAGGTTGCTAACTGGTTAAGTTATGTAAGGAAAAGCAAAATCTTGAGCATCCGACTCTAGAGGACAGGGGCATGGTGAGCAGGGCCGGCTTTACCTATAGTGCAGGGTGTGCTGTGCACACGGGTGCAGAGTCTTAGGGGGCGCTGAGCAAGCACTCCAATCCCGCTCGCAACACCTCCAAAGAGCTTCAATTCAATAAATAGAGACCAAAAAAGGGGGTTACCTTACAACCGGACCGTTTGTTGTTGTTTGTTTAACCTCTATTCACTGGACTACTTTGTCGCTCGCGGTAACGACGACGCTCTCAAGGACTCTATCCCTATGTTACGACCAATGCCGGGCGTGGTAGCAAAGCAAGGCGCGTCACGCCTTGCTTAAAAGCATTTAAAATGTTATAAAACTAAATAAAAGACATATTAAATGAGTTTCAACAACTGATGGAGATGGTGCCAGGGTAGTGATTGCACACGGGCGCTACACGAGCTAGAGTCATCCCTTATTGACACATCAGAACATAATTATTTCAGGATGGTTTTCCGTGAGTTTTTTTTAATGTAAGGGTCTTCATATTGAGTTTTAACAGGCTAATTGTCCACTAAATAACACAAGAGTCCACTAAATAGAGTCTGTCGCAAAAGTCAACCGACGTAACGTACGAGGGCGCTGAAGTGCATGAAACATATATTTTTCATAATGTTTCATTTATATTTTTTCAAATTCCTAAAATCCATTTACTTTGAATGGCTTAACAACATTGCAAGCGGTACAGAAATTCAAATTCCATTCCGTTTAGTAAAGTATATTTTATTCCTCCAGCCAGCGCGACATTCGAAATTGGAAAAGGCGGATATCTTAGAGATGACTGTGAAGCATTTAGAAGCGTTGCGCGCCGAAGGCTCTGGTTCTCCAGACCGATTTAGAGCCGGCTACAGGCATTGTGTCACTGAGGTAGCCAAGTATACAGGCCTGGAACCGGGACTGAGGAAAAGATTGGTGAAGTATTTAGAAGGATGCTCACATAGTCCTGGATCGCGACCGTCCGGGGCTCCTACGCCGCCTTCAGACATCGAAGACTCCGTCACTCAATCTCCACATTCGACAATATTTATTTCTGGTGAGTGCACAATTGTTTGAATCGGTCATAGGCTACAATTCTTGGTTACAGTTATGGCAGGCACAGGTTCTATTCCTGAAAGAATACAATGAGTTAGCGTGATATAGAGCCTATTTATACCCATAGAGAAGAAAATCCTGTACTTCCATTGGAGCTAGACATAATATATATAGTTAATTTCATATATATATTTATATAAAGGGAGGCTTATGGCCCACTTGGTGGTGGATCGCCTATTAGCACAAAGAACGAATAGGTGCTGCAAATGCATTATAGACCTTAGTAGGATAAAGGAAAAGAGATAGGGTAGGTTAAAGATTATACGATAGGTTAATCGTTATATAACCGTAAAAAATATCTAGCGTCGAAGAACTAAAATTTAGTATAGTACCCGGCAAACTTCTTGGCCATCGCGTGAGGTGGTGGGGGAAAGTTTGCGCATGGTACACTGAAGTTGTTTCATTGAAAAACGCTATTTTTTTATTACTGGGTTTTTATTGATTGAGCTAATAACGTTTTAGTTGGTGGTATAGAGAGAAAAGAGATCACAAGAGACAAAGAGACCTATTTTTCGTTTCTGCGTATTCAAGGTCGTTTGTCCAAGAAGTTTGCCGGCTACTATAACAAAAAAGAAATGTTAAAATTAAAAAACAGCTACGGGCACTTAAAAATAAAATTAAATAAATAAACATCCGCCCTTTTGGCGCGCTTGTCGTGACGTCACAGTCTACAATAACAATCAAATATTAAAAATCCCAAATCAAACACCTACGCGCTTGTTCAACAAATTCGATTTGACACTTTCAATAATTCTAAATTAATAATTTTTAATCAATATGTAAATTAATAATCTAGAATTATTTATATAGAAATAATTCTAAAGCAATAATGTTCAAAAAAAAATTTTTTACTCTTTTTTGAATTAGACGCATATTCCCCATTAATAAAACAAGCACATGAAAATTTCTCAATGACTAGTTTTATAGTAGGTATTGTATGTTAAGAATTTCATCATAATTTTAAAATGGTTTACTTTATTTATATTGTCATCCATTTAACCGTCTTAAGTCGTTAAGGAGTAAGATTTATGTTGCATGCTTTAAAACTAGAATCTAGATTTGGAGCAAACAACATTTATCACTAATTATTTGAAATGGTCAAATGTTATGTGGACTCTACTCGTATTTCATTTACATTTAGAATTATAAATAACTAATAAAAATTATCAATTATTTCTTAGAATTGACTCGTAAACAAGCCATGTCTGTACATTAAATATATCGATAATTAAATATTAAAAAAAAACAAAAAAAAAAAAAAAAAAAAACAATTTAAACGCGTTGTACTTATGTTACCGAGGTCAAAAAAATAGTTTTTAGAATTTTTGTCTGTTTGTCTGTGCGTTTGTGCACGCTTATCTCAGAAACGAATTAACCGATTTGAATTCAGTTTTCACTGGTGCATTATAACAAGCTTCCCGTAACATTCAGTGTTTGTTTTATTCCAATCGGTTTACAAACAAAAAAGTTATGTAGATTTAAAGGATCACGTCCAACATTTTTTCGATAAATATGCAATAAAATAACTATATATTGTCATCTGTAAAAAAATGATGATTGAAAGTTTTTATAAAGTTAAAAGTGGACAGTTTAGGTGACTTTAATTAAAGGTTCTAATGTAAGTTGACCTCAGATCTATACGATCAATCATATTAAGTAGGGTTTAGCTGGAATTTTTTTAATCTGTAGAAAATCATGCCTTTGTGCACGCTAATCTCAGAAACGGCTTAACCGATTTTCATTTTCCGATTTCCACTGATATACTGTAGCAAGCTTCTGGTAATATGCATTTAGTGTATAGCTGAATAAAGGAATGGTACAGTCGGGCTCATTTTATTGTATACGATTTGCAATTAAAAGTTTATAAAACAACTATAACCCGCGACTTCGTCCGCATTTAAAATATTTTCTTTTGGGAATGATAATTTAAAAAAAAAAGTAGTTATATTATGTTACTAATGTTTAAATGACCTAGTTGATTATTTGTAATATTGTTAAAACATCGAAAATGACTTGTAATACCATATTTTATATTTCACTCTGCTTTAATTTTTCTACAAGTTAATTTGGTTTTGGAATGAAATTTAATAAATAATCTGTTTCTGTTTAATTTCAATGTAAGTATAACATAATGTCACAGAAATAATGTACTAATAACCAAAAATAACACAAAAATAATCAATACATGTATTATATCTATGCGTTTTCAACTTTACTGTCTGATCCGTTCCTATTCAACAACCATTATACAAGATTAAAATTGTCTAAGAATTTTTAGTCACCTCTGTACTAAATTTGACCAAACGTATGAGTCGTGAAAGTTATTTAATATTTTGTATGAAAAATCTTTCCGGGCTAGTTGGATAAACACTTGAACGATTTGCTATAAACAAACAAAAGGTTGGGTTACCATTGTATTGTTGAAAATACCTTCATTTTATCTCTGATAGTAATCATAAAACGTTTGTGTAGATTTAAGAACAGTTTTGATACTTCTAACCATTTATAAAAATATAGTAGAATATGTATTTAGTAAGTTAAAAGGAAGTAAATTTAAGTCAAACGAACCTCAAAATCACATCCCAATTAATAAAGTGGAAAATGAATCTTCTTCAGATACTGATTCCAATGATTTCAGTTTTTTAATTTAGGTGTGTGAAATTTAGAAAGACGATAAAAAGTAGGTATCAGGATCACATATAGCGCATTGTTGTTTACAATCTTCATTGACTTGCGTTGTTAAATTAGAAGTCGCTAATTCGTCTGCGTTGAAATATAAAATGTCTCTTATGTCAGGCTTTATATCTTTCATTTTTTTATATTACTGTTATACATTTGCCGAGTTCAATCTTTATTTTTAGATAGTTAATACCCGCACTATTTTTAGCTAGTCCTGAATAATAAAATAAAAATATTTAAAATAAATCTTTATTTGCGCGAACACATGTTTACAGGATTTTAACTTGTATACAGCAGTTACAGTACAAAGTATGTTCTACCCGCCAAGGGCATGCAAATATTTGTGTTTAATTGTTGGTAAACTAATATATTAATAAAGGAATTAATGTTTCTTATTATAAAATTCTTTAACATCATAATAACAACAATCTAATAACCATTTTGTTAATGCTAGATTCATACATTATGGGCGAACTGGACGAAATTTACTACTACCATTTTTTGTATATACTCTTTTCTCAATATACTTATATAGTCTTTGGTCCTGAAATTCTATTCTAACTATTAGTGAAAGATTTTTTTTAAAACGGACGAGTTCGAGTTTCGAAGATTATCACCTACATACAATATGGAACCTCTTTACAATGTGGAATATAGATTCACAAGGTTATTAGAGATGAGAAAAATGTTCGCGTCTCTTGAGGCACACGAGCGACAACGCGTCGCCGACACCCGACACTCGACGAAGGCAGGCAATTATAATCAATAACAGTTTATCGCGACATTCAACACCGATACAATACCATCAACACGCACTCGTAATCTGGCACTATTTATTGGCATTACACTACACATTACACTTACACACATACACTTTTAACACTACGTATTACTGGCCTTGCGCAGTGCAAACAATGCTTAATGATATGTAATTATAGCTATTAATACCTCAGTCTTAGATTCACTATTCTTTTGATACATCAAGCTCCCATGCATTTACGAGAGGCTTTGAGATATTTTAAATGGCAATGCCATATGTAAATTGCACGAATGGTGTTGTGTCGACTGTCGACCCGACAGGCGTATAAAGTTCTCAAAATAATTTCTTATACAATGTTTAAATTGAACATAATAAGTTGTTATAAAAAGACATGCCTTTTCATGGAAATGCGCCACCATTATGCGATATTCGAGCCGTTTAGTAAAGTGTTTTTTTAATGTTACTTTTTAAGACACGGACCGACAGTTGCAAAAATAGTTAAAAGAACACCAAAGATCAAAGATCATTTTGAATATGACTTACAGAATTTATATATTGTAGCAATGTAGTAGCTATTTTTATGATAAAGGCTGATTTTAACTCTATGGAAAAGGTCAAACGCTCTGATTATTTAGAATTAAAAGTTTTTAAAGATGGCGATTGTAGCTTATGAGTTTTATTAACGGGACCTCAAGGTTCGTTTTACTATGAAAATTGACTTTGTGATTCATGCACTGAGAAGTCCGTTGGATGAGTGGTTAGGGTGCTTGCCTTAACGCTTTGTTCTAGGGTTCCCGGGTTCGATTTCCGGCAGAGTCAACTTTGAAAAATAAACTTTTCAAATTTGGCTCTGGTCTGGTAGAAAGTAGTGGCAGGGCGCACTGCGTTTCGCAGTCATTTGGGCGGGCGTCTGGCGGCAGTAACCACCTGCTTACAGAAGATCACCGTGAAATAACAACACGTGTGCTGTTGTGTTTTGGTGAGTGAGTAAGGGATGCCAGACAGAGCCCATTTTCCTATCCAATATCCTTATCCTTAACCCTACTGTAGTCGGCAGCGCACTTGCAGTAACTGCGTTGCTTGCGTTATAGGCGACGTATAACACCATCAATCTACCATCAAGTGGACCATCGGCCTGTCTGCTGATCTTAACATTAAAAAAAACTGAATGCTTCATTGTATTCTGTGAAGGGAGTGGTTACTGCTGCCAAACGGGTTCCCACTTTATGTGCCTTGCTTATAAATGTGTTGAAGTGTGATTTTTAATTGTACATATACCTAATCTAGATACTAAACCCAACAAAGACTATGAAGGTTGAGGAAAAAAATTATCTGTACATAATTCACATTAATCCAAAAAGTTGTTTTTTTTTTTTACAGCTGGCCCTGGTTCTGGGGTCCGTCTTGTACCAACGAGGCTGTCCAACGGAGACATAGCTCTCGTTCTACCGGCCGGAGTTAACGCAAGTACACTAGGTACTGTTCCCACGCTAGTGCCTCTTTCACCTAGAGACGCGTCTTCGTGTTCCACATCCTCAGACCAGAGGTGTTTCTCTCCAGCGAGCTCCGGTTGGGACACTCCACCTCCACCTGTAGATGAATCGTTACCGCTTGCTCTTGTTACAAGGAAACAGTCGCCAGAAGAGAAGCCGTGGAGGCCGTGGTGACATAATTTGTTCTTAAGGACTCAGTGATGTAGGTATGTATCGCTAGTAAACTTAAAGAGTTTGAAGGCAGGAGCTAAACGAAGTCAAGAAATAATATTATATAATATGTATGTATTATTCAGCCACACAAGTTGTGTCTGACTCTTCGTTTATCGCATCTTGGTTATTTTAATTCTGTGATATGTTATTAAAAATAAGTAACTAGATGATTAGCGAGAATAATTAAAGTTCCTAGAATATTACGCATGCGTATGTTGCAGATAAGTAATTTTTACGTGGCCAGTGCGACTTGTGTGATAAGTAGAGTAGGCGCCTAAAATTGTAACCATTTTAGTGGGCATAACTTTAATTAAATAATTTTATTTTTATTTTTAAAATAGTCTTAAGTTTTGTATATTTTCGTATTGACATCTGAGGCAGTATTCTATAATACATTTAAAATAGAAAGGTCTATGCATAGTTTTGTTTTATTTTTAAGTGGGTACCAAGTAGGTACCTTTTATTTTTCTGAAGGTGTGCCATTTTAAGATTCTTTATGTTAACGTGGGTAAAGACTAATGATCATCTGTTTCTGATTTTAATAATTTGAAATAAGACTGTTTTGTTTGCAATGATCAAGAAAAATCCGTAAATTGGGAGTTTTTAAAAAAGCCTGTATTTTTTTTTCATAATTATTTATTTTGTCCCCTTTAAAGTAATAACTTCTGCCAACTAGGATTGGATAGAACATTACTCGAATACATTTTTGAATGGACTTCAATTCCATCAGCGTTTCGGTCTTTTTCTTATCTATGATTGAAATATACTCACCCGACGCATACCGAGTAGCACGTACGTGTAGTTCTTTTTTATGTTAAGGTAGGCAGAAAGGCTGACGGTTCACTTGATGGTAGGTGGCTACCATCGTCTATAACACAAGCAACGCCATAGATGCTGCAAGTGCGCTGTCGACTACAGCAGGGTTAAGGATAAGGGATTAGGAAGGTATAGGAAAAGTTCGGATCAACCCTACCGACGGATGGTACAAATTGTAATAGTAGTACAAATACCTAGGGCCAACGAGAAGCGATACCAAATGCAATCCAAGTTAAGGTCATTGGCTAATGCAGGACTATTTTCCCATGGATAAATCGGGAACGCAGCGAAAGCGACACAGGGGCCTTAGACAAAGTAGCATTCGCTCCGTAGTGATGCGATATCGAAGTTCGTTATCGTCTCAGAGACAAAGGAATCGACACTGTAACACGTGATAAACACGTGATATCTTGTCATGATTTCTTTGTAATCTGCTTTGAAGATTACCAGGCTGGTTATTAGTATCTACCCATCACTTACCATTAAATTAGTATCAGTTATAATTATTATTGATTATTAATTTTAAAACTGTATGTTTATGCAAAAAATCGCAAAACAGTATGCCAAATGTGTTTAAAATTGAACATTATGAGATAAAAATCGTTTATATATTATTATTTTAAAATTACTATAGTTCATGGAGTTTGAATATTTTTTGAATATTCAAATGTGAATATTAATCTGAATTAATGAAGTTGATTGTTTAACGATTAAATAATATTTAAATGTAAGTAATACTTTAGGGTAGGTAAAAGAATTCTTTGTGCCTTATACAGCAAAATCCCGCAGTCTTCCGTTTAGATGCATTAAATATCAAACTTAAATTGTAAGGGTAGGTTAAAGAAATAAATTTGTATTTTGTAATTTATTTACCAACAAAGACCCAGCATTATTTAAATATATTTAGCAATTATGTTCAATTTTAGTTTGTTACCGCAATTTAGTTACACTGATGTCTTCCATTGATTAGTTACCTTAACGTGGACAGTCTTTTAGCTTTATAAAATGTCTTTTAGCTTTTAGCTTTCATTATAAAATGAAAGACCATACGTTATTATGAGTATGTTGATAATAACATAGGAACATGGCATATAAGGGGCGGGACATAAACGATGGACAAGGACGAAATACGGGCGTCTTTTGTCGTCCATTCATTTTCCGCCTACGTCTTGTCATGTCAATTGTGTTCTCTGAATGTTATTAAATTTTAATAAAGCAAAATATATTCGTCTTTGGAAATATATCTACGTTTTTGCCACGTCTCACCTTTGTCTTTGTTGTGTGCATTCACAGTCATGTCCATGTCCTTCGTGTTTACTGCGCCTAAGATATTATAAAATTGTAACATTGGCTTTTTATGAGCCATTGTCTCACAAAATATTAGAAATAACCTAAGGTTTACCAGTGATTTTTCTGTTTTTTTTTCTTTCTTGATCTATTTAATAGTAAAATTCTATCTAAATCATTGAATATTATCTAATTTTAATACAGCCAAAACATCTTCATCTTTAAAATCATATTTCGAATTTTTCCCGGAACATAGTCAAATAGTAAAACTCCATCTGCGTTCAAGCTTGCTGTGTACATTAAAAGTCTTGTACATGTCCAAATTCCTCTGTGTGTATTACGCCTTAAAATATCATAGAATTGGTTTCATGTGAGCATTTAATTCAGCGTGATCCTTTTTAAATGCCTGATAAATTGTTGTCTGAGTATTAAAATTAATATTTTTTAAACAGCTTAGCTTGATCTATTTAATAATAATATGGCTGAAATAACGCACCTGGAATTTAGAGCTCAAAACAGATACTCTGAAATTTTTCTACAAACTGAACATTAATTTTAAAACTATAGTTCTTTTTGTGTGTACCAAGAAAAAGTAAACCTATTCTGACGAATTTATTAATTATGTAATACTGTGCGTTTTTTAATTTGAAAGATCAAAATTTTATCTTCCACGTGTATTATATGTATATGTACTTTTCCGAACACTGAAAAGCTGTCGTTACATATTTTCTTTATGTACTCCATGTAATATTCAAAGTATTATTTAATGTTTATTATTTACATTTGACTGACTTTGATTGAATACCTACATTATAAAATTGTGTGGTTTTTTTTTTAGAAATATTTCGCTAGAATAGTTGAAAAACTTGTTTTGCTTTGAAATCTATTTTAGTATTTTTAATTATAACAAAAGCAACTGTGAAACTGTTTTGTTCTAATTATAATTAGATTACGAGTTTCGCCAGTTTATTATAAGTATGTATAATAAGTCAAGTGATATTATAATAAAAAAATCAACTTATTCTAAAAACATTGTACCTATTAAAACAAAATGCTATTAATCTAAAATAAAACTATTTTAAAACAATGTCTTATTTATTTTTATTTAAGTATTACTTAAAATAAAGAGGACTTGCTGTTTTCAAAAGTCAAAAAGCAACTAATGAATTTTTGTAACTACAATATTTTATTTTATTGCGTTAGAACTACCAAGCTTTTTCATATATTTTTTTTGTGCTGACAATTCAATACCTTTTTTCGTAAGACTTTTAGCAAATAATTACTATCGGATAAGTAGTTTCGAAGATTACCTCCTACATACAAACAAACAAATCACGTTGGGTTCTCAGATTATCTCTATACATATAAAAAGAAACCATCTCCGGACTACCTGTGTGAGCCTCGGGTACGGGAGACTGTGGAGCACCTGCTACTCCAGTGCCCTAGGTTTGCGCTGGCACGTTGGAGTTGGAGTTTGACATTGACATCAAATTAGACCGACATATGATAAGTAAAATTATGATGGATAAGAATACAAGATTTTTTTTATCAAATATATTACAAATATCATAAAAATAGCAATAAAGCAAAATAAAACAATATATTTAAAAAAATGATAAAATAAAGACCCTGATTTAGTTAGGGGTATCGGACCAACCCCCCTCTCCATCCTACGGGCACATTGGTCGTTATTGTAAACGTTCATATTTCATATATTTTAAATAAAAATTATGTACAATTTATCAATTTATGTAATAAACGGCCCACGAGGGTGGTGTAACCCCCGGGGGAAATAATAAAAAAAAAAAAAAAAAAACAAACAAACAAATATACAAACTTTGCCTCATTTTAATATTAGTATAGATATATACATGGATTATTACGGAATATACATAAATATTTCGAAAACCACTATAGCCTCTTCGAAATGCAAAATCAAAATTTATGATTGGATATTCTATTTTGTGTGCATATTAATTTTGAATAACTAATTTAATTAAATAGATATAAACAGATGTTATACAAAATAATACAAATGAGACAAGTAGGCAAAAGCGAGTATTAACATTATTGTATTATTTACCACAAAGCCTCTGAATGAATGAAGCTTCCTAATTTCGGGTGCCTTTTCTTACTAACCCTTCGAATGAGTTGAACATAATTTAATCTTTGTCAAGATTTTTACTCTGGCGATATTGAGGCGTTTTAAAGCAGTAATTACACAGGACCCAAGACATCGTCGGTGGTCGAACCAATTCGTCATCAGTGGATTGCATGTTTGCACTGTCTCAGCACAAATGAAGGGTTATTGGTTAAAATTATTACACCACGGCTACCAATTTACAATAATCAATGCATTTTCGTTTCAAACATGTGTGTTCCATGTAGGGAATGCAACTTAGTATGATAATAATAATAATTTCAATATCGATATTTACGACAATATGCATACATGGAATGCTGTCGATTTACTGTAAGATTTAGAAATTAAATAAAAATGTAATCTGGCAACATATAGATAATACAAGAACTATTTAATGAAATTAATCCATATGTAGGTAACAAGTGGAACATAAATTGTAATTGTCAAGAGAGTCGTCAGAGGCTGATTGAGGCCTTGTTACCGTGAGGTCGTTGGTTGCCTCATCTTCTTATTTGACTTTTTCGTTTGTTTACGTATCAATGCGACGCCAGCCGGCCAATTAATCAGAATTGCTGCTCGCGACGGCACGCTCTCGCACATTTCAATTGTTCGTTGTTTCTGTAAAATTTAAAAAGTATTTTTAACTAGCGACTCGCCCCGCCTTCGCCCGGGGTGCAATTTTTATATATAAGAACATTCCCCGTTTATCCCTCTTTCCATTAGTGAAAACCGAATTAAAATCTGTCTACCCGTTCACGCGTGATGCCGTGACCAAGGGAAATGGGGATTCATTTTTATATATAGAGAGATAAACGCTCACTGGGTGGATTTGTCGATTCATTGGATATATGAAAGTTAGACCCAGCCTGTAGGGATATATACTTTTTCATTGGACACTAACTAATGGGAAGCCATCTCCTACTGTTGTTGGTGTCATGGGCTACTGCTGCCTGCGACATCGTCTGTTGAATAATAACGCACATAAGGCCTGAAAAAATATGTAAAGCAATATAACTCATGACTTACATTGACGTCTGACATTATAATTTTGCCAAGTGTTGGGTCTTTGTTTTTAGATAGCTGGTGCCCGTGGCTTCGCTCGCATATAAATTCTATTATATTGGTAAAAGATTTTTTTAAATCGGATGTATGGTTTTGAAGTTTACAACAAACAAACAAACATACAATTTACCTCTTTATAATATTAGTATAGAGTGTAGATATACAACTATACAGTTCTACCAGGTATGTATGTAGCTATGCAGGTGGTTTCAGTTTTCTTAATGATTTAGGAATAAAGGTTAAAAAAAGAAAAATAAATAAACAAATAACAAATATCTGCGCGAATGAAAAAGATTAGGATATGCAGGTTGCCTCGCTATGTTTTCCTTTACTATTAGAAATATAATAGGTATTTCTAAGCCTCACAAGAATGTTGGTCCCACCGAGATTCGAACTAGCGTGTCCCGTTTCAGCAATTGGACAATCGCTGTTATGAAACGCATATTATTCTCTGCTTATCTAATTATTGAGACATCTAGAGAAATTATAATTATTTTACTATAGTGTAATAAATATAATTTTTAACTTTATTTATATACTCATGTATTTTTATAAAATATATGGATGATTATTTCTGATAAATCATCCATAGGCATTAGTAACTTAAATATTAGGCTAATTAATAAAGTAAAACATACGGGGACGTCCACTGCTGCACAAAGGCTTCTCCCCTAATTCTCCAAAAGGACCGATCAGAAGCAGCCTGGATCCACCGTTGCTTCTTATTAGGTCGTCTGTCCATCTTGTGGGTGGACGTCTCCACTCGAGCACCTTCCATCCCCAGCGGTGTTCTATGTGCTATGTGTACTGCCCACCGCCACTTCAACTTACTAATCCGCCGGTTTATGTCGGTAACCTTCGTTCCTCTACGAATCTCCTTTTTCCTGATGCGGTCTCGCAGTGTAACAACGAGCATAGCCCTCTCCATAATGTCATAGAGCGACGTTGAGCTTTCGTACGAGGCCTATAGTTAGAGACCACGTTTCATCGTCATATATTGTCATACAGTGGTCGAAAACTTTTGTTTTAAGGCATTGGCGAATTTTGGAGCTTCCCGAACGCTGCCCAACCGAGCTGGATTCGACATTTCCTTCTCGAAGGTGGTTCTACCAAATTTGACTGTTTATAATTTATATAATGCGTAACTTTTTTGTTTGTAAACCGATTGGAATGAAACAAACACTAAATGTTACGGGAAGCTTGCTACAATACATGATTAAAAACCGCATTCAAATCGGTTTAGCTGTTTCTGAGATTAGCGTGCACAAACGCACAGACAAACAGACAAAAAGACAAAATCTCTAAAAAGTGTTTTTTGGCGTCGGTAACATAAGTGTACAATTTTTTTAATCTTTGAGGTACAGACACGGCTCGTTTACAATTTTATTATGTATTAGTTATAGAAATATAATAATATATATTATGTTATTAGTTTGATTATATGTATAAAGCTACAAAGTACCGGACATTCTATTCGATTAATCTAGATTCCTAAAATTCTGTTATGTCTATTATTACAAACTTATTGCTGTTATTACTATTTTTACTAACTTAATTCGCTCTATACAAGGGGCACACTGAAATGATCGGGAATAGAATATTTCGGATTGAGTTACAATAAAACCTTTTTTAGAATTTGAATACTGGCCTCTTAGAATCTTAATGACATTCAAACAATTTTTTTTTATTAAAAACAAAAACTATGTTGGTTTAAAGTTGACACGTCGTTAACAGAAATGGAGCTCACGCGTGAACATTTCCGTGCCATAATTTATCACAACTTTCGTCGCGGCTTATCTCAAGATAAATGTCTCAGCGAACTTGTTTCGATTTATGTTCCATAAACATGCAACAGTATACAAAAAGTGCATAAAATCCTATAAGTACTTATTAATAACTGAGTATTAGTTTTCACATATGCTATGACTTTGAAAAATCTTCTGATCTTCGAAAACAACATATTTCCATAAGCATTCAATGATAAATTTAATGATAATGAAAAAATAAAAATAAAAAAATAAACAAACAGGACCTAAAATAGCATTTGGAATGAATCCGCGAAATCGTCCGAAGGTGGTCTGGCAGGCTGTTTATGGGGAGATCACGTGTTAGAAGGAAAAAAACTCTACACCACCCACCGAGATAACACGTGCGGTCACTCGGTTCATTTTGACGAAACGTCAAAAATATTTTAGACCTCAATAACACATGTGCGAAACCGTAACTGATGTTATATAAATATTTTTTCTTATTAAAACTAAAATTACTGATATTAATGGATGTACCTTCATAAATGACGAGCTGATAAGGCCAAATTTTAATCAACATATTGTAAGGATGTATGAATGTCAATTACCTTTTCATGCAAAAACAAAGTTTAGCCAGCACTAGCCCCCATATAAACTTTCAACCCCTATTTCACCCTTCTATTCAACGATTTTCAAAAGCTTCTGTATGAAATTTGTACATGAGTAAGAGATGCCAGAGTCGATTTTCCTATCCAATCCCTTATCCTTACTTCTACTGTAGTCGGCAGCGCACTTGCAGCAGCTGTGGCGATGCTTGTGTTATAGGCGGCGCGGCGGTAGCCACCTACCATCAATGCCGCCAAAATTTAAAGTTTTTAACTTTTGTGGTTTAGGCTCTGCGTTGATGAGTAGATAAAAACATTCTACTATCCTCATTTTCTACCTTACCCTTTGCACTATCAGGGTCCTATCAGCCTTTTATAAAATACCTCAAACTGTTTTGCCAACTATTAATTATTGTTGGCAAGTTAGAATCTAGATAAGATAAGACTCCATTAAATACCTATACAATTAATAACTAAAATCGATGGTTCCGAGTTCAAACCATTCAACACATCTGTTCCAACATTAAAATCACACCAACTCACTGATGTGCACGAAAGGATTACCAGTTTTATCTCTCTTTGGAAACGCAGTTAATAACTCGATTCATTCCAAGCGTGCCTTCAATATGTTCAGTGGATAAAAGAATCGATTTAAGATCGGACATTAATCGTTCCAATTACGACCTGCTGGCTACAGCTATCCTCTCAAATTAATTGTATTGATTAACCAATTGAATTTAGCGCAATTTAGTTTTTGTTCGCATCGTAGTGTCCAACAAACAATTATCGAGCGAAAAATACCACAAGTGTATCTTCCACAGTAGTTTAATTAGAATGTTAGTGGACGCCTCTATTGAATAAATTCTGAAATATCTGAATATAATAGCCGTGTTCCGAGTTTTATTCAAATCCATTGTATGGTTTACTTTATTACGCTTTACTGTACAAAAAATGCGATAATAATTTTCATATTAGGTACCTATTCAGCCCAGAAAATTTAGTAAAAACTTCAAAATTTGAGTAGCTCAGGGTATATAAGTTTGAGTACCTAACTATATAAGCTTCTAGAAGATATTACGTCATATCGATGGGTGAAAGAAATTTTTGATTCCACCTCGTCGATGGAATATAATATTCCATCCTGAAATTAAATTTTAACTATTGCCTCCTTACAACAAACAAACCATCATACAAATATGAGTATATACAATTATACATAATATAATATAATATTAGTATATTTATAGGACAGAGCACACTGCGTCTCGCAGTGTCCCACTATACTGGGCTGGGCAGTCCGTTTGGCGGCAATAATTACACCCTTATAGAAAACCACCGTGTAATGTGAAACAGCACATGTGCTGTTGTGTTTCAGTAATGGATGCGAGAGCCTTTTTCTATCGCTTTCTCATTCTTAATCCTATGCAGATCGTAGGCGCACTTGCAAGCTCAATGCGGTTACTTCTATTGTTAATTTAGTGCTCGGTGGTACACCTACCATCACGTTTAATTTCAGCCCCTCTATCGACTTTTATATTTAAAAAATAAATAACTGCTGAAATCGTGACGGGCAACACGCTGAGTATATATCATATTCACTGGAGTGACCGTCAAGGGGCACTTGGGTCGTCCTTGAACAATGTCTTTTGCAACAATGTCGCGGGACAAATGCATCTTTGTGAAGACGTGACCTTACACAACCAACGACCTTTTTAAATAAACCAATACCTCACATACCTTTACATAAGCATAACCTAGTTAACGATACTCTAGTAAAATTATATTGTAAAATCCACCACACAAATAATTAACATCGACTACCTCTTCGTCTTATTCTACCATAGACTTACTTGAAGTACATTGTAAATGGTTATTGCAGTTCAATGATTATGACAGCGTCATCGGATTCCTTTCTTACAATTTACTCACATTAAAATTTAAGACTTTGAATTTTATTAAGCAATTAATACCAGAAATGTAAGCACCAATAAAACCATTATTTCATTTTAATGGCGCGCACACAACCCGACGACAGTTATTGTGGAAAAAACAAGGGAAATTTATGAAGACGTAGATAAGTGAGTGTTTTTAAAGTAAATAACTCATTGAGCCATTATAAAGCGTTTTTGAGTTTTTGAGCGATCCGATAATGAGGCGAGTTGGCGAGTCGTTTGGGCCCATTACTTAGTGCGACGCCTCGGTACAGAATGGCGGCGACATTTCGATGCTTAATTACCGCAGCGTTAATGCGCGCCTTAAAATAAAATGGTCAGACGGAATTTTATCGAGTCGGCGGAGCGTCGAGGTCCAGCGACAACCTTCATCGGAGGAGTCCAGTGGTTCTCAACATTTATAACATAGGCCCGAATACCTTTATCGTGAAACTAGGAAGAAACAGCAGTAAAGGGGGAATCAATTTAAAGCTATTTTTATATAGAAGGCTCCTTGGAAAAACTTTATTTCAATTCAATATCGAATTGTTCCGCTTTTTCACCAGACATGGCGCCGAATTTTACGAGTCTTTTATAAAACACTTTTAAATGTTACGCTAATTGCTTTTTTCCAATACACAACAAAACACAGGCCACCCCCACAGGCTACATATATGTATTGCATAGAGTAAATTGTATAGTCTGTAGATGTGCAACTAACAATGACACTAATTTGGATATTAAACTACCTTAGTTTGACCACTAAGGTAGTAAAAGTCGTCTAGAGGCTGACGGTACACTTGATGGTTGACGGCTACCATCGTCTATTAACACAACCAACATCACAGGAGCTGCTAGTGCGCTGCCGACAATAGTAGGGATAGGAAAGGAGGATACGCAAATGGATTCTGGCATCCTTTAATCACTAATCGAAACATAACAGTTGTTATTTCACGCTGGTCTTCTGTGAGGCGGTGGTTACTGCCGCCAGATCATGTGCCCTGTTGCTCAACAAAACTCAACAAACTAAAGAAGGTACTGCATACTACTCGGACTGATGGACATTTTAAATTATTCCATACTGTTAAAAAAATCTTAAAAAAACTTCTTGAATTGATAGAAATGTACAAGTTCCTATTGTTCAGAAAATTATCAATTTCATTTACTATCGAAGGTATCGGTTCTCAACAGAAACCGGAGACACGCAACTGCGACGCGTCTGGATACTGGGACACTGTCTCCGCTACTGTCTTCGGTATCGGTTTTGTCTCTGCCGCGGTGTAATAACTAGCTGTGTGAACCTGGAACCCGACATGAAGTATTCAATTTTTTTTTAAATGCATACGTTTGTACCTAGTATGTACTGGTTTGTACCAACTTTTTTTTCGTTTGTACCTCAATGGGTTCGGAGATACAAAATTTTCAAAATACTCAGAACCCGACTTCAAGAAATCGATATTTTTTTAAATACATACGTTTGTACTCGGAATGTACTTGTTTGTACCTATTTTCTTTTCGTTTGTACCTCAATGGGTTCAAAAGTAGAAGCATTTCAAAAAGTGCAAAAATAGTAAATCTGCCATTTTTCGAGTTAATCAAAATCTAAGAGCGGGAATAGATTTCTAGTCGTTTGTACCCATATGTACCATCAAAAGATTCGTTTGTACCTCAATGGGTTCAAAAGTAGAAGCATTTCAAAAAGTGCAAAAATGGTAAATCTGCCATTTTTCGAGTTAATCAAAATCTAAGAGCGGGAATAGATTTCTAGTCGTTTGTACCCATTTGTACCATCAAAAGATTCGTTTGTACCTTAAAGGGTTCGGAGATACTAAATTTTCAAAATATTCAGAAAACGAATAGGAGGAATCGATTTTTTTTAAATGCATACGTTTGTACTCGTTATGAACTTGTTTGTAGTAATTTTCTTTTCGTTTGTACCTCAATGGGTTCAAAAGTAGAAGCATTTCAAAAAATGCAAAAATGGTAAATCTGCCATTTTTCGAGGTAATCAAAATCTGCGAGCGGGAATAGATTTCTAGTCGTTTGTACCCATTTGTACCATCAAAAGATTCGTTTGTACCTTAAAGGGTTCGGAGAAACGTATGCATTTAAAAAAAATCGATTCCTCCTATTCGTTTTCTGAATATTTTGAAAATTTAGTATCTCCGAACCCTTTAAGGTAGAAACGAATCATTTGATGGTACAAATGGGTACAAACGACTAGAAATCTATTCCCGCTCGCAGATTTTGATTACCTCGAAAAATGGCAGATTTACCATTTTTTCACTTTTTGAAATGCTTCTACTTTTGAACCCATTGAGGTACAAACGAAAAGAAAATTACTATAAACAAGTTCATAACGAGTACAAACGTATGCATTTAAAAAAAATCGATTCCTTCTATTCGTTTTCTGAATATTTTGAAAATTTAGTATCTCCGAACACTTTGAGGTACAAACGAATCTTTTGATGGTACAAATGGGTACAAACGACTCGAAATCTATTCCCGCTCGCAGATTTTGATTAACTCGAAAAATGGCAGATTTACCATTTTTGCACTTTTTGAAATGCTTCTACTTTTGAACCCATTGAGGTACAAACGAAAAGAAAATTACTACAAACAAGTTCATAACGAGTACAAACGTATGCATTTAAAAAAAATCGATTCCTCCTATTCGTTTTCTGAATATTTTGAAAATTTAGTATCTCCGAACCCTTTAAGGTAGAAACGAATCATTTGATGGTACAAATGGGTACAAACGACTAGAAATCTATTCCCGCTCGCAGATTTTGATTAACTCGAAAAATGGCAGATTTACCATTTTTGCACTTTTTGAAATGCTTCTACTTTTGAACCCATTGAGGTACAAACGAAAAAAAAATTACTACAAACAAGTTCATAACGAGTACAAACGTATGCATTTAAAAAAAATCGATTCCTCCTATTCGTTTTCTGAATATTTTGAAAATTTAGTATCTCCGAACCCTTTAAGGTAGAAACGAATCATTTGATGGTACAAATGGGTACAAACGACTAGAAATCTATTCCCGCTCGCAGATTTTGATTACCTCGAAAAATGGCAGATTTACCATTTTTGCACTTTTTGAAATGCTTCTACTTTTGAACCCATTGAGGTACAAACGAAAAGAAAATTACTACAAACAAGTTCATAACGAGTACAAACGTATGCATTTAAAAAAAATCGATTCCTCCTATTCGTTTTCTGAATATTTTGAAAATTTAGTATCTCCGAACCCTTTAAGGTACAAACGAATCTTTTGATGGTACAAATGGGTACAAACGACTAGAAATCTATTCCCGCTCGCAGATTTTGATTAACTCGAAAAATGGCAGATTTACCATTTTTGCACTTTTTGAAATGCTTCTACTTTTGAACCCATTGAGGTACAAACGAAAAGAAAATTACTACAAACAAGTTCATAACGAGTACAAACGTATGCATTTAAAAAAAATCGATTCCTCCTATTCGTTTTCTGAATATTTTGAAAATTTAGTATCTCCGAACACTTTGAGGTACAAACGAATCTTTTGATGGTACAAATGGGTACAAACGACTAGAAATCTATTCCCGCTCTTAGATTTTGATTAACTCGAAAAATGGCAGATTTATCATTTTTGCACTTTTTGAAATGCTTCTACTTTTGAACCCATTGAGGTACAAACGAAAAGAAAATTACTACAAACAAGTTCATAACGAGTACAAACGTATGCATTTAAAAAAAATCGATTCCTCCTATTCGTTTTCTGAATATTTTGAAAATTTAGTATCTCCGAACCCTTTAAGGTACAAACGAATCTTTTGATGGTACAAATGGGTACAAACGACTAGAAATCTATTCCCGCTCGCAGATTTTGATTAACTCGAAAAATGGCAGATTTACCATTTTTGCACTTTTTGAAATGCTTCTACTTTTGAACCCATTGAGGTACAAACGAAAAGAAAATTACTACAAACAAGTTCATAACGAGTACAAACGTATGCATTTAAAAAAAATCGATTCCTCCTATTCGTTTTCTGAATATTTTGAAAATTTAGTATCTCCGAACCCTTTAAGGTACAAACGAATCTTTTGATGGTACAAATGGGTACAAACGACTAGAAATCTATTCCCGCTCGCAGATTTTGATTAACTCGAAAAATGGCAGATTTACCATTTTTGCACTTTTTGAAATGCTTCTACTTTTGAACCCATTGAGGTACAAACGAAAAGAAAATTACTACAAACAAGTTCATAACGAGTACAAACGTATGCATTTAAAAAAAATCGATTCCTCCTATTCGTTTTCTGAATATTTTGAAAATTTAGTATCTCCGAACACTTTGAGGTACAAACGAATCTTTTGATGGTACAAATGGGTACAAACGACTAGAAATCTATTCCCGCTCTTAGATTTTGATTAACTCGAAAAATGGCAGATTTATCATTTTTGCACTTTTTGAAATGCTTCTACTTTTGAACCCATTGAGGTACAAACGAAAAGAAAATTACTACAAACAAGTTCATAACGAGTACAAACGTATGCATTTAAAAAAAATCGATTCCTCCTATTCGTTTTCTGAATATTTTGAAAATTTAGTATCTCCGAACCCTTTAAGGTACAAACGAATCTTTTGATGGTACAAATGGGTACAAACGACTAGAAATCTATTCCCGCTCTTAGATTTTGATTAACTCGAAAAATGGCAGATTTACCATTTTTGCACTTTTTGAAATGCTTCTACTTTTGAACCCATTGAGGTACAAACGAAAAGAAAATTACTACAAACAAGTTCATAACGAGTACAAACGTATGCATTTAAAAAAAATCGATTCCTCCTATTCGTTTTCTGAATATTTTGAAAATTTAGAATCTCCGAACCCTTTAAGGTACAAACGAATCTTTTGATGGTACAAATGGGTACAAACGACTAGAAATCTATTCCCGCTCGCAGATTTTGATTACCTCGAAAAATGGCAGATTTACCATTTTTGCACTTTTTGAAATGCTTCTACTTTTGAACCCATTGAGGTATAAACGAAAAGAAAATTACTACAAACAAGTTCATAACGAGTACAAACGTATGCATTTAAAAAAAATCGATTCCTCCTATTCGTTTTCTGAATATTTTGAAAATTTAGTATCTCCGAACCCTTTAAGGTACAAACGAATCTTTTGATGGTACAAATGGGTACAAACGACTAGAAATCTATTCCCGCTCTTAGATTTTGATTAACTCGAAAAATAGCAGATTTACTATTTTTGCACTTTTTGAAATGCTTCTACTTTTGAACCCATTGAGGTACAAACGAAAAGAAAATAGGTACAAACAAGTACATTCCGAGTACAAACGTATGCATTTAAAAAAATATCGATTTCTTGAAGTCGGGTTCTGAGTATTTTGAAAATTTTGTATCTCCGAACCCATTGAGGTACAAACGAAAAAAAAGTTGGTACAAACCAGTACATACTGGGTACAAACGTATGCATTTAAAAAAAAATTGAATACTTCATGTCGGGTTCCAGGTTCACACAGCTGTAATAACTTCGGTTATCTGTAAATTTTATGTAATTAATTTTAGAAACAACAATAAAACCAAAACTCAATCGGTGCTTATATGTCTTATTGTAAATTCGCCTATTAGAGCTCAAAGAGTTAGATTTAGGTATATCGTTTTGTATTAAAAAAACGGGTTTTAATTAAATTTGCAGAAAAAAAACATTTGGGGAGCGTTGAAAAAATATTCAGCATATCGTGTTGAAAACCTAGTAGATACAATGTAGGATAATAATTAATTGTTATCCTTTTTAACTACTTGTACAAAATATGCCCATAAAAACCCAAGTCTAAGTAATATTATACGAGTATTAACAACGTGTTAAATTGTGAGTGCGTAGTTATAGTTGACAGCTGAATTTATAACGAGCTTTGTCTCGTGGGTACATATTTTGTGTTTGTTCATGTATTTTTTACTTAAAATGTATATATTTTGTTGTAGACAACCCTTACACACTCACCGAAACACAACAACACAGCTGTTATTTTTCAGTTTTCGTGTATATAGTGGATAATGAATAGGTACGGTAAATGAACATCACAATAAGAAATAAAATCACACAAACAAATATTAAAAAGATATTTTTGTTACAGGACAATAAAAAATAGTGGCAGGGCCACACTTGGTTCTCAGTTATTTCAGCCCGTCTGGCGGCAACAACCAGCCCCTTACAGAATAACATCGTGAAATAAAAGCATGTTTGCTGCTGTGTTTCGGTGAGTGAGTAAGGGATGCCGGAACCCATTACCCTATCCCTTCCTAATTCCTTATCTTTAATCCTACTGTGGTCTGCAGAGCACTTGCAGTGCCTGTGGCGTTGCTTGTGTTATAGCTGCCACCTATCATCAAATGGACCGTCACCCTGTCTGTCGACATTAACAAAAAACAAACAAAAAAGAAACTTAAAAAATGTTTTTTTATTTTTATTAATTTGTTGGATGAGTGATTAGGGTCCTTGCCTTAACGCTCTGTTCTAGGGTTCCCGGGTTCGATTCCGACAGGGTCAACTTCGAAAAATGAACTTTTCAAATTTGGCTCTGGTCTGGATTTGGAAAGTAGTGGCAGGGCACACTGCGTTTTCACAGTCATTTGGGCATCCCGTCTGGCGGCAGTAACCACCCCCTTACAGAAGACCATCGTGAAATAACAGCACGTGTGCTGTTGTGTTTCTGTGAGTGAGTAAGGGATGCCAGAGCCCATTTCCCTATCTCCTTTCCCTTAATCCTACTGTAGTCGGCAGCGCACTTACAGCAGCTTTGGCGTTGCTTGTGTTATAGGCGACGGTAGCCACCTACCATCAAGTGGACCGTCAGCCTGTCTGTCGATCTTAATATTTAAAAAAAGTTATAATAAAAATTAATAAAAAAAGTAATTTAATTGAATTAAAAAGTAAAGTAATCTAATTGTGTTGAAATTAAAAAGTATAATAAAGTATAATAAGACTATATAAACTTGAGCAAGCTGTATGCGATCTATAATTGTTATATTTATACAGCTGACATATATTATATTTATACGATAATTCATTGTCTAAACAAGATTAAGGTTTTAAGATATTACCGCCCACTTCATTGTAATATAACCGCTTGTTTTTATTTATTAAAAACATTATTAATATTATTTTTATTTTATTACAAAATACAAAAATAATAAATTGTAATAAAATAAAATAATATAATAATATAAAAAATAGGATAACTGGAACGTTAGAATTAATAATACAGTTTACTTACTTCACGCCTTAATTACACAGGTACTGACGTCAAAGGCACCTAGCGCATCGCGCCATAAGTCAACCCCACATTATACGAGTAAATACGTCATTCGGATAGGGTTACATACGTCAGCGTTGACGTCATTATAGAAGCCTTGATTGAAATATGAGAACATTGAAAATTATGGAATTTTTTTTTTCTTTATATTCTATACATATAATAAATGTTTTTCATTATATTTTTCTGTTTGTCTGAGCGTTTGTGCACTCTAATCTCAAAAATGGGTTAACCGATTAACTTCGTATTTTTAAAATCGCAATTTAGTTAGTTAGCCCCTTTTAAGATATCTAAGATGTTTCATTACATAGTTAAAGATAATTTTGGCAATGCCTCACACAACTATCATTGGAACTAAAAACGGTAAAGTTGGAACTAAAAACGGTAAAGTTAAAAATGGTAAAAGTTAGAAATAGGTACATTTAAAAAAATCACAGTATTTGACCCTTACTTTCTAACCTCCCTAACTCTGTTAATTTTAACTATAGCAAAAAAAGTAACTTGAATATTTTTATGTAAAATTAAATTCCCTGGAATTTTTTTCCGAATCTTTTTTTCTAACTCTTACCATTTTGTATAATTTAGAAAAAAAAACCACATATTTCTTTAGTATTTCTACAGCGTGGAATCGGAATTTTCTTTCATCCATCGATATTTCATATCTTCTAGAAACTTATATCAAAAATGCTCCTGGGGGCTTCGAATTTTGATTTGTTAGTAAATTTTCCTTGCTTGCCAAAAACACAAAAATATAAAAAAACGCGACTGATTTTTACACTATCGCGACCCATAGATGCAGCTTTATTTTCGCAATGTTGTCGGATTACATTTAATTTATTTAATACGTAGCTTTTTTTTCTATACCTATGGGACCGATTTTGATAGAAGAGTAGACGGTCCGAAATGTAAATCTTCCCGTTCGATGAGCAGCAGTTAGAGACACGGCGACCTTACCGTGTGAGGCGGTCGGCTGCGCGTGCGCCGGCGACTGCGAGAGGACGTCCGCGTCACGACTCGGCCAACCAACTACAGAGCATCCTATAATTATACTTTGTACTTACATCGAATTATATGTGCCATTAATGGATAGCTATATGAGAACACTGTACAATTTTAGACTTGTGCAATATTGCATTTAATGTGAAGCGCTAGTGCTTCAATGCCGTTTTTCTTTGGACTCCTTTTCGTTAATTGTGACCTCAGAATACACAATTTAAAAGAATTTTGAACACAGTGATGGGTCCAAAAATAATGATAGACGCCATTTTTATGATAACAATTTGTTATTAAATTTAAAAAATCTATTAGTAAATGATTCTATAGGTACTAATATTATATAGTTACTTAGTATGTTTGTTTGTATGTAGGGGGTGATCTTCGAAACTACTCATCCAATTTTAAAGAAATCTTTAAAGATAGTTGGGACAGAATTTCAGAATGGACATAGGCTATTTATTATCCCGTAAAATTAAAGGGCTTTTTCGTGGTAATCCAATTTGTAAAGTAGGTAAGTCGACGAAAAAACGGTCGAACGAAACGTTTCGATAGAACGCTGCTTTAACGGTGAGAGATATATATGTAATTGATTTCTATAGAAAAGTTGTAGAGCTTGATAATGCATATGTCAACTTTTATATTTAAACCACAAAAACTACTTTTTTGTATTAAAAAAATATTATACTTAATCATTAGGTGACGTTTATTGACCATATTATCAACAATTATGAATCAAAATCAGCAAGTTTATTGTCACAAGTAAATACACGTTATTTTTGCTTCTTACAGCTGTTTTGGAAGTACTGTTAAAGAAAGTAATAAAGAAATAAATATATATTTGCTTAAAATGTGCTTAAAGATATATAAGACGATAACTGTGTTGCGCGAGCGCGCCGTGAAGCCACAGAGTCATACCAGTAGGTATACCATCAGGTACCCGATCGAGAAACAATCTGAATTCCACGCGAGCGAAGCCGCGGATACAGCTAGTTATATATATGTATGAATTATTTTTTTTATGTAAAGGTCGGCAGACAGGCTGACGGTCCACTTGATGGTAGGTGGCTATCTTCGCCTATTAACACAAGTAAAGCCATAGGCGTTCCATGTGCGCTGCCGATTTTAATAGAATAAAATAAGAATATGTACGGTACGGGTTAGGGAAGTGGGCACTGTCATCCCTTACTCACTCACCGAAACACAACAGCACATGTGCTGTAATTTCAAGGTGGTATTCTGTAAGAGAATAGTTACTGTCGCCAGACGGGCTGCCGTGCCACTACTACTTGTACTATTATTGTATTCTGTTCCACTACTATTTCGTCATAGTCCCATTACATTTCTTCTTAAATTTTTAGACATTTCTAAACGTCTGAACGACACAATAAGCGCCTGTCTGACATACTTAGTAAATATTTGAGTAAATAAATTTGCAATAAAATTAGCCGATAAATAGATGGAAGTAAATAAAATGCTCTTTTCAAACTTTTTTGTTTTTAAACCGATTGGAATGAAACAAACACTAAATGTTACGGGAAGCTTGCTACAATACATAAATGAAAGCAGTACTCAACTCGGTTAAGCTGTTTCTGAGATTAGCGTGCACAAACGCACAGACAAACAGACGAAAATTCTAAAAACTATTTCTTTGACCTCTGCAACATAAGTACAACTACTTGCACTATTATTGTATTCTGTGGTTACAACGTGTACAAAATGTTTTTTGAAAAAAAAAAATGTACAGACACGATTTTATTATACGTATAGATATAGAAGATATTATAAAATAAAGTCACGCTGCCTCCGCTAACTTGATTTTGATGCGGTTTTCCCTATTGAAAAGTGCGATAAACGGTTAGGTTTGTTTATATTTTGCAGTAAAAATTGCGTCTGGGTGAAGCCAAGGGTGGGTAGCTAGTATCTAATGGAACGTTGTTTATGCGTGTTAATTATAATTACCCTTCAAAAATATATGATTCTTGGAGTAGTAATTAAAAATTAAATCAAGAGTTCCGGTAAAATAATATTATAATTTTATTCCATTATTTTGGGTCCGACAATTATTCGTCTAGATATGTATTACTGTGCAATTTTAAGTGTTCTACTTCAGTAGGCGGTACATAAGGAGTGGAGGTCGTGCCTGCCGCATCTCGTAGGTGCTATTTAGGCCTCAAGGTGGTGCGGCCGGCTTCGTGACTTACCGACGCGCGCGCACGCAGTAAAAAAAAATAAACGTTGAGCGCACGCCGCCGCGTCGACTTAAAAAAATGCTAAAATAAATAAAATGCACACGTCCCGACTTATCTTGCACGCTTGCGCTCATCGGAACACTGCGCCGGGACTTGAAAAAAGAGCAAGTCATTTATATATATTCTTTCTTAAACTTAAGTATTTGTTACGAATATTTTATCCCACAGATAAATTGGCGATGCCCAGATGTAACAGAGGGATTGAATTATTCATTTATCATCATTTATTATTGTTGACGAGCCAGAGGCCATAGGACGATTCTTGCTTAGGTCATCTTTAGAATCGAACCTTTTGAGTGTATTGGGTCAGTAGAAGGAACTTTAGGGGCTATAATATTGTGAGATTGGATATATTTTTAAATAGCTGTACCCGCAAATTCGTACGCGTGGTATTCGGAATAACGCGTTACTTTTTTGTTTGTAAACAGATTGGAATAAAATATACACTAAATATTACCGGAAGCTTGCTACAATACATCAGTGGAAACCACATGAATAGCGGTTAAGCCATTTCTGAGATTAGCGTGCACAAAGCACAGACAAACAGACAAAATTCTAAAAACTATTGTTTTGACCTCGGTAACATAAGTACAATGTGTATAAAGTTTTTGAAAATATTTAATGTACAGACACGGTTCGTTTAAGATTTTATTATATGTATTTATAATATGTATAGCTGGTAAACGCTGCCCAGCGTTCGGGAAGTTCTGTGACATCTACTAGTCCAATATTTCTCAATGCTTATAGTACGGTCATTCTATGAATGCGTTTTTGACATTTCTTTATGTCCATTGCATAAAGTTCATTTCCGAATAAACGATACAGAAAATGTATGGAATTGACACTGTCAGAACAGCACTCTTATAATGGCCGGAGTATAAGACACTAGGTGTGCCAGGACCTTGTCGTGGTGGGCTTACCCTAGGCAATCCGGGCGGTTGCAGGGGTCGGTGCTTTTCTCTCACCGGCCTTTGCTCGACCGATCGGATTGGCTTTGGGGACAAAGAAGGCACACACCGAGGTGGGCGCCGAGCGGGCTCCGTTAAACGGAGCTCGTGGCGGAGCACTCAATAGTTGAACCCGACATTGACATGACACTGGCAGACAATGGCCATTTTCAGGATGAGCCGAATTGCCATTTTTGTAAAGAGAAGAAGAAGAGAGTATAAGACACTGAAAAGAACAAGAGGCTTGCCAGTGATGACATATGGCGGTGAAACGTTGTCTCTCACTATGGGCCTGGTAGAAAATTCAAACGGTAGAAATTACACTGCGAGATCTAATCAGGAATGAGGAGATCTATAGGTAATTAAATGAAAGCTACCGACACAACCCGGCGATCAGTGTGCATGGGGTAGCAGTGGGCAGGACACATAGAATGGAGAGCCGACGACCGCTGGGGCCGAAAGATTCTCGAGTGGAGGCCACGGACAGGCAAGCGTGGCGTAGGACCCAAGAGGTGGACAAACAATCTGATAAGGGCCCCGGGTCGACAATGGATCCAGGCTGCTTCTGATCGAATATAGGGAAGGCCTATGTCCAGCATTAGATGTACTAGCTGAGATGATAATAAAGGTTGAAAGCAGGCAGTCAATTTGATGGTAAATAGCTACTGTCCCCTATAAACGTAAATAAGCAAAACCTGGGAGATTGCCGCCCTTCATATGATAATTTATTCGCCAAATTACTTTCATGAAGATACTCATTATCTATCACACTTTGATATCGATACAGACAATCGACTTTCCATTCAATAAGGATATATGATGGTAAGTCCAATTATATATCCTAATATTCCTAATCCTAATAATATTATAAATGCGAAAGTTTGTATGTTTAAATATTTGGATGTTTGTTACTCAATCACGCAAAAACGGCTGAACGGATTTGGATGAAATTTGGCACACAGGTAGTTTACTATCAGGATTAAGGTAAGGTACTTTATATTCTGGAAAAATGTTAGATTTCTGTAGGATTTTCAAAAAACGAACCAATAAAATTTTAAACATTTCTTTTAACCGTGTCATTCAGTAAACTGAATTATTATTTTCTAGCTAGATTATTATATATCAAACGAACCCCATGTTATACCGAATTCACATGGACTGATTGCGTAATAATTAAAAGATTTGAGTTAATCTTTTCATTTTCCGAATAATATTACCAATTTTTAATGAGAAGAAATATAAGGCTCATTTGCTAAAGCATACGTATCCACAATAAAATCGCGAGCTCTAAATACATTTTAATTTATTAATAGTGAAGTAAAAATTATCCAAAACGGACTATTTTTCGTGTATAAATTTAGTTGAAATTGGATTAGATCACAAATTAATGAAAGAATTATTTTACAAATGTGTATTGTCGCATTCTTCATCTTGTAATAGGCATCTTGAACGTATGGTTATTGTAAAGATTTAATTAAAATGTTTCTATTTGTTTTTGTTTTGTTTTTTTTTTTATATGTAAACATAACTTTTTTTTTTAAAGTAGGTACATAATACAAGTATATTGCATGTTCCTAGGACGGTTTGTTACACCTCAACCTTGAAATCGTTGCAATCTTGGTCATTGTTTTTAACTTTATTGATTTGCATCTAGTCAGCTAGTGTAAGTTGTATGGCGTGTGCCGACGGCAGGTGCGTCGTGTGCCCACTGAGCGGTGTAACAACCGGTCCGCACTTGGTACCTTCGTACACAATGCTGCACTGCGCGATCATTGCATGATTGTATTCTGCAAAGAGGCAACAAGCTACAATCGCGAATAAAAGTGCTTCGCATTAAAGAATGAAAATCACTCGGAGTGCTCTGGCTAATGTTAGGGATAATTAAATGCATAGGACATGACATATATGAATCTCACGAAACCAATTGAAATTTATTTAAAGCTAATCAGAATTTTGGATTGTCTTAATAATATCATGAGAATTACTACCAGTTCAATTCGGGATACTGATTTATCTGAGTAAGATTTATATTATTGATTAATAATACATGAGTATAATTTTTATCGTTTAATAATCTTGATAAAAATATCTAAATGTTATATGTGATGTGTGCAGATTAAATGGCTTTTTATTATTATAAACTTTATGTGGTAGAAATCGCAATAAGACCAAAAACCGGACAACTGCGAGTTAAACTCGCGTGAAGAGGGTTCCGTACGATGTTACCTATCCGCACAATATTGAGCGATTTACAATGTTATATTAATATCATGGATTTCTTATAGGTTTTCCTATAATCTATAAGTAGAAAACTAATTTCTGTATATTTTTCAACATATTAGGTTCAGTAGTTTCGGAGATTGGGGGGGGGGGGGGGGTTAATGGTCGGACAGACGGACATACGAGTAATCCTATAAGGGTTCCGTTTTTTTATTCGGACGTACGGAACCCTAAAAACCAATTGGGTATACTGTTACCAGTTTTATGAATGATTCATTATAAATAATATAAATTTGTTTGTTAGTTGAGCGCAATAAATCAATAAATCAGCGAAATATATGCCTCTGTCCTCAGTTTATGTGTGCACTGTTTGTCTGTCATAAACCTCTGTCCAAATTTAATGCATTCCTGTCAGGTATCTGCAATTAATGTATGATCTGCTTGCCCACCACATGCTTCTATCCCCAGTTTATGTGGAACATGTTGGCCTGCCACATACTATTCATGTCCCAAGTTTAACGCTTTTTGTTTCTCTACTCGTTTTAGGTCGTAATGGATAAATTTAATATGGCGACCTGTCAACTATAAACAAGCCTGTAAGCAACGATAAGTTGAACTGTTTGGTCGTTTTTACTTTATCCACGGCACTTGGAAGATCTAAAAATAAATGAGACATAAAGCGTGGCCTAACGCGGTCGAGTACGCAGCGGTCGTAGAGGCTCAATCCGGTTCCATCGAAACAACAGCCTTTCGCTCGCCTTTTTTCCGTTCGCAAAACTGTCTTATTTAAGTTAATTAAGTGAAGTATATGTAAGTTCGTGACTAGTACTGTGGGAGAGCTGCGGGGTGTACACAGAAACGTGACGGCCGCTCTCTGGCTTATGTTGAAACATCATTTTTTAATGTAAACTTTGTGATTGATATAGGTTGAGACATTTTTCATGTTTGATTATACACGAATACAAAATATGGAGTGCATTATTATTTAACAGAACTTTTACCTAAATTAATTCGAGTCTGGCTCTCATTAAATCAAGTCTGGCTCTCCAAATTGCATAAATCAATTCTTCTTCCATTGAACGTTTATTCGTTTCTTTCTTCCAATGTACGCAACATATTTTAATGGAGATTCAGCTGTAATTTAGAGAATACATTTTAATTTTTAAAATGACTGCGAAAGGCAGTACGCCTCGCCACCACTTTCCAAATCCAGACCATAGTTGACCCTGCTGGAAATCGCACCTTTGCAAGCAACTTAATTTAAAATAACATTCTTTGTAAATTTTATAAATCTTTAGGCGTAAGATGATTTTCTGTAGAAGTGAAATTGTGAAACAGTAATTTATTCGTTTCTTTGGGTTTCGATGAAACACTTTTAAACGTCATTCTATTTTTACCAGGGTTTCGGGAAAAAAAATCCTTAAAAAAAATTCAAAATTGTTGTTATCATCATTAAATGAAAACGGATGAAAATAGCCATCTCAGTAAGTTATACCGTGAGTGACGTTACTATTATGTCGCTAATAACATGACGAAAAAACATTCTAATGTTTCAGGATTAATGGAATAAATCATTAATTTTGTATAATTTTTTTTTCACAGATTCTGTGCGACAGACAGCAGTAAGGATACCCTCTTCCAAATATCCATTTCGATATTACCATAATCGCCACTTACATATGACGCCATGGCGATTACGAAGCCTCTAGACGCCTATAAAGAAAAGCCTGTACTTGTGTAAAGTAATTCTTTCACTTTTACCTTCGTATTTTCGTAATGGCCGTTTTCCAGCGAGGCCATGTGACTTATGGCGCTTGGCGTACGTCTTATTACAGTTATTATCCGCTCGGGGCTGCTTCGAATTATAGAATAACGCGAACGAGAAATGAAACACTCATTTTTTATCGACACATACCCCGAAGGTATTATACTTATAAAGTACCCACCGGCCGGTTTGTGTTACTCGAAACGAGAGAAAAAAAATGTTATTATTACCTGTTGTCTTACAAATATTCCAATATTGAGATATGGTATACATATATCATAGAAACAAATTCCGGGGTTCGATTCCCGGCAGGGTCAAGTCAAGTCAAGTCAAGATGAACTTTTCAAAGTTGGCTCTGGTCTGGATCTAGAAAGTAGTGGCAGGAATAGATTGGGCAGATTGATTGACTGCGAAACGCAGTCAATCCTTAATCCTACTGCAGTCGGCAGCGCACTTGGACCTGTGGCGTTGCTTGTGTTATAGGCGACGGTAGCCACCTACCATCAAGTGGACCGTCAGCCTGTCTGCCGATTTTAAAATAAAAAAAAACTTAAGACGGTTTAAAATAATGAATTTAAAAACTTTATTTAATAAAAACGTAGGTACGTACCTATACCTAGCTATTTTAACGACATTATCAATAACGTCGCACCTAAAATGTTATGTGTAAAATTATATATACTCGACATATAGGAAAATGGTACGTTTTTAAATTTTATTTTATAAAAACCCAACTAGACACATATTTACAAAATTGTATTCCAGATCAATTGTTTGCACTATTTTATTGGTTTTGTATCGATGGTGACGCCACATCAATTATTGAAGCTATCGTTGATTTAATGGATATTTCATTGGCGTTTACATCACGGTATTGCAATGATTTTCCAGTTTTATTTCCAATTGTGTTTTATAATCATAATATATACACGTGCTGGAATATTAACGCACCATGAAGTTACAAGTTCAAGAGAGACGTGAATATTAACGATTTTATTGAATAAGTCGTTTTGAAGGTGGGAAAAAATATAATTTAGTTTTCTATTTATTTACTTATTTATTAAAACTTTATGTACATTCTGGTACAAAAGGCGAACTTAGTGCTAAGACCATTCTCTACTAGTCAACCTTTGGGATAAACAGAAAACACAACGGATTAACAGAAGGGTTAACAAGTGCACAAAGTGACTAAGCACGACCACAAATGAACTAAATACAAAATAAAAAAATAATATACTATAAACAAAAAACATAAAACAATAACAAAAAACAAAAACAAACAAATAAACAAAACATAGACTAAAACATATAAAAATAAACTAAATACATATACACACACATACAATATATATATTACTAACTGACCCAGCAGTCGTTGTCCTGCCAGAACCCGAAAATAATTCCGTAACCCGATTGTGGCGCCACCTAACGGGTCAAATTTTATTTTAAAACCATATGTCATGACATTGATTAGATACGTCATGTCGGCCATGCTTTTCAGCCGAAACGAGTTGTTGCGAAGTGTGCATTAAGGTTAGTAACAGTGAAATATATTTCTTTGTATCGTGAATTTGCCGAGCAATAAATATTTGTTCTCACGTTGATCTATGAATTTCATTTATTCAATTATTCATTATGTTACATCAGACAATATATAAACATAAATCATTAAGTAGTCCGCAGACTGTCTATAGGAAAAAAAAAACGGGACACGTGCGAGTTGAACTCGCGTGAAGAGGGTTCTGTACGATGTTACCTATCCGCACAATATTGAGTGATTTACCATGTTATTTTAATATCATGGATTTCTTATAGGTTTTCCTATAATCTGTAAGTAGAAAACTATAAGGGCAAAGGGTTTGGTTTTTTTATTCGGACGTACGGAACCCTAAAAAATCAAAACATCAGAAGCAATGACGCATTGCTATGGAAATATAGTATACAGCTGATATACTATATTTCCATCGCTTTGATTTATCGAATAGGGCATTGCTTTTGTTTCGGTTATAATATTTTTAATGAGGTTAAAAATAAAGAAAAAAATGTTTAAAAATTCTAGAAATTTGTCATAAAAATTCCATTTAAGCAGCTAGAAATAGCAGAATTATTCCTTAAGTTTAACAAGACACAGCAACTTTTACACAGTCACTGCAAATAACTAGAACTAGACTATAATTATATTCCGATAAAGATAATTCGACGAGAAGGAATAAAAGTATGCAATCGCGAATTTCCGCTACATAATTTAATCGTATCATGAAATAAGCGGGTGCGAACTTGGCAAATACTCTTTTGGCAATATATTTCAGTGAGTCGGTTCGCTACCTGTATTGAGATTACCTTAGAACGAGCTTTAATTCTATAGGAAGCAAGCAAACTAGCAAACAGCCCTCGGATTCGCACGAATGCAATTAAGCAAGCCTTCTGCTTGCTTATCTGAACGGAAACAAAAAGCTACTTTATTTTTGGCTACTTCATATACAAAATTAATATATTTAATAAAAAAAATACCTAAACACTTATCAAAATTATAAATTTTAAATACATATGACGCTGAAACATGGTTTCTAACATGGACCTCGTAAGAAAGCTCCACGAGCTATGGAAAGGGCTATGCTCGGGGTTACACTGCGAAATCGAATCAGGAATGAGAAGATCCGTTGACGATAATACACATAGTACAGAGAGCCGACGATCGCTCGAGCCGGAAGGTTCTTGAGAGGCCACGGACCAGCAAGCGCAGCGTAGGACGTCGACCCACAAGGTGGACAGACGACCTGATAAGGTGCGGGTCGACGGTGATCCATGCTGGTTCTGGCCGGTCCGTTTGGAAGATTAGGAGGAAGGCTTTTGTCATCTTGGCTGAGATGACCATGATGATGAAATTTTAAATGATGGACACTTTAATATCTCTTACATGTGGGTACTAACCAAGTTATATTAACTTCTTTACTGACTTAAATATTTTTTTAAAGTAATATACTTTAAAAAAATTAATGTTTGAAGTGTACTCACACAAAGCTTGGTAAGAAATGTCTTTGTCTTTCCGTGGGCAGTAGAATTTTTAATTGCGGTTCATAAAACATTTTTAATGGTCGAGTCGTTCCGCCGCAGAATCAACGACATTCCTTGCGTCGAAACGATGCCCAGAAGGTGCTTTAAGTGAGTAATAATTGTATCGATGCTAAGTAGTTTTTAATATGGATAGCCCTTTTTTATTTTAACATCATCAAGTCATTTGAATAATGAGATTGCCATTTAGGGCGAACAGAATGGATAAAGCGATTACCTATTTAGTAACTTTTTGATATATTTTTTCATTATTTCACATTAATATGCTTTAAGAATTAATTCATAAGGTAATAAAGAATAGAATATTATTATTTTTATGTTAATTTCAGCAGAGAGGCTGCCGGCCCATTTGATGGTAGGTGGTAACCGTCGCGTATAACAAAATCAACGCCACAGGTACTTACTGCAAGTCGCTGCCGAACATAGTAGAATTAAGAATGAGGGATTGGGAAGGGATAGGGAAATGAGCTCTAGCATCCCTTACTCACTCACCGAAACTCATCAGCGCACGTGCTGTTATTTTTCACGGCGGTCTTCTGTAAGTGGTTGATTACTGCCACCCGACGGGCTGCCTAAATGGCAGGTCTGCCTAATGCGAAAGGCAGTGTGGTCTGTCATTACTTAAAATTAAATAAGATTAATTAAATTAATCTTAGTAAAAGATTAATATGGTAGAATGTATGAGAAATTCTTGTAATCTATAGTACTATATAGCCTGTACCCATAGAAGCATGTGCCCAGTAGTGGGAATACCACGTCACGTCATTGTAAGAGAAATTTATATGTTTTTTAGACCAGAGGATAAAGTTTTCCCAAGTGTCCGGAATACTCAAATACCCAGTAAAGATTACACGATACCAAACGTACAAATTGGTTCCAGCTTTAAAGTCGAGTTTGTTTTAAATAAGTAGGTATTTATATGAATGGATATAAGTCGCAACATATTAAAATTCACAACTATTCCGTGCGGTTACAGTAGGCGGTAGTTACCAAATCTCACAGAAGCCGAAGTTTAAAGATCTAGAGACGTCGTGTCTGATAAAGCAAATCAGATTTTGTCTTATTATTAAAATGCCTCTAAGAAGCTACAATGTTTTTAAAAGTTTTTGTGTCTTTTGCCTATCACAACATTGCATCAACGGCTCTTACTTATCCTAGTCGTATGCTAAATAAGACATAATGAGGCATAATTAACGCTGCTCATCCGAGCTCGATTCGGCGATTGACCTCCTTCTCGAAGTTGGCTTTACCTAATAGGACTGTTTGTCCCAAGTAAACTCAACAACTTCGAGACTTGAATTTCCAACTGTTACTGGGGTTGGCACAATGTGGACATAAGACATAACTTTAGTCTTGTCCTTTGGGAAAATCGGTTGAGACTATCGTGCAATGTCAAGTAATCATATTAAATGTTTATTGTTATTATTATTAAAACTCTATATTTGTACTATAAACATAAAAAATAATAAAAAAAAGAAGGAAACAACAAGCAATAGTACAAAAGGCGGCCTTATCGCTTTATAGCGATTTCTTCCAGGCAACCTTAGGGTAAGGAAAATTATATATGAAAAATAAAACAATGTGGGTGGTAAAAGTCATGGTAAGGCCATCATAAACTTACATTCTAATAACTAAATACTAGTACATAAATTTAATATACACAAATATTAATAAAATAGATTAATAAATGTAATATATTAGAAGATAAACCTACATTTAAAATTAAACAAATATTCGTCTTCAGTTTGACAGAAAATGTGTTTTAAGTGCTTTTTTGAATATATCCAGCGATTTAGATTGTCTAATGATCAAAGGCAGTGCATTCCAAAGTTTAATGGCACGCACAGTAAATGACCCCTCATAGAATTTTGTTTTGCGTAGAATGCATTCCAGGGTAAGCGCACGGCAAGGCTTTTTATGTAAAGTTCAAGAGGTATGCTGACTCTCCAATTGATGGTGTACCTAGATAAGATAAAGGTAAATCGCTTTATATAAATCGCTGGATATATTCAAAAAAGCGCTCAAGACACATTTTCTGTCAAACTGAAGACGACTTTATTTGTTTAATTTTTATATGTAGGTTTATCTTCTAATATATCATATTTATTAATCTGTCTTATTAATCTGTGTTATTAATATTTGTTTATATTCAATTTATGTACTAGTATTTACTTATTAATGTAAGTTTATGATGATTTTTACCACTATGATTATTACCACCCACATTGTTTTATTTTTCATATTTAATTTTCCTTACCCTAAGGTTGCCTGGAAGAAATCGCTATAAAGCGATGAGGCCGCCTTTTGTACTATTACTTGTTGTTTCTTTCTTTTTTATTTATTCCTTTTTATGTTAATAGTACAAATAAAGAGTTTTAATAATAATAATAATAGTAAATGAAACTTACATCGCTTACCGAAACGTAATAACATAGGCGAAGAGGCACCAATCCTAAAAGTTAACACTTAGACGAATAAGATTTGCTTGGTCGGCGTGGATTTGATTGGCCGGAAATATTTTAAATAAATTATATATTATTAAATTTCCATAATTTTTTTCCGTCATCACGGATTTTGATCAATCTCATATAGAATTGTGCGAAATATCATCTTCATCAAGAAAAAATCCGACCGACCAATGATTTTTAGCCAGAAAGGTCACTCATACCTATTTGAATGGTGTGATCCCTGGGTAAAATTTATCCATTATCACGGAAACCTTTTTTATTTTTTTCATTTCACGCGTTTCAATGTTACATTCATAATTATCTTGGTATTGGTGCTTACAAACTGCCGAAAGTATCGCGCATACCAGATTTTATTATGTGGGTGAGGATTATACTCTCATAGATTTTACTTACTTGATGACATTTCTTTTGGAGTCTTTCTTCTACCTCTGGTCTCTTCCTTAAGTTTTCAGCTATTTATTGTACAAATTAATATGGAAAGAAAGAAATACAGGAAAAATTTTATTTACAAAAAATATCAATTCTCTAATAAACAAGAGCGATTTCATATGAACCGCCTTCTGTATTTACTTGTCTGTATAAATTTCTTAAGATTTGTAAAAAAAATGCATAGCCAATGTATTATACTAAAGCATTGATACACAGCAAACTTATCGATCAATGTTCTGACATTTCATCATTTGCACTTAGTATAGAAAATGCCGCCACTGTATGTTTGCACGCCGTGAATATAGGTTTTCTCATCCCGACGCCACACGTGTGCTGTCATTGCGCACGTTCTAAACTCCTTCTTTTGGTTTGTGTCATTTTAACATAATATACAGTATGATAAGATTTAATATTCTGCAAGAAATGTTTGACTGATTATGACATTTCGCTCTTGAATGTAAAAACACTGTCAGATGTTCTCAAAACTTAATGAATTTAAATTACAGCCTGCCTGAAATACACACTTTTATTTCAGGCAAGGCAACATTAAATTAAAATAACAGCATGTGTGCTATTGTATGAGAGCATGGGAGTTTTTTCACTTATGACGTACATTAAATATTAATCTAGTAATATAATATAATAAAATCATTAACGAGCCGTGCCTGTACATTAATTTTTACACGTTGTACTTATGTTATAGAGGACAAAAAATAGTTTTTAGAATTCTTGTTAGTTTGCCTGTTCATCTGTGCGTTTGTGCACGCTAATATGTGAAATGTATAGTAGCAAGATTCCCGTAACAATTAGTGTTTCTTTCATTCCAATCGGTTTACAACAAAAAAGTTACGCACTATACCGAATAACACGCATACTTGTACGAAGTTGCGGACTCAGTTAGTATATTTTCTCATAAATGTTAAAATGCAACATTATGGATATTGTTTTTGTATACTTAACAAAAATTTCGAGACACCACAAAAGTTTGTTTATTCTTAATCTATTCCCGTTATCCATTTTTTTGGAACTTTAAAGAAAAAAAAACTTGTTAAATATTTCAAATATCTGTTATAGTAAGTCGTAGAAACGCGAAATCCTTTTTTTCTCTAAGCCGTTAGGAGAAGAAAGAAAACTCGAACTATTTATTATATAACATTTATTATATCTATCTTTTTATTTAGAGATTTTGCGTATTGAGTATATTGCGTAATTAGGTATTTTGAAAATTGGATACTATTTAATTAAATTAGAGAAGAATTGTGGAATAAAATATAATTTATGTTAAATTGTTTTATATGTTTAATATTAATAGTAGGCGTGACAGCAGTTTAATGAAAGTTAAAATAATTCCTTAATCGCAGATAGTTAAAAAACATATAATATTTGTGGTTAGGTACGAAATTATAGCTTTGATGAAGGTACGAAACTGTTTATATTCATTTGCATTGCAGATAAGGGCAACCCATATAATAAATAAGAATATATATATATATCAGGAATTTACAAAAAAAAATCTAGTAATCACCGAGAGGAAAGTAAGAAGATATGCACCGTTCTCCTTATATAGCACGCTGTATAAGGCACAGGACGCCTTGATAAAGTGGTGTGGCGAATGGTGGTATGTTGAGATGTGGTGGGATCTAATCCTCTGGTCGGACGTCACGACACGTCAGTTGGACGGTGAGGTGGGCGGTTGCGCACGATTACGCATAAATTTGATACAAGACATTGTCTTCATGGATGTATCACAAAAATAAGTGTTTACCTGTTATTGACTGTATCAGCCTTTATAAATAGCATTTCTGCATGTGTTCCATGTCTATAATCCATGCTTGATTTACCCACAAGCTATTAAAGCTTGAGCCTAGGACACAAGTTCTGAGGGGGCGCTGGAGTGGCTTCGCAAGCATAACTAATTTACAGAACAAAATTTTGAAAATATGCGCGTAAATACTAACTTGAATTTAAAACAATTACGCGCTCTTGCTTCTTAATCTTTTGTTGACTGACTGTGATTCGAACCTCTAATTGAAGAGTTAGAGTCAAGAGCTTGGAACTCACCAGACAGACACACAAACACTGCCCCTCTGCCTATTTGTACATAGGTCATGGTCATACTAATTTATTTATCTTTCCTATCTATATTCGTATCTAGTTGCCATAAATAAAATAAACTGGTATTATTGTTAGAACAATATAAAAAAATTATCTACGAGTATACACCACCTCATATTATTATTTATTATTATGAATGCGGGGCCACTGCCAGCAGGGTAACCCATTTCGTTTGACAGAACTTTCTCAAGCCTCACTTCGGCGCAGGTTTCTTCAGAATGTTATCTCTCACAGTTATACAATGACCACCTTATCCGCGTATAGCAGATATTAGTAATAAAGCTTCTAGTATAACTTTTATAATTAGGGGTACACAGAGCCGAATTATCCATTAAGCGTTGTAGGCAACTGCCTAGAGACCACATTGAATAGGGGTTCCGAGCTCAGTGAAAAAAATTAAAAAAATAAAAAATTTTCAATAAAAATTAAATTAGATGATTTGTACGTAACAAATGACAATTTTATTACCCCATTTTTTATATTAGTTCGTCATAATTCATACATTTCGGAACATATTTCAAGTTAAAGTTCTAGAGACTGAAGACGCTTCAAAACTTTGCATTATACAGGAGTGCAGTAAAAAACAGGGTTATTATTATTATTTATTTATTTATTACACATGAAATAATTAGAAAAATATTTACAATGTCCCATAAAACTGGAAAGCAGTTTGTATATGGGATCAAGTTAATGCTGTTGGAAAAATGTATAGAAATGTATAGTTGAGGTAGTTTGAAAATGGTTAAGGAACCCTGAGATGATTGCCTAGGGGCTCTCTCATGGTTAATCCGGCCCTGGGGGTACAATTAGTAAATACCTGTAGTATTTAACTATTCCCAAATGTCTTGAATTGAACTCATATTTTCTATTATTGAAAGTACCTAATATAGTATTTGTCTAATTTTCTGTATGTTTTATAAATATTATATATGTATTTTCTAATTCTATTAGGTACAGGTAAGGTATAAGAGCTATAGCTAATCTAATTGATGGCTAATTGTTATGCAAAAAAAAATTAAATGAAAATTTCTAGTCCACATAATAAAATTGAAAAGACTTAGAAGTACTACCTGACAAGGATTCGAAATTGAGTGTGCCATGTCGGTAACTGAACGTTCTGCTCGTAAGAGTCTTTCAAGAATATATACGTATAATCTTCACAATAGACAAAGAGACACGGCGATCGTGTGTGATCAATTATCGCTTTATCGTTCAGTGAATGCATGTAATGCCGGTAGAATGTGTGTAGGTAGTGTGCATCTAACACTCGTTTCATCCCAGTTGTATGTAGCGGGTGGTCGGCGGATGGAGCGGTGCGCGGGAGGTTAGTCGGCGCGCGACCGCTCCGACCTCGCCGCGATTCAATGCATCTTGCGCCGGTACACACGCACGCACTAATGGAATCTCACACTTTAATTTGATATTGAAACATTTTATGTATACGTTCCCAGACATTATTTGATTTATAACCATCAAAGCTCTCAAATAAACAACAATAACAATCTAATTTTTTTACTAACTATATAGCTAAAAATTTCATATACCCTATCTGTATCTAAAGATACAAAATTTTGTCAGACATTTGATTATCTGTAAACAAACGAGAAATAAATTTAGAAAATATTGTTAACCGTTCACTTTCCGTAGATATTTTACCTTATAACTTTGTTTTATTATGAGATGGCGACACACTTTACGTAAAGATAAGTAAGGATACTTAAGGGCACGATAATGGGTAAGTCACAATGTGAAAAAACAAATGTGGGTTTTGGTGTACTTTATGCAGCGAACACAGTCATGTGTTATTGTTTTACGACTTTCTTTTATTAGAGAGTAGTATTATGGATACACTTGATTTTAGACACAAAGATTAAACAGACTGAGCAGTCAGGTAGTCGGATTGAAAGACTATTTCCAAGTTACAATAAAATGTAGAAATTCTCAAAGACTGTGCGTCCATTATGTGGTGCGTGTGTGCTACGTGTGGTCGCGCGTTAGGCGCGGGCGGCGCGTGCCTGGGAACCGGCGTCGCGCGCGCATTCTCACGGCCTCTCTGACCTGCGCCCGCGCACCCCCGCCCGCCTCGACTGCCGCGCACCCGCGAACACCGTCGACACCGCGCCAACCGCGCGCCTCTCACCGACCAAACAAACCGCCACGCCATTACTTGTATTGTGTTGTGTACTTCTTAACTTATTGCTTGGCAGTTCGTACACTCGTTACCTTTTATTCTCACATTTGTAGAACTTTACAAATAGATAATCTAATAAGCATAGGTAACTAAACTATTTTAGACTTACGTCATAAACTCAGCGGTACGTCTGACGACAGCTGTAACCGCCGCCTTACAGAAAATCGCTGTGAAATAACAGCATATATGCTGAATGCTGTGCTGCTTCATTTCATTCTCGATGTCTACAAGTAGGTACCTATAACTAGTAGGTATGTATTTAGTAGTGGCACACTGCGTTTTGCAGTCAATTGGGAAGCCCGTTTGGCGGCAGTAACCACCCCCTTACAGAAGACCACTGTGAAATAACAGCAAGTATACTGTTGTGTTTCGGTGAATGAGTAAGGGATGCCAGAGACGATTTCTCTATCCCTTGCCAAACCCTTATCCTTATTCCTACTATGGTCGGCAGCGCATTTGCAGCACCTGTGACGTTACTTGTGTTATAAGCGACGGTAACATCAAGTCGACCGTCACCCTGTCTTAAAGAAACATGTGTCAGAAGTGAAACAGCTGTCGGAAGTGAAACATCTTTGGCGGTCAAATATGTAGTAAGCGGTATCATGCAGAAACATTATAAGAAGCGTCAAGTGACAGTTACACTGAAGCGTCTCACAATATTCGACCTTGAAATTTTACTCTCATCGCGCGCTTTAAGACGGTGTTTTACAAGCTTCCAACCTTTTATACAACCCGGATTCTGGAAAGGTTTTAGTTAGGTGCTATAGACATTACGTCACGTTGTAGACAATTGGACACGTTTATGGACTATGCGATCTACATAGATTCAGTTGAAACTGGTTGAAACCTTCAGAGGTGCCGATTCGATAAAGAATAAGACAAAATATTGAAACCAGTCTTTTCGTTACAACCAACTAAACTGACCAACTAGATAGTTGTGCAGAATGTACTAAAAATTGATATGTATTCTTTTCAAATCAACTGCAGTGCATTTGATAAAAACGTTCGGGGTCTTCCTGTTTATGGTGACATATTAAGAGGTCATTAAAAAATTAAAATTAATATATAAAAATATTCCGGAATTTAGTATAACAATTTTATTGAGAAGAGTTAAGTGTTAGATAGTAGTATAGTTAAGTGTTCCCTGAAAAATATGAAGTTATTTTTATTTAACAAAATGCGTAATTGGAAGTGCATTGAGCAATTCAAACAGTATACCACCACGCACGGTCATCTGGCCGTTTCTTGAGAAGATTTTCAGGTTGTCTGTCCATCTGCCTGCAGAGCGTTCCACATAGTTAAATTTTTTATTGATTTTATATTGATGACTCCACTTTGTATAATGACGACTATACAAAGAATTGAAGGAATTTAAAACATACACTAAGGACAACTACTAAGGAATTCTTTCGATAATTAATCTTGTTAGGAATTCCAGAACCAGAGAGTTAATACCTAAACAATTCGACCAATACGTTGCCCTGAACGAACCAAACATTTATAATTCTATTTATGGGTATTTTACCCGTCCAGTAGAACTTGGTATTCTCTCCAACTAGTGAGGAGATGATCAATGTGGCTGATTATGATGATACGTTACTGCGTCATGGAGTTACTAAAGAGTGTAAAAATTATATAAATAAGTGGGTAACAAATAAAAAAGGGCATGTGTGCAATTTTTTCATACTTTCGTAATGAACTGCAATCAAGTACCTACATTTTGCTGCGTAATAACATGGGCTTGCATATTTTTATAAACACAGCCCAGCAGATTGCGAATTGCGCCGAAAAGAATGTTATAAAATCTTTCCCACGAGCAGTGAGGCATGCATTATCCAGATAATAGCTACAAGGCACTCCCGCGCATCGCTTTTTGTGCCGACATTTTGCGAGAACCAATTCTCATTACGTATAATTAAACACACCTACTGCCCATAGTGTCCGTACGTGAAAAATAAATAGAAGAATATTGAGCAATTGTTTACCCAAACTTACTTATAACGTTTAGAACTTAGAATGTAGAATTCTAAGTGTGTAAAATGTTCTAATTATATTCATTTTGTAACAATATGTCGCTATAGAGTAAGAATTCAGACACAACTTGAAGGCATGGAAATTATAACAACCATTACTTTATTCAGTTGTAGTTTCTTGTAGTTCTTTCTGTTCTTTCCATTGGGAAAATTACAGAAATCGAGTTTGTTTTATTTGTTGGACCACTTCTACGTTTTTTTTTATGTTAAGGTCTGCAGACAGGCAGACGATCCACTTGATGGTAGGTGGCTACCGTCGCCTATAACACAAGCAACGCCAAAGCTGCTGCAAGTGCGCTGCCGACTACAGTAGGATTAAGGATAAGGGATTAGGAGTGGATAGGGAAATGGGCTCTGGCATCCCTTACTCACTCACCGAAACACAACAGCACACGTGCTGTTATTTCACGGTGGTCTTCTGTAAGGGGGTGGTTACTGCCGCCAGACGGGCTGCCCAAATGGCTGCGAAAACGCAGTGTGCCCTGCCACTACTTTCCAAATCCAGACCAGAGCCAAATTTGAAAAGTTAATTTTTCAAAGTTGACCCTGCCGGGAATCGAACCCGGGAACCCTAGAACAGAGCGTTAAGGCAAGCACCCTAACCACTCATCCAACGGCTACGTGCGAATAAGGTCAATCAATGAGAAGGTGTATTGCTTTGAAGCATCATAGGTGCTAGTCGTAACATCTTTTAATGTTACGACTATTATAATACTCTCTGATAACTCTCTCATAACTGATGATGGCGAACGAAGGATTATATTCAAGCATCTTGTATCTGCACTGCATCTACCTAAAAACTACCTAGAGAGATTTATTGCAGAATTTGCAGGAATCCTAACTAATATAAATCTGAAAGTAATTTTTTTTTGTTTGTTTCTTACGCATCTTGCGCACACGTTCTCAGGGATACAGAAAATGACATAGGTTACCTTTCATCCAAAATAAAAGCACTGTTCCGGAATGTGTAATAAAAAAATATCAACGCCTGATAAAAATATATGAGCAATAAAGATTGAACCAATCTTTAAACACCTAAGAAAAGGACGGACGAATTTATGGCCCATAGCATAGCTAGTAGTATATAAATGAGGAACCAAATCTAAATCTCTTAAATATACTGTTATGACTCACCAGGGAACGTTCTAGTTATGACTCACTATGGAACGTTCTAGAAAAACGACTTCGCCTATCTACAATTTCTGGAAAAATTATTGTCAAGGGAAATTGATCCTTATACACACAACATAGAGTTCACATACAACAGAAATAGCGTTCCCGAATTTTCAATGACCTGTTTACAATACGTGTTTACAAAAGTTGTTTACTTCTAATTGTTTGTTGTTTGTTTGTACTAAATTCGAGAAAGATCTAGACGATTGGCAGCGGGTATAAATAGGCGAAGTGGCAAGCTAGCGGGACAGTTCGATTCTGCGATTCGAAAGCGATACTACGGAACTATACCTGCGACTCATTACGGAATTACTGACGACTTTTGGCAAGTTTAACGGATTTAAAGAAGTTTAGCCCTATTGGAAGTCATCTTGGTTTGTGGCAATAAATAGTTGATTTTCGCCCTTACACGGCAATTTGACTCACCCCACACTTAACAATACTTATCAGTGTCACTACCAAACACTACAGCACTATATCAGAATCAGCAGTAATAAAAGACCAAAATCGAGATACAGTAGGGTAATTCAGGTAACTCCTGTCTAATAAATAACATTGGACTCAGAAAAATACTAATGAAGCATTACAAATAGTAAGTAATGATTTAAAATATAAGAGACCTCAAGAGGTGCTCGCGGTGGGCCTTCAGCTTCAGTCGCGACTAGGCTCAAACATCAATTCTAATTGTGATTGCGGTTTAAAAGTGCTATTATCTCAGAAAGTATTAAAGGTGCTATTATCCCGCGCTAGGGTGTGTCTTAAATAGCACATAAAGCACACATTTTAATTAATTATTGCTAAGCATGCATAATTTCATATTTCGTAGGTATTATTTCTTTGCGTTTTCTTTTAATTCCTTTTGTTTTACATTTTTGGTTTGCATTACTTATAATCTTTTTTTGAACGAAGCTACTAGCTATCGATGACAAGCATCTAACTTTAAAATGCCCGTTGAGGTTGGATCAGTTAATCGATCTACCTCGATTAAGATTAGTTTGCTTGATTAAGATATTATAGCGTTTTGTTCTATCTATTTAACTTTCAGCTTAACCCATTTTATTGTATCTTCGATTATTGCTAATTGTAATCTCTGCTCTGATTGTGTACCACTGCGGCAATACTATGCTACTAAGTAGGTATTTTCATCTTGTTGCCGTCGTCGGGTACCCAGATCGGAGCCTAGATGTACCAGAGAGTGATCTCATGGTACTATCGTTTTCGGGATCACTACCGCGGTTCACCATCACTGCCGCAATTTACCTAGATACCATCGGCCGTGCGTATCCGCAGGACGATCACTATCACTCCTGGCTACGAGCAGCCCCTTCTACTACCTTCGTCGGCTGGAACTCCCAGGAGAGTACCTGCACTGTGAGCGAGAACAGATAGGCCGTATACCCACGACCTACAAATTCGTGTCGCCCTACCGATTTTTTTAATATACCTTTTATTTGATCGCGGTTGGTTTTTTTTGTTTACACCCAGAGGCGACAAGGTTCAATATTGCACAACAAAAGAACAATGGCTTCTCGGAGATAACCGAACAGATTCAAAATTGGAAGATTTTTCTTAAATATCGTGTAAAATATGAAAAAGGAAATAAAAGTAAAGCGATTAAAATGTTAGTACAGAAAAGTTAATTAAGAAGCTTAAAAAAAATTGAAATTTTTATTACCGTGACGAAAAAGCTTCTTTTTGAGCAGTATTTAAGTACTATATTTTTTTCTCAGTTTTTTTTTGTATAAATCTGCCCGATACAAACTTTTTTAAATATATTCTATTATGCTCTGTATTTTTATCTAAGTTTTCATTTTACTCTAACAAGTCAAATTAGGGCACGAAAATAATGCTTTTCTGCTAAGTCCTCGCCTTAAAATATTTTGCTTTAATTCTTTGTTTATTCATTGTTTAATATTTATTTAAAGAAAATTAAACCATTATTCATTCGCCTACTTATAAAAGAAATAAGAGACACATACTTTGAAAGTTGTCAGTTGTTAATAGCAGTGTAATATGCATTTAAAACACAAAGGATTGTCCCTCAAACAATATCCAATTAGTTCAGATAAGATGCACTCAGCTCAGCGCTGCCTTTAACATAGCTACAGAGTTGATTTTCTAAGGCTTGTACAATCGGTACTCGGTCGTATGTGAAACGGGCAAGCTCATAAAGCAAACAGATTGCATCTGTAAAGGCTGTTGCAGTACGTGCCGCGAGGACCATTGAATACGCCGCTTAGTTAGTGATGCAGACGACGAGTCACCTCAATTTACGAGCAACTCACTATTTTCTAACAAAATGATGCACTCTTTACAAGTCGTTTTCAGGTGTTCCAATCCCGTTACAATATAGCTCTCTTTCTCTCTCTGTCTCTCTCTGTAATCTATATAAATAAAAATGAATCGCTAGATGTGTTGCTAAGCGCAAAACACTATAACGGCCTATTCTCGTTGGACATCCGTGCGAAGCCAGAGGCGGTTAACTAGTTAACTAGTATTAGTACAAAGTATAGGTTCATAAATTGGGACAAATTATTATAATAGAAACAGACAGATTTAAACTAATTCGAAAAATATTTACACTATTTGTAAATTTAAATTAAAGGGGTAGACCTTTTTATTTTAAAATAAAATTTTTAGTATTAAATAGACAGCTTAAAAGCGATTACAATAAAATTCTTCTACATGTTAATTTTTAATATTCAAATATTATTATTTTAAATTCGCATTCAAAAAAGGTTAAAAGGTTAATATGAAGAGTGTATGTAGCTCATCACTAGTAATCTGAATAAGATGCAGGGATCACGTCTCGCAGTGCCGTCGCAGATAAGTTTGTTTACGGACAATGGGACCTCTTTTTGTTATGTAATTAATTGTATAGTTATGTCCACTTCACTCGTGGCAAATTTAATCTTATTGACTCCTGGTTAATTTAAATGTACGCAAAACATTAAATTAATTATAAAATACTAATGTTTCTAATACCTTATATCGATAAGAAACCATTTTTTAAAAAAATCAGTCAAAGAGTTTTGTGTTTCAAGGTTTTTAATAATAAGTAAACACCCTTTACATGTAAACAAAATTGTATGACATTAGATACACAATTTTGTTTTGATTAAAAACAATGCAGTCCGAACAAAACAGATGTAATTCTCAGTAACCTATAATCTTCTAATACAAATTTGCAACAAGAATTCTTAAAATCCGATTTAATCCAATAAATAAAGACCAAAAAAGGGGGGTTACCTTACGAAAGGTCCGGTTGTTATAATTTTGTATATGTTGTCTAGGCCGGATAGTATACCTATTGGATTTTCCCTTACGCACTTCAATGGAGTATGATCTGCTTCCCGCTACCAAAGTCTATGGATGAATTTTTAAAGACCAGTAACCCTCAAAAGTGCCCAGACTAGAACTCTGATCACGTGCGCCATGTCTTCATCTAAATCACATCTATACTAATATATAAAGCTGAAGAGTTTGTTTGTTTGAACGCGCTAATCTCAGGAACTACTGGTTCGAATTGAAAAATTCTTTTTGTATTGAATAGTCCATTTATCGAGGAAGGTTATAGGCTATATAACATTACGCTACGATCAATAGTATTATATATAAGCAGTGTCCAGTACCGCGCGCCCCACGCGCAATCCTCCGCCGGATAGGCCGCAGAAAAGCGTGGCCGAATTCAGCTAGTTAAGAATATAACAGCATCTCAGTTTATTTCCTTGCAAAGTGGAACACATAAACTTACCTACTTATTTACCTACTCGACATCTTAAAGCACCCAAGTTATGCAAGTTGATACGCTTGAAGTTATGGCCGGTCGTGCTTCGGTCACTACCGACACACAAGAATAACTCCACTTGTTAATATTCTTTGTTAATAATGCTTTGTTGTAATATTAACGATGATTACACAGTACAAATATTACACATGTGAAATTTTTTTGAGCTGGAACGTATGGATGTATGGATGTTTGTTACTCTCACGGAATAACTGCTTGACATATTTTACTTATTATAATAATGCGAAAGTTTGTATCTATGTTTGTTTAGACGTTTGTTACTCCAAAACGGCTGAACGAAATTTATGTAGGAAACTTTTCATCCTACAAAAATGATAAGTTACTGCAAGATTTGCAAAAAACAGACTACAGCGCATACGAAGTCGCAGCACATTTAATGTTTTATAGGGACTTATTGTCCAATCGATGGATTGTCTTATTGTCCAATCGACTCTGTGGATTGGCATTTTCGATATTTTCACATAAATTATTTTAAAATTAAATTTAAAATGGTATCCAAATAAATTAAAATTAATTCGAAGCATAATATTACCTCCTCATTAGCTATGTTCAAAGTTAATTAATCTTCCAGGACACACAATTTTCCTCAAGTATGTTTCTTTTCACGGTAATAGCATGTGATCATTAATTATTATCCAGACATTAAAACGAAAAACACACAAAACGTTGGTTTAATGATCTAATAGCACAAAATTTGAGACACTTGGGATCAATGTTTGGGTACCCTGATGCAAGGACGGCCAATATTTAATTTTACAAGTTAACTGTATAGTAACCTCTTTATATGGTTCCCAAACTCTTTCCTAGGGCGGACCCCCTTTTTTAAGAGTGGAATTGACCCTTTACGCACTATCCCTCGTCGAGAGGATATGTCAACGAAGGGAAGTGTGGGACTCACCCGGCGAAAGGGCCGGGATTCCCACTAAAACCTCTCCCTGTTCCATCATCAGCGGTGGTACGTAACACCGAGGCCTTATTCTCGAGCCACACACCGCTATGTCCTTGCGGACCTACCAATTTGCAGATGATCTGCCTTCTACTCCTGTGACGACCCACTGGAACACCTATAGGCCGCCATACCTCACTACTGGTAAGTTCCAGCTATCACACCTCCTCTTCTGACGCCTGGAAGCAACCAAACGACGTCCTGAGCTACGTCAACCGCCCGGATTGCTGAGGCTTTTTAAATGCTTTAATTTTTTATTTCTTACATTTAATTAAGTATATTTTACTCACATTGGTGAATCTATGGTTATTAAATTCGCCATAACAATCATTTACCACAGTCTCCATAACCAGCGTAGTACGCCATATTTTTATTTTTTATTTATTTAGGGACCCCACGAATCCGCGGATTCCAGGTTGGGAAACATTGTACCCAGTATTCATTTAACTCCATACCTTTGTTCTACAGGTGGTAGCAATTTTATTTTATTGTATTTAATTTGTTTTTTAATATGTTTTGTTTGATCTTATAAATGCATATAATAACGCTTTTCGTCCCTTTTGACTATACAATATTAAATGAAGAAAAAAGTACGATTTCAACCCCGTTACCAAATGAAAACAATTTAGCATCACTCGTGTCGGGCTCGTGCGAGGTCACAAAAGGAACAACGCGTTGACGCCGCAAATTGAGTGAGATACTGCAAAAAACGGGCTACCTGCAGGCTTCGAGTCATTTTAAGACTTATTACGAAACTCAACGAAACCCTTAGCAACTACTGCCGGAAAGAGACAGCGTTATACGAAGAACTGCGGGCCAGAAAAAGACACTGTTTCCTTTCTAACTTAAGGGTTATGATAAAGGCGATCGGTAGCCAAACAAGTTATTTAAATTCGAGGATCGTCCGTCTCCGTATCTCTGTAAATGTCTGCTCACGTGAGATGATGTATAAACAACCTTCCTCTGTGTGATTATAGAAAAGAAGTTATTGTAGGCAAAAGACAAAAATATTCTGTATCTATCACTGAAACTAGTGCATTTAAATATAAAAAAATTCTCAAACTGGCATTAGGAAAAAATAATTAAATAATAAAAATGGAATTTAAATTTAATTAAAGAATTTAAATATCTCATATATGTATAATTGAAGTCATTTATAATGGATAAATTAGATAATTTCCGCCCCATATAAAAAAAATAGCAAAAGTAGGTAACATTTTAATAATTGTAAACTCGCACTTAAATATTCGTTTTTAAATATGTACTTAATTACTTACTTAAGTACTCGATTTTAAATGCTATTGTATGTAATTTTCTGGATAAAATAAGAATTTCTTTATACATATATTCTCGTAGGTAATTATGGTCTTACTTGTCATTGTCTTATTATTAAGACACCACATTCTTTTTTTTAATGACAATGGATAAATTCACAAGGTATCGCCGCTTGTTGATTGCTTGAATTCTCCGCTTTGTGTGCGATCAATAAAGAAATCACCATGACGGTCGGACCAATTACGAGCATGCAGACTCATTCGTTGGCGATCTCTCGACGATCGAAAATTAAAATCGAATTGATGACCGCCGCCGCACCGCGAACGACGCGTCCCATAACTCGACCGACGCAGACGCTGCCAGCGTTTATGCAAAATAGATGGTAATTCAATTTGCGCTTTTAAAGCCACTAAAGTTCATCAGATGTAAAATACTGGCCACCGATACCTATCTGGCAACACTAATTTAAAATTATTTAATCGAATGGCGGTAGCTCGTGCTTGTAACATCGTACAGACTTTAACGCTTTGGACGCGACAAAAAAAGTGGTGAAATCGTGCTGTACTTTAAATGGTAACGCAAATGCACTCCACAATGAGCCTCGGTGACAATGATTGACTTTTAAATGGAAAAACGCAATCGGCAAATCGGCATATCTCTTCTCAATAAATGGTCTAAAAGAAGTAAATACTTTTACGGGATAATGTTATTTATACAAATGAAAACAGATAGGAATGTCATTGGTTCGTGCGTTCCTGAAGAATCAAAAAGCTCCAATTAAGGTGATTTGCAATCAGTCTGCGATGAGCAACGTTGAGAAGACGAAAAAATATCGGCGTCTCTATATTTATTACAAACTTAGAATCAATTAAAACCCTTTCATAAATAGTATAGGTACCTAATTTCCTAGTAAGTATTTTTATCTAATAAAATATATATGTATGTATAAATCTATGTTAATCGAAGAGGTGTACTTACTTTTGAGGAAAATCATCAATATTATCAAAAAGTATTTGCCTTTGAGCAAAACACATTTATCGGAATAATTGTCTTTCAAAATGTCGCAGACAAGTTGAAAGTCCATTTGATGGTAGGGTTGATTGCCTATTAAGAGGGAAGAATAGTACGTACTCGTCCGTTTGAAGCAACGCCATAGATGCTACAAGGGTGCTGCCAGCGTTAGTAGGATGAAGGATAACTCATTTGAAGGAGATAGGGAAATAGGCTTTGGCATACCTTACTCGCCGAAACATAACAGAACACATGTGCTGTTATTTCACGGTGGTCTTCTGAAAGGGGATGGATTCTGACGCTAGACAGGGTACCCAATTTGTGATTGTAAAATTGTGCCTTGCCATAGTTGTCGTTACAAACATTGGCTAATACGTGCTGTTTGTCCAAAGCCCTGGGTACTTGCTTACTCACTTAGTAGAAAAAAGAGGCTGTATACGTTATATTATGTACCTTATTTATCTATATGTATATAAAATAAAAGCCCTATCCGGTTCTGTCGGTTTCTCTTATAAATTTTACTAAACCACCCAACAAACTTTGATACGATTTTTAGGGTTCCGTACGTCTGAATAAAAAACGGAACCCTAATAGGATCACTCATGTGTCCGTCTGCCCGACCATTCCCCCCCTTATCTTTTTTTATTTTTATTATTTTTTTATGTTAATTTCGACAGACAGGCTGACGGTCCACTTGATGGTAGGTGGCTACCGTCGCCTATAACACAAGCAACGCCACAACTGCTGCAAATGCGCTGCCGACTACAGTAGGATTGTATAAGGGATTAGGAAGGGGGATAAGGAAATGGGCTCTGGCATCTCTTACTCACTCACCGAAACACAACAGCACGTATATGCTGTTATTTCACGGCGGTATTCTGTAAGGTGGTTACTGCCGCCAGGCGGGCTGCCCAAATGATTGCGAAACGCAGTGTGCCCTACCACTACTTTTCAAATCCAGACCAGAGTCAATTTTGAAAATTACATTAAAATTTCCAAAGTTGAATCGAACCCGCAGCCCCTGAGACGTTAGGCAAGCACTCTTGCCACTCATCCAACGGGCCGTCGAAAATTTTGAAAAAAAAAACATACAGAAATTAGTTTTCTACTTATAGATTATAGGAAAACTTATAAGAAATCCATGATATTAAAGTAACATGGTAAATCACTCAATATTGTGCGGATAGGTAACATCGTACGGAACCCTCTTCACGTGAGTTCAACTCGCACTTTTCCCGTTTTTATTAGTGGAAAGAGCAACAAACGAAGAAGTTTTGTGTGTTTAATTTGAATCCGTGCGTAACATTTATGTCCTTGCTTATATATACATTTTCATTTCACAGCTCATATTTTTTAAAAGAATTCTTATTGACGCGTATTCTCAAGAGTATTGGTTAAAATAATTTGTTTCGAACTGTCCAATGAATGGCTCCAGCGTCATGTGAAGTAGGTCGTATTTGGCATACTGATGAGCTCGCGTCGGCTCTCCGACCTTTAGGGCAGGGGGTCCCAATTATTCCTGTTCTCTCGCTCGGCTATTGTGTATGTACAACCGCTTCGGTCAGCCGGATTAAAAATTATAACTGGCCAGCTATTTTCGTGCGCTACCATATATCTCCGATGTCAAGACGTGAAACCTGTTGCGGGGTGAGAAATGGATTGTAATCGTCTTTGTTTCGTCTTACACCGAACTTCGGGCAATTCTTATTACACTTTAAAGTTTATATTTTATTATATTTTTATTAAACTCTCTCTCTCTCTTCCACAACAGGTACAGGATCTGCAGTGCATTTGCTCATTTCCTTGATATTACTTGTGTTTATTAGGCGTCGGCAGCCACCTACCAACGATTGAACCGTCAGCCTTCCTGCCGATTTTTATCAGGAAAAATGTAGTAGGTGTAGTTTATGATATTAAATTTAAATATTTTTTTTACTATAATTAGCTGTGTCCCGCTGTTTCATCAGCCGTTTAATTTAAAGTGTAAAAGGCATGAACATGTCGGCTCTTCTCGGCAATTCTCGATGGACTATCAAATCTATATAGAGCTTAGGAATCATGTCCTTTATACGCTCTATGATCAAATGGGAAAAGAATTTTTAAAATCCGACTGCTAGATATATCTACATATTTTGCAGCCCTTCTGGCGGCAGTAACCATTACCTTACAGAAGACCACAGTAAAATAATATCACGTGTGCTGTTGTGTTTCGGTGAATGATTAAGGGATGCCAGAGCCCTTAATCCCTTATCTTACTAATCCTTAATACTACTTGTGTTATAGGCAACGCTAGCCACGTACCATCAAGTGGACCGTCAACCTGTCTGACGACCTTTATTTTAAAAAAATGGTTCTAAATGTAATAATCAAATAGTTCATCTGTTTAATGCGTTTTAAAGGTATTGTGAAACAAATATATTTTTAAAATACGTTTCCGAATTTCATGTTTGCAATTGAGATAAGTCCTCGCCTTTAATAGCTGGCTATTAGGTTGCATTTAAGCTGTAGGAGTACCCGTTAATTGATTATTAATTGCAAGTTAAGGCTTCAACTTGCACACAGAGTATTGAAGACGTTAGCAATTTAGCCCCATCGGCGATCGAGATTGTGTAATGCGGTCGTGAGAGGTGAAAAAGAAAAATCGAGAGGCCACTTTCAAAAATCGATTAAGAGAGACATGATTAAGGAGCCGATGCGGTTTTTGTACTTGTTTGGCTCTCTCGTGGTGCGACAAGGCACCGCTTTAACTTAAAATGTTTGCACACTCCGCTATAAAGCAATCTCCCGGTAAATAATTACATTAGCGCGGTATCTTTTTGTTGGTCGTCGGATCGCCATAAACCATTCAGGTGGACTGTCAATGTATAATACAACGACATATTATCTCGTGCGGTATATTTAGTGCACACGTCGCCAATGCGCGTAAAAGTAAAGTTCAGCGAAAGTAAAACAGCTAAAACGAAAGTGTGTCAACTCAAAAGTTACCCTTTTTAAAAATCTAAATAGGTTTATAAGGGAAAAGGAGATTGACAGGAGTTTTCACGGAGAGCATTTGAGAGCGAGCCTTGAAGAGAAGGTGCACGAGATATACAATATACAATAAAAAAAAATATTTATACTTTTAAAAAGGAAAAAGGAAGGCGATCATGCCGGCGATATTTGCCATTATCACAGACTGGTCATCACTCCGCTTCCACCATATCTTCTCCTGTGCTCCTGTCGCTAAAGGGAGTTGTAGCCAGCCACCCAACAGTTATTCAGAATTGTTACACTACACTGTCCTGCCCACTGCTATTTACTAATCCACCGGGTTATGTCGGCAACATTCGTTCGTCTATGCATCTCTTCATTCCTGATTCGATCTCGCAGTATAACATATTATAAAATAAAGTCACTGTCCGCTTCTGTCTGGTTCTCCACTAAACCGCACAATAGATTTCGATACGGTTTTCCCTAATGGAAAAAGCGATAAACGAGAAAGGTTTGTGTTTTGAATAATTTGCAGAAAAAATGGGCCTGAGGCGAAAACCGGGGGCGAGTCACTAGTACAAAATTCATCAAAGCATTTTTAAAATCAAAACATTTACTGTAAAATTAAGTTGAATTAAGAAAGGCTCTATAGAAACTGTACGACAACGTAAGTTTCATTATCTTTACATCAAAACTTTTACCTACTGTTAGTTGCATCCAGACGGTAGCCACCCACTATCAAATATTTGATCTTCGTCATCTTGCAACTTTGTTAACTTAACAACTGTTGTTATATTATTTATAAGATCCTGAGTTTCTTTCGCGGTTTCTTCTCAGGATCGTCATCACCTTGGCTATTTTTTTATTTTATTTGATAACGATTTGATTTGATTTATTTAACCATAAAACCGAAATCGCTGCTACTCGACACATATTTTACTTTAGAAATACGCGGATCCATAATGAAACTGAAATTACAATACAACTCAAAGGTTTAATTCACATATCGATCAAGACTTCGGATAATAGAAAAATCTCGCTCAAAAAAAAACATTTATGAACTGGAATATTTTAGTTTTAACAAGTCAATACTTAATTTTAAAAAAATTCAAAATTAATGACTTAATTGATAAAGTCAACAGACATTACTAAAATTCTTCAATGTCGATAAGTCATGCGCGGAGTGCATGCATACGACACGCCCACCGACGCGATTTAATTACAAAATCAATAATCGAATTGCGAAGCGAGTTAATTGATTGTCCTGCGATACGATGCCGCTATCGCAACGCGTGCATCGCGTTACGCACACCACTATATAAATAAGTAAAATAAATAAATAAATAAATACACATGGAACGAATCTACTACGGTGCAGTGACGGCTGCAACCCTGGCGTGCGATGGCGCACGCGCTTTTAATTCTTTTCTGATTTTTGATACGCAAATTGTACGACAATGTAAGTTTCATTATTTAATCAAAACTTTTATTGTTAGTTGCATCCAGACGGTAGCAGACTCACCATCAAATGTTTTCAAAAAGCTTGCTTACCGAATGTCAACCTCTACATAAAACAATATCAGCTCAATCTACTTAAGTTAAGTGTCAACACAACACAACACAACGCAATCTACGCACTAGATTCAAAAATAAGCTATACTCCGGCCATTATAAGAGTGCTGTTCTGACAGGTGTCAATTCCATACATTTTCTGTATCGTTTATTCGGAAATGAACTTTATGCAATGGACATAAAGAAATGTCAAAAACGAATTCATAGAATGACCGTACTATACATATCAAACACGCCACCTAGGAACTGGTTGGAGTTTATGTTACATGGTATTATATTTTTGTTATACATGTATTTATTTTCAACCTTAATTTTATAAGTATTGATACGTACGGGGTGAGTTAAAATGCCGTGTAAGGGGGAAAAAATTATTTATTTTCACAGTCACCTCACTGTCAAAATCACCAACCATTCATCATCCGATGAAACTGTTAAACTTGCCAAAAGTCGTCAATGATTCCCTTAATGTGTCGCCGGTTGATTGTCGCAGATAATTTCGCAAAAGCTTCGAAGACAATATAGTTTTTTTAAAACTATATTGTTTTCGTCGCTTATTTTAAAACTTTATTTTCGTCACCTAATTTGACTTGTTAGAGTAAAATAAAAAATACAGAGCATAATAGACTTTATTTAAAAAAGTTTGAATCGGGCAGATTTATACAATACATTATACTTTTTGAGACAAAAAATAGTAAATTACTGCCAATAAAAAACTTTCTCGTCACAATAATAAAAATTTTCAGGGACAACTACATTATTTTTTAAAATTATTAATTAACTTAAGTTCTGTACTAAAATTTTGATTGGCAATTTTTATTTCTTTTTTCATATTTTACACAATATTTAAAAAAAAACCTTCCAATTTTAAATCTCCGGTGTCTCGTTTGTCTCCGAGAAGCTACAAAAATTTGTTGTGCAATATTGCACCTTAATTCATAGACTGAAGCTGAAAGCCCCAACACGGCCTCGCTACGCTTGAGCTGGTGTACACCCCCCCCCCTCCCCTCTTGCGCGCAACTTCCCCGTGCACCTGTTGAAGTCCGTTGTCAATTTTTGATTTACTTAGTTACTATTTGTAATGCTTCGTTACAACCATAATGTATAGCTTATTAGGTAAAAATTGTGTTCGGTCTGATGTTATATATAGTCCTTGTCTTAAAGGAGTAAACTCCAAAAATGAATAAAAAATAACTGGGTTTCAAATGTTGCACTTTTGTTAATATTCTAGCTAAATGCACGTGTAACTGTTATCGGTGATTAAGCGGAGTGCTTAAACGCGTACTGCCGGTCATTATAATCCCATCAGTGGTACAATAAATTATTTTATTAAATGTCGATTCACACCTTCGCCCCTGGCCGAGCGTGTCTAATCGAGCGAGGCCTTCGCGTGTTTTATGGCTACGCTTATTTTGTTACTTTGGCGTCGGCTTAATGTGAGAACAAGTACGTACTACGCTATTGCAACACGCTTGCGACCTCCGCGAACGAATGACCAATTCAGGGTTAAGGTTAAGCATTAGTGCCGCATTTGCATAAACAACTCTGTTCGAGCTAATCATGGAAATCAGGCTTTTAGAGCCCAGTCGAATTAGGATTTTACATGGAAAAAAAATCCGCTTTTTTTCCACTTGCTACCAGTTGCTACATTTCGGTTTTCCGCCCTATTTCAGCCAACTTGAATTTGCAAAGATCTAGACGAATTTGAGTGTGAATCTTTGGTAATAACCACGAAAAATGGTTATTACCATTTTTCGGTTCTCATCAATATTTCCCTTGGATCGATATTTTTCGTCTATAATATAATAACGCTATTTCTTACCCGTGACTTTGGTTCCTTTAAAGATAGATTACGAGTCCAGCATCGCATGGAATCCGTCCATTCACACTTCGACAAACAAACCCAACGCACAGTAGCATCCTCAACGTATTGTTGTATTGGAGTTAAAATATAAATTGAACAATATTTCCAAATTTCATTAAATTTTTCAATTTTTTTTAGATTTTGTATTTTCTTGAGCATAATGTTAAAAAGCTTTGTTTAATTAATTAGTATTGAAATAGTCAATTCAGACATAATTAAATGACTCTAATATTTAACCATTACAGTTAATTCTATGTATACAAGTTTCTGTAATTTTCTTACTTGAAATAATCTTTGATGACGCACTAGGTTAGCTTAACATATTTAATTAAATTATGTAAGAACATAGGTACCAACTTTTACTTATTCTGTAATTACGCTAAACATGATTTAGCTGGCTTTAGAATTAGTCAAGTAAACACATGAAAATATTTTTATAGGCAACTATTTTGTACCGTAGGTATATAGATTCGTTTAGAAATTGATTTAAAAATGTATCATTCTAATTTTCACATGAAATCATTTGCTTACTTTCTTATAATTTTATAAGAACTGAATAGAAAAACAGTTCTTAATACGTATAGTTCTTAGTTTTTCCTAATATACATATAATATTTGCGAAAGTCGGGCCAGAGGCTCATCCACATGTTTACGCATGGTTAAGTCCTGTTTCAAGAAACAGGACTTAACCAGTTAAAACGTTCCTGTAATCCGACTTTACCACAAAGCCGCATTGACTTGTCACCGTAAATCTTTTATTGGCACTCGTTACTGCGGCGGTGGTCCCATGGTGGTCCGGACACGATCGCAGAGTACGTTTCATCAATGAAATGACGGCGAATCGCAAACTATTAGTGTAAAAAAGTGAAATATTTCACTATATTTCACAAATTGAAATTAGATATTAATTAATTATCGTCTAATTTAAACTAATTTAAAGAATATTTGCCTGTATAGAAAAATCTAAACCTTAAAATTCATCATCATCATCTCATCCGTAGGAAGTCCACTGCTAGGCATAGGCCTCCTCCATCATTTTCCAATAGGACCGCTCAGAAGCAGTCAGGAGCCACCGACGAGCGTCTGTCCAGGTCGTCTGTCCACCTTGTGGATGGACATCCTACGCTGCGCTTGCCGGTCCGTGGCCTCCACTCGAGAACCTTCAGGCCTCAGCGGCCGTCGACTCTTCGTACTATATGTCCTGCCTACTTACACTTCAAATTTCTAATCCATCGGGTTATACCGGTAACTTTCGTTTGTCTACGGATATCTTTATTCCTGTTTCAATCTCACAGAGCAATCCCGAGTACAGTCCTCTCCATAGCTCGTTGAAATCGTTGAACATTCTTACAAGTCCCATAGTTAAAGACCAGTTTCAGCGCCATATGTCATCACTGGCAACACATATTGGTGGAAACTTTTCAAGGACGGCTTTTTATTATTGTATTTTTTTATAGCTGACATGGTAAATGTCTACAGTCGCCTTTTAGTTTACGCAACGCCACATGAGTTACAAAGTACGTTGCCATGATTGGATAAAGCATAAAAGACGAGGAAAAACGAGAATAGCCCCTAACATCCCTTCCCTTATTCATCCACCGTAATTTAACTGCACACAAGTGCTTTAATTTCACGGCGACCTTCTGTAAGGCAATGCAAGTTATAAACGTCCGACAGGATGCCCAATTTGTTTATGACTTTGAAATGCAGTATGATCTTTGAAAGATCGGCACACAGGCTGACGACCCACTTAATGGTAGGTTTCTACCTACATATAACACTACTGCAGTGTACTTAATCCTACTGCAGTGTTCTGCCGACTACAGTAAGATTAAGGATAAGGGATTAGGAGGGGATAGGGAATCGGACTCTGGCATTCCTTACTCACTCACCGAAACACAAGAGCAAACACATGCTGTTATTTCACGGCGATCTTCTGTAAGGTGGTGGTTACTGGCACCAGGCGGACTGCCCAAATGACTGCGAAATACAGTGTGCACTCGATATTTGCGATCCATGATCCATGATCGATGCGAAATCCAAATCCAGGCAAGATCCAAATTTGAAAAGTTAATTTTTCAAAGTTGACCTTGCCGTGATTCGAACCCGGGAACCCTAGAACAGAGCGTTTACACAAGCACCCTAACCACTCATCCAACGGGCTCAGAGGCTCACAGGCTTTACAGGGACTAGCCTCAGAGTCCACTTGTCTCTGCCATTGTCTCCACTGGTACTTTACTTTGGTCACTTTTTAGTACACTTGTCTCAACCGTAACTATTAACTAGGGAAGACAATGGTAGAGACAGCAAGTGGACTTTGTGGGAAATGTAAATGTAGGTAAAAAATTACCTACATAAATAAATGTAAGCGCTAGGGGTAAATCATGTAGACTAGCACTACGCGATTGCATACTCTTCTTCATTATTCTTATGACTATAGTGTACAACTCATTACATTCATTACCTTGACTCTAATAAAAGGCTAACACCAATTAAAGCTTAGTGCACAGCGAGGTCCCTTAATTACTAAGGTAATTACTTTTCGAATTATGTTATTAGCAAACGCGAGACTCCTATGGACAACCGGCCGCTTCTTAGTCATAATAACTACATACAGATAAAATGAAACATCTGTTAGTTTTTCAGTTAATTATTTTATTTCAAATGATAATACAAAAATGGGAATTGTAATTAAAAATAGGAATCCTTGGAAAATTATAAAATACTAGCTGAGCAACTTATTACGCAACTTAGTACGCGTGGTATTCGGTATAACGCGTCACTTTTTTGTTAGTTTTTGTTGCTACAATACTTCCGTGAAACCGTATTCAAATCGGTTAAGCCGTTTCAGAGATTAGCGTGCACAAAGGCAGAGACAAACAGGTAAAAAATCTAAAAGCTATTTTTTTACCTCGGCAACATAAGTACATACAACATGTAAAAATTGTTTTTTTTTTTTTGAAAAAAATCTTTAATATACAGACACGGCTCGTTTACGATTTTATTATATATGTGTAGATATGCAGGATGGTTTTTATATAATATAGTTACTTATATAAATATTAAATGTGCAAGTTAGAAAATATCTTTATTATAATCTTTATTTTAATTTGCTATTTTTTTTAATCTTTTAGAAGTTGCATAACGTTTGCAAGTACACTGCCGGCCTTGATGGGATAAGCCTAAGGGATAAGGAGGGGCTCTGGCGTCCCTTACTACGAAACACAACAGCACTCTTGCTATTATTTCACTGTGGTCTTTTGTCAGGGGGCGGTTTCTGACGCCAGGTGGGCGCAATGTCTGCGAAACGCAATGTACCATATCCATCCAATGAACTGTCAATTAGTTTCAAAAGAAAGAGAAATTTCTACACATAATAAAAAAAAAAGGCAATTTCATACACGTTGTAAGTATGTTACCGAGGTCAAAAAAATAGTTTTTAGAATTTTTGTCTGATTGTCTGTGCGTTTGTGCGCGCTAATCTCAGAAATGGCTTTACCGATTTAAATGCAGTTTTCACTGATGTATTTTAGCAAGCTTTTTGTTTTATTCCAATCGGTTTACAAACAAAGAAGTTACGCGCTATACCGAATACCACAAGTACGAAGTTGCGGGCTCAGCTAGTAAGAAATAAACTTTGTGTTTACGGAATCGAGTTAGCAGTTTAATTGAAATAAAATAAACATCAGGTGATACTTTGGTTCGCCTGTATTTTTAGTTTGTACTTAGTTTTCGCTCAATCCTAAAAAAAGATTTTAAGTAAAAGCTCTTAGTCCAAAGTGTTAGTGGCCACCCCTCTCTCGCCAGGCTATTTTTCTGAGTGGGTACGTGGCGTGAGATTTATCGCTCAACTTAAATAGCCGAGGCTGTACTTAAGCGTTATTATGTCGGCCCCATAGGATTAATGATCGTTCACGATTATGTTTAAATAATAATTACAAATCAATAATTACTTATTCAAGAATATTTTTACAAGACATAATATGGACACATGATTATAATTTTCTCTGTTATAACAAAAATAATATTGATTGTGACCGAAGTCTTACCTCAATTGGTAAGTCGTCTAAAACAATTTTTCAGGAGATTTTTTTTTTAATTTATGAGAGTTTTACATCACCTGAGCTAAGTAACAACACATAATGCTTAAAAGCTTCATTGAAACGTAAAAATATAAGTTATTTGCCGCATCACAATGCGACTCCGTTAACAGAATGCCTAATGCCTATGTTTTGTCTATATAGTTTGGGAAAAAGTGTCTTCCCATTTTATATGAAGACTTTTTTTTTTCAAAGTTTATTTACATTTAACTACGGTATATATGTGCCATTTTGTTCGATTACTTTTTGCCATCTTATTGCTATAGAAATTTTGGGACTTCTGATTTAAAAAATGCGACAAGTAGTTTTGACAGTCTTCTCCTGATGTTAACCTGACACTGCCTAAAGAATTCTGAAGAGACCGAAACATGTGGAAATCTGAAAGTGCAAGGTCAGGGCTATATGGCGGATGCATTAACACCTCCCAGCCAAACTCTCTTAATTTTTGCCAAGTTGATAAAGATGTGGGTCGTGATGAAAGAGCACACCCTTTCTATTGATCAATTCCGGCCGCTTTCTCTCAACTTCTTGCTTTAATCTAATCAATTGTTGGCAGTAGGGATCCGAAGCGATGGTTCTGCCCAGCGGTAAAAGCTCATAATGAACAATGCTCTTCCAATCCCACCATACACACAGCATCGCCTTATTGCGAGTTAACCCGGGTTTTGACACAGTCTGTAAAGCTTGACCGACCTTTGAGCACGACCTTTTTCGCACGTTCTTGTCGTACGTGAACCACTTTTCATCATCAGTTATCGATCTCTTCAAAAACCGTTCGGTTTTATTATGTCTCGTTAAAAAAACGCAAATTGTACACGATTCATAGGGTTTCTTTCAGTGAGCTCGTGTGACATCCAAATATCGAGCTCTTTTGTGTACTCAGCTTTTTTCAAATGGGTTAAAACTGTTTTGTGGTCAATTCCCAGTTCTTCAGCTATGTCGTAACTACTGATATACCGATCTGCTCCACTTTTTCAAAAATAGCGTCCATTTTATCTATAACAGGGCGACCAGAGCGAGGTACATCTTTGACATTAAAATGGCCGGACCATTATGCTACTCTTACTGACACTGCATTAGGTCCATAAACGTTTCAAATTTTTTTGTGACTTGCTTTACATTTTTCCTTTTTTTACTTCATAATATAGACGGGCTTTCCGGTTGCAGTTACAACTCCCTTATATAAGAGCAACCTGAATAAGATCCAATAATTAGGCAGTTCCTAGGCAAGCTAATCTTCGGCTATTCCACTAGGGTCTCCTAACTCAATCCCTTTGGGGATCCTTGTGATGTCATAGGTTGTGATGTCATAGGTTCATCGACATATATGCTAATTGGAAATACATCTTAATTGGGAGGTCTGATGATGACAGAAAGGTGTATGTGATAATGGCAGTTAATCTTAATTAAGAAAAAAAGTCGCAGTTTTGTATTTAATTATTATTTTGAAATTGTTGGATTATGCATGCAACATTATCTAATCATTTAAATATTTCACATAACACTATCATGTGTAAAATACTATTATATTTCACACTATTATTGTGTAAAATATGTGTGAACTTAATATCTAATCATTTAAATATTTCACATAACACTATCATGTGTAAAATACTATTATATTTCACACTATTATTGTGTAAAATATGTGTGAACTTAATATAAGTAGTCTGAGTAAATGTTCTTTTTTTGTTAACTGCTTTTTTCTAGTATAAATATATGTTGTTCTAGTATAATAAATATTGTACCGAATCCTTTATAATTTTTCCTTTCACTATCCAACGAACTAAATAAAATAAAATAATTCTAAAAAAATAAATAAATACAAAATCAAGCAGTGATAATATAATTGATAACTAACAATAAGATTTAATCCCCAAAGCACTCGTTATCTGTTCTTATTCCTGTGGCATTCGGAAGCTTTCTTGGTGATCTCAATTACTAACATTTCATCTGATAAGACTTTGGCATTGTTAAAATTGTGTACCTTATCTGTAATTGTACGAAGTATGCGCGCGCTCCGTAACAGAATCGATTTGTTCATTGTCCGGTAGCCCGTTAAAATAATACGGATTGCGTAGTCATCAAATAAAAACCTTTTTGTTCTAACTCGAGAACAGATAATACTTTTTTCTAGATGAATCTATTTCCTTTTCTGTATAGGAATACAATGTGTATGTCCTGTATGTAAAATTTCATGACGATTGGTTGAGTAGTTAAGGCGTGAAAGAGATTTAAATAAAATTTGCATTTATAATATAAAATTTGGATTTTCATATATAACTCGGCAGATAAACTGAGGGTTTACTGGATGGTATGCTACCGTCGTCGCCTAAAACACAAGCAACGCCTATAAATCTTAAGAAGAATTTTATGTTTAAATTTTCAAGCATTAACTGTTCTCAAAAATATCAAATGATATTATATGACTAGTGCAAGTATTAATTACTTGCTGATTCTCGCAATGTCGTCTGCGTTGAAAAAATTAAAGATAATATATTTTATTTTTTCAACGCCTGACGAAATATGTGACGCAATATAACGCTCGACCAAATATTATTATGTAAAGCAATATAAGCAATATAACGCCTGAAATCTTTATTGCTGTTATACATTTGACAGGCGTTGAATCTTTATTCTTAGATAGCTGGTGCCCGCGAAAGAATTTTTTAAATCGAATGAATAGTTTCGAACCTCTTACACACAAACAAATAAACATACAAACTTTACCTCTTTTTGATATTAGTATAGATAATGCCGAACGACATTTTTAATATAATTTTCTGTTTCTTATTCCATTCTCATTACTGATTTCGCAGAGTAATCCCAAGCATAGCCTACGAGGCCAGATGTCATAACTAGCAACGCACATTTGAGACAAGAGGATGTCTCGGAGCTTCCCGTACTCTGCTCACCCGAGCTGGATTCGATGATTGTAATATCGTCGCTCGCATAACTAACTGTAGTATCTCATTTTTTTGCTAATATGAATGCTTATTCAATATTTTTAAAAGCTTTTTACTAATCCATTGATTACAGGTTGACTTGGCCCATTAATAGATCAATCTATCAGTAGATCAAGTAAGATCTGCTCATAATTATCTATATTAGTATAGTATACTTTAGTCGGTGAACTATTTAATGTTCCTAACATAGATTTTTAGCAATACTTTTGGAATAACTACAAGTGGTAAATGTGGTAATAACACTAAACATTTTCTTAACTACGCCTAATAATGTAGTTCCTACGTCTTTGTTTGACCAAGGATAAGAAACAATCAGAGAGAAAAGATTCTCGTCACAGCGCTAGGGTAGACACAGCATCATGTTAGGGTAGATTGATTCGAAAACCCCACTTAAAGGTCCTTTTTATGTCAACGTCGGCAGGCTGATGACGGTCTACTCGATGGTAGATGGCTACCGTAATTTATTAACACAAGCAAAGCCATAGGTGCTGCATATGCGTTGCTGACGTTATAGAAATATGATAAAAAATTGGGATGGGATAGGGAAACGATCTCGGGCATCACCGAAACACCACAGCACACATGCTGTTATTTCATGGTGGTCTTCTGTAAGGGGGTGTTTACTGCCGCCAGCGAGGCTTCCCCAATTTATGACTGCGTAGTGCAGTGTGGCCAGCCTCGAGTTGCTTGCTTAATTTGTCAGTTGGTCGCAGTGAAAGGTTTGATTATACTCGTGCAAATCCCGATCTACGGGATACCTAAGATATCCCGTAGAGATACAAATTGTGTATCAAAATTCGATTGATCATTGACATCGGGCACGTCATCGAACCGTTTCTCACGGAGTCGTGTGTCGGGTCGTGTGTGTGCGAACATTATAATGAGGATTTTCGCATGATCGCACATCATGCAACAGAGCAATATGCGATCTCCTCTGACGTCACATAACGGGATTTATTACGCTCCTCTGACTTGATAAAGACCACACAAAAAATACTAATTTCTTTTAAAAGTAAACTCGTTTTTCTTATAGATATTATAAGAAAAAAAATACTAAAAAGAACTCAAGGTTGAAATTATTGTGACTAATACGTAGTAATAGTTACTCATTTGCTAAATGGCCAGTCTGTCTAGTGAGACTGCTAGGAATACCTACATTGACATTTTTTGACTTAAAAAGCATAGGCATCTGTAAATATAGAAGCAGAACTAAGAAGAAAATCAAACAATCCGTTGAATAAGAATAACAGACCATAAGACTTAACAAGGAACAAGTAGTAAGTAGAGTGCATTCTTCATCATACTATCAAGATTTTAGTGTATTTGAATCCTCCTAGTGTTTTATTAACGAGTGATAGTAACTAAATATCTAAATAATATAAAGTAATTAGGTATCCAGTTATCCACTGACACGAAGAAAATTTTATACATTTAATTTTATACTTTTAAAGTAGTAAACTTCTTTTTCTTACAATTTTACGTATTTGGCATACAGTTTAAGTAATTCAAATTACTAAACTGATTTTTTTTAAAGTTACCACGCATTTTTTTGCCATTTAAAAGTCGATTTAAAGATCGTAGAAATAACATTCCAAGACAGAAAGATAGAATTAAAAAATTGTAATTTTGTAGTGTATTTAAAAATATGATACAATGTAAAATGAGACACAATGTTGTTCTTTTCATGTGTCGGTATAATACTGTTCAATTGATAGTATAATATGTATGAGCTATTTATTACTGTGCTTAGAAACACTAGCTCTATCAAGGGTGATACCTCATAGTAATAACAAGTACTTACGTATACTTATTATTACTCTGAGGGTGATATTTTGCGCCGCCAACCCCAATGGGTTAAAGAAGAACTTTAGCAATGCGAGAATAGAGAAATCAGCTATGACATCCCTTACACAAAATTGAAATAAACTCTTTTATCTTTGTGACAAAGTCTAAAATTAATTACTGAAAATCAATAACAATTTTCAAGTTTCATTACTAATTTATATATTTTTTATAAGTATTTTATCATATATCTAAAAAAAAATTGACAATAAATAGCTATATAGTGTACAAAATGGGTATCATCTGCTGGCTGGTGGTGAATCGCTCTGAGTCGGCGATATGCAAACAAAACGATTCATAAGAGTTGTGTGCCTGAATTTATCTCCACTTCGCTAACCGCTTCGATGTTTTAATCCTTTGGTTTCCAACTTTTATGAACACAATATCAATGGACGGGCGGTGTCAAAAATATTCTGTCTTGAATATAACTGTCATCTCACTAACAGCTCAGCCCGCAACTTCGTACGAGTGGTACTCAGTACGCTTTTATTTGTTAACCGATTAGAATAAAACAAACACAAAATGTTTAGGAAGCTTGCTAATACATCAGTGAAAACTGCATTCAAATCGCTTAAGCCGTTTCTGAGATTAGTGTACACAAACAAACTAAAATTCTAAAAACAATTTTTTTGACCTTGGTAACGTACATGTGCTGTTATTTCACGGTAATCTTCTGTGAGGGGGTGGTTACTGCTGCCAGACGGGGTGCCCAAATGACTGCACAGTGTGCTCTGCCACTACTTTCCAGATCCACACCAGAGCCAAAATCGAACCTGGGAACCCTAGAACAAAGCGGCAAGCACCCTGACCACTCATCCAACTGGCTCGTCAAAATTAATTAGTATAATATCAAATGTTTTTCACGTATATCTATCTGATAATTGATTTTTTCATAATTTTCTGCACCAACAATTATTTTTAATATGTGTAGGCAATAACAATTTCATATACTCGCGGTGATGAAACATTTTACCAATTTACCACTCTTACTAAGTACTTAGTCTTTTAATTTTATAAGATTTTGTATTTGTACAGAAATTCAAAATAGTATGACTTAAGCGTACCTTTTTTTTTTTGTCGAGGAGAAATCCATTTACGGATTTCCTACCGCTGGCTAGACGGTAGGGGTATGTGGGGGTCACCAGTGCGACACACTATGCTACGTCATAGCGGCACTGGTACTACCCACTAAAACTCCCCGGTGTCTCCTTGCCCATCGGAGGGACGGACCGGGCTCTGCCGAAACAACAACTCCGATCCATGACTTAAGCGTACCTACACGCACATAGAGTATGTGACTTATGTGCAAATTATACTTTAACTTGATCTTCAAACGCCACATAACTAATTTAAGAAAATGATATACGCAAACCTTCCTCGTTTATCTCTCTTTCTATTAGTGAAAACCGTATCAAAATCCGTAAAGGTTTAGAAGAAGTTAGCGGAGAAAGAAAAAGAAGCGGACAGGGATTTTATTTTTTAATATATATAGATATACGTATAGATGTCTATTAAGTATCCTTTATGTACCGTCCTTTATTTTGTGGATGATCATTCGGAGGCTGAGCGTGGGTGAACGCCTTAAGCACACATTAACTTTTGTCAAGCAATGTCGCCTACGTCCACCATCTTGCTCGTTTTTCACCCACTTATAACTTTACCATACCAATAGCAAAACATTTCTTTATTGTTAAAGCGCCCTTAAGTGTTACTTTGACAAGATCCTACAGTTGATTATGAGATGGAGATAAATAGTTGGTTCGAGAGTTTATTTCTTTTATTTTATTTTCTATATATAAAGGCACTTATAAAATGCTGAACAAGACGATGATAGATAAATTTGTTTATTTATAAAAGGGCTAGGAACTAACTAGTCCGGTCAAATTAGACCAAAAAATAAGAGTGAAGTTACATCAATTCTCAATAAGCTGAAAATCGGTGAAATCGTTCAAAATATGATTATAAACAAAATCAGAAAGTTCCCCATCCCTCCCCTTTTTGCAAAAATTTTTATTCAAGGTCAAAGGTCGAAAAAATGAGTTTTTTGCGATTTTCAGCAAAACGGTAAGTTTTATCATAAAAATACCTCAGAAAAAAATTGTAGATCATAAAATTATCTACAAAAAATGTATAAATACTTTTTTTCCTACGAGCCACCGTTTCTGAGATATAACGATTCAAAAAGTTGTAAAAGTTGTAATCGTCATAATATGCATGAGTACGCCACGTATATACATCTCCCGAGTTGTAATATATGTTTAAATATTTTTCTATCGATCATTATAACTTACACTTAAAATATAAAATATACATAAGTTATAACTATAAGAAAATCAGGTAGAAAGAAACCCAGTCTCTTAAATTATACGCCAATTATGACCTTGATAGAACATCTGTCTTCTGATCGACTGCGTGCGTGGCTAGGGTCTTATACCTGCTATAAAAAATGAAATAGCGTTAGTCTTGAATGCTACTCTGTAGTGAAAACACGTGTTTATCCTAACCTATATCGCGCTGTTTTGAGTTTTATAACAAAAATGTCAGAACATTGTTTTATTTGTGCTAAACTTTAAAAAAAAACGCGCTAAGTACACTACCTCATAGTTGGCGTGGAAACGTGTGCATATTATGACGATTACAACTTTTACAACTTTTTGAATCGTTATATCTCAGAAACGGTGGCTCGTAGGAAAAAAAGTATTTATACATTTTTTGTAGATAATTTTATGATCTACAATTTTTGTCTGAGGTATTTTTATGATAAAACTTACCGTTTTGCTGAAAATCGCAAAAAAACTCATTTTTTCGACCTTTATCCTTGAATAAAAAATTTTGCAAAAAGGGGAGGGATGGGGAACTTTCTGATTTTGTTTATAATCATATTTTGAACGATTTCACCGATTTTCAGCTTATTGAGAATTGATGTAACTTCGAATGTCTAAATTGACCGGATTAAACCACGCGCGAACAAACTTTGGTACAAATTCCCTAGTGAGGTTACAAAGGTTACATGAACTAGCTTTTTCTAGCACGAGGAAAATACACTTAATTTTATTCGCGTAAAAAATAAACAAACTCACTTTACTTTAGGGCTCAGTCACTTTAGGACTCTTGCAAATTCTGCAAGTCGAAGTACACCTTTAGTGTTGCTTATCGTCAGCTTGTCTGCCACTAGTAGTAGAAGAGCCTGGACAGACTATAACAGTACTAGGCTAGTATTAGAAAAGAATGTTGAGACAGACACTTCATTGTGCACTTATGACCCAATTTACGGCCTTTCAGGCCACTACCGTGAAATAACAATACGTGGTCACTGGAAAGAGGTACCTATCTGATATAAGACAATCTAGCCTCACCCTTTAGACGTACCATGCTTTGCTGATACGCTGCTTTGCGGAGGCGACTTGGTAACAACCATGAGACTACGTTCTGGACACATTCCATTTAAGAAATTTGGATATAATATGATGCGAAAAGTGGCGACGCCAAATTGGGCGAAATACACTTGTGGAGGATGTATGCAATGACAAAGGATATATATTATACATAATTAAAATTATCTCTTTGTTATTTTAATTAAAGTTCTCATTTAATTAAAATAACATACTATTTTTATTGTTTTTATTGAAATTCATTTTGACTCGTCTCCCCCTCCAAAAGCCAAAATGAGGGGGAGTCAGTGTTACCCCCGATAAAGCACAGTCGGTCGGGGTTCAGGGCGACAAGGACAGAAACCGACGCACTATTATTATTATTTTATGTAAAGCTCGTCGAATAGGCTTACCGCCCACTTAATCGTAGGTGGCTACCATTGCCTATAACACAGAAAACGCCAGAGCTGTTTCAAATGCGCTGCTGACCACAACATAGTAGGATTAAGGATAAGGAATTAGGAAGAAGTAGTACAATGGGCTCTGACATCCCTTATTCACTCAGCTAAACAAAACAGCACTCATGCTTTTATTTCACGGTGGTCTGTAAGGAGGCGGTTACTACCCTCAGACGGGCTGCCAAACTGACTGTGAAACGCAGTGTGCCCTGCCACTACTTTCCAGATCCAGACCAAAGCTAACTTTGAAAAATTCATTTCCACAGTTTGGACTGCCAGGAATTTAACTCGGGACCCCAGATACAGAGCACTAAGGCTCATCGTTAAGGTTACCTACCTTAAGTACTCACCCAATGGGCTCGTCAAAACCTATTGCTTAAAAGTCCCAACAAAATTGTTGGGAATCCCAACAAAAATAAATATTGTTCACATTTATATTAAGTTTTAAGCATTTGTTTCTTTCATTTTTAGTAATTAAACATCTCTCGGAGTCAAGCTTTTAATTTTTAATGCAGGCATTAATTGAATTTAAACAAAACTCAATCGTCAAAAAAGAAAGATGACGATAAAATCAAGCATTGAGACACGAAGCGTTATCATGACCGCGCTTAACATTTCAATTAAGGGAGATTAAGAAATTAAAGGTAATGAGTGGTCGAACAGAGGTGGTGATTACAGCTGCAGAGTGGATTTACGATGCAAAGAGGGGCAGTAATTGGCTGCGTCTCTGCTGCGACATGCGTTCGATTCGTACGTAACCTTGCATTTACTCTTACTGTACTCATTATAATTGTGTATACCTACATATAATGTCTCTTAGTGGACCTATTCAGGGTCTTCTTTACCTATTGGAGGCCGTGGCGTAATATTAATAAGTATTATTTATTAATCCTAGGCATTTTGGGGAATGAAGTAGCCAAAAAATGGATTGATTGAAATGTTATACCTATACTTACTTCCTCTGTCACAAAAGATAAATTGTTTTTGTAATATTAAATGGTCCGAAAAATAAACTATTTTATCATTTAGTGCCTTATTAAAGTGCTCATTGTAATATTAACTAGGTAAGTTAATATTAGCAACTTTTTCCAGCAACTTCGTCCTTGTCCTTCGGGAACAGTTATTTTTCTGGATAAAAGGCAACATGTAGGTACGCAATATTTCATTATAATCGGTTGAGTAGTTACAACTTGACGATCCCGTTGGATGAGTGGTTAGGGTACTTGTCTTATAGATAGTCCTGGCAGGGTCAACTTTGGAAATTTTTGAAAAGTTGGCTCTGGTCTGGATCTGAAAAATAGTGACAGGGCGCATTGCGTTTTGCAGTCATTTGGGCGGCCCGTCAGGCGGTAGTAACCACACCCCCTTACAGAAGACCACCGTGAAATAACAGCATGTGTGCTCTTGTGTTTCGGTGAGTAAGTAAGGGATGCCAGAGCCCATTTCCCTATCCCTTCTTCTTAATCCTATTGTAGTCGGTAGCGCACTTGCAACAGCTTTGGCGTTGCTTGTGTTATAGGCGACGGTAGCTACCTACCATCAAGTGGACGGTCAGCCTGTCTGCCGATGTTACAAAAAAAAAAAAAATGAAATTATGAGTTATAACGCTTAATATCTTTGTCGTTGTGACGACGCTAGCGCCGCGCCGCCACTGTTGACGACTGTGACGCCGAATTTTTCATATTTTTAGATTATCCCTCAGGAACCTAACATTTTTCTAGGATACCATCAGTTCGGTAAGCTTTTGCATTTTGCCCGCGACTTCGCCCGCACCCTTTTTTCTTAGTTAAAACATCTATTCAATTTTTATTTCACATATATTTTTGTCAGGTGTTGATATTTTTTATTTTTAGATGATCCCTCGGGAACAGTACTTTTTTTCTTGATGAAAGATACCCCAAGTCCTTTTTTAAAGAATTTGAGACTTTGAGACAGCAAATTCTCCCAAATATCTACTATTTAACGCTAGTATTGTTATTTATTCTGTGCTATTACTGACTTTATATCTACGTACAGTGGCGCCTTAAGTGTGATTTTTGCATCACTGTACCTAAAGGTATATTTAAGAAAATGTTTAGTGATAACTACAGTTCTTTAAGCGACTGGTCTGATCTGGGTCTGAACACCAACAGTCGGCGCCTAAACCACCTTCGGTTTGCTGGTAACCTAGTGTATTTGAGGAAGATCCCAAGAAACTGCAAACTATATGATACAACAACTAGCTGAAGAAAGCGATAAAGTATGATTAAAAATGAACCTGCTGAAAACAAAAGTAATGACGAATGCAGTTCAATTAGACATTAAGTCGCATGGAACCTCACTCGAATATGTTGATGAATTTGTATACCTAGGGCAAATAATTTCCTCTGTAGACCAAACGACCAAAGAAATAAACAAAAAAGTAGCTTATGGGTGGAAAAAATACTGGTCGCTTAAAGAAATTATGAAAAGCAAAGATATAGGCATCAACATCAAAAGTAAAACCTTCAACACCTTCATATTACCACTTATTACATACGGCTGTGAAACCTGGGCTCTTACTCAACAGCATAGAGACAAACTCGCAGTATGTCAGCGGGTGATGGAGAGAAGCATGCTCGGGTTATCCAGCAAAAATCACATCCACAGTTCGACCATATTTCCACGTGATGGAAAGTGCAATCAAGGTCGACCCCAAAGACGTTGGGAAGATGAGATCCGCTTGACTTTGGGCCCATACTGTACAAGAGTGACTATATACAGACAGAGCTCAGTGGAAGGATCTGGAGGAGGCCTTTGCCGCAAGACACTTCGAATTAAGAGATATCCTGTAATACTTGTCTAAAACTGTTTATTATTTTACTATTCGAAGCAAATAAAGGCTATTTTATTTTATTTAAAGTTACCACTATAGTTATTCCAAAAGCATTGCCCAAAATTTCTACATTAGGAGTATTGAACAATTCATCTATTTCTGTATATTATACTCAGTAGAGTTCAATGGATCTTTTGATGATACCAATAAATGGAACGTCAGCCTGCCTGCCAACCTTTATATTAAGAAATTTCTAGTATGTATTATAGAGCGTTCTTGTCACTGGGCTATTCATTAGCGAGGAATCGTCTGTTGAAAAAATATATAAACTATTGTATATATCAATCTGTAAGTATTTGAATAAATTGTAAGAATACTGAGCCGTATTGGAATAATATTTTGAGTCGGCGTCTCATTAAATTGACATGAGAAAGGTCTGCGCGTTTACGGCAATCAGTAACAGGATAGTGGTATGTTATGCATTGTTCGACAATGCGGGCACTCGGCCTCGATAATTGGCCGCGATGCGAACTGCCAAACGGATATTCACCAAAAACGTTTGCAAAAACTCACGCAAAATGCCTCTACGCACCGCCCGCACCGATCCACGCTCCATAAACAGATGACAGCGCGCTCGCGACACAAACCAACAATTGATACAAGAAATAATTACGCCCATTGATCGGAGCTCATTAAAATGGACCAATCGGCTGCGTCAGTGTCTGGTTCCGAATACAAAAGGAAGGACGGAGTAGGAGCAATTTGCTGCGGCGCCGCTGTCGCCGACTTCTTTCTTATTGAAATAATTCCAGTTCGCTACCGCCAACTGTTGCTTTCAATTAGAACCAATCCATTATTATCTTTGAATGGACCCTCGTTTCATTCAGTATTTTGTTCAAAATTTTGGAATGAATATTATATTTGTTGGGGAGAGCCGAGATAGTATAAATAGTGATAAGAGTTATAGATAATCGTATGAAAGTAAAATAAACAATGTTCGATAAATTTGCCGCAATGCGATGCGATATACTTATATTGGAGATCCTGATGAGGCAATAAGATATACCTATGCCCTATTAAACTTTGAACCCCAGGGTGGTTGCATTAAGAATCAAATAGGAATCTTTGAACTATGGTTGAAGAGGTGTTTTACTGTTTTTATGATGGCAGACAGAAGACATACAACTAGAAAACGTTAGGATAAAAGGTGAAGATTGGAAAATAACCCGTGAAATTGTTTACTCATATCCGGTTACTCAACAGCACTCGTGCTGACAATTCGCGGTGGGTTTTGTCTAAAAGAGTGAGGGCCTTCTCGCCGAAAAAGAAATGGCCCAATTTGTAGTTAAATTTTAATAAGATTATGGTTGAATTTTATTATTTATAGATAGTAATCATATTACATATTTCAAATAATCGCATTAATTCTTAATCACATCATTTTATTATGACATAGGTATGTTACTTGCTGCTAATATAACAATCACACTGTGTTACTAGAAAGCCAATTAATAAGTCGTAACAATAGATAGAAAACATGTTTTTGTGTAAAGATCGTCAGATAAGCTGATGGTCCACTTGATGGTAGGTGCTACCTTAACGCCTATAACACAAGCAACGCCACAGGTGCTACAAGTGCGCTGCCGACCTTAGTGGGATTAAGGATAAAGGATTAGGAAGGTATAAGGAAATGGGCTCTACAACTTTCGAGTGATTTAATTTTTCCTACTAATAAAAGCACTTGCACCCGTTGATGTCTTTTTAAATAGACTGTTGGGTGAAAAATGTACAGAGAACTCGCTTTGGATTCATTTTAAATAAATGTGCATTCAGTTTGTTAAAATTGCCGAAATAACTTAACACGCCATTTGTTCTAAAGGTAAACCTATTTAACGCACCAGCCCCGAAATCGATTCCCAGTCCAGGGCAAGATCAATTATGAAACTGTGTGACTTTGACAAGTTACTTATTGTACTACGCTTCCTTTGGCTAGTTGACATAGTAGTTCACATATTTTAATTATATTTACTTAGCGAACCCAGCAGACGCTGTCCTGCTCGAACCCGAAAACAAAACTGTATCCAGATTGCAGCATCACTTATTGGGTTCAACTTTGAATATGAATCATTCAGGTACACCCATTCAAGCACAACAAATTTCATTAAAATCGGTCCAGCGGAGAGGACGAGTTCAGTGGCATATACACGTACAGAATAATTAAACATGTAAAGATGTATAAACTCCACAGCTGGTGTCCGCGACTTCATCTACGTTGAAAAATGAAATAATACCTGACAATGACGACGGTGACCAATTTTTTATATCTTTAGAGGATCCCCCGGGAACCTAACATTTTTCCATGTTTTCCTATGTTTTCCTATGTTTTAATCCTGCTAATAAACTATATAATGGTTACTTGTACTATCAATGTCAATCATATCCAATTCACACGATTACATAGGGACTCTTATTGTAATTTCGCTAGACCCGACAGTGGTATTACAACGAAGTGATATTTTGACTATTTCATTAGACGTGCAAAGCCCTTAAGATTGTAAGATGATCCATGATTGGTGCGTTTTTAATATCAATGTTATATTTTATGTTTTAAAAATAAAGCATAACATGGTTGTCAGTGAATCCCGTGATATCGTATGAAAAGAGACGATTTACTAAAATCAATATCCTACCTGCGACATATACATACATATGTATATAACCTATATGGTCACATAAAACCGTAAAAAAGAAAGAAAAAAGAATATTAACATTGCAAGCGTGTTGTAGATGGTAATTAAATTGACATATAAAACAAAATGGCGTCCTGTTCAGAATAACAATACGACGTAATGAGCTGCGAATGCAAGAGTTCCTGTTCCTTGTCATGACATGTCGATAATTTATGAAAATTATGATTGACAAGTTTAAAAAAGGTAATTTAGCAGGGCAGCTTTTATCACATTTTAAACATTGTTGCTCTATTATCTGTGTTTAAGATGCTCTATGAATTGTGAGTTTCACAAACTGAGTGGTAAAATAAGTTCAGAAACAGCCAAAAGTATTGAAATCGAAAAAATAATTATAACGTTGTATGACCCCACGTGTAACCTTTAATTGAAATCACATTTCGATCAAATAACAGAGAGGTGCAGAATTTTGCAATGGGATCTTAGACACCAAAGTGTAAGTTAAACAAATATGGCCAGATTTTGAACGAATTACTCCTTTAATTTTGATATTACTTGTTTAACTGAAATTAGGTACTTAATTGTTTAACTGAAATAGTAAAATGGTGAAATAATAACACGCAAATAAACACACACTGTTATATTCTCTTACAAGATATAGGAGATGCATTTAAAACAATCCCTATTCCAGATAATTCACCATCAAAATAATTAAAAAAAAACCGTTGCACGACAAAACTGATACTGAATAAATTTTGCGATAGCGACATCTAACGACGATTGCAACAAAACTCCCGTTGACTCTTCAAACGGTGTTGACAGTAATAAACATTTTTGTAAAAATTATAAAAAATGAAATGAATACAAATTTGACATTAAGTAATTCGAAAAACCTTTAATGAATAAAGTTCGAGCATCACAAAATGAGATAAGAGTATCGTAATCGGACTCATAATGAGTAACTTAACGCTGAAATACTGTGATTTTTGTCTTTTTTATAATAACGGCTCATTATATTCGTTTACCTTTATTGTGTATAATTTTATCGCAACCACCGGTTTGCATTCCTCGCGCCGGTAATGCAGGCTGGCGTGGTGATCAATTTTATATTTCGGCGTTGAAATATAAAATAAATATAGTGTAGGTGAGCAACCAGCGTTTTTTTTTTATTTTAAGGTGACAGACAGACTGACGGTCCACTTGATGGTAGGTGGCTGCCGTCGCTTATAACCCAAGCAACGCCTTAAGGTGCTGCAAGTGCGCTACCGACCATAGTGGGATCAAGGATAAGATATTAGGAAAGGAAAGGGAAGTGAGCTCCTTACTTACTCACCGAAACACAACCAATATACATACATTCTGTTATTCCACGGTGGTCTAATATAAGGGGTGCCAGACGAGCTGCCCTGCCATTACTAGGTATATAATATATAATACGATTATATATATATATATATATATATATATATATATATATATATATATATATATATATATATATATATATATATATCACAACGCTATCACAAACGCTTTATAAATACAATTTGTCCGAAAAAAGTGCTCAAATGTAAAAATTAGAAAGTGCATGCAATTTCATCGATAGAAAATAAATAGTTAATTTTTTATGGCCCTTTGATTTTCTTTATTGCAAAAGATGCCTCAGTCTAAATATTTCGCTCTTTGAAATTTGAGCAAAAATTTTTTCGTTTGTAGCAGGTTACTTCCTTTTCAATTTAGAATAAGGGCATGCAGACTTCACAAAACAAGATTTTAAAATTCAATACGAAGTGTCAAAATACAATATAAAAAACTTTTTTTCTTTACATATTTCAAACTACACTATATCAGCGAACAAATACAAAATAATCAATGTTAAATCTCTTTCACAGTGATTTTGGCGATGAATCGGCCATCCTAAAAAGAATAGTATCCTGAGTTTCTTTCGGGGTTTCTTCTCAGGATTTTCATCTTGGCTTTTTTCCGAAACCCTAGTAAATTTAACTGGTAAATTGAAATGACGATCATAAGAGTTTCTTGGAGAAACCTAATAGATAAATAAATATTTTGATTTGATTTGTTTTTTGATCTATCTGTTGAAATTACCTTAAAAGCCTAGATAATTGTGGTAGACATTTTAAAAATTCTACCAAAAACAACGTAATTTAAAAAATTACATTTTTTTTTTGCTCATTTATTTTTTAATCCCTTAAACTACACCTACTCTTCATCTCTAATATTTGTGACATGATTTAAGTATAAAGTGTTATATTTTTAACTGTTCATCGGTCACACATTAACATAAAAAACGTCCAGCTCCATCTGTCTCTTTAGCTACTCTGCATTCTGTGATTATATTTATCTCATAATTTAGCTACCCATCACGAGCTACCCATACCCATTTACGAGTCGGTATTTATCTTTACAACTCCATTTTTACCAAATGTGCAGCCTTAAATATTTATTTTTACAATACACATAAAATACTAATTACGTACAAGCTTTAAATATCAATTAGGCATGTGCATAAAATTGTATTGGACACAAATTTATACTTTATTTATAATACACTGCATTATAAAGTAGTATTTCAGTTAAAGTTTTATATTAAAAGTTTTATATAAATTGGTTGAAACATGTCGATGATTGTTGAAGATGTCGGAAAAATCAACACGACTGGGAGCTTTCATCGAAAATTCTGCCTAATCCGTTTAAGACATAACAAAAAAATGTTTTTTTTTTAATATTGTTAAAGGTGGCAAACAGGCTGACGGTCCACTTGATGGTAGGTGGCTACCGTCGCCTGAGAATACAAGGAACACCAGGGTGTACATGTGCGCTGCCGAAACTGCAAGAATTTGTTTCTGGCTCGCTTGAAGAAGCACATATTGTAGCTAGATGGAAACACCTTAGAAGCGAGATTGTTCCAAAGTTCGGCGTCCGAGGGATAAAATTTCTACTCATCCGAATTGTGCGCAGCGGCACCTTATCCAAGTAATGCGGATGACCTTCGCATCTATGACGCGCACCAAGGTACTATAACAATTCATTCAAGCACTCGCCATTGTACAGCCGGTAGAACACACAAAGAGAGGCTACATCTCTTCTTAAATTAAAGTGGTTCTAATCGCTGCGTTAGTTAGTTAGAACATTGGATCGTCAACAATTCGAACAATGTATGATGGGATTTTTTTTCTCTTTTATAGGTCTACAAAAAACTCCGCGATGACTTATTCTAACTTTAATAAAATGATCACATTTATTTGGAAAAGCTATTTAGACAGATACAGTACGAGTGTTATTAATAATTAAATACGTTAGTTACCTTAAGCATTTCATACACATTGTAATAGCCCTTATAACACCATACAATTTAAATGAATATTTTAGGTGTTTCATCATTAACATTAAATTATAAAATTATTTAAATTGTAGACATTTATGTTTATTATTTTAAACAAGGTTCCATAGCAAAAATTTTCCTTATCATCCCACTGTCAACTACGGTAATAAAAATAATTGTCATTTTTTATAGAGATGTGACCGGGTTCGATTTCTGTTCGCGTATGAGCGTAAAAGTTTGAATGCAGTTTTACTTAATTCAAAAATCGAAGCCTTAGGTCCTAAGAACATATTTTTGCATTTCTTATGGTTTTAAAATTAGATCACGCTATATACATATAAAATACTATTATAGATAATGCATGCGACTTCGTGCAATATTCTTGAAAAATAAAATATACGAGTAATATCGTTGTGACGAAGGTGGCGCCACTCGGACGTGTGGCGCCACAACGGCTATAGTGACGCCTTTTTTATATTTTTAGACTTTCCCTCGGGAACCTAAAATTTTTCCAGAATACAAAAGTATCCAATATGTAATCCATGTAATACGAGGGCGGAGTGATAAGTCTGGTAAAAATTAAACAAGGAGTAAAATTAATTAAATTATTATTATTATTTATTTTAGTCTCCGTAATCTCCGTGTAGCTCAATGCACTTCACCTAGCGTTTCTCTAGCTTTTCGATCCCTTCCATAAAATATGACTTAGGCAACCCTTCAAAATAGGCATTGGTTTCGTGCATGACCTCTTCGTTGGAGCCAAATTTTTTTCCACCAAGCCATTTTTTTTAAATTCGGAAACAGAAAATAGTCGCAAGGGGCTAAATCTGGCGAATACGGTGGGTGAGAAAGCATCTCATAGCGCAACTCATGAAGTTTTGCCATGGCAATCACGCAGGTGTGCAGTGTGCACTCGTGCGTTCTCTTGGTGGAAGAGGATTTTCTTCTTAGCCAAATGTGGTCGTTTTTCACGTATAATTGTGTTATATTGATTCAATAAATTGGCATAATATTCGCCATTAATAGTTTTACCCGTTTTAATCGTATTACTCCACGTGCATCCCAAAAAACTGTAGCCATCACTTTATAGGCTGATAAAACTGCTTTGGCCTTCTGCGGAGATGGTTCGGCGGTAGCAATCCACTTTTTCGATTGTTGTTTGGTTTTTGGGGTATGGTGGTGGATCCATGTTCGTCCATGTACGTTTTGATCAACAGTCAGTAAACGCGGCACCCATCGAACGGAGAGCTTCTTCATATCTAAATGTTGGTGTAAGATATTGCGCACACGTTCGTCTGAGATGCCTACTATCTCGACTATCTCCGTCACTTTTACTCTTCGGTCGTTCAACACTGTCGTGGATTTTAGCAATCATCTCTGGAGCAGTGACCTCAACTGGGCGCCTTGGACGATAATGTTTAATCAAGACACGAAATTCACTTTTTGCCATCTTTGCAAAAATTTGCTCAATTATTTTTCTTTAATAGCTGTCACAAAAAAAAACTAACCGGCGGTAATGGCTGAAAATTTTAATTTAGTCCTTCAAAAGAGTTGTGAACAAGGAGGTTCCATACAATTTGCGATTATTTTAAACCAAAATAGATTTTTAGCAGACTTATCACTCCACCCTAGAAAACTACTTGTGTGCCAAACTTCCAAATCCGTTCAGGCGCGCGGGCACAACTAGTATCCATACTAATATCACCTAATATTATAAATGTGAAAGTAACTCTGTCTGTCTGTCTGTTACCTTTTCACGCTTAAACCGCTGAACCGATCATCATGAAATTTTGCATTGTCAGGGATGCAGGAAAAGACATAGGGTACCTTTCATCCAGAAAAAACTACTGTTCCCGAGGGATAATCTAACGCCTGGCAAAACTTTAACTGCAATAAAAACGTTAGGCGTTACATTGCTCATATATTTAGTCAGGCGTTATTTTTTATTTTTCAACGCGGGCGAAGCGCGGGTACCAGCTAAATAGTATATAAATATAAATATTGATTGATTGAATTTCCACTGAACATCTAACTCAAAAGTAAATAAAATTTAAAAAGTGTTTTAACATAATGATCACTTTTGAATTGATTGAAACCTGCCTTCAGGAAGAATGTAAAAATATATTTGATTATATTAACCTTAGGATGGGAGTGTGTAAATAACCACCATTGTAATGCGTGTGTGGTAGCGGTTTTATGGGTATCCTGTGGTATTGGCTGGCGCTTCACACAAAATTAAGAGCGATCGAGTAGCAGTATCTGCTCGACGGATGCATCTAGGACCAAGTGTCCTCCAGATGAGCAAGCTCAGCTCGGCGCCAGTCATTAACACAAATTATTGTCCACAATGAAAACACTCCTTTAAAATTATAGTGCGTTGCTTGGATCATAAAGCGTTCTTAAGTAAATTATTGTTTATAAGCGGGGTCGCGTCCGCAATGAACGGCGACAAGCGAACACCTGCTGCTCTCTCTCGCCCGAAACTGCGAGAAAGCTAGCACAACACACACGCCCAACCAATATTACAATATTATGGATATTAATTGTCATAATCCTTTTACGATGTACATTCTTTGATAAGCTTTAATGTAAAAATAAGTATATACTTAATAGCTTAAATAATTATGTAATGTTGTGCATACCTTTAAGTTTAGATGCATATTTATTTCTTCTATATGTAAATGTATCAGTATGTATTTAGTTGGTCTTTAATAAATAAATAAAAAAATAAAGTATATATTTAATGTAATCATTTGCCGAAGTTAACGGGACGTTGTTAACAGTATAAAATGCCACCGAATTGATGTTGCACAGGAAGCGAACCCGTGCTGTCGAGACGGTGCATTATTCAATGCAATGTTTATCAATAAATTAATGCTCGGATTCGGATCCCGCCGCACATACTAACGACGACACGCGGCATGCCCGCTTTTTGTCGTCCCCACCGCCATTCAACCTTCCATTGATACGACACACGCAAAAACTTGTCGACGAACTTGTACTTGCTTCATGGATAAAAAAAATCAAGACTTATCCACACGCTCACTTTTTGTTTTGGAAAGGTGAGACGAATTTTATTAATGAAAGCATTTAAAAATACACCTTCTATCTTGTAGATATTGTATTTAACTTGAATATTATGTCTACTTTTTCTTATATGACCCAGAAATTGCTTATTTCCTCTCGGGAGACGAAATTATGACTATATTGGAGTAATTTAACCCTAGTCATATAATATATAGGTCGTAAATTAACAATAATGACGAAATTGAGTTTGAAAAAAATTTCAGAGATTATATGGATTTTTGATATTGGAAGACTGTAAAAAATAACTATAGTCAAGAAAAATTTACTAACAATCAAAATTTGAGTCCCTCAGGGTAATTTTTGTTTTAAGTTTCTACAAGATATGAAATATCGATGGATGAAAGAAATTTTCGATTCCACCCTGTAGAAGAATAAGAAAAAAAGGGGTTTTTTCCAAATTATTCAAAAATGGGCAAGAGTTAGAAAAAAAAAATTCAGATGAATATTGTAGATAATTTTATTTAACATTAAAATGTTCGTATTACTTTTTTTGCTAAAATTATTCCATTCCATTTTTGCTAAAATACTAAAATTGTATTTTGTTTCCATCTTTTACGATGCAAAAATTACTAAATATTTCGTTTTTATCTTCACCCAAATGCGATTATCATCGAATAAATGTATGAATCTTGTCGTAAAAACATTTATTATTATCTTTCTTGTGTTCTCAGTTACTTAAAAGGTAAAATAATAACGCAAAACTGTAATAGTTGGCAGTTCCAGAAACGATAATGTACAAAAAACGGAGCGTTACGAAGAAATAAGTCACATTTTGATATATGGAACTTGTTTAAACGGAATTCAAATGTGCACTAGAATTGTGTCAATTTTGCAAAAATTTAAAATAATTAAAAAAGTAATTATTTTAAATAAAATACATTTTTTTAAATATTTTCATATAAAAGTCGTTGTATGTATATAATATGTTCCCTATGGATTCTAAAACCGCTCAACTGATGAAATTTTCAGACAATCTTAAATTTGCTCAGCGCGTGATCCTGTGAAGTTTAAGCGAACGGATGAAAAGTATTTTTTATTTATGGTAATTGTGTGTCATGTTTTCTCTGCAAATTAATACAAAATTAGATTTTTTTTCTAAAAAGCGATTCTAAAATTAGATTTTTTTATATATGAGCAATAAACTGAATAACTGAAATAACTGAACCTAAGAAAAAGGGCGCGAACGAAGTCGCGAGCAAAAACTAGTAAGATAATAACATTTCATGTATCACTAATAATAATATTTCTGCAAAAAATGAACAAGAAGGCAGAAATATTGAAAACTGTAAATCAAAAAACAGGGTATAATACAGGGTAGACGCAAACCGGGAAGACGACGCACTTCCTGGCTCAAAAATCTCCGTGAATGGGTATGGCCGAAGTACCAGATCGCTATTTGGAATCGCCGAAATTTCTAGCCAACCTCCGGTAGGAAATAGCGCCTAAAAAAATATAAATATTAATAATAATGACATTGTATTATATATTATAAATTTTACAATATATTGTAAAAAAGAAAAAATAATAAAAAATATGAACAATGTAATATTCTTATTGTGTACTAGGTGAAACCTTGTACACAATACACAAATTGCATGCGCATGGGCGCAATGGCGTTTTTTTTTTCTAAAATAAAAGTAGTCTAAGTTACTCCGTATAACATCCACTATTTGCCAGTGAAGGTCCCGTCAAAATCGTTTCGGAGAATACCCGGAAAAAACAGAGAAAAAATTTTAAATTTGTTTTTTTTTGTTAATTACCATACTTTGATATAAATTTAGTAAAAAGCAATTATTTGGACATTACAAACAGACGCTTCAATTTTATTTAAGTACCTTATACATAAAAAGATATATAAAATATTCTATTCACGTCAAAATCTTATCTGATTTTTCCTCAAGGTATCTACATTCCTATTCCCTTCATCCGTCAGTATCGGCTGCGCACTCTTACATCGGATTACACACCTTTCCCTTTATCCATCGATTACGTTAATTGGTTCGATTGGAATAATATCACCTTCAGAATACCTGAAAGTGATATCCCAATCGGATTAGAAATAGCAGTTTATATTTGCAGGCGCTCGTAACTGACCATAAAGCGAACCGTCAACTTATCTGCCACCATTTCTCATTAAAAATCTCATATTAAACTTAAAATGCCAAATTATGTCTTATCTTTAATTAATGTACAAAGATTTTTTTAAATATTAAGGTGGATAAACAGGCTAATGGTTCACTTGATTAGCAGGTAACTACCGTCGCGTCGCTATAACACAAGCAGCACCAGACAAGTGCTCCAAATTCGCAGCCGACCATGAATCGATGACAAGGGCTAGGGAAATGGGATCTCCCTTATTCACTCATAGAAACACAACAGCACATTTGTTGTTATTTCACGGTGGTCTTCTGTAAGTTGATGGTTACTGCCGTCAGACGGGCTACCCAAATGCCCCGCTACTATTAACCATCAAAAATACTAAAGATTTTTAAATACTTTTCACTCACTTGGTTTTTGTTTTTCGTTCATCACTTCATAGATTACGGATCGCTAAAAAATTTAATTCCACCATTGGTACGTATGGCCTTGGTGGGCCTGATATCATCTGAATATCAGCGCTGTAACAATGTTGCAGCTTTAGCTGGGTTGTGTCCATTTGGTATTTATTTGTAGTGGATTTCTTTTATTTATGTGTTTTATGTTATTTTTTTATGTTTTAAATACCAATAATTTTTCCTTTCTTACTTTTCCAGATCCAGATCAGAGTAAACTTTGAATTCGGGAATTGAACCCTGGACCCCTGAGATAGAACGTTAAGACAAGTATCCTAACCGCTCGCTCATCCAACGGGTTCGTCAATAATATATTAATACAAAGAATATTACAAAATATTTTATATGTATTAACGTACAAAGAAAATCACATAGCCAAAGGCCTAAGCTTTGTTACGCGTGCAGAGGTGTGACTCAGTAGGATGACAAGTCACGCATCTTCGTGATTTACAAATATGTATGTGAACCGACGAAGGCTACGAGCAACCGAGCACGACTGGGAGGTCGCCGTTAATGCCTCTGGCTCCGAGATTGTCTTGAATCGCACAAAAGGCAATAATTATATCCATAAACAACCTAAAGCACGATAAGAACAAATAAAAATATACTGGGATGTATGGATGGTCGTCCTGGTTAGCTGAGCCAATAATATTCACCATTTTCTTAAACTGTAATCTTTTTTCTGACTGACTATCAACGCACAGCCAAAACTACAAAGTCCACCAAGTTGAAATTTGGAACATACCTTTATTTTACAATGTAAGTATCCACTAAGGATTTTTGAACAAAAGGATTTCCCGTGCAAAGCTGGGAGCGTTATTCATATCATAGATAAAATACTACTGTTAAGTAGTATTTTATCTATGGTCATATTAAATACTATATCATGTCGTTGTTAGGTGTATTGTATTAACGCTGGACTGGAAAGACCCAACTAGACGCTACTAGACCTTGTATAAAGCCGAAATTAGGTACCGTAATATAATTTTTTAATATAATATAGGTACTTGATACTATAAAAGCATTGTATCTTGTCTGCCACCTTCTCAAGGAAAGTTATAACCTATTTAATATCTCACTATAATATATCATGTAGGACTTTTAGGTGTCGAACAAAAAGAAAAACAAATCAAATAGTATGCTAACCGAAAAAGAAGTACCTACCAACTTCCCTCTAACCACCAAAAGCACAGATACCACAATAGTAGTACGTACAACTCAGAATTGGGCTTCACATCCCACTAGCTAGCAGCACAGGGGCCTTAGATAAAATAATATTGTAAAAACGATAACGAAGTTCGCAAGAATAAAATGTATGGGATATATCATGTGATTTAGCCACGGCATATGTCAATCCCAGCTCATTATTATTATTATTATTTTGTAAAGCTTCATACAGAAAATATTTGAAATTCCGTGTTACAGGTCGAGTGAAGTATTATAAATAATGTATCGAAAGCTGTCTTTTTACAGATGATATCCTCCATATTCACATTTTTTTTCTCACATCTACAAATATAAGGGTTTCTTAGAAAAACATTATATTGTTTGACGATGTTTCTTAGGGTGCCTCCTTAATTGCACGGACGCACATTACTAATTGCTTTACGATGAGCCGATGAGTCGGTAACCAAGTACGGCCGCCCGAAGAAAGCCGAGTATTACCTAAAAGTATTACCTAAAGTATTATAGTATTAAGCCGAGTATTAAAAGAGAAAAAAAGTGCCATTTATTTTAAAATAAATGGCCTTGTAAGACCATGGAGCACAGAAAGTTTAGTGTTATTTTTGCTAAAGAAGTTATAATGTGTTATAATGTTATTAATTCAGTATTACATATTTATATTTTGCCATTAAAGGCACCCCCATACTTTACAAAATAACGTGTCAATGTTCAATGCGCTTACGACATTGTAAGTGTTCAACACTTATTCGAAAGTATAATAAACTGGACATTTATTACTGTCGAATAAAAATTGTCGGCGAATTGAAATCAGTTTTATCTAAAAATTTCAGCACCAAAAGTATAATCACAGTTTTACATTGTAAAACTATGGTATAATTTACAAAATAGCATAGATGTAGGTATTTAATTAATACGGGACTAAACTTGTTACAAAGAACTCGATACATTTGCACGTCGCATCGGCTTTCGATATTGAGTTTTGTTTCCAATTACACAGGATATCGGCGATTATTGGTGGAATATAAAATGAAATTGAAGTATGTGGACGGGATGTAAACAAAAACAAAATATTCTTGCATCCGTGCAAAGGAACAGAGGCACACATCCGTTAACTTTAATATCTAAATATAACAAAAGTTAAATTAAAAATAATATTTCTTGCTCTATGTACTTACCAATTCAATAGCAGTTTACATCTGAGATGCCTAGGCCGTTTTTTAATTTGTATTAATTTTGTGCCTTATGATCATTAAAAGACAAAATATATTAGCATAATATAAGATACCAACTGTGCCCGGGCTTCGCCCGCGTGAAATTCAGATTGTTCCCGTGTGGTTTCACGGCGCGGTCGCGCTTTACATTTATTAGCCCAGGAAAATTTAATAACAAATCAAAATTTGAGAACCTCAGTGGCATTTTTAAATAATCTTCTAGAAAATATGTAATATGGACGGGTGAAAGGAATTTTTTATTTCATCCTGTAGAAGGGGTGGAAAAAAATAAAAATACTTAGGTGTTTTTTCCAAATTATAAAAAAAAATTAATAGTTAACAAAAAAGTATGCTGACATTTTTGTACGCATTATCAAGCTTTACAACTTTTCTATAGAAGTTATCTAAAAGCAGCTTTGGAAAGAAACGTTTTTCGTTCGACCGTTTTTCAACGATTACTTTGCAAATTCGATTACCACGAAATAGTATATTTCATTACAAGTGCGGAAAGGCTGTCATTGCAAAGAGTTCCGACAAATGTCTACCCGAGCCGAAGGCGAGGGTTGACAGTCGGAACAAGTTGCAATGACGGTTCCGCACGTGTACTGAACGACTATTTTTAATACAGTTGCGAAAAAATGAAGCGATTTAATAAAACAAACAACTAAACTCGCAAAGAGAATTTCTGGAAAATGGCGCCAACCGTACAATATAAGCAGAGACATTTTTTTTCTTCACGCATTCCGGTAGGCAAAGGAAACTATGTGCCCATACAGCCAAGTCTTCAGTAGAATTTTTTTATTGATTTGAAATGAAAATGAAATTTAATGAGATGAAATGAAATGAAACCTAACCTAACTCATTAAATCAAATCATTAAATCTGATATTGAAACAAATTCGTAGCTTCTTTTTAGAAATATACGTATTTGCATGAATCATAAAAACTTTTTAGTAAAAACTTCATGGTTGGTTTTTCTTTTTAATATACATTATTTTGACAGTTGGGAAAGAGAACGCACGAGTGCGGGAAAGGTAAAAAAAAAGCACGAGTGTGTAATAGCCCACTTTCCGAACGCTATACGTCCCTGCAATACGCCACTTTTTGAGCAACTGTATTAAAAAAGCCTTTTCATTTTTCGGGATGGACTTATTTATATATGAAGTCCATCCTGAAATTCTATTCTAACTATTGATGAAAGTTTTTTTTTAAATCGGATGAGTAGTTCTATACATACAAACTTTACCTCATAAATAAAATAAATAAAAATAAAATAAAATAAATCTTTATTTGCGCGAACACATGTTTACAGGATTTTAATTTGTATATGTAGAAACACGATTAGAGTCCCCGGCATCATCGGTCCCGAAAGGACACGACCAGGATTCTTCGTATCATTGGTCTCCACACTTGATCACAGATAGGCGCGAATATTTGATCCATATTTGATCACGTTAGGTCACGCGCTGCAATTCCAAACAAAACGCCACAATCGGCACAAAATAAGTCCTCGATCGCATTGTCCACCAGCCAATCACACCAAATCAGATAACACTCCACCAAACACGTAGCACTAGTCCCTTGATGTCAACCGATTGCCTTCCCGTGAGGTACTCCCCGGCCGACGTGCCTCTGCGCTAGCGCTCGGTGTTGTGTCCGAGTCAACGACAATGACATTCCGATCCCGCTGTCCAGTTGACAAATGACAGTTGTCAGTGCTGTTCACTCCCGCAAATCAAAAGCGCCGACACGGCCAGACTGACATGCGCACGCCCTCGTGCGCCTCTCGTCTCCGCCTCGATCCACGTTCGGTTAATATGCAAACAAAGAAAACAAACTATCTGGCTCACCACATTCATTATGCTCGTCCTATCCTGACCAACTAGATACAACTTCACACATATGCACTCACGCGCCATGTTGCGTTGAGGGCTGGTCGAAAGTGCCTAGCACGCGCGGTCCACGCGCCATGCTGTGTTGAGGGTCGGTTGCTGGAGTTAATATGATCCTTACAATCAAAAACCCCATCTGTTTTAAGATTCCACAAGAGTATCACAGCTTGTACACGCTGGTCTAGACCGTCATTTACTAAAAGAAATGAGATCCCCACAGCTGTCTATCACTGAACTAGATCATCGCCCACACAAGCAGGTGAGATCCCTACAGGTATCATTAAACAACAACTTGCTGGACCAGATCGTCACCCACAAAAGCAGGTGAGATCTCTACAGCTTTCATTAAACAACAACTTGCTGGACCAGATCGTCACCCACAAAAGCAGGTGAGATCTCTACAGCTTTCATTAAACAACAACTTGCTGGACCAGATCGTCACCCACAAAAGCAGGTGAGATCTCTACAGCTTTCATGAAACAACAACTTGCTGGACCAGATCGTCACCCACAAAAGCAGGTGAGATCTCTACAGCTTTCATGAAACAATAACTTGCTGGACCAGATCGTCACCCACAAAAGCAGGTGAGATCTCTACAGCTTTCATGAAACAACAACTTGCTGGACCAGATCGTCACCCACAAAAGCAGGTGAGATCTCTACAGCTTTCATGAAACAAGAACTTGCTGGACCAGATCGTCACCCACAAAAGCAGGTGAGATCTCTACAGCTTTCATGAAACAACAACTTGCTGGACCAGACCGTCACCCACAAAAGCAGGTGAGATCTCTACAGCTTTCATGAAACAACAACTTGCTGGACCAGATCGTCACCCACAAAAGCAGGTGAGATCTCTACAGCTTTCATGAAACAACAACTTGCTGGACCAGATCGTCACCCACAAAAGCAGGTGAGATCTCTACAGCTTTCATGAAACAACAACTTGCTGGACCAGATCGTCACCCACAAAAGCAGGTGAGATCTCTACAGCTTTCATTAAACAACAACTTGCTGGACCAGATCGTCACCCACAAAAGCAGGTGAGATCTCTACAGCTTTCATTAAACAACAACTTGCTGGACCAGATCGTCACCCACAAAAGCAGGTGAGATCTCTACAGCCTCCATCAAACAACAAATGGAACTCTCTCATAACAGTTAAAAAGAGCAAGCAGATAAAGCTTCCTCGGAATCTATGGATAGGGCCTCTTCGGAATCAACGGATAGTGTTCCCAAACCATTAATTAAAGGTTCCCCAGAATTAGTACGTCGGCAACTGCTACAATGCGAGAGCCCGAAGGCTCTCCAAGTTTCTCTCTCTCTCTCTTTTTTTTTTTTTTTTTTTTTTCGGTCAAGAAGAAAACGAGTACTGGTAATGACTGATAATATTAACTAAAGCAGGGGTCTCTTAACTCGTAAGTATAGTAACGACAAGCGTTCGATATGAGGTCACTAGAAGTACAGTATTTAAATAAGAAAAACAATCAGGTCGTATTACATCCGCTTGCAATAATTAACGACCCCTGTCCATAACACATTTACATTCCACTACACTGATACGGGATGGGCGTCGCTGAACAATGCGCAATTCATCAAAAAAAAGGCGTATTTCTAACTGTCCGGTAGCTACACTGCGTTTAGAAACCTCTTTAGCAAGCAACAATACTCTCTGCGGTTATCCAACAATCAGAATTTAGAACTATCGGAGTGCAATTAACAACCACTCATACAGGACTACTAATCTTTCCAAGTCTAATCTCACTTTTGGGTTCGTTTGGGTGTGATAACTCACATTCTAGTACTTTAAGTCCATCTAGAAACAAAACACGGTCTATCCCCCGCTTCACATTAAAATTTTTAAGATAATTACTCTCGCATAACAATAACTGGCATTAAAATTTTTAAGATAATTATTCTCGCATAACAATAACTGGGTGGGTAGATCGAATTAGAAGTAACAACAGATCTACATGAAATAAAACCTCAATTAAATAACTCTCATTTAAACAGCTGATAAGATTTTTACTATTTTTTTTTTTTTTCCAGTGTTGTAGGTAGGCTTAGTAAAACTGCGCGATTAGCAAGGCCAGCCAACGTTACAACATCATAATGTCGATTTTCGCCCAACTTATGGGCTGTGCTCTCTACCCCAAAATGAAAACGACTCACCGTTATTATTCACGAGGATCAACCTCGCTGCATAGGTTAAAGCCATCGAACCAAAAGCGACGTCTTCTCGAAGTCGTCATTGCGCTCGGACCCAACAAGCCGCCAACAGAGGTCCCACAGCACTACCACTCCGAGTCGCGGCCGCCTCGCGACGATCCATTGACCATGCGGGTCTTGTTGCAACAAGATCAGATCCTGCCCGACTTGTCCAGGATGGGCTGCTGCTGCAACATCTTTATATTTTTTTTTGCACGGTCATCTGCAACTCCTTGTAACGGTCCCTCTGAGAGGCACAGGTCCATGGCGCTGCACCAAGCCCACGCATCGACGTCGGCAGCCTCAAGGTTGAAGTCTGACAACTTTAAATTCACTCGTCGTAACCGGATCCTTTATGGCTTCGATAAAACTGACGATTTTCCATCACACTGCACCACATGATTGCGTAGTTTTAATTTTCATAGCAGTGCCCGTGAGACAATCCCACTTCTGATGTAGAAACACGATTAGAGTCCCCGGCATCATCGGTCCCGAAAGGACACGACCAGGATTCTTCGTATCATTGGTCTCCACACTTGATCACAGATAGGCGCGAATATTTGATCCATATTTGATCACGTTAGGTCACGCGCTGCAATTCCAAACAAAACGCCACAATCGGCACAAAATAAGTCCTCGATCGCATTGTCCACCAGCCAATCACACCAAATCAGATAACACTCCACCAAACACGTAGCACTAGTCCCTTGATGTCAACCGATTGCCTTCCCGTGAGGTACTCCCCGGCCGACGTGCCTCTGCGCTAGCGCTCGGTGTTGTGTCCGAGTCAACGACAATGACATTCCGATCCCGCTGTCCAGTTGACAAATGACAGTTGTCAGTGCTGTTCACTCCCGCAAATCAAAAGCGCCGACATATACAGTAGTTACAGTACAAAGTATGTTCTACCCGCCAAGGGCATGCAAATATTTGTGTTTAATTGTTTGTAAACTATATTAATAAAAGAATCAATGTTTCTTATTATAAAATTCTTTAACATCATAATAACAACAATCTAATAACCATTTTGTTAATGTTCTTGTAAATTTAGGATCCGGCAATTCTTTTATATTATTAGGTAGTTTATTGTATGTTTTAAATGCCATAACATAAACATTTCTATTAAATAGTTCTAATCTACATTTTGGTCTTTACAATAAATTACCTTTGCCTAGTTATTTTGGTTCCTATTTCGTTATTTTCGACAAAACAGTTCTGATATTTTCTAACAAATATACACAACGTCTTTATATACAAGCAAGGTAAGGGAAGTATATGTAGGTAACATATTTTTTATTATTTTTAAATAGTGGCACACAACTCTCCATAAAGCCCACGCCACATATTGCTCTGATGCATTTTTTTGGGCCCTAAAAGCTCTTATTATTTCGACAGAGTTAACCCGTCATTATAATATTAGTACAGATGAAAGCAACAGCTATTATTTTAACTTCCCATTGCACAATTATGGTTGAAAAAATGGTCTCCTTCTGATATTAAAGAGTGGTCCTTTCGTCGGCGATTCAATACGTGACATTTAGGGAATAATTACGCGAGTTTCGAATACTATAAGAGACGGTGAAATGTTTATTCAGAGAAAATGCGGCAAGCCCAGAGGCATGCGACGCGATGCCCGGCACGATGAGTTGCGTAGGAAGCACCCGGTCCCACAAAAACAAGACTGCACCCATGCTGACGAGTTATTTGTCAAAAATAAAATTATGTTCTGATTATTATTTGAAGCGAGAGAGGCATCCGCCCGCCAGAGGCCGCGATCCAGGCGATAAAGCGACAATAAAACATATAAATTATTCATATTGGGAACGCGACTATTGATTCGCAAGAACGTGTCTCAAATTTATTGTGTTTTATTGGCGGTGGTATTAATAAATGGGGGCAGATGTATTGGTCCGGTCGCTTCGATTGCTCACCGTTGGCAGTTCAATTAATAAAAATCAGATTCTTCATTTTTTGTCCCAGTACCTTTCGACGTCCGCTAAGCCTGAGCAACAACTTCTTCGGTGCAGTACGAATTATTCATCGAAATCTCTCTAACTTGAAATTGAGATGTCCCATTTTGTAACGAAAAAATGACACTTTTTATGAAATCTTATTCTGTATCTAATAATACAGTGCAATGATTGATTGTAGACAATCCATGGTGAGCTATAGTAGTGGACTATATCTCCTCATACAAGAGAAGCCAATATCCAGCAGTAGGTCTAACGTGAATTCCTAAGGTACTATTAGGTTTTTACTAGGGAAGAAATTATTAAAATTCATCCCATTCATTAGGTTTGAAAAGGTAATATTTACATAGATTTATATAATATATATCTAATTATTATTATGTATTCCTTTAATTATGAATAAATTAAACTATTACATAACAATATACACCATTTAAAAAAAAAGAAACATTGAAATACAAAGACATTTTTGAAAATAACCTTAGGAGAAATTGCATAATTTATCTCATTATATATCTGATGAGCCTTGCAACATATTTATGGCTTGCTGACAAGTATAAGAAATAGAATAACTGAATGACAACCTCATTGGTCGAGTAGTTTAGCGCATTGACTCAGGGGTACCGGTTTCGATTCCCGGCAAAAGGAAACATGGAAATAAACTTTTCAAAGATGACTCTGGGCACTGTTTGTCTCAGTCGTTTCAAATGGACAGTCCAAATGGCGGCTCTAACCGCCCGCTTATTTTCTTTATACTTTCGTTTGATGTATAACTTAGTGACTAATACCAAATCACAGAAATAAATGAATAAATGAATTTTAAATTAAAAGGACCTCAAACATATTTTGATAATTAAAAACTTGTAAAAACTATTATAGTTAACACAAGGAAAGGACTGACGTCAGACCGAACACAATTTTTTCCAAAATGAGTGCAACATAAAACCAATATTCAATACTGAACAACAAATTTTTGTAGATTGTTGGAGATAACCGAATTTAATATTGTAAAAAGAATAAAAAAACAAATAAAAATAGCCGATCAAAACTTTAATATAGAACTTAAATTAATTAATAAGCTTAGAAACTGTGACGGAAAATTTGAGCAATAAATTTTTCTCAGAAAATATAATTTCTTGTACCTATAAATCTGCTCGTAAAAGGTTCCAAATGGACTAAATAAAGCATAAGCGATTTAAAAAATAAATATATTTCAGAAAACCGATTTTAAAAGTAGGTAACATGGTAAGTACATTTCTATAAAAAGAATCGAACATACCTCGACAATGCCAATTAAAGATTTCTTGATCACCTTCAGAAGTCCACCCATTCGGCGTCTGTAAAACAATAAGGGATCCGGGCACAAATCAACCAATCATTGTGGCGGATTGAGGTTGGTAACGAGCTGGGGCGGTCCCATCGTTCAAGGCCTTCGGCTTGCTAGCGTTCTTGCTGCAAGCACTTAAGTAACTACTGGCTACTTACAAGTTCATCAGGCTCCCTAGATTCCAGGCCACATATTTATATGCATTAAACATAAATATCGACTGCAGTCGGCACACAATGCAAAAAATGAATTATGATCGATGTGCAAACTTGTCTGTTTATTATTTGCTTTTGCTTAATGGTAATAGGAATTGCACGTATTCGTTGTACAATAACTGAAGTGCAAATAATAAACTGTAGTATTTGCAAAGAATTTTTTAAAATTTTTATTAAATAAGATGATTTTATGACGAGCCCGTTGGATGAGTGGTTAGGGTGCTTACCTACCTTAACGCTCTGTTGTAGGGTTCCCGGGTTCGATTCCAGGCAGGGTCAACTTTGAAAAATCAACTTTTCAAATTTGGTTCTGGTCTGGATTTGGAAAGTAGTGGCAGGGCACACTGCGTTTTCGCAGTCATTAGGGTAGCCCGTCTGGCAGCAGTAACCACCCCCTTACAGAAGACCACCGTGAAATAACAGCACGTGTGCTGTTGTGTTTTGGTGAGTGAGTAAGGGATGCCAAAGCCAATTTCCCTATCCACTCCTAATCCTTAATCCTACTGCAGTCGGCAGCGCACTTGCAGCAGCTTTGGCGTTGCTTGTGTTATAGGCGACGGTAGCCATCTACCATCAAGTGGACCGTCAGCCTGTCTGCCGACCTTAACATAAAAAAAATACACGTAGGAAAGATGAAGCCGACCATGGAGCGAGCTCACCCAGAAGAACCTTGAAAAGATTTGGGTTGTATAAGCTCGGAAATACAGACGCCAGCAGGGAGTTCCAATCCTTAGCAGTGCGCATTATAAAAGATGTTTTAAAGCGCTTGGTCCGAATTCGAGGGATTTCGACAAGGTGAGGATGGTAACCAGCCGTACATCTGCATGTCCGATATAAGAAAGGTGAAGGCAGTATGATCTCATGCAGCTCCCGAGCACACTCTCCGAAGTACATTTTATAGAATCCACAGAGGCAGGCTTGCGTATATGTGCCAGAGGCTCTGCAGCTTAGTTCTTATTAGTGTACCGTCGCCAAGACTCACTAACTGTACCTCGCGGTGTCACCCGTGATTTACGCGTATGTTTAAATTCGTCTTCAACTTAGCACGATACAATCAACAGTTCAGCCATTTCGACTTTGTATTGTATATACATATCATTGTCCAAAAAAGAAAACAAATATTGAATATTAATTATAAAGGTTATAGGTAAGAACGGGCAGAAGTACTCGTATTACGTATAATACAGAGCGTTTCTGGGATTGCCGCACTATTGTAGTTCATCAGGAATGTTTGCAAATGTAAGAGTTGTAGATTTTTACATTACGAATGAGAATAGCATCCCTGATGACTAGAGTAGGTACCTACGGGACAGCCCCGACGCGCTGTTGAAGGTAATATCTGATGTCACATATCACCCTCAATAGGAAATGATAGGTGGCGTCAGTTTATATTTATTAATTTGATTTTCGATGATAGACCACAGTGGAAAATGTTAGTGGAGGCCCTATGCTATGAGGCACACTGAGATTAGAGACATTTTATAAATTATGATACTAGGGTGGAGTGATAAGTCTGGTAAAAATCTATTTTGGATTAAAATTATCGCAAATTGCATGGAACCTCCTTGTTCACAATAACTCTTTTGAAGGACTAAATTAAAATTTTCAGCCAGTACCGCCGGTTAGTTTTTTGTGACAGCCATTAAAGAAAAATAATTGAACAAATTTTTGTAAGGATGGAGAAAAGTGAATTTCGTGTCTTGATTTTAAACATTATTTTATGCCCAAAAAAAAAAACTATTACGGAAACGAAAAAAAACTTGACAAATATTATGGGGACTCTGCTCCGTCGATTAAAATGATTCATAAGTGGTTTACTGATTTTCGCTGTGGTCGCACAACCACAAGTGATCTGTGGGTCCAGGACGCCCAGTTGAGGTCACTACTCCAGAGATGATCGCCAAAATCCATGACATAGTGTTGAAGGACCGAAGAGTAAATGTGAGGGAGATAGTCGAGATAGTAGGCATCTCAGACGAACGTGTGCACAATATCTTACTCCAACATTTCGATATGAAGAAGCTCTCCGCTCGATGGGTGCCGCGTTTACTAACTGTTGATCAAAAAAGTATTCGTGTGACCACTGCGGAGGCGGGTTTGGCGTTGTTTCAACGAGATAAAACTGAATTTTTGGGTATTTTTATAACAGTAGACGAAACATGGATCCACCACCATACCCCAAAAACAAAACAACAATCGAAACAGTGGATTGCTACCGTCGAACCAGCTCCAATGAAGGCCAAAGCAGTTTTATCGGCCAATAAAGTGATGTCTACAGTTTTTTGGGATGCACGTGGAGTAATCCATATTGACTACCTAGAGAAGGGTAAGACGATTAATGGCGAATATTATGCCAAAATTTGAACCAATTTAACACAATTTTACGTGAAAAACGACCACATTTGGCTAAGAAGAAAATCCTCTTCCACTAAGACAACGCACGAGTGCACACCTTCGTGATTGCCATGGCAAAACTTCATGAGTTGCGCTATGAAATGCTTTCTCACCCACCGTATTCGCCAGATTTAGCCCCTTGTTACTATTTTCTATTTCCGAATTTAAAAAAATGGCTTGGTGGGAAAAGATTTGGCTCCAACGAAGAGATCATGCACGAAATCAATGCCTATTTTGAAGGGTTGCCTAAGTCGTATTTTATGGAAGGGGTCGAAAAGCTAGAGAAACGCTGGGTGAAGTGCATTGAGCTACACGAAGACTACTTTGAAAAATAAATAATAATAATTTAATTAATTTTACTCTTTGTTTAATTTTTACCAGACTTATCACCCCGCCCTCTAATGTGCATGTTATTTCTAATCCCGGAAAATTATTATTATTATTATTCATTTTAACTCGTCTCCCCCTCCAAAAGCCAAAATGAGGGGAAGACGGTGTTACCCCCGACAGAAGCACGGTCGGGCGGGGTTCAGGGCGACAAGGACAGAAACCGACGAGCTATCCTGGCCGTATCGAGCAGTACCGCCTTGTGTATCAGGGCCGGGAGGGAAACGCCGCGGAACCCCAACCGCTTCAGATTACTATTGAGGCTGGTTGGGATCAACCCGTTGACGGATATAACGACTGGGATGATTTCAGTGGACGTAACAGCCCACATGTCAACAATCTCGTGGGCCAAGTCGAGGTATTTCCTCTTCTTTTCGGTTTCATTTATTATTATTATTATTATTATTATTATTATTATTATTACTCAAGCAAGCAGTTAACAAATTCCTGCAGTGTCAGCAGCATACCTGCACAAGTGCACACTCCCCGGTATTGCTTGTGTTAATAGGCGACGATATCCACTCAACATTAAGTATTAAATAAAATACAACATTTTACACCCTATTGCTAGCATAGGCATCTCCTTTGGTCTATGATCCGATCGGAAGTAGCACCTGCGTACGTGTTCATCTATCATATTGATTTATTTGCAGTCTATTGTTAATCAAATTCAAATAGATATTCTATGGCGTCCCAAACCAAAATATCTAATAGCATGTAAATAGGTTCCTATTTCTGATCCGATCAAAGGAGATTTTAAAACATTAAAAAATCTTTTCGGCGCGATTAAAATGTTTAAAATTATATCGCTCATAAACGCACATGATTGCGGTTATCTAACATTTTAATTGAAGACATGAGAAAAGGTAACTTAATGACAAATTAACAAGTAAAAGTATGAAGTGAATTATAATTATCAGCAGTCCGTATGACGGGGCATCCGTCAAAATTAAATAATACGGTCCTTCGCATCAAAGGGGCCGCGGTATGAAGATTTGCTCCACAAAATGTCAACGAGGTATAAGCGAGCCGACAAAGGCGTGTGGCGAATAAGCTACGGCTCGAGAATCTTCGGCCCGCCACGCTTCTGCTTCGAAGTAATCGGTTAATTGTGCAAAAATTCAACTCTGGGAAGTACTTGGCAGTGTTATAGATTGGTGGTATTTTAGACAAATGTCTCATGGTCAAGAAAACGTGGCCTTTGTTTTTGTTATTCTGCAAATTATATACACAAGTCTCTTAGTTTATCGCTTAGTTGAAACCATATCAAAATTCCTTATGTGTTTTAGAAGAAGTTTTTTTATTTTAAATACAGCAAAATTCAATGGTAGTTTTTTAGTCAGGAAAAATGCAATTATTAAAAAAGTCTCGATCCGATGAACGGTTCTTGAGACATAGCTGAATAAAGTTCCAGATTTATTTTAGAGACTTCATAGGTAAATTCGCTATAAATAAATACATAACTATATAATAATTAATTAAATATAATTAATTCTATCGAAATAACTAGACAATCTTTTATATTTTTTCTTAATTTTATAGTAATTATTGTCTTTGTTTAAAAACTTACATGCCTGTTGATATTTTTTTTGAGAATTTTTCTCAAAAAAATTATAAAAAAAAATTGGATGGCATTTTATATGAATTTGATAGGGCAACCATTGTATTTAAGTCGGCTGGTCGGCTAATAGTAATTTAACAAATATATATATATTTACCATGGATTGTGTTATCAATACTCGAAAAAATGGCCTGTCTTTTCCAGGTACCGTACCACTCAGTATTAAAATAATCATTCTAATATTTAAAAAATCATCCTATAACAATTTTTCAAAAAAAAATGCTATTTGTTATTTTTTGTTGACTCCAAAAAGCCCTTGAAAACAATGTCGTAATTTATTCTTGCGGTCTAATTGCAAGGAGTAAAAAAGGAAATGTAAACGGCACAGCCTTGCATTAAATAGTAAGTAAATTAAATATGCGCTACCTAGACATAACTTTTGCATATCAATGATTGCAATAAAACCACTTTTGATAAATATTGAACGGGTACCTCGCCAGAGCGGACCACACACGATGCGGCGCGTTTGTTGGCCTACATTAAAGCGCGATATTTAACAGTTTATGGCTTACGTTAATGCGGCGGACATGTGACGTCGTCGAGATATCTACTTAACAAAGAATTCGATTAACTCTTGATTAAAATAATTAGCAATTCGCCACGGAAGATCGGCGGCGCGCGCGCAAGTCTGCGCCCAGCTGCGCGCAGCCCACTCCAGATACGAGTATCAACATTTTTATAAATCTCTTTATGGCCGTAATATTTGGTTTAAATAAATTCTGTGCCTACAAAACTACGTAGCTCAGTAAATTGACATTTTTTTAAAATGTAAAGTTCGTCAGAAAAACTGACAATCCACTTGATGATGCGTCCACACAAGCTTAAATGAGGATTAATGATAAGAGTTTAGGAAGTGATAGAGAAATTGGCTCTGGCTTACTCACTCATAGAAACACAACAGCACAGATGCTTTTATTTCACGGTGCTCTTCTGTAAACTGCCGCCGCTAGACGGACTGCCTAATTTATGACTGCCAAACGTAATCTTTACACAGAATAGATAATATCACAATTACTATTACGAAAAACAACTAGACCACAGCCAACTTTGAAAAGTTTAGAAAAAATTGACCCAGCTGGAAATTTAACCCGCTACCCCTGTGTTATTGGCACTTATCCACTCGGCCAAGGCCTCGTCAAATGACATAATTCTGTAAAAAGAATGAAGAAATATTTATCTGCGTAAGATGTGAGTAGATACAATTAAAATAAGTAAATAAATACCAAACACAAATATATTGAACTGTATATTAATGTATATTTGAACCCTTTTTGTTTACGCATTAGTGGGCGAACAAAATTTATATATTTATTTATTTAAATTAACAATTTATATTTTACTAGCGGCCCGCCCCCGGCTTCGCCCGGCGTGCAATTTTTATATACCCTAAAACATTCCCCGTTTATCCCTCTTTCCGTTAGCGAAAACCGAATTAAAATCGGTCTACCCGTTCACGCGTGATGCCGTGACCAGGGGAAATAGGGATTCATTTTTATATATAAGAAGATGTAATATAAAATGTCACACACAATATTGTCCTAACCTAAAATATTCATCTAAATTATTTAACTCTATTCACACTCTATCACCATCACATACCACCTATATTACAAAAACGTTTTAGTAAAAGTGTCACGGATTACGAGATATTTGCAACTTTATGTTCTTTTAGAAAATCGACACCCTTCATTTCTTAAATGTCGTTTCCACAAAAGAAGGAATATTTCCAAACTGTTTTCTGTTTAATTTTTTCAAAGAGATATTAAACATTTTTCAATAACTTTTATGAATTTCTCAAAAATGAAGAAAAAAAACTAAGGCTCAAATTTTTTATTTTCTAATTTTGAATACTAGGTAAGTCTAAAATGATTGACTATCTTAAAAACATTCCTATTTTGAATGTGTATTATTTCCATAATAATACAGAAATCAAAATGATATACTTAATACATCTCTTTTTGTTTCAAAATATTTGTTTTTATTTCATTTTTAAGAATCCATTGCAACTTAATTTCTCAAAAAAAATTTTTATTATTTTTGTCGCTATTATGTAAGCCAATAAATAAAACTAAAATAATACCGACAACATTTTTTTTTTTCAAGTAAAACATGCTGTAGGCAGGCCCTAGGCCTCGTGTTTGCCGTGATATAATTGCCTACCGTCGCTCACATTGAATGTGAAAGGAGTGCAACTTCTGTACGATAGTACTATTATTTATTCTGTGCTGTAGGGTAGGATATTTAAATTTACACAATCTGCATGGTTGGGAAATGAAAAATCCTCATTTAACTTCAACTGGGTAGCATTAACAGCACGTGTGCTGTTGCTTTCGTTAAGTGAGTAAGGGATGTTAGAGTTCTTTCCTTGCAAACCCCATAATGTTGATTGCGTTAAAAAACAACGTTAATTAACATTTTTTTAATAACAGGAAATTATAAGCTTTATCTAAAGCTTTTTCAGCGAGATCTTTCTGTAAGAGAGTTGTTATTTGTCTGTGGCGGCATTCATTTAACCACGAATTTATCCACGATGTATCAAGGAGTTTATCTCTGAGTATCTACGTAATTAAAAGGCAAATAAAATCAATAAAAATTAAAAGATAAGAAAAATATTATTAGTTATTAAAAATGAGATTATTTTTATTGGGAATTAAAGCGATAATCTTGGATAAACATATAATTTAAAAATAAAACAATTCGAGATATAACTTTAATTGTAAGCAATAAAGATAAGTTTTATGTATGTAAGTAAAGAAGAACATTAAATTAATTAATTTATTACTATTTAAACACTAAATTAATAACAATTAAATAATATCTACATAATGCGTCGTGGATTTTTTACTCCGTTTTCCGTTAATTGGCGTTCCGGCGATAGCTTACTGAAAGCCTTTGAGTTGGTTAACAGAAATCTAGGGAAACTGGTAGTCTCCCGAGCTATTCGGAAAGATATCAATCAAACCAGGCCTTTGTTTTTTTTTTAACTTACACTTTGGAGAATTTGGCAATTTTCTTTTTTTAGTTTCAGTAATTTCCTGTGAATATTTCAGATTTTGTAAATGGGGATAAAATTCGTAAATTAACACATTGAGCGCGAAGCACATAGGTACTCGATATACGTTGTTCAAGTCAGTGCGCAGTAAAAACTGATTTTGACGAGTCAGTTGGATGAGTTGTTAGGATGCTTGCCTTAACGCTCTGTTCTAGGGTTCGATACCCGGCAGGGTCAACTTTGAAAAATAAACTTTTCAAATTTGGCTCTGGTCTCGATCTGGAAAGTAGTGGCAGGGCACACTGCGTTTCGCAGTCATTTGGGCAGCCCGTCTGGCAGCAGTAACCACCACCTTACAGAAGACCACCGTGATGACCGTGAAATAATAGCACGTGTGCTGTTGTGTTTCGGTGAGAGAGTAAGGGATGCCAGAGCCCATTTCCCCACCCCCCTCCTAATCACTTATCCTTAATCCTACTGTAGTCGGCAGCGCACTTGCAGCAGCTTTGGCGTTGCTTGTGTTATAAGCAACGTTAGCCACCTGGCATCAAGTGGACCGTCAGCCTGTCTGCCGATCTTTAATATTAAATATAAAAAGGTTCTTTTAATACCTTCTTTCAAACTTAAATATATATGAAACCCCATTACCAGATTACACGATATTTTCCCAGTAAAATCTATAATTTCTTCTTACCTAATGGTACAAGTTTCAGCCGTTAAAACAAAAATAAAAATAAACTGATGGCCTGATCTCATACAAAACTAATTGATCTCCTTTAAAATTGGGTAGCTGCCATCTATAGATTCTTCTAAAATACTAAAATGTTAATTATGTTTAATTAAATTCCGAGTTCAATCTTCGGCCATTGAAGAGAAGTTGAAGATAACAGAGTATATCAAATACCTATTAACTGACTTAACTCGCTCTTAAGTTTTGTGATAAATTAATATACTAACCTATATTATTATTAACCAAAAACATTATTGTAACATAGTCCGGTTAAGGCGTGTGTGAAATTTTGCGTGGGAACTCTGTCAACCAATTAAATCTATTGAACACATGTCAAAGACACCCTTTTGTGTGGTTTTCTGCGAACGGAACGAAAAGAACTTTGTAGCTATTTTGCGTGTTGACGGTGGGATGTGCGAAAGGATTTTACCGTGAGAATAAAATAGAATCTCAGGTGTTTCATTTTTTTTTTACTTAGATTAAAGTTTGAAAGGTCTAGTAAGTAATAAGTTATTGAAATAACACATTTTCAGTGTAAAAAGCACACCAAAGTCGTTACTTGTTAGGCGGCGGTAGCCACTTATCATCAATCAAGTGGACCATTACATAAAATAAAAAAACTGTCCCTTTTTGTCCAAGACGGAAAAGATTAGAAGTATTTTTCAAGCGCGCAGTTATAAAATCACATAAATGCCAATTGAGGTACTGCTAATAAGACAAGCTTTTAAAAATATAACCCCAGTAGGTAAACATATATCAACATACAAGAAATATCCACCTGGTACTTTTGCAAATAAATTAAACGGCACGCCCATAATGCACGCGTTTACAATTATTTATTACAAACTCATGATTATGCAAATATATATATCAATGAACTAATAGATTTAAAAATTTTTTTTTCAAACAATAACATTATATCTCGTACAGTGATACAAAAAGCTTTTAGTTGCTCACCATTCGGTATACCGACTAGGTACAATCATTATCGCCTTTTCAAATAAGATAACAAAAGTATCGAACCCTTTCAATAAGTTATGAATATGCAAAAATGACAATTATTGAGTTTCATCATAAATATCTTTCCATTTAGCTGAATCATGACTTTATCATTAACTTTTCATCAATGAACTGAATGTATTGGCTTTTTTTGCTATTAAGTTGCCAAAGTTTATTTCCAATTCAAATATTATAAATGCAATAATCAATTTGTTAGTTTGTTTTTTAGCTTTCATGTCTTGAATTTTCAACTGGTCATCATGATTTTTTGTAACTACATAGGGTACTTTCATCCAGAAATTTTGTACCCCTTAGGGACGCGGTACGAAACTATTAACTTATTTTTTCAAGTTATCTATATTTTTTATATACATATTTCGTGTTTTTACATAAAGTAGACGAAGCAAAAAAATAACAAATCCCAGTGATAGCTCAGTGTGATTCTCGATTGCCAATGGGGAGAAATCTTCAAAAGATACCCTATGAACAAATGCCGCATGGAATGCAAAAGCGCATAGGGTTATGTGGGACTTTTACCACACTAAAACACACCTCGAGATAGATATGGGGGTCTTTCCAAAGTCCATAGGGGACTTTGCAATCGCTACCGATCGTCGGGGGGCGAGACGCGCCTGGGTCTTAATTATGAGGGACCGGCTAGCCCTGGAGGGCCACTTGCAACAGCGACGGCGGCACAAATGGTCTCCGGGTCCTGTATCCTGGTCGCGCATCGGAGGCGAGAAGCGGCGCGGAGATCTTACTCTTCTTTCTCGGTGTCGAGTTCCATTTCCGAACCTCCCTAAGGTGTGCTAGGACCTTGTCGTAGTGGAGGCTTCTCCCTCGGGAATTCGGGGGCTACACTACAGGAGTCGGTGGTTTCACAGGCCTTCGCTTGGCTGATCGGATGGTCGTTGGGGAATTAACAAACCACACACAATAAGAGAGGGCGATCCTGACAGTGGTCATTTGGCTTGTCCCTCCGCTTCGGCTTGTGCCGGCCAGCTGTCTTCAGGGTCCTGAATCAGGGAGGCCAGGAGCGGTCCTAAGAAGAGGAGCCCCTTGCTTCCCACTTGGGCGCCGGAAGGATAAAACCGGCCCTGAGTCACAGGGAGGTATGGTTACGATCCCCGGTAGACCCCTTCAGGCTAGAGCACTAGCGCGCTTCAAGCTGGAGAGTCGTAAAAGCTAGGCAGCGGGTCCGGGAGTTTAACTAATGTTACAAGTTATCTATGACTAGCAGAAACGATGATAATGCACATCTGATAGTATAACTAAAATAATTTGTAATTATGGCGTAGAAAAAGTTATTGATATAACTCAGAAAATGTTCCAAAAGCATAACATAAATATTAATTTTTTTTAATGGTTATGACATACGCCATTAGCTGATCACAAAGTAGGTATATAATATTTTCATTTACCCTAACAATATGTTAATAGCAATAACGTATTAAGAATAGTTGCTGTAAGAGTTTCAACAGGCGTTAAAATAATATAAATAAATTCAGAGATTTCAGAAGTCGATACGATAAGAACACTAATAATATTAATTTTATTCTTTAATAGCAGCAGATACATTGCGATCTGTACTCACAAAATGGATGGCTAATTTGGCAGCAGTGCCAAACACTTTTTAGAAGATGACTGTGGAATATAGCGGCTGTTTTATTTCGTTGCGTAAGGAATGCAAGAGCCCATTCTCATTTTCTCAGTGCTTGTTATGGGCGATGGTAACCACTTACCGTCAAGTGGACATCAATCGTGGCTATATTTCTAAAAGATTATGTACTCTGAAAATGGATTAACGCAAGATGACGGCGATCGGCAGGCGGAAAGTAGCGGAAGTAATGACACCAAGAGAAGTAGGTACATCCGTACTTTTGAGTTAGTTATTATTGCAATTGTGAAACAGAAGATAAAAAGCAACATATTCGAGTCTCACGTTGATCAAAAAAAGTTTAAATTGCAAAAAAAAATCGGAACAAGTATCTTACTACAATTGACATAGTGCTTTTGTCAAAAGCTCTTGACGCGTATAAAACTTGACGTTTTTATACGCGCAGATAAAGCGTATATTCTCGGCCGAAAAATATCACAATAGCAAATTATTTGCGTTAAGGGGTGGTGGAAGGCGCTGTTACACGCTCAGCCATTTGCAATTTATATTTTGTATTCTACGTACGTGTCTTTGTTGTTAATTAAAAATGGAACCTTTCGATGCCGGCCGTCTTATAAGCGATAAAAGCGCAAGTGTGCAAGGAGTATACGGTCCGCTGTTACATCGGCGTTTACGTTTAAATTGCGATATACGTGCGTCGTCTGCGCGTAAAATAAACGTCACGAGCATTGGCCTTTCATACTGCACTCTTTAACATAAAAACTACTAAACTGATTTGGATGAAATTTGGCACACAGATAGATCTTTACCTGGATTAACATATAGGACACTTTATATCCTGAAAAAATGTTAGGTTCCAGAGATCCTCTAAAAGTATAAAAAAATGGCACCATTGTCGCCGTGGTGGCGCCACCGTCGTGATAGCGATAAAGATGTCATGCGTTATTACTTATAGTACCAAAAAATTGGTAAAATGTTAACCTTTAACAAATAAAACAAGTGTCTATTCAACGGTCACTCTCCCAAAGACAGCTTTGTTTGTCACTCTGTTCTTTGTATGAGAGTGTAAGTGCTACGCTGCTACTCTGGAGAACGAGAACATTTTGACTTGCGTTAAATTGTTGTTATGCGCTTTAAGTCTAAGATTATTCGAGATTATAAAAATGTTCCTCTTAGTAAATTGACTCCTATATATATCAATGGTGAAAATAAAACACAAGATGTCTTAATAGTATACAATTTAGTCATAAATACAAACGTTTAGAATATAAAAACTCTTCCAGGAACAAACCATTCGCTTTATTTTAATGGTAAGTAATACTAATTACTAAGCCTAAAATTGAGGATCCTAGATTTCTATCAATAAAATTAAATGCAAAACATACAAAACCTACTAAACGAAGCTAACAAAGGAATCAAAGAAATGCACATGTCTGTCCCAATTCTTTGTAAACTTTAATACAAATATCAAAATAACATTAATTATTTAAAGAAATGAATGCAAAAATTAAAAACTAAGATATTATTGTTTACCACGAACTTTTCATTTTGCGAATTTTGCGAGCAAATTTAATTTGCTAGCTTGCTTTAAAAGCACTTCAAAACAATCTCTATAGAAATAAAAAAAATACATGAGATATTTAATTTACAATCTTGAGATCCAATCCTTCAAAGTTTTAATTTCAGCTGGGTTGTCATCGTCACCACTGTTGACGGTACACTCGGCGATGTCCACCGCACAGCCAATATGGGAGAATTCGAAATCCTTCCCAACCTTACCGAGATATATCGCATTGTTCTTCTGAGACGGATCCACTGACTGAAGTTGGCTCATCTTTGTCACGCGAACCAAGTTACTGAAAGTGCATTCAAACCTATGAGAATTCTAATATCGTAGAATTAATAATATTTGGACTTTCAGCAAATAGGTTGGCAGTCAGGACTGATCCACCTTTTCATTATACACTTTTGACAACTAAGTATTACATCAACAACATAATTATACAACAGGTAGAGTAAAGAATCCATGAAAATACACTAACAAATCAAAATTTGAGTCCCACAGGGCCATTTTTGATATATGTTTCTAGAAGATATGAAATATCAATGGCTGAAAGAAATTTTTGTTTCCACCTTGCAGTTTTTTTTTTTTAAATTCAGACAAATACTATAGAATTTGGTTTTACAGAGTTAAGTAGATTAGAGGATATAAGGGTTGATAGGTACATTTTTTAAAAATCACTGTACAACCCTTATTTTCTAACCTCTCTAACATAATTTTAATTTTAGTGAAAAAAAGTAATATCAACATTTTATGTAAAATTAAAATTGTCTACAATATTTGTCTGAATTATTTTTGTATATTTTGGAAAAAACACCTATTTTTTCTTTTTTCCATCCCTTCTACAGAACAGAATCAAAAATTTCTTACACGCATTGATATTATATAATTTTCTAGAAGCTTATATCAAACATGTTATTAAATTTTCCTGGACTAAAAATGACAAATAATATCGGAATTAACACTTAAATTCAAAACTTTAATAAGGTGACATTACTTGTCTTGGACATCTCTAAAGTTAAAGGAATAAAGATGATTAAATGGTAAGAGTTTACGTAATGGTGAAATAAAGTTTATTTAATGTATATATTTTCTATTAAACTGCAGTATAACTTCATAGTATTGATTTCATCATCAGTTTATGATATATATTTTTCTTATTTTGTCAAAAATAGCAAAATAGGGTCCAAAATAATAAGGCAAAGTAATTTATTGCAAAGATCGAAATGTAAATAGAAATGTTTATGTAATGTCAATTAAACCATACAATAAACTAACCAATAATATATAACAAATTGCCGGATCTTAAATTTTCAGAAATTATGACACAATGGTTATTAGAAATGCCTATTACGACTTTAAAGAATTTTATATTACATTAAAACATATTTATTATTAGAAAAAAATAGGAAAATTTTAAAATAAACAATAAAATACAAATATTTGCATGCCTTTGTCAGGTAGAACAAACTCTGCTATATATGAATTAAGATCCTGTAGGAGTGTTTGTGAAAAAAATTTCAATATTAATATATATTTTATTTATTTAATGTTATATTATAAATACATGTCAAAGCTTTTGTGGCTTTTTATGTCTTCTACAAAAAGTACAATTCGTAAATGAAATAAAAATCAAAATAATTTCGACTTTTTAATATAATTTATTGATTTAACTAAAAAATAAATAAATATATTCATGGCATGGTAGCACCATTTTTGATTCCATGAAAAGGGACTCAGGTAGTTTGAGACTTATACCCCAGGCATTCTAGCGCTTTTGTTTAGCTTGTCGGGCATATCTGCCATTTATGTCAAACTGAGCCCAAGTTGTGCTGTGATCATATATATAAATAATATACATAATGTTATGTGATAATATATAATGTGATGACTCTTGATATTATATATAGGTAATTTAGTACAATATGACGTCTAATTATCATGCTAAGCTTATCTAGTATAATGGCTGAACTGACACATTGGCCTTTTTAAGATGTTCTTGTTACTACAATAAACATAGTAAAAGTGAACGTACAGGGGCCTACGTGCAATAAAAAAAGAACTAAAACATATATTAAAAAAGTACGGTGATATGAATAAGGAATAGTTCATAGTTCATAATTTGCAAAGTTTCATTAACTTCGGTTTTATCATTTTAAAAATATACTAGATTTAAACTTTAAGAGCCTATCCTTTGAAGTTATGATTTAGCACTTTGGCCCTAACATAGGACCCATCGAAATGATAAAAAAAAAACACATCAGTCGTAGGACTGTATGTCAGAAGTTAAGACTCAGCTTCACAAATAATATATAATATTTTCTAGTTTTTACTCGATGCCACACACATATAACGGTATAATATATATCTGAGGGGCGCTCAGTCAGTATGACGTTAGTTCAGTGGATTCTCCCGATACTAAAAATGCTCAACATGCCTAAAGAAGTTTTCGTGCAAAAATTTCAAATGTGCTGAAATAAAATAGAAAACTTACATTTCTTTCTCAATAAGGTTCTTAATAACTTGACTGCCCTTAGCCAATGGTTGGTCCTGCTTGTTGCAGAGAATTAAGACGGGCGGACAATTGCTCTGAACCACCGGGTCAGATAGAATTGTATACAGATACCTGGAATGTAAATATGTTTTTATTATATCATCTGATAGAAAATAATAGACGACAAATCAAATCTATCGGGGAAAACCTACCATCAGTCTTAGCCTTTAGTAATTCTCGTCAGTATGGCCTAGCCTAACTTGACTTACAATTGCTGTCATATGAATATTTAAGTTATACATAAAAAATATTTGAAGAATAAAATTTTATCAAAAAAAATATTTATACTGAATCCCACACTAGGCTAATTAATTTACAATTACAATTTATCATAATTAATTAATTTACAATTGAAGAAAAAACCAAAGCAAAATTATAAAAAACTGTAGCTATGTAAATTAATAAAATATTTTTTCAGATTTGTTTGGTTAATTTCATTCTCTCCCTCTGTCTGCGTGTGTGTATGACTGCATGTGTGTTAATTTTGTAGCTAGGTTTTAATTCTATACCCCAAACTATGCAACAGAGCATATCAACATGAGGATTTGTTCAGTCTGACCAAAATCAAGGTACCTACAGATAACCTGTTAATGAACACTCACAAACTAAAGTACTGCACCTTGCAATCTTTGGTCACATGATTATAGGTAGACTGTTGGACAACAAAATGATGTCCGCAATAATTGTGTCTCCATCAATTTTATAGGGTATATAGGGTCTAACTTGTAGACACTATCAAAACTTAAACATCAAAAAGAAATACCTATTTAGTTTCTTTAGTAACTAATCTATACAAATATATATAAGAAAACTGAAGTTTATGCTTTTTTATTTCATGTGTTTATCTCAGGAATTAGCAGTTGGATTTGAAAAGAACTTTTTTTTATAGCCCAATTATTTATTACAACATGCCATGACTCAAAAAGGTGAGATAACAGGAAAAAATAAAAAAGTATGCTAAGCGCTGAGTCGTGACACCATGGAGAAGAGTCGAAACGTGTGTGCCTGTATCAAAAAAGTACCAGCCTTTATACCTTGTTGACTCTTAGCATTTCTTTCTCTTAAAATAAACCATGGGTGATACTGTGAGATGTCATATAATAAAAAGATATTATATGACACCCTATTGTAAAAATATTTACTTGAATGTGCAACATGCACCACAGAATAAAGAATTCTAGGGGCTTTATTGTGTGTATTTATCTCATGTCAACAGAAATCTCAAAAATAATTTAATTTTCATTAGATATTTCATAGGCTAAATGCATTCTATGTGTAATATGGTTTCATTAGGTGATATATTTTATAGTAATTACAATATCATCATATTACATTCACTTTCAGGAAGGTAAAAGAAACTTTTGTAAGGTATTAAAATTACAAAATTAATATGCCTTTTTATTTCTTACAAACTATAAATTCTTTTGAATGTATTGTTAACTTACTCAGCGACATCTCTTATCTCTTTCTGTATAGTAACAGAATCCACAAGATACACTATAGCTTTAGCATTGTTTTTATATTGATCAAAATATTTGTTTCTCAATCGCTCCTGACCTGGTATATCCACAATACGCAATGATTTCTGAAAAAGAAAGCCAATTTTGTAAAACTTAGGAACAATATTTTATACAATATTATATTTGAAACTATATTTGAAAGGCTAAATGCTTTTAAAATTTTTAATAAAAATATTTTTTAAATGCATTAAATTGAAATAATACTAACTAGCCTTGCCCGTGGCTTCACCCTCGTGGAAATCAATTGTTTCTTGGTATAGGGTACCTACTTCATAGTCATAGTGTACGCATGATACCTACTTGCACTGCCTCTGAGGCTTCGCATACATATCGTATTATCTCTTTAACCATACATCCAAAACATATGCAGTTCAAAGCAAAAATCACACATATTAAATAATTGTGATGATAATTTTGCCGCTTTTGATAAGGATTCATAATTGTTAATATGACCAATAAACAATTTAATTTAACAATAACATAACAATTTTAATAAATTTTTTAATACAAAATAGTAGTCTGTTTCGCAAAGCTAAACATATCCTGTCGCTGACTATTTTGTAGGCCCAAGCTCTACAACTTTTCTATAGAAATCGATCATATATCTCACACAGTTAAAACAGAGTTCTAAAACTTTTTCATTGTACCGATTTTTCATTGATTTAATTAGCAAATTTGATTACCACGAAAAAACCTTGTCATTTTATGTGTACAATAATATAGCCTATGTCCATCTTGAAATTCTATTGCTGAAAGATTTTTTTAAATTAGATGAGTAGTTTCGAAGATTACGCCCTCCTACACATAAACTTTAGATCTTTATAATATTAGTACAGTATAGATTTAGTGAAATTGATCACAAAATTATCCTACAGAACAATGTGTATTCAGATTTCTGCTATTCAGATTCTGCTATTACTAATTCAGATTTCTGCTGTCTGAAGTGAAAAGTTCTACTTACATTAGAAGTAAGATATTCTTCAATATTTTCTTTCATAGAAGTAAAGGTTTGTCTATATTGCGAATAAATAAGCCTAACAAACAGAAGAGTTTTTCCCGAATCTGAAAGCCCAGTGAGTAAAACTGAATTACGTTGATGACGTTTTCTTGAAAAGCACCACCAAAATACTGTAAAAAAATAATAATAATACGATTCAATTTTATCTCTTTGAAAACAACTAGATGTTTTACAAATACAAGTTATAGTTACGAATTACAATTGCTTTTTATTTTTAAAATTACTTATTTAAAAAAATATTAATTCATATTCCTGAAAATTATTAATTTAGTTATAATAATCGCATTGTCGTGAAAGTGATTAATTAATTAATAATGTATACTTACATAGGGTGAAAATAAGAACAAAAAGGCTTAGTAGGGTTATATATATGGGATCGTTTAACATAGGTTCAGTGTGAATTTTTTCTTTAATAACTTCTGATTCCATGACGATTCTAATTAATTAACTAAAGTACAAAGTTATACAAGTTCACAATAATAAATTAAAAACAATTTGAAACGCGACTTTACGCCAGTCTGTAGATTGTGTTGATGTGATTTGTGAATGTGTGACGTCAGACGTGACGTGTCAGTGACATTTACACTTCGTCACCAACATAGAACAATAAACTAAGAAACAAGTATCGTTACTATTGTGCGGTCAAATTGACGTTCAAGGCATGTTCTAAACCCGATACTTTTTTTACATTGAGTAGCTTAATATTTCACAACATTCCAAAATAAAAAATAGTCACATTGTTCAAGTACACTGTTCCCGCGGCTTCGCCCGCGCGGTATTCAAACTGTTTCTCGGTATTGGGTACCTACCTCGCAGTCGTAGTGTATTGTATTCGTCTCTGTGGCTTCACGGCGCGGTCGTGCTTTATATAATTATATCGTATTACCTCTTTAATCATACGTCCAAAACATATGTAGTGAAAAGCAAAAATCACGTGTATTAATTATGTACTTATGACGATAAACTTGATAATTTTGATAAGGATTCATAATTGTTGATAATATGGCCAATAAGATTTTAAATATTTTATACTAATACAAAAAGTAGTTTTTGTGGCTTAAACATAAAAGTTAGCCTGTCGCTGACTTTTTTGTATGCATCATCAAGCTCTACAATTTTTTTATAAAAATCAATCATATATCTCTCACCGCTAAGGTAGCGTTCGAAAGAAACTTTTTCGTTTGGTCGCTTTTTCGTCGACTTACTTTGCAAATTCGAAAAAGTCTTTTCATTTTACGGGATAACATATTATAGCCTATTCTAACTTTTGCTGAAGATCCAAGCAGGTGGACCTCGAGGATTGATGATTATCCCCCGAAGATACCACCTCTCTAACCCGATAGGAAAATAGATTGCAAATCATTATCATTACTATTACGGTACGTATAATTTAGTTTTACAGGTTTATTATCGAGTTCATCATTTTATCACTGTCCTTGATAAAAGGATAAAATGTATTTGTTCTGTGTACATTGTATAATTGTTTATCAATTTTTAATTATATGCTGTGTTCAGCTAGTATATTATGTATAATGGCGTATATTTATTGAACGAATTAGTCTGTGGTCCATTGAACGAATGATATTATTCTAAACAAATGAGAAATGAGAATAATGCAGGGTTTCCCCGTCAACATACTTTAGTGTTGCTACTTAGAAAAATATTTTTGGCAGTGTTTAGTACTTTCTCGTACGCAAATAGGATATAATGATGTTCGATTTTATTTATTGTAACAATTGTTGTATCCATCACTGTTTCATTGAGGAATTGTATTAATCAAACACGATTTAAGGTAACATTTAAATACAACCACGATATTGGTTTTATTAATGTAGACTTTCGCACTTACAAAAAAATCCAATCTCAATAAATACGTATTGAGTATGTATGTAAAGTTTTTATTGCATCTATGTATGTACATTTTAAGTAGGGATGCCTCGATACGCTTTTTTGCCGATACGATACCGATACCGATACTCTTATAAAAATATCGGCGATACCGATACGATGGTTGAATTGAAATCAAAAATAAAGGTAAAATAATAAACACAAGTCAGGTTAATTTTTTATATTAGTTAAAAAATATAAACAGGTTTATATTAGGTAATAGTTTTAGTAATTATAATTAACATTAATAAGATTTTTGTTTAAAAAACAAAGTATTCTTAAATTTTGCGGAGAAAGACGATTTCGCAAGTCTGTTTGAATAAGACCTGCGGTGGAAAATAGTCTCTCAGATGCGACAGAACTCATTTGGAAACTAAAGTACTTCTGCGCCATTTTTTTCAAGTTTGGGTATAAGACGTCATTGCGCCAGAAAACGAACGGATCTGCATCTCTCGACATATTAGGAGACCTTAGGTATCTCTCGACTTCTTCTTTGAGAGAATTACAGCTCAGAGTAGACAGGGGCTCATCTTCCTCGGACTCTCTAATAATATTTTCACAAACGCTCCAAAGTCCGCCACTCGTAGGCATCTCAGAACTTACAGTTAAAGTACTAGATGTAGGTGTGACAGTGTCTGAAATAGTTTCGGAATGCAGTGCTGCATTAAGATCAAGTAACACAACAAGACGCTTTTTTGCCGTAGAAATAGTAGACTGTAATTGAAATATTCGTGCTTTGTAACGAGGATCAAGCATTGTGGCTAAGCAATATGTTTCGTCAGTTTCCAAACCATTAAATTTTTCATTAAGAGCCAATAGCAAGTCAGCCGCTAATTTTTGCGATTGCGAAGAATTCTGCCTTTCTGACGACGGACTACTTATGTTTTCTAATAATTTTCGAAGACTATTAATTAACGGAATGGCGTCAGATAACGTAGCAGTTGCTTTGCTAATTGACTTTGTAGCCTCTTCGAAGTATCGCAAAATGTTCACCACTTCCTCCATCATTACCCATTCTTCAGTCGTAAGTTCTACTTTGCATTTTATACGAGGCAGACTAGCTTGTACTGCAACTCGTTGTTCTAGTAAACGCCTTAATGCCACTAGTGTCGAGTCCCAGCGTGTAGATACGTCCTGTATAAGGACATGATTGGGAATATTATGTGCATCCTGCATTCCTTTTAAAATATTACTGCTGCTTGTGGAATGACTGAAATGTCCAATGATAGACCTTGCTTTGGTAATCATTTCATTGATTTTGTCATCTTGAAAGAGGCTGGCTTTGATTACCAGTTGCAATGAGTGAGCCAAACATTTGACAGGTACAACATCGTGGGTTTTTTGAATCTCTTTACTAGCGACACCCATATTTGCAGCGTTGTCGGTAACTACTGCTCGAACTCGGTCTTGTATACTCCAATCTTGAAAAGCCTTGCTAAGGTTACTTGCTATGTTGATACCTGAATGCTGAGCTCCATCGAATGGCATAACCTCAAGGCAGTAATTTTTGTATTCAAAATTTGCGTTGATTCCATGAGCTGTTAAGCTAATAAAATCATTAGATCGCGAAGAAGAGTCACTTGTCCATATGTCAGTGGTTATCACAATATGTGGCAGCTCTTTTAACAGTTCTAGTACTTTAGCTTTAACTCGCTGATAAATTTCTGGTATGACTTTTTCAGTAATATGGGACCGCGAAACAATTTTATAATTTGGGCTTAGCTTTTTTAATAATCTTTGGAAACCTATTTTGTTCACTAGATCAAACGGCTCCATGTCCACACATATTTCCTCTGCAATAGTGCGAGTTATATCTTTTGCACGAATATCGTCGTCACTATAAAGTGATTTCTTATCAATAATCTCCTCCAGAGTTGCTTGTTTCTTAGGCTGTGGGCCGTTGTCGTCGTCACATTTTGTTTTCTGGATAGTTGTTTTCGACGTTGAAGCGGTGTGCAATTCACTTGGATGGTGCCTCTTCATGTGGATCCACAAGTTTGATGTGTTATAACTTTTAGAATTAATGCCGCGGGACACTTTTTCTTTACAATACAAACATATTGCTTTGGAATTATCAATCGTCGAAATTTCAAAATGATTCCATATAGCACTTTTTTGTTTTGAAGTTGACATGATACTAGTTTACTTTATTACACAAACAAATTAATTACGATATGTAATTCTTAATTTTATTTAAATGGAACAATACTACGCACGACAACAGTCAACCTAGCGAAATGGGATAGATATGCAAGTGCGGGCGAAACAAGACACTGAATAAAACGCGGGGTTTCCCCGAGCATAGTTAGTTCGTGCCTCGTTTGCAACGAAATAGAAGAGACAACACGCGCGTTTACATTACATTTTTAAAGCGCGAAATTTGAAAAGTATCGTTGAATCGGCCATAAAAATATCGCCGATGCCGATATATCGGCAAACCCGAAGTATCGCCGATATATCAGTATCGGTATCGGTATCGGATGCATCCCTAATTTTAAGATGAAAAATGAAACACCTAACAAAATTATGTAATATTCATGCTTTAGTTTTCAAGGTCCTAGAAGCACTTGGCTACGTAGGTTACAATTATTGGGACGAAGATTTTTTTATTTAGAATTTTTGTAAGTTTCGTGTTACCCCAATATCTAAATGTATAAAAATATAAAACTTCCTAGTCTGTCACATAATCAAAACTTTGAATTTAGAATGGTGGCTACAAAAATATTTATTGAATTCGAATTTCGAATCTTTTATGAAAATAAAAATGTGTACTATATCAAATTTCATTTATTTTTAAATATGGAGTGGACCCTTAAAGAAGAACGGGATGCGGTTATCGCGCAACATCGGTACTGTTATGCGACAAATCAGATTTTCGAACTACTGAAAAATTTGAATATAACCAAAAAATTCGTTTATCGCTCTTTCAAACGATATGATGAAAATTCAAGTGTAAAAGACAGAAAAAGAAGTAGTCGCCCTCGCACAGTTGGGACACAAGGAGTGATAAAAGCCATGAAGGCATGAATCTAAAGAAATCGCATACGTAAACAGAAACTATTGGGGGTGAAGCAGAACCACGGAGAAAATTGTGTTGAATGACTTCGAGCTTATAGAAGAAAAACAGGACATCGTTTAGATGCGTGTTTAATGGACCGCATTTTATTGAAGCGGTATGCGGGAAAAAAGCACAGTGAAATTCTTTTTTTCGAAAGAAAAGTTTTTTACCGTGGAGGAGAGTTATAATAAACGAAATGTTAAGGTGTACACCCACAAAAGTGACGAAGAGAGGGGCCACTTTCCATCCTTTGGCTCATATTCAGGATTAACTGTGGTATATTTTTATAGGTTTTTTTTTTTATTTATATTTTTGTGAGAATGGCGTAAAAATGAATGCAGTTGTGTATCAAAATACAAACCTTCTGGAACCTCTTTCTCATTATACCATGTTCAATATAATATTTTAGTATAAAGCAGTTATCACAAACAGACACTTCAATTAGTATAGATATTGGCCCTGTATTCTGATCATTTTTCGATTACTGAAATTAAGTTGACCAAATTTTAGATGGCATCCCTGGGTTCGTTATTTTTTTACATCATTCTCAATTCATTCGTTCTTTTGTTTGCTCAGTCGAAGTTTCATGTTCGTTTTTTGTTTCATTTCATTTCTCTTGCACAAGTTGCACAGCACGTTTGATATGCGATTGTGCATTTTTTGGTCTTGGCTTGGAGAAGTTGGAGAATAAATTTTCGGTTCGGTTCGCTTCAGTATAGGTAAGTGTTATATAATAAATAATTTGTGTTATATAAATAATAATAAGTAGTGAAGTTCTCCGGCCGGCAGGTAAACAAATTTACTTTTAAATTTTACTTTTCATCGGTAGCCAATAATAAATAATGGTGCCGAAAACTTCTCGACTGGAGAACCTTCTGGCAAAAGGGGCTGACGATCTAATAAAAAAAACCGCGGCCCCTAGGTCCACCCTGAATTGAAACTGTTTCAGACCGGTCGGTCTTACTGCAAAAATTGTGGGAGCGGCATACATCCAGCAGTGTTTGTCGGCCGAGATGGTCCAAAAAAAGTTAAATTTATATTTTAACCTGTTAGTATCGAGCAAATTATAGTTACTTAGGTGTTTCGGTAGATATTTTTATAAGTCAACTGCGTCTCAATGCTAGATTGTACGAGATTACTATTGCGTGATACTATTGCGTGATTACTTTTTCTATAGCAAATAGAGTGCCGCCACTCTGTTTTTTTTCTTCCTCGACGGTCTGTCTTGTTTTCTTCGACTGGATCCGTTTTTTCGTTAGGTACCTAGATCCGCAGTACTTTAGGCTTGCAAGATTGCGCAGGGCCGGGCGCTTCTCGCCCTCCGACGCCCAGTTACGGTTCCAAAGTCCCCTACGGACTAGAACCACACCCATTTCGAGGCGAGTTTTAGTGCGGTAAGAGCATCATTTGCATTGCATGCGACATTTGAGCAGGTATCTTTTGAAGATTTCTCTCCTCGTAAAAAAAAATTAGATAAAGAAATTAGGTAGGTACCTACATACTTACCTATTTACTGGCTGCCAAGTAAGTAACCTCGGTCCGTAGGCCAGCTAAGATCCATTTGTTGGTAGTTGGCTACAGTATAGTCGCCCATAACCACAAGCAACACTATGAGAGAATGCAAGTGGAGCTGATAGAGGAATAGCCCTCGCATCTCTTACTCACGCAACGAAACAACAGTGCACGTGCTATTATTTCACGGTGGTCTTCTGTAAGGGGTTGATCAATACCCCAGACGAACTGCCCAATTTTTGCATATGCGTTGTAAGGGATACCTACGGATAGGGTACCTACCTTTAATCCCTTTAATCATCTAAAAATACAAAAAATAACATCGCCTGACATAAATATATATGAGTAATAAAGATTAAATAATTTTATTGCTCATATATTTTTGTCAGGCGTAGGTATTTTATTTTTATTTTTTAACGTTTACGAAAAAGGGACACGGACAAAGTCGCTGTGTTAGCATTGTTCATATATTTCAACTTATTTTAATATTATAAATGTGTAGGTATTTGATGACGTCAGCAATATTATATATTCAAAAAATTAAAAACACGAATTTAGCGCAAATGTAATAAAAGCAATAAATTAAGGTAGGCTATTGGGGCAATCCTTTGCGAATTGTTTTGCAAAATGTCGTACAATAGGTATGTAGGTAGATGCCTAGGTAGATGTAGGTAGATCTCTTTTTTATGAAGGTAGAGGTAATTAAAAATCCATCCATACATGTAGGTATTGAATTATCCTATCAATTTTTTTTTATATTAAACACGTAATAAAAGTAGGTATATATACAGGTAAAACCTCAAGCACGTCCAGTACCACTACTTTATCTATAGAATTAAGGGCTTCACTGAGGCAAATGACATATAGAACTCGCTGGCGGCGGAGACAATTCAACGAGTCTAGAAATAGTGTTTTTTTGGTTTTACAATTAGAACAACGCGCAAAAAAAAATATTAATACAATTTTTTAAACGACATTAACTTATTAATAGGTACAGGATTCATATGAGCGCAATAAGCCGTTTTCGAGAGAATTTTCAATAAAAGTCAAATTCTTCTTGTGTTCTAACATTTTTTGTGGAGTTTCTATTACTTTAACGAAAATTCTAATTAATACAATTGGTTCTTCACATGTTTAAGTATAATATATATTTTTTTCAAAGTAATTGTGTTGTCTATTGTAACATCTTCATTAAACAATGGATATTTTTAGTATTTAGCGTTTGTGGGAGACAAACGCTAAATACTAAAAACCTTAAGTAAATAAATATTCGAAACCATAACCACCGGATGTCAAAAATTCTATATTTTGTTGCAATAAATTTTGGTTTTCAATGTAAGTATAATCACGATATTTGTATAGTCGGAGAAAAATGAGCTAATGATTTGCTTTATCGGTCTGCGGTACAAGCCGTTTTGACGAGCCCGTTGGATGAGTGGTTAGGGTGCTTGCCTTAACGCTTTGTTCTAGAGTTCCCGGGTTCGATTCCCGGCAGGGTCAACTTTGAAAAATCAACTTATCAAATTTGGCCTGGATTTGGAAAGTAGTGGCAGGGCACACTGCGTTTCGCAGTCATTTGGGCAGGCTGTCTGGCGGCAGTAACCACCCCCTTACAGAAGACCACCGTAAAATAACAGAACGTGTGCTGTAGTGTTTCGGTGAGTGAGTAAGGGATGCCAGAGCCCATTTCCCTATCCACTCCTAATACCTTATCTTTAATTCTACTGCAGTCGGCAGCGCACTTGCAGCAGCTTAGGCGTTGCTTGTGTTATAGGCGACGGTAGCCACCTACCATCAAGTGTACCGTCAGCCTGTCTGCCGACCTTAACAATTGTAAAAACTTCTTGAACGCGCACGGTTCGAAAGAATAATAGGTATAAATACTTGCACACGAATGATCCAAGCAGTGGCTGAAAACATTTTATGTTGTCAAATTCCAAGGCAGGCGAAGCGGCGAGAACACAGCGGAGAGTAGGTTATAACGTTATAACATTATTTATTGCACAATGTTCATGTTCATACAAGTATGAGCTTCCAATGACAACACAAAGAAGCCTTATCCCACCCATCGAATCCAAGAATCGTAGTATTCATAATTTTACCCTCCTAAATACCTACTTGATTAAATTTCAACGACGATGACCTCAGTGCGGGACCGACCGATAAAGGTTACTATGGGTTTGCCTAATACCTAAACTAGTTTAGAACCAACTTTTGTATTTTTTTAGAGTAGGTACACATTAATACGGGAGGGGCAGTAGTCTTAATTCATCTAGGTGAAATCACCTATGTGAATGTCTTATATATTTGTAGACTTAGATACTTACCCAGGTGATTCCACGTTTTAATTAGTATCCATCACTTATATAGAATTTTTCACTTTTTAGTATGAGTAGCCCAATGAAATTTGCGGGATTACTACCTACTTCACAAATAGAGGAAGTTTTTGAAATCTATACAAAAAAATTTATGTACACTTTTTTTAAAAAGTCTTTAAAGTTGAGCAAAATATTGATTATTTTGTTTTATATATGTAGTTATTTTTTTTGTCACTTAAATTTTTTTGACCCTTTGCCAAGTTTTTACTAGACAAAAAAAATTAGGCATCTATCACAATAATTCATGTCACTATAATTAAAAACCTCGTGGTACTCAGCGTTACGTAAAAAATTAAAAAAAAAAACTTGGAAAATACGACAAATTCCAAAACATACATGGGGTGATTCGGATACCTAGCTTCTTGGATCACCACTTCTTGGGACACGCTGTATAGTATAAGCAAGTAAAAAACATAAGAAAAGGCAAAAAGTTTACGCTTTATGAATCAACACGAAAATAATTCTTTGTCCTTGCCGTTGCATAATATTTATAAGTAAAGTTGTTTGTGGTTCCGAGAATTTCAAACATACCGCTCCCTTGTGCGTTGAGGTCTAAGTAAACATAAATAAAAAGATAAGTATCGATGGGGAGAACATACTTATTATATCTTAATGTCTTAAGAGCAAACATATATATATATATATATATATATATATATATATATATTTGTAGAATTCAAACTGAGTTTTCATTTATACCTATATTTACTTATTAAGGGCTTCACTGAGGCAAATGACATTTACAATAGAACTCGCTGGCGGCGGAGACAATTCAACAGGCCTAGAAATGGTGTTTTTTTGTTTTTACCATTAGAACAATACGCAAAAAAAATTTTTGATTAATACAATTTTTTAAACTGACATCTGACATTAACTTATTAATAGGTACAGGATTGATATGCGCGCAATAAGCCGTTTTCGAGAGAATTTTCAATAAAAGTCAAATTCTTCTTGTGTTCTAACTTTTTTTGTGGAGTTTCTATTACTTTAACGAAAATTCTAATTAATACAATTGGTTCTTCACATGTTTAAGTGTAATATATATTTTTTTCAAAGCAATTGTCTTGTCTATTTCTTGTAACATCTTCATTAAACAATGGAAATTTGTAGTATTTAGCGTTTGTCTCCACCTTAATATTACAGTGCGAATAAGGTGAATTAATGCATTACCTACATTATAATTAAAATATGCATTACCTACATATCTCCCATATCATGTTGCCTTGAAATAATTAAAAAATTGATTCAATTGAATTTTATTAAAAAATAATTGGGGAATGGATTAGATGTATACGTCAAAATCAACCTACCATATTTATGTCTATATTTCTGTTTTAGATTTGTCAATAGAACCTCCTAAGAATGGAAGAAGATAACAATTTACCAGGTAAGACTCAAATAGTATACCTACCTAAATCACAATTTGAAATGGGTGTTATTTAAACGATCAGAAAAAAAAACTAACTTAACCTAACAATTAATGATTGATCAGCCAAGAAACCTATTTGGGCAGCAAGTACTAGGTCAGCCAAAAAAAGTTGCTGACCTAATGGATATTTTGCTGATCAAAATATTTATTCCTATTTGAAATTGTGTTCAATGCGCTGTATGACTAATTTATTAAAAAGTGGTAGGTATACTTAACTTTATAGAGTAAGAAAGATCCCAGGCATGCCAGACATAACTTATTTTTAAAGGACAAAATGTGGGGAATCGAGTAGTGTTCCTAATATACTTCCGGCAAAATGAAAGCCGTCATTTGGTTCGTGTTTGATTCCATACAAATTATGCCGATCGTGTGCCCGACGACACGCTGCAAATGACAAAATTTTTAATTGCCTCTTTTTATATTTTAACGTTCCAATTTTACCTTCGGTTATCCCAGAGAAGCTACAAAGATTTGTTTTGCAATATTGCACCTTAATTCATTGGTTGCGCTCATTTTGGTAAAAATTGTGGTCGGTCTGACTTCATAGTCCTTGTCTTTTAACTAACTCGACCAAGTGATCAGTTAACTTTATTTACACTTTCAAATATTAAGTTGGCTCATTTGATAAATTAGCATAATTTAGTTATTTATTTATGAAGTGTTTACATTTTATCTAATGATGGATCCTTACGTCAATGAGCTTCATTTAGTTATCTAAAATAATCAGTATATAATATTATCTGTCAGCCTCGATCAATACATGTAAGAACATTATTTTTACAAAATAAATTTGTTTCACTTTCACAAGTAGATTGAGAGTAAGTAGGTATTTCTCCGTCGCACATATAAACATAAAAATTTGTAATAAACAAAAGCTCTTTGTTTCATACAAGAGCCTCATAAATTTTACTTTGTGATTGGTATTTATTTCTGATCTGAATGCACGCCTTAGCACATAATACGGAAATACCTTTCCTGTTAAACTATATGCTGCTGACTGAATAATATATTGTAAAACTGTGATAAAATCGTTTACTTAAAATTAAACCTTTTATTGCTTTCAATAATACTTGTATACTTGTATTGGGAATAATACTTGTAAGTATAACACGTCGTTCTGTTCAAAAGTAATTGGTGTATGGCGACTGATATCTAATTTAAATAAAAAGAGATGTTTTTGATTGGTTTGTTTTACGTCAATATTTGATTGAAGTCTTTTGTTACCTTGGATGGGAAAAATAAGAACGGGGTTTTTACGTTTCCTTGGACTAGAAAGAATAATGAAAAAAATTTAAAAAAAATTAGCAGAATTGGTCCAGCCGTTCTCCAGCGCTCATTTAGTGATTCATTTTTATTTATATATAGTTAGATCGTGAGTTAGATGCATAGATAGAAGAAGATAGATAGATAGATACATTTGAATGTTTGTTACTCTATCACTCCAAAACGGCTGAACGGATTTGGATGAAATTTGGCACACATATGGTACCTATATAGTTTATTACCTGGATTAACATATTTTATCCTGGAAAAATGTTGGTGCCTGCGGGATTGTCAAAAAACGAACTAAAGCGCGTACGAAGTCGCGGGCACAGCTAGTACAAAATAATAAAAGAAGTCAAAACCAGATTGTTTAGGGATTACGTGTATAATAATTTTACATTATATACAGATAATGCATTATATACATGTGCAAATAATGCGAAGAATGACGATTAAGACACCTGTCCCAATTGAAACTTTTTGTATTTCATTTTTTTTCACTATCCATTCGAGCACCATGAAAAAAAATCAGTTTTGTACAGTCAGATAAATAGTTACCTAAGTTGCCAAGACGAATATGTGATGTCTAGGATAGAAATCTGTCTAACTAATTGGATGATAAGAAGTACAATCATATACTCGTACATGTACATACGAGGGTAATACTGTGGTAACACTGAAAGTTTTTAGAAACCCGAAAACTAAATAATGTAGGACGCTGTTTGTATCCTTGTTTTTTGAAGTATTCCTTTGTAAGCACCGTCGCATGCGGTGACATCACTGACTGCAGCAGTGGGCCCACTTCACTGCATGCTTTCATGCTTTCACCGCATCTTCAGGGCTCGTAAAGCGAATTCATCTAAGTTTATCTTTTATTTTTGGGAATTAGTAGAAATCCCGGGACTATAAGGAGGATGACTCACTAATTCCACACCGCCTATAGTCAAATATTAGATTGTTCGTCTGGAGCATTGTCATGGTGAAGGAGGATCCTACTTCTTGGGCGCTTCTGTCGAACATTTTCCAAGACAACTGGCATACAATACAAATATACCAGTCTGCAGTAAAGGTCCTTTGATCTTTTAATTAACGCAATGGTTGCAAAATGTTGCGTCCGTCCAAAGAATGAGGCAATCATCTTCCCTTCACTTATTCCCTTCACTTTTGTTTTTAAATTCTCGAAAGGAAACACCCATTGTGCAGTTTGCTTTATTGGTTTTGGGTCCGTAACAATATATTCAGGTTTCATCTCCTGTGACGATGTCAAATACAGCATTTGACTTACATCCGTTACTTTTTCAATCATTTCGTGGCACCAGACTAATACAACATCTTTGGTGGCACCAACCTATGCGATGGCGTTTTTGGTTTTCTGTCAAATTATGAGATATCCATCTAGCGCAAAGCTTCCTCACGTCTAGACGTTCATGCACTTGACACATGCCAATACCTAAACTTGAGCGATAAGTTATTTTTATTTGTTGACGTAGATGGACGTCCTTTGCGAAAATCATCAGTGAGATTGCTACGACCACGCCCAGTTATAAACAGTGGCACGGGATGGAGCTTCGTTATCAAATACCAATTGAAGTCTATTATAACTTTGTCAACGGAAATCATAATAAAATCTTAGAGCGAAAATTTTCTCTCGTCAAATTAATTTTTTCGCACGTGAACACAAATTTTTAAAGCAAATTTCAAATGAATGAAATTACATGGAAGCTTCCAAAGAGTTCTTAATTCGAAATTTATTTTTCATTTTTGTCTTTACTTTCTGGCCAATTCTAAAAACTTAACGCGCTTTGGCAATCCGGAAATAATATTAAGATGAAAGAAAGCGCTATGTTTAAAATGCGTCACCCTCGTTATTAGAATATTAAGATATATTTATTAGAATATTGTTCCAAATGTTGTAAAAATATGATTTTATTGAAACTGATTTTATACATTAAAAAAATTTGTGTTGAGTTTTGAATGATGGATTTTTTTATTGTGGTGACTTCGGAACCCTTACAGGATCACTCGTGTGTCCGTCTGTCCGTCGCTCACAGTCAATTCTCGCTCTCAATATACTAGACCGATTACGTTGAAATTTAGTACACATATCAATTTCTGTGACCCAAACGCAGTTTTTTGAAAACTGCATCGTGTGACATATCAAATAGAAGGTCTTGTTGTGAAGATCTTAAATGTATTTTTTTTGTAATTTTAAAATGAATAGTTTCCAAGTTATTCAAGAAAATAGACGAAAATTGACCATCCCCCCCCCCCATCTCCGAAACTACTGAACCTAAAATTTTGAAAAAAGAAATACAGAAATTAGTTTTCTACTCATAGATTAGGAAAACCTATAAGAAGTCCGTGATATTAAAATAACATGGTAAATCCTCAATATTGTGCGGATAGGTAATATCGTACGGAACCCTCTTCACGCGAGTACAGCTCGCACTTGTCTCATTTTTTATCTGACTATACAAAACAGATTTATTTTTCATCGTTTCCGAATGAGTCCAAAAAAATATATGAAAATTAAAAAGTGTCTGAATCATCATCTAGCTAGTCGATTGTGACAAGCCGGATGCCGTAATAGGTAGTGTTGTGAATGTAAGGGCTCGCGCAAATTGGAGAACGTCACGGCAAGGTATTTACAGCAACAATCGTCATGGTTCATCATGGTTGCAGCATTCCGCCGTAGCATAATACAGTGAAATTTAAAATATAATTTAAATTACAATATACTATGATTTTTTTTTAATACTTTGAAGATTTAATAACAAGCATTTTTGTGCTTATTGCTTTTGGTCGGGTTAAGATTACATAATAACAAATTGTTTACTTCAGTCTGTGTAATAGTTGAGTAATATTAATTATGATAATCGCCGACAAAAGTTAATCTTATAATTATTATTTTCACATGTAATAGGACCATCAGGATACCATAATCGATTTCGAAACAGAAATGTGAAGAACCAACCTGAGCTGAAATGGAGAAAAAACAAAAGCAATAATTTCAATAACTTTCGTAATAAAATGCAGCATGTTGGAATACTTAGTAGCAGTGGTAAGAATTATTTTTATTTATTACGAGTTTAAGATATGTAACTCAGACCGACAAAAACTATAGACGGAACAATACACACTCTTAAGTGAGGCAAGTAAAAGGAAGACGATTCTGCAATAGGGTGACGGCCGCTCTATAGTCTGACGCGAATAGTTGATATACCTGACTATATAATAATTAATTGGGGTAAAAGTTGTTAGTGGATAACATTTTTAACTGCATACACAAACGCATGAACCGGCTTCATTTTTTAAAACGTTCTTGTTCGTAAGGGCTCTGTCTATAGTTTTTGTCGGTCTGAGATATGTAATAATAACAACATTTACAATTACTAATATCAACTTTTATAAAAGAATCCATACTAGTATAATATTATAAATGTGACTCTGTACGTCTGTACTCTGTCTGTTACCTTTTCACCCCTAAACCGCTAAACCGGTCATCATGAAATTTTGCATACACGTTGTCAGGGATGCAGGATAGGACATAGGGTACTTTTCATCCCGAAAAAAGTACTGTTCCCGTGGGATCATCTAACATAAAGATGTTGGCGTTACATCGCTCATATATTTAGTCAGGCGTTATTTTTTTATTTTTCAACGCGGGTATCAATTAGTAAATAATAAGTGGATATTTGTTACTTAGCAAATGTTGCACAAGAGTCGGTCGACTGTCCGAATTTGTTGAGTAGAAACTACAATTTCTAACTAATTAACTAACTAAAAAATTTCCAACTAACTAAAAAATGTCTAGAAGTGCTCCTTTGCTAAATGTTTCTTTTGATAAAAAATATCTAGCTTATCTTTAGCAGCCCCAGGTCGATTAGAAAACCAAAGCGAACATTTTAATCATCCCGTTTCTGTTTTTATAAAAGTATAGTTTATTTATTTTTTATTGTTTATTTTTCTTTCTTAATTAATTGTTAACTAAAACTTTTTTTAACTATATCCAATTCTAAAAATTTTATAAAATAAAATTATATAATGAACTAGCGACCCGCCCCCAGCTTCGCCCGGGGTACAATTTTTATATATATGAACATTCCCCGTTTATCCCCTTTCCATTAGTGAAAACCGAATTAAAATTGGTCTACCCGTTCACGCGTGATGCCGTGACCAAGGGAAATGGGGATTCATTTTTATATATAGGTATAGATAAGATTATTGCAATTGAATGAAAATTTGCAATGACATGTTTTAAATATCCTTAACATTATTTAAGATAAAATGAGGTATTCATTTTCCTAATAAAGAACTTATGGAAGCAGGCACCCTAGGTATAATAAGAAAATTATAGCGTAAATACTGAAGTCAATGGGATCATGCCATGAAAATGTTCACTGAAAATTCCCTTATCTTGGAACTTTCTCGTTAGCCATGTTTGTAAAGAAGGAAGGGAACTTCAACTGGAGTATCGGCTTTTTGTTTTGGCAAATTTTGAAATCTTAATTTAAATAAAGAAATCAAGTCGTACAACTTCAGAGCGTACTAGAGGTCATAAGTTCTGTCACTTAATCAAAACTTTTGAATTTAGAATACTGGCCACAAAAATATTTATTGAATTCGAATTTCGAATCTTTTATGAAAATTAAAATGTGCACTATTTCGAATTTCATTTTTATTTAAATATGGAGTGGACGCTTAAAGACTGACTGTTTTTTTTTCTTTTATGTCGACAGACAGGCTGACGGCCCACTTTATAACACGAGCAACGCCACAGGTGCTGCGAATGCGCTGCAGACCATAGTACGACGCTGCAGACCATATAAAGGATAAGGGGATCTGTCATCCCTTACTTCACTCACCGAAACACAACAGCACACGTGCTGTTATTTCACGGTGATCTTCTGTAAGGGGGTGGTTACTGCCGCCAGACGGACTGCCCAAATAAATATCTGCGAAACGCAGTATGCCCTGCCACTATCGCATCGCGGTGCATCGTTGCGCCAGTTCAGATTTTCAAAGTACTTATTAATTTTTTTTAATATAACCAAAAGATTCGTTTATCGCTCCATCAAACGACATAATGAAGATTCAAGGTGCAGAAAACAGAAATATAAGTGGTTGCCCTCGCACTGTTAGCTCCAAAGAAATCCCATGCGTAAGCAGAAACTGTTGGCGCTTCAGATGGGTTTAAGCCGAACCACGGTGAAAAGGGTGTTGAATGAAGACTTAGGCTGCGATTACGAATTATGTTAGAAAATATATTATCAATACAAGTAGCACTTGATGCAGCGATCCTATTCGGCTCACAAAATAAATTATTCAAATTAAAGCAAGCAACGTAGTAGATTGACTAGTACTATCCAGAATATTTACATTAAAATCTCCACAAAATATATTAGGTTTGTTCATTTTGCAAACTTTGCTTAGCACAACATCTAGCACAGGGCGGTTTGTATACCTACACTTATTAACAAAAAAGCCTTCAAGCTCCACACAGGCCAATTCAGCAATCCGTTCAACAGGGACTCACAATGTCATTCCTTATACTTCCTTCCGCCACGAATACCGTTAACTCTGCTGAACAAACTACCCACTAAGTGGTTATCGAAATTAATTCTTTGTCATTTTGAATAAGCTTAATTAGCATAAGAATCCGCATGTTTATGTTTCAGCAAGTTTTTGTATATAAATGGTTACTATAAAAAACAAATATCTCTCAATTATTTCACAATAAACATGTGACAGAACTTACGACCCGACTAGGTATAATGCCAGCCTTACACGATGAAGCCTATCGTCGAATTGGCATAATACGATGGCAAGTCGTATTGTGCCAATTGGACATCACAAATGACACACATACACCGTTAAATTAGCTTAATCAAGTCACAGAATCACTCATTCATAATACAATTAAAACGTACTTGATTACAGGTAGATTTAAAAATCGCCTGGGAGAAAAAGTAGGGTCCGGGCAAGACAACAATAAAAAAATATATCACATCGGTTTTAAATTCCTGGATCAGTTGACAGCTTCAAATAATGAAAACATAATCAAGAGACTCGAAGAGAATAAAGATGGTCTTTTAAGACTGGTGCAAGAACCTATCGAATCGCGAGATATTTTTGTCCAGATTATTGCCGTAATGGCTAAGTTAACACAGACATCTTTCGATCAGATGGCGTCGAATATTCTTATAGAGATTTGTAATTCGAATTTTATTGGAAATTTACGTAATTACCTCATGGATTTACCGAATCAACCTGACAAAGAAGGCAATAAACTTTATTGGAACGATCCACACAATTTTTGGCAAAATTTCATGACTCTATTTGAGTATATAATCCATTTATTACCGTCTATAGCGTTAAATAAATGTAAGCCAATGATTGATATAACAACTACATACTGCTTGGAAAAACTGAGTGATATTCACGGATTTACTCTATTAGAGGACAACAAATTGAAATTTGAAACTATGCGAGAAAGATTATCCTCGTATGAAGAGAAAAAGAAGGTGAGTTATTTAAATGGAATTTTTAAAATTAGTGTCAAGATGGCGTTAGTCTCGTAAGATGCCGTTTTAATTAATTATGTTTAAATACATAATTAATTAAACAAGATATTGTTACCTACTTGTAATCTGAAAGGGACAAAGAATAAACAAAATATAGCGCCACCTATTACCGATTTTTAGTAAAACATATAATTATGTTGAAAGTATTTTATATTTGGCTAATTGTGATTGGCTTTGGATGAAGTTTTCGATTGACGTTTTAATTTTCAAACAAAATGTTTTTTAAAATATATTTCTCAAACAAAATTAAAGTGCATTATGGTTTGGGAAAACGTAAAGCTTACTCGTACTATCGATGCTAAAAATACAAATAGTACAAATACAAGCTGCGCCTTTTTATAAAATAAAATTGCCGGTAAATTTTAAAAGAAAAATTAGCCAGCTTATATAAATTCTTTTTGCAACTACAATTTTCAAGCATGCTATTTTAAATATTACATTTATCTAAATAGTAGTAGATCATAGGATTTACTAGCGACCCGGCCCCGGCTTCGCAAGAAGTTGATTTTTTTCCAAAAATCCCTTAGCGGATGCTTACGCTATAAAAATAAAGCTATGTTTCAAGTTTCAGCTTTCTGAACTTACTATTAGTATTTCTGGCTGTGCCTTGATAGTCAGTCAGGACAAACGATTTTATAAGTATAGATTGTGCGATTATTAGATATTTATTAAATTTTTTACATGATTTTACATAAATCCCTCTTTTCGAAATGCGTTAAGACATAAATCAAATTAACATTCTTTTTGAGATACTTTCCGAAGTCTGCTTATGAGAAATTGAGGAATCAGTATCAAATCAAATCATTTATTTCTCAAAAATAGTATAACAAGATCACTTTTTTGAAGTCGATTATATTTTTAACAGGATTTCGGAAAAGATAGCCGAGATAATGACGACCCTGAGAAGAAACCACAAAAGAAACTCAGGAAACTATTATTTCTGTCATCTTTATAATAATAGATATAACAATTACAATTATTATACACAAATTACAGTCAAGTAAAAATAAATATACGGTAAAAAAAACATAAAATATCAACATTATAGTGATTCATAAATAGATCCAACTCAAATTCTTTTCCAGCTAAGCGTTGAATATTTTGGTGAACCAAAGAAAAACTGCATGGGGGTTCCTCTATTGTCTGCGATACGCCGTCACTGAGGACACACACTCAAACTGTTACAGACTCTAACTTTTGAAATTCAAAGATTTTTCTGCAATCGTTTAAAGACGTCTACTTATTTTTCGAATAGACATGTTGGGTCCCCACTTCTCAGACACATTTATTTTCTTACAGCTTGAGGTCAACAATCCAAAGTCGGAAGACACTCGTGAGCCTTTGGAGAGTTTTCGTGTTCTAAGCATTCTACCGACCACAGAAGATTTTCTCGATAATCGCCCTTTTCTACGCAAAAACATTATAGAGGGAGGTTACAGGGACGTCGAGCATTATTTGGATGTCCAATTCAGATTACTTCGCGAAGATTGCTATGGGCCCCTTCGCGATGGCATAAGTAACTTTATTTTGAGCCTTGATTATGGTCGTTTTGTAAAATCAAGAAACTAATTAATAAACTGTACTAAACTTAATCATCATTATCAAATTTTTCCTAGGAATTATATACAATGACGGATTACAACTTTTCCGTTAACATATATAAATATGTCAAAATATAAATATACTATAACACAGCAATGTACCTACTTAGGTACTACTTACATCATTTATAAATGTTAAAGAGGAACTATAACTCGAAAGTGTAAACTGTTACCAAAAGGCATTCACTGTACTTATATAATATGGTGAATGTATTTTATTCAAGTAATTTATCATAGATTGATCTGCTTTATAGTACCTACATACCAAAAAGTGATAAACCTCTTAGTGCAATGTTCATCTAATGAAAATTAAGAGAGTCAGTTGAACCATTATCCTCAATTCTGAAATGAATCATTTCTGTTTTCAGACCAATATATGAGGGACAAAAATTGTAGACAGTTTGATCATTTAAGGTAAGTTTTCTTTAATAAGTTTTGCATTATTTTAACAGTTTTTGTCAATAAATATGAATTATCTAAATGATACGTACATATGCTTAATCTCTATTTATAAAAATGAATCCCCATTTCCCTTGGTCACGGCATCACGCGTGAACGGGTAGACCGATTTTAATTCGGTTTTCGCTAATGGAAAGAGGGATAAACGGGGAATGTTCTTAATATAAAAATTGTATCCGGGGCGGGCCGCTAGTGCAATATCTTTTTATTAACAAAATATTTATATGAAAAGAGCAACTATGTAAGTTTCTAATAAACAGCTTTCATTACAAAGTAGCTTCATTTAGGGCCGAAATACAAAGTGGCAACGCAGAAATACGAGCTCGCAGAACGCACAAGAACTTGGGAATTGATTTGCATCGTGCATTATTACGTCTTCCTTCCCTCCGTGGAAGGGAGATGAACGAATCGCACGAAATCTCATCGTAGCAATTCGAGTCGCAGTTTAAACTAGGGATTATACTAAACAAAATTTCTCGCTGCACGCGGAGCAATAAAACTTGTTTCGCGTAGTGTTGTGTTTGCGTAGAAGATTATATTTAATACCTACTTTGTAAACAATAATAATTTAACCTAACCTTTTTGTGAGCAAGATAGTTTTCTACGCTATAGTAGACCTTAGAACACAATATTTTTTTATAACTATTTTAAATTTAGTTACTGATAGTTGCTGTACATCGTTTGGTAAGCTCCTTTTTTTTGGAAATGCATTTCCGCACTATCCCTCGTCGACGGGGACGGTCGACGAGGGGGTGTGTGGGACTCACCCGACGGAACGTATCGCTCCGCCGGTCCTACCCACTAAAACCGCCTCCATGTTCCACCATCGGCAGTGATCGTGAGACCCGGAGTCACAGTGAGGCCTTATCCCCGGGCCCCACGCACCGCCATGTCCTTGCGGACCCGCATCTGTCACGGCAAGCCGTGTAAAAACTCCTCCTGTGGTGACCCAATGGAACATCTGTAGGCCACCACTCCTTCACTGCCCGGTGTTGTGCGGGCGGCGCACTTCCCCATGTCCACCGCCCCCGAGCGAAGCGGCACCAGCCGCCCATATTCCTCTTATCTGTCGCAGCGAGCAGTCAGCGAGGGGATTCGTAATCGAATCAACCCTTTACCTCTTCTCCACGGCACTATTATCCGCGGAGTCGGAGGCCGCTTCCACCTTCATCCCCCGGATGAACCCCGCTCGTGTGGCCGCTCATCTCATACGACATTATGGTTGGGCGGCCCATAGGGGTGTCCCCCTGACATTTCCCAACAATCGCGGCAGCCCGAGACGGGCTCCACCTCCTGTTGTCGTCGCGGAAGAGCTACTAGGCCGGGTGGCGAGGCCGGGTCTTCACTCTTCCGGACGACTGCGGAGGGTGGTTACTAGGCCGGTGCCCCGACACCGGGTGTTCGCCACCCCCCACATGCCACGATTGCAGGCACTGTGCCAGTTGGTCCTTCCCAGCCGTATGAACTCCGTCTTCGCGTAAGTTGCCCGACTACCACTGAGCGTCAGAGCCGTCCGAGAGAATCCACTCGCTGCGACTCACCCGCCGATCCTCATCCGCAGTACCGAGTCCCATACCTCGGTTTGACGAACAAGGACCGCTCTCTCACCGGCCACCAACCGCGCGGGCCGAGTACGGATTCTCGGCCCGCGCGAGCGATGACCGGTGAAGTTCCCACGGAAGGTTGGAGCCTCCAAATTGCAGCTCCGCCACGAGCTCCGCTGGGCGGAGCTCGCTCGGAGCCCGCCTCGGTGTGGGCTTTCTTTGTCCCCAAAACCAATCCGATCGGTCGAGCAAAGGCCGGTGACCCCACCGACCCCTGCAACCGCCCGGATTGCCTATAGGGTAAGCCCCCCACCACGACAAGGTCATGGCCCACCTATTGGGTAAGCTCCCGTCATACCTTTGAAAAAATCACTTTTATGGAGCCTGGAACTAGGAAAGACGGTTAAAATGTGGAAATTACATTCCTATTTTTCTTAAATGTGTATAACATTTAAATGCATAGGATATTAGGTTTTCATAAATGTAGTGTGAAAATAAAGTTATTGTAATTATTAAAATAATTAAAAATAATTAAAGGAATTATTATTCTTTTAATTATTTTGGCGTCAATTCTAAAAATATTGTATACCACTGTTACAGTAGGTAACTTAATGTAGATTCAAGTCCTAATATTGTCATAAAATTAAAGCTTTCGATTAAATGTTATACGGCGTTTTATGAAGGTATTGTAGTCTGGATTCGCTACAGATTTTTAGAATCAGATGACAGTATATGCATCGTTTTCAAGAGCTTGCTGGAACGACTACGAGAATCACGCGAGAATGTGGACTACTTAGACATAATACAAAATACTAAAGTATGTTTTTTGTGTACATTACAGGGTTTATCGAAGTGTGAAATTTCTCGAAACTTATGTAAATGACGCAAACTTTAAATCCGGTTACATAATACAAATTGACACAAAAATTTGCAAGAAGTTTCAAACTATAAGATGGGCGCAAAACAAGCGGTTTTTGCACGGTGCATTGCTTTTGTTAACCAAAGATAATTGTCGAAACTTCATCGTCGCTATTGTTTTAGACAGGGATGTCGAACTATTGAAATCAGGAAAGGTAACTGAATGTTATTGTCATTAATATTTCAACAGTGTTTATTTCAGTATAGGTATACTTAATAGATATAAAGTTGTCTATAATTAATTTTTTTTTTTTAATATTAAGTTCGGCAGACAGGCTGACAGTTCAATTGATGGTAGATGGCTACCGTCGCCTATAACACAAGCAACGCCAAAGCTGCTGCAAGTGCGCTGCCGACTGCAGTAGGATTAAGGATAAGGGATTAGGAGTGGATAGGGAAATGGGCTCTGGCATCCTTTACTCACTCACCGAAATACAACAGCACACGTGCTGTTATTTCACGGTGGTCTTCTGTAAGGGGGTGGTTACTGCCGCCAAACGGGCTGCCCAAATGACTGCGAAAACGCAGTGTGCCCTGCCACTACTTTCCAAATCCAGACCAGAACCAAATTTGAAAAGTTCATTTTCAAAGTTGACCCTGCCGGGAATCGAACCCGAAAACCCTAGAATAGAGCGTTAAGGCAAGCACCCTAACCACTCATCCAACGGGCTCGTCAAAAATTCCACTTTTCAAATTATTCCTCTTTCAAATAATCAGTTTACCTATGTATTTACCCACATAAAACTCCAAATTCTCTATATGTTTTTTTAGGTTCTTTAGGTTAGCACCTGAAGAAATTGTTTAAAGTTTGATACGTCACTGGTTTAAAGTCTAAATTGGTTGAGTTACTTTAGAAAATTTCAGCTTTTAAAAATTATTTTTGTTAGATATGATCTGTTTTTTGTGTATAGTATAAAAGGGATCTCCTGAGTAAGAAGAATATATTAACTCGACTGTAAAAAATAAATAAATAATTTAAAAAAAAATGTGTTCTGGAAATGAATTACTGGGTAATTATTTAATTGATTTTTTTTGTTTTTAGATTCCCGTTTCTGTATATGGTAATGTGGTCGTATCAGATTTATTTAAAGATGAATCATACGTTATGTTTGAAAGCGAAGTATACTTTGAACCATATTACCACGTCCTTAAGGTTTTACAACATCCGAAGTTCCCTGAACATATCGCTATGAGTAAATATATTATTAAAACAGAGGTAAGTTTATTACTTTTTGAAAGTTTTATAAAAGATATTCAAGTTTTTGCTCTCGATATTCAAGAGCAGTTAGCAGCTATCCCTTTAACATTAGACGAAGACTTAGAAACTTAATTATGTAAAGAAAAAGCAGTGGTTTATAATGCATAGAGAAAAGAGAAGAAGAAAAGTTTGCCACTTTGTATAAACAAGTGTGATGATGAATCAAAATTTTTCGAGTATTTTGCTAAGAGAAAGCAATTTTATGACCAATTTTTATCTAAACTAACTGAACAAAATTGGACCCATATTCTTTCTATGCGAAAGATCATATATTGGATGATGTAAACGAACCAATTCTAATAATTTTTCGTCGTCCACCTTGGTATACTGAGCCCGTGTCGGGCAAAATATTCTGCGCTAAAAATTCACGCCGGATCACTGAACGCGTCGGACTGACAAGTTTGAATGAGGTCTTGATAAATGTGTGAAACTATATTAATTTTCACTAACCACTGTAAGCAACTGTCGGCACGAATGTGTGCGGAGAGACCTTAAGACCTATGGCCGCTCCACTCTCCCGTAATTATAAACCGCCAATGCATAAAGTAGTCCATCTTGAAGCGATATTTTCCCTTGTCGCGAGAATCACGGCCATATTACAAATTTCTCAAAACTTATGTAAATGACGCTTGTTGCATAGCCGCCTTATGGTGGCATAATAATATGCAATCGGCAGAGTAAGAAAGGAAAAAAAAAATAAAGATGGGCGTCAGCTAATTACCTAATAAATAAAATGCGGTAATTAAGCAATTTGAAAATATATATGAACATTAAAAAAAATCAAATTAAATCAGGGAGTGAGTTCTATAATTGCCCTGTGCGTGAAATTAAATTTATATATACACAACCCTCACTTGAAATCACAATTTTCACTTTATATATCTAATGTAAGTAACTTAATGAAACGGGAAAATTTGGACAAGCTCGGCAATAAAGTTAAAATCTTCTGGACTCGCTCGGCTTGTCTTCATCCGGTGTCGTAGGAAAAATCCAATCTCAAAAAAAAAACTTGGTAGCGTCTACGTCTCCCAGAAGTAACAGCTGCAAGCCGAGGTTCGAATAATTAACAGTTACGGAGAATCCTTATTACTCCTGAACTTGTTATTCCCGGACTTGATCCCTGAAAATTGTTTAGAAATATCTAAGCACATATTCATATGGAATGATGTGCCTGACCAGTGGGAAACTAAAAATCAATATACAAGGTCCCTAACCGTTATTAATTTAGTCAATAATTGGTCAGACAAAAACAAGAACAAATAATATAAGAAAATAAGTAATTGTAAAGATATAACGAATTCAATTTAAATTGATGAATTTTACAATAACTTAAAATGGCCGGCGATAGCAAGCCTAATTTAGTATAAAAAGAAACACAGAATTAAATGCTAACACTATTACAAATAAGATTAAATACGTACGTACCCAAGAAATAAAGTCGGGGATAAATAGATAGAATTAAAATATACAAAAAAATAACTATATTCGAAACGAAAACCAACACGGTCAAAATTAGAATGGCTTGTGCGCGACGGAGACAAAATTTTGTGACAACGAAAATTTTGAATTGATAATCTTTTTTGTCGCCTATAAATAACACAAGCAACGCCAAAGCTGCTGCAAGTGCGCTGCCAACTGCAGTAGGATTAAGGATAGGGGATTAGGAGTGCATAGGGAAATAGGCCCTGGCATCCCTTACTCACTCACCGAAACACAACAGCACACGTGCTGTTATTTCACGGTGGTCTTCTGTAAGGGGGTGGTTACTGCCGCCAGACGGGCTTCCCAAATGATTGCGAAACGCAGTGTGCCCTGCCACTACTTTCCAAATCCAGACCAGAGCCAAATTTGAAAAGTTGATTTTTCAAAGTTGACCCTGCCGGGCATCGAACCCAAGACCACGCCCACAAAAAATGATCAGGACCTATGGAATTAGTGCATAGTTGTTTAGGCCATCTCCTTGTATATGCTCCGTGAGTGTAATCAGTGTGAACTGGCGCTCCCTTTGAATATTTCAGCTTTGTATTGTCGAAGGATGGAAAAAGACCAATTATTTTTATTGAAACTTCTAATAACATTGACTCATCATACTTCTTAGCATGCTACCCTGTAGATGTCCCTGGAGCAGATCTAGGGTGTATGAACTGGTTCGATAATCCACTTATGAAATGAAACTATGTGGCCAATACGTATGTGTATAGAACGGTTAGGCAGCACAATATACATTTTTAAGTTTGGATCCTTTCAACTACACAGAGTGTTTCTTCCATTGTTCGTTTTGTTTCAAAATTTTAACATATAGTTATTTTCTGTAATAATTTCTTAGTTTTGTTTCTGCGCGGTCTATTTTATGTATTACCTGTCTGTGGACACGCCTCTGGAATATATGTTAATTTTATTACTTCGTAAAATGTCAATTAATTTCTGTTTGTGTCCCTAATATAAATAAAATAAATTTTAAGGTCGACAGATAGGCTGACGGTCAACTTATGTACGTTACAGGCTGACGGTAGTTGGCTACCGTCGTCTATGACGCAAGCAACTGCAAGTGTGCTGTTAATCATAGTAGGATAGGAGGATTAAGGGTCTAGAAAAGGATAGGGCAATAGGCTCTAGCATCCCTTACTCACTAAAACACAATAGTACACATGCTGTTATTTCACGGTGGAAGATTGCCGCCGTAGAAGGACTGTAAGGGGGTCGGACGGGCTGCCCAAATAAATGCGAAAAGCAGTTTGCCTTGCCACTCTTAAAATCCGGTTATGTAATACAAATTGACGCAAGAATTTGCAATTTCAGATTCGAAATTAACGTACTTTTGTATGTTTTCTTAGATAAATATGGAACAGCGAATGATAACGTCGTAGCAAAAATCTATCCCGTATCTTTCCATTAAACGTTGTTTATTCCTTTTAGCCTGAACCAAAAGCACCTGCATATCTTGACAATCAATCGAAGTATTCAATAAAAATTAATAACCGTAGGCTGCGATTTAAAGTTTTACAAGAAGAAACTTGGCCTACAGCAGCCGAAATGGGACTAAACGACAGCCAGTATGTCGCCTACAAGATGGCACTGACCCAAGAGTTCACTGTAATCCAGGGGCCGCCGGGAACCGGAAAAACTTTCCTCGGAGTAAATATAGCACGTGCTTTATTGAAAAATTACTCTGCTGTAGAAGAAGCACGTATAGAAGCATTGAATAAAGCAGAATTAAATTCTGGAGATGTAGGCCGGCCTATACTTCAATCCAGTTCATCTGACGCACAAAAGGAAATTCCGAAAATGACACACCAAGCCTGCATCATGCTTCTCGTTTGCTACACTAACCACGCACTCGACCAGTTCCTCGAAGCAATATTGCCAATTACCAACTCGATAGTAAGGATCGGCGGCCAATCTCGCAATGAGACGCTGACAGAGTACAATATAAACAATGTGCGTCGCACGTCAACTCTCAAATATGGTCTTTATAGTAAATTGAGATATGAACTCAAAGAAAAAATAAACACTCTACGCTCTATAGAGAAATCTATAGATTTGATATCCAAAGACATTATTATTGACTATGACATTATTAAATCTTATAATCCGGAAAGCGGAGCATTGGATTATTTGGCATCATTAAGAGAAAGAGTGGAGTTAGAAAACCCCTTAACAGCTTGGCTTTTCGAGGGAGAACACCAAGAACCGACAACCTTCGAAGAAATGCTTTTACATGTTAATGAATATAAAACCGAAAGGTTAGACGATGATTTCGTTGCCGATGAAGACGATAGCAGAAAATGTATTATTTTAGATGACTTTGAGCATGAAGTTGGTATTACAAAGACAGTTCTTATAAAATTTGCTTATTCGTTGAGTGAGGCGACTGATTATTTGAGATCATTAATGTCAGATTACACTAAATCTAATCATTATAAGCGGATGGAATACGAGAACCGTATGATAAACGTTATGAGACGTATTAAAATATGCAAGGTAAGCAACATAATTTAGAAAGTATTCGATAATAAGGGCTGCAAGCAAGCTGACGGTCCATATAAAGGTAAGTGGCTACCTCGCCTAAGTGCAAGAACGAAATAGCTCTACAGACATAAATATCTGTGAAGAAACACCTTTGTGGCCGTTTAAGGATTAAATACACTTATTAAGTTCCATTCGGTTTCGTTGGACGATTTTGTTTACACTTATACAGTTTCGCTTTTATATGTTTTTTTTTATGTATAGATCGGCAGACAGGCTGACGGTCCACTTGATGGTAGGTGGCTACCGTCGCCTATGGCACAAGCAACGCCAAAGCTGCTGCAAGTGCCCTGCCGACTACAGTAGGATTAAGTATAAGGGATTAGGAGGGGGGTAGGGAAATGGGCTCTGGCATCCCTTACTCTCTCACCGAAACACAACAGCACACGTGCTATTATTTCACGGTGGTCTTCTGTAAGGTGGTTACTGCTGCCAGACAGGCTGCCTAAATGACTGCGAAACGCAGTGTGCCCTGCCACTACTTTCCAGATCGAGACCAGAGCCAAATTTGAAAAGTTCATTTTTCAAAGTTGACCCTGCTTGGAATCGAACCCAGGAACTCTAGAACAGAGCGTTAAGACAAGCACCTTAACCACTCATCCAATAGGCTCGTCTTTGATTGTAGATTTGATTTTTATTTGATAAGCCAAAATACCACTGACTGACACATCACGTATTGACATAATTGTTCTGCCAGAAGAAGTGCCGTGTTCCCCTTTTTAGGAGCACCAGAAAAATCCCAAATATTAAGTCTAGAAAAGGGAGGTTTGCGGCATGTTATTCATAGAGGGTCATCGGGGGTAACCCAGTGACGCGGGCAAAAAGGTAGGGCAAAAAAATATAAATATAATAAGTCACGTAAGGGAGTGATTCAACTCAATTCAGCTTTTGTCCATAGAAAAGGAGATCTGCTGTTTTATATGGATCCAGCTGAATGGAGCTGAATCTCCCTTATTCTGCATTAGCTGGATAAAATTTCTACTCATCCGCCTGTGTGTAACACAATCTCATCCAACTAATAAGGATGAGGATGATGCAATATCCGACTAAGTTAATGAGATCAATTTAATGAATTGCTTACCCAACCAACTAATATACCACATTTTTGTAGGAGATGCTAAAATATCGGGAGAGAAGAACTGAAATAGAAGTCAATAAAACAAATTTAAATTACATGAGAAGAATCGACCGTTGGAGCCTTTACTTCCGATGGGCTAAAGTTGTTCAAAGGAAATACAAGCTTATGATTGAAGAAATACAGGTATTTAAAGACGCTTATGAACACTCGTCCATTCTTACAACTGTTTTCATTGTAATTGCGCGAGTTCTTCTACATTCTAATACAAATATGAAATAAATGTGTCCATTTTATTGTAGAGGTAAATAATCGAATTAAATTACAATGTATAACTGACTCACAGCTTGATGAAAAATAAAATTAATTGAAATCATAGTTAGATGACCACAGTGAGGTGACCATGTGTAATGGGTAAACTTATATTAAAAAAATTGTCTTTCCAATGTTATTTCAAGTAATCACCTAATTAAAATTTAAAAAATTCAATTACTTTGACTTAATTTGAACATTTGAAAAAGAGTTGATTTTGTTTGTAGCAAAAATTAGGAACCCTAGTTAAAGCTTACGAGGAGGCGAGGATGCTTCAGGACTTACACTTGTTAAAAGAAAAACGTATTCAAGTTGTCGGTATGACTACTTCTGGAGCAGCCCGAGTCAGGAAGCTCTTACAAGAGTTAGCCCCGCCTATTGGTAATTATCAACGAATTTATAGTAAAACTGGATTACAAACTATAACAACTCAGTTGAATTCATGATATTTCCTTATTTGCCGCACTATTTCTATAGAATGGTAACAGTAACGAAATGCTTTAATTAATTCTTTGTGGTTTTTACATTTTTATGGAAATTTGTAAACACCCTAATGGTATCCAGTTTTCTTTTCAAAATCCTTTGACACTCACCGTATTATATTTAAGACTAGCTAAGCCCGCAACTTCGTACGTGTGGTATTCGGTATGGCCCGTAACTTTTTTGTTTGCAAACCGATTGAAATGAAACAAACACTAAATGTTACGGAAAGCTTTCTACAATACATCAGTGAAAACTGCATTCAAATCGATTGAGCCGTTTCTGAAATTAGCGTGCACAAACGCAAAGACAGACAAAAATTCTAAAAACTATTTTTTTTTACCTCGGTAACATAAGTACAGCGTGGAAAATTTTTTTTTTTTTTTTGAAAAAATATTTAATTGTGCGGTGTGCTTGTGATAATTTTGATAGTGTTTTTAATATTATTATTTTTTATGTACAGACGAGCTGAAGGTCCGCTTGGTGGTAGGGGGCTTCCGTCGTCTATAATACAAGCAACACCACCATAGCAGGATCAATTTTAAAGATAAGGCTGAGGCATCACTTAGACTACGGTTACGAAAGCGGGCGGGGCGGGACAGAGCGGAGCAAGGCGATACCACCAAGCCTAAGTTCATACATTTGTTTGATGGCTGTCGCTCGCCCCGCTCCCTCCACTGGTTTCGTAATCGCAGCCCATTCACTCGCCGAAACATAACAGCACATATTATGAAGTCATTTCACGTTGGTCTTCTGTAAGATGGTTACGCCGTGAGCCCTGCCATTACTAAGTTACCTCTTATTATCATACTTCTCTAGATGGCGCTAGTGGTTCTTTATAACCGTTTAGAAAGCAAATTTTAAGTGCCGCTATACATAATTTGATTCCGATATCATTTACTTAGGTTGAGTGTTTTCCAATATATGTATATTTGATGAACTGATGAAATAAAATTGAAAACGTCTCTAGAACTGAATATAGATGAATATATAGTTATTTTGTGACAATCACATCCAACATTTTAGTATCAATAGTACGAGTACACGTGCAACTGTACAGATATTGAACAAGTAAATGAGCGAATTGTTCTCTTATTTCTACACCCATCCCACACACTTATCAGAGTAGGTATTGTACGTTATTATAATCATTATAAAAAATTTCTTTTTTCAACTTTATGTTCCCAAATGGATTTTAGCCAAGAAAACTTTACCATTTATTGTCTCGCTGATAAAATTAATGTTGCCATGCAACTATATTTTTTATGGAGTCTTATTGTGTCTTATTGTTGACAGTGATTGTCGAAGAAGCTGCAGAAGTATTAGAAGCACATATAGTCACTGCACTTACAAAAAACTGTCAGCACCTTATTCTGATTGGTATGTTTTTATTTTCCTTTTGCCGTTATTTATGTCTAAATATTATTAAGTATTTGTTTATTCACAAATAGAATAAATGATTTTTTTTTAATCTCAGGTACTACCTACAATTTGTGAGCATAATCTAGGATATCCTATATCTTAGATTATGCTCACAAATTCCAGGTTGGACCGCTCAACTTTTTTTTTCTTACGTTAATTCTAGTACAAGGTATGTTAAGGATTAATAAATTGACCTACATTTTATAAGCCAGTCCATTTTATTTTCACATATATAAACCTTTTTTTTACTGTTTGTTTTTATTTAAAAAAAACACTTTTTAATCGTACAATGAAAACAGAACCGAAAACAACAATGATTGAATGAAATTGACAAGGAATTTTTAATTTAAAAAAGAAAGTTATATATGTGTAAATAAAATGTACTGCATATAAAATGTAGGTCAATTATTAATCCTTAACAGGGTATATGTATGAAGCAAGGGTTCATACATATACCTTCCTGTAAGGAATTTATAAATAACTAGCCGATGCCCGTGACTTCGTCACGTTGAGCAATAAGAGATAACATCTGGTAAAATATGTACTTAAAGCAATATAACGCCTGACATTATACTTTTGCCAAGCGTTGGATCTTTATTTTTAAATAGCTCGTGCCCGCGGCTTCATCCGCCTGGAATTTTTAGAGCATTTTCCGACGATCGACGATACCACACGATTCTGTGCGCCATACATTTCTATGTAGGTTGGACACCTGTATCTCGGGGGTTGAGATTTGTGGGAAAGCGTATAACGACAGGCCGACCGCTTGTCGTTCGTCATGTGGTATCGTCGATCGTTGAAAAACGCTCTTAAACCTATGTCCATCCTGAAATTCTATTCTAATTATTAGTGAAAGATTTTTTTAAATTGTATGAGTAGTTTCGATAATACCTCCTACGTACAAACAAACAAACATTTACCTCTTTATAATATTAGTATAGATGTTTGAATACGTGAAGCGAAAACTTCGACTCCCTATTTCCAATTAATTTCTTTTTTTGTTTAGTAGCTCTTGATGAGCAAAACAGTTATCATTTTTTCTTAAATAATCAGTTTATATATTTAAGTTTTTCTTAAGTTTAAGTTTCAATTTTGACCAGTGGGCTGTAACTGTACTCTACCAACCAGTACTAACTACAACTCTCGAACTGCTACGAACTAGCTACTAGACGATTTCTCTTCGAGTTGTTATAGAGTACTGAATCGAATTAAAATTTGGATTTAAAATTAAAATTCGTCATCAAGTTCAAAGAGAAAATGGTGTTCACTAATACCTTACTTCTCAAATGACACTAAATATTGTGTTCTTATTTTTAAATGCAATTGACACGGAAATGACTGTCGAGTCTGCTAGTGAGTTTATAAAACAAATTTAACCTCTTATATCTTTTATTTTCATTATGGTTTCGGTGGTATTTATGTTTAAAAATAAAAATATTTTTTTTCACGCTATAATGCAGGCGATCACCAACAGCTGCGGCCGTCCGCCTCATACATGAAGTTGGCGCGGCGTTACAACATAGAGGTGTCTCTGTTCGAGCGCATGATCTTGAACGGCATGCACAGTAGCCGCCTGGACGTGCAGCATCGCATGCGGCCCGAGATCGCAGCGCTCATCTCGCCGCACATCTACCAACACCTTGAGAACCACCCTAACGTCCAAACATTCCCCGAAGTCAGGGGCGTCACTAAGAACCTGTTCTTCTTCTCTCACGACTACTTTGAGGAGGTAATATTCTGTGTTTTAAGCGTGTCGAAAACCATATCGCGTTCGAAACCTATCCCACGTCAAGGACATTACTGAGAACTGTTCTTTTTGTATCGCGAATACATTGAGGAGTTGATATTCTGTATTTTAAGCGTGTCGAGAACCATATCGCGTTCGAAACCTACCCGACATCAGGGACATTACTAAGAATTTGTTCTTTTTGTATCACGACTGTATTGTGTAGGTAATAATATTCTGTGTTTGAAGCGTGTCGAGAACCATATCGCGTTTAAAACTTACCCACAAAGAGGGCGTCACTAAGAAATTGATTTTACTGTCTAAAAAATTGAACAGATAACGACGGTATAATTTTAAATAATCTTTTTTGAATAATATCGGGGACAGCAGTTTTTAACATTTCTTTTTACTTTCAGCGAATGGATGAAAATTCCACAATAACAAACCGAAACGAGGCAGACATCATTCTGGCATTCGCTAATTATCTAATGCTGCAAGGATATACATCGCAACACATTACCATTTTAGCAACATATACTGGTCAGATGTTTTACATGAGAAATGTAAGTTTACTCGTATATAATACATAATGATAATTGCTCGACCAATGGATCATCGACTTTTGATGTTTGTATCAAAACAATGTTATATTATTTGCGATAAATAAACAAAATATAGAAGATTGACAAAATTAGCAGCGCTGATACCAGACCTCATCCGCCGTGTTCTCCAGACTGTCGAAGAAGTTCAGAGAACTTTTATAGAATTTCGATTCTCGTGCAGCATACTATTACAGTGGAGGCATTAACATACCTCCCATAAAAAATATGTGTTAATAGTTAACAATTTTGATTAATATTTTTAAAGAATATTTTAGTTTATTTTTAATATTTTACAAAATGTCAATAGGGGATCGGACAAATTTTCAGAAAGTGTTTTAAATTAATCTTCATGGATATTTATTCCCATAAAAAAAGTACATTTTAGATTTTAATCTGATTACTGTCCGATCCCCTATTTTATAGCAACAAACTAAAATTAACTTTTTTTACATAGCAACGCAAAAGGTATGCTCGTCTTGATGGAGTCAAAATAACAGTGGTGGACAATTATCAGGGCGAAGAATCTAAAATAATATTACTGTCTCTCGTGAGAAACAATGCGGAGGGCAAGATTGGATTCTTGGGGATCAAAAATCGTATTTGCGTTGCTTTGTCTAGAGCAAGAGAAGGTTTGATTTGTTTTAACAACATTTCTTTTTTATCCGGTCATTATACCTACTCTTAATGCAAAAAATAAATTCATAATAAGCTGTATTTTTATTCTTTGACAGGTTTTTATATGTTTGGCAATATAGAAATATTAAGGAAAAATGAATTGTGGAACAACATTGCTGTTACCTTGGAAAGTAATAAATGCATAGGCAATACTTTGACGCTGCGATGCGAGAATCACAGGGACCAGATAACAGAAGTTAGTATTGTGAATACTTTAGGTACTTTTTCTTTCAACCCCTAAATCAGCTTTCAATTTTAAAAATAGTTACACAGTACTCGGAACTGGCGACAAGAAAGAGAAGCCGCACACTTCACTTGGTATTCCAAGATTCATCACCAAAAATGCTATTACATTTTTTTTTTTCAATCATTTATCAAAAAAGCTTTGTTAGAGACTTCCAAACTTTTTACACTAATATTCTCAAGCGAATAAAAAGTCTGGAAATAAATCTCCATTTACCACCTTTGTAATCATTGATAGAATCAATATCAATACGGGATATGAACTAAATAGTGTGTTAAGTTTGTAGTTAGTGTTGTAAAGGATTGTGGAAACACTAGATAGTTTGGATATTTAATGTGCAATCAGAATAATCAAATCAGTTGATGTCGTAGTACAGTTCATATCCACTTGATGGTAGGTTACTACATTCGCCTATAAACACAAGCAAAGCCAAGAATATATGCAAGAGCACTGCTGACCTTGATGTGATAGAAAAAGCAAATGGTCTCTGGCATTCCTTGTCACCAAAAACAGCATAGCGCACGAGATGTCAAGTTTATGACTGCAAAAAGATATGCAACTTATATTACTTAAGTAACACACGTTTCTGACTTTTCGTTAAAATTTGTACCTCTGGTGTTATTGATGTCCCTTCACATTTTGTCTAAATACTTAACATTTGTCTGTAGATACCCACGAAATATTTATTCTAAATAAAAGTTAAGTTTATGGGCCATCGCTATTATTGGAAAAGAATGTAAAACATCTTTTAAAATACTTATATACAAAATAAAATCAAACTTATCAAAAAACATTGTCTAGTACTGTCCCACAGTGAATTTGAAAACTTCATTATAGAATTTCTCCTTTGGTTTATATGGTAACATTGTAAACTATGGATGCGTTACTACAGTTCATTTATTTGCAAATTCATTACAGGAAAAATAGACGCTATGTATGCAATATGTATTTTAAATTTAAATTACATCTAAACGATATCCCGTAGATTTCAAGAATCCTGACATGTCAGAGTTAGTTACGCTATTTTTGTAGCGAAATAAAATATTTAACCCAAAATTTGGATCTTTTTAAATTACTGGCAACTTTTTAAGCATTTGTAAACTTTGTCACATGCCATTTTGAACTTTATACCAAAGTGTTGATAGAATTGGTTATTACGCATCTGCTATGGTAAGTTTTCCAATATATTTTGTCAGTTTAGTTCAATATTCTGTGAAATCTTTAAGTATAAAATGTTTTAATGCGTTGTACCATGTTGTACATATCGTATAGTGAATTTCAAGTAGAGAGCGTGTGTTTATAGAAAGTTATTTGATTTTAAGTATTAAAATACTCTACAACTATTTCATTTCTATAACGACAGGTACGGTTACGTCAATTTCGTTACATTTCAATGCGTAACGTATAACCTGACCGTAAATGTAACGAAACTGACAATATAAAGCTTAGTACATATGCAAGGTTTGTCTATTTTTCATAAAATCTTAGGTCAAGCATTTAAAGAAAACAGATTTAAAAAATAAAGCCGCATATTTTCTTACTTAAATTTGCATCGTTTAAGTAAAGGTTTTATAAAAGTTTTTGTCTTTTTAGATATCAAAATGGTTTTGACTGTAGCCAAAAGTATGCGAAAATACAGAAAAATAAATACATACAAAAAAATAATTCATAGAAGCTTGAAGAATTAAGAAAGAATAAAAAATAAAAAGTGACTCTGCGATCTCTGCTTTAACATATCAGTTTAGTTATGTATGTAGGTGTCCGTTTAGTTATTGTCCCATTAGATTCTTTGTATTTTATGTTGATTTTTAAAATTATAATAACTTTAAGTATGTTTTTTTTCGTTCAATATATAATATTTTGTTTTTTATAACTTTGGTTAAATGAATGTATCATTTAAGGAAAGGGAAAGTCAGTAAAACTAAAAACAGTTTTCATTTTTGTACAAATCGTAACGAAATGATTGTTAAAGTGTTATTGTGTAAAATTTTTGAAGAAAATAGTAATGAAACTTAGTTTTTTTGTTTGTGTATATAATTTTAAGTTATAAAAATTTCTAACATACAAGTTATAAAGTGTTTATTAATTTCTAAACCAAAAATCTTACGCAACGTAACTGACCAAGATTCTACCTCTGCTCTATAAAAACTAATTAACTAATTAATTAAGATCCTTGATTAATTTCCAACTTTAAAGCTGGAAATTAATCAAGGATCTTTTTATCTTTTAATAAATTTCGATAATTAATATTTGACCAAATAATTCAATTGGGTACAAGTTTTGACGAAAATGCCCTTCAACATAAATCTCAGTAAAATAGAAAAATTGTTTTAGATTTCGTCTGCAGACAATTTCAAAAAAATCCCCGAAGGTGGTTGTCTTCAAAAGTGCAATAGTAAGCTGCCGAAGTGTGGTCACCCTTGTTCGATTTTGTGCCACGGATATGATCGCGAACATGAGAGAATCACATGCACATTTGATTGTGAAAGGTAATACGTTTTAATTCCAAGAACATTATTTTTATTAATACCATTTACATGTCAGTCGCTGGCTTCAGGCGGCACAAAATCGTGGTGTTTGGCGGTCATTGCAGGAGGCCTATGTCCAGCAGTGGACGTCCATCGGCTGAAACGACATGTCGCTACAAATGTTTTGTCTTTCTGCAATGAACGGAATTGTTCTATAAAAAGAGGCTATTACTGCGAAATGTGTTACATCTTGTCTTGTATATTATTATATAAAAATCTCGTGTCGCGATATGTTCGCGATAAACTCTGAAACTACTGAACCGATTTTGATCAAACTTCGTAATTATCTGTTATTTGGTCCAACTTCAAAGATAGGATAGTTTTTATCTTAATTATTGACCTCAATATTTGTTATTGCAAATTAAATGTTTATTATGCAACAGTAGTGTCTATTTATAGGTTAGTTCGATGAATTATTAATATTGTAGATTAATTTATTATCGATACAACATTCGGATACAGTAAAATAGAAATGATTTCTTTTTTTTTGTATAGTAAGATAAGATTAACGATGTACTCATTCATATCATCATTAATTCCTGTGATTGAACGAAAACTGAACGCCCCACTATTACATTGAACATGGCAACATTATTTCACAAAGTGAATCGATTTTTACGATATGTTTTGTATATTTGGAAGGTATGAGAATAGGTCTTCACTTTAACATGTGGTTTGAAAATAAAATTGGACCCGATAGGTGGCGCCACAATCGGTTTACGGAATTATTTTCGGGTTCTGACAGGGTTCGTCTGCTGGGTCAGCTAGTTAAAAAATATGTCACGGTTACAAAATAAATAAAAGAACATTTTGTCACCCAGGAAATGCGAGAATGGGCATGTGTGCGCGCTCAAGTGCTCCAAAGAGTGCAACCCTTGCCCAGTGGTTATGGAGAAGAGTCTTCCGTGTGGGCATTTCGCGAAACTCAAATGCTACCAAAAACCGGAAAAGTACAAATGCATGATCATAGTGCCTTCCACGATTCCCAAATGCGGCCACATGGTAGGTGTTAAAAACATCGTTAAAACGGGCGGTTCCTGATTGCCTCAAATCCAATCAGCTCCAAAATGATATTTCATACTTAACTTTCAACTAGACTCAAAAGATTATTCATACAAAATATAATACATAACTTTTACGACTCCCGGCTTCGCACGGGTGCAAAGAGACTTAAACCTTACTCGTTTAACTCTCTTTCCTTTAGTGGAAACCGCATCAAAATCCTCTGCGTAGTTTAGGAGGAGTTAGCCGATATACAGAAAGACGCGGGCAGCGACTTTAATTTACACTATGTATTAGGATTATTTTATGGCTGTTGGACAGGAAACGATTGAATTACATAGTTAAGAATTAAGAAAACTCATAAATATGTGTTGGTGACACTGTGTTATTTTTTATATTTAAATGAAATATAAACAGATTATTTTTTTAAATTCTCATTGCAGCAAATCAACTTATAGAAAAATTAAATTTTCTTACAATATGGTTTGATATTAAAGCAACATGAACTAAAACAGTATGAAATATAAAATAGGTATTATAAGTGAGTTTCAGTGTTTAAACAATGTTACAATTAATCAACTATTTAGTTACAAAATGTAACTATTAGTTTGAATATATATGTGAATGTTTTTAATGATTTAAAGTGTCAGTAATATTAACAAAACTTTTTTAAATTATCATTGCACAGCCAATAGTAACAAAATAATTATAATCATTGACTAAATCATAAAACATTCATATAATCAAAATATGAATGTTTTATGATTTAGTCTCGGTGCCATTGGAAAATTATGGGAGGAGACCTATGTTCAGCAGTGGATGACGTCTTACGGCTGTCATGGTGCTGACGAATCGTGAACAAGCCACAAGTCGTGAACGTCTTAAAAGCTGGTTAAAAATTGTACTGTCTATCAATTACATATCTTACATTGTTTGGTCAGCCCTCGTGGGTGGGTTTGAGATTGTGTTTTGCATTATTAGTTATGTTTTCAGATAGAAAAGGCGTGTTATTTACGGATAGAGGATGCACTGTGCACGAGAAAGTGCGAGATTCGCGTCGAAAGGTGCGGCCACACGTGCCGCCGCCCCTGCCACGTGCTCGACGACCCTCATCACGAGAATGTAAATGTTTTCTTATATTTTTTTTTCTTTTAGTCATAGAAAAATCAAAAAATTAACAGTACAATTACGTAGCTAATACCCAAATAAAACTACACTTTTTTATTAACGGTGTAGGTACTTAAGTAAGTACATATTTTTAGGATTACAATCTGGTCGTAAAGAGCAATTTTAATTTAACCTAAATTATCGAGTAGATTATTTACTAAGATTAATGTCCACTAACACGATTCTTATTGTCTCTATTAGGGAGAAGACACTAAGTTATTGTGTTCTTTACCTTCACTACATATCACTAACTTGTCACCACGCTGATTATATATATTGCGAATATATCAGGGTGCATTTACAACGCTTCTTAGTACTTTATTCTGAAATCTTTGTATCATTAGAATGTTGCTATGTTTAGTCCAACCCCATAGCTGTATCCCATACGTCCATACGGGCGTGACAGCTTGTTTATACAGTATTTTTTTTATAACGAAGTTCTATCTCGCCACGTTTCTTTTTCACGTGAGCTTTCCAGCAAAGCTTGGCGTCCAATGTCTTAAGTTTAAGTCTTAAGTCCATGTCTTAAGTATTTGGTGTATTTTTGTTGTGTTGTTGTGATTGTTATTCAGAATAAATAACTAAGTACTTACTGGATTTCTTTGTGGAAGGCGTTCCACAAGGTGGTCGTTTTGCGATCGAGTTGTTTTTATATTAAGCCATTCTGGGATGAAAACCTTCTGCTCGGTGGTCGTGTTACTACAATGTGTTACACACTAATTATATATATTGCATGCCAAAAGACATGCGTCAAAAACGTTTTTATCCCGAAGTCATTTTTTTTAATACTACTAGCTGTTGCCCCGGACCTCGCTCGGATAGATAGATATTCTTTATTGTATAGATAAAGAACAGCACAGTAAAATGTTCAGCCCATCTGCAGCCAACAATAATCGCTTACAGAAGATCACCATGAAATAAGGCTCAAATGTGCTATTACTCTAGATTGACGACCTAATCAGCTTTATATACATCCAAAGCTATTTCTAAGTGTTACTATACAATCGGATCACAATCAGCTGTTGTATTGATTTCTTGGTACATTTTTTGTCTTGAATGCTTTCAGGTTGAATTATGTACCTATTTCATAGAATATACATTATGTATAAAACCGATTGCAAAATCTTGTGCGCTCTTTTTGGATTTAGTTTCAATATTTTTCATCCAAACTTCGAATCTCTTTGTCAATTCGATTATTGTCAAAACTTCGAAACTTGTCAATTTCGGCAAGTGTCGTAGCTTACCCTACATAGGCCCTGTATATTTTTTGAAAGGCCCTTCTACCAAATGTCGGATAGACACAATCCATTTAGACTCTAAATTCTTAAACGCGAAACTCGTAGACCATACGCTATCTCTAAACTTTAGAGTTCTAAAAATTTTAGTTCTTTGATGAGATCAGTTATTTTTGCTTCACACGTCGTCGGGGCCGCTGAAGCCTGAGGCCCCATACAAATTGATACTGCCGCACGGCGGGCGGTAGCTACGCCTGATTTTGATAGACCATCTTGTGATTGCTGGAGGAATAGCAAGAGTGGCCTTATTTGAGATATGCTTTAGGTGTGTATTTTCAGAAGTGGAAATAGATAACTCTTAAAGCGAAGTTGTGCTAGGTTTTTAAATTTATATGCATATTTCATGGAGATACTTTTTCTCGTTTCCAGTATGAATGCTTGAAACGTTGCACAAGGGCGAAGAAAGGATGCTTGGCCAGCTTAGACGAGGATCGGGGCGAGCATGGATGCACCAAGATTTGTCGTGATGAGTGTGACCCCTGTGTTGTTAAGGTACATTTTACGTTTAGATATTAAGCTGTGTTTAAGGCCCCTTTCAACTGACGGACCAAGTAAATCTGATTGAAGGTGCTTGTTGTAAACAAATTGTGTATAAGTATAGGGGTCTGCATTCTAAACTTTATATATCTTGCATCACTGAAGACTTATTACCAATGTCTTAATATATATAATGCTCGTGTACTTTGTTTTGTACTTTGTAACAAAACTCGTCTGAAACGGCTGGACCGATTTTTATATATATATTTTTTTTTTTATATTTGGTAGATATGAGAATAGGTCGTAAAGTATTTTTCACCCTCCTACCCGCACCCCCCAATTTTTCAATCGCGATTTTAAGAATATTCAAATAATTTAACCGTCGTCGTTCATTGACGTGAAGTGATGCGTCAGTTTAACATATGGTTTGAAAATAAAATTGGACCCGATAGGTGGCGCCACAATCGGGTTATGAAATTATTTTCGGGTTCTGGCGGGACAACGTCTGCTGGGTCAGCTAATATTTGTATAAAAATATCAAAATCGGAGAGAGTAAGTTAATCACCTACGATGAGACAGCCATAAGCGTGCGTATCACCGAGTTGCTTTATGTGGCCTTATGTGGATCTTTCATTAAAAAGCTTTTGAGAATTCTACACTGATGAATTCAAACATAAACATGTATTTTTAGGTTAAGAAAAGAATACCGGATTGCGGCCACGAACTACAGATCGAATGCAATATAGAGCCGCTGCGGGCGCACTGCAAAGAGAATTGCGAACGAGTAATGCAGTGCGGGCATCCGTGCAAGGGCCGCTGCGCGAGTCCATGCGACTCTACTCGCTGTGAGGCCACACTCGAAGAGACGATGCTTTCTTCTTGCGGACACAGTGTCCCATTGCTCTGTTATCTCGCCACATCTTTGAAGGAAGGTGAGCATAGTGCCATTGATTTGCGTTCGTTTTAAAATCTTTTGGAACATTTCGAAATAAACTAATTAATGAAATATATTTGAAGGTATATTTGCATCGAATTTATCACACTGTTTTGTCCACTAAACAGGGAGCAGGAACTCAGACGAAGTACGCGACAAACTTTCGCAGCGGTGCGTAATGCCGTGCAGCGCGAAACTGCTCTGCGAACACGAGTGCTCGAGCACGTGCAGCAAATGCCGACACGGCGCTCTGCACGTCTCTTGCACGAAGCCCTGCGGCGCCACCAACGTCTGCGGTCACATGTGGGTACACCTCGCTCATGCGTGGCTTTTTATTATTGCTTTTACAAAACCAGCGAAAGGCCAGTGCCAAGCAAGAACTTATTTCGTTGCACTTAGGGCATTGCCGTGCACATGGACGAGCTCATTTGAATGAGTAGTTAGGGTGCTTGCCTTAACGCTCTGTTCTAGGGTTTTCGGGTTCAATTCCCGGCAGGGGTTGACCCTGCCGGGAATTGAAAAATGAACATTTCAAATTTGTCTCTGGTCTGGATCAGGAAAGTAGTGGCAGGGCACACTGCGTTTTGCAGTCATATGGACAGCCCGTCTGGCGGCAGTAACCACCCCCTTACAGAAGAAGACCACCGTGAAATAACAGCACGTATGCTGTTGTGTTTCGGTGAGCGAAGTAAGGGATGCCAGAGCCCATTTCGCTATCCCTTCCCAATCCCTTATCCTTAATCCTATTGTAGTCGGCAGCGCACTTGCAGCAGCTGTGGCGTTGCTTGTGTTATAGGCGACGGCCCGTCTGCCGATCTTAACATTAAAAAATAATAAAAAATAAATAAAACACAGTGTGAACCGTTGGGGGCCAGGACGGCTGATTACAACATAATGTAACCTCCGACAGTTTTGCTTATGGTGTACTTACAGTTGCGAGTCCCCTTGCAACCAGGTGTGTCCGCCGTGCAACAAGCGGTGCCCGGTGACGTGTCCCCACAACCGGTGCGGAAAATTGTGCGGGGCGCCATGTGTGTCTTGTCAGGTACTCGCATTTTTATATGCATAGAACCAATTCTTTCTTGGCCCTCTTTCCATATGATCATAATTTTTTGTAATGCATGATCCAGAGAAATTGGGACGACTCGAATCATAATGTGAACTTAGAATAGACATATTTCTACACCATTATTATAAAGAGAAAAGATTTGATGTTTTTGTCTGTTTGCTTGTAATGGATTAATTGAGAAAGTACTAAACTGATTTAAAAAAAAAACACCCATATCAAGCTACTTTATCAGCGAGTAACATAGGCTGTATTTAATTATTTTTTTTAATTAAGGATCCTTACGAAAATTACAATAATATAACCCAAAGTATCAAAAATTTGCCTATGTCATTATTTGGCGTGCGCTGTGAAAACTATTGATGATATAATGTGTAAGAAATGTATACTACATTTTTATAGTATTCATCATTACCCACAAAAAAGTTCTCAAGACTATACCTATGTCTTATTTCAAATTAGTCATTCATATCATGTTATTAATCCTTATCCAACTAAATACCTAGTTTCATAATCAAGGTTGATTATGTAGGTACATGTAAATTCCTCTTAAAATTATTGGAATCGGACCTTTGGTTTTAAAGTTACGACGGCTATATAAAGATGCTAAAAGTAAAAAAAATGCCGTGGTGTAAGCGACAAATGCCGAGTTGTCTAGAAATTAATATATTCATATCTTAATATGAAGTCCACGCGAACGAAGTCGCGGGCATCGGCTAGTAATATTATAAAATTACTTCAAAATAAAAGATTTATGTATGTAGCAAGTAATTATTAATCTTTCTTTAATATGAAAATTATATATAGTTGAATATATAATTTATTGGATCTCATAGTATTTGACAATATGTACCTACAACTACAACTACGGCTTGGTATAACTATTCCGATGAGACTTTGTCGTCTCAGTAGACCGATGATACAGAAAATCGGACTTCAAGCCTTTTGGTTCGATATTAATAAAATTTGACTTTCGAACGTTACTGTATGAACACATTTATTTTTTGTAACAGGCTAAGTAGGTACAATACTACTTCGTATAAAAAAGTGTGTGTGTGTGTCAGCTCCGACGCACGACTCTGACTATGCAATAGGAAAATAATACTGAAAGTATGTATTTTTATTCTATGGTGATGCGGCGACATCTATTGGATTTGCGCAGAACTGCTTCGTGAACACCAAAAATATAACACTATTGATGGCGCCAGCTAATTATACTACAATAGAATTAGGGAATACGTTCGTTACGCGACAGATAACGTAAAGGTTTTTAGTTTACGTTTGTATTAATTTTACTCCTCATAAAATTTCCATGCCGGGGGCCATATATGAAGATCGATTCCAAAAAATTTGGTATATATGTACTTCTATTTCACAACAAGTTAACAGCTGCATCTGAGTTTCTTTGATGAAATCATCTTCTGTGTCCACTTTTGTTCTTTCAGAATTCGAATTTAAAATTCGCGAGTGTCATCTTTTAATATTTTCAAAATTAACAGTTGCAAACTTACTGTTTTTCTTTTGTTTATTAGTCTATTATAGATAATAATTGTAAAATTCCATGCTTCGACAACATCGCTCGTCCGATGACGTTCCGCAAATACGAGTACGCCCATGTATTCAAAATGATGTGATAAAGTGGACACAGAAAAAGTAGATTTGATGAAATCTAGAATCTTTAATACCTACTTGATTTCATAAAATAAACTCAGATGCAGCTGTTAACGTGTTGTGAAACAGAAGTACCCACCCATTTCTTTATATATAAAGTAGCATTGTACTTAGCCTGTTACAAATAATAAATGTGTTTATACACTAACGCATTTCTTTCTCGAAAGTCAAATTTTATTAATATCGAACTAAAATCGAACTCCGATTTTCTGTATCATCGAACTACTGAGACGACAAAGTCTCATGAGTCCGTTCATCGGATTAGTGACTTAACGCCACAAACCTCGGCTACATATTGTGTCAAATAGAATAGTAAAGTCCTCTAGATATATAAATATATAAGATCTTTCCATATAAATATATAATTGTTACAAGCTTCTGCTCTAGCATGATTTACATAACTAAAGGAGCTTTAGGAGTAGCTATTTAATTGGCACTTTAAGTTGTCCCATTCTTAAGAATATTTATTTTAAACTTTGAAACTGATTGGGAACACCCACCCCAACCTTGTACTGAAAAACTCACACGAGTGTTGATCGTCGTAGGAGAAATGCACGCGCGCGTGCGAGCATAGCAAGTGCACGAAGCTTTGTGGTGCGAAGTGTTCGCGAGCGGCGTGTTCAGAGCGTTGCTCGAAGCGGCTTCCGTGCGGGCATCCGTGCCGCGGCCTGTGCGGTGAGTCCTGCCCCGACGTGTGCGTCGTCTGCCGCCCCGACAGCGTCCCTAAGGACTTCATCCTGCAGCCTTACGAAGACGACGACATGTAACTACAACTGCTTTCTTGCAATTACAACAGCCCAAAGCAATAGGCCCCAAAAATAGTTTTTCTTATTTCTGATTTATATCAAGTGATTGAAAATACTTACATATTGGCATAGATAAAATACTACTTAACCAGTATAGATGGTCACTCACGTACATTGAATCCGTACCCTATCCAATTTCGCTTATATCTAGATGCCGCCTGTGTAGTTTGTCGCTTATTTGTTGTCATTAAAAATCCGCTAGAGTCGCTGCAGTCGACCATTCAGTCAATTCTCATGTACAAGAGATGGCACTACTAAAATTTATTTAAAATATAAAAGAAGTGGGCACGAACAACGATAAAAGGGCCGTATGAACGGTATAGGTTCTGTTCTAAAAAATAGGGCAATAAGGAACTAAAACGTTAATTACTGACCGATTATATCCTATAATAGAAAAACATCTTGTCAATCGATAAAATATTATTAATTATGTTTTTTGTTATTTGTATTCATAATCTTTGCATACTTCGATATAATTTTGCTTAGGTACGTATGTTTGTGTTCAGAAAGCTGAAAAACTGGGTGATGGATTAACTTAATTTTTTTGCAAAACGATGCATTTTATCACAAGAGTGTTTATATATACTTTCTATTCCGAAGATTCAGCGGAAACGAAAATAAAAATGAGCTGACAGCAAAGCGTGGCCAGGTTCAGTTAGTTATAACGTAGATAAAAATTAACCAGTTTTAGTCGATGGTGTTACGAAGAAAAAAATGATAACTCACACATTTTAATTTGTTATTTTTGTACTATGGTCATTATGCATTATAATTGTAAAACAAATTAATAACATAATGTTTTCTGATATAATAATATTAAATATCTAAATAAAAATTTTCTATCATTTTCATTAAGATATGCATGAAATGGAACAATATCATACATAAAAGTACTCCCAGCACGTCGCCCTCTAGATATTACCACGATAATAAGGAACTATAACTGCTTGATTGAATTTGTTCGTTATAATTTTTAAAAACAAAATACACATTAATGTTAAATTCGAGACTATTAGTGACATCTAGTGAGTGGAAATCCCAATATAAAATTGGCTTCAGATCGTTATATGGAGGTTGACCATCTATACTGGTTAAGTAGTATTTTATCTATGATATTGGTCACATATAAATAGTTGTTATAAAATTAATAAGACATTATAGTTAACGCGCCTCGAATAGACTCTAGCGACTCAGTACACGCCCAGCCGTTACATTATTATGTATAAAGTAGCAATAAAATTACATAGCAAACAATTGAAACCTTTCTCTTTGTGAATGTTATTTTAGTAAATTGTATCATTATTATCGATAAAAGTACTAAAATAATTAAAATTAGTATTTCTTTCTTTTCACTAACCTTTTTTTCAGCTTCATTAAATTAGAAGATTGCGCACACATATTCAGCGTGGACGAGATGGATATGCATGTGAAGAAGGAGGAACATATAATAAAGATCCCTGCTTGCCCGCTCTGTCGTGTTCCCATAATTAACACGTACCGTTACAAGGACATCATCGACGACATCCTCCAAAACGAGATTAATCCGGTCAAGAGGAAGGTGTATGGAAATAAAAAACAAATTGAGGAGATGAGGAGGAACTTGCTTAACAAAATTAATTTACTTAAACGCCAAAATCTGCCGAGTAAGTATTTTTAGATACATTTTGATTTGTTTTTGGAGTTTAAAAAAGTCCACTTCGCTTGAATGCTCACCCAAGGGAGGCTCGATTAATCTTCACTTTGCAGAACTCGAAGCTGAGAATAAGCCACGTTCATAGCTTGTCCTGTGTACAGTAGTGGACTGAAAGCTTTCTGTAAAGTATGCGTCAATATATTCTGTACTGAAAATTTTCTTTTTTCTGTTACAGAGTATTTGAAAACAACGTTCGAGGTTTTGGCTAAAAATATCATTAGAAATAGAAGAAGTGCCCTTCTCCAGCAGAACACGTATCTCGTTAAAATAGAAATATTTGAGATTATTAACGATCTTTATAATAAATATTTAAAACTGAATTTTACTGCCTTCAACACCGAATTGTCGGAACATATTAAACCCATATCCGAAATACTAAAGAATGAACAAAAGTTGAGTGAACAGCGAATAAAGGATATCAATGGAGAACTGAAACGGATAAACGCATTGATTAACTTCGCGGGTTTAATCAATACCGAAACTTACAAAGCCATTAAATCTGACCCCGAAATAGTGAAGGCGACGGAACTAGCCAGAAATTCTGTGTTTAAGCGTGGCGTGTTCGATGAGATTGAAAGTTTGGACGCCCTTTGCAGAATACAGGACTCGCAAGAATATCATAAGATGGAGCGGGAGTTGGTGGTTAAAGCGATGGGCACAAAGATGGGGCATTGGTACAAGTGTCCCAACGGGCACCCTTACTATATAGGGGATTGCGGTGGCGCCATGCAGGTGAGTAAGTGCATCGAGTGTGGCGTCGCCGTTGGCGGACGCTCCCATCGGCTGTTGGCAGGCAACTCCCACGCAGGGGAAGTCGACGGCTCTTCCTTCGCGGCCTGGTCGGAACAAGCCAACAATATGAATAACTTCGATCTTAATTATTTATAAACACACGAGGTTTACCTATCATTTGTTTCAGTCGCTTATTTAATACTTATCGTGACAAACGTTATCATTTCTATCATTGATTAGTCTCTGCAACGATGGGATGGATTTGGGAATAACAATCCATCCATCCCATCTCACAAATATCATAAATAACTATAGAATCAATATGCAAACGTGATATAAGAAAAATCATTAATGTCCCGTAATTCTTAGCTCCATGATATTTATATGATTCTTATAAAAAAAACTTATATTTTACTTTATACCTCGAGAAACCGCAGCGGCCGTCTTTTCAATACTACATATGTATAACATTTATAACATTTTCTCATAAAAAAAATTATGTTTGTGTTGATTTAAAATTTTTATGTTTATTAGGTAGGTGCCAATAGGTACTTAATTCTAGTTAAGTTTAGATAAGTATTTCATAAAATTGGAAATGCGATATCAGACTGTAATCTATCGTGCTACAAGTGGAGTGTCAAATTGGAGAAAATAATGGAAATTTTATGTAACTGCGCTTTTGTTATATTCCTAATTAAATAATTATTGAATTATTGTTTTGATGTAGAGAAAAGGCAAGTCTTAGTAATCATAAACAAACACTTTATTTACAAATAGAAACGCGAAGTATAAGTACTAAGTAAAATGTTTGTATAATTTTTCTCTAGTACCTACTTATTAGGTATTGAATGTCTTCCTTAAGAAGTTGGATACACAATTTGAAAATTTACTGAAGTTAAATATGCCTAACAAAGTATGTACTTTCTTTTATTTTTGTTAAATTTTCCGATGTCAAAGAATCGGACCCTTTTTTTACATAATATAAGTAATTTTATATATCTCTATCTGTTTTTTCTGTAATATTTTTTTGCTGTCATTTAGAAGATGATTTTAATACAAATTCGTCCATTTTATTGATCAGTCTCTTCTGTCATGTTTTCTAATTACCACTAATCCGATTCTCTATTATCTGTGCCCTCAACAGAATTATTTCTACCTTTGATAGTATATGAATAACTTTTTAATAATTCAAGAAAATGTTTTTTAGCATTTATAACTTAAAACACTCTAATAAACTGTTCTGCGTTTATCATTTTCTTGAGTACATTACTTTGCCTTAAGGCTTAGTTTAAAATTGTTTTATTACAATAGTTTTTATTTTAGAATATGCTACCTATGTAGTTGTAAGTTTGTTTAAGTATGATTATTCGGCTTTTATCAATATTTTGCAATTAATTGCTTTAATCAATTACAATAGAACCTAATTTTATACGAGCGTATGTCTAATGGGAATTGTTTAATTACAATTAAATGTCTTTATAGTTTATTGCATGCATGTTGCTCTATTTGAGATAGAATAAGTTTTTTGTTTTATTTTCGTTTTATATAACGCGTTGATTTTATTAATTGCTTTTGATCGTTGTTACCTCGAATTTTTGATTTTGATTTTCTTATGCTTTCCGTAGAATTGTTCAAGGAGCCTGGAAGATCTCCATGCGGAAGTATTTTCTGTTTAGAAATGCACGTCTGTTGATCAAACACATTAGATGGTGATTTCGTACAATAGGCACGAAGTATGCTTATCCCATTAAATCTTTTGATGTGTAGTATTCGATCTATAAAACTAGAATTCGTTAAAAAAAAGAACACTTTCTGATGTGCAATTAAATACTAAATTTATGGTTGAAATAGGTATACTACATACTTTTTATTTGTGCTTGAAATACATAGAATTGAATCATACCTTATTAAATAATTAGTTGACGATCGCTCAGAGTAATTACAGTATTAAAAATATCGTATCTGCACGGCTAATGACGTACGGTTGGTGTGTCCGATGAAAGTATTAGTTTTTTTTATTTTTTTTATTTTGAAGTGTGTTTTGTTTTAGTGTGAATATTTGTTTTTTTTTTTTCAACATTTAAATGCTTCTTTTACAGCAGATTAAAGTGTGAATTCGAAATATCGAATGTTTGGACAAATGCACTACCGACTATTCATACTATATTCAAATAAAAGTAAGTTCGCTTATTATGTCGTATGGAAATTGTTTTAAGTTAATTAATTTTGCGGTAATTTGAAACATACCTAATTATAATTTTCTTCTAAAATTTTAAGGACTATTCTGTTGTAATAAATGTATCTCAATTATGTACATGTCTCATTTTTTTTATTATTGCCTCAACCCGTGTGTGTGGTTGAGGCCTGAAACCTTCAGTAAAATAGGAACAAAATTACATAATAATGGTATTAGTTGTCATGTTGGAAGAAATTAGATTTATTTGAACCCCATTAAGTGCTTAGGAACCTTTTTAGTGGTTAGTGTATTTACCTTAACGCTCTCTCTGAGGGGTCCCGGTTTCGATTTGGAAGGTCAACTTTGTAAATGAACTTTTCAAAGGTGGCTGATCTGCATTTGGAAAGTAGTGGTCTGGCACAATGAACCTTTTTTTAAGATCGACAGATGACGGGTTCATTTAATGGTAGGTGACTGCCGTCGTCTATAACACAAGCAACGCCACAGCTTCTGCGAATGCGCTGCAGACCATAGTAGGATAAGGGATAGGCTGGCTCTGGCGTCCCTTGCTCACTCGCCGAAACACAGCACATGTGCTGTTGCACGGTGGCCAGACGGGTTGCCCAAATGTTTTAATCGTGGTACGAAACGCTTGGTTCACGAGTATGACTTGCACTTGGCAAGTTTTTTTTATGAGTATCTCGTGTAGGTACCAGTATTTCAATATATATAAAAACCTGTGGTTATTCCGTTTATCCACCCTAAGGGAATATTCAGAAATGCATACCTCTATGGCTCTGCTGCAGTTTGTAATAATTTTGGTTTCACCATACCTACTTTTTTGAGGTAATTTTGCAATGAAACACTGGCAACACTAGTAAAATGTCAAGATGGAGTTGTAGAAATGAGACCTAATAGATGAAATATTTTCTTACTAAATATGATTAATTTTGAATTACTTACCGATTGTAGGTTACTTTGTTGGTTGTTTTTATTGTAAAGTGCCGATACGCGGTGCGAGTAGGTATTTTCAAAAATGCTATCTGTTTCCATAGAGCGTATTAAATTGTCAAGAGAGGTAAAGTAGCGCAGAATTCGACCCCACTAAAGTGTTGGCCAAATTTTAAAATGTTGGCCACCGAGCTCTCAGTCGCTTACAACCTATCGTCTGTGTGACAGCGTGGTCTGAAAAACAATTTATGTTATTTTAGGTATTAAAATAGTGAATTGTGTAGTAAAACGTTGTAAAAGTAGATCTGATAAACAAAACAAAACTTCTTTCATAAGTTTTCATCGGCAAGTTATTGAATTTATTTTAAAATAGACTATTATTGCTTAACCTTGAAATTAGGTACAGGCAAGAATTCCGTTGGTAAAAATAATTGCATTTCATTCCCGCGTAAAGTGAATAGATGTGAAAGACAGAGACAGTAGACCTCGACATACCTACGACATTGTGTTCAAACATGTTCAAGGAATGTGCAAAAATGGCAGTGATAGTATAATATGGATAAGATTTTATCTTTAAAAAATATTTTAATTAAGTTTTTTAACTGGTATGAAATAAAACCAATATAAATGTATGCTTTTAGTTTTACATTTATTTAATTAACATTAAATAATTTTATAAGTTTATTTATATTATATAATATTATTTTAATGATAGAAAACAAAACATTTCATGGAATTTTGTCACTTATAGGTATTAATTTAACGATTAAATCGATTTATTTATTATACTTTTAGCTTTCCTCAGTGTGAAGTGAAACAAGAAAAAAAAACTGAAAATAAATTTACTCTTTTTCGAGGAACTTAAAATTAGTTGAAGTGACCTAGATTCTAGGGATATTTGTCGGCCGCGTGGCGATATCTCTCCCATACGCCAAAATAAAAGGTAAAAAAAATTGTGATGAATAAATAAATAAATCTGTGTCAATAATTACATCAACTTATTGTACCAAGGTGGCCGTAAGCTTGTGTCAATAAACTATAATTTATAATATATTTTTGAAATTTATTTTACAGTTTTAGAAATTCAAGTTTATACCAGTTTTTAAGTGAAGAAAATATGGTAATATTTCTACATAAAGTAGAAAAGAGGGTTTTAAAAGCACTATAAATATCTAAGATATTAAAATTTCAGAATAATAAATCACATTAAACTAAATAATAAAAATTAAACCACATTAAACCCTAATATTTCTTAATATTGTAACACACGATCTTATCTATACTAGTTAGCGCATAGTCAGGTTATCGTTGTGTGAGTGAGACATCGTATAGAGTACAAACACACAGAATACAATTCGGTGTCCACACGCTTCCCACCATACTAAATGCGCTACTTTACCTCTCTTGACAATTTAATACGCTCTATGTCTGTTTCACACCGGTTTGCCTCCCACCTGGCGTGAACAGGAGTCCTTTGTCATCATAGATAAGTATGTGTATATTAGGAAATTTGTCATTTCTGCACACTTCGCGCAACTCAGCATTTAAAACCATTATTTCAGATCCGAAACTCGACGTTTAACAAGACTTCAGTTAAGTATGTAAATAAACGAAACATGAATATGATTTTAAACTTAAAAAAATACTTATAATGAACTAAGTTTATTTAAGTAGTGGCAGGGCACACTGTATTTCGCAGTCATTTGGGCAGCCTGTCTGGCGGCAGTAACCACCCCCTTGCAGAAGACAACCGTGAAATAACAGCTCGTGTGCTGTTGTGTTTCGGTGAGTGAGTAGTGATGCCAGAGCCCATTAACCTATCCTCTCCCAATCCCCATTATCCTTAATCCTAATGTAGTCGGCAGCGTTATTTATTGTTTGTGTTATAGCGACGGTAGCCACCTACCATCAAGTGGACCGCCAGCCTGTCTGCCGATTTTAACATTAAAAAAATAACTAGAATATCTATTAGTCTTCATTTATGCACATAACTACTGTATCTAAACAAATCACATCGTAGTTACTTAAAACATTGAAACAATCAACTAAATTCTTTGATAAGGTATAAACAAAATGACAATAAATTTTCCTATTACTTAGTCCTGGAATTTTGTAATTCGATTTGGAACCCACAGTGTTACATACAGGAATCACATAGAGCGCATACACACAAGGTTTGTGAGATGGCTTAATCGCCGTTCCCATTACATTCCTTGTAAATTACCTACGATGATTCCTGCAAGCGTCACGCATTAATGACCTTGGAGAACAGACGCACGGTCTCCGATATGTCCACGACATTTGTTCTGGGACTCTTAGTTGTTTGGACAAAAACTGCTGTTTAATGTAGCGGCTTCAGTCCTGGAAGAAGGATAAAATTGTTTCATGTCCCGCTATCTCGAACTAATTACGGCCTTAACTCAGTATACCACAGATTACCCACAACTTACAATGACAAGTTCTTCTTCTTGATCTTCTTCTCTTTATAAAAATGGCAATTCGGCTCATCTTGAACAATGACAAGTTTATTGACTTTTCCACCTGCCGAGAGCATCATTCAATCAAGCGCAGTGTCATGAATATACTGAAGGACAAATAGTCACACAAACGCATACACACAAATCCCCACAAAAGTGCTGCAAGTGCGCTGCCGACTACAGCAGGATAAGGGATTAGGAGGGGGATAGGGAAATGGGCTCTGGCATCCCTTACTCGCTCACCGAAACACAACAGCACACATGCTGTTATTTCACGGTGGTCTTACTGCCGCCAGACGGACTACCCAAATGACTGCAAAGCGCAGTGTGCCCTGCCACTACTTTACAGATCCAGACCAGAGCCAAATTTTAAAAGTTAATTTTTCAAAGTTGACTGCTGGGAATCGAACCTGGGGCCTTAGACAAAGTAGCATTCGCTCCGTAGCGATGCGATATCGAAGTTCGTTATCGTCTCAGAGACAAAGTTATCGACACTGTAACACGTGATACCTTGTCATGATTTCTTTGTCTCTGAGACGATAACGAACTTCGATATCGCATCGCTACGGAGCGAATGCTACTTTGTCTAAGGCCCCTGGGAACCTTAGAACAGAGCGTTAAGGCAAGCACCCTAACCACTCACCCAACGGGCTCGTCACCGCCACTGAATGTCAGCCAACACTCGGCTCGGCGCGGAGCGGTAAAGCGTGTTTCCTGCATTGTACAGTTCCGTTTCTATCAGCCGCGCTTTAAAGCTGAACGGACGCGTACGCATCTCCAAAAAAAACTGCTGTTTTCTATAGACAAAAGCTGAATTGAGTTGAATAAATGTAGTTACTCCTTTACATGTCTTTTTATATTTAAATTATAATAAATATTCGGAGCTGATAGAAGCGGAACTTAATCGTCCAGCGAAACGCGAATTGAGCTGAAATTACTCCCTTACTCCGGTTCCACTCACTATCTTGACTAGATGATTTACGTGCATATTGTCCCCAACATATGGCGTCAAGGAACCATTTGCGATGTGGACCGTACACCCGTAAATATGGATTCTAACGTTAAAAGAAAAAATTTGTTAACCACGCATGCCGCATTTTATAAAGTACGAGAACGAATAAAAAGGTGATCAGTAAAAAATATAAGTTTTTATTACTTCAAAAATACTTACATATGTCATTGCTAAGGAACTTACATAATTTCATTAATTATACGTATACTTACATACAATATGCACAATCACAGGAAGTGTTAAGTATTAAAATAATTTTATATTTGATAAAAAAAATTTAGAAAAATTTAATATTACACTTTGAACAATTATACCTACATATGTATATTGGCCATGATATATACAATCTTTTGTTATCATTCAGGAAATTCAGAAAACCCTTTCGAAAGTCCCTCTCTTTTACTTTTAAAATACAGCACTGTGATGTTTTGACAGTATCTTCGTTATAAAAGTTGTGTTCTATTCACATACCTAAATATTCTGTTCTGCCTAATATTCTGTTCCTGAAATGAGCAAGCGTTTTGTGTCCAATATATTCTAATGCATTAATATATTCAATTAAATTTAATAAAGGCTTAATTAAATTTCCATTCTTTTTAAAAAGCTAAATAAAACTTAAAACTTTTCTTACTTTGTTAAAATTCGAGCTAAAATAATATTTAGATAACAGCTATCTAAATATAATCTTAAAAAAAAAAGAGTATTTTATATTTAGATAGCTAAAATGGCTGACTATCTTAAAAACTTTATTATTTAATACAGAATTCAAAATTATATAATAATTCCCATGTTTATCTTTTGAAACCCAAATATTACTATTATTACCGTCGTGGAGCTTACGTCTCTGTACTGCATTTCTTCCAAAATATCACTTTTTCTTATATTTTAAAAAATTCATTGCCTAAATCTGCATTATTTGAAAATGATTAAATCATCATTTAATGCGTGAATATAGGTCTTAGTACCAAATTAAAATTAACTATTGGATGGAATTTTTAATAGAAAAATAATAGGCATAATTTGAGCAATCACAAACATTAAAGCATTCTTACAAGATATACACACACATTATGAAGATACGTTACATTATTAAAGATGTATGTATTACGTCTGTCTATACTTAGATACCTTCAACATGACGGCTGGCCTGCACTCTATGACTATGCCGTGCAAATACGAAGGTACTTAGAGGAAAAAATTCCTGGAACATGGATTGGTCCATTAGATACAATAAATTATTTGGACACTACGGTCCGCAGATTTGGGATGTGGAAAAGGTGTTCAAGAAACCACACTCGATAGAGGAACTCCGAGAGCGTGTTCAAAACACAGCTCCAGAAGACGCGCTGGAAAAAGACTTGCACGTGCACTATAGAGGGCTCCGCTTATTTCGAACACTTATAATTTTTTTTAATTAAATAGTTTTTAAAATTTATTTCCGTTTTACTAATTTCCAATAGTTTATTTTAAATTGGTTCTTGGAGCTATCACGTCGAACTGGGACGATGCACTGTCAACGTGCAAGCCAACTGTAAACAATAATTAATAAGATAACGCAAAAAAAAAACGTAAAGCAAGTCTTGTTTATTGAGATTAGTTCCAAGTATATATGAGACCAGTGCTAATGTTTTCAAAAGTTATAACTAAAAAATATATTATTTTTTAAATATTTTCCACTGTCATCACTAATTAATTATTTGCTATCAATAATAAACGAATAACCAATAAACGACGTACGCATATACAAAAAATGTTACCATAAAAATATATTGCCTATAATAAAAATTGACCTAGTAATGTAATTTCGCTAATTTCAGGCGAACTTAGCCCTAAATTTTATTTGCTATTTAAGATCGGTGCACACCTGACAGACGACGCCGGCGTATCAACGGTAGCGTATATTTAAACTACGCGTCTAGTCAGTTTCTGCGTTCAGTTGTACAGAGTGACTTTATGTAATAATTATTTGGAATATTATGAAGCCAGTTGAAATAAGTGACTTGGAAGGCTTTACAAGATTTTTTTTTAAATGTTATGTCGACAGAAAGGCTGACGGTCCACTTGATGGTAGGTGGCTACCGTCGCCTATAACAAGCAACGCTACAGGTGCTGCAAGTGCGCTGCCGACTACAGTAAGATTAGATAAGGGATTAGGAGGGGATAAGGAAATGGGCTCTGGCATCCCTTACTCACTCACCGAAACACAACAGCACGTATACACTGTTATTTCACGGTGGTCTTCTGTAAGGGGGTGGTCACTGACGCCAGGCGGGCTTCCCAAATGACTGCGAAACGCAGTGTGCCCTACCACTACTTTTCAAATCCAGATCAGTCATTTTTTGAAAATTACATTAAAATTTCCAAAGTGACCCCGCCGGGAATCGAACCCGGGGTCCTGAGACGTTAGGCAAGCATCCTTGCCACTCATCCAAAGGACCGTCAAATATGGAAGAAAGAAAGAATATTGGGTCAACCCTTTCTTCGACGTTAGGTCGACCGAAACGGAAAATACTCCGTGTATCAACGTAGTTAGTACGTTAGACGCACTTAACTCATTCATCGGTTGAATGTCTTATTATCTACTTGTCTGTTCTAGCGTTACGCGATGCATCTTCCGTCAGATATGCATAAACCTTAAAATATGCGTTTGAACGGTATTTATAACATGTACAAGGTTTTTTTGTAAAATTTCTAAAAACAAAATTAAATAAAGTATGATTTCAAATTCCAAGATCTGTTGATGTCACAAAAATAGTCTTAATCAAAAAATATTTTGCTCTATGCATTAATCATAAAATGACAGCTGCTAGATGCCATCGAATTAAAATCAGATTTGTAAAATTATTTCGCTTATTTTAGTTACATAATTACAACTCTTATGATGGTAATATAATTATGAAATTACACAGATTTGTTTCTATCTGGCGCCACTTAGCCATTAGGCCATGGGCCCAGTTTGCATTGAAAGCATTATGACCAATAAAGTAAGAAAATCGCCTTTTAAAAAAGCTAACACTGCGATAAATCTTATAAATAAAGCTCGATAACAAATCGCACTTAAATACTGATTGTATATTTTGAACTCAATATACTCTTAAGAACAACAATTATTAAGCTAACTAAATTGGAATGAAATATAATGAACATTTTGGTAAAAAAAACACAAAAAAGTAACGCAAAACTAACAATATACACATACAGCCGTTCGCTGTTGTTTTGTTTGTTTAAAACTTAAAATCATAGTTAAGGCATATAAAAAGTTTTACATTTTCTCTCTACATTTTTTTTGAGAAATATTTCTAAAGAGGTATGACAGCTTCCCATGCATTATTTTAGTTAATAACAATATTTAGCGAGTTTAAATGAAAACTACCCTATTTAATTAAGCATCCCTTCCCAAGCTTTGACCTAAAAAATATTAACAGATGAGGCAGGTTTTTCAATTATTGGCTTATATATATTTTGCTTTTATAAAGTAAAAGGATTTTTAATTATAAAATAAGTGATTGTCAGCACTTGATTTCTTCCTACACAACGAATTGGCAACAATATAAAAATAATCAACTAGCAACACTTCTCGGGCAAATAAAATGGTGAAGCACACAGGAAATGAATCATCGGTATAGGTACTATGTATTTTTTATGCTGGCTTTGTGTACTTAAATGTGTCTTTATTTTTAAAAAACCTTAATTTTTTTATGTTTTTTGGTTTTTACGTAATTCATAGACGCTTCAAATGATTTCGAATAAACTGCCATACTTCTCGTTCATAAAATCTCGACTTGTTAAAATAGTATAAAATCGTTTAAAACTGTTGTGATATATAATTGGAAATATGTTTATATGTATATCAAGTTTTGTCAAAAATAATAATGAATTTGATTTTATACTAAGTTTTACAGCCATTAATAATGAGATGCTCTCCGTCCACTTGGAGCCACAGCTCGGCTCCACATGTGGGTCCATGGATTTTTAAGGCTGAACATGTTATAACGGTGCATGAAAGGCTGTTACTATCACTTTCTAAAAAAATATTGTTAAAAAAGGAAGTGAGATGGGGCTAAAACAAACCGTGGCAAACGAATAGTCGCACTTTGTGCTGCCTTGTCACTTATTCCGAAAGCAGATCTATAAGCGGGTGGTTATATATGTGCATAGAAAACTGCATTGTAGAGCAAAAACTGATAGAATTTCAGTGATATGTATATAAATAGGTTTTGGTTAAACAACGTAAGCGATCGCGCGTACCAATAATTGTGTTGAATGTTTTAATAGAAAACTTAACAAAAAATTTGGGAGAAAATATAGTTTATCTATATGTTAAGAGTCTCCAGTAAGCAGCGCTCAACTCCGCGTTGAGATCACGCGCTAACGCTTTAAAATGTTGTTGTTTCACCTAGAGTGAGACAGGGCCGTAAACCAAGGACAAAGGGCGGCGCCTACCGCCCTACCTCATACCGTTCCCCCGTGCTAGAGTGATTCGCTGCAGATTCGCATCAAAATTTTGTAGTTTTTTTAACTGATTTTCGTAGTTTCGTTCTCATTTGAAAACCACAAATCAATTTCGAAAAATGCTTTTTCTTATGAAACTAACATAGATTAATCGATGTCGGAAATAGATTTTGACTTCGATCTAAATTATATTTTGGCTGTAGTATTCAGCCGAACTGAACAGGGTTTTGGGGGCTAAACTTGTACTCTTTCTATTTTCTTTTTAATAACATTTCAAGAGTCATTAACTAATTTCAGGCATAGATATGTCTTATCTCATTGTATTTACAAAATTTCATGATAATGCAATGCGTTATTTTAAAATAAGGACGTAACTACGTTTGTATGGAGAATTGAGCTTGCTGAGGACCCTTAAGTGTAACAAGTAACGTAGAAAATATACTATTACAAATAAACGAAAAAATCAAAATGTCGATAACGACAAATTTATTGAAGAATGTCAGACTAGGTTAACGAAAGGTGATATACATATTTTCGTATGGAAGGTACCGATCTAAAAAGAGGATTCCGTTATTTTCATGCTAGTACAGTGTACAGTACACTAGTTAATAGCAAAAAAATTAAGTTTTTCAGCAAGGGGTTTTCAGAATATTTCATAGAAAAAAAAAAGAAAAGCCCTTAAGTTAGCGGATTGTGAATTCAAGTGAATTATTATTATTTTTGGATCCCCTCGTTTGTGGATCGAAGAGGCATATAAAATTATGTTTATTATTGAATTCCCGCAATGGTAGATTTAAGCGGAGATAAAGCTATCCGCGGATCCACATGTGGATCCAAGTGGACGGAGGGATGAGATATACCTAAATATCAATAAACTTATTCAAAGAGAAAAGCAAATACCTTCAATGATCGCAAAGTACAAAATTTTAATTTTTGAGCAGACACAAATTTTAACAAGTTTTTAATTATTTCTGCTCTGGTTGTTTCAATGTAATATTTTAAAACCTTATTTTAATATTCCCTTTTTTTAATTACATTTGAATATGGGAAATAAATTAATAATTCAAATTGCGTCAGTTATATTGTTCAATCTTTTTCTATACTTCACGATCTGGCTGTGTACATATCTAAATATATTTAATTAAGGTTATATGACGTGTTTAATTATTTCTCTTTGATTTTTTTTATCACAAATACCATTACATAGGTCCTAACGACGTATAATGTACGCAAATTTACAATCGCATATTTGATACTGTTAAACATTTAACATAACTAAAACACAAGTGAATTATGCTAACAGTATAGGTTTTATTCAAAACTCAATAAGATTTAATAATTATTGAGAAGGCACTATAATTATTTATTAATTCAAAAAAACATTAAAGATCTTTGTGCTTCTTTCTAAGATGTTCTTGGTAATAAACTCAATTTATTATTCAATTCATCCAAAATAAGTGCCCAATTTGTCATAGGATTATTTGTTATTGTTAAAACTTTTTTATTTTTTATTTTGATGTGAAACATTTTTTGCGGCGGTTAAAACCGGCTGTTGGCGTGGCGACGCCGACATTTGGCCAACACTTTGGTGGAACTATTCAACTCTACTCGGCTCAACAATTCAGTGAAACTCCCTACTGCAACGCACACTAATCGGAATCGTAACGTCATCGCCTCGCCTCGGGACAAGCTCCGAACCGCAATGCGCTGCGTGATCAACTTGCATTTCCCGCGCTTACGTCTCTCCGTATCCAAACTCACGTCTCTTCGTCCACCCTTGCCCCTGATCTGGTGCCAGGTCAACCAGCGGTCGGCGAGCCGTAAGCGCGCCGAGTTGACGTACGGGAGCTGCTGATCCACTTTGGTTACGTGCTTACGTTGGGATGACGCCTGGTTGACGGCGAGGCGAAAGGCGATACGATGACGATCCCTTTCCGAGTTGATATGTGTGTTGTGACCCTTATACGGCTTTTTTACTCATCCCGCACGTAACAGTATAGATATAGATTCTTTTATTTGATGACTAATATGTAAACACCAGCCAGCCAGCAAACAACTTATAGATTCGTACCAACAATTGAAATAGATTTAAAGACGAAAGAGTAATCGTCGTTATTTGTCACTATATTATCAAAAATTATCTAAACGTCGCGTTACGTACATATAGGATTTTCACAAAATACACCTTAGGTTAAGTAACGCCGGTAAAAATTCACATTTACTTTGGTTCCGTAGTATAATTTGAGAGCTTGAGTTGTGTATTCACCCGAAGTCTTGCGAAGTGACTAAGACTCCGCATAGAGTATTGAGTCGACTGGTGCTGAAGCCGTCATGTCGTCATTGTCCGGCCTAGACCAGTCCTGGAAAACAATCACAATTATTTTATTAAATAATTCTTGATTTTTTCGCTTGTATACAAATTGACAAATATTTTGGACTTATAGTTTCCTAATTTATACCAGAATATTACAAGTAAATTCAAAACAAAACCAAAAATCAAAGGCAACAAGAAGAATCAATTTCAGTAATTAAAATTAAATGAACTGATTTTTAACAAGACTCTTGAATTTATAAAAATATTCTCTGAATAAGTCAATATTTTATACAGTCTACATGCGCGTCTCGTAAATGATTTCCGTGTGTGATTTGTGCTTAATAGAAAAAAGATCCCTTTTACATACACACTTTCGCTACCTACTCAGAAATATTACAATCCAACAGTGCGGGGTGGAAATTTATTACTGCGAAACGAAGTGTGCCCTACCACTACTTGCCAAACCCAGATCAGAGCCAACTTTGAAAAGTTTAGAGTCAGAGCATCGACGTAATATCCAACTAGTACAGGGCGAACGCATTCAGACAACACATTAGGGAAATAGATATTATATAATTTCACGTCCGGTAATGTTCGACCAATAGAAGTTACTATGGGCAGTAACGACCAATAGAATTTCGTCGTGACCTTGATCGGACCAATTGGCGTCTTGTACCCCGCGCCCGCGCACCTCAGTTAGTTGCCAGAAAAGTTTGCATTGTGAATAAATAGGTATTAGCCGTCTACTTGGATATTACGTCGATGAGTCAGAGCGAAGGTAAGCACCTTAACCACTTGACCAATGGGTTCGTCCATAATAATATTTCTGAATGTATATGTGTTTAATGTACATGGCATAGTCATCATGATCATCTCAGCCGTAGGACGTCCACTGCTGGAGATAGGCCTCTCCAATAATTTTTCTATTAGAAAACAATAAGTGTAACTAAGACACCTTGGTCTAAAAAATAAACTATAGGCTAATATAGTGTAATTTAGATTTTATATCTAACCATCTCTGTCGTACAAGTCTCCTGACAGTTTAGTGATAACAGAGAACTATTTTTGTAATTGAAATATAAATGAATGAAAAAGTAAATAGAGAAATATGAAACTAACCTGTTCCTCCGTGCTAGCGAAAAATAAGTAAAAGAGATTGGCACCAAGGTCGATGGCAGCAGCCAAGTAGAACACTTCTCGCCACTGGCCGAGGGTTTGCTGGAAAATAACACATTGGCCCATTTTAACACAAATAACAAAACTTTTACTTGTGAACAGAACAGAAACCCAACAGCGAGAATGCCCAATTGGAAAAGATAAAACTCGGCAATCATGTGTAAAATTAAGAATACGCGACTTTCACTGTAATGCTCCTAAAATTTTGCAATTACGAGCGACATTTTTCATCACATGCTCTATCCACATGTAGTATCCATCATATTTTATGTTATTATAATGTTTCAATGTTTCACTACACAAGCAAACACCGGGGGAGGATGCAGGTGCGTTGCCGTAAAGAAAAGAATTAAATAAATCAATATTACCTGGTCGGTAGATATAATTTGTCCTATAACATAGGGCGCTAGGAAGCCACATATATTGCTCGCAGCGTTTGTTATTCCGTACATGGTGCCCGCGAACTGAGGAGACAGGTCCATGTGGTTCATTTGATTACCTAAAAAAAACCATATCATAACGGATGCAATACCGGAAGAGTCGTCATAATTCCCAATTATCATTAATTTATTAAAATTTTTAAAAATAACTATTTCCACAAATCAACTTACGGCGTAACTAGGCAAGAGGTCTCTTTTTACATTACTAGGAAAATCCTAACATAAGTATTATGCTTTTTACGTATGTCAGGAGCCTCCTGATGGCTATGGAAGCTCCTGCCAGGGAGGCCCCACGACAGGGGGCACCCCGCAGAATTTCTGACGATGGTCTCTACCGTGTAATGGTTAATTACCTGCATAAACAGCACCTCCAAAGGCAGAAGTGACGCTGAGAAGAGTCATGACAGCCACACGGTCGCAACCAGCCCACGCGATGCCCAGCAGACCGAACGCGGGTATGAATGCCGCTACAAAATCATAATAACCATGTATAGATCAGCATCACATTTTTATCAAGCTTTTTCAGTAACTATTTCGCCCCTTCACTCCATACTGTGTATAAAAAATGATGGCACGTCAATATGGTAGAAAAGCCCCAATTGAGCGTTCGGAGCATAAAGTCCCATTAAGGTCGGCAGCGCATTCACCCTATGGCGTAGCTTGTGTTTATATGTCACGGCAGCCATCTACCATTACATGGACTATTAGCCTGGCTGTAAATTTATACACATTTATACAAGAAATTATATTTTAATCTCTTTGCATATTTAAATCAGAGCTCTGCAATTCTAGTCTAAATACAGTGGGTGGCCATATTATTAGGGACAGTACTGATATTTTTGAATTTTCTAGTTTAATTAGATTTCTCTAATAAATGATTGGTTGTAGGTTCCTTATGTATTTTTTATTTGTGTCTGTATTCTATTGGGATCATAAATATTATAAAAAAAATCTACTAAACTGTTTTATATTCTTCCTATGAGTAATATTAATAATGATAAAAATTAATAAAACGAGTTTCAATATTTAGTGATGCCTCCCTTTGCTGCAATAAGAGCTTCTATCCGTCGGGGCATGCTCCTAATACATGTTTTTGCCATTTCTTGAAGTGGGAGTTGATTCCATTCTCTGATGAGAGTTTCAATCAACTGGCGCTTCGTGGAAATCAGTTCTTTCGCCATCGCCCGTTTGGTGAGTTCCCACACGTTTTCGATGGGGTTCATGTCTGGTGAATTCCCTGGCCAAGGCAAAACAGTGACATTTTTTTCAACCAAGAATTCAGTAATACTTCTGGCTTTATGGCACGGTGCAGAGTCATGCATAAAAATGTAGTTTTCATCATCAGGGAACCATTCATTGACCTGCGGCAGTAACTGGGTTTCTAGTACTCGCTTGTATTGGTCTTGTTTCATTGTCCCTTCCACAATGTATAGGCGTCCCATGCCTTTGCCTGAGATGACAGACCACACCATGACACTGACCGGGTGTTTAACCCTCTCCACAAGGCAATCTGCGTGGAATCGTTCCCCAGGGCGTCGTCTCACAAAAGAACTTTTGTCAACCAAAATTTGAAAGGTTGATTCGTCGGAAAAGCACACCTGTAAATTAATAGAATTAATAGTAGAAAATCGTTAAAAATCAATTGCACTATTCAAAAAAGTTTTACTTACTCGACTCCAGTCTGCAACAGTCATATTTCGATGTTGTCTAGCCCATTGAAGTCGTTTCTTTTTCATAACATCGGTTAGACGTGGTTTTTTGCTAGGTCGCCGACCCATCAGTTTCTGTTCGACCAACCGTCTCCGCATTGTTCTTTCTGAAATCTTTAAACCCTCTTCGTTCATCATCATAGTCAAACGGGCAACGCTCTTTTTACGATTTTTGAGGCAGTTGTCCCTGATTTTTCGATCGGTACGAAGAGTGGTGATCCTTTTCCTGCCACAATTGGCAAAACGATTTGCCTCGAGAGGTTTTTTATTGTCAATTTTTATTTTTATTCTATTGACGACAGACTTTGAAACCCCAGCAATAGCTGCTATGTCTCTCTGGGAATGTGTGGAATGATGTAACAACGTTTGTATCTCTCTACATTTTCTCGGAGACGTGTCTGAAGCCTTACCCATTCTAAAAAGTAGAAAATTGAAGTTTATCGCGTCAAGCCCTTAATAAAATGTAAATTCATAGACAAAACATAGCAGAAGTATTTTTATAAGAAGTATTTCTTACCTGTTGATTATTTTAGACACCAAAATCCGTTAAAAACTAATGAAAAACTAGAAAAAATATTTTTAACAACAACACTGCAAACCGCGCTTTTTAACAAAAATGACTCAATGAGAAAAAAATTCACATAATTGACAAATGACGCACGTATTCTGTGTTGCCACTTGACAAAAACAATAATGATGATACCTGTAGCAATATAAAATAAAATAACCCTTTAAAAACAACTTCATTTACTCATACAAATATTATAAATTATAAATTACACGAATATGAGCACTGTCCCTAATAATTTGGCCACCTATGGTAAAAGTAGTTTCAATTTTCCCAGCTTTAAATACGACGATGTTTTTTATCATTCTGTTAAAACATCGTGTTACCAACACCAAGATAACTTATGAAAATGCTATTTCAAAAATTTTATTATCTAGTTAGGACAAAGTTAGGTCGATTTATGGAGAATAATGCGAATAACAAAATTTCGATGAATATAATAAATTATGACTCGAAAAAATTTATAACACAAAGAAATGCTTAACTTAATTAGTAATAGTACAGTTTTACAATATCTACAATATAAATTATAACTGTATATAGCCCAATAGTTCAAATAAATAATTAGAAAATCTCTATTAATTAATACTGGAACATCATGTATCCTATTTTCATACTACTGCATAAAAACAAAGTTACTTTTGGACGCGATTTTTTGTCTAAGATTCGTTAAATAGAGAATTTTCACCTTGTCCCACCACAGATACAAAATTTAGTTTTCCCCAAAAAACATTGTCTTACCAACGGTATTCCAAAGTTTCATGCTGGTGAGTCGAGTCATGCATCCCTTTGAGAGCAGCCAATCCGCAAATATGCTGATAAGTATTCCAGCCACCCACGACGCCAGATATGGCACAGCTGACAGCCATGCGTTCTATTTACAAACAGTAGAAACAGTCACAACAGTCACTACCTTTTTGAAAACTGGTCAGAAGCTACTTATTATTTTTTGTACTGAACACTGAATCCAAATTAATGCTACGAAAACATATTTAAAAAAAAAAAAGAAATTTATCGTTGTGAAATCGCAAAACAGAAATCGCAGACCTAGATCAAATCTCAAGACCACTCAAAAAAAAAGCAGATTTTTTGTATTAACGAAAAACGCTTCATACCTTTCATGATATATTTTGTAAATCTAGTTATATGATAAGAATCATTTTTTTTAATACTTCTATTAGTAGAAGTACAAAAAATATGCCTTAATGGTTAAAGAAAACAGTTAATTAGGGGTGACTTTTTGAAAAATCTGGCTAATACACAATTATTTCAAATAAATATTTAAAAACCGTAACACTTATACCAATAATGCAAATCTAGAAAAAAAACCGCATACTTATTTGTTAATGAAATAAACAAATTCTCCGTATTTATTTGTACTCGAAATCAGTCTGTCAAGTAAGGAATGTTAGTCTTTCTACTTTGGACTTTTACATGTAAATGATATAATATTATGTTCATGTCTATGCTCTCATGCATCTGCACGCACAAAATAACTGTATGATGACAATAATAATGACTTTACATGTCTCGAAGATTGTTAGTCTTATACGACTACGATAAAGCGAAAGACACTCGGAGGAGGCATGCCCGATTGCTGATTACTTACGGAAACGATATCGAAATGCAGAATGTTGTTCATATATGTTGGTAATTCAATGAGTTGCGTATAGAAGAGCCACGACTGGCCACACTGCGCTATAAGAATGGCCCACAGCGGTACACACGTCAAAAATTTGCACCACGGTATGGACATAGAAGATTTGTCTTCCTGAAAAAATTTAAACAGGCACATCACATATACTTTTACACTCATTCCATCCACTGTACATATATTTAAATTCTTATATAAATTACTAGCTGTCCCCGTGACTTCGTACGTGTTGAAAAATTAAAATATATGAATTTTAACGCCTGACATCTTTTTCGCTGTGACACACTGGCGCTGCTTCCGTCTCTCGGGAACCTAACATTTTTCCAAGATAAAAAGTATCCTATATATTAATCCAGGGAATGAACTATCTGTGTGTCAAATTTAATCCAAATCCGTTCAGCCGTTTTTGCGTTATTGAGGAACAAACATACAAATATTAGGATTAGGATAGGACCTTTTATATAGACTAAGGTTTTATTATATTCTTTAACTAATAATATTTATGTCACTGTTAATTAAACTAATAAGCTGTCTGAATGACAGCTCGCAATTTTCTAGTTGAAAGCGTTACGATAATAATTATTGAGGTCTTTTTAAATTTTGTCGCGTGAGCAGTGAAAAGCGGTGTTCCACTAGGGTGTAAATGAACTATTAGCAACCCGCTGGTTCTTATCCCGAAATATGTCCAGATGCGATAAGAATGGGAGGATCAGTCACCTCACCTGTAACAACTGACCTAAATGCGAAAGTTTACGAAATTGTATGGATGTTTTTTTAGTTTCACTATAATAAAAAACTGCTAGACGAATTTTGATGAAATTTTACAGTAATATAGTTTCGCATATTATATCAGATAATTATACGCAAAGATTTTTTCCCGCGAATAATCTCATATTTATTTATTTATTAAAGAAGCTTACCAGCTAAATACATACATACTGATACATTTACGAGTACATATAGAAGATATATTTTCTGTTATTAAATAGAAAAAATGTTATAAATAGAAAATCATTGGTGCAGACTGCAGTTGTTTGAGGCCAGGGATTTTGTTCTACAAAAGTACGACAGTCAGCACGGAACACTCGACAGTAGTGGCTGCCGTCGCCACTTAACTAAAGCCCAATAAGCTCCAGGGATGCAAGTGCAACGCTGATCTTTACAATAAAATATTAGTGGGCTCTGACATCAATTGTCATCCCTCCCTGTCCTGTTCCCGAGGGATCATTTAAAAATACAAAAAAATTCATGGCCCGATAGGATTGAATAAATCATTGCTCGTATATTTTTGAGAGGCGTTCATTTTTTTTTATTTTTCAAAGCGTGGACGAAGTCACCGGCAAAATACAGTTTATTTATAATACCAAAATACCAATGTGAATATTATAAATATTATAATATAACGTAATATATTGCAAGATGTGATTTTTACTAATGCCCCACTCATTGAGAAACCATAAAATTATTCTTAATATTAACTGATAAATAGTTAATAACTCTTAACAAAGAACTAATAAAGTTAGCTACCATGATAACGTGTCAATGTATTTATCACAGTTAATTGAAACATCTGTGAGTACGACCTTTATGATTCATACAATTGCGACCTACATTATAAATACTGATAAACACCAATGTATTACACAGGCATTGCCATAACTTACATTATGACTGATGACTGATCTTAGAGAGCCTTAAGTACCTACTCGACGATTATAATATTATATTTAAAACTAAAAATGAATTGCTAATGTGTTTTTAAGTGCAAAACTCGAAAAAGGCTGGACCAAAAAGGTTTGGCTATTTATTTTTTCAAATATTCGTTGAAGTCTGAGGAAGGTTCTTCTCGTGAATTGAAAATTTTGAAGATTTGTTCACTGTGAAGCGAGATTGTTCGCTAGTTTCCAATAAAAAGCCTCAATTTTGAAATTTAAATAAAAATAAAAGCGGACGAGTCGTAAAATGTTTTAGTTCAAAAGACTCTTAGACAATATTATTTGATCTAAAAACTTGTTACAATAAGTATTTGAAGGGTAAGTACTGGTTGTCTTAATGAAAAACATTTCAAAATTATTTTACCTACAATGGTAATGGTGGGGTAATAATTGAATTCGTCCTACCTGAGGTCCAATCGCCAATGTAATGTATTCGACCTCCTTAGGACATATTCTCGGATGTTTCTGTGGTGTGTCGTAAACTAAATACATCCAAGCCGCAAACCATACCACGCCCAGACCACCGAAGATGTAGAAGCACAGTGGCCATCCACCGCCGAAGTCTAATGTGCAAAGCCATCCAGATACGGGCAGCGATATCACAGTACCAATATTTGAACCTGTGACATTTGAAATGTCAATTTAATTTTATATGGTATATGATGGAAAAAGGCAGGGTAGGGTGCACAATGCACATGAGCTTCTGTAATAGAAAGTGTGGTGTTGTGTTTTCATTATATAGAATGTCAAAATATTTTTATATATATAAATAAAGCAGTAACTGGATATAAAACTCAATACAAATATATTCCACTTAAGGAATACGGTAAATCATAAAGTGTAAAGTTTTAGTCATAGATATTTGAAAATTAATATGTATTTCTTATTAGGAATAAAGAAATTTAGTTCAGTCAGCTCGTTCTGACCTGCATTCTATATTTGCATTCACTTAAACTACTTATTTTTAATAAGTAGAATAACTTTTACCTGTTTAGTTAGCCGATACTGTTAGTAGCGGCAGTAATCACACCCATACAGAAGACTACCGTGAAATAACAGTATATTTTATGTGCTGTTGTGTTTCAGTGAGTGAGTATGCCAGAGCCCATTAGCCTATCCCTTCCTAATCCTTTATCCTGCTATGGTCTGCAGCGCGCTCGCAGCACCGGTGGCGTTGTTTGTGATATAGGCGCCTGTAGTCACCTACCATCATGTGGACCGTCAGCCTGTACGCCGACTTAAACAAAAAAAATATGTACATTTCTAGGATTATCTTTGCCAAGTACATAATATTGACTTTACCACTTTGAACTTATTTGACAAGCACACATCTTTAAAACAGCAATTTATACATAAACATAGGCAACACTTGAAATTGAATTAGTTTATTTATAAATCAAACCATTATTTGATCTTAAAGGATAAGGATGTATGTTTATTATTATTAAAATCGTATAACATTCTCAACCTTACCTGCATAGACATAAGCTGCAAACTTGGATCTCTCCAGAGGTGGTATCCACCTGGCCAACATGGCGTGCATTGCGGGATATGTCACCCCTTCACCTATCCCCTCTAAAGCCCTAACGGCTATAAAGAACTTGAAGTCGACATATGCCGCTATGGGACTTAATATTGTAAACAAAGCTGTTAAAAGTACACCTACACCGTAAACAAGTTTTCCACCAAAAATTTCTGCTATTCTACCCCCTGGAATCTGTGAAAATAAAGGCAGCGGATTTATTTATGGTACTATTTAAGGCCCTGAAGATAAAGTAAAAAACATGTATATATTGCATTCATATCAATTAAGAATATTATCTAAAATTAAATTTAATGTATTTAATGAAAATTCAAATTATAATTTTAATATAAATACTTAGATAGAATCAAGAATACAATTAGAACTGTAGAAAGAAAACCTGTAATTGTTATGCCAGTGACAAGTTTTAATTAAATCAAAATATATATACCTGAGTTAACACATATCCATAGAAAAAGGAGCCCAAAATTATACTTTGCTGTTCCGCTGACCAATTAAAGTCGCCATGTTTCTGTAAGTGTATGAAATATCAAATACATACAAATATTTAACAGAGCCGTTGAAAAGATAAACAATAATATATACAGAATTTCTATCTAAATTATTGAAAATTGAAATAATACAAAAGATCAGTTTTTAGTTTGCTATGGATCAAACTTTACAAATATTTGAATTTGAAATGATTATTCTAAGTGTTCGGGACAGCCTAAACATGTTCATGAAACAAATAACAGTGCTCGTGTATAGTGTTCCATATAGTGATTGGAACGAAACAAATGTTATGGGAAGCTTGCTACAATACATAAGTAAAAACCGCATTCAAATCGGTTAAGCCGTTACTGAGATTAATGTGCACAAATAAATTTTTTTTTATCACAGTAACAAGTAAAATGTGTACAAATTGTTTTTTTTTTTTATATATATATTTAATGTACAGACACGGTTCATTAACAATTTTATTATATGTATAGATAATGTTATTACAATAATGAGTACTTTCATTAAAGAATGATTAACTATACAAAAATTTTAATTACTTCTGGTAAAATTTCATTAAAATTTCACTTACTTCTGGTACAGAACTATTACTAGGTACAGTGGCAGGACAAACATCTAGCGTGGAATCGTTTGATGGAATGGGTGTGGTGGAATTTATCATAGCTACAATAGCCACGGACAAATTTACTCTCATAGCATAAACGTTGGCAAAGCCAAGGAATCCCATTATGCCAAGTATAGTTCGACTTTTTATCCATCCTGTTGTTTTTTCCTCTGTAAATTGATTGACAAAAGTTAAAACTTCACTAGTAATGAGTACACTCATATGGGTTCTGTTATTGTTTATGTGTTCCTGTGCCAGTACTTAACAGATCCTAAGGAGGATTTTCTTCCGTTTTGATAAAGTAACACATTATTAAGAACGCTGAGATTGAGAGAAGAATAAAATTAACAACATTCAAATGTTGTTAATTTGAGCCATGCCTCCTCATTATAATTTTTTTATTAGGGAAATTTAAATAAAAACACCTATACCAAAATAAGAAATTTCCACTTACAGTGTAATTATCATTTAAAGATAACAAGATTTTTTTGTTATGTTAAGATCGGCAGACAGGCTAAAGTCCTCTTAATTGTAAGTGGCTACCATAGCCTATAACACAAACAACGCCACAGCTGCTGCAAGTGCGCTATAATAAGAGATTGGATAGGAAAATGGGCTCTGGCAACCCTTACTCACTCACAGCAAATTTACTGTTATTTCATGGTGGCATTCTGTATTTTAGTTTGTAGAAGCAGATTTGAAAGAATTCGTTTCTAGCTTTAACGGTATAATAGAACTGTGGTACAGGTCGATTTCTGTCTCTTATAACCCATAAAGATTAAAAAAAAGTTGACATGAAGGAGGTAGGATTCGATTTTTGTATAATTAATTTGTTTTATTAAAAGATACATGTAGCAAAAGGCGATTCATTTAATAAATATGAGGAACATTTAAATATAATATAGATAACAATCCACGTGAATCAATTGTATTTATGCAAGTATAAACATATGCTACAAATAAACACAATTCTTAACCTATATCGCTTCTAATGTTTTGACTGATGTGTTTAGTTTAAGTTTATATGATTCGTTATCTAATGGAGCACTGGCGTTTAGCCTTGAATGACTTTGAATAGAATCTGAATAGCTGCCGTAGCGTGCAAAAAATATAGGAACTGTTACCTGGTTGGTTTTCCACGAGATTCCGTCGGCTACTTGTAACGTCGTATTCTATATCTGAGTTAATAGGACTTTCTTCAGTTGGTGATGTCATTTTGAATCAAATATATAGTCATCACTTAACTCTACACGATTTTTTAATGAAAACTATGTAGTACAACTTAAGTTTTAAATCGGTTAAAACGTTGTTTAAATAGTGAAACCATAAAGCCTTACGTTTAACGTAAATTTGCGAGTTTAACTGCAAAATCTGAATAAAACGAGAATGACTCATAAAGCGAAATAAGGTTCTGAAAATTAGTAAACAAAGAAAATTATTATTTAGGTAGGTATTAGGTAGGTATCAACACAAGTATCAAAACGAAAGCGACCCCATCCGCCTCAATCAAACTCAAATTAAAAAGACATCGGCTAACCGTCTGTCATTGTCATTTAGACATAACATTCTTGTTCGTGATTCTGTGGACAACACATAGAAAAATAACTAAGGAAAACACAGCACACTATATATAATTTACTCACACAGAACACTATACTACATTTTATTCACAGGGAGATGAGGGAGAGCACCACACATTATCATTATACCAAACTAACAATAAGGACTGTAAAATGCCTAATTTACTACTAAACTAAATGAAAATTTGTAATGAAATATCTATACATATTATAAATTGAAGTCGCTGTCCGCATGTCTGTTTCTCCGCTAACTTCTTCTAGACCACCCAACGTATTTTGATACGGTTTTCACTAATGGAAAGAGGAATAAACGAGGAAGGATTGTGTATAAAATTTGCAGAAAGAAATCGCTAATTAACTATAAAAAAGCTAATGTGCCTACTATTCTACGTTTGGATCGAAGCTGCCAAATTGCTAAGTAGGTAGTAAGAAGTTTACTAATAGGAAGTAAAATATATACCAAAGTTGCTTTATATATGATAATGTCACATTTAGACTAAATACAGATTAAAATGCGCTTTTAACGCGCGGTTGCAACTCTCTTTTTTTGCAGTAGGGGCAGGTTCAAACAACTCTGGTATTTGTTTCGTTCGCGGCGGATCCGCTTCCGCAATACACCGGCACTAAGACACGCACTGTGTTGATAATGTAGTTTTCGTGAAAGAATAATTAAAATCAGTAAAGCAGTTTTTGAGTTTATCCATTACAAATACACAAAAAATCAAATCTTTCCTCTTTATAGTAATGTTACCTCTTTACCTAATGTTAGTAGGTACGGATGTTAAAACAATTATTGATCGATGAAGTCTTTTTCAGTTGCAACGCGAGATTGTGTTTTATGCAATAATAAGACAACAAGTATTTCTAGCATGATATGTGTATTTTTTTAGCACCATAAACAGATTTAAGAAACATTAGACAAATAAAACTTCAAATAGGAGTAAAATACTAATATTCAAATATTCTGATTTTCGTATTTTATTCATGAATTTAAGTAACTACGCAGCAGTCTTTTTACGAACTAGAACGACACAAATAGACACCAATAAATCCATTTTAAACTTTTGGGGGTTTAAAATGTTTTAAGTAAAATTTAAACATAGGTGCCTAAGTACAAGCACATAATCAGCGTCTGCTTGCTGGCGAAAGAGCATAAATGCACTTTTTAAACGAAATTGAGTTTAAAATGAACTTACTTGTAATTTTTAAAAGTATTAATTACAATAGATAAATTACATTCAGATTTTTAATTACAAAATTAACAGCATCTTTATGTCAAAACTAATAAATATGGGTTTATTAATTTTTATTCGAGGCAATTCAATATCCATTTGAAATTTACTTGAAATGACAAAAGGTTCCATTTATTTTATATCGTCAGTAAACAGACGATATTTTTGTGTAATAATAAAATTTACATGACGTAACCAACTATAACAATTATTCGAAATAACTTAAATAATTTCTTGAGTAAAGCGAAAGTTTACGTATACTATTCCAAGTAAGTTACTTTTTAAAGATTTTGGTAGGGAATATTTATAAAAACCACCCAACATTACTTGGACACTCTTTGAAACAAATCTTTGATAAAAAATCGTTCAAAAAAAAAAACCACAGATTTTTGGTCGAACATAAATAAATGTGGATTAGTCCCGAGCTGAAGAGAAGAATGACTTATGTTTGAACAGTGTGCAGGATAATAGTGGTCGAGAAACAACCAACGTCTTTATTATAATTACCGTTTCACAAATTTTTCTCATTTTAATTCTTACAATATTTCTTTCTAGCAACGGTTTTTGTGCAATTTACAAATTGTCTTGTAATAATTGTTTCGTTGTAATTTTGAATTTAAAACATTATATAAATTTATATAACTATGTGGCAAGATTTTTCGATAACTGGCGATCCATATATTCTCGATCTCCTTTTGCTGACTGTCATATTCTTTTGCTGCTCTGCTTCTATATTGCTTCTATATTCTTTTGTTGTTAAAACATGTTTAAAAATATTACCCCCTATTTACTGCCAGAAAATCTTTACTATCCTTGGAATAATGAAGTATAAAATTGATAATTGGGCATTTTTATAAAAACATCTAACATCTTTCCCAATCATTTTGCGTTTTATAGTAAATGTTACTGTTGTCATGCATATAATTTTAATGTTAAATAATGGCTCCTCTTAATATTCTTTACCATAATATATAAATTGCTTTCTATGAAATAAAAACACTCGAAACAAACTGTGTCAAATTTCATTATTCTTTGTGCCGCTAACGAAGTCAGATTGTCTGCTTAGTAATTTCACCTTGTGTAACAAATTATTCTACTCACGTTTTTATACTAATATCACATTTATACATCTTTTAATCTAAAGTTAGACAATTATTCACAAATGTTTCAAACATTATGTTAAGTACTGTTGGATAACACAAAAATAGCAGCACGAAAGATACGACTAGTCCCCATTATTATTATTTTCTTTTCATTTAACTTTCTAACAGACATATACATATATCATATCGCTTTGTATTAGGCACAAATTGTCATAATTAATCTATTTATTTAATTGTTTGATAGTGTAATAACAAGTCATTTATTATTATAAAACATTTGGATATTGCTTCAAAAGAATGCCCCAAAGTAAATAAAGATTAGGTATGATGTTTTTTATCATACCTAATCTTGACGCAGGTTACGTTATGCGACTATATCTTCAAAATTAGATTAATTGATATTTGCCTAATTTTTAAGATATTTTTATAGTACCGACTTAATAACGGCAATGAAACTTTGTAGATTTAATCTAGATACACAATTAAATTGAAATGGAAATAAATAATAAATACGTATAAATAATAAATTGAACAAGGTCTTATTGTATCTCTCATTGAATTCATTTAAATGACAAACCAAAACACGACTTAGTTATTTTTTTAAATTTAATTCTGTCAAAAAGTAACCTTACAGAATCGAAAGGCAGTAAAACTTTTATTTGATTAAAATTAAAATAAACTAATTTTGTCGGTTAATTGAACAGGAAAACAATATTCAATTACATATTTATATTATGAAAGTGTCATAATTATATGAATACATTGAACAGAAAATCATGCAATTTATATTTTTTTATAAAAATGCCCAAATCATAGATTCATGGAGCTCCAACCAGATAACCAGATGTACGGGAACTAATTTCTGTAGTGTGCATTGACTATTTGTTCTGATGCTTACTTGTATGATTAAAAAAAGGTTAAAGCGTGAAAACATTTGCCCAAATTATGTTGAAATTAATATTAATAAATGAAACTGTTTATTTTTTACACCAACGAAGTGTAACTTCTTATGTCCCCATCAAGACTGGAGCCGGGTAGGTACGCCGACTCCGGCGTATTATTAATTGTTGTATATTTGTGCACGGACGGTATCTGGTTGGAGCACCATCATTAATCTATGGCCTATATAAAAAAAATTGGTGTATTCCAATAAAAAACCTATATACAGATTGAGTACTCAAGCTACCTATGAACAACCACGGTAGAAAAAAAATCACAACTCGTCAAACACATACACTCTTCCTAACAGATACTTTATAGAAAGATTTAAAATAAAGGCCACAAACTTTTACTTATTGTTGGAATAAGTAATCCCATAATGACAGTGGATATGAGATTCACGCTATGATTGTCAAGAATATTCTTCCCGCTAATGTGCTCCACTGATTGACTGGAGATAGTTACTATTTGACCTTCTTTGTTTAAGCCTGAAAAGAAAAATATAACATATGACCACTTTTTTTCTATGTATAAATACTAGCTGAGGCCCGAAATTTCGTCCGCGTTGAAAAAATAAAAAATATAAAACTATTGATGGCGCCATCTATTATACTACAATAAAATTAGGTGAAGCGGCGACATCTATCGGATTTAGTTAGAACTGCTTGTTGATACACCTATGCTCTAATTTGCAAACCCTCGGGAACCTAAGGAGAAAACGTTAACGTATTATACACCTTTAGATTTCTCAGAAACCACTCTGTTGGTAGATGAAAACGAATGAAAATCCGTTCAGTAGTTTTTGAGATTATTGCGAACATACATACAGACAGACGCGGCAGAGAACCCTATTTTTATAATATATAAAGATTATATTATAATATGTAAAGGTTATATACACACACTCAGTACAATGACAGTTCCATTTCTGACCCTAGGACCAATGGCACAATAAATGTGTCGCATAGTTTAGGAATAATAGTCACATTTCTTCAAACCCGCAGATATCAAACTAAAGGGTTCCTATTTATACATATATCCACTTGAATATGTATATTATTTTATTTATAATGCACAAGTAGCTCGCTCCCGGCTTCGCACGGATGCAATTTTTTTGCAAATTATACACACAAACCTTCCTTGTTTATCGCTCTTTCCATTAGCGAAATCCGCATCAAAATCCTTTGAGTGGTTCAGAAGAAGTTAACGGAGAAACAGATGCGGGAAAGCAACTTCAAAATTTATCATATTTAGAGAAGTAATGGCTTATTTTCAATTTGTAATTTTTCATTTGTTGTCGTCTCACAGTCTGTAGATATGCAATTAGTATTTATTGTTTATACTTCAACAGTCAAAATAATTCTAAATTTCTTAATACTCCACCCAAAGACTTTTATTATAACTAATTAGGTAGACGAGGCATATCTTGAAACGTTCAAACGGAGGCTAATTCACATCTTGCACTTAAGTGTTCTCTAGAATGCAATAACGCAATAAAACGAATTACGGTTGCATTATTATCACCTAAAGTATTTAAAAGTTTCATCTTGTAACAACAATATTACTTGTACCGTAAGATATAGAATTAATGCGAATTTTTATGGGTTTTAACAATTTTATGTAATACTAGCTGAGGCCGCAACTTCGTACGCGTGGTAATCGCTATAGCGCGTACCTTTTTTGTTTGTAAACTGATTGGAATGAAACGAAGACTAAATGTTTTGGAAAACTTGCTACAATACAACAGTGAAAACCGCATTCAAATCGATTAAGCCATTTCAGAGATTAGCGTACACAAACGCACAGACAAACCAACATGAATTCTAACATAATTACAACGTGAACAATTTTTATTTAAATCTTTAATGTATACGGCTCGTTAGTAAGCAATACGAGTAAATAGAGAGTGAATAGTACAAAATTACCTGAATATTGTAATGTTGCTCCTAATAATGAATCAATGAGGCTCCCAAGAAAGCCAGCCAAAGCTCCAATAACTATCATAGGCCATTGCGGAGGAGCATATACTAGTAAGGATCTGTCTGCAAAGTATAAAACTGCTAAGTAGTGTGCCACTCCGATGATAAGGCCCCCTAAGCAACTAAAGAAGGTTCCGGCAATTGTGATTCCACCATTGGTGCCTCTCGGTACCCTTTTCCAAGTTGTGACCAAAAATGGATTAGACTTTGAGATAACAGTGCCTAATTCTGATGCCCACGTGTCACCGTTGCAACAAGCAAATACACCTGTAAATAAACATAGTTTTAACTTTTATCATTAATTTAATTCTAACATAGTTTTAATTAAGCATAAATGAATCAACAAAGAATTCCACTGAATTCTATTCATTTGTCTTTTATATTATATTCATTTGATTGACTCTCATCCTTGGGCTTAAATTCACATTTCAATAACCATTCAATACAATAAAAAAAATTTTAAACGAAAAAAATCTCTACAAGTGATAAATTTCAATTGATTGATAAAACTTTCAATCTTTACCAAGAACACCCATAAACAGCCAGGAAGCTCTGTAGTCTTTCACAAAGTCCACGGGCCTTTCTGAGGCACCAATATCTAGTAAGTACAACAGAGCTAGTTGTGTGGCCATGCCACCATTGCAGAACACCTGTACCCAATTTCTTTGACCACCTGTAAAAAAATATAGCATAAATATCTACTCTAGCACCTTACTTGATAGTAGAGTTTTAATAAATATCAAATTTTAATAAATATTAAATGATTTATAATAAATATCAAATTGGTAAGGTTTAATAATAAAATATGAGCTTCGTTATTTTATTTGTATCATAATACATATTGTGTATCTCAGAAACTGCTAAAACGATTTTGAATGAAAATTTGTATTTAGATAAGATTTTGCTTTTTAAGTCTACCTATATAGTTGTATTTTGCAACTATATAGTTAAATTATATTTCATTACAAGTGCGGAAAGGCTGTCATTGCAAAGAGTTCCGACAAATGTCTACTCGAGCCGAGACGCAGCCGAAGGCGAGGGTTGACAGTCTGAACAAGTTGTAAGGGTTGTACTGAACGACTATTTTTAATACAGTTGCGAAAAAATGAAGCAATTTAATAAAACAAACAACTAAACTCGCAAAGAAAATTTCTGGAAAATGGCGCCAACCGTAGAATATAAGCAGAGATTTTTTTTTCTTCACCCATTCTGGTAGGCAAAGGAAACTATGCCCATACAGCCAAGTCTTCAGTAGAATTTTTTTATTGATATGAAATGAAAATGAAATTTAATGAGATGAAATGAAACCTAACCTAACTCATTCAATCAAATCATTAAATCTGATATTGAAACAAATTAGTAGCTTCTTTTTAAAAATATAAGTATTTGCATGAATCATAAAAACGTCATGGTTTTTTCTTTTTAATAGACATTATTTTGACAGTTGGGAAAGAGAACGCACGAGTTTGGGAAAGGTAAAAAAAAAGCACGAGTATGTCATAGCCCACATCCCGAACGCTATACGTCCCTGCAATACGCCACTTTTTGAGCAACTGTATTAAAAAATATTAAAAACTATATAGGTAGACCAAAACCTTATCTAAATACGAATTTTACAATAAGTTAGACGGGGGTATACATTAAGTTAATAGAAAAAATACAAATATTAAGAAATAACAAATTGAACTGGTTGTTATTAGCAATAAATATTTAAATTCTGTTTTACAAATTTTAATTTAAAATTGGAATTAAAAAATAATAAAAAAAAACCAAACTTTGTCCATGACAAATATGGCTTAAAACATTCTAAATGGTTAAGATATCATCCCCTTCACTCTTTGTATAGACTTTCTAAACACCTGTATATCAACAAAATACTGCTTGATATCTATCAATGTCACCAGTGCAATACTGTTTATTATTGTTTATTGTTATGTGTTAGTGTGTGGCATTAAGTGTTTTATTTCATTGTACCTTCTAGCAAATACAGCCATTCTCTTGCTGTAGCCATTCTCTAGCAAATACACCACTTTTCTCTAAAGTTAAATTTTTAATTTGGGCATAAGCTGTATCCTATAGCAAATGCCATTAAAATCTAGTTATACATACCTATTAAACATCAATTAGAAAAAATCTAAATAAAAAAAACATATAGTATTATAAAGCAAAATTCTTAGTAAATAAAAAATAGTCATGGATAAAAAATTCTTAGTCGTTTTCCAATAATACCTTCTTTAAAATCGTCTTCTATTTTCCTTTTTAAATGTTGTCGAAATTTCGTAGCTTTTGATGATGAAAGGAAAAACGTAAACAAACTAGCGCAGAAGCAAAAATTGCTTAATGTTAAAGCAAATCCCAAAACAAAGCCCAGTAGTGCTCCACTGAAGTTGACACTTTTTTTTCTATATCCATAAACAGCCATTACAAGAGGTATAAAACAGGATGCCAACCATCTTGGTGGTGAAATAACTACTGGTTCTGAAATTTTAATATAAAGTTATGTTAGCATCTGAACTTATATACAATTAAAATAGGTATCAGGTTTCTAGGCAATGCCTGTTAAAAACTTACCATCGAAACCGTCTTTGCTAATTATTTTTGAATATATTAAGTTGATAATCCAAAGAGACATGGACATTGGTATTGTGACAGCACATATAAGAACTGTTAAAATATGATCATTATTTATTTGTCTACTGTTACTCTTAAATGTATTCATGTTATCTTTATTAGTTTGCATTTTAACTATAATTTCACTTGAACGCTCGAACGGTCCTGTTTCTTTGATAAAGCAGTAATTTTTTAAATACTTTCAACTTCTTTTTAATGTCTTTTTATAACAGAAATAAAACTTTTTAATTTTATATCATTTCAATATTATTTTGGACTTTTTTATTTGTTTTGTTTGACTTGATTTGATTTGACATAACTTGACATGATAGATGATACATGATACACCAAAGATCAAAGATGTTGTATTAGTATTAGTCTGTACCTTGCTTGATACACACTGTGAAACGCCCAAGAAACGCTTTTGATTGACGTTGACGTTGACGTGAGTTATGAAAGGACCAAATGAAAAATGGGTAAAAACAAAGATGTTGTATTAGTCTGTACCTATAGATGGATCACAAAATGCAGCAATATTTTATTCTTTCTAACATCTTCAAATTGTCATAAGATTGAAAGAGACATACATATATAATCTGTCGGGTCGAAGTTGAGTGAATGTCTCCATTTTGACTATACAATGCAAGCTAAAGTTATAGCGTATAATAGTGCTGTGCATTTTTATTGATAACTAGATATCGTTGATATAGATTTTAAATATATGACGGATAAAAAGTATGGCTAAATGCGTTTCAGTGTACTGTTTGGTTATTCAATATAAATAAAATGTGGGTGCGTACTGGTACTCGCCGCATTGCTAATCGGTTGTATGAGATTGTATGCAACCTCTCGCATTTATTTCACCAAAATATTTCAAAAGAATAGTTATTTTTTGAGTAGAAATATTTAGAATCCATCCTTAAGGGGTAGAACGGGAGTAGGTTTTTATTACGAGAGAAAAAAAACTCGATAATCTTAAAGTTTTATTTTTAGAAACGATATCACAGATTGGATAATCTGTGATATCGTTTCATTTTAATCTGTGATATCGTTCATCTGTGATTCGTCAACATTTTAATTTAAAGACTTGCAGTTAATGTTGACGCTTGGGTATCCACGTATTTATTAGTAAGTTTTCTTTTTCTGGGTAATTTCTGAAAAGAAATAGTTTTTGGTTATTAATGATTCAAAAGATTTTCATAATTTTCATAGATTGAAGCATAACTTCTTTATAACTTATAGATATTACTTACTGGTTTACACGATGGTGGTAATTTTGGGAATATTGTCGGCACTGCATACGAGTGTAGAATTTTACGCTGAAATCCTTGGCGAAAGCAAGAATCTAGTGTGCATCGAGCATATTCTTGTATATTGCGAAGCTCTCCAATCGTCGCCTTTTCTTACATTTTTTGTCCATGTTTTGTTTAAATCGATGTCGGTGGGAAATCTGTTATAAATTGATAAAAATTACTTTCAACCTGCAGTGAATGCTAGAAATTGTCAACACTCTACTAAAAATAAATTATCGATAAACCTATCAAGATCAGACTACAGCACTATAAAGCAAGACAAATGTCAAAAATTCCGATTAACTTTGGTTTTTGTAAATTTTAGTTATAAACACCAGCTTTTCTTTACATAAATCAACCTTAGAGCTGTGTATGCATGTACAATGATTCATTTTTAGTAAATAATTATAAAAATTTGTTTACAAAACACCAAAATTAATGAGTGCGAGCTGTGTGACTTACCGGTGAAATGATATGTTTCCATTATTCTCCTTCAAAACACCCACACTACTGGGACAAACGGGAACAGTACAAGCCATTCTTGGCAAGCAACAGATTTATGAAATCACACTTTCACATTTTTAAGTATTTTAAATCACATAAAGCTAAACGCGCTTGTTAACCAGCATGATATAAACAAATATGACGTTGCCCCTTTTATGGCGCGCAGCGTTTTAAGACGTCATATTCGGCTATTGTTATCTCTTTTTAACATACGACATGCAGCCATTAGAAAGACGGGTATCGAGTATCGAAGGAATCTTCAATTTTTATTGTTCCATCTATACACTAATACAATTATCTTTGGGTAAAAACATGGTAAAAATTAAAATACGTAAAATGTGTAACCACAGATCAATGAATAAGAGGAAAATAGTTTTAACTGTCAATCACTATTGTAGTTGTATAGACATGTAGTTAGATATGAATTCATTTTACACGTTGGAGTTTGATGATATCAAAGCTCGACCGAATTTTGCCTGGCAACCGATCTCCCCTTAATATAATTGTTTCCGATATCTATGGACTGATTACCTGATTATTGAATGAATTATAATTTTTTCATGGCATTCCACCGAACTCTTTTTATTAGTTATTATTCTATGTCACTTTCAAATGGTATGAAACAAATACAACTCATAATACAGAGCGATAATGGCGTTCTGTATTATGAGTTGTATTTGTTTCGTTTTTTAAGTTATTACATAGATTACTGGACGGAATGTAAAATAATTAAAATACACAAGCAGGTTCACACTTCTACCCTCCATGATTTTAATAATCGCCCTCTCATTATTGTATAATTTTTACTTCTGTAATTTATTAGGTCCTAACTGTCAATATATCGAATTAATTGTAGTTTACTTTGTCTGTGGCTATTTGTTATTATCTCTTGTCACTTGTCAGAGTTGATGAGAGTTGTCAGTTGTCAGTTTATATGTGTCAATTTGTCTAAGTTGTATGTATTGAATTTCTGTCTGAATTTTTCTAACAAAGGGGAAGGGAATACATGAATTTTCATTGTAAATTAATTTCGTGATTAAAAAATTGTAAGATGTTATAGAACACAATGAAGCCTGTAATAGATTTCGATGAGTGCCTCCGGGACTCTCCTAAATTTAGGTAATTGTGAGCTATATTAATTGAAAGTGCCGTCTTCCGTAATCAGATTCGTGCCTCATATGGATAGAAAGTGAAATTCAATGCATGACATGAGTTATAATATTTTAAATTGTTTACTTTAGGGAGCAACTGGAAACCGAAGAGGCGAGCATCGAAGCGTTGGAACAAAAACTGGACAAAGTTCTTAAGGCTTGTTCTGTTATGATAGAATCAGGAAAAACATACATGAGTCACAGAGGGTAAGAATTGTTAAGCATAATGAAATGATTCAGTTATTTGCTTATTTCTAAAATTTATAAATAAACTTTATAGATGTTCTATTATATAAAATAAACACTGTTTCACTATAATTATGTCTGTATTGATGTATAGGTAATCTATTGTACAAAATAACACTGTATATCTGTGATTATTCTTTGTATTGTTTAAAATATAATATCACATTAATGAGTCCTACTAAGACAGTTTCTATGTTCAAATTCTATGGCAAAACTCTGTAATTTGTACAATCTATTATTTTGGGTGTAATAACAGAATTTCCACACATCCTGGCATATAATGGTAACCACTTTCCAGTAAGTGGACCATCAGTTTGCTTACCAACTTTGGTCTGAAAGAAGATAGTTATTATTGAAATAAAATAATAAAGGAATTAATATTATAGTTTACAACCAATGTGTATATGAAAATTAATAATGCATTCACAAAAATTGCTAATTATTTGTTAGAAGTAATTTTATTATCTATGTAGTTTTTGACATTAAAAACGATCTTTGTAATAAAAGTATTGAATGGAAATTTACCATTTTATTACCAATCAATGGCTAAACTAAAAATACTTAAAAATCTAATTTTCTTGCAATGTTAATTTGATTAATAAAACTGTTTTGGATTGGTAATTGTATATTTATTGCGATTAAATTTATAAACAAATTTATAATTTTTAATAGATCTATTCTCTATGAGATTATACCATGTTCTTCCTTAAAGAATCAGCTTTCACAGGGAGTTTATGTTAAACATAGTAATTGTTGTGAATAGTGACCTAATTAAAATAAGGATTAACTAATTACATCTTGTACCTAGATTCAATAGAGAAATTTTGAATTTGATTTGTAGTTTTTAGATTAAATCAATAAAGTTTTCATTGAAAACTTTTTGTGAATTTCTTATTAGAGTTCATTAGTCTAACATGCTTAAAATTTACAGCTGTTAAATGAAACGTGATTTCTCCTAAGAGAACTTTAAAATATCATTCTATCTTAAAAAGTGTTCTTTACTTACTTGTTTTAGAACTTTTACAAATGCTCTATGGGACCTGAGTGGCCATTTCTCTGAAGATGCAACAGTGATGGCCTCACTTAATCGAATGATACATGCACTGCAAGAGATGAACAAGTTTCATTCAATTCTATTGGATCAAGTTTCCAGAACTATTCTTAAGAATCTCACCGCTTTTATTAAAGTGTAAGTGATAAGTTAATATAATGTAATAATATTTATTATATTATTTAATAACAATTTGAATTTGTATTTTGACAACAGGCTGACAGTTCACTTGATGGTAGGTGATTACTGTCGCCTATAACACAAGCAACACTACAGGTCCTGCAAGTGTGCTGCCGACCATAGTAGGATTAAGAATAAGGGGTTAGGAAGGGATAGGGAAATGGGCTCTGGCATCATTTACTCACTCACCGAAACATGACATGCTGTTATTTTACAGTGCTTGCTTGGTCTTCTGTAAGTAGGTGGTGGTTACTGCTGCCATATGAACTGCCTAAATTACTGCCAAATGTAGTGTATAGCACACTACATTTCCAAATCCAGACCAGAGCCAACTTTGAAAAATTTATTTCCAAAATTCACCCTACTGGGAATCGAACCTGGCACCCCTGAGACATAGCATTAATGCAACTACTTTAAAACCATTCGCCCAATGGGCTTGTCAAATATAAGTTAATATAATGAAAAATACTATATGTATTAGCAGGGCAATATTGTTTTTAGCAATTCAAAGATTGGATAGCCCATCTGGCAGCGGAAACCATCCCTTATTCAAGGGGGTAAAATAAAACATATATTCTGTTGTGTTTCTTTAAGTAAAATTTATGTTTTATAGAGCAGTGAGTAATCAACCGCAGATTGACAGGAACTCATATATCTTTGAAGAATACTAGTCCTTGAGGACGCAATGATTTCACCCTTAGAATAAGTGATCTTTATTTCTCATCTGCACATAAAAACGAAAACAAGAATTGCAGGCCCGACCATGATTTGAACTTGATCTAAATTTTAAATTTATTTCAAAGGGGAGTCTTGCATGATTCATTATATGATATAAATTGCAGACATTACATCCTGTGTCCCAGGGACAATAAATCACCTTGACCCTTGTTTGTATATAATAATGATTGTTGCAGAGATATCAAAGGTGTTAAAGAAAGTAAGCATCACTTTGAGAAAATATCAAATGATCTGGATTTAGCTTTAAATAGAAATTCACAAGTAAGTAAGGAATGTTCTTCACATTGTTTTTTTTTCTGTACAACTAATTTTAATTTTTTTTTAGAAAAGAAATTCAAACAAGTTAGGGGAATTTAATGGGGTCCAATTGATACACTTCTTTTTATTTGATGTATGAAGTAGATGTCAAATTGAACTATCTAACTATGAAATCGTAATCTTATGTAAATACAATACAATAGGAACTTGCAGAATAGGAATCGATGGTCGAGTTTATATCAACGTTCTGGTTGTTCTTTGATTTATTTGGTTGAAATTTTTGTTAAAAAGTAAAGAAAAAAATTTGAGCAGTTTGGTACATCTGGTAGATGTGAACATACTATTTCAACATAATTAAACACAATTTAATTTAATTACAAACTTTAAATCAATCGTCACAAATATTATTTAATGGAGGAAAAAAATGCTAATGAAACCGAATAAGGTTTCATTGACTTAGGGAGTGAACTTAAAGCAACTTCTAAACCGTTAGAGATCTTGACTAGTGCAGGACTTAATAATTTATTATTGTTTAGGTATCTCGTAATAAGCCCGGCGATGTGGAAGAGGTTGTTAATCTATTGCTCGCCACTCGTTCATGTTTTCGTCACACTGCCCTCGACCACGTGCAGAAGATTACCATGTTACAAGCGCGAAAGAGGCATGAAATACTGGCCACGGTAAGTAGGGGTTTCCATAAATAATTGGCGATACAATTTAATATACAGAAACCTAACTCCCGGAGTGCTCAGACTTGAACTGCTGATGGTCTACCTTAAAATTATAAGCATACTTTCATGCACATACTAAATTATTTTAGATAGGTATGGTGTATCAGAGCGTAAGTAGGTTACATAGGTCTAGGTCACTGCCAGAAGTTTTCAGAAGAATCGCGGCGGGAATCAAAGACTTCGCGCGCCGCGGCTTTTCTTTTACAATTACTGAGCGTTCCTGTGGTTTTATCAAAGAGTTTTCGCCGCAAACAAGGGGTTATTCCGATATAAAAAGTAATAAGTTTATTCTGGCTTAATTGTGAATCATGTTCTCATTGAACCAAAATTGTGAGTAACCGATATCGACCAATATTTCCCGTGATTGACTCAAAAAGCTCTCACGGTCAACTAATCGATCGCGATCTACCGTTTGAGTACCACTGCCTTACTTGCTTGTGGCTCTTTCAATTAGTTAAAACAGTATCACAATTTATTGCGTGGTTCAGAAGAATCAGACGAAATAGAAGTGTATGGGTTTGTTTTATACCATTTAGACTAGAGATGTAATTTAAAATTTAATTAGAAGAAAATAAACATAATTATTCTGCAAATAGAAACTTATCTATACAAAATTTGGATATATTTTTTGAATGGGCTAATTAATGGTCACTGTTTTATGACTTTTACAAAAAATATTATATATTAAGGACTTCAATACTAATTTAAATCAGGGGCAGCGCCTTTTACATCTTCTCACATCTACCATTATAAATATAAATTTATAATGGTTCTACCATTATAAATATAAATTCTTGTTATAAAGAGGGTATTATAAAATATCAAATTAAATAAATGATTTTGTTATTAAAACTAGTTTACAGGTAGGTACTGTATATCTTTAAACGAATGACTGTGTTGTTTATACTTGCTGATTTCTTCCTCATAGAAACAGCATTCCTAATCGATAGTAATTATATAATATGTTACATTGCGGTATAATTGTGATATAAATACTTGTAAATAAAAAAATATTAAAATTGTCATTGATAATTAAGGCGAGGACTTAGAGACTTCGATAATTTGATTTGTTAGAGTAAAATTTGCGCTATTGCTTGTTGTTTCTTTTCTTTTTTCTTAAATATATTTATACTACAAATAAAGAGTTTTAATATTAATAAAATTAAAATTGAGATAATATTACAGAGCGTAATAGACTATAATTAATAAAGTTTGAATAGGGCAGATTTACACAATAAATTATATTTTCTGAGAAAAAAAAAACAACTAAATTATTGCCTAAAAAAAGACTTTCTCGGTATACTGATAGAACTTTTTAGCGACAACTACATTAATAAGTTCTGTACTAAAGTTTTAAGGATGATTTATATTACACCGGGCCGTGCCCCGTCCGTGCCCCGGCCGGAGCCCGGTGAAGATATTGTTAGTATGCGTTTGTATGAACCAATTAATATTACATCGGGCCGTGTCCGTCCCCCGCCGGGGCACGGCCGGAGCGCTCCAGCCTCCAATCGCGAAATTTCATAAAATGTTTGTTTTCACCGTGCGCTCAGGGGCAGCTTCGCGAGGCCCGCTCGGGGTATAGTATTAGTTTTTTTAGTGGTATCATTTAATGCATATTTAGTTTCTTTCAAAAAAAAAGAATTTCAAAAATATCTCGGGAGCGGTGCGTCGCAGACCGTCGGTGTTGGTACTCATTTAAGAGGTCTCGGAGAGAGGAATTTTTGGGTGAAGACGAAATTTCTAAATTCGCATTTTTGGACTTTTTCAAAAATATCTCGGAAGCGGTGCATCGCAGACCCCCCGTGTTGGTACTCATTTAGGTATGAGGTCTCGGGGAGATGAATTTTTCGTTAACGACGAAATTTCGAAATTCACATTTTCTTTGAAAAACAAAATAAACATCTGTTTAAAAACAAAAAAGTTACGCGTTATTCCGAATACCACGCATACGAAGTCGCGGGCACAGCCAGTATAGTAATATTAATACAAAATAGTAAAATAATAATTGGAAATGACAAAGCCCGGGCACGGCCCGGTGGCGGCACGGTGACAAATAGCAAACCCGACCGGGACACGTTGAGAAAAACACGGTGAGCGCCCGGCCCGGTGTAATATGTTTCATCCTTTAATCGGCTTCTTTTATTTCTTTTTTCATATTTTACACAATATTTAAGAAAAACCTTCCAATTTTAAATCTGTTCAGTTATATCCGAGAAGCTACGAAATTTGTTGTGCAATATTGCACCTTAATTCGTAAGTTATTAGATCGCTCTCATTTTGATAAAAATTGCGTTTGGTCTGATGTTAGCCTTGTCTTAATACAAAGATTAAAGGATGATTTATATTACACCGGGCCGGGCGCTCACCGGTTTTTTCTCAACGTGCCCCGGCCGGGTTTGCTATTTGTCACCGTGCCGCCGACGGGCCGCCACCGGGCGTTGCCCGTGCCTTGTCATTTCCAAGTACTATTATACTATTTTGTATTAATATTACTATACTAGCTATGCCCGCGACTTCGTATGCGTGGTATTCGGAAAAACGTGTAACTTTTTTTGTTTTTAAACAGTTTTTTTTTGTTTTTCAACGAAAATGTGAATTTCGAAATTTCGTCGTGAACGAAAAATTCGTCTCCCTGAGACCTCTTAAATGAGTACCAACATGGGGGGTCTGCGACGCACCGCTCCCGAGATAATTTTGAAAAAGTCCAAAAATGCGAATTTCGAAATTTCGTCTTCACCGAAAAATTCCACTCCCGAGACCTCTTAAATGAGTACCAACACGGGGGGTCTGCGACGCACCGCTCCCGAGATATTTTTGGAATTCTTTTTTTTGAAAAAATATTTAAGCAGAAATATATTATACCTACCAGAAATATATTAACATATATTATTTAAAAAATATTATACTTCGAGGCAGTCAGCCTCGGGTTAATTAATTAATTAATTAATTAATTTATAATTTTAACAATTTAAAAAAGAAACAAAATATACTTTAAATGATACCACTAAAAAAACTAATAGGTACTGTGAAAACAAACATTTTATGAAATTTCGAGATTGGAGCGCTCCGGCCGTGCCCCGGCGGGGGACGGACACGGCCCGGTGTAATATGAATTGATCCATACAAAAGCATACTAACAATATCTTCACCGGGCTCCGGCCGGGGCACGGACGGGGCACGGCCCGGTGTAATATAAATCATCCTTAATGAGTTTAATACCAACTATAGTTTACTCAAGACTTGTTTGCTTACGATTTCAAAGTATGCCAAAGTAAAAATAGTTTCTCCATGTTTTTTAATTATTTTAAGAGTTTTTTTTTCTTAAAATTCTCCATTTTAACATTCTCTTGTTTAAGAATTTAACATTCTCCAGTCTTTTTTCCACAGGTTTAGGTAAAAATGCAATAATGTCACAATTCAAAATCCATAAATGAACTATCATCGTGGATGTTATTAAAATGACTCATTTTAATGTTTTTATTATTATTAATAATTTTCACTCGGTTCGATTGCTATATAAAGTGAATTCTATTGTATTTATAATTTAATAAATTTTAACTATGAAATGTCCACAAACGAAACGGCACACCCGGTTTCGTAATGACAATTTTTTTAAATTGTATTTATTGAAGATAAACTAATTGCATAGTTACAAATAGACATAAGTACATGATTAAGAATTTTTACGTATTATTCAGATAAAATTGTGCAAAAGATAACAATATAAGTTAAGTTAAAGACATAACATTTTGTAGGATAAAAGCTTTAATAGCGTTAAAAGCTTTAATATAAAAAATATGTTTTTTGTATGTAAAACAACTTTTGTGGCGGGTGAGAATGGCCGCTGGTCAAACTTTGGCCATTTTGGTCAAACTTTGGCCAACACTTTGGCGGAACTTGTAATACTTTGTAAATATACGACTCTCCACTCGATTCGGCTATCTCCCCTCCACTGCAATTAGCTCGTATATAATATGGAGACTATATACTGTGTATAGCTCTTGATTTTAGATGGAGATATCAATGTAAATTTGGATTTCTAAATTAAATTACCTTTAATAAACCAACATTTCATACGAGTTTTATTATTAGAGGCTGCTGATGGTGAATTATTAAAACAACATAATGTTATAGCAATGTTCGTAATACGTAAACATTATGGCTAACAATAAAATAATATGTTTGTTAATCTCACATACAATTAAATTTGCAATTTCAAGGTTACCCTCATCTTAACACACATGCGATGAGAACGAAGTAATAGACAAACACAATGAACGATTACGGACACAAAGAGATTACAAAGTTGAATCTTATTGCAAGGTGTTAGAATTTAAAATTCTAAACCTCTTTTGGTTTGATTATAGGTACTGTCACTAGCATATAAATGTGTTATGTAGAAAATGTTAAAAAAAAAAATAGTATTTGTTTATGAAAAAATTTGAAAATAGTTTTTCCTCAGCTCCTAAATTATGTTGATCGTATTTTGACCATATTAAAAGTTAATTACCCAATAAATTATTTATTTAAAAAAATCGTAGGCACTGAACAGTGTTGCACACAAAGAAAGAAGCGTGTCTGCCATGAAACAGCTTTCAAGCAACATACATAGTAAAATATAGTTTTCTAGTTAATACAAGTACATGATTACCGCACAAATGCTTTTTCCTTAGCTTCCATAACCTCACAAACAGGAAGTAAAGTATCACTTTTTTTTATATAAAATTTAATATTTTTATATTTATTAATTTTATATATTTTCATAGGTATTAAATTTTTTATTAATAAATATTATTATTTTATTTCGTGATGAATTTCATTGTACTAATAAACACTTGGAACCAATATATGGACCATCGTTTCTCAAACTTTTAGCTCCGCGACCACCAAATAGAATAAAAATTGGAATGAACATGCATGTAGGACATGTATTTAAAAGTTTTTACTTGATATGAACGTGCTTTTTGAAAAGAGTTTTTCATGTTTTCTTGAGCTTGTGAGAACTTTTAACACTTAAAAACCATATGCTTTTATGAGTTTCTAACGTTGATCCATTCATGGGAAAAAATGAAGGAAAAACAGTTGCAAACATTATATTAATTTATTTTCTTTGCCTATATACGAGTATGTGTTTAGTATATTGTAATATTTTTCTTCTGATTTCATTATTGATTCCCGACACCACACGAACCCTTAGGCCCTATGACTCCAGTCTAAAAATGTGGGACCCCAATTTGAAAATCTATTATAGATATAGACTACCAAACACAATTATATGAAACTTGTATTTAATTACCAAGAGAAATAATATTATTACCAAGTTTAGGTGGTTTAGGGTTTTGCAGTCGAATGAATTTCCGAAAATTTCGGAGCTTCTGTACTTTATTGTCTCAAGTCAGCGTTCTATCTAGAAGAATAAAATACCTAGAATAGAAGCGTTTAATAAAGTACACCAATACGCGTTAGACTGTACGTCTCGTGGGAATACACTTGCGATTTCCAACGCACGATTATCACACACGCCAATTAGAGTTACTGCTGTACAAAAAATCTGACTCATTTGCTTTGTTTACTTCCCGCAGATAACAGTTTCATACCGCTATCGATATGAACAAATGACACAGTTTCTTCATATTTCAATAACAGGATAAAAACTATTTTTTTATTATTGTAACTGGCCCGTTTCAGTAACTTTCAGTAGGTACGCTCTAACGTACTGCAATTAACTTTGGATATAGAGTAGGATCCCAGGTATGCCAGACATAATTATTTTCTAAAGGACAAAATCAAATTTTCAATCGAGTAGTTTTCCTATGTACTTTTAACGTATGCATATCTGCTGAGTTGGCGGCCAATTTAGAGCTATCAGGCGAGAAAGGTGAGTAAAAATAGGACTAGCTTATAATAAAAATAGGCTGACGGTCCACTTGATGGTAGGTGAAGGTGGCTACCGTCGCATATAACACAAGCAACGCTAAAGCTGCTGCAAGTGCGCTGCCGACTACAGTAGGATTAAGGTTAAGGGAAATGGGCTCTGGCATCCCTTACTCATTCACCGAAACATAACAGCACACGTGCTGTTATCTCACGATGGTCTTCTGTAAGGAAGTGGTTACTGACGCCAGACAGACTGCCCAAATGACTGCGAAACGCAGTGTGCCCTGCCACTACTTTCGAAATCTAGACCTGCTAGACCTTCCCGTGGGTCATAACTGTTGCTAGGCGCTTTAAAACCCAGTTTTTTAAACCCAGTGTGCCGCGTTTTTAATAAACACCATCGCTTCTGGAAAGTGTTTATCGAAAATAAATTCTAATTTCAGAGCAATATTTTCATCACTATATATATAAAAATGAATCCCTATTTCCCTTGGTCTCGGCATCACGCGTGAACGGGTGGGCCGATTTTAATTTGGTTTTCACTAATGGAAAGAGGGATAAACGAGGAATGTTTATATATATAAAAATTGCACCCCGGGCGAAGCCGGGAGCGGGTCGCTTGTAAAAAATAAAATGCAAAGTCACTACACACCATACAATGTGAACTTAAAAGGGATAAACATACTTAGGTATATTTAATTTGTGTTTGTATACAGCAATAGATCAAATATGTAGCCATCTACTGTTTTTAATTTTTATTTAAAACTTTCATAAATTGGCTAAAATAAATTATTAACATGAAGTGAATAATGGAAGCCGCTATATAAAACTTATTATAAAATCAGTTATAAAAGATAAAATAGAAAACGTTCATATAAAATAACTGGAAACAGCGTCTTTGAATTTACAATATTAAGTAATTTAATAGAAGATTTCTAATTTAACCTGCTGAATTACTCGGAATGATTTTTATGAATATAACTTGGTTTTATAACGGGTAGCGGCTTCAAATTTTTACTACGCTCCATGTCCAGTGATAAGACTACCTATTGATACACTAATTGGATTTTATCTTTTCTTATTTCTTCTTTTGTATTTCAGTGAGCGAGTAAGGAACCCATTTCCCTATCCCTTCCTAATCCTACTAAGATAGGCAGCGCACTTGCAGCACCTGTGGCGTTGCTCGTATTAATAGTCAAGTAATACAAGTTACTGTTTACAAAATAGGTCGGTGTTCCGCCATTTGATGACCCTTGAATTAGACCGTTAGCTTGTCTGCCGATTTTTACATAAAAAAAGGTGCAGCAAAATGCTGACTACATACCGAACGTGCCTTGCTAAAAACAGTACCTAAGTGTTATCAATTGCATTAGCTTCTATACGAAGGTCCCAAACACATTAAAGCCTTGCCATAAAATGATTTTAAAAAAGAGGTAAAACAAAAAAGGCTATTACTTCTAAAATGTTTATTTCACTGATGTAGCTTCATGGGACCTACGTGAATACATAAAAAATTTCCTTAACTAGCAACTTACAGGAACTATGATTTTGTAAAGATAACCCTTTCTGTAAGTTACTAATCTGCCGAGTAATATAGCTGCGATTAGATTTGTCGTATCTTAAATTAATCATTTCGCACCGTCCATTTATTATTTGTTCGTGGATTACCGAAACTACGCCCACACCTACACCTTGCACGCAGAAGTCAGTCTTGAGGCGATCGCGTATTCAGACGACAGAGTTTGTTTTGTGCCGTTATAAATGCATTTTTCTCGTCAAATATAACAGTGTACACGGTCGGTTGCCTACGTTTGTTGTTGTATTAGTCATAGCCGGATATTCCGATAGAAGCCTTCTGCTAGGTAATGAATGAATATGTATTATATACTATTTAGATAATTATCAATTTAAGTGTCCCTGGTTTGACACTTGATTAATAGAGTATTTTGGTAATCCTTAATTTCGCCTACAATATTCGTCGTTTGGTTTTGTAATACAAGCCAATTTTTTGGTAAAAGTCGCGGTAGACAGGTGTAAGATCTACTTGAATTATAAGGTACTTGAACTACTCAAAACTAAAATACATAAAACTATATAAGATGTAAGATCGGTAGCGTATATATACGCTACTGATCTTGAAACGACAAGGTGTGTTACGGTAGATACGGTACAATGATTAAAAAATGCCAGTTCAAGGTACTGGCATTTTTTAATCACGCATTGAAACAACAGTACAACTGTTATTTCCAGAGGTCTGCTGTAAGGAGACGTTACAGCCGCCTCCTGACAGGCGATCCGGTTTAAAAGCGTGGAACAAAACGTTTAAAAGTACGACCATTATAAGTAGTGGGAGATTACACCGCGTCTGCAAAACCTGGAACAGTCTGGAAATGACACCATATGTGCTGTTGTGTTTCGGTGAGGAAGTAAAGGATTCTAAGAGTCCATTGCTCTATCCTTAATCACACTTACTCATAGGTCCCTAGCGTACTTTCAGCACCTGTGGCGTACTTTTATAACCACCTACCATCGTGTGTGTGGGGCGTCAGCCTACTTGCCGACCTTACTATAAAAAAGTGCTTATATTTACTGCTATGTTTGGAGCCACACGTTTGGCTGAGTTCGTTTAGCGATTTTTTATTTAATTAAATTAATGCTAGAAATCATTCCCTTCAATTCTTAATACACGTAAAATAGTATCGTTTCTCTAGGCACTACTGTGTGGTAATACTAATAGTGTTCTGGATTTTTACTACCCCGTGACACTACCGGTAGTGTCATGGGTTTTTTACCACTCCGTGACACTACCGGTAGTTCCATGGGTTTTTTACCACCCCGTGACACTACCGGTAGTTCCATGGGTTTTTTACCACCCCGTGACACTACCGGTAGTGCCATGGGTTTTACTACCCCGTGACACTGCCGGTAGTGCCATGGCTTTTTTACTATCCCGTGACACTACCGGTAGTGCCATGGATAAACTTGTACTTTCCGTGACGCTACTTATATGCCAGTAGTGTCACAGGAAATTCTTATTATTTTCATGTATAAAATATTTTTTCAATACTTTTTTTTAAAATTTGAAACACGTGTTATATCTATATAATTCAATTATTTCATAATACATAATTTCATTGATTCGAATGAAATAACTCCCGACGCCCTTGAAAGAGGCGCTCTCTGTAAGTGAAACAATAGCTGAGGTGATTTTATTGCGTCACACGTTTCCATTTTATTACGTAGACAACTTCGTCATTACGTGGATTACAAGTAAATTAAGAAGCCTCAAATGTTATGTACGTAATGATGTTTCTTTTTTCTGTTTTACATTTTTGTGTAGTCCTATAATAGCGATAAGTTTTTGTAGGTTTTACACGAATGACATGATTCATTCGGTTGTTTCGTGCAGTGTTTTAATGCGTAATTGTCGCTTTGCATTATTTTTTTATGACTAAATTAATGTATTTTATCATCAAATGGCTGAGTCCCGCGGTTTCACTCGCCGTTTAATTAAAATTGACATAGGCATGCATAATTAGGCTCTTCTGGTGACCGCACTGGCTACCGACACACCAGATATTATGGGATCCCTAGCCCGCACTTTTACTTTGGTTCGGCTCTTAAAGATATTTGTATGATATTTAAGTACCTACCCCTTTTATGGTTATAAAAGCACCATCGGATTCACCTGGATTCAACCCTCGTCGGTTGTATAATTTAAAAGAAACTTAATATTTGCCTATTTTTCAAAAATTGTTGAAATTAATTATTGATCAATTTTAAGCTATTTTTTTTTGCGTTAATTACCGGATAAAATGATTAAAAATAAAAAAGTATTGAAATAATGCCGACGTCGTCATCACATGGTTTTTATGACGTCATATTACTCAACGAGGACTTAACGTTATATTACTTAACGAGAGACTGGAAAAAGCTATCACCAAATAACAACAATGTATTTTTATGAAGATAATTTCGATCTCTCTCTCTCTCTCTCTCTCTCTCTCTCCGGTCCGTTTGATGGTAAATGGCTAGTGACGCCTATAAACAGCATACGTTCGATTCTGGGGGATGGAGTGGGAATTGAAATAACACACGTTATTTCTGTGTAAGATATAAATCTTATTTTACTTACAACCAACGGTGCTACATATGTGTGGATTCCAGTAATAATTTTTTAGTAACTACCTAAGTAAAAATTTTAAAGGTGAATTTCTTTTGTCTACCTCATGTTCATGTGTCTAGTACATTATACGTCAAAGACAAATGTTTACACACGAACTGAAGACTTGAAATTAAGGTCAATGTCGATTATTGAATACATCTGTACACATAGTTGTCTGAATGTCAGGTAATTTGGCAACCAGAGGCTCTGTATTGATGGCTTTATGTTTTCAGTTCCAGTCGTACGTGCAAGCGTGTTGCACCTATTACCATCAGGGTGCTGACTTGTCTGAGGATTTGGAACCGTTTCTGAAGTCCACAGCCGATGAGGTAGGCATTTTTTCATATTAAAAAAAGAGAAACCATTATGACTGTACTTAATTTCATTTATTGTCTATGATATGTATGATCGGAGAAAGGGAATATTTACCTGTTTAGAGATCAGCTTATATTATGCTAAATTGTATGAAATTTTTGTTGAATGTTTTATGAACGTCCATCGTATGCTGAACTGTGTACTGGTAAACAATAGGGAATATGCGTCTAATTCAAAAAAGGCTTAAATATATTTTTTTATCAACATTTTTGCCTTAGAATTATGTCTATGTAAATATTTTTTAATATTATTTCTTTTTCGTTAAGAAAATAATTATTAAAAAGTGCATAAAAATGTGGGAAATTCAAAACACTTGAAACGGTCAGATCGAATGTGACGTCAACGTCTATGAAATGTCAACAAGCGTGTAGATGTTTGTGATTTTTAACATTTGATTGTATTGTAGACTTTGACGTCACGACAAGTGCGCCAAAAGGGCGGGTGTTTAAAGTGCCCGTAGCTGTTAGTTAATTTTAACTTTTTTTTGTTACCAAATTTCTGTTTTTTGGCGCTGAATATTTTTTTACGGTTATATAACGATATAACCTTTCGTATGAAAATATAAGAAAAAATGTGCATATTCCCTATTCTGTATTGGTACATTATCTTATTATATAAAACTAAACACCAATAATATTAGACAGGATCTTATTTTTAGCATAATTATCTATTCATATTATATGTAACTGCCTTATTCAAAGTTATGATTTACTTAATTTAATTGATTTTGAAACAATTGATTCTTCTTAACTTTAATATTTTGAAACAATTTGCAATGTTATAAGTGACATATAATATTGTGTAACTAGCTGAGCCCACAACTTCGTACGCGTGGATTCGGTATAGCGCGTATCTTTTTTGGTTGTAAACGGATTGGAATGAACGCTAAATGTTACGGGAAGCTTGCTTACAATACATCAGTGAAAACTGCATTCAAATCGGTTAAGCCGTTTCTGAGATTAGCGCAGCTCGTTTACGATTTTATTATATGTATAGATATTGTGAATACTAAAAGTATATTCTTCTAGTAACTGTTATAGTAACAAGGTATAAAGTGAGATTTTGTTCAAATGCTACTTCAACGAACGCATTTATTTCACTCGTTCCAAGGAAACGGATGAAAGCGGACCACTAATTAAAATCCGAAGCGTATTTGTAATAGCGCCACGGGAATTCAGAACTAGTTATCGCAACATTTTCAGGTTTCAACAATGCGTAACGAGACAAAACTACTCGACAAAGATATGGAGAATCGACACACGATAGTGAACAGTAAGGACACGGTTTTGCCGAGTTGTAGGACCGGCGAAAATGAGGGCAACTGCAAGGAGGGATTGCTGAGCGCGCCGTGTCTGAAGAACACGCCTCGAATGCAGGGCTACCTCTTCAAGAGGACGTCGAACGCCTTCAAAACTTGGAACCGAAGGTGGTTCTATCTGTACGACAATCGCTTGGTGTACAGGTGAGTTTTATTCTCGAAGGTTCTACGAAAGTGGGTCGCATTGGCGTCGGCCTTTTCGATTCGCTTCGTCGTCGCAGTGTTTACAATAATTTTGCATGTGTTTGGGTTGTTAGTAGTCTGCTTTTCGTTGTTCTTATCTGTCCCCGTGCCCTCTATTCGATGTTTGAACGAGTAGTCGCGTTTCTTTATTTAAAAAATGTACCGCAATATGTCGTATAATTGTCTGGCTTGTTTAAATTCCAAGGCTATGTTTCACGTCGGAGACGGAACGCTCAATGGATAGCTACGTTAACTTGGATTTTTTAATTTTTTTTCAAGAACATTTTCTAAAGCAGATCATATGTATGAATTCTGAAGTTAATCGGGAATGTAATAATATCGTACTTAGAAAAATATGATATATAAAAATAAAATATGAAAGCAATAAAAATATTAAGTATTTTTTAAAATTGTTTACAACCCCGCATAGCGTTATGTTGGTAAGGGATTCCAGAGCCCATTGCTCTATTCTCTCCTTTCTGGTATCAAGGCATTTTATATCGTGTCAAAGTGTGCAGCTCGTATGCAAATTCTATGTCTTTGCTTGTGTTAATAGATTACGGTAGACCGTCAGTCTGCTCTTGCCAAACTGTATATTAAAAATATAAACATCTGACTAAAATTAAAATGCATTGAAATGGGTCAAAGTATAAAACAATATTACATGTAAAAATCTTAGTTTATCTATATATACACGTGTATCATTTTATTTGTTTTAATTCTAGATTATTTTGGATTTTATTTCAATACTAGCTGAGCTCGCAATTTCGTTCGCGTGGTATTCGCTATAGCGCGTAACTTTTTTGTTTATAAACCGATTGGAATAAAACAAACACTAAATGTTACGGGAAGTTTGCTAATATACATCTGTAAAAACCGTATTCAAATCGGTTAAGCCGTTTCAGAGATTAGCGTGCACAATGTATTTTAATGTACATGGCTCTTTTACGATTTTATTATAGATTATGATAAAATTGTCAAAAAGTAGACAGAATATGCAGGGTTAATTTTTATCGTAGCGTTTTTTAACATTGTACGACTGGTTTTTTTTTTAATAAATATTATTCCGTGATTTAATATAATTGTAAAATTGAATAAGTAGATATAATTTAATAAGTGATGCAAACCCAAACGTGATTAGAAACTATATCTTCCATAACGGATAAATTCCACATATTAAAGGCATTGAAATGAGCATTTAATAGTTGATCTAAGTATTGGTTTTTTTTTTAAAAGGAAGAGAACGGGCGAATTGAACGTGACAGTTATGGAAGAAGATCTAAGACTGTGCACTGTGAAACCGGTGCACGACGGAGAGAGACGATGCTGCTTCGAAGTGTTGTCGCCTTCAAAGTAAGTAAAGCAAAAAACAAGTCATGCGTTCAAAATTTTCGAAAGTAATTCTTTACAAAGTAATTTACGAAAGTAGTCATTATATATTTATCGTTTACGGTTTCTTGATTATAGAGAACAAAAATTTATATTCACTAGTTAAACGTCCTATACATATTAAACAACATTTTCATAATAAAAAGTAATTGACTGTCAGAATTCTCAACATTGTAAGCTATCCCTATTCTCCGACCCGTAATTTTCAAACTGAACATCCAATCTGTTCATAGCAAATATTAACTTTTTTTTATTGTAATAACTTTTTATTGTAGTACTGTTACTAAAGGAATAATATTTTTTTTTATATTTCTCAAAGATTACCATATTCAAGTTCAGTTAGTGACTACAAAATATAAACTCCGGATACCGCTTGACCGGAGTGCGAACATAAGCTTTGTGAAAGTGTTTATGTTATTTAATAATAAAAAAATAAATCATTATCAAACTTAATGTTTGATAATGATTTATTTATAATGATTGAGAATAATAATAATTTAATATTTTTAATTGAAGTCGTTGCCCGCATCTGTCTATTCGCTGACTCCTCCTAAACGGAATTTGATGCGGTTTTCACCATCAGTTACTTAATATTTCACAGTAGGTTTATATATGTTACTGTAAAAGCCCGTATATTTGTAAATCCTAAATTTTACATGTAAGTTTTAGAGTTTAACAACATGAGTTAGTAAATGTAAGTATTTCTATAAAATGAGATAATTTTTCCGGCTTTTAGTTATAAGTTAATTATTGATCATTTATTACAATTATCAGTCTAATACCTACCTAATCTTAATCATTATTTGCTATTATTAATTTATCAATAGACACAATATTAAAACATCTTCAAATAGTGAAAATAACAAATGAAATAGTCTTATCACAAATAAAAAAGAAAAATAAAGTAATGAAAGGATTTACTTGTTACAAGATGAAGAGCTATCTTGGCATTTAGAATTACAACGTAATTTTGTTGCTCACATAAAACAACGTGAATGTTTAAAAAATTTAAAAAATAAAAAAAAGTTTACAAATCGCTAGTATTATAAAAAGATCATGTTTGAAATTAGTTTTTTTTTTACAAATCAATTGTGTAAAAAGAGGCAGTCAATGTTGCAACCATACGATGTTTAAATTTAATCCTTGTTAGTTCGTAAGAAAATCCAATTGAGTTTTGAATATACAGGAGTCACATGCTACAAGCGGATTCCGAGGAAATGCTGAACGCGTGGATTACGGCGCTGCAGAACGGGATTCGCTCGGCGATACAACAGGGCCAAAGTCGGGACCCGGCGCACGCGCAGATTATACTCGCGCCAAATGACATGTTGGACAATCGGACCAGTGTAGCAAACTCGACTAATAGGAAAGTTAGGTGAGTTAAACGGCACGGGCTTGCGAGGCTTTACAACTTTTGCATTTATTTATGTGTGGGTAAAACATTTTAATACATTTTCTAGACATCATTCCGAGTCTAATGAGCTGTCGCAAATATTTTTAGGAGTTTTATCAAGAATTAACACCAATTTGAACTTGTGAGCTAGGCTACCTAGTTTATGTGATATTTTTTTCAAATATCAAATTATTACACAAAATGACCTCATTATCATTGTTTTATAGAATCTTATGTGCAACAAGTAGCTATTGATTGTAATGGATTTTGGCCTCTTAAATGTTAATTGCGATTGATATTACGTTACGAGTTTTTAAACGATTAATGCACTTAAAGCCCATTCTCTTATTTAGTCTGTCAAATACTACTTTCCAGGATTTGGGAGCAGTTGGTGCGTATTCCCGGCAACAATGAATGCTGCGATTGTCGCAGCCCAAACCCACGATGGGCCAGTATTAACCTCGGAATCACGCTTTGTATAGGTCAGTGTTATTCTTATTGAAATTTTCGGCCACGAACCTCTTAAATCTACTGTCGATCAAGTGAGTATTGTTAGAGCTTTTATTTCATCGCCAACGTGCGATCTGTTAAGACTTGCGTAGCAAATCATATGCTTGTCATTTTTTTATAAATTAACATGAACGCTTCATAAACTACAAACGATTTCCTAATCCCTCATCCGCTTCTTATGCTTTATCTTATCAAGGTAAGTAGCGTATTGTAGCTCATATAGCTTTGCTTGTGTTAATAGGTGAAACTAACCATTTATCGTCAAGGGTCTGTCTGTGTGTCCACTTTTACTTGAAAAAATTGGTGAAGACTCAAGCATCAACAGGATCATATTTCCAGGTTAACATTCTTCAGCATACGTAACTGTCACATTTCCATAGGTCATACGATAGGTTTATAGTCTAATATTATTTATGAACTCTGTGCTTTCAGTTTCATAAAAAAATCTTCGTTAGCCAGATAACGATTAAGCCTTCAACGAGTTATTTTAATTAATCTTATATTCACTGTACAAAATTTAACGCCTAACTTATGAAGATACAACGCGTCTTCAGGCTTATCATTTGTTTTCTTCTTTGCCCTAGTGATGTCGAACAATTAATAAATCAACTATTGCTTAATAAATCTTACAGTTCAAATATTATGAATAAAACAGTTCTCTGTTTTATTCATAATATTATCTGTATGTTCATCTGTATGTGGATGTGTAGCAATTAATGGAAAGTGTAGATGATTAATGTATCAAACAAAGGCTTGATTTTTTAAATTACTTTTTTGGAGTTTACTTACTCCTTAAGAATAGATTTTCATATAAGGCCCCCCAGTATGAGGTTTTTATTAGAAGTAAAATTAATATAAGCGTTAACTAAAAATCGTTATGTATGTCCTTCTAAGCAGTTCTACCCAAATCGCCGCCACTTCACCTAATTCTATTGTAGTATAATAGATGGCGCGTTTATTTACCCTCTTTTCCTATTGCATAGTCAAAGACAATCGTACTTAAGGAATAAACTCTTTTTCTTATGTTAAGATCGGCAGACAGGCTGATGGTAGGTGGCTACCGTCGCCCATAACACAAGCAAAGCCAAATCTGCTGCAAGTGCGCTGCCGACTACAGTAGGAAGGGAAATGAGATAGGGAAATCTGGCATCCCTTACTCACTCACCGAAACACAACAGCACTTACATATTTCACGTTGGTCTTCTATAACGGGCTGCCCAAATGACTGCGAAAACGCAGTGTGCCCTGCCACTACTTTCCAAATCCAGACCAGAACCAGTTGACTTCAGAACACTTCAGAAGGGAGATTGTTCAAAAGTTCGCGCGTTTTCGGGATAAGGTTTTTGCTCATCCAAGTTCATCCGCATTACTTGGACAAGGTATGCATTATACCTTGTCCAAGTAATGCGGATGAACTCTGATCTATGGCGCGCAGTACAGTGGTAAAAACTTGGTGTAGGCATTAATTGGAACAACTCATTGGAGCACTCACCGTTGTACAACCGGTAGAACACGCAAAGAGAGGCTGCATGTCTTCTAAGGGGTTTAACCTTTGTTGAGTGAACAATTCAAACAATTCATGTATGATGACTAATATTAAGTGTCGTTCTCCCTGTGATATATGCGGATATTCAAATATCAAATCACTTTTTCCCAGTATTTATTTTATATGTAATATTATTTTTACTATCCCCTCCCAATATTTAGAAATCTTATTGATCTAGCAATGTTTTTGTTAGAATTTTGCAATTAAAAATTCAACTTTTTGTCAGTGTACAAATTTGAAAAAGTAAATATTTTATCTTTTATCATAAAATACTTCAAATTCGGTTACTGATTTTAATGTCGTGCTAGTGTATCTTTTCTTTGTAACTTATCTAATATATGAGAAATTAACTTTTTCAGAATGTTCGGGTATTCACCGCTCTCTCGGCGTGCATGTTAGCAAAGTCAGATCACTCACTTTGGACGACTGGGAACCGGATATTATTAAAGTAAATAAATAAAACATTGAACATTATTTAGAAAAAACCAAAGAAGCGGTTAGGAAATTTAAAAATGTATTGTTTATGTTCAGGTTATGGCAGAACTCGGAAATAAAATAGTGAATTTAATATACGAAGCGAACACGGAGGGAACCAGTTTAACAAGAGCTACACAGGACTGTGAGACGTAAGTGCATATGATTTTTGTCTTTTTTAACCTACACTTTTTATAATATGTCGTAACAAGAAAGAAAACTAAGCTCTCTACTACTGTTAGAAATCCATTAAAGGTTAAAATACTCATATCCTGATTTAATATAGAGCTTTATTTTGTAATAGAATCTCGTATAGTTTCGAATTTAATTTAAGACAAAAATTTATTGAAAACGAAAGGCTGAGGCGGGCGACAGCGATCATAAGCTAAGCTAAGCTTAAGCTTTGTATGATCGCTATCGTTCGTCCCGCTCCGCTCCGCTTGTTCCGTAATCGCAGCCTAATAGATATTTAGCGCGGTCTGTGAACAAGACTGAACTGAGAAACGAAATAGATATTGAATTAGTTGTGTGGCACAGGTCAGTGCGAGAGGCATGGATTCGCGCCAAGTATGTGTCGCTGTCATTTGTGCGCGACATCGCGCAGGGAGCGAACGCCGCCGCTTCGCCTTTGACTTCAGGACGCCGGTGGTCGGTGAGGCGGGCCCGCCGCAGGTATATTTTTTTACCCACTTAAATTCCTTTTTTTTATATTAAACTTACTGAACCCGGCCACGCTTCGCTGCTTCGTGTGCGTTACTATATTGAACTAATTTACTCCTTATAACATCAGCTGTCTGTAAGTAAAAGTCCCATCGAAATCGATCTAGCCATATCGGAGATTAACCGGAAGATTCAAAATACAGTATATATGTACTTTGATATACATTTAGTAAAAACAAGTTATTTTGACATTACAAACAAACACTTCAATTTTATTTATTAGTATAGATATAGATTAGTATAATAGATGTTTGGGAGGCATGGTGACGGTTAACTTGGTGGGTAATGGCTACCGTTGCCTACATGCACAAGCAACGCCAGGCTTTTAGAATATCAATTGAAGCTGTGGAAATTAGTAAGATCAGTACGTCAACTAGAAAATGGGCTAATGATCTTCAAACGCATGAAAAAGATCTTCATAAATGATAGCTAAGAACCATATCGATCACGTCAACTTTCAAACAGAAACTTACGTTAAACTTATATAACAACTTTTACTTCGGGCGTCTGGGTTGAAAAGTAATAATTTTATAATGGTATAATTTCCAGAATACGTTCGCCACCCACAGTACCTGAAACCATCAGCGACGATAAAAGCGACATTAACAGTAATACTAGTGGTACGTATAGCTTAGCTTTTTTTCTAGCATACTGTCACAGAATCGTCTCTTGACATGCCACTCACGCAATGAATCAGAAGTTTGTTAAAATAACTCTCTTTTCCCAATATGGTACGTACGTACATACAGCGACTTTACTGTGATTTCAGACTTTTTTGCGCACATTACATATATTCCTCAAAAAATTATATGGTTTTTTATGAGAAAATGCTGTTGGCAGAATGAGGATCCACTTAACGATTGGCGGCTACCGACTAACACAAGCAATGCCGAAAGGAATGCGATTTCACTATAGACACTAATAAATAAGGGATGAAAAACAAGGCGAAGATATTATGGTCAGTAAAGGATCTATCACTAGGATTTTCTAGCTAAAGCAAGTGATTTCTATTGAGTCACACATTAGCTCTTACCTGAATCGTGTCATTCCAATCAATCAAACGGAACACTATGATACTATAGAATTAGTACGAATTATACATGCCAATGGTGTGATATGTGACTCTTGCTTAGAGTTAAGCTACTGTGGTTCATAAGTTTTTAACGTATAAATTTGAAAGCGTCCATAAATGGGTGTCGACAGTATCGGAGAGTTCGACCCAAGGCAGCCCTGTACTGGTGATTGGCACCGAATTGGTGGGGGAAAAACGCGTCGACCTTAGCCTGCCTTCGGACCACGACTCCACGGAGGGAGAGGACGGAGATGACTTAGGTACTGTAAACTTATATTTTTATTTGCTAAACTTATATAATGTAACTTTAAGAGTTCCTAGTGTGGCTTTTTGTGCGTGTTTATTTCACGATTTTTCAAAAAGTAATGATTAAATAGCTCTAAGGTTACTTCAAAACAAGTTTTAAGGTTTCTAATACATCTTTTCCACTGTTCGTGCCACTTTTAAACATGAACGACTGACCTTTTCTATTGCAGGCGTGGACGTGGAGGACATAAGCCGGCTGAACGCGCAGTCGGTGCTGTTTCTCGCTGCTCGTGCTCACAACGTCCCCGTGATGCGTGCTGCGTTGGCCGCACGCGCCGACCCACTGGCCATGGGCCCGCACCAAAGAACCCCGCTGCACGCCGCCGTACTCAGCGTAAGCATTTCTCATACAAATCTTTCATCTTATTATGTCTTAAATGCGAGGTTATTTATATATGCGTGTCAGACTCTTATGATATGGTCATAGTGTGAATCTCGATAATTTATGAATTGAAACTTCTTTGCGCGCGATGAGATAAAATTTAAGGTCGAATTTTGTATGACGCTTCAAAGTAACGATCAAGTGACGCTTCTTTAACGTCTCTGCATGATATCTACAGCTTATTGTATATGTATTTGATTGCCAAAGAAGTTTCACTTCTGACACTTCTGTACACGCGCATGTTTTTTTTTTAATGTAAAATTCATCAGACAGGCTGATGGTCCAAGTCATGCTAGATGCCATGTGTGCTGCAAATGCGGTGCTGACCTCAGTAGGATAAATAATAAGGGAATAGGAAAACTGGATCTGGCATTCCTTAATCGCTAACCGATACGCAACAGGTAATATGCTGTAATTTCATGACTGCGAAACGCGGTGTGCCCTGCTACTACTTACTTATGATAGTACTTACTAATGAATAAGTAATTATGATAACTTTTTTACTCATGGCCCAATAAATCAATCATGTATAAGAACGTATTATATACGTATTGTTGTAATGAGGCCCTTAAATACACATTGCAGGGATCTGTGATGGCATGCTCGTTTCTGTTATTGAACGGCAGCAAACTGAACGTACAAGACGAAGACGGGAAGACTCCTCTTCACCTCGCCACGGAGGCGGGACACACTGCGCAGGTTAAAACATACTCTAATTATATTCTCTTCAATCGTAACGTAGACATTTTCAATGGAGTTTTAAGACATATTGCGTGTTTTAGTTGAGTTTAATTGTGATTTGATTTGTGTTAGGTGTGTTTGTTGCTTCGATATCGCGCTGACCAGTCGCTGCAGGATGCGGACGGACAAACACCGCTCGACATTGCCGTCCATCACGCCAATGCCGACATCGTCACTCTGTTAGTACTGCAATCACTTCATACTGTGCTACAATATCGTGTTAGGCTACGGCTAGAATACAAAGAGCCTAGCTTAGTGCTAAGAGCCAAGCTACTGGCTTAATGACTGATCCTATCAATCAGTAGTAATTTCTTAGAGAGTGACATATTTGTTGTGATCACACGAAAAGACATCGAGAAAGTGAAATGTGTATTATCAAGCCAAACGCTTTGTATGTGCTTGTATCTTTTACACAAGCGTATAATTCCCGGCACGTAAGTTGGCAAGAATGGCGAGATGCGCAGAAGTCGTTTTTTAGATCTAATCGGGTATCAAGCGGGATGAGGGGGCGGGATAACATAGCTCCGACCGAACGCGCGATTGGTTCGTCAGTCGACCCTTGCCTCCCGCACCTTGCACACGTCCCGCTCACTCCCTCGTACATATGCGCCCATAAAAATTCTACCGGTTGTTTTTGTTAAAAAGTGATTTTATTGTTGTTTATTGTTTAATAATAATTTAAGTGTTTCATTTTATAACAAATTTCTTAATTAAATTTAACTAATTTGTTTTTTATACCTCACCCTAAACATCAATTTAAAATATTATGAAAACAACAGTGACCATTTTTATTGGACGTGAGTGTAGGATGCGCAGACTTTCCCCCACTACGTTAAAATCTTGCCAAGTTATGTGCCGGTCACTATAGCTCCTAGCTTAACTCTAATCTTGGCACATATAAATGTGAATTAGTCTTACTGAAATAATGACACAATTTACTATGTTCGCGCACTGAAACGGCGAGTGAGCAATTTCACGGTGGTCTTCTGTAAGGCGGTGGTTACTGCCGCCAAACGGGCTGCCCAAATTATTGCGAAACGCGGTGTGTCATGCCACTACTTTCCAGATGTAGACCAAAGCCAACTTAGAAAAGTTCATTTCCTAAGTTGACTCTGCCGGGAATAGAACCCGGGAACCCTAAAACAGAGCATTAAGGCAAGCACCCTAACCACTCATCCAATGGGCTCATCGGCTTAATAGAGATTTGCAATAACTCATTGATATAATTTTATTGTGATGGTAGATTTATGGTTAGTAATTAGTAATCAGTATATTAGTAATGGTATAATAGTCAGATTATACTGTCAGTAAAAATTTACTGTTATTGAACTTGGTGGTGAATGTCATCGCTGTCATCTGTATGTTGAGCACCTTACGGTTGATTTTTGCTTAACAGCCATGTTCCGTTTACAGCTTGCGGCTGACAAAGTTGAACGAGGAGATGCGGGAGAGTGAGATGTCGTCGAACGACGACACTTACAACGAAGTGTTTCGCGACTACACGCAGCTCGCGCATTCGCACCCCGAGCGTCTCGTCCGAAGGCACAATAACAACCGGGACGAAGGTGAGCCGTAATATAATACCGCTGACGCTGTGCCTGTTTCTCAGACGTCGAGCAAAACAATTACGCTGAAGTCGGACGTCGCATGGAGCTTTTAATAGAAGACCGTTAGCCTTAGACGTTTGGCTGACTTCACCTTTGGTGAACTCTCTCGAGACTATAGTTTGATATAATATCTAGATTTCGAAATTGTTCGACTGAAAATGGTTAAAATTAATTTTATTCCTGTATTTTAATTAATTAATGTTGATAAAATAGATTATAACTGATAAAATTTTAAAATGTAAAATATGTTGTACAATAATTGAATAGTATAGTAACTTATAAGACGCAATTTTATTCATCATCATCATCATCTCAGCCATAGAACGTCCACTTCTGGACAAAGGCCGGTCCTCTAATTTTCCAAAAGGACTGGTCAGAAGAAGCCTGGATCCACCGTCGACCCGTTGCCCTTATCATATCATCTGTCCACATCCTACACTGAGGACTTGCTTGCTGGCCTCCACTCGAGAACCTTCTGGCCCCAGCGGCCGTCGGCTCTCCGTACTACGTGTCATGCCCAAAGCCACTTGAACTTACTAATCCGCCGGGTTATTTCGGTAACTTTCGTTCGTCTTCGGATCTCCTTATTCCTGATTCTCGCAGTGTAACCCCGCATCACTGGCAAAACGTTTTACTAGATACGTTTTTTTAATTAGAGAAATTGTATGGTACCTAATTATGGCTAATTTTGCTATTATTTAGCAAATGATTTTAGGGTTGTTATTCAAACTATTGGATGTCAGTAGTTATAGTTGTGTGTTTTTTGTATTTTCAGGTGATCAAGCGAGCGAATGAGTGAAATTAAGAATCACAAATGAAATGACCGAACTTACCTGTACTGCATATTTAAAAGGTCCACATTGAAATATATTTATTATTGACGAAAGGTTATAATATGTGTTTAAACAGCCATCACAAAATTCCCAGCTTTAAGAACGCTCACAAATGATTTGTAATATTGATAGGGTCAATCATACGAATAAGACCAAAATTATGATATTGTGTAAATCCAATGAATATTATATAGGAAACCATTTTTTTATTTTTATAGATTTCACTAAATTCTCATATTGTAATGTCTATTCGTTTAGTTTTGTTTAAATGCCAAATGTATTTTATAGTACTTGCGTTCCTTCTTTTTTAATACAACTCCTCTTTAAGGGAAAAATATAAGTACATTATGCGGTTAAGGTTCGAATTTGTTTGCACAATATGCTAAAGGTTTTATTGGCTTTGATTTCACGCGGTATTGTGCATAGGATTAATCCATTTTCAATCTTCTGACACGTTAGTAATGGTATACTTATTGCTAAAAGTTTTCTCCATAAATTACAAGTTTTGAAGTTTTACGCCAATTTTTTATAAAAACATATTTATTCGTCGATCGGGTGTATAAGTTATAGTCGATATTGTTGACATTATTGTAGTTATTAAATAGAGTTTGTAATATTCCTATTTAAAAGATCTATACTTCCTCCTTCGAATCGCACGCCAACGATTTACAATATTATATATTTCATGCAAATATTCTATAGAATAATGTTCTTAATATTATAGAGATATAATTAATATAAATGCTGTTGTAGACTGTTTTTTGTATATACATATACTGAAAATAAAGAGTACACTGTGCTGCCAAATAAAAACATAATCAAATTTTACCACATTTTTAGCAATAATCAATAATGTTTTATAACAGTAAAGATCGATTAATTTACCTAATATAATGAATAATATGAAATAAAAGTGTAGAAGCAGTGGCGTAGCTTGCCCAAGATGGACCTGTATCAATTTTTGTCGATGGATTTTTCTACCTGACTGTGGCGAAGCCCAAATTCAGAGTAAAGATTTTTTATTATACAAAAGAAACAAAAATGCTTGCATATTTTTAGGTCAGATTTTTATAGCCAATGCATTTAGACTCAAACTCTTAAACGCTAAAAAATTTAAGCGAGTTTGTTGATAACGTTTTATGAACTTTTGCTTACACAATCATTTAGTTAATTTTAATATTAAATATATCGTAACTTCAATGATACATCGAAATGATCTTCACAAAAGTACATTGCTGTTGGTAATAAATTTTTCCGTCTCGTCAGCCCTTGTTTGAGTAATATAAAGTCATGCAGATCACGTGACGACGTATGGTGTTTAGGTGGCAAAAATTGAATGTGATTTTTTTTATGTTTTTTCATTGTTATCTGGTTAATATTAATGCAAAACAAAAAAATAGCTTAAAATTGATCAATAGTTAAGTTTAAACACTTTTTGGAAAGTAGGCATATATCCTATTGTATAATATATAAACTCAAAAGTGACGAAATATTGTAGCGACTAAGACATGTTATTAACTACAGCTATAAGTTTGTAAGAGTATAAATCGTTTTTATATTTAATTTCAAAAATTGGCATATTGATCGCTCTGAATTATAATGTATCAGTATACAAACAAATGATATGTTAATTTGCCGCTTCTATTATAGTGAGGGATGTTCCTTTTTGATATGCAACGATTAGAGGCTCTAATTCGAAAGTAGGTTAGTCGAGAGAGACTTTGAGATTGTAAAAAACATTTGTGTTAAGCAGAAGATCTTACTCGTATTTATATAGAGCTGTGACATTAAATAATTGTAGGTTTACGATATTGGATTTGGAATTGTTTTAACTGTTTAAATTATCTTCGTTGAGTGCGCTTAAATTGCTTTATGAGGAATTTAATTGCCTTGGAGCAAACCTCTTCATCTATTGATAAGTTGAGAACTAAATTGTTGTTGAAACAACATATAACTTGAACATGAATTGATTGATTAACAAAAATCCAAACGTCTTCGCATACTTTCGTAGTTTAAATTTTAGTAGAAATATAAGATACTTCTAACGGAATGAGGTTCTGTAAATTTTCCATTAATTTTTGTATTTGCATTTTTTAACTTATTTATTTTTTGTATAATATTATTTATCCAAAAGTCCTATCAATTGAGAATCAATTTGAGAAAGAAGAATTTCTACAAGTTAACTTTAAGTGTATTTTCTTCTTTATAAAAAGAGAGCATAGTTTGCCTTTTCTTTTTTAGAAATGTGTCTTTTGTAAGACATACTGGACTAGCAGGAATGTACAGTACAAAAATTGTCTGAATTGCGATTCCTTTAACTTATTGAACCAAAGATTGTCTTATGAAAATTGAAATTGTAAATCTTTCATTTCGAACCTCAACTCAAGCTTAAGCTCTATTCTGGATACCTTTCAATAAATAGCGATTTTAAATGACTAGAGCATTATAAAACTGCATAATTTGAATAATTTCACTGCAAAAAGTGGTAACGGCTTAATAGCTGATGTTAAATTTAAAATACTCTCGTAAACGTTATTATTAAACTTATTAAATTGTTTTGAAGTGCTCGATAACATGAGACTCGTGGAATGTGATCTTTCTGCGCGCCCGCATTTTTTTTATTATTAGAATTAATTTTAAAATATTAATTCTAATGTATTATTTTGAATCTCATTAAAATGTAACCTGGTTTTTTTTGCACACTGTACAACCATGCAGCCGCGACGGTCACTGTACGTTTCATGTTATCGTGTTTGCGTAACAGAAAGAGGTCATATCAATCGAATACTGCTCGGGTCAAAGGAATATTAAAAGCGCTTTCAATTTCTTTTTACAGGTGCTCGGTTTAAACGTTATATTATATTTATTTATAACACATTCCGGAAATAAGTAAACATTCCTAGAGGTGTGACGCATTTAAAAAGTGGGGGTCTTCGTAAAATATCAAATGGATTTCATATTTATAAATTTATAGATTAAATGTGTTCTCATGGCTATTTTTTAAGAAATAATAATAATAATAATAAAGCTTTTTATTTTCATAACTTACTAACAATAGATATTTTTTAAAAGCCTCCTCCAGCACCGTCCATTTCTCTTTGTTTTTAGCTAAATACATTTCGTTGCCTGCAATGTCCACCTTCGGTCCTGGTATTGCGAGATATGTCCTGTCCACTTCCATTTAAGACTTAAAGCCTTTTTACGAGCATCTATAACGTTGGTTTTATTCTAATATCCTTGCTGTTATTTTCTGAATCTTTCTTAATTTTTGTTAAATTCTCTCCATAGCACGTTGGCAGGTTTTAACTTTATTTTTTCCTTCATTAGAGAATGTCCACGTTTGGTAAGGCTTGGTAGAATACAAGTGTTCATTACAATTTTTTTAATCTTTGGGCTGAAGTTTCCTTTTAGTATTTCCTTCTGCGACCAGAATTTCTTCCAAGCCTAATTTTTAGGAAATTAAAGATATAAAGAAAAATAGCAAGAGATCTTCATATCAAGTACTAGGTACGCACTTTTGACAACGTTGCCATGTAGCATTTTTGATACTTATTATATTCCCATGTAAACACATTTAATCGACAAGACTGTATCTATTAAGTCAGAATTTTATGGAATATGAAATTGCTTTATGATTTTGAAGTATGTTCTTGATCGTTGTGCCAATATTTCATAGTTTTCCCTTGCTGACCTACCTCTGGCTACTAGGAAAATTTGAGCCAAATCATATTTGTTTTTTATGTATGCAGTTAACGTGTGTAATGTCTGTTGCTCAAACGGCAAACTTGATAAAACTTCAAAAAGGCAACATGACGTGACGAACCTAGACTGGCTCAAAGATAAACTTTAAGGAGGTATAGAACAACTTTTGGGGAAAGTACAGACCCCCATATTCTGAGTCACAGATAACTCAAATGTGAAGAATCTCAATAGGTTTTCATATGACGTTCTAAATTATGTTTTTATATATTTTTTAAATATTTTTACGTGTAAATTATTTGCATAGACGTATAGACAAGGCGGTAGAGTAAATATGTCAATTTTAACACGGATTTGGTGCGTAAAGGGATAAGGCGTTCAGACTTACTATGGTATAAATGTGCACGCAGGCTCTTGTACTTTGATAACGAGTTGACTTACTCTGTATGCGTCGGTGCCACGATTTGACTATCGGCTTTTTTATACGTCTATGTCTGTTGGTTTAACTTGCCAATAATTTATTTTAATAAGATTTTTTTCTTTTTTTCACTGTAAAATAGGTAATTCGAACTTGCCCAGCTTGTTTGCTGGTTTTTTTATATTATTGCAATTTGTATTTGCCATGTGGTTAAAATCTGGAAAATACCACAATACAATGCAATCAACTTTTTTGACAAAATCCTACAATGAAATGTTATAATTGTGATGTTAATGCTTGTTGTTATTATGTACTATTATTGTAATGTGTAAATGTAACAAATATACACTCGTATTATTATTATTGCGTTTCTTTTAATATTAAATAGATAGAAAACTCATAAATGAAAACTTATATTCGCAAAAGGAGCCCTTCTGGCGGCAGTAACCTTACAGAAGAAGACCACCGTGAAATAACAGCATGTGTGCTGTTTGCTTCGGTGAATGAATAAAGGATGCCAGAGCCCCATTTCTTTATCGCTTCCCAATCTCTTATCCTTAATCCTACTATGGTCGGCAGGGCACTTATTGTAGCACCTGTGGCGTTGTTTGTGTTATAGGCGACGGTAGGTACATACGATCAAATGGACCGTCAGCCTGTCTGTCGGCCTTAATATAAATATAAATGTGTCAAATTTGGTGGAATTTAAATAATTTTTATTCGTAAATTTTACTGTTACTGATAAACAGTTACATTTAATGAATCGAAATTGTACAATATGTAATCTTTTATTTTATTATATATAACATACTCTTCTGATGGGCATGAAAGTATCCTTAAAATCCCATGGTTTCTGGCAATAAGTAAAGTCCGATCACAGAGAAATGCTACTTAAGAGTTGGCCCCTAAACTTCCCTCATAAAACACAACTCATAGTCATGGTAATTTATATACAGTAGAGCTCACTAAGCGTTCGAATTACAGTAAGTATGTTAAAAAAAAAAGTTTTCGAACTTATTTAACCACAAAATATCTTTACTTAGTCATAATTGATGTAGTTTTTAGTCTATCGGGTTTTATTCGTTGACCAAGAAAAATCTTTATTTCTCAATCTCGACATTACGCTGTAGGAAAGGAACCATATTTCTAACCTAAAAACTACGGGTACGTGTATAGAGGGGTACGTTCGAATTAGCCTGGGTATGGACTTTCGAGGCTCTACTTTAGTTGCGTTTTGGACATTAATAACCTATGGGGCAATAAGAAAAAAATACCTTTTAACCTGCCGTTATGAAACGAGTGGAGCGAGGCGGCTTGTGGCCCGCTCGTCACGGTGTCTCCAGCCACCCCGCTCTGCCACATGTTTGAAAATGAAACCACCAAGCTTAAGGCTGTGATTACGAAACCAACGGAGCGAGACGGGGCGAGCGACAGTCATGTTAGAAACGATCAAGCTTAAGCGGCCTTTACATTTGGCTAAATTTAGTGCACTAAATTCAGACAGTGAGCGTGGCCGAAAAAAAAGCTTGCTCTTTACACTTGATCTAATTAGCCAGCTAACACAGTATCATAGAGTAATATACGGAAACACAGTATAACAGCGAATTCCGAGCGTGTGTAGTAATATAACACTCTCATGAAACCATCAAAACATTAAATGATAGGGCTCGCCTTGGCTATGGTTGCATCGATCTCGATTTTAATTAATAAAAACAGACGCAGGAAGTGTTGGATGAATAAATATTTGCTTTTAAGAAAAAAAGTGTCTATAACAAAATAATATATTAAATATATATTTCTACATATAAAAATGAATCCCCATTTCCCTTGGTCACGGCATCACGCGTGAACGGGTAGACCGATTTTAATTCGGTTTTGACTAATGGAAAGGGGGATAAACGGGGAATGTTCATATATATAAAAATTGCATCCCGGGCGAAGCCGGGGGCGGAACGCTAGTATATTAAATATATTAGAACCGGATGATGTAAGAATTTTTTTAAGATTGGAATCTGAACAATTTAAAGAATTGTTGAGATTAGTTACATTAAAAAAGAAGACAGTTGGCTCAGAGATGCTATTACACCAAGATAAAGATTAGCTGTTACTTTGAGATTTTTAGCAACAGGAAATACATACGAAGAATTTAAAGTTTTATTTCTGCACCACTTCTTTCAAAAATCATACCAGAGACATGTCGGGCGAAATACAAATGCTTAAAACATTATCAATTAATGATGGACGTTCGCACTCCGCTGAGAGTGGCAGACAACATAGAGTAACTTTATATTTGGAGAATTTGGAGAGCAGACAACTAAGTAAACGCATTTCTTGCCTAAATCGCTTTACACTTGGCTAAATTCAGCATGCTAACTGATTTAGATCGGCAGTCACGACTCTGATTGCCTAATTAGTGTGTCTAATAGTCTGAATGTCTTTACACTTGTCTAAATTCAGTCTCTAATTCATTTAGTTAACTAAATTTAGCCAAATGTAAAGGCCGCTTTAAGTTTCCTATATTTGTATGATCGCTGTCGCACGCCCCGCCCTGCTCCGCTATTTTCGTAATTGCAGCCTTACACTTTTCTGGAGGTATCGCGACATTGTCGCTTTATTTTATTTGTCATGTGTGGTAGGTGTAACTTTAATGTTACATAGACTCTGTGTATTCTATAAGATGTACTTCGGAGAGTGTGCTCGAGAGCTGCATGAGTTCATACCGCCTTCCCCTTTCTTCTATAGGACATGCGGACGTACGGCTGGTTACCATCCTCACCTTGTCGAAATCTCTCTAATTCGGACCAAGCGCTTTAAAACATCTTTTACAATGCGCACTGCTAAGGATTGGAACTCCCTGCCGGCTTCTGTATTTCCGAGCTCGTACAACCCAATTTATTTGTGTTATTGCAATAAAATTTATTTCATTTTTAATCTACTAGACCCGCTCCGGCTTCGCACGTAATCATTTTTTTCTGCAAATTATATACCTACACAAACCTTCCTTTATCACTTTTCCATTAGTGAAAATCTTATCAAAATACATTGGGTGCTTTAGAAGAAGTTAACGGAGAAACAGACAGAAAATAACAGCGATTTTATTTTATAATATACTAGCGACCTGCTCCCGGCTTCGCTCGGGATGCAATTTTCTTTATATAATAATCAAACCTTGCTCGTTTATCTCTCCCCATTAGTGGAAACAGATTCAAAATCCGTTTTGGGTGGTTTAGAAGTAGTTAGCCGAGAAACAGACATACGCGGACAGTTTCGGCGACTTTTTGCAAAATATTTAAAAACTTAATTAGATTTTATTATGTATTTAAACCTTCGTTGAAAAAAATATTTAACTGTTGATGAAAATCGCATCAGAATCGGTTGCGTGGTTTAGGAGGAATTAGCGGATATACAGACAGACACCGAAAGCGATTTCAAATTATACTATGTAATGCAAGGATAATAATTACTTATAATGTAAATATAGAAGCACAGATAGGCACTGTGCACAGGTACTAAGTAGGCTATGGGGTATCTAATATTTTATCGTCCAAAAATTAAAACACAAAATTAATAGTCCAAAAAACTTTATTGTGAAACACACCAATATGACTTAAGAATATAATTAATTTATAATTAGAAATTTTTCATTGAAAGTTTTAAAAAGATATGTTTATAGAGTAAATTTATAGAGCTCAACATTCATTAATTGCATTGAAGCAATTGAGCGGATAATAAAAAAAAATAAAAACAAATAAAATGCCAATTGACAACACAGTGATTTGTATTGAAATGAATTTGAAAAAAAATAATAATACAATTACTTAATCGTGCAATTAATGCATTATGTATGTGGAAAAATAATTGAAAACTAATTGGAATTGTTAATTATTACTTTAATTTAATTGTTACATTAATTATTAAATAAAATTGACGATTCGACCATAGTTTAAAACTCAATGAAAAATTTATATTAGTGATAAAAAGAAAGAAGAAAAATGCGTGGAGTTACAAATCGTGGATTCGGGTCAGCAAAAGAAATTGTATCCAGTTTTCTTGTTGGTTTCATGTTCTTAACTTAATTACTGTATACGAATTCCTACTTAACTAACTGTATTATAAATTATGTTCATTCATATCAAATTAAATTTGACCAGCAAACTCTTAATTTGAAAATTCGAACATAAGTCAATGTTATAAAGACTTCTCCTCATAACTATTTCTTTTATAATAGTCAAGCGATGGTCTTTATAGTTTTAAAAAACACCTATGTGTAACTCTACAGACGCCAAAGGCCTCAAAAGTCCATTAAAACTATGCACGGGTCGTCACAAAATCACAGAAAATAATATTAAGTACCTACGCAAGAGACCAGTTATTTTTATCAATGATATACAAATTTATGAATAGGATACAATAAGCTGTAACGTTTCACTACTGGAGTGTTCACAGAAAAAAAGATAATTAAGTTAGCCGACTAATAATTAATTAAATCTTAGATGGGTACATCTCTCTAATTTAATTTATTATATTTCACGTAAATAATATGTCATCATAGAATTTATCTTCTATTTGGCGTGATGTGTATAAAGGGAGAAATTAATATAAGTTTTTAATATAAAAAAAAAACAATACATTTTACAATATTAATGGAAATCTTCGTACCATTAATTTAATTATGATTTTAAATGATACTTACGTGGTTTGAAACCATCTATGACAAGATAAAGTATGAAAATTATTAAAATCACAATCTCAATATCCAATTATTTCATTGGATAGATATTAGATAATATCTAATTATGTGTAATTAGTACCTCAGTAACTTAGTCGGCGAACTTAAAACAGACTTATTATAGAAAACATTATTTTATTAATAAACGAAGGGAAAAAATATTTAATGAGTAACTTATACATGTATAATACCATTTTGAAGAGTCAGCTAAAAGAAGCTGTTGTTTCGCAAACCAGGAAATTGCCGATTTTAATTAGGGCGAAAGTTAGACCAAATGTTGGTCTGCGCGAATGGTGAAAAGTTATTTTGTGTCGAAGTTGGTGTTGGGCTTGGCTGAGCCACCGAAGCAGCGCTCGATGATCCACCGCCCAACAATATCGACACGGAAGGAGGCACGCGACGTTGCGTCGGCGTCGACGCACTTGAGCGTTCCATGCCTGAAAAAAAAAGAAATTTCAGTTATTATAGCTAATTTTATAGTGGTAATTGTCTGTCAATTCCGTATCCAATAGCGACTAACCACACCATGCGGGTATCATAAGCGGGTTAACAATTAATTAATTAATTAACATTGTGGTAGTTTAGTTTTTAGTTACAAAACTATAACATATATGCATGATGACTGATTTTGAAAAACTCATCCAGGGTGTTTCTACGCATTTTCTTTACACAAAATAAATTTGATACCTAAAAAAATAGCGGTTTTGAAGGAAAAATTGATGTTTTAAATAATATAATTTAAACGTTGCGCCGAAAAGCTAGAATAGCAATGGCGTCTGTTGTGACGTCACGCTTTCTTAACTCAGGAACAGTTTGACAGTTTACACAAATTAAGCGTGATATTTGCGAAAGCGTGACGTCATTCGCTCTGATCAGTGTTTCAGTTAACATGTTAATATAATAATATTAACATATTAACTAAACATTTATAATAAAACTGGGTCCTTTTTTAGAAAATTTTCAACATAACATATATTTCTCTAATATCATTTATTCTTTAATTCTTTAATACCGTCATCATGCATATTAATGTTCATTGTCTCTGTGCATTTTCCATTAATTAAAATAATTAAAATTAAAACTATTGTTTCAGTGTAAATATAACATATTTTTAGTGAGCAATACCATGAGCAGAATTAAGTAAACTTAATTGTTTATCAATTTTAAACTATAAATTTTTGTTTTGCATAAATAATGGCCTGATAATAATGATAAAACACCAAAAAAAAAAATTCCCATTTAAATTTTCCCGCCTGAACACCCATACGTCTTTACATGGTCTGTATGACGTCATATTACCTACTCAAAGAAAAGAAAAATCATTGGTGATAGTGACTACTTTTTGAACTTTTTGAAAAATCAAATACCCTTATCAACGCTGTTAGGATGAAGGGAATGAAAGTTACTAGCCTATGTAAGGATAATCCAGTTGCATACAAAAAAGGAACTTTAAATATTTTGGTTTGGTTATAAGAAAGTTGCTTAAGATGATTTCGAGTAATGTAAAGCATTATTAATAAAAAGTATATTCAAGGATTTGTTGGCAGAGAAAGTATATTACACTCTCAGTTATTTTTTATTCTTGACTAATTTTGAAATCTAACTGATGTTACGATGACTAATTTTATTGGAAAGCCTATTGGTCAAGCGGTCAGGGGTTTCAACTTCAATGCTCTGGGTGTTTTAGTAGTGGCAGGGCACACTGTGATTCGCAGTCATAAATTGAGTAGCCCCTCTGGTGGCATAACCACTCTATTTCAGAAGACCACCGTGAAATAACTGCATGTGTCCTGTTGTGTTTCGGTGAGTGAGTAAGGGGCGCAGAGCCCATTTTCCTATCATTTCCTAATTCCTTATCCTTAATCCTACTGCAGTCAGCAGTGCACTTGCAGCACATATGACGTTGCTTCTGTTATAGGCGACGGTAGCCACCTGTCTGTCGATCTAAACATAACAAAGAAGAATTTTGGTATTGAATTGATCACAATCATTTTACCACAACCGTGATTCTATACGCCATAAAATGATTTTGTGTTTCTTATACATATACTGGATTATATCCAGTACTTAATTTTAAAACTCAGAATGGTCTCAAAATGAACATTATCCCAGCTATGAAAACAGTTACTCGTAAATCGTCACACGGGGCAACTATATCGGAGTAGTTAGATTTTGGTATAGGTAACATGAATTGGCTAATGATAAATAGGTGATGACTTATCTGAAATGATAATGATAACTTACCTGAATTGCTGCCCTCCGGACAGTATTTGATAGTGTGAGCGCGATCACCTGTAGCACCGCACCTGGGACAGCGGAAGGCTCGCAGCACGGGGCATATCACACGCCCACGGGAATCCTTCAGGATGTGTGAAGAATAGCACTCCTCGTTTTCTCCATTATTTCTGCAAAATGCGCACTCCTGCGGACAAAACACCGTATGCACAATTTAAGTTTCCACCTCAACTTTGGCTCAGAATAATAAAAAAAAGAATAGCTACAAGGTACTATGGAAAAAATTCGAAATTTGATTTGATTTATAAATTTCGAATCTTCCTTTTATAACAATTGAACTCCAGGGAGCAATTTATTTAATACTAATTAATCTTTAATAAATTTTAAATAAAACTTATATTTAATTTTATATCATATCCATTTTAATACTAAATATTACAAATGTGAAAGAAACTTGACTTTTTCATTGCCACTGAACCAATTTTGATGAATTTTGGCAAACGTTTTGTTCAAAGAACACAGGCTACTTTTCAACCTATCATTGTGAGCGAATCCGCAGGGTTTACCTTGATCTAACAATTAGATAGTTTATTAAATGGTGAAAAATTCAAGGGCTTAGCGGGAGGCGACTAGATGCGAAGGACAGAAGACCTAGCGTGGTGGAGAGCCTTGGAAGAGGCCTACATCCAGCAGTCGAAGAGATACAGGTTGATGATGATGATGATGAAATATTGAGACATGCATAATTTCTAGTGGAACTTACAGAATTCGAACGACGCACGCGCCTGTCGATGCGAACTTTTGCTACTTCCAATATGAACTCGTAGAGTACTTTAGGACGAATGGATGTCAGCAGCCCGGCCTGGTCGCGGGTCAAAGCTGATATATAATTGCTGGCCGACGACAAACCTGCAATATTATAACAATCATTATTATAAAATCACGATTCTGGGGTTGTATGGTGAGGGTTGTACCCGGTCTCAAACTAAGTATATTATAAGTAAGTCCCTAAGGTAAGCTTATAGGGACATGTTAAATTGCATTACATGTACCATAGTTACAACATATTATAATTACGATGACATATCGACAAAATCACAACTGTATTACACATTTAATAGCTGAAAATAAATCTATACTTCTATACTAGTCTATACTAATATTATAAAGAGAAAGATTTGTATGTATTTTGGTATGTTGTAATGAATAAACTCAAAAACTCCTAAACCGATTTTTTAAAAAAAACCTATACAAAGCACACAATTGTCGTTTTCCATGAATAATATTTTATAAAGAGAAAACGCGGAAGAACTAAAATTTGTAACAACATTAATTTTAGGTACTTACAAGAACAATATTATTGGAAATAATTCATAATTACAAAATTGCATTTTTTAAATGTTAAGGCCAGAATTACTTAACAAACTTTATGAAAGTTACACTTATTAACTACTAGCTGTGACCGCGACTTCGTTCGCGTTGAAAAATAAAAAATATAACACTATTGATGGCGCCATCTATTAGGCCTCTCCCAAGGCTCGCCAGCACGTCGCTCTGTGCTTCGCAACCAGCTTCATAATACATACATATATATTATGGATGGATATAAACATAGATATGAAACACCATACTTACTTTTTATTAAAAAATCAAAAGTGTCCATCACCTCACTGCTGTATTGATTATTGGTAATTGAAGTAGCCATTTCCTGCCACAAGTTCGAATGGGAAGAAAGCGGCTCCGAATTGTTCAAACCTAAAATTTTTAGAGATTTTTAGAGATGGACTTTTTACAAACAATGGTGAAGATAGGCATTTATTTAATCACACACCGAAAATTAAATGAACATACTGTTTTTTCACGACGGTCCTCGGCCAGAAAGCGAGTCACCTAGGTACTGCTGCCAGATGGGCTTTTATCATTGCTGACACTGTGCCCTATCACTGCAAAGTTTTTATTTTGGAAAAACATAATATTGCAACCAATCACTTACCTGTTATATAATCTTGCAAGTTTGGATCGAAATAATTAATATAATCAGATCTGTTGAAGTTGAAGTATGTATTTTCGTTACTTGAGCGAGCTGAAAATAAAAATAATATTTATTAAATTTTGTAACAACATGCATTTTATGATAGGTTATTGGAAATAATTCATATTAAGGTCAGAATTACTTAACAAACCTTATGAGAGACTTATTCACTACTAGCTGGTACCTACGACTTCAGCCGCGATGAAAAATAAAAAAATAATACTATTGATGGCGCCATCTATTATATTGCAATAGAAATAAGTGAAGCGGCGCCATTATCGGATTATGGTAGAACTGCTTGTTGATACACCTGTGCATAATATGCTCCAATTTGCAAACCCTCGGAAACCTATAAATTTTCCAGAAATCACTCTGTTGATAGATTAAAACCGCATGATTCACTTTTTGAGATTATCGCGAACATACATACAGACAGACGCGGCGGAGGACTTGTTTTATAATATGTAAGGATGAAGATTTAGTAACTATTTCAGCGCTCAAAAACGTTAATCTTAGCTATCGCCAACAGTTATTTGTTACAGGTTTACAAAATATATATTTTTAATATCAACTAAGGCGTCATCTGGTGCCGCGCATCTTCCGTAAAATCATTATTTTATTTTATTAAAAAAACAGATAATCTATACATATTATAAATTATATCTATATCTACATCTGTACATCTATCTATATCTATACATATTATAAAGTCGTTATCCGCTTTTGTCTCTTTCTCTGCTAACTTCTTCTAAACCACCCGACAGATTTTGATACGGTTTTCACTAATGGAAAAAGATAAAACGAGAAAGGTTTGTGTACATAATTGGAAAAAAATATTTAGAAGCGTATAAGTTGAAATATACATCTTCGAAAAGTAACGATTGGAGATGGCTAGATCGTACGGTTGGCATCTAGAAATTACATTAGATCTGTTATTTAGATATTTTTTGTGCCTTAGTGGGACATCTCCCAATTTTCCCTATCCCTTCTGAATCCTTTATCCATAATCCTACTAAGGTCGGTAGCGCACTTACAGCACCTGTGGCGTAACCACCTACTATCAAGTGAATCGTCATAAAAAATTTTGAACATTACAATACTTATTAAGGCAGAAATGAAAATAGCATAAATTCTACCTACATGACTTAAGCAGTAAACACAAATCGGAAAATAAATTATTAATGTTTAGAAGAAAGAAAACAGTTTTATGATTATTTCTGGACCTTTAAGTTCTCATAAAATTAAATCAAAACTTTAACGTAAGCAAAGGACTTAGCAGAAAAACGTTATTTTCGACGCCTAATTTGACTTTTTAGAGAAAAAATTAATACTTAGATAAAATTACATATAATAGACTATATATAAAAAACTTTGAATCGGACAAATTTATACAAAAATTGTATTTTCTAAGGAAAAAAAATTACTGTCCAAAAAAAGCTTTCGCGTCACAGTAATAACAATTTTAAGCGACGACTAAATTATTTTTTAAGCTTTTAACTTAACTTACTTGAGTTCTGTACTAAAGTTTTAATCGGCTACTTTTTTATCTTTTTTTCACATTTTTACACAATATTTAAGAAAACCTTTCAATTTAAAATCTGTTCGGTTATCTCCGTGTAACTACAAAAATTTATTGTGCAAAACTGCACCTTAATACATTAGTTATTAGATTCATTGGCGCAATTTAGTAAAAATTGTGCTTGGTCTGAGGTTGATCCTTGTAATAATTGATAATAATGTATTAAACATAATTTGTTTACAGGCTTTCATATTCTGTAACGGATTAACTGAGTTAATATAATTTACTTGCTAACAAATTTCTGCAAATTCGTTGCAAATTAAACATCTTAAATGAAAAAATAAATAAAAAACTTACATGTAGGAGTATCAGGTTGAGTTTCCTGTTGCGATACGGCCATCAAATCATCATTTACAAACGGCCTTTTCATGACAACAGGTTCCCCCATGGACGTATTCTGTCAAAAGTGTATTATATATTCATTAACTATACCAACCGTTATAGACTTTCATCTTACATATAAATATGATTATTATAAGCTTGATACGAGCGCATAGATCGTTATGATATTGGTGTAAAAAAAGACAGAAAATATCGACAAGGGACAAATAAAAGGATGTGTGAAAATATTAAATTATAAAAATTTAAATAAACATAAATTTAAGATACTAATTTTTAAATTACAATAAAATATTAACAAAGATATAACAGTTATATAGATTAGAAAAACAGTATTTTAAAACAGTATATTAGAACACTATTGCCTAATAAGAAGTCAAATAGGTACTTACAGCTGCTTCGACATTCATTACGAGTTCAAAATTAAAAAAAAAATAGATGAAAACGTGTCAAACCAACGAAATCTGGAGTGTAAATAAATGTGCAACGTGTAACGCAACTCAATTTATACAATTCTTACCAGAACGCACACAAATACAAATTACCGAGAAAGATTGTTTGCGAATCTACCCCCTTTTTAGCAAACTTATTACTAATGTGTTTTTATTTAAACAGTGAATTTATTTTCCAAACTTGCGTTATATTTTTCACATTTTTTTATTATTTAAAAAGGGAGCCCGTTGGATGAGTGGTTAGGGTTCTAGGGTTCAATTATCGGCAGGGTCAACTTTGAAAAATGAACTTTTAAATTTGGCTCTGTTCTGGATCTGGAAAGTAGTGGCAGGGCACACTGCGTTTCGCAGTCATTTGGGCAGCCCGTCTGGCGGCAGTAACCACCCCCTTACAGAAGACCACCGTGAAATAGCAGCACGTGTGCTGTTGTGTTTCGGTGAATGAGTAAGGGGTGCCAGAGCCCATTTCCCATCTCCTCCTAATCCTTTATCCTTAATCCTACTGTAGTCGGCAGCGCACTTGCAGCAGCTTTGGCGTTGTTTGTGTTATAGGCGACGATCAACCACCTACCATCAAGTGGACCGTCAGCGTGTCTGCCGATTTTAACATAAAAAAAAGAATTTATTTTCTAAATTTGCGTTAATATAGTATTTTTTAACATATTTTGTTAAATAAATTTCAAGAATATTCTAAATATCTGTTTTTGTACTACTTTAAGTTTATTCTTTGTTAGCCTTCGTTAGCCAGATAACGAATAAACCTTATACTCGTATGCCTGTTAATTAATCTCATTTTTTAATCTCTTTTTTTTAATATGAGTGAATATGAGATTATCTTAATTAATCTCATTAACTGAAAGTTTGTAACATTGCAAAATTTATCCCCTGACTTAGGAAGATATAATGCGTCTTCAGGCTGTTTTCTTCTTTTCAGTAGTGATGTCAAACTATGTAACGAAATACTGTCAAATACTGGCTATTCTTTTATTTTCTGTAAATTTTATATATGGAAATTTATCGCTCTTTCCATTAGTGAAAACCGTATCAAAATCTGTTTTGCCTTTAGAAGAAGTTAATGGAGAGACAGAGAGAAGTGGACGGCGACTTTATTTTGTATCATAGATAGATATAGGGTACATGTATAGATGGAAGAACTATTTAAAAAAATATGTAAAGTAAAAATTATCTTAAATACATGATAACATATGAAAAAATCGGTGATTTTTGAAAATTCCATTGAAACTAAGTAATACAATTAGGCTATGTTCATTTAAAATATCTTAACTCTATTAATAAATAATCTATTATTAATATTATTTCTAAAAATTTTAATATCTACACATATTATAAATAAAGTCGCTGAGCGCCTCTGTTTGTTTCGTCGCTAAATTCTAAACCACTCAGGGGATTTTGATACAATTTTCACTAATGGAAAAGCGATAAACGAGGAAAATTTGTAATTCGCAGAAAAAATGCACCCGTGGGAAGTCGGAGTGGATCGCTAGTCCTTTATGAACTGTTTGTTATTTCAATAACGAGACTATAAGATTCTTTGCAAGTAAAACCAGTGAGTATAAATGTAGACATTAAATTAAAAAAAAAATATTATTAATAAGGTTTTGGTAAAAATTTACTAATATAAATAGGGGGTATCTTTGAATTTTCATTGTTTATAAAACGGTGGACACAGCCTTGTACAGGCGTTGCGTGTGTGTGCAATTCTATGCACAGTTTCTCAAACTTCAGATATAAAGATAATATTTTTCAAATTGCAAAGCTAGATAATTCTTTTTTTTAACGTTCAATTCATTTTGAACTGTAAATTGGTATGCATTCCTTTTCCTATAGTTATAACTTACGTAATTTTTATAATAATCATTTGGTTTTATTTGACATATACCCTTTAGTAAGAATATGTAATAAAGATAGTGGATAATTATGTATTCTACCACTTTTTCAATGACCCATGACTTATTTACATTATGTCCATAAATTGTAATATCCTAACTAATTATTAATAATATTAGATATTTCTAAATAATATTATAAATGAAATAGTGAGTTTGTTTGTTTATACGCTTTCACGCCTTAATTTCGTGACCGATCATCAAGAAATTTTGCATATACGTTGTTAGGGATACAGAAAAAAAAAACTTTTCGTACAAAAAAAGTACCGTTCCGTAGTAATCATCTAAAAATATGAAAAAATGTCACCACGAACGCCACCATCGTCAGCAGTCATGGGCCGAAAAAAGTTATCAACGGATAAACAAACTATCACAAACAATTCACAAACAAAATGTCATAAAATATAACGTTGCAAGTATGTAACCTAGCAAAGGATAAATATTTTATTTATCCGTTCTTAAAATGTAAAAATATATAATATTTTCTGTGTACATTTTATGTTTGACATTGTTTTAATGTTTTATAGATAACAATAAATGTTTGAAGAATGCGCGGACGAAGTCGCAGGCATCAGCTAGTGGAATATATATTTCGTTACACTTTTTAACATGCAATAATACAATACATATTACATATCAACATACAATACACATGTTTACATATCAACCGAATAATCATCACTCATCACTTATTGAAGACATGTTATAAGCGGTATTTAGCAATAATTGATCATACTTTAACTTAAAAATAATTTTAAGTTGAAAATATATTATGTGAGCGATGAACAACAATTATGAGATTTAAACCTCATTTAACAATTATGAGAGAAGGTAATTACCTACCATCAAGTAGACTGTCAGCGTGCCTGCAGAAATTTATATATTACGTAGGAGAAAAAGTCTTTTCGCATATAGTATATATAAACTTGTAATAAAATCTCTTTGGCTGTACTATTTGTATCTGGCTGGTTTTGATGACATTAAAAAGGTTACATTTCAAAAATAGAAACAAATTGGTAAAATGTTGTTTCCAACTATTTTTCATTTGTTTTTCTTTCTGTCAAAATGAGTGAAACTAATGAAGAAAATCGATACATTTTAAATTTTTATTATAAAAAAGGAAAAATGCCACGCAAGCAGCGAAAAAAATTTGTGACGTTTATGGACCTAATGCAGTGTCAGTAAGAGTAGCACAAAGTTGATTTCAGCGTTTTCAATCCGGGAATTTTGATGTCAAAGATGCACCTCGCTGTGGTCGCCCTGTTACTGTAAAAATAGACGCCATTATTGAAGAAGTGGAGCAAGATCATTATATTAGTAGTTACGACGTAGGTGAAGAACTGGAAGTTGATCACAAAACAGTTTTGACCCATTTGAAAAAAGCTGGGTACACAAAAAAGCTCGATATTTGGGTGCCATAAGAGCTCACTGAAAGAAACCTTATGAATCGTATACTCATTTGCGATTCTTTATTGAGACATAAAGAAACCGAACCGTTTTTGAAGAAATTGCTAACTGGCGATGAAAAGTGGATCACGTACGTTCAAAAAAGGTCTTGGTCAATGGTCGGTCAGGCTTCACAGACTGTGCCAAAACCCGGCTTAACTCGCAATAAGGTGTTGCTGTGTATATGGTAGGATTGGAAGGGCATTGTTCATTATGAGCTTTTATCGCCGGGCAGAACCATCGATTCGGATCTCTACTGCCAACAATTGATGAAATTAAAGCAAAAAGTTGAGAGAAAGCGGCCGGAATTGATCAATAGAAAGGGTTTGGTCTTTCATCACGACAACGCTAGACCACACACATCTTTAGCCACTCAGCAAAAATTAGAAGATTTTAGCTGGGAGATGTTAATGCATCTGCCATATAGCCCTGACCTTGCACCTTCAGATTTTCACCTGTTTAGGTCTCTAAACAGGTCTTAACATCAAGGTCTCTGTTAACATCAAGAGAGGACTTCAAAAATACTTGTGGCGTTTTTTTGATCAGAAGTCCCAAAATTTCTATAGCAATGGCATCATGTCACTACCTACAAGATGGCAAAAAGTTATCGCACGAAATGGCACATATATACTGTAATTAAATATAAATTAACTTTGAAAAAAAAGTCTTGAGTTTTCATATAAAAAGCGAAGAGTTTTCATATAAAAATATTTTATCAAAAATAGACAATTTAGTCAAAAATAGTTTAGAATCAATTTTAAACATACAACTAAACGAGCAGTCCTGGACTCAGGCATCTCTTCCCATCCGACACGGTGGCTTAGGGATTCGTAAAATTTCCAACGTTGCTTTACCAGCTTTTTTATCATCAGTTCATGCCTCTCTGAATCTCGTAGGTAAAATCCTATGTTCATAGTGCGAAATTCAGGACCTGGACGATGCTAATAAAGCCTGGCTAATTGCTTGACCCGCTCCAAATTCAGTGCAACTTCCAAATTCTCAACGTAGCTGGGACGATATAGCCTGCAAATTGTCATTATATTCCCTGCTCAGTCAGTACCGCACTACGGGAAGAGCCAGACTCCTCGCTGTTAATACCAAGGAAGCAGGATTCTGGCTCCAAGCACATCCATCAGCTAGCACTGGTACTTTTTTAGATCCCACAACTTTTAGAATTTTAATTTGCCTCCGCCTAGGGGTCCCGGGCTGCGCCCAGCATCAATGTCCCTGTGGCAGTATAGTCGAACGTCTTGGTCACCACGGACTGTCTTGCCAGAAAAGTGCTGGCCGTTTTTCAAGGCATGCTGCCTTAAACGACATCCTCCGCCGGTCTCTTGCGTCAGACAATGTACCAGCTATATTAGAGCCTGCAGTCATTTCGAGAAACGATGGTAGGAGACCGGATGGGATGTCCCTGATTCCCTAGAGATTGGGTAGAGTGCTGGTGTGGGATACTACCTGTGTAGACACACTAGCCCCTTCGCATCTCCATGGAACATTCACTAAGGCGGCGGAAAAAAATAAAATTTCTAAATATAGTGGCCTCGGCGCCGAATATGGTTTTGTACCATTCGGAGTCGAGACACTCGGTCTGTGGGGCCCTGCAGCAATGAGCCTCTTCAAAGACATCTCAAAGAGGCTTATTGATGCGACAGGAGACCGAAGAGCTGGCACTTTCCTCGGCCAACGTATTAGTTTGTCCTTTCAACGAGGAAATGCTGCCAGCGTACTTGGTACAATGCCACAGGGTCCATTTTTATATTATTAGTATTAATTTATTTTTAGATTAGGTAATTTTAGTTTTTATTTTTATTTAATTTTTACTGTTTGTATAATTGTTATTGTAGCTAAAATAAATATGTATAATATCATTAAAAAAATGCGAAGAAACTTTTTCCCCAACCTATTTATTATATAAGTTTAACGACTCCAACTTTGACAACCAATGCCTAAATATAAAAAAAGATTCCAAGTTTGCTTGTTTGTATGGTGTTTTTAAACTACTTATTTTAAATAAGAAACTTTTTAATTTTAAAATGTTTTTAATACATTATCTTTAAAATACAACAACACGTAAATGTATGACACACAATTTATAGCTTTATTGCATTTTTTTTTTATTTATTTTTTATAGCGAGTACATTTTTAATGCCTACAATCCTTGCATTTCACTAGTGCACGTGAACTGACGTTGTGTTTACGGCTCTTTTGTACATACGTAATATGTGTTGTTAATATGTGCTTACGAGCGATAGATAGAGTAGATGGTTAGTATAAAATATTTTAAAAAAAGTATACAACAACACGTCAACACAACAGAGCTAACGCGCATTCGTAAAATGCAAGGACTGTACTTATAAAAATAATAATAATATAATACCTACAGGTATTGAATACAATAGAATTGGTTTTTAAAAGAAGGTAGCAGTCAAGCAGACAATCTGAAAAACTGACTTTCAACTAGCAGAGTTGTTGGACAAAAATTCACTTTCATTTGCTGCGGAAATAATGACTGTGATATGCCAATAACTTGTATTCCAAATGATTTTAACATTGAGCTCTTTTAGCAGATATGCCTTTAAAAAGCTGTTAAAGATTGGGTTTCAGGTTAGGCTTCAATAGAGCCAACCGTAGCGAAAAAAAACCAAATTAATTTTCAAGCATAACATTATATTTTCATTAAAACCATGGTTAAGTCAGATATCTCTATCCCTTCCTAATCCCTTATCCTTAATCCTACTATAACAGTATGTGTGCTGTTGTGCTTCATTGAGTGAGTAAGGGATGCCAGTGCCCACTTATCTATCCCTTCCTAATCCCTTCTCCTCAGAAAAAAAATCAGAAATTACATTATTTTTATGAATTCTTTTTCATTTTAAAGATGTACCTAATGTACTTACCTCTTAAAATATGGTTTTAAAACCACATTTTAATTTATTGTACAATAAATATTTGAATAAATTAATTAATTAAAATCGATAATTTATTACATTCTATATTTAATTTTAATTTAATTCAGTAAAAAAAAAATATCAATTCATACAATATCAAAAATATGTGGATAGTTAAAGATAAAATACATTAATATTTGCAGCGATATTCTATGTATCCTTCATTTGACCGATTTTTATAGTAGCTACAACGTTGACCCGGATGGCATTCGCAGCTGAAACAAATTAATATGTTTTTAATAATAATAATAATCATCATCATCAAATTACTTAATTTGTCGCAAAACTCGTTCTGTACTGAATTGACGGGACTGCTGAGGGGGAGTATCGCTACTTGCAAATCTCGAAAATATCTATTTAATAATTAAATAAAGTATCAGATAGTGGATCTTAAAACTTATCTTAAAAATTAGCTATTTAAAATATTGATTATTAAGCAAATCGCACGGTTACAACATCGATATTAGACCGCAAATTAGTAATTTTTTAATATATATAATTAAATATAATTTAAAAAATAATTATGATGATCCCCTTTCATATAACCTGCAGATGATTTGAATATTTTTTAAATTATAATTATTATGATAATTTAAAAGGAAAACGGTTACAAATAAGTGTATTTTTTTATCATTAGGGGCTGGCGTCGCCTTAAGTAAATTTTGTATAAATATCACTGTAAGTTTTCCTTGAAAATAAATATATTTTTTTTTAATTACGTGTTAGAGGTTACTTTAAGATTTAATCATATCGAGTGATTATAAATTCTGTACCAAAAGCCGTCTTTTTACAGACGACATCCTCAATATTCATATTTTTTTTTCACATCTACAAATATTAGGGTTTCTTAGAAAAACTGATCTTGTATGATGATTTTTTGATGCGAGCCGCCTTAATTAGTTTTAAATCTGGTTAATTCAACGTTGTGCTTGAATTATAAAGATAATGACAATTCTAGATGTTAATACAGGTGTTCTTATTTAAGAAAAGTAACGGATCATCAGCGTGTGTGGTTAGTAACTTAATAGCAATGTATTTGAGTCACTGAAAACTTGTTTTTCTTTTTTCATTCTGTTACTGCAAATTTACTTTTACAATTAAAGATATGATGACCTTTTTTTTAAGGAGGAGAAATCCGTTTACAGATTTCCTACCGCTGGTTAGGCGGTAGGGGTATGTGGGGTCGCCCAGATGTTGTTGGCAATACTCACTAAAACTCCTCGGTGCCTCCTTGCCCTTTGAAATGGGTGTGGACCGGGTTCTGCCGAGGCAATTTACTCCGATCCAAAAAGATATGATGACCTGTTTGCGTATAGCATTTTTATTCTGGTAGGTACTTACTATTCATTTGTGAGCTCGATTTCGGGATAATCCACGTAGTTATATATCTTCCATCCACACGGAGTCTGAGGCTGACAATATCGAACAAATCTCTTCACGTCTTTTTCGTATGCCTGTGGTTGAGTGAATGTTATTTAAAACATGAACATTTTATAATTATTGGCGCTCTTCACTCCAACTACCACCAAGGGTATCACAATTTCGACTCGTGGACGTTTACTGCTGGACTAATAGGCTTCTCCCATAATTTTCCATTAGGACCGGTCAGAAGCAGCCTGGATTCAGCGTCGACTCGAAACCCTTTTTAGGTGGTTTTCCATCCACCATCTTCCATCCATCCACCAAAGGATGGCTATACAAGTGCATTGTACATTGAGCGCCAAAAAATATGATAAAATATTTATACTGAAATTTTTTTTATGAATCTGGAATCGGCAGCAGTAATCACCCGCTTCCAGAAGATCGCCATCATACAACAGCAACTGTGTTGTTGTGTTTCTGTGAATGAGTGAGAGTTTCCTCTTAGTTTTCCTTTTACTTTACTTAATCAAAGTTTGCAACGCACTTGCAAGTCTATGGCGTTGCTTGTGCTTAAATGTGACGGTAGGCACCTACCGTCAAGTGGACTGTCAGCCTTACTGCCGACAAAAAAGCTGGAATAAAGTTAAGTAAGCCATAGTTATCCTACAGCTTAGCTTGCTGTAACATCAACTTAGCTTGCTGTAACATCAACTTAGCTTGCTTGACGAGCCCGTTGGATGAGTGGTTAGGGTGCTTGCCTCGGTTCGATTCTAGGGTTCTCGGGTTCGATTCCCGGCTGGGTCAACTTTGAAAAATCAAATTTTCAAATTTGGCTTTGGTCTGGATTTGGAAAGTAGTGGCAGGGCACACTGAGTTTTTGCAGTCATTTGGGCAGCCCGTCTGGCGGCAGTAACCGCCCCCTTACAGAAGACTATCGTGAAATAATGTGCTGTTGTGTTTCGGTGAGTGAGTAAGGGATGCCAGAGCCCATGTCCCTATCCACTCCTAATCCCTTATCCTTAATCCTACTGTAGTCGGCAGCGCACTTGCAGCAGCTTTGGCGTTGCTTGTGTTATAGGCGACGGTAGCCACCTACCATCAAGTGGACCGTCAGCCTGTCTGCCGACCTTAACATAAAAAAAAACATAGACTTTAAGCTGTAAAAGCTAGAATTTTCAAAAATCCTGTCTTAACGCATGCTTAGATTATAAAATAAACCTATGTTCCAAATTGAGCTTTCTAGACTTGTAGTTTTGGCTGTGCGTTTGATACTCAGTCAGGACAAACGATTTTGTGAGTATAGATAATGAATTATTTCGTATGTATGTTCGGCCTTCCTGAAGACACATTATTCATCACGACACAAGATACATTTATTCACCATTGTCATTTAATGTAATAAAATAAATAAAATCACCTTACCTCATCTTTCCCATGAGGTTTAGCGTTCACATAAGCGAGAAAAACCAAAGTTACTAATATCTTAATAGACATTTTAAAGTTTCAATGTAGAATTTTATTTTGATCACCAAATTGAACTCTACGCGAAGTTCACGACACACATAATGTCCGGCCCTTCTAGTACACAAAGTATACCGTTTATACCAGTCCCTAATTTATTAGAAACATTGCCCCACTGTATTTTATACACATGCTGTATTAAATTTATATTTAAACAAAATATAATTTTATATGAAAGTAGGTACGATATTTCTCTAGTAAAAAGATGTTATATACGTTTTGATTGTAAAGTTAAGATTAAGCACAATTTATCAGTCAAATTTTCACTTTAATATACATAAAACAGAAGAAGTAAAAAAATTTAAACATTAAAAGGTAATGTGTCGGTTTGTTAATAAGTAAACTCAAACTAATTTAAGTTGAAGTGTAAAAGTGCGATAAGGCTTATTTAAATTCCCACAGCGATTCTGATTACAATAAAATCGTGAATAATGCTTCGTATACAATTTAATACTTGCAAAGTTCGCATATTCAGGCCGTAATTATGTAATATGAATGACGCAACTGATCAAAATTCATCATAGAATTTAGTACCTACCTAAACGTATTTTTGTATATTTTGTTAAAATGAGTTTTATTAATATCTGCTCATATAGTAATGTCTGAAGTTTTTGTCGGCTGTTATTTGCATAAAAAACACTATGCAATATTGTTATTAACTAGCTTCTGCATACGACTTCGTCCGCGTCTCTTTATAAAATACTAGCGACCCACCCCCGGCTTCGCCCGGGATGCAATTTTTATATATAAGAACATTCCCCGTTTATCCCTCTTTCCATTAGTGAAAACCGAATTAAAATCGGTCTACTCGTTCACGCGTGATGCGGTGACCAAGGGAAATAGGGATTCATTTTTATATGTATATAGAGACTAGCGACCCGCCCCCGGCTTCGCCCGGCGTGCAATTTTTATATATCCTAAAACATTCCCCGTTTATCCCTCTTTCCATTAGCGAAAACCGAATTAAAATCGGTCTACCCGTTCACGCGTGATGCCGTGACCAGGAGAAATAGGGATTCATTTTTAAGGGGGGGTAGCCTGTGTTACTTGCTGATAATGTGGGTTTCTATAGGTGAAAGAATTTTTAAATCCAGTAATTTTTGAGTTTATTCATTACAACATTTATTCATACAGTGAACAGGAGGTTCTGGTACGCATTGAACAAGCAAGAGGTGCCTTTGTGAAGATTAGAAAGATCCTGTATTACAGACGATTCAGTCTCAAACTCAACGTGTGTTGAGTGTTTTATTCTACGTATTGGAGAGTTGGACGCTAACTTCAGCATTGTGTTCAAAATTGAAAGCATTCGAAATGTGGATATGCTCCGCATATCATGGATGCAGATAATAACAAATGCTGAAGTTCTCCGTCGAATAAAAAGGGAATGGAGGTGTTGGGGACGATAAAGGAGAGGAAGCTGCAATATTAGGAGCACGTGATGAGGGGCGAAAGATACCGTATTCTTCAGCTAATGATGCAGGGCAAAATTCAAGGAAAGCGGAGCAGTGGCAGGAGAAAGACATCCTGGTTGAAGAATTTGAGAGAGTGGTTTGGTTTGAGCTGCTACACGAAAGAGCGAGTCTCTTTCGTGTAGCAGCTTCCAAGGAAAAGATAGCCACGATGGTCGCAAATCTTCGCAGAGAAGTGGCACGATAAGAAGAAGAATTCATTACAAACATACATACCTACATTACAAATCTTTTCTCTTTATAATATTAGTATAGATAACTCTATACTAATATTATAAAGACCGCTACTTCGTACATGGTACTAGAATAGCGCATGATGACAGATTTTGAAAATCGCTTCCATAAAGTAGATACACGTCTACCATATCCGAAAAAAATAATATTTCAGCAAAAAACTAAATTTCAACGCGAATTATTGAAGTTTTTTAAATCTATTTTGAATTACGCGCGACACCGCTCTTAGGTGTCATGGCGTCGCGTCTGATGAACCGTGACGTCACCGACATCTCATCAGATTTCTCATTCTGTCAAAGCAAAGTCAAGGCACTTACCTGGCACTTACCTGGGCGTGACGTCATTCGCTCTGATTGGTGTTTCAGTTAACATGGCCGATTGCAGTTATTTATACTTCTATTTTATTGAAAATCTTATTAATCTCAATTTTAATACAAAAAATGAGTAATTTTTTAGACTCCTTTCAACATATATTTTTCTCCAAAACCATTTATTCTTTGATTCTTTAATACCGTCATCATGCCTATTAACTTTATTGTTTGTAAACCGATTGAAATGAAACAAACACTAAAGGTAACTGGAAGCTTTCCACAATACACCAGTGAAAACCGCATTCTAATCAACCGCTGATTAACGTGTACGAACGCACAGACAAAAAGTTTTTTAAACATACAACGTGTACAAATTGTTTTTTTGAAAAAATATTTAATTTACAAACAGGGCTTGTTTACGATTTTTTTATATGTATTGATTAATTATGAAAGCAAAATTAAGTTTTATTTAAATGCGAGTGAATCTCACTACCGTGTTACCATTCGCCACTAAATGGCGACGATGGACTAATTGCCAGGCTTTTTATATATGGAATCTTACTATAATTTAAGGTGGTCATATCAAATCTTTATTTTAAAATATGATGATATTATCCCGAGAATGCTGCAATAAGTTGATCATTTGAAATCAGTCTCTATTATAAAGAGAAAAAGTAGGAAATAGGTACTTTTAAAATTAAGTCATTCAAACTATTCAATCAACCCCTTCAACATACAATTTTCAAAGGCGACCTTGGCCCTGATTCTGTATCGCAACTATGATTACACGCTAAGTCTTACTCTTGCGAAAACACGTCAATTTATTAACTTGTCTTGTCAATGAATTGAAATGTCTCTATTCTGTATGGCCTAAGACAAGTTATCTTGGCACCTTACGATTTCACAGAAACCACAGTACACAATTGTATTTATTTGACAATCGGACTGCCAGCACAGGATCCATTTCATATTTTAATATTACTTTGCTCTATGACGTAAAGACGTTAACCCAGCTGACAGCTGTTCACCGTTTGAATGTTTATTTACTTTTTAAAATCTTGTTAAGTAAAACGATGTTTTATATAATATAAAATCTATAAACAATTATTTCTTACCGTTAGTGTGGATTTTAATTAAATTTGCAGAAAAACACTATGCAATGCACTTGATTTAACAAATTCACACACGATTCCGCGGCGTTTTAAAGCGTGGTATTTTTGACAGTTCAAACCGCGCCGTTCCCCGTTAATTTCGTGCAACATGTCATAGAGAATAAGTTTTTAGCAGATGTCGTGACAGTTTGAGTAATTGACGTGGTTTCGAAGTAAGGAATCGCTAAGTGGCGTTAGAGAATTAGGGCCCTTGTCAGGTAACTGATAAAAAAAATGGAAGAGTTAGATTTTCTTATATCTCTAAGATAGATTTTTACATTTTAAAAACTCAAAGAAAATGAAATCTTAAAAATTTTATTTTAAATAAAATATTTTTATATATATTATAATAAATAGGTATACTAATTCTTATTCCTTAAATATCGCAGTAATTTTAGTAGTGCAAAATGGATATTTTTAGTATGTTTTATGTAGGTAGGTACTGAGATAAGCACACTATCGAGCGTATTGCTTTCAATAGTGCCATAAAATGTCTTATTAAACTGTCATGAATATTTATCTGAAATTGTTAATTGTTCATATCTTTTAATAATTACTTGTATACCAGGTTCACCTTTTAATATATTATGATGATAAACTTAATTATATAACTAATATACCAATTAGTGGGTACTTATTATATTACTTATAAAGATTAAATATTTTCAGATAAAGAGCGAATTTTGTAATTTTATTTAATCTCCCATATGACCATACCTATTTGAATAATTCTTTCACAATTTAAAAGGTACATTGTTTCAGATGGACGTAGAGGTTATATTATGAATATTAACTGCCGCAATTGCAGCCGGGCGAAGCCGGAGCGCGTCGATCTAGTTCTTTATACTATAAAGATAATTAATAAAACATTACAAATATGGTCATTTTATTTCATATTCATTTTTTCTTGAAATAAGACCACTAGTTTCCAAAAGAATATTTGATATGTTCCACGAGTTCTTTACACTAAATGGGAATCGTCGATAAAATGGCAGACGTGGTATTGTCAAAGAATATTTTGTAGTAGGAAAAGTAAAACAACTCGTTAGGTAGGTACCTATAAATAATTTGCAGGTGTTATAAATAAATTTAGTTATAAACTCAAAGGTAATGAAATGTATTGTTCAGCGCCATCTACTGCAGATTTCTAGTAAAGCGATTGAAGCTTCTTTAGTCCTTAAACGACATTGAAATGTCCTTTAACAATTTTCATTAGCAGGTAATTGGCCGTCATAAAAAATAATATTACTTTTTTAATACGAAAACATGTTATCGTTAAGTAAAAATATAACAACAATATTTATACACTAAGTAAGTATAAATATTGTTGAACAACGTAAACTTGTAAACATTAAATCAACGGTATACTTATTTAGTGAGATTAATTGTGCTAAAACTTGTATGAAAATTACTAAATAAATGGATAATTGCAATTTACGAAGATGTAATCTTGTATGTTTATTTGTATATAGGAGGTAATCTTCGAAACTAGGTACACATTCAGTTTAAAAAATCTCTCACCAATAGCTAGAATAAAATTTGGGGATCATCATCATCATCATTATCTCAGCAGCAGGACGTCCACTGCTGGGCAAAGGCCTCCTCCTAATTTTCCAAAAAGACCGATCAAAAGCAGCCTGGATCTGCCGTTAACCAGAGACCCTTATCATGTCGTCTATCCAACTTGTAGGTAGACGTCCTAGCTGCGCTTGCCGGTCCGTATTCTCCACTCGAGAACCTTCAACCCCAGCGGCCGTCGGCACAGTCGGCACTCCTTACTATGGTCCTGCTCAGTGCCACTTCAATTTACTAATCCGCCGGATTGGAACTTCAGGATGGACATAGGCTAAATATACGGTTGAGATATTGGTTGTACTCTAGTACACCGTCATAATTCTAATCTGTTTCAATTTATTTCACAAATATATGAATATTTAATTAACTTAAATATTAAATTATGCTTATGGCTTAATTTATAAACAACTCGAATAGCACTGTTCTTCGGTTTGTACTTAGAACTATTTGACTTACCTATTTATTATTGTCTCATTGAAAATTTTAAGCATACTGTATTACTATTTGACGGAAGTGCAATAATCTCTTCAAACGATTTTTTCATATGGGCAAAGCGACAAACTCATTTGTTTAAATATTATCTAGTTAGGTAAGTTATGTTGACGGCTAGATGCGTTGTGCAATCGCTGTGTCATTACGGCCCAATAAGTAGTTGACACATTTATTTCACTTGTGTTGTTTCTTGCGACACCGACTGCCTATATATATGCCTATATATATATATATATATATATATATATATATATATATATATATATATATATGCTTATATTGTAGTTATCTACAAAATAATAACAAAAAATAATTGATTAAACTAGCTCTAAGAAAAATTGCAAATTTTATACAGGTTTAGTTAGAACTTTAGACGTGAGCGATAAGACTTGCTTCAGCTGATAATAATAGGCAATGTCGCTGTAAAGAGAAAGGTTTGACGAAGAAAGAAATCGTGGGTGTAGAACATTAAAGAGTGGATCTAGGTTCGGACGAGCAATATACAGAAGGGATTATCCATGACTGATCCAAGTGAACCGACATATTGTATACCTACTATATCGTTTTAGCCACACTGCAAGCGACGTGTCAAGCTAGGTGCCTGGCTACTTACCATGCGAGTAGCGTAGCTAATGGACATGTTGCTAAAGTCGCCTAGTGACTTTACAATTTACATCGGAGAAGTTCTAATTGCTGCTGTTTTGAAAATAAATCTATTTTGAATTGTAAACATTGAGTTTTCAATCAATTCCAAAAGACAAATCTAACCGCCTTGTTTTGTATTTTTTACATAAGCGTAGTTCCTGGCCTGGCTCTAAGCTTGGCCTTAGTCTTACTAATTGGAGAGAAACCACAAAAAGAAGTTATACTTCAATAATCATGTATTTAAAAGTTTCAACGCAAATAAAAAAAGAGAACCGTTTTCTCTCATCATGAATTCGTTGTGAATAATGACGTAGTAATCGCTCCACAATATAAATCCTAATTTCATAAAATATAAATTATATATGTGACTAGCCCCGTCCCCAGATTCGCACGGAGTTGAATTTTTTTTAATGTTAAGATCGGCAGACACTGCAGACAGGCTGACGGTGCACTTGATGGTAGGTGGTTACCGTTGCCTATAACACAAGCAACGCCAAAACTGCTGCAAGTGCGCTGCCGACTACAGTAGGATTAAGGTTAAGGGATTAGGAGGGGATAGGGAAATGGGCTCTAGCGTCCCGTACCTTTTAAACGACCATGATTGACTAATTTGAACAAAAATGGTTATTGTGACTACTATTATAGTTAGATTTTACGTAGACTGACTTTTTATATATCATCAATAGTTTTCGTAGCGTACGGCAAATAATGGATTTTATAGTCAAATTCTTGATGCCTTATGGTTACACCATTGTAATTTTCGGGAAGATTGTAGGGCTGTAAAAAAATACAGTATACGAGTACTTATATTAATCTCCAATAATATAGCTTTCTATGCGTGAATTTTTTTTTAATATCACTAGTTTTTGAGTTTATCTATTAGAAACCAACATATCAAAAATAAAATCTTTCATCTTTACAATAATAGTGTAGAAGTTTATTAACAATGACATTTGTTAACATTTAGTTTAACAAACAGAATTCTAGTAATTCCCAGTTATTCATTTCCATACATTTACATACTATTTTTTTAACATTTCAAGTTCGCAATAGGAAATTACAACTGTAAAAATGTACTGAAAACTGAAAAAATGTAAGTGTAGCTGTATTCCACTCGGCGACATCTGTTGCCGACGGTTTCCGAAAAAGTTCAGGGATAAATACAAATTGGCGATAAACCAGGAACTCATTGTAACACGTAAAAAATCTGCGACTGCTTAGAGATGGAGAGTTCTGTGTAAAAGCTACATTAAATTATTTGGTTTAGGCCAATGTAGCTTTGACCGGTCAACACAGCGATACCCTCTATTGAGAAGTAGTGCTGATGAAAGAGAAACAAATAGTAACTGCCGACTATTCTAGAAACATTTAGTTCGGGATACGGAACGGGGACCCAAGGTTATATAAGTGGGAGAGGACATGACACGTGGCTTCTTATGCCGTTGGCGATGTCGAGGTAGTACGAATTATAAGCTATCACTAAGTTTGCTCCGGTTACGTGCGAAGTACTTTCATTTGTGAGGAGGGAGTATCTGGGCGGTAACGCGATACACCCCATCTTGGCCCTATAATACTCGTCGGCAACGATACGCTCCCTTTTATCGTTGCTGATCTTACACCGGATGCCGGGATCATCAAAGACGACGTCGACGAGGTGCGCAAGACGTCTAGTTGGCGGTTTGCAGGCACATGCTGGTGCTATGTGGAGGCACTCAGTTGGCTCCTACTGGTGTCCGCTGCAGATAAGTCCACCCAGTGCTTTACGTCAAGTGCTAGATAGATAGTAATATATGTTGTCCGTTACATTTTGTGTAAGAACATTGAACTACGTGTGCATTAATATATTAAGTGTTGTGTGGTAAAATCTATCTTTTATGCCTGTCCAAATCTCCCTTCAAGTAGCAGGCGCCCTTTCAGAACTTATTTACTGTATGTCTCTTGCTTCTAAGGGTGAGTTTCGGAGTTTCGGTTAGTGAGTGTTTCGGGTTGCAGCAATTTTCTCTAAGAGGCTGCACAACTTGAGCGGTTACACCGTTTTGTTGGACGTTGAATTGATAATTAAAAGAGAGGCATTATTCGAGCTCTTACTACGCAGATCAAATAATAAGATTGTGGGAGGTCATTAAGGGAAAAGAAGCGGCTAATTGCGACCTGGATTGCTGGATTTCATCAACACAACGCGCCGACTCACATAGCCTCGGTTTCAATGTCTGTTATTCAAGAAACGAGATTCGAACTACTCTATCACACACCCTGTTCACCAGATCTAGCTACCAGTGATTTCTACCTCTTTCTTCAGCTCAAGAAAGAAATTTGAATACAATAGCGAAGTGATTGTCGCTGTTGAAACGTTTTAGAGAATGATTCCACTTCAGGGTCAGGGCAAAGATTTTTTTTTCTAAGGTAATCTTGGGTTTAGAAAAAAGGTGAACTAAATCTATTGGCTTGTTTGGAAACTATGCAGATAACTTTTGGATCACTCCTTGCAGAATTATATTATAATACTAGCTGAGCCCGCAACTTCGTACGCGTGGTATTCGGTATAGCGTGTAACATTTTTGTTTGTAAACCGATTGGAATGAACAAACATTAAATGTTACGGGAAGCTTGCTACAATATATCAGTGAAAACCGCATTCAAAACGGTTGCACCGTTTTTGAGATTAGCGTCCATAAATGCACAGGTAAAAAGACAAACAGACAAAAATTCTAAAAACTATTTTTTGACTTCGGTTACATAAGTACAACGTGTATAAATTGTTTTTTTTGAAAAAATATTTAATGTACAGTAAACAGCTCGTTTACGATTTTATTATATGTTCAATAAAGAATAAATAAATAAAAATACCTATACATTTAAGAACATATACTTAATCAGCATACTTACGTTCCATTATGACAGAGTGGGCAACATGGCAGTTAGCTACAGAACCTCCTTACAGATTACCATTGTATAATCGTTATTTCGCGGTGGTCATTGTCCACCAACCCGAATAAGGTATACCGGCTCCCATTCGTCTATTATCCATGTTTTTCCTTACCCTTTACTTTAACCTATTGTATGCTGCAGCGTACCTGGAATTGCCTATGTTATAGTCATGATAGTTGCAGACCATCAACTAGGCCGTGAGCTTGTCTGGGACATTTACATAATATAATATTGAATTTACAATGTAATATTTAAATATTAATTGAATCCAATACTCAAAAGTCGTTTTATAGTCCAGAAAGTCCCTCAGGGTCATCTTTGATATGAGCTTCTAAGAGATAAAATATGTAATATCGATGAGTGAAATCAAAAATTATGACAATTAACCGATTTTTTACTATAATTATTTTCTACTATAAAATATTTCATAATAATATAGGATATTTTATTTTGATGATTTCAAAATTTCGTAAAAATTTAAAAATTTTGTAATATAATATCTCCTGATTTATTTTAATATTGAAAACTTTTATTACTCACACAACTTGTTGTAGGAAACTGGGATGAAGATAAAAAAAATATTACGATATCAAACCATTTATTTAGTCAAATTCAATAATCCACTTAATAATTTTCCATCGTTACAATTTTAAATAATCAATAAACAACTTACAATTAATACAAATTCTAAAAATCCGTTCTTACTACATTTGAAACTAACAATACGTCATAAATAATAATAAAAAGAACAATAAAAATAGGAACTTTAAAACGACGACCTCCTTACAATCCTTAAAAAAATTATTCAAAATTAGAACATGTAATTCGTCGACGTCATCACCAGATGCTGTCAGAGATTACCAGTTTTAATGAAAATTGAAATAAAAGAAAATGTTATTGTCCATACACTTATTTTGATAAATGATAAGTATCACTTCTTGTTTTGGACTCTAGTACGTATAAAATATTATTAAGTACTTCATTAATATGCATAAAGTCAAAAAAGAAATCATCATTAAAATACACCCTTTCTAATTTAATTATTTTCATAAAAAAGGTTAGTCGTCTAATGAAAACTCACAAATTCGAAAAAAAAAAATATATCCTCAATATTTTAAATTAAATCGAATAAAAAATATAATTAATCCTATAACTTTGAAAACACACTTACGAAACTTGTTTTGCTGCACTTAAAATTAAAATTAAATTAAATTAATTAATATTCACGAAATATAAAAAATGTACTTGTACTTCAAAATTTTAACAAAGAAATAGGATCTACATTATATTTTATTCATTGACATATGTCCCTAACGAGTGCGCTAAAACTGTTTGTCTTAAAATTTATTTGAGGTACACATAAAACTATGTTTTCAGTCTAAGCTAATTTTTTTTAAATGTATAAATTCGCGTTATGCTATCTGCTTGGTATCGATACATTTTAGATTATAGGAACAAAAACTGTAGAGTTGCTTAAGATAATCGCACTGTGCGACCCATGAAGGGCCCTGCTATAGGAAAGATCTTTCAATTAAAATTATAAATACATTCGAGCTTAAGTCATCGTTTCTACAATCTAAACTGATCGTCGCGATGTTTTTATTTTATTTTAAAGTGAAAATAAGGTGGTCGCGGTGAGACAGACAGCGTCATCTCGAAATTAATAGGAACTTTTCACGTGGTGCTTCCTCCGCTAAGATAGTTTGGTAACGCCGGTGTCTTCTTCAGGCGTCCGACAGCGATATATGTACGTGTTGATGGTCGTGTCGTCTTCGGTGATCACGCAGTTTGTACCGACACCGCAAATGCAACTGGAATGGAAAAAACCAATACACTAATAGAGAACAAGAGTTTGATTATTTTAATTATTCAATTTCCTATCCTCGCGGCGTACAATATCACATAATGGAAATGTAGGTATATTTATCAAAAAGAGATAAATTTAAGGAGACCAACATTATTAACTATATTATCAAATACCTATGTCAAAACATATTTGATAATATAGTTTTTGGTCATAAAAATATTAAGCGTTTAAAAAAACACAATGATAATATTCATAATTATAATAGAAATAAACATGATCTTGCATTGATCCACACAAGGCTAACGAATCATTTAAAGGAAAATGTATACGTCTCTATAATAAAATCCCTGAAGTAATACATGAATTACAATTAAAATATTTGTGAAACGGAAACTTGTTAAAAATGTGTATACTTGATACGTTTAGAATTTTTATTTAGAATATAAAAATGCATGGGATTAAAAAGAGCGATTGCTGAAGAGTTTCTTTCGCCGTTTCTTCTCTTCCAGAACGCCATTTTGTTTCCGAAATATTTTGACTTCAAAAAAGTGATCGTATTGTCCTATTTTTGAGAAATAAAGGATTTGGTTTGTTACAAAATTCACAATGAACTGAATAAGGTTGAATTGCAAACTAGTATGTGGAGATAGAACAAGGTGTTGGAAAAATTTAGGCGAATTCCAATCTAGGTAACAAAAAACTGCCACCGGTTACATTAGATAGAATTTTCTAACTTCATATGAGTCATCGAACTGTGTACCTTTTAAGTGTAGTGAGCAAGTGCTATATTCTATTGCTATCTTAAAAAGTACTTGACGCGTCGCGTTCCGGTGTAAACTCTCCCTTGGGGCCAACACAGGCGAGGTACTTTTGTTCATGAAAGACAAAAAATCCTCGAAGAGTGGAACATTCGTTTATGAAAATGATACAATCGATTTGAAGCGTCAACGTGCACAGATACGTCACCATTGAGCGCTCAAAGCGGATAGACTGAAAAAACCAATGTGTGCGCGTGCGTAATGCGCCTTGGCAATGATTTTTCGCCTTTTTTCGGGGACTCCCTTATATTTTCTTGCCGGCCGGTCTCTCGACGTTCTCCGTTATTCGGGGGTTTTATTTATGTCAATAAAAACATTAAAGACACGAGTTAATCTCTTAACATACCATGTATAAATTTATTTAATAATATAATGACATAATTCAAAATAAATTCCATCCTATTTCTTAGCAAGTTTAGAGGTATTTATAGGCATCATATATAAATAAAATAAAACTTTATGTAACGCGCGCCTTCTCCTCCAATTGTCAGTTTTATATGCGATCGCACCTTCTGGGTTGGTCAGTATTCCAAGTTTCACACTAAGATCTTTCAAGAAACATTTTTAGATCCAAATTGAATTATAAATTACGTTCAGCTTCGCTCGCAGTCAACATATAACTAAGAAGAAATGGTATGAGTAGGTCGTTAACCATAGTACCTGAATTGACGCGCAATTCTAAGTGTCATGAGGTCTCCCGATAAAGTCTTATTATCAAACAGATGTTTATTACAAACACATAAAAAATATTTACGATTCTATTATCTGAAGCCCAAAGTGCAAGTGATTCTAAAGCGTGCATGGTGTGTTGTGTGTAGGGATTACTTTGTGTTATCATCTCAACCATTATTGGTCCACTATTGGTCCTAGGTCTACCCTATAATTTTTCAATATAACCCGATCAGAAGCAGCCTGGATCTACCGTTAACCCGCGGCCATTATCAGGTCGTCTGTCTACATTGTGGGTATTTACATTATTATGTCTACATCTTACGCTGCGCTTGCCAGCCACTCGAGAACCTTCCGGGCCTAGCGGCCGTCGGCTCTTTGTACTTTGTGTCCTGCCCTGAAACCCTGAGCATAGCCCTCTCCATAGCTCATTAAGCGAATTATTTTGTCTTGAGGACTTTGTTTTGTATGAATCTTAAAATTGTAATAATCAATGGAGTTTTCCCAAGGGTTTGTGGTAAACACTTTTAAAAAATCTTGTTTTGACTTAATGAAACATAATTAAATAAACAATAAAATCATTGAATAATTAAGTTAAAAATAATCTTGTTTTAATAAAAAAAAACTGTATTAAATATATCGATTCTTTCAGACCTCGAATATTCACAAGTCAATTTTATTATGAACTAGCTGTGCTCGCAACTTCGTACGCGTGGTATTCGGAATAACGCGTAACTTTTTTGTTTGTAAACAGATTGAAATGAACATGACAGTAAATATTACCGAAAGCTTGCTACAATACCTACATCAGTGGAAATCACATGAAAATCGGTTAAGTCGTTTCTGAGATTAGCGTGCCTTTGTGCACGCTAAGGCAAACAACGATTTTATTATAGACTAGCGACCCGCCCCCGGCTTCGCCCGGCGTGCAATTTTTATATATATGAACATTCCCCATTTGTCCCTCTTTCTATTAGTGAAAACCGAATTAAAATCGGTCTACCCGTTCACGCGTGATGCCGTGACCAAGGGAAATGGGGATTCATTTTTATATATAAAGATTATGAAGAAACTCTACTGAACCCTACTTAATATGACTGATCATGTAGATCTGAGGTTAACTTAAATTGGAACTTCAAAATCACCTAAACTGACTATTTTTAACTTTATATAAACTTTCAGTCATCATCATTTTACAAATGATAATATATAGTTAACAAAAGTTTCAGCCAATTCAACCGAAGAATTATTTTATTGCAATTTTATCGAAAAAAATGAACTTTAAATTTACATAACTTTTTTGTTTGAAACCGATTAGAATAACACAAACACTAAATGTTACGGGAAATTTGCTATAAATACATAAGTGAAACCCGCATTCAAATCGGTTAAGCCGTTTTTTAGATTAGCGTGATCAAACACACAGACAAAAATTCTAAAAACTATTTTTTGACTTCGATAACATAAGTACAACGTGTATAATTTTTTTAATATTTAATGTACAGACACGGCTCGTTTACGATTTTATTATATGTACAGACAATCTCATATTAAAATCAAAATTTCTCGTATCGTACATCAAAAATAACTTTTTAAAAATAGAATCTAGAAATGTTGTAAACAACTTTTATATGAATATTTAGATCACAACCGGCACAATAATGGCAGTAGTAACTTTACACTTAAATAAAAATATCTAACTATAAGAGAAAAACAGATGAGTCATAACATAGAGGTACTTGATAAATTTTCTTTTTTAAATCCGTGAAAAGTAATTTTAATTTGTACTTACTTTAACTAACTTAATTTTAAATAAATAATTCTGTCTTTGAGTTTTGAATGTAAACAGAAAAATTGTTGACAAAGTCTGGTCTGACAAAGAGTTTAAAATTGTTCCGACTGTACAGCAACTATATATTTTTTGTACGAGTCCTCAAACAGGCTGACTGTCCACTTTGGTGGTAAATAGCTACCGTCGTCGTCTGTAACACAATCAACACCACAGGTTGCTGCAAGTGCACTGCCGACTATAGTAGGATATAGGATAAGGGATAGCGAATCCCTTACTCACTTACCGAAACACAAAAGTGCACATGCAGTTATTTCATGGTGGTCTTATGAAATAGAGTGGTTACTGCCGCCAGACGGGTTACCCATTTTATGAGTGCGAAACGCAGTGTGCCCTGTCACACTAAAAATTCTAAATATATTTTTTATTAATTAAATTAATTGTATTTTTAATAATTAAGGTTTTGTTAAGAATTTAAAGAAAAATTAGTACTCACTAGCTGTTAGTTAAATTGAAGTCTATCATTCTGTTGACTTTCTTATAAATTGTCCAGAAACATGGCGTCTGTGGGGCGCAAATAGTTCTAGCCTCTGTCGTGGGATCAACGCTGGTCATCTCCGTTTGGTAGGTGCTGCTCTGCTGCTCCTCTTCAGGAACCGCCCGCTGAAACAGCATACATTAAATTCATTAGATACTGACGAAGCGCCCGGCTTTTTTGAAAATTTCGGTGTTGAAATTTTCAAAAATCCTTATTTACGTTATAAAACTATGTTCCAAAGAAGATCAATCAGTTTTGTATGGAGATCAAGCCATCAGTTCATTTTTATTTACGTGTTAACTGTTGAAACTTTTACCATTAGGTAAGAAGAAATTATAGATTTCACTGGGAAAATATCGTGTAATTTGGTAATGGGGTTACATAGATATTTAAGTTTTTTAATTTTTTTAAATACTTTAATACACGTGTCGAGTACGTGCTTTGCGCTCAAAGTGTTAATTTACTAATAATATTATCCAATTACTAAAATTAAAAAATACTTTTTATTAACAAAATCTCCAAAGTGTAAGTTAAAAAAACAATGAATAGTACATGAATGAATGATTTTGAATAACAAACACATAGTACAATGAATGAATGATTTTGATTGATGTCCTTTCAGCTTAGACTTAGTAGTTTTGGCTGTGCTGGCTGTGCGTTGACAGTCGGTCAGGACAAACGATTTTATAAGTATAATATGCGTTCTGCAATGACCGTTCAATGTGCATTAAAACAATAAAGTATGTAAAATATTAACACAATACAACATCCATTTTTACCGGTCTTTATCATATATGTGCAAATGATTTATAGGACCTATGCACATATAACAATGAATGGTTGATAACCTATGTACGTGATTCAAAAGGGCAATTACACAGAATCCACTATCGCTATGAACTAAGGTTCAAATCAATGCGTCAACGATGCATTGATATATATATTATCAAGAACGCATTGAAGAAAATACAATTATATGATATTGCAATAAAAAAATACCTTATAAAATGTCAATTGTTATCGTACAGATAAAGTTATTTTATTTCATTTTTTAACCACTTTTTGCTGTGGGATGTTTCTGGAATATAATCTATAATTATATTTATATGTGATGCGAAAACTTTGGCGCGGAAGATTGTGAAATTTGGTACACCGTTAAAGTTTAACGGAAAAGGATTCGAGAAAGCTAATATTTTTATATAATACGCTCTTTATAAAATACTATGTTACTCCTTGATAATGTAGCTTTCTATAAGTGAAAGAACTTTTAAAATCGGTCCAGTAGTTTTTGAGTTTATTCATTACAAACATACATTTGTATGGAGGGGGTAAAGGAGGAGGGAGATGGGGGAGGGTGAGTAGCCTATGTTACTCGCTGATAATTAGCTTTCTATAGGTGAAAGAATTTTTAAAATCTGTACAGTAGTTTGAGTTTATTCATTACAAACATTCATACAAACATTTTTCTCTTTATAATATATATAGTATAGATAGTATAGACTAGCTGTTCCCGCGACTTCGTACGCGCTGTACTTTGTTTTTTTAAAAATCCCACAGGAAACTAGCATTTTTTCAGTGTAAAAAGTATCATATAGGTATGTTAATCCAGGTAATATATTAGATATCTGTTTGCGAAATTTCATAGAAATCCATTTGGCCGTTTTTTCTTTATAGAGTAACCATAAACATACAAACTTTCTCATTTGTAATATTATTGGGATTAAAATGCATTAGAAATACAGTCGGGGTACGAAAACCTTCGTCAGTTTTCAAATCAATTCCTTTATCAAGTCGTAGACTCTTAGTACCTTTTGAAACTAAAGCACCAAGCAGACAACTGATAGACGTTTGAAATGAAATTTTGGCATGACTGATAATTGTCCTGGTGCAAGCAAATGTCGACTTTAGGGTGACGAACCTTTTCCTACCCTGACTTTACAATAAATTAATTAAAATAAACATTACACACACTACCGCGTGTCGTGTTTGCAACACGCACACACGTTTTTACGAATGTAATAAATGTATACTCTTTTGTTTATGGTCAAACTCTGTGGACAAACTGAACGGGGTAATTATAAGAGTACTTAAAAATTAATTGAATTACGGTCTAATTTCGACCACTGGGCGGCCACTAGTTTATGTAAATTCGTTACACTTATCTTTAGATCCACGTAATTATGAAGCCAATTTATCTTAAGATATCTATTTTTCTAGAGATCTCCCTAACATAATTAACAGCTATTACACCATTTACTATTTAATCTGACCATTTTTATTAGTTATCTTTTTTATTATCAAATATGAATTTTACTAGTTTTCTGTCTACCCACACTCAAAGTGAAATCTGCTAAAAGCGTAAAAAAACTTTTTTTTTTCCTATATACTGAGTTTAAAATATTTCTGATGGATGTTTTTGCACGGACAGAAAAAAAAAATACTATTGACGCGTATTGATTTTGCATTTTGAAGTTAAAATTACTGAAATAAGCAATTTTAGTTCACATGTTTTCGTGTCTGATTATGGGACTTTACGTTATCCCTTCAGTGATTTCTTCTTATTTAGTACAATACCTATGCTTTAGGAGTTTGTGATTTTGTGATTTTTGAGTAGATAATTTAGGAAGTTTGTGGATCCAATCCGAATGAAAAATCTCATATAAATATAATATAATCTCATTATGTACCCTTGAATTATTTCTGGAGACGTACAAATGTTATAAAACATTGTCACATAATAACAGCAATTTTGTTCGAAACCAAAAACGTTTATTAAACACTAGCTGAACCCGGCCACGCATTGCTGCGATGTGCGTGTGGATATATAATTTTTTTTTTAATAAAAGTATTCCTTATAATATCAGTTATATGCAAATGCCAGTCCCGTCAAAATCGGTCCACCCGTTTCGGAGATTAGCCGGAACGGACAGGCAGGCAAAATTTTTAAATTATTTTTGTTATAGATACCGTATATATACGTACTTTGATTACATTTAGTAAAAGCAGTTATTATGACATTATAAACAGACACATTATTTATTATTACACATCAAATTCAATATGACAAAAAGAAATATTTACAAAGCATCAAATAAGGTTGGTTCATAGATTTCATAGCTTATGAGTAACCCGCTAGCCCGCGATAACCTACCTATCTTTACACTTAAAATTTTCGACAGAAATTTAACAAAAAAAAGAATCGCTCTTTTTCCTCATTCATTTGACAAAGCATGATGATGATCTATTTTTGTTTGACATAAATGAAATTATATATTACACACCGGCTGGGTTGGGCTGAAAAGCTTACGTCACCTATTCTCGTCCCAACTGCCACAAGAAGACCAAGTTACATAATTAGTGCATCCTGTCAGGGATCACATGTGGTGCCAAAACGTGACCTGTCACGGCAGGGCTGATCCACAAGTTTAAAGTCACTCAGCGAGCTATGGAGCTTTGGTAGACAGGATTAGAAATTCTGAAATTCGCCAAAGAACCAAGGTTGTCGAAACAGCCAAGAGAATTAGCAATGACAATAGTTCTCGAATGGAGGGTACGAATTGGAAACCGCAGCGTGGGACGCCCGCGCGCCCTGCGGCAAGGTGGACAGACAACCTGAAAGGCTTCGCGGGAAGCGACTAGATGCGGCGGACAAAAGACCATGCGTGGTGTCGAGCCCTGGAAGGGGCCTACATCCAGCAGTGAAAGTGATACAGGCTGATCGTGATGATGATAAAAGAATTTGTGTTATAAAAACGTGTGTTCCTAATTATCACAGATCATACAAACAAGGTTAATTATAGTACCGCGACTTCGTTCGTGCTTCTTTTCTTAAGAAGTGAATTATTTTTAATTTCAGGAACATTACCTACTTTCTGGAGGAAAGGTAGCCTATGTCAATTTCTGTATCCCTAAATTTTGCATACGTGTAGGTATGCAAAATTTCATGATAATCGGTTGAGTAGGTAAGGCGTAACGAACAAACAAGCAAACTCGCATTCACATTTATAATATGTATTAGGATACGTGCATGGTGATCGGTCAAGCGGTGTTAAAAGAGTAATTACATACAAATGTCCATTTTTATATAAACAGATTGAAATTAAGTGGTATGTACATTGTACATATCCACAGGGCTAATTCAAATGAATTCGTATATGTTCAAGATAAGACATTCGAGATAATGGATTTTTTTATCATCTTTGTTTAAGAAAAATAAACTTTTATAATTTATCAATTAGTTTTTATTTTTTTTTATTTCTTATTGATAAGATACAAAAGGGGCGTGAGTTATATATCTTATAGCGAATAAATATTTTAAAATATATTATTTTGTCGGTAAACACACTACATATTAATACACACATTTATAAGACATTTAAAAGTATAATAAAAATCCTAACTAATATAAATGCGAAAGTGAGTTTGTTTGTAACGTTTTTCACGCCTCAACTACTCAACCGAATAATAATTCTATTCAAAATGGCCACCTTTAGCTTTGATACAGGCCTTTAATCTGTTTGGCCACGAATCTTATGGATTAACGCACTGTTTCCATGGGAAAGTTAGCCACTGCTTGCTCCAGAGATTTCTTAAGACTCAATGTCGGCGTGACGTTTAAAGCAGGCCATGTCCTCTAAAACTGACCATAATTTGTAGTCTAAGGGGTTCAGATCTGGGCTAGACGAGAGCCGGTCTTCAGCTCTTATAAAGTCCGGAAAGTTGGTTTCGAGCCAGGCTTGGGTAGTTCGTTCTTTGTGACCAGGTGCAGAGTCCTCGACGGTACATTTTAAAAAAGTGTATTGCTGAGAGGTTTCACAACATGATCAAAGACGGTCTCTTGATACAATTTGCCTGAAGTCACAAAAATGAAGCTATTGTGACTCCTTGATAAGGCATTCCCCACCAAACCATAACTGCCGCAGGATGAGGACCTCGTTGTACCTTTCCTACCTGTGAGAGTACACTTTGTCATAGTGCTCTTCAATCGTGAATTTCATCAGTAAAGAGGATATTTCTGTGTCTTTCACATACGTATCGGGACAGAAGTAGTTTTGATCGATCCACTCTCTTTATCTGTAGGGATTGAGTTAGGGCATGTCCTGTATATCGACGATAAGTACCGAGCTTCAGGTCTCGTTTTAATATACACGACAAGTCCTAGCGGGAATGTTCATTTCTTGCGATAAGATTTTTTGTTTCCTTATGGGGTTTCGGTGAATAACAGCCTTTGTAGTTCTAACAGCACGCGGCCGCTCATATCTTTTATGGTCATCGACAGAGGAAGTGTTGAAATATCTGTCGACAGTACGATATGAAGCTTTTGAAGTGTCTTGAGTATGACCGATGGCTTCATACCCTGTCTGTGCAAGGCAATCACTGCAATCCTATTTTCTTTAACACCCCATTTCATAATGTAATTTGATAATAAACACGAAAAAAATATGTTTCGTGTTTATATCAAATTACATAATAAGCGATTTCTAAATTCAAAATGAATAAAGAGTTGAAAAAAGATGTTTTATGTAACAGTATTTATGGCCAGACTAGTTATAATAAAGTCGTAAACGAGCCGTGTCTGTTCATTAAATATTTTTTCAAATAACAATTTGTACACGTTGTACTTATGTTACAGAGTCAAAAAATAGTATTTAGAATTTCTGTCAGCTTAACCGATATGAATACGATTTTCATTGATGTATTGTAACAAGCTTCCCGTAACATTTAGTGTTTGTTTCATTCCAATCGATTTACAGACAAAAAAAGTTACGCGCTATACCGAATACCACGCCATACGAATACGAATTTGCGGGCTCAGCTAGATATGAAATAAAGTTGCGGTTTGTTTCTCTGCTAACTGCTTCTAAACTACTGAAACGACATTGATACGATTTTCTCTAATGAAAAAGGGATAAACGTGGAAAATTCGCGTATATAATTTATACCAAAAAATTACATCTGTGCATGGGCTATAATAATTTATAAAGATACGCGAACGAAGTCGCCCAAGCATTTAAGAGGTAAGTTCAATTTTTTTTAAAGCGGGTCACACTTTACCCACTCAGTTAATACAACCCTATTTATAATACAATTTTTTGACGAGCCCGTTGAATGAGTGGTTAGGGTGCTTGCCTTAACGCTCTATTCTAGGGTTCCGGGGTTCGATTCACGGCAGTGTCACTTTGAAAAATAAACTTTTCGAATTTGGCTCTGGTCTGGATCTTGAAAGTAGTGACAGCGCACACTGCGTTTCGCAGTCATTTGGGCAGCCCCTCTGGCGGCAGTAACCAACCCCTTACAGAAAACCACCACCTGTGTTGGGTTTCGGTGAGTGAGTAAGGGATGCCAGAGCCCTTTCCCTATCCCTTCTTAATCCCTTGTCCTTAATCCTACTGTAGTCGGCAGCGCACTTGCAGCAGCTTTGGCGGTGCTTGTGTTATAGGTGACGGTAGCCATATCAAGTGGACCGTGTCAGCCTGTCTGCCGATCTTTAAAAAAAAAACATAAAAAAAATTGTTATTCGTTTTTTTCTGATCGACAACCCTACGTTTTATAGTGCTGTATGAATGAATCGAACGGAATTAACAAGTGAATAAAAACTATTATCATATGGAAGTACACGCTCGCGTACACACATAACAAACAGGAAACTATTTGCTCACAACACACAGAACTAACCCAGCAAATGTGGGTCTTTGACCGTGTATTCCCATTCTAAATTTGTTTTCAGATTGTATGTCAAGTTCCAGGATAATCTGCGCATTAAACGCATATGTACCGGATGAGAGTCGACAGGAATACAACTACGGGAATGGAGTGCGTTTAAACAGAGGCTTTAAGCATGTTTTTATTAACTGCTAAGCCCGCAAATTCGTATGCATGGTATTCGGTATAGCGCGTAACTTTTTTGTTTGTAAACCGATTGGAATGAAACAAACACTAAATGTTATGGGAAGTTTGCTACAATATATCAGTGAAAACCGCATTCAACTCGGTTAAGCCGTTTCAAAGATTAGCGCGTGCACAAAAAAAAACTAAAGTAAGTAAGTAAAAGTAACTAAATTTGTTAGTAACTAAGTACAACCATTTTTTTTTTAAATCTTTCGTTTACGATTTTATAACATGTATAGACTAGCTGACCTGACAGTACCTAACCTGACCTGACCTGACCCTGTCAATCTATACTTCCATAATAATATTATAAATGTGAAAGTAACTGTATGTTTGTTACCTTTTCACACCTTAGCTACTCAACCTAACATCTAATAATTTAGCATAAACATTATCAGGGGTATAGAAAATGACATTCGTCAGAAAAAAAGTACCTACTGATCTAAAAATAAAAATCCAACATCTGGCATTTAAAATGTTATCGTGACTTTTGGATAGAAATTGTAAGTTCTAGTCTAGTTCTAGATAATATTGTTAGTTTTAACCAAAACTTCCTCTCAATGTATATGCATCGACTTACATTACATATCACTAACCCTGTATTGTTTCACGCGTTATTTTTTTTTCAACACGTACGAAGTCCCGGGATAAAAAATTTGACTTTTTCTGTGGATTTAAAAAAAAAAAAAAAAAAAAAAAAAACTTTCATACAATCCTTGTCCTAAACGAAGAAATAATCAACATCAAAATCGGTCGTGCCGTTCTCAAGTTATGCTCTGTCATCATGTGGCAATTGATTTTTATTTTATTTAATATATAAAAAGTGAAACAAGCTTTACAAGACCAATTTGTACGAGCGCGTCCTTCACTTAGATTCAAACTATACAAAAACTCAATCAAAAAAAGTCTATTCAACCGTGAAAACATAGCAGACAAATGAAGTAAAGATCGCATTTCAAGTAAGGGTAAGTGGGTAGAAAAACAAACAGTTCATATGATCGAAAATTAAATCTACCAACATACGGTGCAACCTCGATATAACGAAACTGAAGGGAATTAGAAAATATTCGTTATACCAAGTAATTCGTTACAATGAGCTTTGTTATATGGATGTTAGGTTGGACTACGATTCGTTTTAAGAAGGTAAAAAACTTGTTTCTTATGTAATTATTTTGTAGGATTCTCGCCCACGTAGGAACTTAATGATTTTTCGTTTCTCTGCGACACTTAAGGAACATCTTTTTCGTTTCTCAGCCATTGCAATTTTAAAACTATATAACAACTTATGAAGAATTTAACATGTCGAGACATGAATTATTATTGTGGAATTAAGTGGGAAAAATTGATAGCATAGGTTACAGGTTGAAAAAATTCGTTACATAGAAGTCAATAATACTTTCTATCTATAATATTTTGCATTAGCTCTTACGGGCAGTGCCCAAGGGATTTTGAAAAATTCGTTAAATCGAGAAATTCGTTATATCGAGGCTCGTTATATTAAGATTACAAAAACTGTGTAAGTATATGAAATATTAATTTAATCAATTTGAAATAGATATTTATTTTATCTACCTAATCTATACTATTAATATAAAGCTGAAGAGTTTGTTTGTTTGAACGCGCTAACCTCAGAAACTACTGGTTCGAATTGAAAAATTCTTTTTGTTTTGAATAGTCCATTTATCGAGGAAGACTATAGGCTATATAACATCACACTACGATATATAGTATTATATATAAGCAGTGTCCAGTATCGCGCGCCCCATGCGCACGCCGCGCCGCCGGCTGCCGTATGGGCCGCAGCGAAGCGTGGCCGAGTTCAGCTAGTAGAAATATATTATTTTATATTATAAGACTACATATATATCTTTAATAATTTACAAGAGATATTTATACACACTTATGCAATCAAATTGTGCTTGTAATATTTTTTGAAAAAGTTTTTCCTTTTAAATAACTGTTCTTTATTTTAGGACCCAAGGTTTTTTCTTAACTATTTATGCACAAGCGTTCCTTGTCACTTTTTCCATTGTGACGGACCTGAGAAACGGACCAAAACAGACGGCGACTTTATTATTAAAAATCGCTCATCACTAATTTCTTTAAGAAGGAAGAAAGCTAGTTAATAAAAGCGTTTTGCAAATTGGTAGCATTAAACATATCTTACTCAAACCTTATTCTGTGATGTTACTTGTGTTATAGGCGAAAATAGCTACGCAGCATCTCAGTATATCTGATCATCACCTAATAAAAGAATAATTTGTCTACTTAGTCCTACCTATGGACAAATTTTGATGGGATTTTCGGTGTCATTTAGAGAATTTCCACCGGAGGTCTTATATGTATTAATGAAGTAATGCAATTAAATAAATTGGTGTTAAAAAAAATAAAGTAATAGAGAAGTGACGTTTTGAAAATGAATGTTCCAAAAACATGTTGGTCCGTTGTAAGAATTTTGAAAAAATGATTTACTGCACGAAATTGGTCTACGAAATTGTTTTCAGGTGACTACAAATACGCGTTATTGTAAATTCGCCATAAAGTAAATTCGCCACACTTTTGTAAACCCCATAGGTACATCGAAATAAACTCGGCACAAGTATTAATTTTATATTTTGGATATTATATTCACAATTAAACATTACAATAATTCCTTATAAACATTAATATATTATAAATTATAAAGTTTCGGTCCCCTAGGCAGAGTCCCGAGCATGCTGGCTGCATTACCTCGTTGTATTTTATATTAATATTGCAGAAAGTTGTGTCAGCAAACAATATTCTATATTTGGTAAAATATACATATTATTTTGAAATATTTAGAACAGTTAAATTTTTTGTATCAAGTTATAATTAAACTGGTGAACTGCATTGCTAGCTTTGTCTTTGTCTTTGAATTGATAGAATAAGTCAAAACTACAATGGTAACGAGTTACACGAAACCACTTTCTTGGAATTTTAAAACAAAAGGCACCCACGTATTAAAGGGATATTTTCACTTTCCTAATTTGCAAAGTAGATTTTGGTCAGAAGTCTTACAGATATTCAAATGAAATTTGTGTGACGTATTGACACAATATTAGAGAAGTTTTTAAGATAGTTTTTAATATATTTTTTTGCCATTTTTTGAGTTATAACCTTAGAAAGTTAAGTTGTTATACTCGCTTTTAGAAATTTTTTGAGAACAATATTTTTTTATTCAGTGTAGTTCAATAGCATCAATTAAATTATATTTTCATGTGATAGCTATAGTATCAGGCTATAAGAATAAAAATAAATTGTAGCTTTAGTAACAATGGATTACTCATAATAAAAGAAATTATTTACGAATTCGGAGTTACATAAAAGCAGCACAAAAAGCTGAATAACTCGAAATCTAATAATAATCGCTGAACATACATGAGGGTCCATTGGATAGCTATTGAGCCCCTTATATATATATATAATTTTTATGACACTAATATAAAAACTTAAAACTACCTTAATTAGCCTAATTAAAATATATAATAGTTTTTATCCGCACTATAATTTAATTGTTGCTAATTTTTGTCTGTCTGTCCATCTGTCTCTCTGATCTGTTTGTTCCGACTAATATCCGAAACGGCTGGACCGAATGACTTTTAAGTTAGTGGCAGGGGGGACACTGCATTTCGCAGTCATTTGGCAGCCCGTCTGGCGGCAGTAACCACCCCCTAACAGAAGACCACCGTGAAATAAGAGCACGTGTGCTGTTGTGTTTCGGTGAGTGAAGTATGGGATGCCAGAGCCCATTTTCCTATCTAGTCCCTTTATCTTTAATCCTGTAGTCGGTAGCGCACTTGCAGCACATGTGGCGTTGCTTGTGTTATAGTCGACGGTAGCCACCTACCATCAAGTCAGCCTGTCTGCCGATCTTAACATTAAAAAAAAAAAACGGTACTTTCACTGGCAGATAGCTGATGGTATAAGAAGTAACTTAGGCTACTTTTATTTAAACAAAAAAAAAGGCGTGGCTGGGTATCAAAAATTAAAAATCAGTTACTAAAAATCAGTTAGTATTAAAAATCAATGGGGCTCAAAATAGTTAAATCTATTTGCTAAAAATATTGAAAAGAAGTCGGCAATTCAAATCAAATGTTATATGATTGAAAACTATTTTTTTTTTAAATTACTTTTGGAAATTTTATAGAGACAAAACAAAATGTAATTTTATTTATGTTTGTCTTTTGCTATCGACGTATCGTGATAAAAACTGCTGGTAGAGATTAATTCAATTTGCAGAATCATGTCTGGCCATGGTCATGGTCCTACGATAACAAAGTTATGTGTCCGACTACCCACTCTCTACTTACGAGTAGTTGCGACGTCACATTTCTATTAAATTGTTTACTTTGTAGGTAGTGTGTGAATTTTTTATTATGTATTCTAAAGACTAATCAGGCATTTTATAGAATATTATTATCAAAACTGAAAAATTTATCAAAGGGAATTTATAAAGTATTTTTATAAAATATTCAATTCGTTCTAGGAAGAGAACTTAAAAAAGTTTTTCAAATACAATTTCCAATAGTACTACTTCATAATATGATTTGACATCTTCTATAGATAACAATAACATAATTATAAAAATAAGTAGTCCATCAAATTTAATTGTTTATTTCCAAGGGAAAATGACGCAACTGTAAGAGCGTAATGTACGTAATCGCAGATTAGATTAAACCAACTGGAAATACAAACAAGTCATAAATATTCGATATAAACAATAGATACCTAATACATAGATTTCAATATTTTAAAAAATTACAAGGGATCATTTTATAAAATATTCAATACGTAATTTTGGTATTCAACACCAAAATTATCATTTTGGTATGTAGTCTTATTATAGGTATGCCTCTTAATGAAAGAAAAACGTTGGGGGGTAAAGTTGTAATTAAAAAAGAAATTTTAAGATAAAATCCAAAATTCAGGCTTTTTAATATTAAATGACAGGTTACATAGAAACCTGGTACGATGCTCAACTGTTTAAAAAAATTGCTAGGTACCTTATATTTTATTTTGTTTAGATGAAGAGATAAAAGAAAACAAATTTTACTTGCAAAATTATATATAACATTAAATTTACAACTTGAAGTGACAAATGATTGTGATTCTAACGCATATAAAATTTTATAAAATAGAAATAGTAGCTTTTCTCCGTGATTTCGTTTACGTATCTTTGTAAATTAAAGCCTGTGTGTTATTCTGACGTATAAAATACATCATTACAGAGTTTCATCAAAATACGTTCAGTAGTTTTTCTGTGAAAAAGTAACAAATATCCAACTTTCCGCACACTTTAGCATTAATAACATCAGTAGAATACTTTTAACCTATTTACAGAGAAATATGTTAAAATATTAACTAGTTTAAAATTATTTTTATTATTAAGTCATTAAATCATATTTAATTTAAAAACATGCACTTGGATTTGGTAATTATTTGAAAAAAAAAATGTGTCCAATAAAAAACAAAGGTATTTTAATTTATTTACCCTTACATGAGTGGAATTAGAATTTGCTTCCAAAATAATCTACCTGCAAAACGCTTCAGACTCTTTGAGAACGAATTGTAAAACGAATTGAGACTCTTTAACAACGATTAAATTAATGTTTCTCTTCTACTGTGTCGTAAAAAAATCGATACAGTATTAACGAACGTGAGAAAATTTTCACTTATCGATTCGTTTCGTTAAGACTTATAACTTGACGAGTGCAACAACCGTTCATTGCTTCTGCAACAATTAACTCGAGAGCACATAAACTGAGAGCCAGAATAAACTGCGTGGAAGCGGTTCAGACGGTGCTTGCAATTAAATAATTAACGCAGAAATTTTGAAAAAAAAAAATATTAAAAATAATTTATAATCTGAAGAAACGTTGAAAAACTCACCCTATCCCTGGGGACCATGGCGGCCGCGAACGCGCAGAAGGCGAGCACGATGAGAAGTTTTCTGTCCATGGTCACGACTTTGTCACTGAATATAATATGTGGGTACACGAAATGTATGTGTGTTAGTTGAACGCGATGCGATGTTTTCGGTACGAATGGATGCGCGAGTGTGGTTCGAGGCGAGCGTCGCGCGCGAGTATATATGTGCGCTTATTCTCCGGAGAGGCCCCACACCGCCTCACCGCTCCGTACGAGATTTTCCCAACGCGATCTACGCCACGCACGATATATGCCACTACGAAGCGATACGAGGAAATTTATAGTTTATTATTGTTATCGTTGTACTGACATGAATGAACGAGCCTAGAGAACGCAATTATCCGCCGATAACGTCAGATGAATTCATTGTTGCATACATTATCGTTTAAATGTTATTGAATCATCACAACGGATTTGCCAATAAATTATTCAATGAGCGCCACTTTTCGTAAACATGCTCTCGTATGAATTTTGTAAAGAGACTACAAGTTTTTTATGTGCTCAATTATTATTAATGAAAATTTTAAAAAAAATCATACATTATTTCCTGGCATTGATTATGTGTTGGGAAAAAATTAATTATTATATGTTGTAAGTAATTAGGTTGCCTGAAAATTGTAATAGATTCATTGAAGTGAGACATAATTATGCAAATGCGATGACGTCGGTCGTATGATAATGATAATGTGTTGTCGGCTGATGGGCCGGGACGCGGGATTCATTCACCCGCACCGTTCGCTCGGCTAGCGCGGCCTGCACGGCCACAGTACTACAACACAACTTCGTACAGAATGGAAGCTTGGTTGGTTTTAAAAGAAATCATTTTCTCGACCTGTCTTTTTATATAATTTTTTTTTTTATTTTAAGGTCAGACAGGCTGATGACGGTGCTGCAAGTGCGCTGCAAACATTATAAGATAAGGGATTAGGAAAGGATAGCGCAACAGACTCTTTAATCGAAACATAACACACGTGCTGTAAGGGGTTGGTTACTGCCGCCAGATGGGCTGCCCCAATGGCTGCATAACGCAGTGTGCCTTACCGTTACTTTCCAGAGCCAAACCAGAGCCAATTTTTAAAAGTTCTGTTCCAAAGTTGGCCGAAACCGGTACCCTTAAGACAAAGCGTTAAGGCAAGCACCTAAACCGCTTGGCCAATGGGCCCTTGATAATAGCCTATAAACAGAGACAACACCCAAAGGGATACGATAAGGACTTGGTATTCTGTACTCACTCGCCGACACACAAAATGCAAAGTGCTGTTATTCTGGGTTGCTTTTCTGTAACGGGCTGGTTATTGCCGCCAGTCTGGCAGCCGTGATCATAACTATGGACCCAGTGTGTCTATATAAGATTTTAAGGTATATTTCAATGTCATAAATAACTTCGTAATGCGACAATACTGGCCGCTTAACGAGATTTGGGAACTAACTTAAACTATTGGACCTAAACATTTTGTAGGCCTAGACATAAATCATTAGGAGGCAAGGAATTTTTTTTTTCAAATATTTAATCCATAACAGTATAAAAAAGCATCAAAGCTTGTTTTAAATTTCTAAACAACTTACAAAAGAATGAATTAATATGTATTAATGTGTTTCGGTTAGTGAGTTTAGTTACCTTTGTCCTTGTTGTCAAGCGTGTATGCAACTTCTATAGAGTTGCCCTCCTAAAGATCACTGTTATATTATCTTCATTTATTTCTATGTCTGTCTGCCAGTCCAAACAGCACATCATCATCATCATCAGCCTGTGTCTCTCCACTCTTGGACATAAGCCTCTCCATAGGCTCGCCACTGCACACGGTCCTCTCCGCTTCGCATCCAATCGCATCCTGCAATGCCTTTCAGGTTCATCTGTCCACCTGGCCGCAGGGCGTCCCACGCTACGTTTTCCAATTCTTGGCTTCTATCTACCCCATCGGTTAACCGGCCTTCAGCTTGCTAGTTCTTTCCGCTATATATATAGAACTTTCGTTATTCGGCGAATTTCAGAATTTTTGATTCTATCCACTAAAGAAACAAGTCAAAGCAAGTCAAAGTCAAAGGAGCGACTTTGAACTTATGCTCTGCCGTGAGAGGTCACATTTCGGCACCATACGTCATTTCAGCACTGGCCGTTTCGGCCGAACCATGAACACATATAATTATTTTGATATTCACCTCGTAAGAGAGCGAGTGACGAAATTATTATTAAGCTTGGTCACTGCATAGACATTGAATAGTGTGACACTGCGCTCATTACCGCGCACGTGCTTGAGTTGCATCATCTAAGTACTCTACATAACCCTCCCGAATACGTCTCCGTTTTTCAAAGATACGTATTTGTTTATTCGTCTACTAGCGACACGTATTTATTTATTCGCCTATTAAGGGTGCACAATTTTATTAAGGGCGTCGTTCCTCGCTTGTCGCTCCTTCGACTATCCATGATTTTGAATAAGTAAACGAAGAAACAGACAGAGGGTTTTTTTATGTTAAGATCGGCAGACAGGCTGACGCTCCACTTGATGGTAGATGGCTACCGTCGCCTATAACACAAGTAATGCCAAAGCTGATGCAAGTGCGCTGCCGACTACAGTAGGATTAAGGATAAGGGATTGGGAGGAAATAGGAAAATGGGCTCTGGCATCCCTTACTCACTCATCGAAACACAACAGCACACGTGTTGTTATTTCACGGTGGCCTTCTGTAAGGGGGTGGTTACTGCCGACAGACGGGCTGCCCAAAATGACTACGAAACGCAGTGTGCCATGCCACTACTTTCCAGATCCAGACCAGAGCCAAATTTGAGAAGTTCATTTTTCAAAGTTAACTCTGCCGGGAATCGAACCCGGGAACCCTAGAACAGAGCGTTAAGGCAAGCACCCTAACCACTCATCCAACGGGCTCCTTACAGAGACAGAGCTCCTTTATTTTATACTGTTACTTATATATACAAACCTTTCTCGTTATAGCTCTTCCGATTAGTGAACACCGTATAAAAATCCTTCGAGTTAGTCCATTGAAATGTTACAATTTTAGGGCCAAACTGAACATTTTTTAGAGTACGCAATTTTATTTTTGAGACATGTAGGGGGGGTCAATAGAAGCTTAACCCCAAGTTTGTGGGGTTGCCGCCCTTGTCCCCCGACCGCCATCTTGAAAAAAGGGGTGGAAACACCTTTTTCGCGATATTTCGGAAACTATACGTCATACGAAAAATTTGTAAAAACATAATTTGTAGCAAATCGCTTTGCCTACAAATATGTTCATATAACTTTTTGCCCTAAACTCAAAATTAAAGAAGTTATAAGCAAAAAAAGTGCAAAAATTTCATCAAAAACGTTCTTTTTTGCCTTATAACTTCTCTGATTTTGATTTTACAAAACAATTACTTCAGACCAATCATGTAGATGGTCTTTTGATGAATATTTTCGTCTATTATTTTTTGAATTTCATTAATTTAAAACGCTGTCACAGCGCTCCAAAGTTGACCGGGTTCGTCAATGCTCATGACAATCCGGATGTTTCAAAACGAACTGTCGAACGAAATGTTTATTTTACTTTTATGATCTTTTTCTTATTGTAAACCTATTTTTAACAATTTTTATAAAATCCCCCCCTACATGACTCAAAAATAAAATTGCGTCCTCTAAAAATGTTCAGCTCATGTAACATTTGACTACGACCTTATTTTATAATGATGTATTTATTTATTTACATTATTTTATAATGACCTTATTTCATATGGTACATACCTATAATATTAATATCCTTCCTTAAATAGTATAAATTGAATTCCCTACCCGCGTCTGTGTGTCTATATGTTCTCTAAATCCTCCTAAACCACGCAATGGATTTTGATGCGGTTTCACTAATGGAAACAGCGTTAAATGGAACAGGTTTTTATAATACAAACTAGCTGAGCCTGCAACTTCGTACGCGTGTTATTCGGTATAGCGCGAATTTTTTTTGTTTGTAAACAGATTGAAATGAAATACACACTAAATGTTACGGGAAGCTTGCTACAATACATCAGTGAAAACCGCAATCAAATCGGCTAAGCCGTTTCTGAGATTAGCGTGCACAAATATTTTAAAAACTATTTTTTTGACCTCGGTAACATAGGTAAACACGCCTCGTTTACGATTTTGTTATATTATATAAATTTGCAGAAAAAAATTGCACCCGTGCAAAACCGGGAGCGAGATTGCTAGTGCATATATATTTGTGTATAAATAATAAAAGAGACTTAAGGTGGATTTATATTACACCGAGCCGAGCCCTATCCGTGCCTCGGCCCGGGCCCGGTAAAGATATTCATAGTATGCTTTTGTATGAACCAATTCATACTTCACCAGGCCGTGTCCCTCGCGAGGCCCGCTCGGGGTATTAAGTATTTACCTGAGGCTGCCGCGCGAGCCATGGCTCGCGAGTAAAAACCGCGAGGCTGCCTCGGGGTATTAAAATTAACCCGAGGCTGCCGCGCGAGCAATGGGCTCGCGAACCAAAACCGCGAGGCTGCCTCGGGGTATTAGATTTTACCCAAGGCTGCCGCGCGGTATAATATTAATTATAATACTACATATATAACTTATAAGCGTATGTAGTAGTAATAGTAACACAAATTAGTATAATAATAATACTTGGAAATGAAAAAGCCCGGGCACGGCCAAGCGGCGGCGGCACGGTGGCAAATGGCAAACCCGGCCGGGGCACGTTGTTTCTTTATTGTCTGTATTCAATACAGAATTGAAAATATTTATAGCTAAAACCTGTTCAATTTGTTTTTTTTTTTAAATATCTTTAATTTACAGACACGACTCGTTTCGATTTTATTACACTATTTAATTTTTAATCTCTTTAAATAATGAAAAGTTTATTTTTTGAATTGAATATTCAATTCATAGTATATATTTACTATTCATGAACATAGGAATAGATGAACATCCACAGACTCCAACTGGAGTCGGACTGTACAATGGCAGCGACGATGGTTCGTCAGTCTAACGCAATGCAAAAATGCAAAAGATCTCAAAAGTCTTCACAAAATTATCTATTTACTGTCATTTTATAGTCACATAAAATATGATTATAAAATTTTACTATTAAGAATAAAATTGTCTATGCCAACTAACGTCTTCATAGCCAATTTTATTGGTTAGAATAATTTTAATAAGTAAGTACCTTTACAGTATAGACATACAAGGGGCACACTGAAATGATCGGGAATAGAATATTTCGGATTGAGTTACAATAAAACCTTTTTTAGAATTTAAATACTGGCCTCTTAGAAATGACATTCAAACAATTAATTTTTTTTTATTAAAAACAAAAACTATGTTGGTTTAAAGTTGACACGTCGTTAACAGAAATGGAGCTCACACGTGAACATTTCCGTGCCATAATTTATCACAATTTTCGTCGCGGCTTATCTCTAGATAAATGTCTCAACGAACTTTCGATTTTTGATGTTGAAGCACCGAGTCAAACGACAATATACCGCTGGTATGCCGAGTTCCGACACGGTCGTGTGTCGCTCAGCACTGTTTCTTCTGCAGGTCGACCAAGAACAGCGGTCACGCCTGAAAACATCGCAGCTGTGCGAACTATTATATTAGATGACCGTCATGTGACATACGAGCAGATTCGGGCTGTTATCAGTATCGGAATGACTGCAATTCAGTCGATATTACATAATGAGCTGTGTGTAAGAAAGCTAGTTTCCCGCTGGGTCGAATTTGTCCGAAGAGCAAAAGGCGGCTCGTGTAGATTGGTGCCGGAATACTCTACAACGCTTCAACGGAGGAAAGTCAAATGCCTTTTATAATATCGTCTCAGGTGACGAAGCATGGATTTATTCATACGAACCTGAAAGAAAACATCAGTCAGCAGTTTGGGTCTTCGAAGACGAGGTCAAGCCAACGAAAGTGGTTCGCTGCCGCAGCGTGTCAAAGAAAATGGTCGCAAGGTTTTCTCGAAAAAGGGGCATGTTGCTACAATTCCTTTACGGGAACGCAGAACGGTTACCGCCGAGTGGTATATCACGGTTTGTTTGCCAGAAATGATAGCCGAACTCCGAAAAAATAACCCGAAACGTCGCATTATTTTACATCACGATAATGCGAGCTCCCATACGGCTCGGAAGACGAATGGTTTTTTGAAGCAGGAAAACGTTGAGCTGATGAGCCATCCTCCGTACAGTCCTGACCTGAGCCCAAACGATTTCTTTACATTCCCTAGAATGAAAGATTTATTACGCGATCAACGGTTTGGACCCCGAAGCAGCTGTGGAAGCGTACAAATCAGCCATTTTGTCAACATCAACTTCAGACTGGAATTACTGTTTATAATGATTGGTTTGCACGAATGGAAAAGTGCATTAAGTTGAACGGAGAATACTTCGAAAAACAATAAAATACAATTTAGCTATACCGTGCATGTGGTTTTTCTTATTCCCGATCATTTCAGTGTGCCCCTCTAAGGTTGCTATTACATTTCACCAAAATATTGCAAATACCACTTTTCGGTTGTGTATTATGATGAGTGTATTAATATTTTTCATTTTATTCAATGGACTTGAGAAGTTATGTAGGTATATTTTGTTTTGGTCTTAAATGATGCTACAGTTTGGACATAATATAGGTCAAAATATAACCAGTGTTAAGAAATCGCTATAAAATAACTTAAATTTCTTCTCATCCTTCTCTGTACGAGGGTGGTTTGATAAATAATTGATAAATAATAATTTGTACAAAGCTTATGCTTAGTCCAAATTTTCTTTTGTTTTGTTACGACTAACTATGGGAAGTCTCGAACGTTCCACCCTATCGATGGTAGTCACGCCCCATGCCGGCCAAGAGTTAGTTGGGCGACAACAAGAGTTACGAAAGCAATTCTTCCAAGCTTTTGCAAAGTTATATGCGACAGTGAACCGGCGACACATTAAGGGAATCATTGATGACTTTTGACAAGTTTGACAGTTTCATCGGACAAGTTTAGTGATTTTGGTAGTCATCTTGGTTTGTGAAAATAAATCGTTCCTTTCGCCCTTACACGGCATTTTAAGTCATCCTGCACGTAACACTTTAATCACGTATACGGCATACGAATAGGGTTTATAAATATACGTAGGTACGTATTATTGAGAACGTGGAAGCGACTATAGTGAAAATAGAAAATGTGATTTTAATGCGAAACCTTGAAAAGCGTCCATGGAAACTCCGATGCCTCGTGCACAATCTATTCCAAGAATAGCTTAATGCATGTGCACTCAGGTAGCAGTGCACTCAAGTGCAAATATACAGAGCTTGGCGCAACAACAAAATATAATTCATGCCAACACGCTTCATGCAGAAAACATTCGAAAAAAATTAGAAGTGTTAATAAAAAATAACGAAACTTTTCTATATCTATATATCTATACATAATATAATAAAATTGTAAACGAGCCGTGTCTGACCTACAATAAATATTATTTTTCGAAAAAGCAATTTGTACACGTTTTTCTTATGTTACCGAGGTCAAAAAAAATAGTTTTTAGAATTTTTGTCTGTCTGTGCGTTTTTCCACGCTAATTTCAGAAAACGGCTTAACTGATTTGAATGCGGTTTCCATCGATGTATAGTGTTTGTTTCATTCCAATCAGTTAAAAAACAAAAAAGTTACGCGCTATACCGAATACCACGAGTGCGAAGTTGCAGGCTCAGCTAGCATGAAAACTTTTTTTTATTGGCTCCTTATTTATTGACTTTCATAAGTTTTTTATTAGTGTAATGGCACTTCACATAATACAATTAATTAATAGGGCACACTACGTAACAGCAATCATTTGGGTAGCCCGATCTGGCGACAGTAACCACCCCCTTACAGAAGACCACCGTGAAATAACAGTACGTGTGCTGTTGTGTTTCAATGAGTGAGTAGGGGATTCCAGAGTCCATCATATCCCTATCCCTTCCTAATCCCTTATCCTTAATCATACTACGGTCGGCAGCGCACTTGCACATGTTTAGTTTGATAGTAACAAGTAGGTACTAGGAGTAAACTCTTTTTAGCAGTTAACCTAACCTAAAACTTCATTTATCTTTCAAAATCTCTGAAACCTTATCTAAATTGTAATTTGCGGACCTTTAAAACCCTGCTTTAATCATAAATAACATTGGTTAATGTGCCTAACGCTCGTTGACATAATAATTTAAAAAATAAATGAGATTTGAATTCGACATTTTTTTACGGATTAAGCCACATGGATGTCGAAGCATTTTATTCCATTTAAATTATTAATACAGGAATCAATTGAATTTTGTAGTATTTATTGCATTACATTTTTTATGTATGTGTGACCAGTTATTTGTTTATTTGTTTAATGTTTGATTGATTTTGAAAACTTAATTGATAACTATACCTTGTGTAGCCCTCAAGGATAACTATTATCTATAGAAATCTAGCGACTAAATAACTCCCTAATTCTTTTTGATGTGCCAAAAAGACCGCCTCTCTAACTCTCGTCTGAGTTCACGAAATATTTGCCAGACGTTAGTTAGAAGTTAATCAAGTAAGAGTTCATCCTACTAATATTATAAATCCGAAAGTTCGTATGTTTGGACGTTTGTGTGTTTGTTGCTCAATCACGCCAAAACGGCTTAACAGATATGGATGAAATTTGGTACACAGATAGTATATTACCAGGATTAACATATAGGATACTTTTTATCCTGGAAAAATTTTAAGTTCTCGAGGGGTCGACTATAAACATTAAAAAAATCGGGGCCACCTTTGTCACAGCGATAAAGATGTCAGTCAGGTATTATATTTTCTCAGGTGTTATAATTTTTCATTTATCAACGCAAACGAAGTCGCGGACACCCAGCTACTCATTTATAAATGTAAATTAATAAATAGATATATCAATAAATCTTTATTTTCATAAACACATATCTAAAGGTAGAAACATAATTAGTTAATTCCTATAACCTCAGTCAGAATACAAAGTATTTTTTACTCAGCATCAAAACTACATGCAAATCTAGTATCAATATATATTTTTTAGTAGTGGCAGGGCACACTTCGTTTCGCAATCATAAATTGGCAAAACAACCTGGCGGTAGTAACCATCCCCTTGCACAAAACCACCAATAATAACAGTATGTGTGTTGTGTGGTTGTTGTGTTTCGCTAAGGTATGCCGGAGCCAATTTCCCTATCCACTCTTTATCTCTTACTAAGGTCGGCAGCGCACCTGCAGCACCTATGGCCGTACCATGAATTAGAGCAGCAGCCTGCCTGCCGACATGTACTTAAAAAAAACGGGACAAGTGCGAGTCGAACTCGCATGAAGCATCGTACGGAACCCTCTTCACGCGACTCAATATTGTGCGGACAGCCGCACAATATTGAGTGATTTCCTTAATCTATAAGTAGATTTTCCTATAATCTATAAATAGAAAACTAATTTCTGTATTTTTTTTCAAAATTTTAGGTTAAGTAGTTTCAGAGATAAGGGGGGGGGGGGGGGTTGGACAGACGGACACACGAGTGATCCTATAAGTGTTCCGTTTTTTTATTCGGACGTACGGAACCCTAAAAAGTAATTTATTAATGGCACTGTATAACAATCTCATGTCCCAATAACTGAATATGTTTTGTTGGTCATAAATTAAAAAAAAAAGTTTTATTATATAAAACCTTTTATTAATAATAACAAAAGTCTAGTAGTGTGAAAAATAATTGCTCGTAATAATTGAAACGAAATATACAAGGTTTAATCGAGCAGCTGTCTCCAGGGCTTGGACTTGAGCCAGGTTCGCGACAATCCTTCACGGACGCACCCAAACAATCTCAATTTTACGACTTACAAAAAAGCAAACAGTGTTTGGGGCCAGTCTTACGAACAGCAAAAAGCAATGAGTGACTCTGACTCATACATATAATGCAACACTGTGTCTCCGTGAGAAATGTTTATTTGCCTCAATTTTAAAGTTATTTTTACATTCGAAACTACAGCCAAAGTGAGGTAAAATGGTCAGTGATTGGTCAACCATTAAACAGCATCTTACAGAAGATCACTGTGGTAAATTAGACAGAGGGAGGGAATGCGTAAAAAGTAATGAAGATGATGATGATAGGATTTTAGTTATTTTCTCTCAAACCTTTTTTTGCATGGTAAGTATTAGGCGACGTCATTATTACATCTAACAATTCTATTCTAACTTCAAAATTCTCATTGAACATACTACAATATCAAGGTTTGTCTAGGTCAGGTACCTATATCAATATCCAGAACAAACAGGCAGATAAATGATATCATTACTATATACAATTTTAAACAAATTTGTTTAGCTAGGAACCGTGTTTACCAATAGACGCCAGTTTTGAAATATTCATTTTAAATATTATAACATCTCGAAATTTCAAAGTTATACTATGATTTACTATTTATGATTTACTATACTATTTATACTAAAGATAGAACTGTCAAAAGGTAATTAGTGTAAGTACTTAAATGTGAGTCTTTTGAAAATTTCGCTATTTTAAACTAGCGAGCCGCTCTCAACTTCTCAAGAATGCAAAATTATTTTTTCTACAAATTACGCAAACCTTCGTTATCTCTCTTTCTACTAGTGAAAACCTTATCAAAATCTGTTGCGTAGTTTTTGAGGGGGACAGCGACTTCTGATATATAATAAAATCGTAAACGAGCCGTGTCTGATGTATATTAAAGATTTTTTCAAGAAACATTTTGTACACGTTGTACTTATGTTACCGAGGTCAAAGAATAGTTTTTAGAATTTTTGTCTGTATGTTTGTCTGTGTGTTTGTGCACGCTAAAATCAGAAACGGCTTAACCGATTTGAATGCGGTTTTCACTGATGTATTGTAGCAAGCTTCCCGTAACATTTAGTGTTTGTTTCATTCCAATCGGTTTACAAACAAAAAAAGTTACGCACTATACCATATACCACGCGTACGAAGTTGCGGGCTCAGCTAGTTATATGTATATATGTCAGAACTTTTTATGGAACGAAATAATGGATTAACACACGATCAATGAAATTTTTAGTTTCTTATACTTTAAATTATAATATTTTTTTGTTTTATTAGGTTTTTATTTGAAATGTGGATATATACAGATCAATGCTTCCCGCCTTGAGGAGTAACAGGGTTTTCAATATGTAAATTCTGCGAAGGCCCCATCCGCATACTAAAAGACCTACTGGCGAATATTAGCTATATCTGGGTCTTGTCCTGAGTGGTGAGAAGTACTAACTATTCCATCTCATCATGGGTGGCAAGATTGAGGGACGAAGAGGAGTGTGGGCAGAGTCAGATGTCATGGCTGAAAAATATCCGTAAATGGACCAGAAGACTCTATCATGCGACACTCGGTCACCGGTCGCATGATAGAGAGGCCTTAATAAGGGTACTTGAAGAAGAAGAAGAAGAATTTTTTTTGTTTGATTTTTGATTAAAAAAACCATAAGTATTTGGTACAACGCCACCGCGGGCCGCCTAAACCCTACTAATATTGTAAATGCTAGTTTGTGAAGATGGATGGATGTATTGATGTTTGTTACACTTTCACTACTGAACTGAATTGGATGAAATGTGGCTCACAGATAGTTTATTACATGGATTAACATATAGGATACTTTTTATCCTGAAAAAATGTTGGGTTTCCGAGAGATCGTCTATAAATGTAAAAAATCTGGTGCCACTGTCGTCAACAGTGGCGGGCGGCGCGGCGCCACTGTCGTCAAAGCGACAAAGATGTCAATCGTTATTTTTCAACGCAGACGAAGTTGCGGGCACCGTATAGTTAAAAATACCTTTTAGTCTATTGCACACCCGCAAAGCCGGGAGGGAATTTAGTACTGTATTAATATATAAACTGAGTCATACAGAAAATGAACAGAGGCCAAGACGTTGAAAATACGAATATAACTCTTAAAATTGTATTCTTAGATTATATAATATTATCTCGACTTTGTAAATATACCTACATTTTAGCAGATTAAAAAACAATCTGCTATCAATTATGTATAGTATAGGAGTATCAAAATTTCATTCATAAATTCTATTTTGAAGGTAATTTACTGAAAAAAAAAAAATGAATCGAATCTATTACACTTGGTTTGTACAGTGTTTATTTAATCAATATCTTAGACCCCCTTTTTTTTCTCTGGGCAGATAAACTCATTTAAAGTTAAGTGTATTTTTAAGATTCGCGAAGTTATATTATATTTTGATGCTCGCGACGCGAGTAACAAAAACTCAACCATACAAAATGTTTAGCAATTTTCAATCGTACGAAAGTTGAAGTTTTTATATTGTGGCAGGTAGCGTTTAGTAGGTAATTTAGGTTTCTTTTTCATTTATTAATTAATTAATAGGAAACACCAACAAATGTTACACTTAAATTTTACAATACATACTTACAACTTTTTGAATCTTAAATTTAAATTCATATAGGTAGAATAGATATTATTGTTTCTATCTACGATAGAATTGCTCCTCAGTCCTAATAATAAATTAAAAATAATATAATGCAAATAAAATAATATCTGAATATACACGAGCATTATATCTATATCATACACAGTATCAGTAAATCTCTCGCACAATAGGGAATATGCACATTTTTTAAAGTATTTTCATACGATATGTTATATCGTTATATAACCGTAAAAAAATATTCAGCGCCATAAAAACCAGAAATTTAGTAACAAAAAAAAATGTTAAAATTAACTAACAGCTACGGGCACTTTAAACACCCGCCCTCTTGTCGTGACAATAACAATCAAATGTTAAAAATCACAATCATCTATATGTTTATTGACATTCCATAGACTTTTAACGTCACATTCGAACTGACCGTTTAAAGTATTTTGAAATTCGCACAATTTTTTTTGCACTTTTTAATAATTATTTTCTTAACGATAAAGAAATAATATTAAAAAATATTTACATGGACATAATTCTAAAGCAAAAATGTTGATAAAAAATATATAAGCCTTTTTTGAATTAGACGCATGTCATCATTCGATTCAACTATGGATTTCATTTCGTCATCATCGAAATCAGAAGGTCAACCAGTACGTTAGTCACCTTTCAGTGAAAAAGATTCAGGACGAAATTTTTTAAATCAATTCTGACGTACGTCCAATTAACTTCACATATCTCTTTGTGAGCTTGCCTTAATGGAAATAAAAAAAATTATGTGTCGAAAATGCTTGTTTTGCACTCCATTTTAAACTATCCGTAAAAATTACACGAATTCATTTCTATGGAAACCTGATAGTATCGATTACCAAATCTCAAAAGAAAAATATCTAACACTAACTGGTGCCGCTACTTCGTCCCCATTGAAAATTTAAAAAATATGGTTGATGATACATCTGTGCATGATATGCTCTAATTTGAAAACCTTCGGAAACCTAAGTATAAACCTTAACGAATTATACACCTATATACAGATTCCTCGGGAATCATTCTGTTGATAGATAAAAATCCGTTCAGAAGTTTTTGAGATTATCTCGAACGTACATACAGACAGACGCGGCAGAGGACTTTGTCTATACATATAATAAATTCGTAAACGAACTGTGTCTTGTACATTTAAATATTTAAAAAAAAAACAGTTTTTACACGTTGTACTTATGTCACCGAGGTCAAGAAATAGTTTTTAGAATTTTTGTCTGTTTATCTGTTTGTTTGTGCGTTTTTGCACGCTAATCTCAGAAACAACTTAACCGATTTGAATGTGGTTTTCATTGATGTATTGTAGTAAGCTTCCCGTAACATTAAATTTAGTGTTTGTACGCGCTACACCGAATATCACGCGTACGAAGTTGCGGGCTTAGCTAGTATTATGATATGTAAGGATTTGACAAAAGAATAACGATACAAACATCACGCTCTAATGGTGCAAATCGAAATCACTTATTCTTGCCAATACTTATAGTACTTACTTATTATCTACGTAATTCATTTTTCATGCAATAAAAAGTTATTTCATTTTCAGTGAAATTTGATTAAAAAACTGTTTTAACCGATATATTTTACTTCAAAATTGTGGACGTTTAATTTTATTCTAATAATGCATTGCATAGTCTCTCATTCACAAATGGAAATTTAAAATAAAACAGAGCCTCTATAATGGGAATGGATAGCATAATTGGGAGATAGAATAGAATTTTACTACAAAATAGGAAATATAGTCGCAAATAAATGTTACATTTTCCACTAATGGTGGAAGCGGTCACCTATGTTATTTAAGTATACTTAAATACCTAGCTATGAATACCAAGACCAAAATAGTAGTGGTACCTAAACTCATGTTTTCAGCGTTAGTGAGACCTACACTTTTCGAAAAAAGTCATCTGGGTTCCTTAGTGCCTTTATGCAGAGGTTTTCGAATAACGTGTATTTACTAGTTATGACATGTGTCAATGAAACGTGCTCCCTAACTATGGGTCTTTGGCACAGAATAAGTAATAGTACTTTTGGTAAGAAATCTCAGCGTCGTCGCTCAACGAGCTTTTTAGAGAGCTGTGCTAGGGGTTACTCTGCCCCCCCTAGGTGTGCCAGGACCTTGTCGTGGTGGGGGGCTTCACCTTCGGTAGTCCGGGCGATCGGGAATGCAGATCCGTAGACAAACGAAAGTCACCGATTAGTAAGTTGAAAGAGTTTTTTGCTACGGAGTACCGACAGGCGCTTGGGCCGAAAGCGGACCATCCACGAGATGGTGTCCAGCAGTGGTCTTCCTACGGCTGAGATGATGGTGATGATTAATTAGGTTACAAAGCATGAACTGCGTGTGATCTCGTTGTTACAGTACATTGAACTCCAGATAATAATATGTTTATCAAACTGTACCATCTGACTTTAACGATGTTGGGTAAGCCAAATTTATTTGGGGCGCTCGAGGTGTAATGCCAGCTGTGCCAGACTCCGTCGCATAGACACCGATCAGACAGCGATGAAAATAATTATATCAAGCTTTTGGCCAACAAACCGTGCGAAAACAGAACGATTAACGACACATTATGTCTGTGTGTATGAATGAGAATTTGTTTTTCAAAATGCGAACATGAAGTCATCGTTAAATATCACCTTATTTATATATTTTTAATGGTCATATTTTTATAATTACCTACTGCGGCCAGGTACATAGGCTGAATCTCTATACTCGTATAGCAAATTAAATTTCACTCATCGGAATGATGTAGTCAATTTTCAGTAGTTATGGGATTTGACTCATTAAAAACGGAACTAGGTATTAATTAAAATGATATTTTATGATAGTATTAGGCATGTGACATAATTAGCTTAAGTATATATAATAAGTACCTTATTCATTATGTAAAACAAAATTTCCTGCATTTACCAATTCACATCTCAACTTACGTTTGACATTCAAAAAATATTCAATTATGGAATATGGCTTTTGCTTCTGCCCGCGACTTCGGCAGCGTCCCTCGGGAATAATATTTTTTTCTGGATGAAAGTACATAATGTTTATGCAAAACTTCATGTTATCAGTTGAGTAGTCAAGGCGTAAAATCGTAATAAACAAAGAAATTTATAAAATAACTTAGGATATAAGATTAGCTAAAAACGTTGTAATTATGCCTATAACTTCTGTTGAAACTCAAATTTGTAGAGAAATCTAGGTAATTTTATTTTATAGGGTACCTAAATTATTAGCATCACCATAATTAGTTTTCACAAAACGAGTTTTATAACAATGTGGCGGTAATTTTAACATTGGATTCTCTTGTTGCTTTGCAGTTTAATTAGTGAAGATTAATTTTTAGGCTTTAAATAATTTGACGGGGTGTCTAAGGTTTTTATCCCTCTGATTCTAAGGTCCCGGGTAAGGTCTCGGATGGCTCTGTCGCTCAGTGGTAGTTGGGCAACGCACGCAAAGACGGAGCTCTACGACAGGGAAGGACCGTCTGGCAGAGTACCGCAATCGTGACTTTGTGGGGGGCGATGAAAAGCCGGTTGCAGGGGACCGACCTAGTAACCACCCTCCGCAGTCGTCCGGAAGAATGAACCCCCGGCTTCGCGACCCGGCCTAGTAAGTCTTCCGCGACAACAAGACGAAGTGGAGCCCGTCTCTCTTGCTGTCGCGATTGCTATAGAAATGTCAAGTGGAAACAACCTTTGGGCCGCCCATTCTTAATTCCGTAGAGATGAGCGGCCACATTAGTAGTAGTTATCCGAGAGTTTCAGATGGAAACGGCCTCCGACTCTGCGGTAGGGCTGTACCGCAGAGAAGAGGTTATGGGGTACTTTAGACATGAAGCCCCTCGCTGGACTGCCCGCTGCGAGAGGTGAGTTTGGGCGGCTCGTGCCGCTTCGCCTGGGGGCAGAGGACATGGGGTCGTCGCCCGTCATCACAACACCGGGCAACGAGAGAAGACTTGCTGTGTGTTTCCGGCACATCTCTCCACGGTGCGGTGGTCAAACTCCGCGCCTAATCGAGATGGAGCCGCAAGTGTACGGGCCTCGCTCGTCTGGCAGGGGGAGGCATATATACGTTTCCATCTGCCTCTCCCCACATAAATACATACATACAAATGTTTTCTTTTTTGAATATTAGTATAGATATAATACCTACCTTCCTACATATTAACTTTAATGACTTATTATTGCTTTTAAGATTCTTACTAAGTTTTCTTAATTTATTTTCCCCGGATTTTGTGTTAATTATATTAATTGACATGGCAAACAATTTTAAATGTATGACAAGCGGATTATGTAACCATTCTATATTGGCTAGAAGTCAAACCGAGAGATGCCTAGTTAAAACTGTCTCAGACTGCAGGGCGTCGCGGCGAGTTCGCTGTCGCTATTATCGCATTCGACTCACCTTCGTATTACATCATTTTGTATTTTACGCTGACCGATTCCCTAGTCCGAATCATAGACGAGTGTGTATATTAGGAATGTCCGAATCACACTCAACTATGGTATAGTCATAACGAAATATCAATCATCTGCTAGTTAGATCTTGATTCACTCCCCGCATGAGTCAAGATTTAGAACTAAGAGTTTAAGGTGTAAGAAGACGTAAACGAGAATTGTAAGAAGAATTTAAGATATTGACGAGCCCGTTGGATGAGTGGTTAGGGTGCTTGCCTTAACGCTCTGTTCTAGGGTTCGATTCTCAGCAGGGTCAATTTTGAAAAATGACTTTTCAAATTTGGCTCTGGTCTGGATTTAGAAAGTAGTGGCAGGACACACTGCGTTTCGCAGTCATTTGGGCAGTCCGTCTGGCGGCAGTAACCACCCAGTTACAGAAGACCAACGTGAAATAACAGCACGTACTGTACTGTTGTGTTCCGGTGAGTGAGTAAGGGATGCCAGAGCCCATTTCCTTATCCCCTCCTAATCCCTTATCCTTAATCCTACTGTAGTCGGCAGCGCACTTGCAGAAGCTTTGGCGTTGCTTGTGTTTTAGGCGACGGTAGCCACTTACCATCAAGTGAAACATCAGCCTGTCTGCCGAGAGGCTAAAACCCACTTCCATAAAATAATTGACCAACGTATTAGTTTGGCCATTCAACGAGGAAATGCTGCCAGCGTACTTGGTACAATGCCGCAGGGTCCATTTTTATATTATTAGTATTAATCCATTTAGTATTCATTTATTTTTAGATTAGGTAATTTTAGTTTTTATTTTAATTTAATTTTTACTGTTTGTTTGTTATTATGGCTAAAATAAATGTGTATAATTGACAAAAGAATATCTCTCTTTTTTCTCCATTATCTTGAATCTTGAATGGCCATTATTATGATCGACAGTGCACTTGAATACAGAGAGTTCTACAGAGAATTCTAGTGCACTGAATACGCTACAAAATATACCATCAAGCTACGAAACGAACGAACAAGAAGCATAATAATTATTCAAAGTAATACAGAATTTGATAATGCCAAGAGGCCCCCTAAGGTTTTCACAGTACGAAACTAACGTGAACTATGTACAAATCTATTTTTCTTCGATAACCTCTCTTGAACTTGACGAAGTATTAAATTACTTTTATTGTTTTTAGAAATTTCTTGGAACAACAGTAGAGATTTGCGTCAATCGGATTGTGAAATAATTTCGGTTGGAGAGTAGTTATTTCAAATCTTATGAATAGTGTGAAATTTAAGTAACTTAGATAGGTATAGCCTATCTACTAGATAGGTATACTTACTAATGTAATGTACTTACTAATAATGTATTTATTGTATTTTTTGCAAATTATATGTATAAAACCTATACAAACTTTCCTCGTTTAAGAAACAGACAGAGGCAGAGGCGAATTTATTGTAGAGGTACTAGCTGAACCCGCAACGGAGTACGGGTGGTATTCGGTATAGTGCGTAAACATATTTTTTTTGTAAACCGATTGGAATAAAACAAACATAAATGTTTACGGGAATAATACATCAGTTAACCGCATTCAAATCGGTTAAGCCGTTTATGAGAATAGCGTGCACAACGCACAGACAAAGAGACAGAACTTAAGTATAACGTATTTAACAAAAATTAAGTACTATAACTTAATTTTTGAAAAAAATATTTAATGTATACTGACACGGCTCGTTTGCGATTTTATTTGGAAAGGCAAAAGGGCATAAGCGACATGTATAGCGATATTTGAGTGTTAGGTACATATTATGGTTGAAATCAGCAGATTTTTATGTCTATGTCGTTTTAGACTACTTTTCGTATTTCTACGATAACTTTGGTGTCGCTTGAGCTGACGACGGTGAATTTGTAAAGAGAATATTTTATTTTTACTAACCGACTTGATATTTATCTAGGTACACTTTTTTTAAATGTTGTATGGACTATTCGAGAAAAACTAAGATTGGTTGTTAGTAGATTTTACTAACAATGGCGGTTAACCCCTATACCCGGAGACATTAATGTTTAAGATGGGGGTTCAATTATTTTGCCTCCCTGTTAAACTATTAAAAGTGGGCGGTTGAACTGTTTTACTCTTTTTGAAAGTTACTAAAAGTGGAAGGATAGACTTTAGATCTATTGATTGAACTAATGCTTTAATTTAAATATACTTCATTGCAATGTATCATAGTGGGGTACAAATATATTACAAACCGTCGTTACGTGAACAGACTCACGTAAAAATTCAAATAAAAATTATAATGGGTTAGTTTAAAAAAAAAGTTGAGCGAACAAACACTGCATGCAATGTTATTTTTCGGTCACATTGTTATTATGGGGCCTGTACACATTGGTCCAACTTGGGCCAATTGAGGCCAACGCCAATGTGTACACGAAGCAATGGCGCATGTTTGCGGACAATAATTGCTAATGTTGGCGGGCATTTGCCAAGTTGTCGGTTTTTTCGTCACACTTCAAAGGGATTCGCCGACCCCTAACTGGGTATTGTGCTATTGTTTATCTATGTTATTATTAATTTTTTAATAATTTTTTTAATAATGAGTTATCGCACGTATTTTAGTAGCAGCAGCAAGAACTAACAGGTTTTTCACTTTTGAACTAGTATAGTATGAACCTATACGGATTTGTTCGAATGTTTTACATGACATACGATCAAAGTTATTAAATGCCCCTGATGGTTCCGCAATAAGGTCGCATAGCAGACTGTTCATGGTTTACTTGAAACGATAAAAACTACTTAATCACTCACAACCATATGTGAGTGATAGTTTTTATCGTTTCAAACTTATTTTTGTATATATTTTCTATACGTATTTAAAATAAGCCCAAAAGAATATAAAATATTATATAGTATTCCGCAAAAGAAGATTATATAACAAAGTACAATATTCTTTCTTCTTGTGTTCTGTGATTTCTTTCCTAAAATTACCTACAAAGTACTCTGTGATTGTTTTACTAGGCAGCAATGAGTCATGCGCCATTGACATCGCCACTCGCCGCCGATGGCCGCTGTTGGCCTATATTGGCGAATGGCCGAAATTGGCCCAATGTGTACTGGGGCCTTTATAAGTTCCTCATAAACAAGTCCTATATTAGAGCTGTTTCATATTGGTAGTCGCCCTTTGTTTAACCTTTTTTTAATTACCTGCTCATTTCAAGTCGTAAACCGCTGACTTGGCTCCAGTTACGCATTCCAAATCGTGTTTGTAGCAGCTGTTTCTGAATGTCGAATTGCCGAAGAATATTTGAAAAACTAGATTTACCTTATTGCAGCTTGTTGTTGCAAGCTGACCGAGGGTGATCGAGGAGTCGTCAGCGATGTCAACCAAGCGTTTTGCGATAATATTTAAAATTTAAGCGCGTTGGGATCTAACGACCCACGGACCCAGACATTCGACACCGAACGGAATAAAAATGTAGCCGGTACAGATATTTCTGTATTCGTATATTTATTTAGGTAGTCATCTTCATTTTGATTTTTTTACAACATACATATAAAAAATAAATAAAACGCAGGTTGCAGGTTGTTCGCAGGTAGCGGGGCAAGGCCCCCGATGGTTAGGGCTGCAGAATGAGAAATCTCCTGACGATATGTGCCATGTCAAGAAGTATCGCCTTCTATATCTGTCCCTTGATCCAGCCATCTAGTGACAGTCCTTCAGTTGATGGTCGATGTTCTTCGTTATAACACTGTTAGCCGAGACGAATATGGGGGATAATGATTGTCGAATCGACATCCCACGTGGCGGTCATGTCGTGAACCAAGTGTATATGTATTTGCAAAGCTTGTCTTTTCGATTTTCACTAGCTTTTCGTCATGCAGAACAGCGATGTCAACAAGCAACACCTGGCGCTGGGATCAGTCGATAACCACGATGTCAGGCTTATTGGCGACAATAGTCCTGCCTGTCCGTTATTATTGTGTGGTCCCAGTAGAGCGTAACATGACCATTTTCCGGAACAGGCGTGGGCACGTACTTGTAGTACGGCACCTCAGACTCGATAAGACCGTATCGAAGGGTTAGTTGGTGATGAATGATCCTTACTACTTAGTTATGTTGTTGTAAATACTTGCTGTTATAAAATTGAGTGTTTCTCCCGGGCGGTGTCATTAAGCCTGACATAAGTCGACCGCAAACATACGAGTATATATCCTTAAGGATTTTTCGTTTTAATTATTTCGTCAGCAAATGCACAGACAAAGTCTTCAGTTTCCCCAAATAGGTCACAAAAACATATCAGGTTCACTGACACGAGTCCACATCAGGTCCTATCAAGGCCTTGTAAAATCGCCCATGCAGCTCCATTCTTATACGAGTATGTACGGTTTTTGGTGCTTAGAACTACAAACTTACGCCAGTTCTGAATTGCTACGACATCGCGAGGTATCCCACTCTCAAGGTCATGGACTGCACATCTCAAGGTCATGGAGGTTCTTGGAGTTTAAAAACCGCGACCTTCCAATTTCCGTGTAAATGTCATAATCGATGAGCATGGGCGTAAAATGCGATGCGTTGAGAACAATTGACAAACCCTATCTTGAGCCATCGAGCTCAGTTTGAGTCCACCTTATTATGCCAAAGGAGTAGGTGAGTAAAGGCCATTGAAACCATGAGGATAAAAGACTTTTAAGTACTTTTATCAGGCATCCAAAAAAATTCGTTTACACTGATTGTTTTATATGTATCTTTATTTTTGATAGCCAGTGACTGTGACATCCAAGGGTTTCTTTTTTTTTTGTCTCAACTTCGGAGAGGTATCTATAATATCTAATCTATTTTATTTATTATTATGGTATATTTACTGACATTGGTGGAATTGATGTCATTATTTTAAATTTATGTTGATAAATATTTCATGATATGAATAATTTTAGTGGAGGCCTGCGTGGGGTCCTCCTCCTTTGGACAGGGGCAACCCATGTTTACATGACATCATTGCAGGGTAAACATAAGTTTTAGACAAATGAAATAATAATATCTTAGATTATGGGGATTTTTAGATTTGTTTATAAATTCTTGACGAATTAAAATTTATTTTCTGAAGAACTCTTGCTTCGCAGCGGCGGCGGCGCGGCGGTGTAGGGCGCACGCCGTAAAGGATACATTTTAATTTTTAATTTTTTTCTAAAATAAAAGTAGCTTAATTTACTCCTTATAACATCAGCTATCTGCCAATTACACTTTCGGACACGGGACATCCTTATCAAAGGGGTTATGACAAAGCCCACCCGAACTTAAGTAGACGCAATATTTACAAGTTGGATCCCCACCCTACTTCCAAACTTTGCAATTGATTTTCAGATGGGAAGCTCCGCAGTGCGACAGGGGTCTTATTTTTTTTTGCACCAGCGTCTTCCGTGGCCTTACCTCAGACAGCGGGAGCACTGTATTATTAGCGGTGAAAAACGATATTAACCTACTTCGAGATTACTAATGGGTCCTTATTCTTTATGACGTTTACCGCGAGGACACTGTCCTTCACAATTTTATTATCTTTTGAAGTTCTTCTCGTATCGAGAAACCCATAACCACTCTTTGGTCTTTCACTTTATTTATCCTCTCGACACGGGCCCCGCTGGACTTAGCATCAACGGCGGTCCGAATGCAGTCAATGACTGTGCCGCTGGTGTCCTTGGCGTCGGTGGAAGAGACCATCAAAGAGTGGGCAGGCCCCCCAGTGCGATCCGAGTAGCTTCCGAGTAGCTTTTATTTTGTACCCGAAAGGAGTGAGAGGTCAACAAGCTCTCCTGGATCCTGATCGAACCATCAATCGAATCGGGTTACATTTTTGCTCTTTTAAGTCTTTGATTAATTCATCCGATTGATGATCCGGCCTACCCCGACACAGGGACCTTATCTATTTCTTCTTTCTGCTTGCTTTCAGCCAGAGCTGCCTTCGACTCTTCAACCAGGTGATAAGGTTTCATTTATATGCTTATATGCGGCACTATTGGAAAATTATAATGGGACTTACACGTCCCACGGCTGAGAGGACGAAGATGATGGTTATGAATAATTTAGGTATAAATTTTCGATTCAACATTTAGTACAAACACATAGTCACCCTACTGAACGATATTAACAAAAGTTCAGTGTATTATAATAACAGGAATAGGTAGGTAGCCGCGTTCTCTTAAAAATAGATGTAGGTACATTAAAATTCCACTTTTCACATTTATTTTAAAATTAGAATAATCCAGGTGTTTTTCCTGCAACGGTACCTACCTAAGTTTACTCATTGAATCTGCATAGAATGACATCAGCGCCGTATATTTCTCAAGACATTTTAGTACTATGGAAAATTTCTATCATTTCCATGAGGTCTATCTGAGTCTAAAACTGCGCTCTGTTGAAGAAGGCTTCTGTTCGTAGTGGCGAAAGCTTTGGCTCAAACGGAATTCTCGAAAGACCTCGGTTATAATATTAGTTTTTGCCTCCAATATAATTCCCATGGTATGGACTCAAACTAAGTTAAGTTTGGGTCCATACCTTGTAACATATAACATATTCAATCTAAGTACATAACGTATCCAAGAAAAAAATTAAAAAATGGGATAATAATTGTATTCTTTGGGTAAATAAATACTACATAAATCTTTGTAAATACTTAATTAATAAATTCTGGCAAAAATTGACGAAGTATATGAATTTTATAAAACAATGACACTCGGTCTTTGCACTCAAATTAAGTATCTCGTCCGATTTGAGGAAAGAGTGGAGCGCCTTGCGCTCTATACTTATATACAGGGTTTCCCACAACTTTGCCACATAGAGGGAAAGTACCTTACATATTGTAGATAGACAATTTTACTGAAAGAAGAATTCATTTTCATTTTAAAAACAATACGAACTGCATTCACAGAATTTTAAATAATCGCTTGTCTGCACGGGGAATCGAACCCGTTAAATGTGAAAAATTAATTTTAATAAATTAATTTTACTATTCTTACCGATCGAAACCCTTTGACGGACAGAACAACTGAGATGATTTCAGCGGAGGCCACAGCCCACATGTCGACGATTTCGTGGACCAAGTCGAGATACTTCCGCCTCTTCTCGGTTTCATCAAAGCGAGTCCGTCATCGCGTCACGTTGCGAGACCTCTTGAATTTATTTTCTCACACGTAGTTTTTTAATTTACGATAACTCCTAACATATTCATTTTAATTGTAAGATGTGAAGGGCTATTGTAATGTGTAAGAAATGCTATCCGTCTAAATAGATTTTCCAAATACTACATAGGTATGTGATCATTTTTTTAGAAGTTAGTATGGATACTACCTATGTATGTAAGCTATTCTTAAAAGATAGTCATGCCATCGCGAACCTTTCACGGCCATGCCATGTAGATTTATAAAAGAGAAACAATCCTACCACAGATCCTACTATACATTGTTTGTTATTATCTAACGGAATAGGCAGCGTTTTCGATGCTTGATTTTTTCCGACATCTTCAACAATCATTGTCATTTTTCAACCAATTTACACAAAACCTTAATGAATTATACACAAAAACCTTTCCCAAGATCGTTCTATTGATAGATGAAAACCGCAAGAAAATCCACTCAGTAGTTTTTGAACATACATACAGACAGACACGGCGGAGAACTTTGTTTTATAGTACGAAATATACCGCGGGGTCCTATTAGTTCTTGTCCTGAAATCTCCAGTGAAATGAAATCATTAACCCAAAGCAATAACCGGTAATTAGTGTGTTTATATTATTGCAACATAGTGTTTTGTTTATATTATTTTAGATGAGTCGTTATGAAACTGCGCAAATCAGTCTAATTCGGCATTAGATATTAAAAACTACGCAACAAATGGATAAGTGTATATTTTATCGTATTTTTACAATAGTATTGCCTACATGTGCGTAATTAATGAATAAAAGCAACAATGTAAAGGAAAATCAATATCTCAGGCTTTATGTGCCAAGCTTAGAGCTAAACTTGTGTAGGTACAAGATACAAGTAGTTACATACAAAGCCCAATTCACTTTCGCGCCATTTTTGGTGTGAACACAAATATGTAAACATATTTGTTATGTTCTTGTTCACACCAAAATATGTTGGTGTTTAATGTTAATATGTAACATAAGGAATATGGCACTCACTATACATAAATTACGTATAGTGAGTGACAAATTTGTTAGTCATGTACATATTTGTTCTGTTCACACCAAAAAATTACGCGAAAGTGAATTGGGTTTATATACCTACTATTGATTGAAAACTCAATGCTTATAAATTCAATATAATTCAAAATCGATTTATTTTCAAAAGATTAGCAATTAGAACTCTTCCAATGTAAATTGTAGATAGTCATTAGCAGAGATGCGATTTATTTGAAATACTTCTATTTAAAATGCAAATACAAAATGCAAAATAGCTATTTTCTATTTTGCATTTAAATGCCTTTTAGTAAAAAACATTTTGTATTTTATTTGAAATACCTTTCGAGATGTATTTTGCATTTTTAATATTCATTTCAAAATGTAAAATACTTTGTGATTTAGTGTAGCCAACATTACCAGTCAAACAAAATGAAATCATGAAATGAACGAATTACGCTTGTATTGCCGAATTTGACCGAGAGGCGCCTGTTAGCCATGCGCGCCTTAGACAAAGTAGCATTCGCTCCGTAGCGATGCGATATCGAAGTTCGTTATCGTCTCAGAGACAAAGAAATCATGACAAGGTATCACGTGTTTATCACGTGTTACAGTGTCGATTCCTTTGTCTCTGAGACGATAACGAACTTCGATATCGCATCGCTACGGAGCGAATGCTACTTTGTCTAAGGCCCCAGTATTGTTAAAAAGCGTAATAAATAAAAATTGATGTTTATTTTTTTTCACTTTTTTACAATAGGTACCAGTCCAGTTGTTATTAATAAAAGAAAAGTGTAATAATAATAAAATAAGAACTAGATGCACAATCAACCGAAATAAATAAACCCCTCGTATGTCCCGGCTGTTTTAGGTTAAAAAGAGTGAAATAAAAAAGGAAAGTGTTTCTACAGTTCGGTCTATTCGTTCGATAAATTGTTGTACAAATTTCAATTTTATCCAGAGAGTATTTAAAGCTTAAAATCGAGTGCAAGTCGGTCTGGGCCAAGTTACGTGCCGGGGACGCCAGGGACACATTCGCGGAGTTGCGCAGATACGTGCCGTGAAATTGTTGTGCAAATTTCAACTTTCTCTAAAGAGTAGTAAAGCTTAAAATCGAGTGCAAGTCGGTCGGGCCAAGATACGTGCCGCGTAATTGTTGTACAAATTTCAACTTTATTAATAGAACTTTAGTATATATAATCGAGTGAAATATGACGCAAGTCGGTCTCGACACAGATCTGTGTCGGGACATACAAGCATAGTTGGACAGATCTGTGCCAAAACATACGGGGACATACGAGGGGTAAAGGCCACACAATTCACAAAATGGAGCCATGGCTCTCTTTTCGTTAGTCTAGTTTTTTACATTATTTTAAGTGAGTATTATTATTATTTTATTAATAACCTAACAGAATTTATTGATACGCGTACTGATAAATATGACCAAAATGTCAGGCATAAGGTGTCATGTTATTAGACGTTTTTGTTCTTTGTTCAGCTCGGCATTGTGTCTCTATGTCTCATGATAAATACCTAAAATAAATAAAAATATTTGAGATTTGGCCAAAAGGTATTTTATTTTGAAAAAGTATTTTGAAAATACCTATTTTGCATTTAGCATTTGAAATACAAAACTCAAAACTATTTGGTATTTTGCATTTGAAATAGTAAATCTGAAAAGTATTTTGCATTTTGTATTTAAATGCTTTTTTAAAACCATTTTCTACATCTCTGGTCATTAGGCGACTTTACCAACATATTCGCTCGGTGATCTCTGCATCTCACTTGGTGACTAACCAGGCACCTAGGGAGTAGCTTGGCTCTTAGCTCTAAGCGACGCTCTTTATAGTGTGGACGTAGTCTCACGGTTTTTGAAAATGTCTCTATTGTAAGTTGCCTAGTCATTAAATAAGTTCACGAATCAAATTATTTCGGTTGATGTGATCTTTATCACTATTATTATTTTTATCTAAAGTTCGGCAGACGAAGGCACATTTAGGAACTACTGGTTCGAATTGAAAAATTCTTTTTGTGTTGGATAGTCCATTTATCAAGGAAGGCTATAGGCTATATAACATCACTATGAACTATGAGAAAGTGACTCTTTTCTGAAAAAAACCTAAAGTATTATTACGGAGTATTACGGAACGAAAATTGGTAGTTTTGATCAATACTAAGACCTCTCAATGTATGATGTACGACCACTTACAAGTAATTCTGCATAAAACGCAAAATTTAAATTAAAACTAGCAGATCCAGAGACTTATTCTATCCATTGTTGAAAAGATCTCTGTCAACTTTTAAGTCCTTTAGGCCAAAGATAATTGTATTAGTGTATAGATGGAACAATAAAAATTGAAGATTCCTTCGATACTCGATACCCGTCTTTCTAATAGCTGCATGTCGTATGTTAAAAAGAGATAACAATAGCCGAATATGACGTCTTAAAACGCTGCGCGCCATAAAAGAGGCAACGTCATATTTGTTTATATCATGCTGGTTAACAAGCGCGTTTAGCTTTATGTGATTTAAAATACTTAAAAATCTGAAAGTGTGATTTCATAAATCTGTTGCTTGCCAAGAATGGCTTGTACTGTTCCCGTTTGTCCAAGTAGAGTGGGTGTTTTGAAGGAGAATAATGGAAACATATCATTTCACCGGTAAGTCGCACAGCTCGCACTCATTAATTTTGGTGTTTTGTAAACAAATTTTTATAATTATTTACTAAAAATGAATCATTGTACATGCATACACAGCTCTAAGGTTGATTTATTTAAAGAAAAGCTGGTGTTTATAACTAAAATTTACAAAAACCAAAGTTAATCGGAATTTTTGACATTTGTCTTGCTTTATAGTGCTGTAGTCTGATCTTGATAAGTTTATCGATATCGATAACTAATTTATTTTTGGTAGAGTGTTGACAATTTCTAGCATTTACTGCAGGTTGAAAGTAATTTTTATCAATTTATAACAGATTTCCCACCGACATCGATTTAAAAAAAAAAGTGGACAAAAAATGTAAGAAAAGCCGACGATTGGAGAGCTTCGCAATATACAAGAATATGCTCGATGAACTTTGAAGATTCTTGCTTTCGCCAAGGATATCAGCATAAAATTCTACACTCGTATGCAGTGCCGACAATATTCCCAAAATTACCACCATCGTGTAAACCAGTAAGTAATATCTATAAGTTATAAAGAAGTTATGCTTCAATCTATGAAAATTATGAAAATCTTTTGAATAATTAATAACCAAAAACTATTTCTTTTCAGAAATTACCCAGAAAAAGAAAACTTACTAATAAATACGTGGATACCCAAGCGTCAACATTAACTGCAAGTCTTTAAATTAAAATGTTGACGAATCACAGATGAACGATATCACAGATTAAAATGAAACGATATCACAGATTATCCAATCTGTGATATCGTTTCTAAAAATAAAACTTTAAGACTATCGAGTTTTTTTCTCTCGTAATAAAATCCTACTCCCGTTCTACCCCTTAAGGATGGATTCTAAATATTTCTACTCAAAAAATAACTATTCTTTTGAAATATTTTGGTGAAATAAATGCGAGAGGTTGCATACAATCTCATAGAACCGATTAGCAATGCGGCGAGTACCAGTACGCACCCACATTTTATTTATATTGAATAACCAAACAGTACACCGAAACGCATTTAGCCATACTTTTTATCCGTCATATATTTAAAATCTATATCAACGATATCTAGTTATCAATAAAAATGCACAGCACTATTATACGCTATAACTTTAGCTTGCATTGTATAGTCAAAATGGAGACATTCACTCAACTTCGACCCGACAGATTATATATGTATGTCTCTTTCAATCTTATGACAATTTGAAGGTGTTAGAAAGAATAAAATATTGCTGCATTTTGTGATCCATCTATAGGTACAGACTAATGCAACATCTTTGCTTTAGGCAATATATTTTTCTATGGGCAATATATTGTGTAGTCTGTGTTAAAATGTCATTCATTCATTGTCATTGTTACAAAACCAACAAAAAATTCATCCTTCACTTTAAAATTTCAATAAAATTGTTGTTTTACTTTTCAGCGTTTATAGCTTTTAAAAATAGAAAATAAATAAACAAACAGTTTGTCATGTCTTTGGACACTGTTCCTAAAGATTTAAGAGCACTGAGAGCTTGTCTAGTCTGCTCTTTAGTGAAGGTAATTTTCTTTTAGTTTTATCAATATTTATGGTAAAGTTAATGTAATAATCTCTTATTGTTAAATTTCTTCTTTTACAGACGTTTGATCAATTCGAATATGACGGTTGCGATAACTGTGACGAGTTTCTGCGCATGAAAAATAATAAGGATAACGTCTATGACTGTACAAGCAACAATTTTGATGGGTGCGTGTCTTAACCACTATATTTCAAATTATATAAAATATATATAGTGAAACGTTCTTCATTGTTTCATCATCATCTCAGCCCTAGACGATTGTGTGTCCACCTTGTGGGTGGACGTCGTATGCTGCACTTGCTGGTTCGTGGCCTCCACTTGAGAACCTTCCAGCCTCAGCGGCCGTCGGCTCTCCGTACTATGTGTGCTGCTCACTGCCACTTCAACTTACTGATCCACTGGCTTATGTCTGTATGGATCTCCTCATTCAATCTCGCAGTGTAATCCGAGCGTAGCCATCTCTATAGGTTGTTGAGCGAAGTTGAGCTTTCTTACGAGACCCAGTGTTTCAGTGTCACATGTCATCACTGGCAACACACATACAGCTGGATTTGTCAATTAACCTTCTTTTCAAATTGGCTCTACCTAATTGGACTGTTTGTTCCAAGTAAATGTATTCATCAACAACTTTGAGAGTTGAATTTCCTACTTTTACGTGGACAAATCAATTGAGGCCATCAAGCATTGTATTGAGGTCTCTTATCGACTTCATTAGATAATATTGAAAATAATGGTTAAATAATTGTGAATTTTTAATTTTAATATTCACCTATAACACAAGCAACGCAACTGATGCTGTAAGTGTGCTGCTCATTGACTGAAATGCACACTGCCACTAATTAATATTGTAATGTGAAAAAAATTTAAAATTAGTTTATTAATTACAAATAGAGTAAAATCAACATTCTTATTATAATGGTAGTAGTTTATTGATGGACAACTCAACACTGTGGCAGTAATCATCCTCAGATGACAGATGACACACCATTAGGCTTGTCATTACAATTGCTTCCTTGATGTACTTGTAGTTATAGGAGATAGAAGCCACCTACTATGAATTATCAGTATTCCTGCTACTATTTACAAAAGAAGTAAATTGACTGTTAAGGTAGTGACATTTCCTAAGCAAAAAAAGTCTACTTTCAAAATAGTTGAAATTCCAAGTTTTTGAACAGTGCAATTAACTACTATAAATAATGAAAGTAGTGGCATGGCACACTGCGTTTCACAGTTATTTGGGCAGCCCATCTGGCGGCGGTAACCACCCCCTTACAGAAGACCACTGTGAAATAACAGCATGTGTGCTGTTGTGTTTCAGTGAGTGAGTAAAGGATACCAGAGCCCATTTCCCTATCCTCTCCTAATCCCTTATCCTTAATCCTGCTGTAGTTGCAGCTTTGACGTTGCTTGTGTTATAGGCGACGGTAGCCACCTACCATCAAGTGGACTGTCAGCCTGTCTGCCAATCTTAACATTATAAAAAAATACTAATTTTTATTTTTGCAGAATGATTGCTGTAATGAGCCCCGAAGATAGTTGGGTTTGCAAATGGCAACGCATAAGTAAGTTACCTACTTCATTTAGAATTCTGACAACCTTAATATTATGAATGTTGATACCTTACTGTCCAATAGTAATCCAATTTTTTTAAATATGGATATTTTTCATAATATATTTTCACTTCATAAATTCATATTCACTTTTTTAAGCTAGATTTTAGTTAATCCGTTAAAGCCTATGTAACATATACTTCGAAATAGGTCACTTCAGTGTATAAAAGACAAAATTTGCTCCTCAAGTCCACTTAGATAATAATTGTATTTAGTTTCTTTGTAATGTACATATTATGTGTCTCGGAAGGGATACCGGGACTTGAGGCTATGAACATGTGTGAATCAATTTGGATACATCGACCTTTATGGGCAGTCATTATATTGATCTAACTTATATCTAAACTTGATCTAAGCTCTTGAGAGATCTTGCTTAGTTTTAAATTTAGATAATTTTGCCGGTTTCTCTAGAATTTAGTATCATGCTTTCTTTTGGACGCATTGGACTCAAGGGTAAGGGGTCAGACTCCACCAAAGCGGAGATGTGTCGTTACACAACTTTGCTACGGTGACTCCACCGAAGTGGAGATGCTTAGCAAGCCCTCAAAACACATCTCCACTCTGGTGGAGTCCGGGCCACAGTTTTGGTATTCAAATGGCTACACTGGACAGGGAATGTGTTAATAACATAGTGTTCAATACTGACATATTATATATAGATATACTGACTAATATCTATATGTAGACATATAGATATTAGACATAATTATATAATAATATATATAGACACCTCTTTACAACATTTACGTTACACGACATGCCATTTTATTTTATATGAAAAAATATTTTACAGGTCGTTTTTGTAAAGGAGTGTATGCAATATCAGTTTCGGGACGATTGCCTGCCGGTGTCATAAGGGAAATGAAGAGCAGGGGCATTGCATATAGACCTAGAGATACTAGTCAGCGATAGATTACAATTTAATAATAAATGTCGATTTTAAGTATGTAATTATTTAAATAAATGTGTAATTTCTCAGAGCCTTTTAAATTTTTTAATACTCTGATCTCAATATGTGCGTAAGTCTTCATATATTTCTTAAATTTAATTTGTTATGTCTACGTTAAACATTACAGTGTGACATTTTTGCAACTGCTAAATCTAGAATCCAGAGAAACTTTATTTTTTCCATGGTAAGGTCGACAGACAAGCTGACGGTCCACTTGGTTGTACGTGGCTGCCGTCGCCTATAACACAAACACCACAGATGAGATAAACAAGTACTATTAAGAACTAATTTTATTTGATTTTAGACTATGTTTGATACCCAATTTCGTGTAGGTATTTAAAGGTGTTCTTTTGCATTACTTATGTATATTTTTATAACATTAAAAATTATCTAGGTGTCTCCATTACTGGAGTTTATATAACGGAATCTACTGTGCCATGGGCAAGCAGTCGATGAGCAGTGCTAATGACAGCCAACTGCATAGCAGTTAGTGCGCTCTCCAGAACACTGAAAAATGACTGCCAGTGGACTGGTTAGTCGGTCGATAGTTATGTATACCAGCTGCTGTACTAAAGCTGTAATTGTGCGGCTAGTTTCCAGCCTAAATGCAGTCCGTCCGAAAATACCTAATTATATTTATTAAAATAAAAAAACTCATATTTTTTCAATATATAGCAAAACGCACATAGACGCGTATGCAAAAATAGCATATATACAAGCTGTTGTGTTCTTTGGTGGACCAAGAGATGGCGCCGCAGAAGGTCTCAATTTTTATAATTTTCGTGCAATGTTACCTACTTTGCAAAAACGATTCTTTTTTTATTGCTAAATTATGTACTTACTCATTTTATTAATATTTATGAACGCCTTTATCCGAGAGCCCGAGACAACTTTATCGCTGTGACAACGGTGGCGCCGCCACTCTTGACGACAGTGGCGCCGATTTTTTTATATTTGCTTATAGATGATCTTTCGGAAACCTTAACATTTTTCCAAGATAAAATTATATATGTTAATCCAGGTAATTAAATATCTGTGTGCCAAATTTCATCCAAATCAGTTCAGTCATTTTTGCGTGATTAAGTAACGAGTGTTTTTACTTTTTAGTTACAAAGATAGTTTCATAGTCTCACTGGTATTTCTTCAATATATATACGTATATATTGAACTTCGTATGGTCAAGGTATGGAGCGGGCTATGCTCGTAGTTTCTGAAATTCGCCAAAGACTTCAAGTTGTCGACAGCCGAGAGAAGCAAGCTAAAGTGGCAATGGGCCCATAGACGAGTTCTCGATTGAATGCTAAGAATTGGTAAAGCATGGGATGCCCTGCATGGTCAGGTGGAATGTATCGCAGGAAGTGGCTGCATGCAAAGGGCAGAAGACCCGTGAGTGGTGGCGAGCCTTAGGAGAAGCCATAACCATCAAGGAAGAGACACAGGCTGACAGTGATGATTGGTATATATTGGTTTTACTATGCATGTTACAAATCCCAATGGAAATAGATCTCAATACAACCGTTGGTAACTGGTTACTGTTGTTGCTAGAAACGCAAACACGGGAGATAAAGTGAGCTATTGATCTTGATTTGATGAAATGTAAACAAGATGAGAAGAGAGGTTTGGGCACTGACAAAACTACACAGAAAAATGAAAATATGCCCTGATATTATAATATGTGGGTATTAATATAAAAAAGAAAAACATTTACTAAGTATTCCTACCGAAATTGTATTTACACACATTCAACACAATCTGTGCACACACATAAAACAAGTAAATGCAGTGGGAAAGCCCAACAAATTTGTACTGTAATTGAAATAAAAAACGAGCAGTAATAATTTAGTCTCCTACAAAGAACTTGAACAGCAACAAATTTGTGTTACTTCACTATAGTTTGACCAGAACCGCTGTACCACGTCTTAGGTATGTGCGCGGCGTCGTCTGTCCGTCGGTTGTACGATATCTCGTCACATCAAAACTTTTTACCATGATTAAAAATATATTGAATGAAAATATGGTTCCCACTTTTATAAGTAAAATTCACCTATTAGCTTATAAATATAGAGAAAACTACTGTTTTAAAATATTGTTAATCGATATGGCAAGATCTATCTTCCTCATGTGGACTTGTGCTCTTTCCTCCCGCCTCACATCGCTTTTCTAAGGAGTGGTACTGCAATTTCGTCCAAACTATAACACATATTTTTGGTCACTGTCATAACATGTCAATGTCAACCTCAACCTCCAGCTAACCTCAACCTTAGAGATAAAAATTTCACTTGACATGCAAGAGATGGCATTGAATCAATTAAATGATACTTTTTAATCTATAAATAAAATTTGTGGATGTATCTCTGACAAGTAGCAATAAATGAGGTCAAAAATACAAACACTTATACAGTCAAAAATACACAAAAATTAAGTCATTTATAACATTAGCATGTATAAAAATAAAATTAGCTAAAGTAAAATAGACTAGGTAACTAACTCGTTTTTATGAAGCCTATAGTTTTTTTTTTTATTATTTTGTATCAATTTCTTGAAAGAACATTAAAAATGAAGCTTTTAAGTAGAAAAATTGCTACTTTTACTAATTTAGCAGTTACGGCAATGCCATGGTCATCCTGATTACGGCGATCAGGATCAATATTTTTGTAAGAAAAATTTCCCAATGAGTATTTAATCTTTTTGATATTTAGATAATAATCGCAGGATACTGGTATTTATAGAATTGGCGTCATTATGGATCAAAATGATTAGTAAATATAAGTAGAGGATATACAGCGAGGGCATTGGGAAAATTTTCCTACAAAACTATTGATCCTGATCGCCGTAATCAGGATGGTTATGGCCTTATAAATTTGGTGATGGACTGAGCGATGTTGTACCACGTGGTTCTAAATGTCACATTACGGATTCTTTCGTCTTGTCCGATCTATATAGTTGAAAATCTTTAATGACAACCAGTTTTCAAAAATGTGGCACCAATAAAAAAAATTTAATGTTCTTTCAATAATAATAAGCCGTTATTTTTTGTTCAGATTAATACTATTTTTTTTAAACAATTATATTATACCTAAGTATATCATTATAATTCTGTCACAGAGCCTATTGGGTATGTCTATGGGTGCTAACTGCTATCATTTTGTTTATGCTTAATGTAAAATGCTTATAATATTCTAGCAACTGTCATACATAACACTTATAATTGTGATAAAGCTAAATCTCTGGATAGCATATTTTTGTCTCTTGTTCATTTCTGTTAAAGCTACCACCAAAGATGTTCCAACATAAAGTGGGATTAATGGTGCACATGTACCGTCAACTGCTGCTAGATGGGGGTGCTTTGTTTTCATTTTCTGTCCCTAATACATTTTTGTCTAATTCTTTAAAATCAATATTTTGTTTTTTCATGGCATTCTGAAAATAAGAAAAAAAAAATGAGTCAGTTCTTTATCACTTTCTTCACACTGAGAAGAGAAATAATTAAATCATGTGAGGCTAAAACATTGTCGAACCGAAATCTACTATGTGCACTTTTTTATTTTAACCTTGGTGAATAGTTCTCTGCCTTATCTATTGTATAAAAAAAAACTGTTAAGTGTTTTCGAGAACTTTTTGTCAAACTAATAAAATCTTAATAAAATATGCTATGTGCAGCAGCTAGATTCTGTTACGTGCAAAATTTACTCTATTATCAAAATTATAAATAAACTAATAATATCTTAAAAGTATACTTTTTGCACTTTTTATATTTTTTTACTTTTTTTATTTTATTTTTTTGTATATTGAAAATAAGTAGTTACTTAGAAAAACATTATTTTTACTAAATGTTTCAAAGTTATTAGTAGCAACTTAAGACAAATACAACTTAAAGAAATGCAGACTACATTTTAATTAGTTTTTTTTTTCATGTTACTCAAAAATATGGTTTCATGTATTTGTGTTGTATTAGCATCACATGAATCAACTATGGTTAGCCAACCTCTAGTGAACTATAGTTATTACATAAAATAAATATAAACTAAATTATTGTTATGTTTTGATACTCATTCAAATATAGTAAACCAATATTAATTAAATTGATTACATTCACTACAAGAACAATATTTCTGCAATCATTTCTTTTCAATGTTAAGGCCCTTTAGCCGCTATCTCTTATCCTATCAAGTTTGGCAGCACACTTGCATCCGTATCCTGGTGTTACTCGAGTTTATAGACAATGGCAACCTACCATCAAATGGACATTTATTATATGAAATGTAGCAGATTTATTATTGATCCAAATAGTAGCTGTAGGGCACACTGCTTGCTGGAGATAAAACCTTTATGGAATCATCACCATCTCAGTCATAGGACATTCACTGCTGGACATAGACTTCCCCCACAATTTTCCAATTGGACCGGTCAAAAGTGGCCTGGATCAACCTAACACAAAATACTTCGCAAAATATCCTAGTGTTCCTCTACCCCTATTTTGTTCTTATCCCTTTATCTGCTCAAAGGATGGCTGTGCACTGTCACTGGCTTATCTAGTAAGGAGCATAATAAAAATATATTAGTTCTCCAAATGAAATAATTCACAGAGGGCTTCAACTGCCAACAGTTGAAGAGTAAATAAAATATGCCAAATAAAAGTACAATGACAGGATAGACTCCCGAACACTTTGGCAAAGAGCATTCGATGAAAGTCTGTCAAGAAAAGTCGATTGAAAAAAAGATTATCAGTGGACCTGCCATAACAGGCAGCTGACATGCTTGTTTGAGGATTGCATTGAATTACTTTTTTTTTTTAAATCATCCCTGGTGACCAAATGTCACAAATTAATATGAAAATGGGGTGAAAAAAATTAGTATTCCTTATGTAACGCTCCTTTTCGGCTCAGAAATTATCAGTATAAGCACAGCCATGCGGCTGCCATCACCATTCTGCTAATTTCAGGTTAGACTAACTGTAGTTAGTCTCACTCAACTTGAATAAAATAGTACTACCTTGACACATTCTTGATAAACTTTAAACATCCCAGAACAAACTGTGTCATCGTGGTTGCCTTTCAAGAACTTTTCCGAAAACCAATTATTAAAGCAATCGTCATATTTCTTCTTTAACTCTGTACATTCTTCGCCAATACTATTCATTGCGATTTTGTTATTGTTCGTTACAGTCGAGCTGCTGAAAGAAAACGTTTTAAATATTTAAATGACGCAATAAAGCAAGTAAATTACATTTTGTCAATAAATCAAAAAACTAACAAATCAAATTCATTACATATTACAATTAATTACAATATATTATATAATGTTAGCCAAAAAAGATAACTCACTAATTAGATAAATAAGCACTATAGTCTATTTGGTCTATAATATAAGCCGGTCGAACAATGAAATATATTATAAAATAATAATTAATTGAAAGATATAAGTTAAAGAAAAAAAACATATGACACACCACAGAGTGTTTAAATATACTTTTATTTTGATTGAAGTGTTTTGACATTTAGGCTGGGTTGTACCATAGCACAGTGGCTCTAGCATGAGTTTACGATACTACACTGGCTAGCGAGAGCGTAAAACATTTATATGGAAAATTGATAATTTGACATTGACAGTTCACGATTTACCATACAAAAGTTTTACGTTCTCGCTAGCGAGTGTAGTATTGGTGTAGTATCGTAAACTCATACTAAAAATCAATCAAGCGAGAACGTAAAACTTTTGTATGGGAAATCGTGAACTGTCAATGTCAAATTATCAATTTTCCATATAAATGTTTTACGCTCTCGCTAGCGAGTGTAGTATCGTAAACTCATGCTAGAGCCACTGAGCGTCTAGGCTGAAGTATTGACAGATCGCGAGACGGATCACAGGATTTCTTGATTTTCGAATCAGTTATATGGATCCATGGGGATGGACTGAAGAATCTTATATTATTTATAATTTTAGTTTAACGCTGAAAATAGGCATTTTCGCCGACTACAGCTGCTCTGAACAGAGCACATAACATTTTTTTTTATACTTATTAAGTAGGTATTAATATCAATTTTAAAAATTGTATAAATTATCCGCTTTGTGTAAAATAAAAAATTACAAGTTATTTTTTACAAAATTAAGCATTTGTTATTTAAATGTTACTTTCCGAAATTCAGTTTACATTGAAAATGGTATAATTGTTTAAATAATAGCTCTATTTTTTTTTTCTTTTCGAAGCTCTTCTTATTTATGTAGGTACTTTTAAGTTTTTATTAATAATTGCAGTGGAAGAACATGAGTGGAAGATTTGATATTTGCCGTGAAAAACACAGTACTACAAGAATAAACGTTTATAAACAGAACAGCTGTTTTATTTGTAACTAGTGAAATAAAAAAACAATCATTGATAAATATTTACAAGTGCAATCGATAGAGAAAATATTCAAGTTTTTTTTAATGTTAAGTTCGGCAGACAGGTTGACGGTCCACTTGATGGTAGGTGGCTACCGTCGCCTATGACGCAAGCAACGCCAAAACTCTTGCAAGTGCGCTGCCGACTGCAGTAGGATTAAGGATAAGGGATTTGGAGTGGATAGGGAAATGGGCTCTGGCATCCCTTACTCACTCACCGAAACACAACAGCACACGTGCTGTTATTTCACGGTGGTCTTCTGTAAGGGGGTGGTTACTGCCGCCAGACGGGCTGCCAAAATGACTGCGAAAATGCAGTGTGCCCTGCCACTACTTTTCAAATCCAGACCAGAGCTAAATTTGAAATGTTCATTTTTCAAAGTTGACCCTGCCGGGAATCGAACACGGGAACCCTAGAACAGAGCGTTAAGGCAAGCACCCTAACCACTCATCCAACGGGTCGTCAATATTATTTTCTTTATGTATATCAACAAAGTTGCTTGGATACCTAACATACTTTTTTTATGTCATATTATTTTTCTATGGTCATATTTAAACTTTTAATACTCAATCATATGTCATATTTAACAATTTATGCTCTACATAAGCGCGGACTGGATCTATTTTGCAAAGTGTTTTTTAAGTTTCTTTTTTCAACTTTGTCTTACCTTTTGTAGCCAAGCCAAGCGTGGTAACATTTTTTAATGGCTGTTTAGGCAACAAATATTAGATTAATAAATTCGTAACCATTTCGGAACTTATAAATGACAACCACATTTTATTTGTTTACAATGTCGATGTCATTGTGATGTCAGTTGTCAAGTCAAACTCAACTCAAAGTTTTATTTGCCATTTTTATGAAGAAGAAGTTTTATATAGTATAGGTTATTAAAATGCATGGATTAAAATAAAATTAACAATTTGGTAACTTAATAATTTTCAGAAAGTTTGATTTATATAAAACAATTACCTACACATTGAATTTAGACATTAGCACATATATCTTGCTGAATTTATAGTAAATAACTGTGCGGTGATAATCATGAGCGATATTTTGAAAGATAGTCGTTTTACCAAATATCTCAACGATCCACGTTACAAACAAATACCGAAACATGAACGGAAAGTTAAGATTGATAAAAGATTCCAGTCTATGTTTAGCGATAATAAGTTTAAGGTTAAATACACTATCGATAAACGTGGCAGACCCGTTAATGAAACTTCTACTGAAAATTTACGGAAATACTACGATTTAGAAGAGTCGGACGAAGCTACGGGCACAGAAGATGAAGAAGACACCAACACTCTTGGATCTGAGAAGAGTGAACAGGATCACTCATTGCCAAGTGACAATACAACTGGCCGTTTTGTGAGACGACCAGTGAGTGATGATAACGAAAGCAAAAAACATCCACAAAAAGTTGAAAATGACAAATTAATTTGTGGACAATTGGATAATAAAACTAAAAAAAGACTTTTGGACTTGGATACTGATTACGCTAGAGGAGAAGGTAATTTGTGCTTGTTTAATCAACTTTATTTAACAGCCCTCTTCCAGTCTAATAAAACTAATAAAATCTATCCCTAGATTTCTTGATTTATGGTGCACTATTTTTTTATTACATTTTATTGAGGCTAGCAATGGATGCTATATTTCCATTTGCCATTCAATCTTGTTATGTATAACAAAAAGTAATCCCATTAAAGTGTGGAGCAAAAGGTTAAGCAAAAGCCTCACACTACCAAAACCAGATTTTTACAAAATTTAATAAAAAATGCTTAAAGAGGTTTTAACTATTTTAAGTTTCAAAAATTAAAACTATTTTGTATATATATTAATATATTTACTTAATGAAAAAGAAATAATATTAAAAAATATTTACATAGACATTGTTCTGAAGCAAAAATGTTGAATTTTCCTTGAGATTATTGTAAGTTTCAAATGAAATTCTTACAAATTAACTGCCAACTCAAAGTTGCAAAAAAAATTATTTTATTTTATTTTTATTTATTCGGAAGACTTACAGTTAAACTAAAAATAACAATACATCCAATACTAGTGTCTAAGAGCCATTTAACAGTCTTCGCAATTAGTCAACTAAATTAAGCTTCAAAAGCGACTAAGGTATACAAATAATAATAATATGAATAAGAGTAAACGGCGCCACAGTTATAATTAATTATGATTCAAAGAAATTAGAGGTAAGTATACGTTTGATTGAGTTAGGCTCGATGGCAAATATATCCAGTGAAGGTTGGCTCATTACTAAATCGTTGAACTGCCGACAAGATCTTACTAAGAAGGCATTCATACGGTAATTTGTAGACACATTTTCTACATATAACGGATTGAAATGCCTCAACTGGACATTAGGCACTCTAAAACGAATTTTATTCAAAAGCTCGGCACAGTCTATTTTGCCATTAACTATTTTGTTTAAATAAACCAGGTCGCTAATTTTCCTTCGCTCAAAAAGCGGAAGAAAATGGAATTTTTTGCATCTGTTAAAGTAGCCTTGTAGGCATTGCCTGCTCTTGAATTGAAGGTGTCTAAGAAAGCGCTTCTGAATAGATTCAACTCTGTTGATATAGACACTGTACTGAGGATTCCACACCTCGGAGGCGTATTCGAGGATACTGCGGACAAAGGAGCAGTACAAAACTTTAATAGGTTTGATAGATGTAAACTTCGCTGTGGATCTTATTATAAAACCTAGTACTTTTAATGCTCTTTTCACGATAGCGTCAATCTGCTTATCAAAAATCAATTTGTTATCAAGTATTATACCCAGGTCTCTCATTTCCATTACTTTTATCAACTCTGTATTTTGAAGGACGTATTTATGCTGAATTGGATTAACTTTACGTGTCACCGATAAAGAATAACATTTAGATACGTTAAGATCTAATTTATTTGTAGCGCAGTAGAATTCAAACCTTGCTAGATCTTCTTGTAATAGCATACAGTCCTCAACATTTCTAATTTCTTTTAAAATTTTTGTGTCGTCAGCATATAAGAGAAATTCTGAGTGTAAAAAACAGGAGTTGACGTCATTAATGAATATGATAAATAAAAGAGGACCCAGCAACGAGCCCTGTGGTACACCAGAGGGCACTGGTATCCAACAGGACGAGAAACCATTCAATGCTACAGCTTGAGAGCGATTTAAGACATAGGACGTAAACCATCTGAATAGGTTGCCGTGTATGCCACAGGAGTATAGCTTGTGGAGTAAAATCGAATGATCTATTCGATCAAAAGCCTTGCTAAAATCTGTGAAGACTATATCTATTTGAGCCCCGGCAGTCATGTTAGATGTGATAAATTCAGTAGCGAGTACAAGGTTCGAGACAGTGGATCTCCGCTTAAGAAAACCGTGTTGCTGAGGGATAAACAGTGGTACCATTGTTCTATATACCTGATTGTAAACGATACGTTCAAAAATTTTAGCGAAGATACACAGTTTTGATATCGGCCTATAGTTCTTGATATTATTCTTACTACCATTTTTATGAATTGGAGTTATAAAATATATATATCTATAAATATATATAGCTATATAATAATTCTAGTATATAAATATATATACTATAAATAATATAGCTTTGTTAAAAGTTAGATTTTTATATTCAGGCACATGGCATTAATAAAAACCTTTTGGAATTACAGGTTTCCTAATGACAGACAGCTCCTCAGATGAAGAAAGCAGTGAAGAGGAAGAAGATAGTGATCTTGAACATGAATGGGGAGAACTCGATGCAGATGCAGACACTACCGAGGAATCCACTAAAAGGTATGTACTTACCTAACAAAAATTATTATCTACTAGCTTTTGCCCGTGACTTCGTCTATACCCCTTCAAACATTTTTTCATTCTTTATAGCTATTCTTCGTGTTTATTTCAAGTTTTATTTTTAATGGATATTCCCTAGGGAACAGTAATCTTATTTCTGAATGAAAGGTACCCTATGTTCTTTTCTGTATCTCTGATAACATGTATGCAAAACCCCTTTTTGGGCCTTAACTGTAACACCCAAATGTATTACCTTTTTACTTTATTACCCTATGTAAAATGTAGTCTCATTAACAATGGCCAAATGCAAAAAAAATACAAGATTATCCATACTTCATTTGTTATACTCTTCTTGGTTTCTTGGAATATGATGTACTCTTTCTTGTGTTTGATCAATTGCATAAAAAAATAAGCGGGACATAACGTAAGTTAAATACAACGTTTTCGTTCAGTTGAACAAAAGACTACATGGTAATCAATACATTTAATAAAATCATAAACTAGATTTGTCTCTGTACATTAAACATATATATACGTTACAAATACAAAAAAAAAGTTTTTAGAATTTGTGTCTGTACATTTGTGCACACTAATCTCAGAAACACCTTAACCGTGTTGAATGTGGTTCTCACTGGATGTATTATGCATTTTTAAAAACATCATTGATTGTAACAGAACAATCTAGATTCCTTTTGCTTTTTATAATTATTGCAACCAAAAACTGCACAGGCTAAACCTACTTTAAAAGACATTTTTTAACATGTAAAGCTTAAATAAATAGAAAACAAAATATAAATGTCAGTTAGTTTAATAAACAAACCAAAGAGAAAGCTAACTAATACAAAGGTGACGCAAAGCGTTTTGGCAACTCTAACCGCTAGAGGCTCTAATGACAGTGCTTCCATATTTTTTGACAAGTTGAATGCATTATTATCTATAGTATTTGGTCTTGAGATCACGTTTCGTTCACTCCCACTTGTGCCCAGAGCTCTTTTACACGCATTGACTTATACACAACACTTTCGCTATTTAAAAATCATCCGCCCGTGGGCATGCGGTTGAGCAGACTTGTATTATAGCAAACTTCCCGTAACATTTAGTTTTTTTCATTACAATAAGTTCACAAACAAAAAAGTTAATTGGCCACGCGTACGAAGTCGCGAGCAGGCACATCTAATGGTATATAAAATATAAGACAGAGCAATTAGACAAACTACTAAAGAACCCTCTTCACGCGAGTTCAACTCGCACTTGATGTTTTATTTTTATAAAATACAGCTAAGCTTGTCTTTGAATGAATGAACAACCTCTCTTCTGTTATTTTAACTGTAACACTGTTTAATTTAGACATGTGCAATGTTTTGGGTCTAGTACATCTCGATGAATAATTCTTTTTACAATTAATCTTTAAGGACAGATAAAATAAATTACTTGGTTCTCTTTCTTTTAACTTAATGTTAATTGATGGGAATAACTTTACTGGAATTATTTATTATATTAATATAATCTCTTGATAGGATTGCCATTTGTAATTTGGATTGGGACAACATAAAGGCTGAAGATATAATGGTTTTGCTAACTTCATTCTTACCAGCTGGAGGTGTCATTCACAAAATCACGGTAATTATTTTTATAAATATTTTGTATTGTTTTCAATGTCAGCTTATGAATTGTAGACAAGTATAATATTATTAATATTTATTCATTTATTTAAAGTTTACGGATATAATTAATGGGTAACCTCTACAGATGCAATTTAAATATAAACAGTGAAATCATTAAAAGCATAGAGATGTGTGCATGTGTGTTACATATTACTGTAAAATCTCGTATATATCCTAAGATATTTTTTTTGTAAAAACTAGAATTTACCAAGTCTTAAGTAAAATTTTTCATTATTTTGTGATTTTTTTTATTTGTGAGAAGACTAGGTATTTACTTAAATACTGATAAATTAATAATACCGAATAATAATTAGATTAGGTGGGTATTACACTGATAAAATTGTAATAGGTACACCCTGTTTTACTCCTAAAACCAATTACTAGCTTTCATTGGTGAATCCTAGTATTTACCAAACTGATAAAAATCCGAAAAATCATCTCGTTTTATAGAAATCATATGTCATGTCCGTGAAGTTAGCATGTCCACTTTGGTTTTCAGAAAAACTCAAAATTGTGCTGACACAATGAAACACAAATTAGTAAAAAAATATCACATAAAGCCAGTTTTGTTAAGACTCAATACATCTTTAATTTAGTGTTAACATTTTCTAATGTAATTTACATAGTAAACTTTTAGTAATGGTTTATTTCAGACTATTTATCCATATGTTTTTTTTATGTCTTAGTTTTAAGTATTTATCAGCAATCAACAATAACATACAGAAATATATAGATGACAAGCGCGTTATTTCAAATTAGGGATTGTTTTAGAAGAAATTTTAATCTCACATTAGAAAAAGAGTGTTTTTTTGGCACAAAGTATCGTAATTTTCAACCAGAAATATCAATTGCACAGTAAAACAATGTTTAAAGCAAAATGCCTATATTACCTTACCAACAGAGCTGCGTATCTAAACGGAAAATGCTTTCGTACACAGTTGCCAAGGTTCCATGCATGTTAGTATCATTCTTGAGTTTTGGCTTTGATATTTATAAAAACATGCTAGACGTAGTAGAAGTAATATGCAATCACAGAGAGATACTCAACTAACGACAATATGACCACAAAGCTTCTTATAATCATATGGAATGCCAATGACTTGACAGACCGACGTCCATAGGTCGAAGTATATGGAAAGAACTGATGTGGCCCTAATTTTTGAATCTAAATTCACTAACAGAACGCATATAGAAATAAAAAACTACACTGTGCACACTACGAATCTTCCTTCTGGCAATTCACATAGCGGAACAGCGATTATTATAAAGTCGAACATTAAACACTATTCACTAGAGTACTGGGGCCTTAGACAAAGTAACATTTTAAAAATGATAATGAAGTTCGAAAACAATAAAATGTATGGGATTGACATATGCCGTCGCTAAATCACGTGATACATCCCATACATTTTATTCTTTCGAACTTCGTTATCGTTATGTTACTTTGACTAAGTCCCCTGTTCTGAAAAAATACAGGCCACATCTATAAAAGTTCAGGTTACAAAAGTTGAAATAACACTGTCAACAGTATAGGTACTGTCCTCCAAGACAGTGATGATTCTAAATACATGTCTAAGAATAGAATATTTCCCATGTCAAGCCCAAGTGATAACTATGCCCAAACCAGGGAAACCACCTCAGAACTCAAGTATCATACCTGTTTTTGAGAATGAGACAACATCTTCAGGATATGCTTCCCACACGTCAATTTGATTTTTGCACAAATTACGGCACCATAGAGCAAATGCTTAACAATCTTTGTTGACATCAGGCAACCTTTGGGCTGTACAAACTGAAGAGGATGCTACCACCAAGCTTCTATGGGATCATCAGATCATACCTAGACAAACGAGGCTTTAAATTGTAAGAAATCAATTCTGGAGTGCCACAAGGAAGCATACTTGGTCCAGTGCTATACCTGATTTCGACTGCCAATCTACCAATGAACAATAACACTACCATAACAATATTTGCAGGTGATACTGCAATAATATCTGTTCATGCTGACCCAGTTGTCAATTTACAACAGTGGCCAATAGAAGACGATGTCATTGGACACTAGACTCCGACTTATACATCAATCAAAATTAATTTAACCAAAGAAATAGCTCATTGAAGGGACATACCAAATCTGCGCCGTGGTGCAGAAGTGCAGAGAATAAAAAACGAAGAGAAACAGAATACAGATGAAACATAATGACCATACACAGACAGCATTTTCGTTCTAGCAGTTAAAAGTTAGTCAATTTATTGTGCAATTGGTATTTTTGATGGAGACAAATGCGCGCTTTTTTTTGGCGTGCAATTAAATATTCCCAATATTTTTTTTCTTGTTCAGATTTACCCATCGGAATATGGTCTTCAAAGGATGCAGGAAGAAGAAACACGTGGTCCAATTGAATTAACTGATACCAAAGCCGATTTAGTCGACGACGGTGACAACGAGGAAGGTTGGTTATGAATTTGTGTAAAAATAAACCGGGAACTATCCGGGAAGAAGTCATGCTACTCTAGTACCTAAACTTAATATGAATTTGAAGTGATTCGTCCAGAGTAATAAAGAGGTTTGTTGGACTGATGCAGGTTCGGCGTTCCACATGGAGAAACTGCGTCGGTATCAGCTGAACAGGCTGAAGTACTTCTACGCGGTGGTGGAGTGTGACAGCGTGACCACCGCCGACAAGCTGTACAGCGAATGTGACGGCTTGGAGTACGAGAGCAGCGCCACCAAGCTCGATATGAGATTCATACCTGATGACGTCACCTTCGACCAGGTTCGTGTCGGTCTAGGGGACCGAAAGAGGCGCGGGCGGCGCATTTCGCTTCTTGTGTATCATACTACGGCGCCCGCCGCCCGCACCTTTCTCGGTCCCCTTTGTCGTCATACACCCGCGCTCTTGTACCGCGCGGGCGAGGACTCATTTAAACGGTCTATCTATAATTGTTAAAGTATACGTTTTCTGTATAAAATATCTTCCACATTATATAATTAAACGTGGAGTAATGGGTAACAAAATCTAAAGGTATTATTAATACTGGCTGCATTACGTTTTTCATATTGAATATTTAAAAAACACATACACATGGAATGTATTATTTACATGTACAAAATTGTAAAATGCAATACCTTAAATGTATTTTGTAAATACAGGAGCCCCGTGAAGTATGCGATAAGGTACCAGATCCAAGAAAGTATAAGCCGCGTCTCTTCACGACAACGGCGCTACGACAAGCCAAAGTAGAGCTGACATGGGACGCGACCAATCCCAACAGGACTGAGGTCATCCGGAGCGCAGTCAAAGGGGACGTAGACGACCTCGATCTGAGGGAATATCTCGCCTCTAGCTCTGAAGACGAAGGTAATACAATATTCCTTACAGTACAATATCAAAAGCTATACTGGCTGATAGGACGCCAATCCAGGCTCACACTGAGTAATAAACTGCTAATATACAAGTGCATTATAAAGCCCATCTGGACTTACGGCCTAGAATTGTGGGGAACCGCCAGTAATTCAAATCTGGAGATATTACAAAGGTTTCAGAACAATTTTTTGCGGATGTTATCCAATGCTCCATGGTATGCTCGTAATGCCGAGATACATGAATATCTTGAGATGCCAACCATTAAGGAAGAGATAACCAAAAACTGCACAAAATACAAAGACAGATTTCTGCACCATACAAATTATCTGGCTCGAGATTTACTCAAAACAGAAGAACAAATTGCTCGCCTTAAAAGATGGCAAATTTTAAATCTTGACAAACGGCATTAAAGCTCCTTAAAACTCAAATGGTTAAGATTCTCGCTGGAGAATCAACCTACAAGTATTTAACGTGAGAAAAGATCTGATTATGGCTCTGGAGCCGATTGCAGATAGAAACAATTAAGTAAAGCTAAGTTGCTGCGGTAAGCGAATTGTGATGTTGCCAAAAAGATTTATAAAGCGATAGAAGTAACCCATATTGCTTCTCTACAGTAGAGAGATAGGTCTTATATGAACGTATGTGTTTCAGATGTTTTAATAGTTATTTTGCTATTCTGGCCGGGGAAAAATTCAATAAATCAAAGATCATAAAAATGGGTCCAGCCTTTCTCGAGTTATAAATAGTGTAACTAACACGACCTTCTTTTATATACATGTATATATTTTAAGTGATATTGTATCCCTTGAAGATTTTAAGACAATTCAAAATAATAAACGTAAAAAATTAATTATCATTACAGATGGCAAGTCGAGTCAAGGCCCTCAATCTGATGATGAGGATGTTAAGGATCCCATACAGAAATACAGACAACTTCTTCAGGACATTGAGAAGGAAGACATTAAGAAGAACAACGACATGGAAATGGAGATAACCTGGAATGTGGGACAAAAGGATAAACTGGAGGAAAGAGTGAAACAAAAATTAAATGAGGGTAAGAATAAAATTCATTTGATGTACATTGATAGGGACCTGCAGTCAGAAATTAATATGAAAGGGCTGATATGGTGATGCGAGGAATAGCATGTTTTAAAAGACATTGCTAAATTATTACTTAAATAGTAATGTTATTTTTAGTTTGGGTTTTAATCTAATTTTTAATTGAAACACTTTCATTTCAACATTGAAACATTTTCATAAGACTGTTCATAAGAAGTGGTGTCGTTTTATATTTGGTTGTTGGTTGATAAAACTTTCCTAAGAAAATTCAAATTTTTGCAGGCAATGATAACCGTACTACTCCATTCGAGAAGTATCTTAAAAAGCGAAAAGAAAAGATGAAAATGAAGAGAATGAAAAAATCAGAAAATAATGATGATGACAATTCTCCCAATGAAGATGAAGAATCCTCGGATGAAGTGCCTTCAGATATTGATATGAACGACCCTTACTTTGCTGAAGAGTTTAATAAACCTGGATTTACAAAAAATAAAAAGAATAAAAATAACAAACTCCTAAATAGTGATAATGCTGAAGATCATAAACGAAGAGCAGAGTTAGAGTTGTTACTAGACGAGGACGATGGTAAAGCGCACTTCAGTCTTAAGAGAATACAAGAAGCCGAGGGTGAATCGAAAAAGTCCAAGAGAAAACAGAAGCTCAAGTCTAAAATGTCGGAAAGGAATCAAACGGTTTCTGAATTTGAAATTAATGTAAACGACGAACGATTCTCGGCTCTATACGATTCTCATTTATTCAACATAGATCCTACAGATCCCAATTTCAAGAAAACAAAGAACATGGAAAAACTTATACAAGAGAAATTAAAACGAAAACCTACAGATACTGCAGATATTGACAAACCATCGAAACAGTCCAGAGAGGATGCGGAAATAAATATGTTAATTAAAAACATTAAAAGAAAAAGTAATACAAAGAAATAAATTGATTTATTAAAAGTATTTTCATTTACCATTGATAACTTAAGTTTGGTTGTGTGTATCCCATGATTGTAATAGTCCAGGAAAATTTACTAACAAATCAAAATTTGAGTCCCTTGTTTTGATATTCTAGAAGATATGTAACATCAGTGGGTGAAAGATATTTTCGATTCCATCGTGTAAGAGTAGAAAAAAATTGTTTTTTTTTTTTAAATTATATAAAAATGGTAAGAGGTAGAAAAAAGTTTCAGACAAATATTGTAGAGAATTTTGTTTTCCACAAAAAGGTTCATTTAACTTTTTTTGCTAAAATTAAAATTAGCAGTTTGAAGATATATAAGGTTGATAAGTAGGTACATTTAAAAAAAAATCAGTAAGTATCAAAAATGTTCCTGAGGGACTCAAATTTTGATTTGTTATTAAATTTTCCTAGACTATAAGCACTTACTTTAAACAGGACATCAAAATTTTAAGGGCCTCCTTATTTACCTATGCATAGGCGTTAAAACTAGTTTCAGCACGTTTTCTCTAACTACATTTCTGTAAAGCCAAAAAATAAATCAGTCGAGTCTGCTGTCACGACATCCTCTATTTTTATGCTTCAGGAGTAAAATGCCATAAACTGCAAATGGTTAAAAAAGTGAAATATAATCGGATATGTATGTGAAATATATAAAGGAATATGTAGTTTGGAATTATGGAATTAGTTTGGTTTATGTAGCATTTTGGAAGAAAGAAATAACTGTTACAGGAAATACAGTTAAGTTCCTATTTTAAAGGTTTTCTCCCAACTTTATCTTAAAAACTTAAGTTAATTCTTGCAGAACGATATATCGACGAATAGTAAGGTATTAATGTTATTAGATGCCGCTAGTGGTTCGTTATGTGAAGGGACCATTTTGAAATCAAATTGTATGTAGTTGTCGTTTTATACAATATGTAACCCATTGTTTGTTTTTCATACTATTTGTATGACAAAATCAATAGTGATAGTACTGTTATAAGAACAACCCAACAAAGTCACTTACCCTTGAAAGGTTAAAATCTAGTGCAAGTCGGTCGAGCCAAGATACGTGCCGCGTAATTGTACAAATTTCAACTTTATCTAGAGAGTATTAATATTTAATAAAGACTAAGAACGGTCACAATCACAACTCTCAGATATCGATCCTAGTTTGTGTCTTAACATGAGACATACCTAACCGAAAATATCCATTGTCCCAAGTTAGCAGTCTAGTTATATAACTTGGGACAGTATATGAATTTTAAAAAAAATTTAATTATCTATAACTCGTGTAGTACATATCAACATGTAGTACATACATACATAGTCAAATAGTATGGATATTTGACTGTACCTTATACCTTATCGTCCATAGCCTCGAAGAACTTTAGAATTATTGTACTAACATTTTGATGAAAGCGGGGTTGCCAAATACTTTTTAACTAAAAATTACCAAAGGTTAAAATGGAGCTAATTCTGGGGGCAATAAAAAATTTGAACCGCCTGAAAAAAGTTTAATTAGTAAAATACTACTTACTAATTTTATTATCATTACCCATAACATCATTAACAATTTTTATATCATTAGATCAATGAGTTTCAGTTTCGATTGCTATTATTATTTTAATTTAGTGTGGCTTGGAGATTGGGGCTCATGAACTAACTCATAATTAATAAGGTATCTTCCTTTTTAGTTATTATTATATTATTACTAGCTGACCCGGCGGACTTCGTACCGCCTCAAAATCAGTAAATATTGTGTTAACTTATAGCTGAATTAAATTCAATTCCTTAATAAATGAATAGTCAAGATGAATAAGTTCCATAAATGTATCAAAAGGAAATTATACAAAAATCAAAAATAAATCTATTTTAATTACATTAAAATGAAATGAATGTTATTCTCTATTGAAGCGAATCGAAATAATTCGTGTATTATTATTTTTGTATTTGTTATGTATACATACAAATACAAAAATGGCGTTGTATACCATTTTTTTTAATGATTTACTTACTCTAAGTACTGGCAGGGCTTTAAGGTTGCGTATCTCAACGATCCCTGACCCATAGACGGCGTGAGGAATCACCGTGGTTTTTTAGTGAGTAGAAATCTCATATATGAGATCACGATCACCATATCGTGATATCGCGGGGAGCCTGGTTTCAAATTTTCCCACGCAAAAAAGGCCACAGTGCGATTCGCAGTCATTTGGGCGGCCCGTCTGGCGGCAGTAATCACCCTTTTCGTGAAATAACAATACGTGTGCTGTTGTGTTTCGGTGAGTGAGTAAAGGATGTCAGAGCCCATTTCCCTATCGCTTTCCTAATCACTTTATCTTTAATCCTGCTTTGGTCGGCAGCGCACTTAAGAGTACTTGTGTCATAAACAGTCAGTCTGTCTGACGACCTTAACATTAAAAGAACTTTCCAATGCGCCAGGAAACTTCTCGAAGCCGAGACGAACAAAAAAAAAATCATCGAAATCTGTCAATCCGTTCTCGACATACCAACAAATAAATCGTTCCATACAAAATATATGAGAAAATGAATTTGTTTTTTCGTGAATATTTCAGATGTTTTAATAGTTATTCTGCTTTTCAGGGCAGAGGCAAATTCAACAAATCAAAGATTATAAAAATCGGTATACAGCCGTTCACGAGTTATAAATGATGTAACAAGATTTTCTTTTATATATGTATGTGTATATTATTGATACTGACTCTGAGTGGATTGACAGAATAATCTGGAATGATTCAGTAGACAAATCGAATTTGATGTTTTTTTTTTAAATTAAGTTATTAATGATTAATTTAAAATAATTGCCCAATGGAGGCGCGAAGAAAACCCTGAAGGGTTCAACGAAATCTAAATTTCGTTGTATGAATCCCTGCGACGAATTAGTAGGCTGTATATGTATGTGGTTGCGGCTGTAAGCGAACGGCTGACTGTCTGATGGACAGGATAGACAGAAGAAGGAAGGTACGTACCTTATAAACGGTGCTCTGGTGCGATCTCCCGCAGGATTCTCCAGAATGACTTGACTTACTTTTAAGGTTAGCTTGTACTTTGTGACTGCCCACTTTACCTTCACAACTTTCATTGATGTACTCAGTTGTAGTACCTAAACTGATTAATGAGATATGAAAGAAAACATTAGGATGTGTTTCACATTCAATTGCACGGGGTTATAATGGGTTGGTAAATTAAAATATATACTTTTTACCAATAATTTAGTGTATAAGTTTATTTATCCAAATTTGAAGTTTGAGTTCGATTCCCATTATAAATAAAATATATTAAAATAACAAAACAAAGTGGTCCCTTAGTACAACTTCTGAAAATTAATAGTATTGTCCCGTGATTGGTGTGGTTACAGACTGCTACACCATTCGCTAATAGGAGAAAATAACTCTTCTTGGTCTTTTACCACTTTTACTGTAAAATGTCATACCATAAGAATCAACTGGCGTTCTATGGCTCCCCCATAATTTTCTAAAAGGACTGATCAGAAGCAGCCTGGATTCGCGGTCAACCCGCGGCCCTTATCAGGTCGTCTGTCCGCCTTGTGGGTGGACGTCCTACGCTGCGCTTGCCGGTCCGTGGCATCTACTCGAGACGAGAACCTCGGGGTCCCAGCGATCGTCGGGTCTCCGTACTATGGTGTCCTGCTCACTGCCACTTCAATTTACTAATCCCCCGGGGTTACGTCGGTAACTTTCGTTCGTCTACGGATCTCCTTAATCCCGATTCGATCTCGCAGTCAGTGGAACTCCGAGCATAGCCCTCTCCATAGTTCGTTGAGTGACGTTGAGCTTTCTTACGAGGCTCAAAGTTAGAAATCACGTTTCAGCGCCATATGTCATCACTGACAACACACAATGTTTTAAGTGGTACATAAGACGTACAATTTACAAATATTATGTGAAAGAAAATGAAAAATTTATTGAAATTAAGTTAGCTGACTTGCCAATTGAAGTAGCGATTTGCAAGTTTATTACATTAGCGTCAAGCGCCCGAGGAAGATGCTGGGGAGAAGACATTTAGTTTGTGAATACGTACATTTAAAAGTAAATTACGCAAACATACGTAATTTACATTACGAGTATTGGTACTATAGTACTTAGTATTTACTGTCTCGTAGTCAGTAGTCAATCGTTTTCTCAAAATTCTGAAAGAGCATTAACGCCTTGGAGATGTGGTGCTGGGGGTGTCGTGGGTGCAGGAACTTAGCATCACAGGACTGTTCAGGCTAGCATCTTATTCAGCTATTCAATCAGAAAGTAGGTACTATAGTAATTCGGATCACGAATTGATTAAATTTAAATACAGAAAATACAACAATTAAATGTTTTTTTACCAATAAAAACACATTTGTAATTTGAAAATATTTATTGAATACATAACATTCTAATAGCAAACATATTTGACATAATTGTGTAGGTATTCTAAGTCTAAATATACGGTCGACAATTGGTACTGCATTTTATTAACTGAAAATCAATATTCTGAAATCTGTTGGACCGAAATAACTACTTAAATTATCCATACAAAATGTGAAAAAGACAAACTTAAATAAATCCTACGTAGGAATCGTTAGCTACCAATTCCTAGCCATACTAAATTATATAACACTCATTTAAATTGTAAGCTTTAAAAAAATATCATTTTAATGTCATATTTTTTGATAAACTAATTACGGCAACAACCTAGAAACATTTGGAAATGTTATCTATATTAAAAAAAGGCATGTAATCGTGTTTTGGATCACACGTTATTGAAGTGGATGAATCCAACCTCATAGTGGTTAGAGAATTGCTGAAGAAGACTTCTTTATATGCTTCTTTTGCACAAGACTTTACCGCAATTGGTTTATGTAAAAAAAAACTTTTAAAATACACCATTTCGGTTTTTTTTTACCGGGAGAAAAGTGATGATTAATTAAACAAATTATTAGTAGTAATAAGAAAATAACATATAAAAATTATATTAAACTTAAAAGTGAATCATTATACTCAAACCTAACATTAGGGTCATCTCACACCGAGACGCGACTCTGCGCTGGACGATTTTGACTACACGCCGCGTATTTTTATTGTAATATATAAGTCAAGTAAAGGAATGATTACATTTGTTCAGCTCAATTCAGCTTTTGTTTATAGAAAGCAGCAATTTTGTATGGAAATGCGTCCGCGCCTTAAAACTGTTAATGTTTTTGAACTTAAATACTGGCTAGGCCAACAAAATTATTTCTCAAATTTTACAAGAAAAACTGAACGGACGCGTACACATCTCCATACAAAACTGTTGTTTTCTATGAACAAAAGCTGAATTTAGCTGAATAAATGTAGACACTTCCTAAAATGAGCGCGCCGCGTCGACTTTCGGTGTGAACTGACGTTACCTCAAGAAAGACAAATCATGCAACAAACTTGTTTTTTCATAGATCATTAAGATCGAAGTTATTCATATTGTTGGCCTGCTCAGACCAGGCCGCGAAGGAGGAGCCGTCGACTTCTCCTGCGTGGGCGTTGCTCTGCAGTAGCTGATGGGACCTTCCGCCTACGGCTACGCCGCACTCGATGCACTTACTCACCTGCATGGCACCACCGCATTCCCCGATGTAGTAAGGGTGCCCGTTGGGACACTTGTACCAATGCCCCATCTTCGTGCCCATCGCTCTCACGACCAAATCCCGCTCCATTTTATGATATTCTGACGAGTCCTGTATTTTGCGTATAGTATCGAAACATTTTTCCTCATTGAATACGCCAAACTTATAGAGATATTTTTCCGCTTTTTTCGTTGCCTTCATTATTTTTGGGTCATTTTTCACGGCGTTGTATGTTGCACAATTTATTAACTTCGCGAATTTAATTAACGCGTCTATCCGTTTCAATTCTATGTTGATATCCATTTGTCGTTGTTCGCTCAACTTGCAAGTTTCGTCTTGCAGTATTTCACATATAGGTTTAACGTAACCATGGACATCTTTCAATTGTTGACTTGAATTACATTTATTCAACAGATCGTTTAATATTTCAATATAGTTTAATTTCATGAGAAAAGTTTCTTGACGGAGGAGAGCACCTCTTTTATCTAGATTGCTATTGGTAACCAATTGCTTAAATGTTGCTATCAAACATTCTGCAATGAAGAAAAATACGGTATTAGTAAGCTGGCACGGACGCGATTGTAACATTCGTGGCACGGACGTGTAATGGATTTGCTTCGACTTTGTTCGATTTGAACCCCCGCCTACGGCTTCGCACGGCATAATTTTTTTCTTCTAGATATGTATGCAATATATACACGAACCTTCCTCATTTATAGCTCTTTCCATCAGAGAAAACCGTATCAAATTCCTTTGGGTGGTTTAGAAGAACTTAGAGGAGAAACAGACACAGGCAGGCAGCGACTTTATTCTATAACGTTTTTTTGTAGGTATAGTCGTCAAATTTTGCAATATTTGCAAAGTCGTCACACAAAATCGCCAACTGCAGGACCGTGACAACAAAGACTAACTAAAGACAGATCCTTCAAGTGTTATTATAGAAAAAATTGTTGATAATTAACACTTAATATTCCCATAATCTATACTTAATATTAAAAAGCTGAAGAGTTTGTTTGTTTGTTTGTTTGAACGAGCTAATCTCAGGAACTACTGGTTCGAATAGGGGATCGGACAGTAATCAGATTAAAATCTAAAAAGTACTTAGAAGGAAAATATATAATTTTTTACGATTATTTATCGAATAATAATTTAATATAATTCATTTCAATATTTTTAAATGAAGAAATAAAATTTTATTATTTACAATATTTTTAATCTATACTGAAACACCAATCACAGTGCGTGACGTCATTTGTGGGCAATCATTGTCTTAAGCTGCGTCCACACCGGGCCAACGAACGCCAACGAATGGGTTGGCTAGCGTTCGTTGGTCCGGTGTGGACGGTTTAACGAACGCCAACGAACGTTCGTTGGCGGGTCCTGCGTACACACCGGCCCAACGAACGCCAACGAATGGGTTTCGCTGGCGTTCGTTGGTCCGGTGTGGACGGCTTAGCGAACGCCAACGAACGTTCGTTGGCGTTTGCCGGCGATCCGAAGCGTGTAACTCGCTCCGTAATTCTCGGCATCATAAAGTAGTTCGTGTTCTCCTTTTGCCTTAAGAACTAACCTTATGTATATGTAATTCTTAAAACACAGATATGTCTCCGTCACACAAAGCCTTTATCACAAGCTATCCTTGTCAAATGGATGCTGAGCATCTTTATTGCTGTTATGCTTTTTTTAGATGATCCCTCGTGGACAGTACATATTTTCTGGATGATGTTTCTCTATATCTTCTGACAATGTGTATGCAAAATATCATTTCTAGAGTTATTTTCACCAAAGAGAATGTAATCACTAATTTTCACATTTATATTTATTAGTATGGATACAGAACAAAATGAGCGTTGACGAGCTTTAATTAGTTCTATTTCAGTCATCTCCGTGATGATCTTTCAAGCTTAAAACTTTAATTTATTCCAGTAGACTTCGGCTGATAACAGATCACATACAAACATCGAAGTCTATGATAAAATAGTGTTACCGTCATTTTATATTTGATTTTAACCAAAATATCCCCAAATCCCTAAAAAATATAAAATAGCCCTAAGCTATACTTTAAATTAGTGGTTTCGCCCTAAAAAAGGGCGAAATCCCTAAAAATGGAAACACTGGAATCGAGCTCAATGTGGAGGGACGCCGGAAGGTCAACAAACGGATACTCCAGTGTGACCATTTTCAAATCGAGATTAGTATTTAAATATAGGGTTGCCTGTGCTTTATTTATAAATTTTTTTCAGGGCTTTATTCAAAACATACAAACATACTCATTATTCGAAATATCTTTAATTAATATTTCTTGTGTGAGAGGCAGAGCACACTGCGTTTCGCAGTGATTTGGCAGCCCATCCGGTAGCAGTGGCCAGTGTGGTATATTATATCTAACACTGAATTGGCAAAACGGCAACACTGAATTGCGTTGGCTGATTGGCTCGTACTTCCGGAGACCAACGGCAGCCAACGCTAATTATCATTCGTTGGCCTTCGTTGGCTCGGTGTGTACGCACCTTTATGCCAATGCAGCTGTTTTGTTATGATATGACCACAAATGACGTTACGCGCTCTCAGATGAACTATCGTGGCGTTTTGGCGGCATTTTCAAACAAACAATATTAAAACATGATTTTGAGTACCTAAAAGGCTATAAATAAATAAAATAGTATTTTTTATGGGAATAAATATCCATGAAGATTAATTTAAAACACTTTCTGAAAATTTGTCCGATCCCCTATTGAAAAATTATTTTTGTGTTGGATAGTCTACTTATCGAGGATGGCCATAGGCTATATAACATCACGCTACGGCCAATAGTAGCAGAGCTTCATTCGGAGCGCAAAAATCATGCATGACGGAATTGTTCCCCTTTAAAGTCTATCTTTTAAGGTTGACTCCCTATAACCTTTTTTATGGTAATCAAATTTGTTCTAAAATAATGCATTATTTGCGAAAGTGTTTTTATAAACATGATATTAATCCTTATTCAAATAAATACGTTACTCATCACAAGTATTTCATTTTGAACAAAATTGCCCTTAACAATGAATATCTTAGCAGATATAACTTTAAAATAACTCCACAAATGATCAAGTTAGTTTACCAATACCTACGTAAGTTATATTAAGCATTTCATATACATTATAATAACACTTTGCAGCATACAATTTAAATGAATATCTTAGGAATTAACGTAAATTAAAAAGTATGCGCGAGAAAATAAATTCAAGCAGTCTCGCACCAACGCGACGCGAACGACGGGACTCGCTCGATGCAGACGCAAGCGTTATGTTACACATAATTATATTTTTAATTTTTCAACGCGGACGAAGTCGCGGGCACCAGCTAGTCTTTAATATAATTAAAACCTAAAAAAAGAATGATCAGATGCAACGTGTTTGAAGAATTCAAAGAAAAATAGAAAATAGAATTTCAATGTAAATATGTAGATAGGTTCCTACTGGCATGTTTTATATATGATTTAAATATAGAACTAATTAAAGCTCGTCAACGCTCATTTTGTTCTGTATCCATACTAATAAATATAAATGTGAAAATTAGTGATTACATTCTCTTTGGTGAAAATAACTCTAGAAATGATATTTTGCATACACATTGTCAGAAGATATAGAGAAACATCATCCAGAAAATATGTACTGTCCACGAGGGATCATCTAAAAAAAGCATAACAGCAATAAAGATGCTCAGCATCCATTTGACAAGGATAGCTTGTGATAAAGGCTTTGTGTGACGGAGACATATCTGTGTTTTAAGAATTACATATACATAAGGTTAGTTCTTAAGACAAAAGGAGAACACGAACTACTTTATGATGCCGAGAATTACGGAGCGAGTTGCCGACGCATTTGTTCACCTGATAGGCGAGACCACATTTAGAGGTAAAAGGTACCCGTGTGGATACTTGTTGCTGGATCTTTTCATTTCAGTTTGATAAGTTATTTCCAAAGTCAACACTTGTCACGGGGAATCGAACCCCGCACCCTTGAGTCAGGGCGCTAAAGTACACCTCACGTAAATACCTTTCGGAGTCTGATAAATCAGTTTTAAAGGAGAAACGCATACCTGGCAGTCGTTGTTTCTCTAATATCATGATTTTGTTACGTAGCATAGTCTTTGTCTGTTCAATATCCGTTTTGTTTCCATACACCTTCCTCTTGACCGGATTGATTTCGTTTATGAGGATGGCATTGATGATGTCCTTGTAACGGTACGTATTAATTATGGGCACTCGACAGAGTGGACATGCAGGTATCTTTATCATATCTTCACTCGATTTGACAAGCATGTCCATCTCCTCCACGCTGAATATGTGTAGACAGTCTTCTAACTTAATGAAGCTGAAAAGCGACATGATATAAGATATATGTATATTATGTGAAAATTATATCAATGGTTCAATACTGTGAAACCCATAGATGACTTTAGCACTTTGTTCCTGATAGTAATTGGGCAATAAGCAAAATTTCACTACTGTTTAAAAATTATTTTAAATTTATTTATCCAGTATGTAATTTCCTCTCGCATATTTTTTTTTCGTTAAACGTAATATTTTCGACGAAAATAGTTATTTAGTGAAACGACTAAGAAAATGTCCTATCATATTTAATTTGATAAGACATTTTTTTTAAAAAATAAGAGATATTCTTTAAGCAATAAAAAAACCAAAATTATTGTCTATCGCCAAATCTCACAAGAAGAATTTGAAAAAGGAATATTTCGACATAGAAAGTCACCATATACGGCAAAGTAGAATGCGTTCCACAATTAAAACCTGGACAACCCCATCCACGGCGAATGAAACAATGAAATAACAGTACTTGTGCATGTACCTGTTTGTGTACAAGGCAGCATTAGCCACATTGATGGTCCACTTGATGGTAGGTGGCTACCATCGCCTATTATACAAGCAACGCCACAGGTGTTGCAGATAAGGGATTATTAAGAGATACGAAAGTGGGCTCTGGCAGCCCTTAAGAATGATTTATATTACACTGGGCCGTGCCTGTACGGGGCCCTCTGTCAAACATATACTTATTTTGTATGAACCAACTCATACTCGACCGGCCGGGCGACATCGAAATGTCTGTGGGTTCTTTGCCGGCTCCGGCGCGGTCCATTCGCGCCACGTCGTAGTAAGGTGAGTAGCGCAACCGTGGTTGGCCAAATGACTGCGAAATGCAATGTGCCTTGCTAATACTTTACAGATCCAGAGACCTACCATCGACTTCTATAATACCACGCTTAACATATGGTTGACTTTTAAAATAAGAAAATCGAGTTAATTTTATTTTAATCTTGTTATCAGTGTGGCATGTTCACTTAGGAGAGTGAAGTCTTTTAGTTCTTATGTAAAGGTATACGAATTTCTCTCTCTAGTTGCACAACTACAGATGTATAGAAATAAACAAACTATGGAGTAATAATTACATGTCGTCGTCCTCGTAAGGCGCTAAGATGAAGTCCTTGGGGACGCTGTCGGGGCGGCAGACGGCGCACACATCGGGGCACGGTTCTCCGCACAGGCCGCGGCACTGATGACCGCACTGAAGCTGCTTCGAGCAACGCTCTGAACACGCCGCTACCGAACACTTCTCACCGCACCGCTGCGTGCACTTGCTATGCTTGCATGCGCGCGTGCATATTTCCTATGAAACATTAGATTGAGTGACCCACCGATAAAAACTCATCATCATTCCAGCCGTAAGACATCCACTGCTGGACATAGGTCTACCCCTTAATTTTCCAATAGGACCGATCAGAAGCAGCCTGGATGCACTGTTATTAGATCGTCTGTTCACTTTATATATGGACATCCTAAGCTGCTCTTGTTGGTCAGTGACCTCCATCCGAAAACCTTCCGGCCCCAGCGGCCGTCAGCTCCGTACTGTCGTGCCCTCTGCCACTTCAACTTACTGATCCGCCAGGTTATCTCGGTAACTTTCGTTCGTCTGCGGATCTGCTCATTCCTGTTCAATCTCAGTGTAACCCCGAGCAAAGCCCTTTCCATAGCTCTTTGAGCGACGTTGAGCTTTCTTACGAGGCTTATAGTTAGAGACCACGTTTCAGCGCCATAGTCATCAGTGACAACACACATTGGTCGAAAACTTTTATTTTAAGGCACTGAGGAATTTTGGAACTTAGATGAGAGGTCTGTGCCCCGAAATGGGACGTAATGAACAATAGGTAGGTACAGGTTTTTACAATAGCAGATGCCATAGGTATAATTTTGCACCAAATATGTACTAAGACTAACAAAAAATACCTCACAAGGCCTACAAGGCGCCCCGCACAAGTTTCCGCAGCGGTTGTGGGGACACTTCACCGGGCACTGTTTGTTGCACGGCGGACACACCTGGTTGCATGGAGACTCGCAACTGCAAGATCACCAAAACACTTTGTATTACAGATGGGCCTTCAAATGTGAAAAGTACGTAACGGTAAAGAATTTAGGCCAATTGATAGCTAAGACCGACAGATGGCGTTAGGTGTAGGTTTAAATGTTTAATTGTCTTTCTAATAGTATAAAACACTGTGAAATATACCAATTTGCAGATGATACATGCCTGTTAGCCGCAGCTGGTAATATAGAAATGGCTCTCAAGGAACTCCAAGATGACTACGATATACTCGCTAAATGGTCACATGATGTGGGATTGGTACTAAATGCCAATAAAACGAAAGTAATGTATATTAGTACTAGCCAAAATAGGTCTACGTTTGAACCTAATCTTATACTCACAACCACCAATGTCTTCATTCCAATAGCAGAAAAAATCAAGCATCATGTGAATGCGAAACTATCGAGGTTGTAAATAAACACATGTATCTTGGACTAGTAATAGATGATCGACTAAATTGGATAGAACATATTAATCATGTGTGTGATAAGATGAGAGCCATACTGGGGAAATTCTCTGTAATAAAAACAAAACACCCTACAAATTACTTCTATTACTTTATAAATCATTGGTGGAGCCAATCGTAAGCTATGGACTATCTAGCTACGGAAGAACTTTTAAAAGCCATTTGGACAAAATATTCTCACTTCAATTGCGTATTCTAAAAGAAATTATTCCTAAAAACTTAAAAGAAAACTTTAAAGAAGATTATCGCAAATTGTTTGTATTTTGTAAAATTTTACCCATAGAAGCGATACTTGTATACAAAATTTTGCAATATAAAGTATGAATCTGTTATTGGCTTTAAGGAAAGAATAATTTTCTATTATAATTATAAGTAAATGAGAGCTGTTGATTCTGTAATAATAATAATAAAAAAAAAAAAAAAAAAAAAAAAAAAAAAACACAGTTTCTATTATTAAAGGAACTTAATAATAATATATTTTAACGAAAATTTAAAAATTCCAAAAATAACATACTCAACTAGATTATTTGATGAATCAAAATACAATTTACCCAAATATAACAACCTTTACGGAAAAAGACGTATGGCTTATGTCATACCGAATTTAACAAATCAACTACCTAAAACATTAAAAAGAGACATAACTCCCAAAAACATCACATTTAAGCTTAAACAATACTATTTACAATTAACTACAGATAAATATAATTTTAACAACAATACAAAAATAGTTATAAAAAAGTAATACTAATTATTATTGTAAGATATTTCAATTCAGAATATGACACAAAATAATATATTAAAGTCTTAAAGTATCTTAAAGTAATTGAGGAGTCTGAAGTGTACGTTGGGCGTCAACTGAAGGTTTATTTAAATTTTCTGTAATCGGCACATGGTGTACGGTAAAACTCTAATGAGTTTTTGTTTACACCAATGTTAAGTCAAATGAAACACTATTGTATTAATAAATAATAAATAAAAAAAAATAAAAAATAAAATAAATTTTAAGGAGTGTCTGAATGTCGCACACCCTAGCTAAACTCGCCAATGAGTTTCGCTTCGCCGTATTTCGCCCGTAATTTTTAAGGCCAATTGTGAAAATTAAAGATAGACCTTTAACTCAAAAGAGAAACCGAGTAAATAATTTAGTTGGCCTATCCTGAGCTGCCTATCTAAATAAAGACGACATATTCATTGGCATCTGTAATTTCAAATATACAAAACTCGTTGTTTTCTATGGACTAAAGCTTAATTGAGATGAAAAAATGTAGTTACTCCCTAAGCGCGCTTTCTTGCCATTAGATATGTCTATTGCAGATGGGCATTGATTTTAATCTGTCTATCTTTCTGACAATGTTATGATTGTATTAACCTGTGTCCGCAAACGCTTACTGCGCCGCAGGGCTTCGAGCAAGAGACGTGAAGGCGGCCTTGTCGACAAGTACCGCACGTGCCCGTACACTCGTGCTCGCAGAGAAGCACCACGCCGCAAGGCTTGGGGCAGAGACGCGACAGCCGGTAGACCACTTCTTCTGACGTTCTACTGCCTGTATCGCCAAACAATACTCTTTATAAGCGATTAAAACTCAGTGTTCACATATAGATTAGACAAGTTGAAAATATTTAATCTAGTTCAGTGATTTGAAAACAAATAATATGTCTGTCTATCATGTCGAAGGCATTTACAATGTATATCTATAATTGCCCTGACGAGAAGTTTAAATGAATGAATGAAGTTTTAACAAACGAACTTGCCACACGGGCAACGTATCTGTATAGCATACTGCGAGCATACTTCGATGCTCGCAAGCGACTTCATTGGACTGGGTTATAAAGAAGAGAACGTAAACATTTATTTCGCAGTTCGCAAACGTCATTCGTATTTAAAATGCGTTGCTTGTTATATATTGGATTTTATTACTAATTTTGGTTTTAATTTCATTTTGTTTTTATTATTTTGAAATCAGTGTCGTTTTGGTTAACTGTTGTGTTACATATAATTATTATTCGATCCAAATTTTGTGAACCCCTGAATTTTTGTTTACATAATTGACAGCTTCTCGTGACGGCGACTATACATGTATTGGTTTTTAAGTTATGAAAGTGTCAGGCTTTAATTGAGAGTGTAAACAATTTATTATTAATACTCACATTGTTATTCTAATTATGATCTGTTTTTTTTTATTTCTCTTTATGTTAAGGTTGACAGACAGGTTGACGGTCCACTTGGTGGCAGGTGGCTATCGTCGCCTATAAGACGAACAACGTCACACATATTGTAAGTGTGTTGCCGTGCAAAGTAGAATTGAGGATAAGAGATTAGGAAGGGATAGGATAATGAGCTTCGGCATCCCTTACTCACTCACCGAAACACAAAAGCACAGATGCTGTTATTTATTTTATTTATTTATTCAGAGTAGATACCCCAGCGACGATATCAGTATATAGGTACAAAAATATCATATATAAATAAAATATATAAGGTACATATACTTGTAAAATCTAAATCCAACAGATACGCATTTACAGGTGAATACATCAATTATTGAAAAGTAGCACTAAGTAGAAATTTAAATTTAAGTATGTAGTTTAATAATAAAAAACAAAAAGCAATGCAGAATACATGACTTCATTACAACATTAAATTCATTACATTTATTCCAGGGCGGTCTTGCAGTTTTGTATGGAGATGGGTCCGCGCTTTAAAGCTGAACGGACGCAGACGCATCACCAATACAAAACTGCTGTTTTCTATGAACAAAAGCTGAATTGAGCTGAATAAATGCAGTTACTCCCTTAAACCGCATTCGCAAGTACGCAATGTGCTTACCATTCCTAAAAGCTGTGGAGAGATAGCAGGGCAATGCGACACTGTGTCCACAGGGAGAGAGCATAGTTTCTTCGAGTGGGGCCTTACAGCGAGCAGGGTCGCACGGATTCGCGCAACGGCCCTTGCATTGATGCCTGCACGACATTAGTCGCTCACAATTCTCTTTGCAGTGGGCTCGCATCGGCTTTTGACTGCACTCCATCCACACTTCATGGCCGCAATCTGGTATAATTTTCTTAACCTAAACGAATAATTTAATTTATTCCAATTATAAATTAATCCAATTTAAAAGAAATAGTAAATCATATTAATTTTATAAGCTTTTGTTCATAATGTGGCCGCCTTATTGTATAAATTTTAGCGTCATAATAATCCAACATATTATGAGACAACATTTTTGCAATGTATACAGAAATATAAAATGTATAAGTAATATTCTTTACCTATATAACTTATCTATTTTAAATATAGGAATGTCTCTAGTATGTTTTTTTTTAATTCAACAATTCGATAAATATTTAAACAACAGTAGAATATTCTTTAACTATTATGCGTGGACTGCGTTACAATACATAAATGACTATTACAATACATTTTGTTCATTAGAAAAAGTTAGCTTAACGTAAGGGTTTTTTAATAGAATAAATTATAACTGACACATTTAATAAAAAGTAGACTTCATTCTCTTGTTATCTGTGGCAATTTATTTACTCCACAGATAGATGACAAAACTCACTATATCATGTAAAATGATAAAAACCCTTGACGTATTGAAAATCATATTATAGTTACTAACCTTTTGCAAGCAATCTCCGCATGCTTCATGACATTTCTTTTTACAAAAATGTCCACAAGCCAAGGCCCGGGTGCAATTTTTCAAACACTTAATAAGGTTCACATCTTCGCTACACGGTACGATGTGTGAATGCGTACATATCGACCTCTTTTTGGAGACCTGCAACATTACAATGAGTGCGGTTTTATAATATCAACAATTTGACTACCATATCTTTGTAGATCCATTAAAAAGGGTGACAGGCAGACAGGGACGGTCCATTCGGTGGTTGGCATTCGCTGCCGTCACCCGAGAACACAAGTAAAACCAAACAGGATGCAGTTGCGCTGCCGATCCTGCACGAAATCAACGATCCCATATTAAGGGGCCAAAATATGGGTCCAAGTCTGTAGTGAGATTGTTAAGTTTTTGCCCATCCAGACTGTTTGCAACTTTTTGCATCTTTATCTTAGCTTTATTTTTATCTTTTGCGTGTCTTTTACGTTCACCTACTGCAATTATCCAACATTCTAATTGAGTTAGTTCCTCGTTCATCGCTCAGATGGAAAAGTTTAAACTGAATATCTTTACGGATTCGAACCAGGAAATTTTTAAATAAATAAACCCCCGGTTTCGTGTGGATACATTTTTTTTTGCAAATTATATACATAACTTTCTTCGTTTATCGTTCTTTCCATTACTGAAAACCCTATCAAAATACATTAGTTTAGAAGAAGTAGGTGGAGAAACAGACAACTTTATTTTATAATAAGTATAAATATAGACACAGTTTTACAATACATACAGTTGAGAAACGAATGTACTTGCGTAGAGCAACGATGGGTATGTGGCGGGGAAGCGGGCGGCGCGGGCCGCGTTTTGCAAACTCATTCAGTTTGCAATTTCTTGTACGGAGGGCTGACGCGAACGTGTTTTTTACGTATTTTATTTAATTTATTGTTTATTACGTTTTTAATTTATTATGGTGTGCTGTGCTGTGTACGGATGCACCTCGACAGGAAAATACAACAAGGATTTAAGTTTTCATAGATTTCCCCGTGATGCGAGGTAAGTTTTTCCAATAAATAAGTATATAGTTAGAATAAATATATATTTTTTATTAAGGAGACTGTAAGTCTAGATTAAGAATAACTCTGTTGTTCCGAATAAATAAATAATTAATAATAAAGTTACTGAAGTCTATAATGGACTAATATAGTCTAGCACTATTATTCATTTTGTACTAATTGAAACCTTTGTTCATAAAAGTTATTGAAGGGGTTCGAACTTTTTTGTATGAAAGTTGCGATGCGGTGCGATTTAGTTAGTAGGCAAATAATCAATTGTAGTAGTAGTAGTTTTCTCGTACTCCTAGTAGTATGTAATGCACCTAGTCTCTTCCAATAAACAGCAATAATAACAATCAACCTGGGAATGATTAATTGGATACAATCTGATGCCTATTTCTAATTATTGTCGTAATAAGTCTATTTCTAATTATTCTCGTTGTACTCATATATCGATATATTTACCTCCAAATATCTCAGTAACGTGACACTTTGGAGTATCATGTTACTTGGCATGTTTTGTTCGTCTATGTGTCCTCTATCAATACACTTTCACCTTGCGCCGCAATTTTGAAAAAAAATAATCAAATCGGCGATGGATCGATATGCCAGATCGGTTCATGGTCTTTTGATTTATGGCTAGAGACTTAAGAAGTTTTGTGAAAATTATGTACAAAAGTTGTCGCGAATTGCGTCGCAATAGTTAAACATAGGCATGGGGGGGGGGGGGTCGCACGCGCGGGAAGGGAACCACACGAACTCACAAGCTCACAACGCGCTCTCCAACGCTTCGTCACTTTGTGATGCTTCTATGTTAGTGCGCGTTTAAGTGTTATTGTTATTTTTTGTTAATATTTACAGTTGTCTGAATCTTTTTGTTGCGTTTTCATTTCTTTATTAGATACTTTCACGTGTTCATTAGTAATTGTTGTTATTAGTTATAGACATCATTAGATACTACGTGTGTTATATAATGTTCATATTCATATTCTTCATATAATACTATGTATTATAGAATAAACCAGTAATAGTACTAATAATAATAAACAGTGTAAAAATGAATATTCTTTTGACTGTATTTGCGCGAACTAACGTTCGCACAACTTCAGAGGGTAATAGTTGTGTGACGCGGACACTACATCACACATAATCATTGATGGCGCAATGTGTTACAATCCTAACATACTTGTAAATAAATGATCACATAATAATAATCACATTTATTTTATTTTCAATTTTGTGCCAACCCTAGCATATCGGAGTGTGACAGCGTAGGTACTTGCACGGGCGGCGGCATCGCGCAACTACAAAGGCGTTTCTCAACTGTATGTATTGTAAAACTGTGATATAGATAATTTCAAGTAAACGACTGGACAAAAAGGTTCTTAGAAATTGCTTATTTAAAAGGCATTAAAAAGTTTCTTAATTAACTAAAAACATATATAGTTTTCCTTTAAAATAGAAGTCCTGAGTTGCCTTGAACAAAATATTTTTTCTCTCATAGTTACTGAATTCCTAAAGTGTCAATCAAAGTGTCAGTTAGAAAGAGTATTTGTTAAAAGGTACCTTAACAACACAAGGTTCACACTCCTCATAACATAACCGGCGACATTGATGCTCGCCCCGATCTCCCTCTAAGCCTGCAGAGCATCCTTTCTTCTCTCTGGGGCAAGGCTTTTTGCATATGTACTGAAACATTAATAACATAACATTTATTAAGAACAGGGATACGTTGTCTGGTTTTAACTTCCGAGGCGTTTAAAAAAAAAACGCAACCTGAATATTAATGCCATATAAGATAACTAATTGTCAAGCTTATATTTATAATTATAGCATGTCGTAAAAGGTTACACAAGCTTTTATTTAAAATTATAAAATAAAGGGAACTTGAAATTTAGCTAATACATAATTTGCTAATTGTTTACAGTACAATACAACCCAAGTGTACAATAAGAAATATATCGCAAGTAGCCGAAAGCAAGAGCTTCGTCTTTGCAGAAGTCGTTTTGTGATCTATCAAGGTATAGACATCAAAATATGTAAAAATCTATTCATATCTTTTGTACCCAAAAGCCAAAATTACAGATACCGTATGGAGTTATCATACTAGCTTTCATATGCTATTAAAGAAAAATCTGTTCAGTGCGTTGGGTGGCGGATTGCGTCCGAAACTGTGTAAAATAAGAGTTAATTTTAATTTTTTAGAGTTAAGAAATTTAAGAGTTAATTTTGATCTTGCATTTTAATTTCTCTTGTGGGACCTTACAGTTGTAAGTTATTCTGTAATATAGTACTGGCGCCAGTCGTGAATTTGTTTGTAAAATAATATTAAATCGCTTCAGCGCTTCTATTTGCATCTTCCTCACAAAATATTTAGTAAAATATAATTTATTTATAAGATTTTTTTACTACGTCTCGCACAATATTTCATAATTTATTCCCTAATATTATTGATTCTCTTGTAAAACCAAGTAACTTCGGCTATACATTGATAAATCAGTCAGTCAGTGATAAACAATTTTCTGAGAATGGAAAATAATTATATATAAAATCTCTTTAATTGTCTCGTTATAATATAAAATGTCAATACAATTAGAAAACTAATTTACATGCTAACAGTACACCCGCAAAGCGCAGTCTTATTCAATTCCTTCCTTAATACATTTTTTCATTTTCAATATTATCCACTGAATATCTACCTTTAAGTAATTGTTTATCCTAAAATATAACAATTTATTCTCAAATCGGTACGAATGTTATATTAGTATGTACTGTATTAACTGTGTTACTTCGGCTATAATTTCCTAATAGGTCAAACATGTTTTTAATTCTATTTAATGATATTCTATTCTATCTAATATATTTTTCAATGTATCTACCAATGACCAATGTACGAAGCCGCGAGCGAAAGGCTAGTTCAAAAATAAAACAATAGGCCTAATACTTTCGTGCGTGAGTGTACCCACGCGCAAACACACCCCCTCCACTTTCTTCCAGCGTTTATTCTTACGTGACGCGACCTATACGTTCATGTGGACACACACACAGTACTGATAATTCAATTATTTTACCAACATTTTTCTTAAATTATAATAATGAACATGATACACCCCCTTACAGAAGATGCAGTGAAATAAAAGCATGTGTGCTGTTGTGTTTCGGTGAGTAAGACTGCGGTTACGAAACGAGCCGTATCTTCCGTCTCGCCCCGCTCCACCGTGTTCGAAGCTTATGTTCCATATTTGTTTGATCGCTGTCGCCGGCTCCGTTCCGCTGGTTTCGTAATCGCAGCCTAAAGGATGCCATAGCCTATCCCTTCCTAATCCCTTATTCTTAATCCTACTATGGTCGGCAGCGTATTTGCAGAACCTGTGATGTTGCTTGTAGTAGCCGTCTACCATCAAGTGGATAGTCAGCCTGTCTGTCGACCTCAACATAAAAAATGTCAAGTGACACTCGTTGCAAAAAAATAGCCTTTGTCTATTTAATTCTAATGTTTTGATGTTGGCTTTGTTGATGTAACAAATGGTACTTAATATCTATTACAAACTTTCTCGTGATATGGGTCGTCGAGTACGTGGCACAAGCGCGTGCACGCGTGTCCGCATCTTTCTACGCGAATATCGCACTGTACCGTGCATCGCGTTTTCTCCATCGGGATGTGACACGCCTGCTTTATCTGAAAATGTATGTGTTCAATTTATTATTAAACCATGCCCTGGGCATTCAGTGCACGCTACGTGTTTATTACATCTCTCAATTCAACGAAAATTGAAAAGCCTTACATATAAATAAAATTAAAGTGTCTGTAAAGTCAAAATCACTGCTTTTTATTAAATTTATATCACAGTATATACAGAATTTATTTTTTAATATTTATGCCTGGTAGATAGGTGATAGAAAAATAAAAAATAATATACCTACTAGCTGAATCCAGTCACGGTTTGCTGTAGCGTGCGCGTGGGGCGCTCTACATTTTTTGAGAAAAACCGTGATAACTCGACAAATATAAATAAGATATTCATGAATTAAACACAAAAACCATCATTAGAAATTCCTCTTTCTATCGATACAATCAGGAACAAAATCTATTCACAACTTTCCGAGATTAGCGCATACACACAGACAGAGAGAGAATAAGGACTTTATACTATGTAATGATATAATCAGTGCCGCCTTACGCTTCGCTATGGCTCCCTGTTCAGCTAGTATTTACGAGAGCTGTTCCAAAAGTTTTTAGTGAAAGTAACTGTTACTAACCCAGAAGCAGACTCCCCAAAGGCAGCTTGTAAATTTTCGTGGTATTTCTTGAAGGTTAACATGCATTTACAATCATAGAAAATCACAGCACGAAAAGCTTCCCGCGAGACGTCCATTGTTGCAAACAAAGAAGAACGACAGATACTTTTTAAAAATATTTAAAAAAATAACCATTTACAGCCAGCCAATGATTTTTACCAAGGAAGTTTGTATTGAAAGGTTTGCATTTAAAATAGTTTCAGAAAAAAAGAAGTAATATTTTACTCTGTGGCTAACAATTTTTGGAACAGCCCTCTTATATAAAAAAATAATTTACTTTCCTAAATTATTTTATTTTTAAATCTTTTTTGCTTCGACGTTGCCCGCAAGAAAAATGAAAAAGTAGCCTATTTATTTTCAGACTCAAAAAGTCACTAATCGCAAGACATACCTTGTGTCTACAATCGGGCATCGTAAGAGTCACTATGGTGTTGCATTTAACTGCCTCCGGATCCTGGTGGCAGGGGACGTCCGCGGAATGCCCGCAAGGAAGAATCTTCTTCACAACCACCCGACAAGGCTTGCATACCACAGCACACTTGAGAGGGCACACATGCCCATACTCACACAATATCCTAGGGTGTTGAAATTTTGTTATTTTAGTGTGTACACGCCTCTCTTTTTGACTTAGAGAAGACATCATTGGTCTCCGCCGTGTATAGATAATTAATAATTCATTAATAGAAAAATAAGTTTTTATAATCACAAAACATGAACAAATAAACAACTAACCTTTATTTATATCGGACTCAGATCAGGGTGAGCGCTGGAGTAACACTAGTGTTGAACTAATGAATGATCAACACTAGTTCAATAGAATATATACGTGAGAGGGTCCAAAAGTTTTCGGTCCGGCAAAGAAAAAAGGCACTGTAGCACATTAAGTTATATTTGTGATGTTTATGGATCTAATGCAATGTCAGTAAGAGTAGCACAAAGTTGGTTTAAGCGTTTTCCATCCGGGAATATTGATGTCAAACATGCACCTCGCTCTGATCGCCCTGTTACGGATGAAATAGACGCCATTTTTGAAAAAAAAAAAAGGAGGGTTCCGTACGATGTTACCTATCTGCACATTATTGAGTGATTTACCATGTTATTTTAATATCATGGACTTATTATAGGTTTTCTTATAATCTATAAGTAGAAAACTAATTTCTGTATTTTTTTCAAAATTTACCGCTGGGTAAAACCACCGATTCGGATCTCTACTGCCAACAATTGATGAGATTAAAGCAAGAAGTTGAGAGAAAGTGGCCGGAATTGATCAATAGAAAGGGTGTGGTCTTTCATCACGACAACGCTAGACCACACAATCTTTAGCCACTCAGAAAAAATAGAGTCTGGCTGGGAGGTGTTAATGCATCCGCCACATAGCCCCGACCTTGTACCTTCAGAATTCTTTAGGTAGTGTCGGATTAACATCAAGAGAGGACTGCTAAAACTACTTGTCGCGTTTGGCAAAAAATCATTGAACAAAATGGCACATATACACTGTAATTAAATGTAAATAAACTTTGAAAAAAAAAAATTTCTTGAGATTTCATATAAAATGCAAAGAAACTTTTGCTCCAACCTATTATTTCTGGCCAGAAACTTTTGGACCCTCCTGCTACATATTCGTAGTATCCCCACGTTATAAGATTTATATATGATTACGAATTTGTATAAGATATTCCCATTTTTTTACTTCATAGTAAAAAAATGAGGTGTGCTTATTACACACGTGTGCTTATTACCACACGAATTTTCAAATGTTGAAATACTGATTGGTACATGCAAAACGTGCTGATGACGATTGGAGCTAAGTATACACGATTCAGCTGAGGAGTGAATGTAAGTAATTTCAAGACTACTGTAAGAATATAAGCTCATACCTATCGCATTTGAAAGTGCATTTGATTTCCACGTGTTCGCGATCATACCCGTGGCATACAAACGTACAAGGGTGACCACATGTCCTCTTACTATTGCACTTTTGAAGACATCCACCTTCCGGTACATTTTTGAAATCGTCCACAGACATAATCTAAAAAAAAATACTTATTAAAAAATGCTTTTTTTTACATGCAGAAATCGTAATTTATAGTAACGAAAATACTTCAACGAGTTGCTATCAAACAAGCAAAAGTTTGTGTCAACAAAAACCGCTCAAGAGATCACCGTGAAATTTTGCCTGCGTGTTGTCAGGGTTTCAGAAAACTACCTAGGGGTATTTTCGGTTGGCAGCGGAAAAGCGGCAGCGATACGCTCTGTTAGTATATTTACTATGAAACGTTTCGAGTGAGAGGCGGAAATCGCCGCGGGCGGGGCGGGTATCGCTGATTTAATCAATCTAGTGGTCGCCAAGTGGTCGAAATTAGATCATAATTAATTTAAATTATAACTTTAAACATTGTTAAGGTTCTATTGTTAAAGACTATACGGTGAGCGGCCACGATCTGTCATAAAAAACATCTTGATATTCAGTAAAGAAAAACAATATGTCAAATACATGGTAGTGTGTAATTTTTTTTATTTTTTATTGATTTATTGTCTTTTTAATGCATAATTTTAAAAGTCAAGTTTTTGATTGACGTATTAATTAGAATGGAGATTTATATACTGCTATTTTGGAAAACATAATACATGTAAACATAATATTTTTGGAACATAATTTTCTTGAAAACTCAATATACCATGCCAATAGTGTATTGGGATCTAATAACGATATTTAAAAAATGAAAAATACTGCGTCCGCGCCGGCGTTTTGTTACTAGATTTCGTGTCGTCGCAACATCATTTCCGCTACCCAACAAAAAACGTCTGGCGAGACGCTGCGTATTTTATTCCGCTACCGCTCACCGCTCTTGCGCAACAAAAATGTGGCCATAGACCCTACATTTCGCATAGACGAAGTCGCGGCTAGTGTTAGATTTATCGATTCTATCGAAATCATAATTTATCAGTACGTTCTACTTACTAATGTTATCTGGTCCCTGTGATTCTCACATCGCAGCGTCAAAGTATTGCCTACGGACTCATTACTTTCCAAGGTGATTGCAATGTTGTTCCACAATTCATTTTTCCTTAATATTTCTATATTGCCAAACATATAGAAACCTGTACACAAAAATAGTCATAAATTAATAATTTATTTCTTACTAGCTGAGCTCGCAACTTCGTACGCGTGGTCTTCGGTGTAGCGCGTAACTTTCTTGTTTGTAAACCGATTGGAATGAAACAGACACTAAATGTTACGGGAAACTTGCTCTACAATACATCAGTGAAAACTGCATTCAAATTGGCTAAGCTGTTTCTGAGATTAGCGCGTACAAACGCACAGACAAACAGACAAAAATTCTAAAAACTATTTTTTTTGACCTCGGTAACATAAGTACTTCGTGTACATTTTTTTTTTTTTTTTCGAAAAATATTTAATGTGTACAGACAGGGCTGGTTACGATTTTATTATATGTATAGATTTCGAATTCTTTCGCTCACATTGAATTTTTTAAACATTTATATGTAAATACAGTAAACATTTTCTTTAACATTTGGCTAAAAAATTTCGACAAATGACAAAACCTTTAGCAGCTATATAAATAAAAATTTAACAATAACATTTTCTAACCAATCATTCTCCCGTCTAATGCATCATTTATATCACCTCGGATGCAATGCAGTTTGTTAAAAATTAAAAATTAGTAAAATAATATTTTAAAAAATAAACCTTCTTTTGCTCTGGACAGAGCAACACAAATACGATTTTTCGTTCCCAAGAATCCAATCTTGCCCTCCGCATTATTTCTCACTAGAGACAGCAGTATTATCTTAGATTCCTCGCCCTGATAGTTGTCAACCACTGTTATTTTCACTCCATTCAGACGTGTATACAATTTGCATTGCTATAATAAAAACTTCAATTTTAATCTATCCGTCTATCATCATGTATCATTTTCAGTCCTTTTAAACCCGAAGGCATGCTTACTGAAGACATAAATTGCTGAACTGGTGTGTCCAATTCATTAACTATAATTATTAGTGCTGGTATCAAAGGAAGAAAAAAAAACAAGTGTTACCACTTGTATTTTTTTCTTCCTTTATCCTTCCTTTTAGGTTTATTCAAATTTGATACTCACATTTTTCAAATAAAACATTTGGCCCGTGTATGTCGCCAAAATGGTGATATCTTCGGATGAATATCCCTGTAGCATTAGATAATTAGCGAATGCCAATGTGAGGTCGGCCTCCTTTTGGTTTATTCTCGACGAATTCTCGTCTGCATGCTGAAAGTCAATTATGTATGTGGTACTGTCTCGATTTTATTCGTAAGGAGTCCATTAATTTACAAAAAAATATCACGCAAGGGTTACACGCCCGAGGATCGTAGTTGCCGTTACCTAAGTCTAGTAAAAGTTAGTTTCGTGTTTCCTTGCGTTATCTCGGTTCGTGAGCAGTTTTATTGGGAATAAGACACAGAATTTTGGGATCACGGATTCTATCATTACGGACATTTTTTTTTTATTAAATCAAGGTAGCGCTTGACCACTATCTCACCTGATGTGAGGTACAGATGCGGCCGAAGGAGACCACGATTACCTAGTAAATGCCCATTTACCTTGGTTTTGTAGACCCCGAGGTTGTAGTCCTATGGGAACACCCTGAGATTGTGGAAATTAGTCTCTGATTATGTTTTTGGCAAGAATGTGTAAGCCTCAAATATTACCTCTTCAATGTACATTGTTGATTACAACATGAAACTATAAATCTTTACAACGTTGTTGCCTCTTTAGTGTAATCGCGAGAAAAGAAGAACCAAGGCATGTCCCTGACATAGGGGATGGCTTGGGCTTGATGTGATTCTCGACACGCTTGTCATATAAGAAACGCGCTAATGTTACCTACCTCCTCAATGTAGTCGTGTGACAGGAAGAACAAGTTCTTAGTGACGCCCCTGACGTCGGGGAACGTTTGAACGTTAGGGTGGTTCTCAAGGTGTTGGTAGATGTGCGGCGAGATGAGCGCTGCGATCTCGGGCCGCATGCGATGCTGCACGTCCAGGCGGCTACTGTGCATGCCGTTCAAGATCATGCGTTCGAACAGAGACACCTCTATGTTGTAACGCCGCGCCAACTTTATGTATGAGGCGGACGGCCGAAGTTGTTGATGATCGCCTGAAAAATGATCGAGGAAAATTATTGTTTAATTTTTGGAAGATAGAAGTGTCTGGTATTCACCTCATTTAAATTCACTATACCTATTTGAAGTTTTTTGTAAAGACTTGCTTTAGCTAAAATATTTCTTACGCGAATACAATCCATGAAATATGAGTTTTAAACAATGAAATGAAGTCGTGTTTTTAGGAACACACAAAATAATGTAGTACTTATCATTACTTTATATATTTTGGAGTTATATTTCCACAAAATAAATACCAACAGCCAATAGAACCAAAGACTTAAATTTGGGACATTATTCATAAGTACCAAAGGTCTCGAATATTCTATAGCAATTATATGTTAAGAGCAAATACAATTAATCTGATTACCTATGTCTATAACAATAAAAAAAAAATTCCATTGATGGTACTATACCTAATGGTACTATACCTACTATATCTTTGATTGCATTTTAAAATATCAATGTACGATACATGCCAATAACAATTTTTTCATTAACAGGTGTTTATTCAAAAATCGACTATAATTTTTACTTACAAATGACACACATTTGCAATTCGGACAACATAATATATACCTAAACAATACATTTTTGCTAACCAGTACAACTTTATTTTAAAAATGAAACTTTTTACAAATTGAATGGACTAATTTTCACGAAGTAAACCCTAAATTAATTCCAATCCGATAATTAGTAAGCTAATGTGCTAACGCCGCTAAGCGCAGTCCACGTGTAGCTCGTAGAATCGACAATGTTGGGGAAGAATAAGGCCTTTGTAGAATCGAATTGACAATGGGGAGTGGAAAACAACAGTGGATGTCTGACGGCTTGATGTTGATAATGATTATAAATACGAATTTTGATATATTGTGCTATTTTTGTCTTCTTACAAATAATTTGATAAAAATGTCTCCTACATTAAAAAGAGAAAGATTGAAGACAAATGAATTCCGTCAGAAACTTGTCAGAATTCCGTAAAGTAAATATAATTTATTAATTAGCTAATAATAATTCATAAAAGGCGCAACAAAAACTTACCTATTAAAATAAGATGCTGACAGTTCTTTGTAAGTGCAGTAACTATATGTGCTTCCAACACTTCGGCAGCTTCTTCGACGATTACTATAAACAAATACATTAATAATAATTCTGTTAATATAGTGTTACATTAAATTCCATTGCTAAAGAAATGATTGACATTCTCTACAAAATATTTCTTTTCATTTTACGCCTAACTACTCGACTGATGACCACCATGAAATTTTGCATACACATTGATAGGAATACAGAGAAGAACATAAGATACCTTTCATTCGGAAGACATTGAGATCAGTATCGGCTCCGTCACCGATGTAGGGTAGCAGGCTATCGGCGACGTAGTATGGAGCGCTTTTAAAATATCTCTGATTATGTAGGAGTTAATCAACCATGATTTAATCAAGACTGTGGAGATGCTCGTCAAGTAAATTGGCTGCTGTTTCACTCAGTGTTAGGTTCGGCGAGCTCTAAATTCTTTCAATGCATTTCAGCAATAGTTTTAAATATTTGGGCGCAGTCATTTGGGCAGTCCGTTCGGCGGCAGTAACAATATCCCTTACAGAAAGCTAGGGTGAAACAACAGCATGTGTAATGGGTGCCAGAGTTCATTTCCCTATCCCTTCCTAATCTCTTATCCTTAATCCTACTATGGTCTGCAGCGTACTTATACTTGCAGCACCTGTGACCTTGTTTGTGGTATAGGCGATAGTAGCCACCTGCCATCAAATTGTCAGTAAGCCTGCCTGCCATCCTTTTTAATATATAAAAAAAAACTTTAAATTAAAAGTAATGTAAAATGTATTTTTTTACGTATTGACGAAAAAATTTTCTCAAACATTTTGAACGGGTTTCAGGCAGTACGACGTTCGCCGCGTCAGCTAATTTTAAATAAAAAGTTAAAATCCAAAGCCGACAACGTACAAACCCAAGTAAATCGCAAGAGCAAGCAAGTGAGTTTGCATTGAACTAACTGTATAAGGTGACATTTCCTAGGTATTAATTGGTACCTAAGGTAATAAGTATTTAAGGTCTCAATTATTCAGCACAAAGAAACATATTTCATTGTTTAAAGCCATTCTTCTTTGTTACAAAAAATCGGTGTTAAAAAAAATGACCACACGATAGAAGTAAAAAATTCTAATTTTACAATTAATTTTAAAAATTTGTGCGCCACCAATCCGAGAGCGCTTGATGCCGAGTGGAGGCGAATAAACCCGATTCAGCGTCACCGACCCGAGCGTGAAGGTTCACTTACGTTCACTCCTCAGCAAAATGCGCCTAGAGAAGTTTTCACTTCAAAAATCTCCGTGACATATATAAACCATTTGTTAATTACCGATAGGTGGAGCCAATTCTTGTAAGAGTTTCCTGCATCGGGCCGCTCCGCTAGTAGTCATGCCAACGACTTTAACTTTTTTGTCTTTCAAAACGCTTAGGTCCTCTATCATCCTCGTCTCTTCGTAAGCATCGGTTAATTTCTTCAAATCAGTCTACAAAAAACATTCTGTAAGTTACTTAAAGTATTAAGTTTTTTTAAACAGTTTAAGAGTAGTTATCTATAAGTTTTAAAGAGTTTGATATAAACACAAAGCTTTTTATTTTACTTTATAATTTATACGTTTTATAAAAAAATATTTTCTTTCAAAAAACTTGTTTTCTGTCATATTTCAATTTGTATTTTGTCTTGGATACTTAATGAGTTAAAATTAGCGAAAAAGAGAACAACTCAAACAAAAAAAAACCGTTTATGGACCTAATGCAAAATTTAGTAAAAGGTTTTAAGTAAAAAGTTACTAAAAAGTAAAATTGGTTCAAGTGACTAAAAATTTTACGTTGAGTATGGAATTCCATTTGGCTACCCTAAAAACGCAGACAAGCGTTTTGGCAGGACCATTTTTAAAAAAGTGAAGCAAAATCCGCATATTAGCAGTTACAATTGAAAAAAATAATGGCATATAAAAAAGCTTGATATTTGAGTTGCCACACGAGCTCACTAAGAGAAACCCATTTTCGATTCTACAGCTGGTCCGGTATTAATGGATAAACTTGGAGTCCAATATAGGTCTGGTCATGACCTATCAATAACCAGATTTTCGCATTAGTTAAAGTTGCATGGTTTTAGAGATTTTTGCATCTCTATGTGTTTTTTTTTTTTTTTTGGACATCGACACTGGCACTTATTTACATGCCCTTTCCACAAAAAAAGGAATATTTCCAAAATAAAAGTTTTCTGTTATATATTTTCAAAGAGTGGTACTATTGAACGATATTAAGTATTTTTCAATAACTCATAAGTTTCTCAAAAATGAAAAAAAAAACTGAGGTTCGAAATTTTTTAATCTTTGACTTTGAATTTCAGTCATGTAAAAAATATATCTTGGCTTAACATTTAACATATCATTCAAAATGCTTATACATCCCATATTTATCTTTGGAAACCAAAATATTACTGTTACCGTTGAGAAGCTTAAGTTACTGCACTATATTTCTTACAAAATGTCACTTTTATTTCAAAGAATCCATTGCTACTTACATTATTACTAATTTTGTCGCTATTATGTAAGTCAATAAATAAAACTAAAATAACATCGAAACTATTTTTTTTATGAAAACAGAAAACAGTTTATAAATATTCCTTCTTTTGTAGAAACGGCATGTAAATAAGTGATAGAGGGTGTCAATTTTCCAAAAAAACACATGAAGATGCAAGAATCTCGAAAACCTGACCAGACCTATATTGGACTCCAAGCTTATCCATTAATTACCGGACAACCTGTATACTATATTTTAACGACCCACCCCAGGCTTCACGGTTTTTTCTTTTTTTTTTTTTTCAACATTATACATAGTATTATTATTACCTGTTCTTTTTTAAGCATATCCTTATATTGATTCTGGACAATTGTAGCCCATCTGAAATAAAGACTCCAACGATCGATCCTTTCAATGTTCTTAACATTTGCTAATTCAAGTTTTATATCAGTTCTTCTCTCCCGCGTTTTAAACAATTTCTGCAAAAGGTTAATACAGCAAAGTAAATAAACAAGAAATAAAATTCCTAATAATAATCGCTAGATGGAGTTAGTAACACTGTAACGTTAATCAAACAAACATATAACTTCTATCATCCTAATATTATAAATCCGAAAGTGAGTTTGTTTCTTATGATTTCACGCCTAAACCACTCAACCGATCATTACAAAATTTTGCATGCATGTTATCAGGGATACAGAAAATGACATAGGCTACCCTTTCATCTAGAAAAAGAGCCTGACGCCTGACCAAAATATATCCTTATCTATACTAATATTATAAAGAGAAAAGATGTGTATGTGTATGTAATGTACGTTTGTAATGAATAAACTTAAAAACTACTGGACCGATTTAAAAATTCTTTCACCTATAGAAAGCTAAAATATCAACGAGTAACATAGGCTACTCACTCTAAGATTAACTATATAGAATGTTGAAAATCTTTGGGGTGAAACGAAAAAGTTAAACAACGAAAATCTAAATAAACAAATCGAGATAATAATATGATAAAGATGTATATCAGTTCATCCTATATACATATTAAGCATGTTCCAAAAACGGTCTTAGAATCGATCATTTGGAATTTTAAAAATTGTAAGTACAAATGATACAAGGTACAAGCAAAGAGTCTTCCCTTTGCTTTGATGGCTTTCGGTCTTTTGTTTTGTTCGAAGATATTATTATTTATTACTCTAAATATAACCAACAGATTACCTGGGATATTTTTATTCGTCTCATGATTTTTTGCATGGCTGTATTGTACACTGCAAGCTTATCCTTATCCTCACATTGAGCGCGTTTTTCGATTAGTGATTTCAATTCCTTTGTCTCCTTAGCCAAGGAATAGACAACTTTAACGGCTGTCTCGATTACACCATCCTCGCCCTCGAAGTCGTCTAAAATAACTTGTTCTTTACTTTCTTGTTTATCGCTAACATTTTGATCATCTTGATCATCAATTTGATACTTGTTAACATGTGAAACCATCTCATTATTTTTCACCCGTGTTTGGTGTTCGCCCTCGAAAAGCCAATCTATTAATGGATCTGTTAGCTGTTCTGCATCTCCTTTTAACGACTCCAGTACTCTGCTTTCCGGTACAAAAGTTTTAATAGCACCATAGTTGATGATTACGTCTTTAGATATCAATTCGATAGAATTTTGTATAGAGCGTATGGTGTTTATTATGGTTCCTAGTTCAAATCTCAATTTATTATAAAGACAACCCCTGAGATTTGAATGACGACGTAAAATGTTTATATTGTACTTAGTCAGTGTCTCATTGCGAGATTGGCCGCCGATCCTTACTATCGAGTCGGTAATTGGCAATATTGCTTCGAGGAACTGGTCGAGTGCGTGGTTAGTGTAGCACACGAGAAGCATGATGCAAGCTTGGGGTGTCATTTTCGGAATTTTCTTTTGTACGTCAGATGAACTGGATTGAAGTATAGGCCGGTCTACACCAGATTCAGAATTTAATTCTGCGTTAATCGTTGCTTCTTCTAAAGCAGCGTAATTTTGTAATATGGCGCGTGCCACTTTTACTCCGAGGAAAGTTTTGCCTGTTCCCGGCGGTCCCTGGATTACAGCAAACTCGTGGGTCAGTGCCATCTTGTAAGCGACATACTGGCTGTCGTTGAGTCCCAATTCAATCGCCGTAGGCCAAGTTTTGTCTTGTAAAACTTTAAACTTCACCTTACGGTCATTTATCACCATTGAATACTCCGATTGGTTGTCGAGATATGCAGGTGGTTTTGGTTCGGGCTGAAAGGAATATTTTATGATAACAGTGCGGTTATAACCTGCCTAACTGATACACGATTAAGCGTCAGCTCACACCGCTGCGCGCACATTTCAAGGTAGCAATTCAATATGAAACTATTGTATGCGCCGACGCTGTTGGCACACGGGGGCCATAAAACGTTGGAGCAGCATTGCCAATATTGCATGCTCTCTCGCACTTACTGGCCTTATGGCGAGGACTAGTGATGCGCCGTGTTACTATCGATTATGTAAATAAAACTTTTGTTTTATTATCAATAAATAAAATCTTATTTATTCTATTTATTTATTTATTAAACAAAATCCACAGCCCTGAAATTATACACAATTTAAAATATGAAACATATACAATATTTACAATCGCTATATACTGAGAACGAAGAAATATCAACATGCTTACAGTCGATTCCAGCTGCAACAAATTTCATTTGCAACATTTCCAATTATTCTAGCAACTGATTGTAGATTAAATTGAAAAAATATATGTATATCTCTCTTAGCAATACTCAATGAGTAGGTACTCAAAGTATCGACAATGCGTGCAGAACATGCACAACCCTAGAGTTTGAATGACTTATGGCCCCGTGTGCCAACAGCCTTGGCGTTCATTATAATTTACTACACAGTGAGTACACGATGCATCTCGCGACGTCGTGCTGTGTATTGCGGCGCAGACGTCACTTTCACGTACTTTTATGAAGTAAATAAGTTTTGTATTGTATTGCTACCTTAAAACGTCGTCGCCTTTCGGTGTACTAATTGGCATTGGACCAATTGCAATTAAGTGCAATAAATTAGCCACGGCTCTCAAGACGAAAATAAATGGTTCGTTAGTTAATTACCCCTTTAAGTAAGCATAGGACTGTGCGTTCCGTCGAAATGTATATGATAACGTACAGTGTTGTCACATGAAAAAACTGAACTTGACACGTATCATTAGGTAAAGCAGTTTATGTATAGAAAAAATAAGAGGTGTTTCATTAAAATTAGTTAATAAATTGACATTTTTTTAGAGGCAATATACTATTTTTTCGTTTTTCGGCGTATTAAAACTATCTGTTATTCTTATCATCTTGTCAAGTTATAATTTTAGTGTTAAATTATTATTTTTTTTAATAATTTTAGCTATGTTACAATTCTACGAACATTAATTATTATTATTTGTATCCCTCCAAAAGCCAAAATGAGGGGGAGACGGTGTTACCCCCGACAGAAGCACAGTCGGTCGGGGTTCAGGGCGACAAAGACGTACTATTCTGGCCGTATAGAGCAGCACCGCTCTCTGCATCTGGCCCGGGAGGGAACCGCCACGGAATCCCAACCGCCTCAGATTGTCCCTGAGGCTGATCGGGATCAAGCCATTTACGGAGAGAACAGCTGGGATGATTTCAGCAGAGGCCACAGCCCACATGTCGACGATCTCGTGGGTCAAGCCGAGGTACTTCCTCCTCTTCTCGGTTTCAGCCTTCACGAGACTATCGTCATGCGGGATAGTGACATCCACCAAAAACACCCGCGACTGCTCCCGGTCCATCAACACGATATCAGGTCTATTCGCCGTGATGATGGGCCGGTCCCAGTAGAGCTTGGCACGGCTGTCCTCGAGGACTGGTTCTGGCGAGTACCGGTAGTAAGGCGATAGTAATATTATTATTATTATTACTATCGAATCTTATTTTTAATTATTATTATTATACTTTCGAAATTCTCCATTTAATAAGCTTAAGTAAGGGTTGAGCTATCATTAAAGTTAATTGTCATTAAAGACCACTACTGAATCATTAACTGTCTCTGAGAGTGAACATCTTTAAATCTTTACTAAAGAGTCGCTAAGTAATCATTAAAACAACTCTGAGTGCGATGTAAAAGTTTCAACTACATATATTTACATTTTTAAAGTTATGTGTGACTTCAAGAATCAATAATATTTTTTTTAAGAATGAGACAATGTTCCGTGACAACCCTTTTATTTGAAGGTGTTCAAAATTCAAGTTATTATCTAAGTGGCGCATATAATGAAATTAATATGCAAGTTGTCAATAAGATTGGTTACTGCCGCTAGAATGTCTGCTCAGTCACTGAATGCAATGTGCCTTAGTGTAGACAAACACTAAATATATTCAAAGTAATACTAATAAAATTTATAAAGAAACCAAATTAATGAACTTAACTCAATTAAACACATATACTCGTTAGTCGACCCGCGGCCCTTACTAGGCCGTACTACGCTGTGCTTGCCGGTTCGTGGCCTCCACCCGAGAACCTTTCCGCCCAAGTGGCCATCGGCTCTCCGTACTATGTGTCCCGTTTCGTTTGTCTACGGATTCGATTCATATTTCCCGATTCGATCTCGCAGAGTAACTTCTTCGGAGAGTTCTTATGAGGCCCGTAGTTAGAGACCACGTAATAATTGGCACATATGATCACTGGCAACACACATTGGTCGAAAACCCTTATTTTAAAGCAAACTGGATCCAGGCTGCTTCTGACCGGTCCATTTAACCAGTATTCCTTTATATACCAGTTACAGATAAAGAAAAGTAATTCTTCTATCGCAACTGATCACGGAACACAGTTGCTATGACATCTGGAGGGAGTTCCTCTCCTATAAAACTATTGGGAATGGATCTACAGATAAATAATTGGTGGTATTATACTTGTCACAATGGCAGATTGATGCCGAGATTGCAGATGGCAGATTGCAGGAGTCTGTTTCATATACCTACTTAAGGCACGCTAGTACTATTATTTATTCTTTGCTTAAGGTCAATTAATAATAATACAACATATACTATCATTGGTTCAGGCTAATCTGGTTCCTAAGAACCAATGACAGTATAGTTTCAAAGCATTGAAAAATTTCTTTGATACGTAAAAAGGTATTTAATATTTGGTATTAGCAACATTAGTATCCCGTCCGTTTATTATTTTTCGTCTACTTATTTTTAATATTTACCTCTGTTTTCACGATGTATTTGCTCATAACAAGATGTTTAGGAAAACTAGGACTTTGTAGAGCCTTAAGCACGTGATAATACGGTTCAAAGTATACTTCACTTTCAAACATTACGTACGATTCATCTTTAAATAATTCCGATGAAACTATATCTCCATACAAAGCAACCGGTATCTGTAAAATATACGATAATCATTCATAAGTATGCTGTATGTATACAACATACTGAGGCTTCACTGCACAGACTAAATCACGCGTAAGAAAGATGCGTCTTTCAAATGCCGTCAACTTTTCAAAGTTGCCTGGGTTCTGGATCTGACAAGTAGTGGAAGGGCACGGCACGTTTCGCAGTCATGTGGGCAGGGCCCGTATGGCAGTAATAACCACCTCTTTACAGAAGATCATCGTGAAATAACAGCACGTGAGGTGTTGTGAGTAGGGGATGCCAGAGTCCATATCTAATGCTCCTGAGATGGGCAGCATACTTGCAGCACATGTGGCGTTGCATGTGTTATAAGCGATGGTAGCCGCCAAGTGAATCAACATGTATGATGACCTTTACATTAAAAAAAAATTCCACGTGAGCTCTTTTTTCAGTGAAATATTATTATCATTTTATATAATTGAAACATAGTAAATTTTCAAATTATTTTAAAATCTATATTAAATGGGCTCCATGCAACGTAATTTGTCAAGTTAATATGGGACTTCTTTTTCAGCACAAGGGTGTCATGGTTAATCAAAAAAATATAGGAAAACTATCTCGTCATCGATTATAAAATAATTGCAATAAGTACATTTTAACGTATACTGAATTCCAAACTGGCTACTAATTCTGCATAAACATGACTCATAACAAAGTGGCTCGATTGGACATGTAAACAATTTATTAAAACTATAGAATCAGAATAATGAAATTTAAAGAAAATCGAGCTTTTAAGAAAAATGAAATCTTACCTTTCCCTGTTTTAAAAGGTCAATATCTCTATCTAAAATGATAGCTGTGATATAGTTTCGACAGTCATCCTTAGTTAACAAAAGCAGTGCACCGTGTAAAAACCTTTTATTTTGAGCCCATCTGATAGTTCCAAATTTCTTGCATATTTTTGGGTCTATTTGTATTATGTATCCGGATTTATAGCTAGTCGTACTGACGTAAGTCGAGTCAAATTTTACACTTCTGTAAACCCTGAAAATAAATACTATGCATGTTCAAAATGTGCACGTAGTGTATTCTCGAAACGTCTATTTGGTGTTATAGAATAACTTGTAGGTAGAAATTTTTTTATTGTTTCCAAATTCCAAATTTTTTATTGATCACATTATAACTCTTCAATAATCTCAAATCACTCTAAAATACTTACCAAACAACTAATCTTTATACAAACAAACGAGAAAAATGTACTGAACTGTTTTGTCTTTACCTATTTTACACATCTCAAAAATGTCAAGGGATATTTTAAATTTATCGGTGTACCTCAAAGATGTTGTATTAGTGGTGTACCTTAAAAATCAATCCTATGAAAAAGTTTTTAATGTCAAATTGTTGCCGACACATACGTGTTCTTTATTTCAAATTCAATTTATTTTTAAAAAGATTGTCAGAGCGAATTACATTAATTGAAATTTGTCCTAATTGAAATTTTTTACGTTTTCACGTTTTTCGTTAATTTTAATTTTAAAAAGTTACCCCTTAAGGAATAGTTATTAGTTTATTGCCTGGATTAACATATAATCTAGGTAATTAACTATATGTGTGCCAAATTTCATCCAAATCCGTTCAGCAGTTTTTACGTGAAAGAGTAACAAACATCCATCCTCACAAACTTTCACATTTATAATATTAGTAGGAGTAGGAAGTAGGATAGGGTTTTTTAACGCGGACGAAGTCGCAGGCACCAACTATAACCTCTCTTGTACTGTATCTACGCAAACTTTATTGATTTTTAAAGAACATAATCCTTACCTACATATTATAAAACAAAGTCCCCTGTCGCCTCCGTCTGTATGTATATTCGCGATTATCTCAAAAACTACTGAACGGATTTTCATGCGGTTTCCATCTATTAAGAGAGTGATTCCTGAGGTGTAGAATCTATAGGTGTAGAATTCATTGGTTTTAAGGTTTTATCCTTAGGTTCCCGAGGGTTTGCAAATTGGAGCATTAAATGCACAGGTGTATCACCAAGCAGTTCTGCCTAAATCCGATAGATGTCGCTGCTTCATATAACTCTACTGTAATATAATAGATGACGCCATCAATAGTGTTATATTTTTCAATGCGAATGAAGTCGCGGGCTCCAGCTAGTATTAATTAAAGTAACTTAAGAGGTGAATTAAATTGCATTTGCTAACGAAAACTTACCTCAAATCATCAAAATGTCTACCATTTTTGTTCGCCAAGTATTGGTCTGAAAATAAAATGAATTTACATTAGAGCACCTATCAAATACTAATCGACATCAGGTCAAGTTTATTTCTTAAAAAAAAATAACATTCACTTAGGTATATGAGAAAAAGAAAGGTAGGTATACAATTACATAAAACATTTCAACGAAACAAGAGGATGGTTGAATACCTCAGTTACCATAAACATTGTGAAGAACGGTTTTGATATTTCTTACAATTTATAAAATAGGTAGGTAACAGAATGCCACTTTATAAAATAACCTCAAAATCATATCATACTTAATACAGCGGAAAATGAATCTTCTTCAGATACTGAAGTGAATATAACAAGCTTACTTGTAGTGTTATAAACTAGAAAATAATTGAAAAGGCATAACAAAATTAACTCACATATGCCGTCGCGAATTGGCCCATAGCAATCTTCACGAAGTAATCTGAATTGCACATCCAGATAATGTTCGACATCCCTGTAACTTCCCTCTATTATGTTTTTGCGTAGAAACGGGGGTTTATCAAGGAAATCTTCTGTAGTCGGTAGAACGCTAAGAAGACGAAAATCTTCAGGAGGCTCGACATCTTCATCATCAGTATGCGGCTTTTTTTCTTCAAGCTGTAATAAACCAATAGGCATTTGATGACGAACACTTCACTTTTCAAAACTACGAAATTAAACGCCAAAGTACATTCAGTTTTAATATTTTGCTACTAAAATTTAATATCCACAGAAGTATGTAAAAATATGGCTGAGGGACATGCAACTCTGTTTTTTTTTATGTCTCTCGCTTTGGTTAAATATAGTATTTCTTCCTGCTTATCCGAAGCGAACTATACAAATGTCAAAGAGAAAAATAAATGATTCGAAGTACGCATTTAAAATCGAAGTAATTAACGAAATGCCACCTACCTTTTTTTTCTCTTCGTATGAGGCTAATTTTTCACCTATGTTTTCATATTTCAAATTGCATTCCTCAGTTAGAGTAAATCCATGAATAGTCTTCAGTCTATCTAAACTATATATGACTGATGTTTCCATCATTGGTTTGAATTTAAGTATTGCTAATGAAGGTAGAAAATCAACAATATATTCCAATAATGACAGGAAATTTATCCAAAAGTGATTTGGATCATCCCAGTACAGTTTGTTAAGGTTTTTAACAGTTTGATCCGATAAATCCATAAGATAGTTTCGTAAATTTCCCAAGAAATTGGAGTTACAAATTTCTATGAGAATTTTTGACGCCATCTTATTAAAAGAGGTCTGCGTTAATTTCACCATTATAGAAATAATCAGGACAAAAATATCTGGTTTCTCGATGGGTTCTTGCAACAATTTTAACAGTCCTTCTTTTTTCTCTTCAAGTTTCTTAATTACCTCTTCATTACTCATAGCAGTTAATTGTTCTAGGAACTTAAATCCAAAGTAAAATATTTTTTTATTATGGTCTTGACGACGTCCTTCATTTCGTCGAGGGTTTGCGTTTCGTCGAGGGCCGCTACGTTGATCATTTTGTCTAGGGCCATGTCGTTGATCATTTTGTCCTGGGTTCGTATTTTGTCGAGGGCCATGACGTTGATCGTTTTGTCCAGGATCCGTATTTTGTCGAGGGGCATAACGTGGATTACTTTGTCCACTCAACGAAGTCGGTTCATTTGATTGTCTATTGCCCCACCGATCTGTAATGGAGTACAATGCCATTATATCTTATATTGCTATTTGTATTTTATTACTTTTTTGTAATGTATGTGTTCATGTAATAACGTAATATATTTTGTCATAATATTATAAATATATTTTTTTTTTTATGTACTCGCAGTTGACTCCCATTCTACAAGCACAGCTTAATGTGGTGGTGTACATTAAATGTTGAAAATAAATAAACCTATTAAGGGAATTATTAAGTCAGATATTTTTTTTTAATTAAAGTGATTCATAGTTATTTTCATTCTTAATAAATGAAGATAAGTACTGATATGTCTATGGAAATTTTATTTCTTCAATTACCACTTGCATGAAAATACATTGAGCAGATATGATAATAATAATAAAAAGGCGTAGCGATGTGACGACCCCATCGCCCAACGGTGAGGTAGTTAATGTTGCGTAGCTACCTCACCGCTCGAGCTCGAACAACTGGGACAAGAGGTTGTTCCTGACTCGAATGCTGCATCGGTTGTGGAAGCTTCCGCGCAGTTGCGTAGCGGCAACGGATGTCCCCATGCAACCGTATGATTGTGCGGAGACCAATAGCCGACCACAAGATATGCAGGATCACGACGAAGGAATAACTGCCCAGGAAATAGAGCGGACGAGAAGCACACTTAAAGAGGCGATTTTTGAGTACCCAAACTTCATTGAAATGAGGCAGCGCTTACCCCGAGTACCTCTCAGCGTGAAGGTTCGGGATGTCGTTGGGGTTTCCTATTTGGCGCAGCCATGGCTATGTGCCGAATAGTGGGCGCCAAAGCGCGTGTGCCGGGTCGTGCCACTCATTGTAGTGAGGTGCCGTCCTGGCAAAGAGGGATCGAAAGCCGTATCACTGCGGCCAAAGTCCTCATCGGCAAACTGACCAGGTCGGGTAACACAAGACCAAGCTTCGTGAGGGAGGCCTTTTCGGGTGAGAGAATGAATCTGTCTCATCCGGATGTGCACCGAAAACTCACGGAGCGCATTGAACACCTGAAGCAGAAGATCGCTGCTTGGGGTAAGCGTATCCGGCGGTTCTCGGAAAGGGTTAAGAGGTACCGTCAAAATCGCCTCTTCCTGAGTGACCAAAAGAAATATAAAAGTTTGGGCGCCCTAAATTACGCCGACGGCAGAGTGACTGGTCTCAGACCAATACGTGTACATTATAAATTACTCACTAATAGTTTCGCAGAGCTTGGCCACGCTTCACTTTGCACTTTGTTTATGTTGAGGCATTATTGTTCTATGTCGGTAATACTTATTTTATTAAGAATTTTGAGGCAAGTACATATTCAACAGGCATGGCAATTATTATTTTTCGTTTTTTGACCATTAAAACAATATATAAAAATAAAAAATAAATAAACATTACCTTATTAATGTATTAACCTTATAACATCCTTATTAACAAAAAATGACATTACCTTATTAATCGGTGCAGGATTCATGCGCACAATAAGCCGTTTTCGAAAAAAAAATCAATTTAATCAAATTCTTTTTGTATTCTAAATTTTCTTGCGGAGCTTCTATTATATTAACGGAAATTCTAAATAATAGAATTTGTCCTTCACATGTTTAAGTATAACATATATTTTTTTCAAAGCGTCGACTGTTTCTTGTGTAATCTTCATGAAAACAATGCCCATTTTTAGGATTTCGCCTACTTTAGAGAGTGATTCGGAAATTTCTGCTTCAGTTTTGCATCTCACGCAATCCCACGTGGTAAAGAAGGGGGGGGGGGGGGTCTCGGCGAATATCACGTAATTTTTTTCCCGCAAGAAATAGTGCAAAATTGCGATAAAATTGGGCTAAACTCAGAGATATATTATAAAGAGACTCTGGTTAAACTAAGTAAAACATATTTCTTCACTAAAATATGATGAACTATATATAATAACAGCTCCTTAGAGGAGCGGCGGAAAGAAAGGCCCGTACCTACTGTGCTACTACTATGAATTTCTCAGCATCGGGTACCTACCTCGCAATCGTAACCTACGCATCTTGACCTTGCACTACTCCTGTGGCTTCACGGCGCGGTCGTGCTTTACATATATCGGATTATCTCTTTAACCACACGTCCAAAACATGTGCAGTAAAAAGAAAAAAATCACGTGCATTAATTACTTGTAACGATAAGGATTCATAATTGTTGATAACATGGCCATTAAACATCACCTAAAGATTTGAATTACTTTTTTAATACAAAAATTAGTATAATGTCGCTGACTTTTTTATAGGCGTCATCAAGCTCTAAAACTTTTTTATAGAAATCAATCGTATAGCGTTCGAAGGAAACGTTTTCGTTCGACCGTTTTTTCGTCGACTTACTTTGCATATTCGATTACCACAAAAAAGACTTTTCATTTTACGGGATAATATATAGCCTATGTCCATTCTGATATTCTATTCTCTATTGCTGAAAGATTTTTTTTTAATCGGATGAGTAGTATCGAATTACCCTCTACATATATCACTGTAATTCTAGACTACGTTTTAAGCAATCTTAAATACTAGTCTTAAATAAAAATAATGAGGGAAATTATGTTTTTTAAAATAAATCCAACATAAATTACGATAAAAATACAAATAATGAAAAATCTCAGGTTAGATTAAAGGATGATTCATATTACACCGGGCCGGGCGCTCACCGGGCTTTTCTCAACGTGCCCCGGCCGGGTTTGCTATTTGTCACCGTGCCGCCGACGGGCCGCCACCGGGCGTTGCCCGTGCCTTGTCATTTCCAAGTACTATTATACTATTTTGTATTAATATTACTATATTAGCTATGCCCGCGACTTCGTATGCGTGGTATTCGGAAAAACGTGTAACTTTTTTGTTTTTAAACAGATTTTTTTTGTTTTTCAACGAAAATGTGAATTTCGAAATTTCGTCGTGAACGAAAAATTCGTCTCCCTGAGACCTCTTAAATGAGTACCAACACGGGGGGTCTGCGACGCACCGCTCCCGAGTAAATTTTGAAAAAGTCCAAAAATGCGAATTTCGAAATTTCGTCTTCACCGAAAAATTCCTCTCCCCGAGACCTCTTAAATGAGTACCAACACGGGGGGTCTGCGACGCACCGCTCCCGAGATAATTTTGACAAAGTCCAAAAATGCGAATTTGGAAATTTCGTCTTCACCGAAAAATTCCTCTCCCCGAGACCTCTTAAATGAGTACCAACACGGAGGGTCTGCGACGCACCGCTCCCGAGATATTTTTGAAATTCTTTTTTTTGAAAAAATATTTAAGCAGAAATATATTATACTTACCAGAAATATATTAACATATATTATTTAAAAAATATTATACTTCGAGGCAGTCAGCCTCGGGTTAATTAATTAATTTGTTTATTTATAATTTTAACAATTTAAAAAAGAAACTAAATATACATTAAATGATTCCACTAAAAAAACTAATAGGTACTATACCCCGAGCGGGCCTCGCGAAGCTGTCTCCGAGCGCACTGTGAAAACAAACATTTTATGAAATTTCGAGATTGGAGCGCTCCGGCCGTGCCCCGGCCGTGCTCCGGCCGGGGCACGGACACGGCCCGGTGTAATATGAATTGATCCATACAAAAGCATACTAACAATATCTTCACCGGGCTCCGGCCGGGGCACGGACGGGGCACGGCCCGGTGTAATATAAATCATCCTTAAGGCGGATCACTAGGCGGATTCAGAAAATCGCCAAAAACGCCACACGTAATTAATAATAATAATTAATTATTAAGTAAGTAATGGACGCAACCTTAGCAGTATGTAAGAGCGCAACTCGCGAAAACTATTCTAATTCAGCATCTTACATGAAAAAAGAAATGTGAGAAATCCTTACCGTTATTGGAATGTCCATTCTCCTTCCATGTTTTATTTTGAAAATTTCCCTTGTTCCCTTTAATTAATTTTTTCTGTGTCGCTTTTTGGTATCCTGATCGTAATCGATTTTGGTATCCTGATGGTCCTATAATTATAAACAAATCTATAATAAGCTAAAGAATTAACTTCCAAAGTCGGATTTTAAAACTACAATTTAATGATGATCGGTTGAGTAGTTAAGGCGTGAAAGCGTAACAAACAAACTCTCTTTCGCATTTATAATAGGTATTAGTCAGGGCTTTCGAATGTGATTTTGGGTACCTAGTGAAAAATCGAGTGTTCTTAGGTATTATGTGTTACTGTAGATTCAACATTACAATGGGTTCCCCCCATATTGAAAATTATGCGCCTTACAAAATATTTATACAACTAGAGTTGTCTATTTCAATTGCTTTCACACAGTATAATAGTCTTTGGGATTCTTCTTTGGAACAATGTTGTAGACATGACGAGTATCTTCATTTTACAAAAAAATGGCCGTTAGAGCCATCTACCAACTAGGTCCGCAGTCTTCCCTCCGAGAAAAATTCCAGGAAATTCCAGGAATAACAGTTACATGTCAGTACATTATGAAAATGTAATTTATATGCAAAAAATATGATGCATTTTAATGAAATATTTAATATCACAATATCAATACTAGGTTTAAAAATTATATTGATTTACATAAAACACGTCTCCACAAGATAAGTAATTTATGGGTTAATGTAAACGATTTTATAATAAACTTCCCGAGATAATCAGAGCCTTACCTATAAATAAATGTAGCAAAACCAAACTGTGTTCGAAAATATATATATAAAAAATCGCTATTTTTTGTATTATATGTATATACTGGCTTATAATTATTATAAGAATTGTAATTGTTATACGTTTTATTTTAAAAGATGAAAAAATAATGGTCTCCTGAGTTTCATTCGAGGTTTCTTCTCAGAATCGTCATCATCTTAGCTTTTTAAAAAAGCCTGACGTTTAAAAAGGTTTCTTTGAAACCTTATTTAATAAGTAAATAACTGTTTCACTTAGTATTGTGCACGACATAGTAGGTAAAAATGTCGCTAATCAAAATAATTTGATTTTTCATCAAATTATTTGATTTCGCTAATCAAAATCAAAAAAACGTTTTTGCTAACCATACCGATTTGTACGAATACAGACTGCAATTCCCTTTGTTTAAAGTCCTTTCAGTCGGGTTATAAAGAATAAAAGTTAAAATGTATTTTAAAAAAAGATATCAGTTACGGACATATTAGTATTAACCACAGAATTAACGAAGCCCGCTGCCATGGGGCGGCAAAGGTGGGCTTCGCTAATTCTTGGTTGTTTTGATGTACAAGGTGTTGTTCACCATGAATTCGTTCCTCAGGGACAAACAGTAAATGCAGTTTCTAGTTTCGTTTGAGAGATCGCGTGCGTCGTGTGCGACCAAATTAGGCACAAGGCGAACGGGGGGATTCTCCACCATGACAACGCATCTGCCCCATTCACCGTTTGTTGTCCGTAAATTTTTGACGAAAAATTCAATCCTTATTCGCCAGAACTTGCCCCCTCTGACTTTTTCTTTTCTCCAAAATGCAAAACGGTGATGAGGGGAACAATAAAAACAGAAACAATGATGAAACTAAAAAGCCTAACTGCCGAGGACTTTCAGGGGTGCTTTGAACAATGGAAAAGAAGATAGGACCTAGTGACAAATGCAGAGTATTTTGAAGACAAAATGTATGTGGATGAAATTTTATAAAATAAAGTTTTTATAACCCTAGTTCGCGTACTTATTGGACACACCTACGTATGTTACGCAAGCCTAGTCCATGAAGACCGCTGAACTTGCATCGCCCTCAATACGGCTCGCGGTTGTGACACCAAAAATCACGCGATCCACGAGGCGCTGCACCCCATTGACGTCAATCCGAGGCTACAAGCCACGATCGGAATCGACAGCCATCGCTTTTTGTACCGAAGACACTAGTTTTAATAATTCTATAATTAAATTTAGTTTGTAAGAAATAAAGTATATATTTTTGCATCCTTCGCTGCGACCACGCATTACTCGTATGTATGACACAGAGCACTTGATGCTTTATTTATGGAAAATATCTTGCGTGCAGAGTGCAGATCTAAAATTATATAGTTTTTCTATTTAAAGACTAGGTACCTGGTAAATTTCTATCTTCATCCATGTCGCATGCGTATGAGTAAGAGTATCCGTATTCTCCAATTCACACCTAAAACGAGAAAAAAATCGCTAAGTACAAAATCGGTAACAAAATATACTTAAAGAGACTATATTTAAAGGTAAAGAGGACTATATTTTGATTAATACAAATTTGATACAATAACAATATATGGAAATTGTAAAGATATCTTGATAATTAAATAGATAAGGTACATGCGGTGGAGAGTAGCGGGAGTGGAATCGCATTCCAGCGAGGTGTAAAGATTGTACAGTTTTTTTTTTTAATGTTTAAGCTCAACAAACAAGCTGACGATCCACTTAATGGTAGGTGGCTAACGTCGCCTATAATACAAGCAACGCCAGTGCTGCAAGTGCCTTACCGACCATAGTAGGATTAAGAATAGGGATTAGGAAGAGATAGGTAAATGCGCTCTGGCATCTCTTACTCACTCACCGAAACACAACAGCACACATGCTATTATTTCACGGTGGTCTTTCTGTAAGGGGGTGGTTAATGCCGCCAGACGGGCCGCCCAAATGACTGCAAAATGCAGCTTGCCCTGTTACTACTAATACTAACTACTAGTGATCAAAATAAGAATAGCAGGGTCCGCCAATATATATAGATGTCGCTATACATATTTTTTTTTTGGTTTTTTTTTTTTTTTTTTTTTGTTTTCCCGTTCTGAGGGGAATGATCCGTACCCCTGACGTAATCAGGGATCTTTTTTTATCTAAATTTAATTACTTCGTTCTATTTATTTATTCATTTTGATGGTTTTTTCTGCAATGTTTGTGCAGTATTCCAAAAATTTATCACGACAATCCTTTTTCTGTACAATTTCACTAATACTCTCTCTATCTATTTTTTTGTCGATCTCCACTTCCAAATCGAGTCGTGCCACCGCGAACCTGGGACACCAGAGCAGTAGATGTTCAACTGTTTCCTGCACCCCAGGCTCGCATAAGCAGTCCGGAATATGGGGCATTTGTCATATTTTGATACGGATTTCGACTTCAATGCCCCTTCTTTTGCCAAATAGTCAGCTCTTTCGTTGCCGTCGATCCCCATGTGACCTCTGACCCAGAAGAACCGTACCACCTTACCTTCTGCATTAATTTCTCGCAAATTTTGTTTTATTGCGTATGCCAGGGGGTGCCACGTGCCTCCGTTCTTCAGTAAATCCAATGAGGATCTCGAGTCGCTGAGGATGCTGACCACAGTATCCTTTCTGCGTTTTGCGATGATCGTCGCCTCGTGAATGGCGCTGAGTTACGCCTGAAATACCGTACAGAAGGGCTCTAGCCGGTACTTCTTTGCTTGGATTTCCTGCTGGAGCGCCAGCAGGAAAGTGCTGCGCCGAAGCAGCCGTCGATCTTGCTACCATCGGTATATATAGTCAAGCCTGTAGTTGGTATTTCTTCTTCTGACTCGATGTTCTCAAAATCGACGCCTACATCAGTCGCTGGGTGAGGGGCTTTCAAGAAGGATACCCTTTCCTCCACTTCCCTGCCCTTTAAATACCACTGTATCCTACCCTTCTTTGCCTCATATACTTTCGCCGCTTCTGCGATCCGTAAGTCTATGGGCAGGAGGCCGGACAGAATTAAAGCGGCATTTAGGGAGACGGTTCGGTAGGCCTTGCAAATTTTCTGGGCAAAGCCCCTCTGCACGGCATATAACCGTCTCCTTACACACCATTTCTCAGCGGCAGGAGCCCACACGCTGACGGCGTACAGTATGATGGGTTCTATGACTGCTACGTACATCGTCCTGATCACCTCCGGATTCAAGCCCCATGTTAATTTTGCTGTGCGTGCCAATTAGGTCGCTATACATATTAGGTCGGGGAAAAAGTCTTTTCGCATATAGTATGTATAAACTTGTAATAAAATTTCTTTGGATGTACTCTTTGTATCTGGCTGGTTTTGATGACATTAAAAAGTTATATTATACCGTTTTTGAAGAGGTTGATAACTGGTGATGAAAAGGGGACCACGTACGACAAGAACATGCGAAAAAGGTTGTGGTCAAAGGTAGGTCAAGCTTCACAGACTGTGTCAAAACCCGGATTAACTCGCAATAAGGTTATTAGCTTTTACCGCCGGGCAGAACCATCGATTCGGATCTCTACTACCAACAACTGATGAGATTAAAACAAGAAGTTGAGAGAAAGCGGCTGGAATTGATCAATAGAAAGGATATGATCTTTCATCACGACAACACCAGACCATACACATCTTTAGCCACTCAGCAAAAATTAAGAGAGTTCAGCTGGGAGGTGTTAATGCATCTGCCATATAGCCCTGACCTTGAGAAATCCCAAAATTTCTACACCAATGGGATCATGTCACTACCTACAAGATGGCAAAAAGTCATCGAACAATATGGCACATAAATACTGTAATTAAATGTAAATGAACTCTGAATAAAAAATGACTTGAATTTTCATATAAAATGCAAAGAAACTTTTTCCCCAAACCGATTGTATGAATTATATTTTACTTCTTCCGATATCCGATATTATCGAAAACAAGTATGTAGTTATATCATATACGATTTTGCGAATTCGGAAAAATAATATCAGTCATGTACCATTTCTGACGTCATCTTCTTTAGTTTATCTTGGATTTGGTACTGAATGCAAAATAGCGTATTTTTCAAAATTGAAATATTTAATTTATTTTGTTGGTGGTTCGTAAGGTTGATAGGTGATGAAAATTTATTCACTTTACAAAGGGAAGAATTAAATGATATTGGAGATTTTTTTTAAATGGTAGGTACATATAATGGTTACATATAAAAACATCAAGTTTTATTTTATGTAAAGGTCGACAGACAGGCTGACGGTCTATTCTACGTACCATCAAATAGAATAGATAAATCTAGATAAGTAGGAACTTTCTCCTGTGATGCTTTCTTGTCTTCTATATTTTATTTGTATTGTTACTCCGAAAACCATCCAAGGAAAATAACTAGGTATGCAATTTTAAACCGAAGCTTGTATAAATATAACTAATAAATCATCAACTCCGTAAGACCCACTATCGGACCTATAATTTACAATTAACTTTTGGAGTTTACTCCTTAAGAATCGATTTTCATACAAGTTTGGAAATTTTATGAGAATTTATATAAAATTAATACAAGCGTTAACTAAAAAACGTTATGTTTTTCTTAGCAGTTCTGCCCTGTGGTTCTGCCAAACCCGCCGTCGCTTCACCTAATTCTATTGAATAAACTCCAGTTGTGCGTTGGGGCTGACACACACATTTTTTTATAACTATAACATACTAGCGACCCGCCCCCGGCTTCGCAAGGGGTGCAATTTTTATATATATGAAAATTCCCCGATTATCCCTCTTTCCATTAGTGAAAACCGAATTAAAATCGGTCTACCCGTTCACGCGTGATGCCGTGACCAAGGGAATTGGGGATTCATTCTTATGTATAGAAAAAGATACATTATTTGCAGGTCACAACAACTAGCGACAACTAGTGGTGATAGCGAAAAATGGGTAAGATAAATTTTCAAACAACAATATTATTTCTTTTATTTGTTGTGACTTATTATTATTTTTTTAATATGTATTTAAATTCACCTTTAGTAAAATCTATCTTAGACAATGTTTAGAATGCAACATGAAACCATATACACATACTTATATGACCATTACGAAACATAGAGTAAGTAAGCTCAATTTTGGTCATGTGTATGTGTAATGTCAATTGTGTATATTTATAAATTAAGGTTAAAACTGTTGAAGATGTGAATTTTATTTAAATTGTCTTTTAAAATAGCGAATTAAGAATGTTTTAAAATTTGAAAATGTATGTGATATATTTTGAAATAATTACGAGACAAATTTGGAGCTGAGAAGTAAAAATATATTATTGAACAGTTTTTTTAGTTGTGAATGTCTTATATATATATATATATATATATATATATATATATTTTAATATTGTATAAATAAATGAAGAAAGAAATATCACAGAATTTTATTTAATGAAGAGTTAAATGAATCCCAGAGATATATTATGAAGAAATAAAGAAAGAAAGATTTTTATTCACTGTATAAAAGACACATTGTGTCTTTCATGCTACAAATAGAGGTAGATATGCAAATTTCCTATTAATTTCACAAACAATGAAGATAATCAACACATATGCCGGGATAATGAGTTTGCACATCACTTTTTTTAATAGATCACAGAAAACATGAAAAACCGTCATTGAAAATTAGGTTAATTTTCTTGTAGGTATTTACCATAAAAAAACCTCTATGCAATTTTTTTTTTAATACATATAAGGGTTTGCTACATATTCATTTATTTATGTAATAAAACTGGTGTATAGAAGGTACATATTATTTTCAGTTAAAGTATTCTCCGACATTTCATTATTTTGTTGTGATAGCTTACCGGATTCACATTATAATGATAACGTCCATCATTAGTATTAAAATTTAACATTAGGATGTGTTTTATTTAAATAATATTTAAAAACTGAAAGTTAAAAGAAATTTTCAAACTAGACATATCATCAGGTACCTATAATGGTATATGACACACACATTGTCGCGAAATTACCCATCTATTTCCATTTATCCTTATCTAAGGTTTAAAGTTATTAGATTAAATACTTAGGTGAGTAGTGTTGATGAATTGAACTTAAATAAAAAGGAAAATAAAAAGTAAGTTGAATTTAATTGTCATGAGATAAAAAAAGAATGATTGAGAGACTGTAAAAGGAAATTGTTGTTGATAGTTTTATTTTAATATAGGAAATGTTATTGTTATAAATATTAGATATTGTGGATTTGTAATGTACAAAATATATGTGCACATACAAGATGGAAACATTACAGTGTTTTATTGATATATAGAATAAACAGATCCCAGAGATTTGAAGAAATAGAGGTAGATATGTAAAATTTTACCTATAAGAAGTAGGTACTTGTACTTTGAAAAAATATTTAGTTCCACAAGCTAAAGAAAGCTATGTAATTCATAGATTTAGCTCTAACTATAATAATAATTAATAAATAATAACAATTTCTTTATTGTCCAATTCATCTTGCTTACACTTGATTAACCCGGTGTTGCAGGGGTTAGCAATGCAATGTGTGATTGTCTGTGTATGTTTGAGTGCGTGTGTGTAGAATATGTGGTTATGTGGAGATTGTGAGTGTAACTATGATGTAATATACCTTTTCAATATAATATTTATCCACGTATCAAATAGGTTTGAAATAAAATGTGTACCTCTTGATGATTAGGTATGCAGTTCATCCATTACCTACATTTAAAAAATAATATTGACAAATATGCCATATATTAAATTTTATCATTTGAGACTGAAAATTCTGCTTGTTTAGCCGTAAAGATAAATACCTATAGAAGTGCCGGTTCTCGAAGTAAGCCGACGACCATTTTTTTACACATGCAACGTAACGTAACTAAAATAAAAAAGCAAAATAGAATAAACTTACCTAGAGAAAAAAAAAACACAGAACAGACAGGCACAAACATGTATCAGATTAAAATGCTCAATCTGAATTAGGCAGCAAAAGAAAGAAAGATGCAAGCAAGAAAGCAAATTTCTAGTTGAAAATATATAATTAGATATCCCGTTATCCATAAAAACTACCAAATACGAAATTACTTGCTGTGTTGCCATCCCCACGAAATTAAAAAGCAGCAGCTTACCAATAAAAAAATATGAGAAATCATCTCTAGCGTTTGCAAATTATTCTTTTTTTATTAAAATCACATTTTTGTTAAATTACTTTTTTTAAATACCTTTTACGAAAAATCTATTATAAAAGCTAAATTTTATTTAGGTACAGAAAATATTTACAAATTGAATATTGTGTGTAATGCCAAGGTAATGCCATATGCTCCATTAATAGTTGAAGTCATTATTCTATTTCGTAATTTGATTTTCATAATACATATTTATAGCTAAAAATAACCTTTCCACGATGGCGCACGACAAAAGTTTAGTAGTAATAGTTACTGTAATCTAGTAGGTACTACAGTGCTCTACATTTCATATCTTTGGCTTTAATATAAGAGATTATAAAAATTATATTATATTTGCACAGTGTAAAAGTTGACACTAAAAGTTAATTATAAAACACTGCAAATTGGTAAAGAAACAAAAAACAGGGTTTTTTTTTTTGTGTAAAACAGCAAACATACTATTATATAACAGCACGTGTGCTGTTGTGTTTCGGTGAGTGAGTAAGGGATGTCAGAACCCATTTCCCTATCCACTCCTAATCGCTTATTCTTAATCCTACAGACAGCAGTCAGCAGCGCACTTGCAGCAGCTTTGGCGTTGCTTGTGTTATAGTTATAGGCGGCACCGCGACATCCCTTAAAAAAAAGAAGATTAATCACTATATACGTTTGTTAAAATAGTAGGGATGGTCATAGTCTAACCATTACGTCATAAAATTATGCTATTGCGATTTGATTGGTCAACAAACTACATTACAATTACTTGGAAGACTGTGATTTGTTGATTTTTGTAATGGGTCCTTGGCAGTGTTGTCATGCAGTGTTGCTAATTCGAAACGAGATTTTCAATTTAAAAATCCTCGACGACAGACTTTCGGTTTAAAAATCCAAAATGTTAAAATGGGTAGAGTAGATGTTATCGAATGTAAAATTTAAAAAAATGAAATTTAAAGACATAAGAAATTTGAATGTAAAAAAAATGTTGGATAGTATCGATTTGTATTTTCATGTAGTGAATGTTTTTAAATTGATCAAGGTAAATAATAATTTAAGATAAGAATTTTAAGACGCGGAAAGATATGGGTACACAACCGATACTTTGAAGGCCTTTTAAAGGGCCTTCTCACGATACAATTTCATATCCAATCTGTCGATTCATTTTGTTGGAGTCGAAATTGACCGTACTCTGCTCACGTATCAATACTGCTCACAATTTCATTTTGACAACACTACAAGCACATGTTGAGACTATGGTTCTTTCAAAATAGGAAAAAGCGGGAATTGCTTTAGTATTGTATTAATAAAAAAAAATAAAAAAAAGCTAATCTGTGAAAAAATTGGAAAAAATCAAATATGAATATAATGTTTTATTTAGAACCGGAATTATTTCGCAATTTTTTTAGAATGCATTCTGAGTGCTTGCAATCTGCGTCATCTGTCCTCGTCACAACTGCCGCAATTTCTGAGGACTAAGTTATATAATCACTGCATCCTGCCAGTGATGACGTGTGGTGCCGAAACGTGTCCTCTCACGGCATACTCACATCGAAATTATCTTCACAAAAGTTCATTGTTGTGTTTTGTAATAGTTTTGTAACTTTATTATGTAACTACATTCTGGTGCAGAAGGCGGACTTAATGCCGAGAGCATTCTTTACCAGTCAATCTTTGGGATAAACAGAAAACACAACAGATTAACAGAAAAGATAACAGGTGCACAAAGTGACTAAGCACGACCTCAAATGACTAAATACAAAATAAAATAAAAAAATATACTAAACCAATGAAATAAACAAAACATAGACTTAAGATATATATAAGAATAAACTATATAGGTATAAGAATAACTATATATAAGAAGAGAAATATAAGAATAAACTATATATTATTATATGATTTTGAGAAACGGGAAGACGTAAAGTGCTACTAGAACGTAGCTCATTGCTTTGAGATTCGGAAAGGAATTGAATTTACTTTTTAAGTTACTCAGGAGCAAATGGATTTATGAGTATAGAAAAACGGGTACAGAGGATTCTCTGTGAATTGTGTTGGCGAATAGGAATCCATTTAAGCTCAGACCGAAAGGAAAAAAATGTGATCATACATAATAACACAGAAAATGAAACGAATGCAGTTGTTAATGAGGCGATCAAGCTTATTGAGAAGATCCAGATCAGCATTTAGATCTGGAAAACACACATCAGCATAATTAATATGTAATGGGGAAAATCAGCGTATGAATAAGAGAGATTTTTGTTTTTGGGTTAGAAGTTTTTAAGGCGATTTAAGATTTGGAGAGAATAATTGACTTTGCTACAAATTTCAGTTACTTGAAGCTTCCAGTCAAATGTCGAGTCTAAATGGAAACCCAGATTCTTGAATGATTTGCCATAATTAACAATAACATCATTCAGAACTATAGGCAAAACAGTGTTCATGTCTATTTTAGCCAGTTACCTCGGACTACCCAATACAATGGCTTGACACTTCGAAGGGTCGACTTTAAATCCAATACCATCAGACCAGGATGAAATGTCGGAGAATACTTTATTTAATTGTTCAATACTAGTGTTAACGTTATCAGGAGTAGATCTGGAGTAAATCTGCATATCTTCCGCGTAAAAATCATAAGAACAGCTAATAGAATGAGATAAAAGGTTTATTGTTATCCCTTTTTCATTTATGCAACATAAAAATTATAATTTAAATTTAACAATAATTAAGTTTAGGCTAAAACCCTATTGTTTCAATATCGTTCGTTATCTGACTTAATATTCCTTTTTTTTTATCCAAGTAAAAATTTTACATATAGCAACATCAACTCAATATGACGGGGAATTAGTGTAGTGACGTAGCCAGTGATGCTATTTTTAACCATTTAACCTAGGTACAGACCAGACTAATTCAAAATCTTTGGTACAGACTAATACAACATCTTTGTTTTAACCAATATCCATTAATCACAGAGTATAAAATTTCAATAAATAGAAAAACTGTGGCCTTCATTTAATTCAAAATGAATAATTCTTTTTGTTATCCTGGTACAAGAAAAAAAAATTGTTATATTAACCAAAGATGTTGTATTAGTCTTATTAACTGTCAACTTGTCTTATACTTGGGTATATAGTAGTCTGTGGTCACATGGCTATTTAGATAATTATGTTAATTTCAACAAATTGATAGGCACATATTAAATATATTAATTTAAAGTGAAAGTACAATATCAGTGGACGAAATAAACCCGACTAAAATTCCTAAGTTTACTTAAAATTGAATGACTCTACTTAAACACTATAATTATACTCACAAGAAGTCTATTTTATTTCAGCCCTATGGGACACCTATTTAGAATCAAATTACCATGAGGTCGATACTAATGTAGGCGATCGATGCTATACGACGAGCATCTCGCGACAGTGATTATTTGGTACCGGTGAAGACGCGAAATCTATCAATCGCACAGGACACTATATATTCGCAAGATCAACTGTCAAGTAACAGCACAACACAACATAGTACGTGATAGTACATACATAGCATGACTGATTTGAACTGTGGCTGGACACATTAGTTTGGTTATAATACAACACAAACAATAACAGTTAAAAAGCTAGTTTTATCTTTTGATTTGATTGAAAACATGGAAGAATCACACGAATTCCAACATCATACAGGCCCTATAGAAAACGCTTGGACCATGAAGGTACCTAAATTTACGCCAGAGGACAACCCACATGGACTTCTGGAGGAGAGTACGTTTGCAACTTTGTTTCCAAAATATCGTGAACAATATTTGAAGGAATGCTGGCCGCTTGTGCAAAAAGTTCTAAAAGAGCATCACATAATTGCGGAGCTAGATCTAATTGAAGGCAGTTTAACTGTTAAGACGACTCGAAAAACATGGGATCCTTATATTATTATTAAGGCTAGAGATTTCATGAAACTTTTGTCAAGAAGCGTGCCATTTGAACAAGCATCAAGAGTTTTAGATGATGAAATCGGTTGTGACATAATCAAAATAAACTCTTTTGTTCATAAAAAGGAGACATTTTTAAAGAGACGTCAACGTTTGATAGGACCGAATGGGGTAACCCTTAAATCTATAGAATTGTTGACAGAATGTTATGTGCTAGTTCAAGGTAATACAGTATCGGTGGTGGGTCCATACAAAGGACTGGTGCAAGTAAGACGCATAGTTGAAGATACAATGAAAAATATCCATCCCATGTACAACATTAAGAGCTTAATGATAAAAAAAGAACTAATGAAAGATCCACAATTAAAGAATGAAAGTTGGGATAGGTTTCTACCACAATTTAAAAGTAAAAATGTACCAAGGAAGCAACCTAAGAAGAAAGTTCAGAAGAAGCCTTACACTCCATTCCCCCCACCGCAACCAGAGAGTAAAATTGATCAGGAATTGGCTACCGGAGAATATTTCTTGAAAAAGGAACAGAAGAAATCTAAATATCATCATGATAAAGAGGAAAAGCAAGCTAAAGCTAAAAAGGCAAAAGAAGAACAAAGACAAAAAGCATTTATACCACCAGCTGAGAAGACCTCGGTAACATCACCTGTTAAGCAAAACATTGACATTCAATCTTTCAAAGCCAAAATTAAAAGGGTAACAAAGAAACAAAAAATATTTAAAAATAAATAAGTAGTTACACTGACACTGTAATATGAAATTTGTTATTTACATTTTCCTTTTTAGGCATATATATAAAATTATCATTTTACCATTTATAGTCATAAAAGGCTGTAGGTACATTGATCAAACTAGTATTATAGTATGTCATGCAAACAATGCACAAATAATTTTTTTTTGCTATACCCTAGTTTAACTATTTAGAGAATTATTCCAAACTTAATTTGCACCACAATATTAACGCTTATGGTGCTAAACAAAGAAAAGAATTATTTTTGTGTATTAGATGATTGTTATCTATCTATATGAATAAATAAAATTGAAGTGTCCATTTGTAATGTCAAAATAACTGCTAAAATTAAATTTAAAATGTTTGTTTATTCCTGCTAATCTCTGAAACGGCTGAACCAATTTTGACGAGACTTCGGTACAGATAGCTGATGTTATAAGGAGTAACTGGGGCTACTTTCATTGTAGAAAAATAAAAAACAAAGGTAAAATATGCATATTTAAAACAGTGTACCGTGCACGCCGCAGTGAAGCATGGCCGGATTCAACTACTCTCGACGTCAAATCAAGACGTCAAAAAATCGAACCTTTAAAAAAAATTCTTCAAACACCAAAACTTATTTAGTGTCAATTATGGGGGTAATGTTGGGTATCGTTTGAAAGGTAATAAAAAAGAGAAGCTAAAAACAATTTAAATTTAACATTTTGTTACTTGTACCCTACGATCAACAATACACCTAGATTAAAGGTCTCATACAAAATCAAAGCGAAAAACAGTCCGTGTTGATCTTGTGTTGATTATACTTAAAGCTATATCTGTTTATATCTGTTAAATTAACTTAAAATATACCTTAAGTCTAAACGCTTTTTAACAGTTTTTAAACGCACACTGTGGCATTTTAACACGTCCGAACGTTGGCTTTGGTTGAACCGTACTGTCGCAAATAAGAGCACACGCTTATTTTGTGCTCTTATTTCTCGGGCCGTTTTCAGAGCTATCACCTTTAATCTAGTTGTATTGTTGATCGAAGCTTGTACCAACAGAAAAAAAATTAAGTTTACAAAACAATAAAAAATCCTTAAGTCTTAATCAAAAACACATTAATTACAATATTTTTATACAAAAAAATGCTTAAAAAGAACCTAAAACCTAGTGTTATCCCCTTGCCCTAATGACGGCTTCCATGCGCTCTCTCATGAACCTAACCAATTTGAGGAGCTCTTCTTGGGGGATACTGGCCCATTCTTCAAGAACGGCCTCCTCAAGCTCCTGTAGAGTCGTGGGGGCGGGATCACGAGCCCGAACCTTGCGTTTCAGGTGGTCCCAGAGGTGCTCTATCGGGTTCAGGTCTGGACTTCTCGCCGGCTACTGCATGACAGGGATCCCGACATCTCGAAGATAGTCACGCACAATAACTGCGGTGTGAGCGCGATCATTATCGTGCATTAATGTGAACCCCTCGCCGATAAAACCGGCATAGGGGACCACATGCTCTTCCAGGATCTCTGTGACGTACCGGTGAGCAGTCAGCGACCCTTGCCCACGAGCACCTCCGGTTCGGGAGACGCAAACAAGGTCGGTTTTGCCGTCGGCCGACATGCCGCCCCAGAACATACAGGAACCGCCCCCAAACTCTACCGTCTCCTGGATGCAGGCTTGGGTAAACCGTTCTCCACGTCTTCTGTAGACTCTTCTGCGTCTGTCGTTGCAGTAAAGACATACACGTGTCTCATCTGAGAAGAGAACAGCTCTCCACTGGTCAAGGCTCCAATTGACGTGTTCGCGAGCAAACTGGAAGCGGGTTCGCCGATGCTCTGCGGTTAATTTGGGACCAGTAGCAGCTCTATGAGCAGCTATCTTCTTGTCCTTTAATCTTCTTCTAACCGTGGAGACGCTCACGATTGTTCTGCGAGCTGCCTGGAGCTGCTGTCGCAACTCAACAGCATTAGAGAACCGATTTCTCAATGACGTCGTCACGAGAAATCGGTCGTCTCTCATCGAGGTGCACCGATGTCTACCGGAGCCATGCCTCCGAACGTAGCCACCGGTCTCCAGGAACCGCTGGTACACTCTCCAAACCGAAAAACGGCTCAAATTGAGTTGCCGAGCGACATCACACTGTCGCATCCCTGATCGCAGCAGTGCAACCACTTTGGCGGCTTCATCAGCTGTGGTATCCATCTGGAAAGTTGTTTTTCTTGCGGAAGTCCTTCTTGTGTGTCCTCTTCGACCGTTAGTGAGCGAATGACCCCGAACGAACCCGTATTGACCTTTTTATACCTACAACAAGTACCGCAAATAGTGACCCTTGTGAGTAGCAAAATTTTCATTTCTTTTTAAAGTCACATTTATGACGTCAAGCATTTTTTTGAATGTAACGAAATGTTTTATTTTTAAAGTTTATTTATTGAGCTTTCAAATGACATCACTATTTACGGGGTTACATGCGTGTGTTAAGGGTTGGTACCGATTAAAGTTATTTTCGCGGAGGTGCGATTTTTTTGACGCCAGCTGTAGTATGTAAAATATGATAAACTGTACCAAATTTCAGAATTGTATTCATTGCAATTATAGGTAATATACATTCATTGTAATTATACAAGTAATACAGATGGAACCTGTATAGGTATATGTACTATACAGATCTGGCTTTAACTTATGACAATGCTTATTAATTAGCAGGTTTCACATAGCAAAATTAAAGCTCTGATAAAGAAAATTTTATTTTAAAATTATTACATAATACATATAAGGTAACAATGAGTGAAAATTAGTTATAAAGTATTTGTGTTCCTTTGTCACACAAACACCTCCCCATCAGCTTCCAATTAAGTATCTCTCAGTAAAACTATTCAATGCCATAATGGGCCTGCAATCTTTTTAATGTCATCGGATCGACGGCAACGTTTTATTTGCCTTCCTCTTGAATTTTTATTTGAAATCTAGGAGTCCTCTTTTATGTTTATGTCCCTAGTTCATTTGTTTCCGCTTTCTCTGAGCACATGACCCAACTACTTCTAGTTCGAGTTTTTTGTTTAGGAAAAAAAGAAAAAATATAGGACGTGATATGTAGATTTTTTAACTCAAGTACAAACGCCATAATGAAATGTTGAACTTACTTACTTTGTAATACTAATATAAATCATATATATAGGTATATGTAAAAATCTCGTGTCAGGATGTATGTTTGCGATAAACTCTGAAACTACTGAACCGATATTGATCAAACTTCGTAAGTATCTGTTATTTGGTCCAACTTAAAAGATAGGATAGTTTTTATCTTAATTATTGACATCAATATTTGTTATTGCAAATTAAATGTTTATTATACAACAGTAGTGTCTATTTATAGGTTAGTTCGATGATTATTAATAGATGGCTCTGCTTCACTACCATGAACGGCATCCGAAGATCCGAAGTTTACCCTTTATCCTCTGTGTCTCACTTGCAACTTCTTACATAAGTACGATAGAGAGAGAAAACTTCGAATGACATTCATGGTAGGCCTGCTGTAGATTAATTTATCGATACAACATTCGGATACAGTAAAATAGAAATAATTTCTTTTTTTATAGTAAGATAAGATTAGATTAACGATGTACTCATTCATATCATAATTAATTCCTGTGATTGAACGAAAACTGAACGCCCCACTATTACATTGAACATGGCAACATTATTTCACAAAGTGACATCGATTTTTACGATTTTTTTTGTATATTTGGTAGGTATAATAGGTATGAGAATAGATCTTCACTTTAACACATGGTTTGAAAATAAAATTGGACCCGATAGGTGGCGCTACAAACGGTTTACGGAATTATTTTCGAGTTCTGGCAGGACAACGTCTGCTGGGTCAGCTAGTATAAATATAATTTCAATTTGATTAGTTTTACTCATTTTTTTTAAAATAAGCTCTATTCTAAAAAAAAAACTTAATAAGGATCATTTTAAATGATTTGTCTACCTTCAAATCAAAGTGGTGTCTCGGAAATTTAAGGAAAGAGAAGTCTTTTAGATGTTTTAATTTCATTAATAAGTGTTCTGTAAAATTATCTATAAGTACTTAGTTATAATATTTTTACAGTATTATACCTTCTCACAAGTACCTAAATGATTATGCCATTTTAGCTGGGTGAGCGGTTACTGTGCCTGTGACTACATATTAGTATATATGAACTTTGGAATGTTCATTATTATAGTAGACGCACACACTCGATTCGTCGTCGTCGAGCAATAAACGTCAATTGGCGATAGGAATGTGCAACGGAGTGTAGTTCCTATCGATAAATCGATTTTTTATAATCGTCTAGTAAATTCTGGAAAACTGAAAACTGATACTCGAACTTTATTACCTACCTAATGCTTTCATTTTTTGTTATGTACATTTTTTGCCATAAAGTCAGTTTTTACAAAGTTTTGACCATTTAAATTATTTTTTGTATGGGAAAAATAATATACTTTTTAATTTATCAAAAAACTCGATATCTCAAAACATAGCTTATGCGTTATTATTGCTGATGTACCGTCGACTTGCCTCGATTTCTCAACAATTTAGGTACGTTTTTCTGTGATGATTTCATTTGTTTTTATAAAAGGCCCCAAAAAACAGGTGACGTCACGCAGAACAATGTGATCTGTAATTAACTGTGATGTGTCACATTCAGATTGGTTAGTGGATGAAATGTAGTTATTACAGTTAAATTTTTTCTCAGAGTTGTCAATACTTCATTGCACTTTGTAATGCACTGTGCTATTTTGAGCACAATGGAAAATTTACAGGACAAACCTGCAGGAAGATGACACAGATGAGGATTCTTGAATATCCCTTGTCTAAACAAACATTTATCAAGATAAAGATAATAATCTTATTTGTTTTTAAATTATAAAAAACAAATTAGTCTAATGGCGGCTCTACATTAGTGCCGTGAATTCACGCACGAATTCACGCCATGAATTCACGGCACAAGTCGTGCCCTCCACATTCACGGTTTAACACAATCGTTCGTGTAACCCACCGCGAAATGGACGTGGAAGCTGCTGCTGCAAGAACTTTGCAATCAGGGGCGGATCCGGGATTTCATTTTGGGGGGGGGCCATTCTGACAAAGTTCGGAGTTAGGGTTAATATCACAAGTAATTTTTTTGTGTATTTTTTTTACTAGTAGAGATGCATTATGGTTGTATTGCAAATACTTTTAACCCGCGTAATCGCGTATTTGAACTGTCTCAAATGTCTGCCATGAATTATGAAACTTTCGATAACTTTGATTGATATGGATTATATTATTCTATATTCAGTTCATATATGAATTGAATTGAAAAGTTAAGTCAAAAATATGGAATTCCTGGGTCTTTTGGGGGGGGCCATGGCCCCCATGCCCCCCCCCCCGTATCCGCCAATGTTTGCAGTCACTATTTATACGTCCCACAGTGCATTTTCAGAATGGTAATGCTCTAAAAAGAGCATTTCAGTTTCCTTACTCCAAACGCGCGACGCCATTTTTTGTGACTGGACGCGTGGGCTTTTTTAGTCCGGAATAAGATTAAACTAGCACGGGGCGGGCGTCGTGAATGTGGATGTGTACGCGTGAACACCGCGCGAAGAAGGCGCGAACCCTTTGTCGCGGGACAAAATACCGACTCTGATCGGGGAACAGGCGTGAAAGAGCGCGAAAACCGTCCACACTCACGTTCACGCCTGTTCACGGAGCTTCACGGCACTAATGCGGAGCCGGCATAACATGTTACAAACTTTTATTTTCACATAGCGAATAATTACATATCATAGTTATCGACATGCTCCTCCACTCATCACTAACCACTCCATAAGACCTGTAAGTGCGAGCGAGATTGTTTTATTACCTGACGACTCAGTTGATAATAATGCGTCTACTATATTGAGTTTTATTAGCCCATTCTTTTCCCCAGCCCACATTTTAGTTGGCAGGACCACGGAGCATATGCTCCGTGGGCGGGACCAATAAACTAAATAGTAGCGTTACTGGTGAGACCTTTTTGAATATATTTATAGTTATCTGTGGTAGTATTCCGTGACTACGACTGTACCATGGAAGTATTAAATACTTTTAAGACTGTGAGATATACCATACCACATACTTACGTATTACTTCCATGGACTGTAACATATAGCTTTTAACGAATTTTTTTCCTTTGCTTGCTGTTGCTGTCTCAATGACAGCTGCTGAGTTATGATGTTGATGACTGTGTTTTCGTTTTGGCGCGAACTATCTACAATGAACTATCTAGTTTTTTTTACTCATTTTTTGTTAATTCTATACTTTTCTAATTAAATATTCATGTTAAAAAAGTTTTTAATGTGTAAAAAAAGTATTTAAAAAAAAATTAGTAAGTTTTTCAGAAAGGGATTTGTTCTACCGTTATAATAAGTTCTTAGGTAAGTTTTTATATTTTGAGTTAATTATGAATGTTTTTACGACCAAGATGTTTTCATAACACCAAAATACAAATCAAAGTGGTTCAAGTTACCATGCCTGAATCCGTTGGTAAGTTATGCAAAGTAGCTACGAGAGAAACTAACTCACTTGCTGTATGTTCTATTTTTCTTTGTTAGGTATTAGTTTCGATTTGAATAATTGAAACAGCGGGTTGGCTTTCCAATCTGGTAAATGATTTTTAAGGTATTTCAGGATTAATTAGTAATGTATGTTAGTTTTATAAAAATATAGTTTTTATGGTCAGGAAATTCATGCACAATTAATTTTATAAAGATTTTAAAACATAACCTAAATTTGTTTATATTGTAAATTAATATGAAAGATTTCATAAACTTATACAACTTACATTTGTACATTTTTAGCTCACATAGCTGATTTTGCATAGTTTGCAATCTGCACATATTGATGAAAAACTGCATCAGCTAAACTTAGCTTACCATTTAGTCTGCATCCCGCTTTAAAGTCAGCTCATCGGTTAAAAATTAAACATATTCAACATTCATTTTCATATTTAATCCTCTGTAAAATACCTGTATGACTCTCCAGTCCGTAAACCATTGATACCTATACAAAAATAAACTTAATCTGCGGCTCAGTCTAATGTAAACAAAGCTAAACATAAAAATATAATTTCCTTTTTATAATGGTGTAGTTAGATAATTATATTAGATATAACCTTGTGTTTGTAGTACACAAAATCTGCTTATTAAGTGCTTAATGTTTCTAGTAATCTGCTGCTTAGTGTTTTATTATTAAGTATTTGACATAAATAAATAATATAAAAATAGCCTTTATTCACAGACTAAAATCAATTTACATTTTTGATTAATTTAAACTTCTAACATCCTCATGCTGTAAGACAGGCTGACCCTTGACATATGCCTCTTGCAGGCCCTTCCGTTTGTCTCTGTCCAGAGTCACCTTATATTTAGGTGAAGTGAACTATCTTTCAAATTATCAATTGATATTTATTAAATTGTATTACAAAATCAATTTTGACAAAATAAAGCTTAAATATTGCCATTTGCAATTGGACGAGCCCGTTGGATGAGTGGTTAGGTAGGGTGCTTGCCTTAATGCTCTGTTCTAGGGTTCCCAGGTTCGATTCCCTGTAAGGGTCAACTTTGAAAAATTAACTTTTCAAATTTGTCTCTTGTCTGGATTTGGAAAGTAGTGGCAGGGCACACGGCGTTTCGCAGTCATTTGGGCAGCCTATCTAGCGACAGTAACCACCTCCTTACAGAAAACCACTGTGAAACAACAGCATGTGTGCTGTTGTGTTTCAGTGAGTGAGTAAGGGATGCCAGAGCCCATTTCTCTATCGCCCTTCCTAATCTCTTATCCTTAATCCTACTGTAGTCGGCAGCGCATTTGCAGCAGCTTTGGCGTTGCTTGTGTTATAGGCGACGGTAGCAACTACCTTCAAGTGGACTGTGGACCGCCGACCACAACATAAAAAAATACAATAGTTATGAACAAATAAAGGATGTAATAAAATGGATGTAATTTTAGGATGTAATTCAACCTAAAATTAGCTTTAAAAAAACTTGTAACTTAGGAACTCAACTTAAGATATAAAAACTCATTTTCTTTTACATTAGCTGTAAAGGAAGTACCTGTCTATCTTTGTTTTATTATATGAATATTGACCAAAAACTTTACTTACATATTTATTTGTACTTTACACACTTTTTTACATTTCTTTACAGATCAAATTATAGACAGACATGGTTGTGTTAAAAAGAAACAGAAGTGCAAGTGAGGAGGCAGAGAATGGAGAACTTTATTCGGTGAGTTTTTATTATTATATTTAATCATATTGATCCTAAATTATTTATTTATTTATTCGAAAAGGCTTACCAACTAAAGACATACTTAAACTAATATACAACCTCACAGAAAGTAACATTACAAATACAAGGGGCACACTGAAATGATCGGGAATAGAATATTTTGGATTGAGTTACAATAAACCCTTTTTTAGAATTTGAATACTGGCCTCTTGGAATCTTAATGACATTCAAACAATTAAAAAAAATTATTAAAAACAAAAACTATGTTGGTTTAAAGTTGACACGTCCTTAACAGAAATGGAGCTCATGCGTGAACATTTCCGTGCCATAATTTATCACAATTTTCGTCGCGGATTATCTCAAGATAAATGTCTCAGCGAACTTGTTTCGATTTATGATGTTGAAGCACCGAGTCAAACGACAATATACCGCTGGTATGCCGAGTTCCGACGCGGTCGTGTGTCGCTCAGCACTGTTTCTTCTGCAGGTCGACCAAGAACAGCGGTCACGCCTGAAAACATCGCAGCTGTGCGAACTATTATATTAGATGACCGTCATGTGACATACGAGCAGATTCGGGCTGTTATCAGTATCGGAATGACTGCAATTCAGTCGATAATACATAATGAGCTGTGTGTAAGAAAAATAGTTTCCCGCTGGGTTCCCCACAATTTGTCCGAAGAGCAAAAAGCGGTTCTGCAACGCTTCAACGGAGGGAAGTCAAATGCCGTTTATAATATCGTCTCTGGTGACGAATCATGGATTTATTCATACGAACCTGAAAGAAAACATCAGACAGCAGTTTGGGTCTTCGAAGACGAGGTCAAGCCAACGAAAGTGGTTCGCTCCCGCAGCGTGTCAAGGAAAATGGTCGCTACGTTTGTCTCGAAAAAGGGGCATGTTGCTACAATTCCTTTACAGGAACGCAGAACGGTTACTGCCGAGTGGTATATATCACGGTTTGTTTGCCAGAAATGATAGCCGAACTCCGAAAAAATAACCCGAAACGTCGCATCATCTTACATCACGATAATGCGAGCTCCCATACGGCTCGGAAGACAAATGATTTTTTGAAGCAGGAAAACGTTGAGCCATCCTCCGTACAGTCCTGACCTGAGCCCAAACGATTTCTTTACATTCCCTAGAATGAAAGATTTATTACGTGGTCAACGGTTTGAAGATCCCGAAGCAGCTGTGGAAGCGTACAAAGCCCATTTTGTCAACATCAACTTCAGACTGGAATTACTGTTTTAATGATTGGTTTGCACGAATGGAAAAGTGCATTAAGTTGAACGGAGAATACTTCGAAAAACAATAAAATACAATTTAGCTATACCGTGCATGTGGTTTTTCTTATTCCCGATCATTTCAGTGTGCCCCTCGTATTGATCAGTCTAGTTGAAGTATTCAGTTGATAAGAACCATCAAGAAGCGCAAGATTGAATATCTTGGCCACATGCTTTAACACGACAGATATATGCTGCTTCGGTTAATCGTGATGTAAGAGGGAGGGGAAGAGACATGTTATAAAACATCCGGGAGCAGAATGGAATTGCAGTTGGCTCTTGACAGAAATTGGATCAGTGAGTTTACGCCCAACCTTCAGAACTGAAGAAGTATAGCAAGAGAGAGAAAGAAATGTTCATAACTCCGTTGCAGTGTTGTTGTATCGCAACCCTGTATAGGGATAAATAGAAGTTTCATTAAAACTTATAACATAACATGAGTAGGGTAACAGGTGTGACAAATACACCATTTCAGCCATAGACAGCTCAGGCGTCCACTGCTGGACATAAGCTTTTTTGGCAATTTTCCAGTAGTCAGAAGCAACCTGGATCCAGCACCGACCAACTGTACGTATTTTAATTACATATACATTTTTGTTTTTCAGAAAAAAGCTAAAGTAAATGGTATTGACACTGTAAATAAATCATGTGATGCAGATGAAGAGATAACAAAAGATGACAATAAAAAAATCTCACATATTAATGTCTCCAATGAAAGTTCTCATAGTAGCAGTACAGAAGATGAAGAATCAAATGTCAATGGGAGTGTTAGTAAAAATGGCTCCGATCAATTGGCAACTAATACAGAAAAGTGTAATATATGTGGTCAATTTTTGCATAACTCAAGTATAATTTACTTCCAAGGACATCCACAGGACTCCGTTGAAGAGTTTGTGGCTTTGACAAATGAGAAATTAGTTTTAACTGCAGGTAAGTTTAGAATTGCCTTATAGAATTTAGAATTACCACCAATATATTTAAAAGCTGACAGGCATCTTCATTGAAGATGGCTACTGCCTCTTAACAAGTTAAAAAAGTTAAGCAAGCAAACTTTTTTTTAAAGTTAAGGGCGTCAGACAGGCTGATGTTTCATTTGATGGTAGGCTACTGTAGACTAAAAGCAAGGAGCATCACAGGTGCTCCATGTCATAGTCGATTGGGAAATTGGCTCTAGAATCCCTTACTCACGCACCGAAACACAACAGGCCCACATGCTGTTATTTCACAGTGGTCTTCTGTGAGTGGATGGTTACTGCCGCCAGACAGGCTGCCCAAAGGACTGCAAAACGTGGTGTACCTTGCCACAACATTTACAACAACAAGAGCCTATTATATGTCCCCATTGCAGAAGCACAAGCCTATCGCCTCGTCAAGGGCGTACGGGCCATATAGTCCACCACACTGACTCAGTGTGGGTTGTTGAACTTCACATGCGCCTTAGAATTTCTTCTTCTGGCGTATGCAGGTTACCTTGCGAATTTTTCCTTCACCGTTTGAGAGCAATCAGTAAATGCACTTAAATTTTTAGAAAAAACCCATTGGTACATGGCATGACCTGGAATCGAAATCGGACCTCTCAACATGATAGGCCGCGTCTTTTGTACTACATTTACCTTGTTTAACATTCAAAGCTTGATGGAAGGTATCTACCATTGTTATTTAACGCGAGAAACGCCATAGTGGTTGCAAGTTCCACCCCATTACAGAAGACCACGTGAATTAACAGCACGTGTGCTGCAGCAGCAGCACTTGCAGCAACTTTGGCGTTGCTTGTGTTATAGGCGACGGTAGCCACCTACCATCGAGTGGACCGTCAGCCTGACTGCCGATCTTAACATAAAAAAAGAAAATTCCAGACAATTTAAGTATAACATAACTTTTTAGGTGATACTGGAGATATCATGGAACGACCACAAACAAATATCACTGGTTTTTCCATATTTGACAAAGAGGGACATTTGGTTCCAATTGATGGTGGACTCATTGAGAATGATATTACAATATACATGTCGGGATACTTAAAGTCCATTTGTGCGGATTCAGCTGAAATTGATGAAGAATCGGTGCCAGTAAAAGATGTAGGCCCTATTATAGAATGGTAAAAACAGTTATAATATGAGTAAAAATCCTAATTTATTTCAGATATGACATCCATATTAATATCTCCAAAATTTACAGTAATTTGTACATTTACAACTATCTATAGAAATACTTAATAAAATCGTAAATGAAACGTGACTGTGCATTAAATATTTTTTTAAGAAAACAATTTGTTCACGTTGTACATATGTTACCAAGGTCAAAAAAATAGTTTTTACAATTTTTGTCTGTTCATCTGTTTGTCTGTGCGGTTGTGCACACTTATTTCAGAAACGGCTTAACCGATTTAAATACGGTTTTCACTGATGTATAGTAGCAAGCTTCCCATAATATTTAGTGTTTGTTTTATTCCAATCGATTTACAAACATAAAAGTTATACGCTATACCGGATACCACGCGTACGAAGTTGCGGACTCAGCTAGTATTTTAATAAGTTCTTTAAGGTATTATGTCCTGTTCAGCCTTATTCAAAATGTTTGAATGGGACAGTCGACTTTACACATAATTGTTTTCAGACTGTTATTGGCTGTTACTGCTTATCCCAAAAAAAAATCATCAGTACGATTTTGGGCAAACATTTCTGACGCACTACAGTAGCGCCACATCCTCAACAGCACCCTGAAGGCATTATTATACTAGTTATATAATAATTAGAAGTAGTATATTACTTCTTTATTTGTTAGAGTAATGAATAAAATGTCTTTTCACATACATGTTTCTTCTACAAAAATAACTATTCAAAACACGTTGGCTCAATAAGAATTTCAATCTCATAGAATAAATTTGTTCAGGTACATTCATGGCTTCGATGGGGGTTCGAGAAACTGCATTACTCTTTCCACACAATTTGGAGAATATAATTTACTGCACCCAGATGCGGCGTATAAACCCCTAATGGATAATTTATACGAAAAAATATGGCTGAGTAAAGTAATAATTGAATATTTAGAGGAATATCACTATCTACTACCCACATATGAAGATTTGCTAGAGATTATTAGAGCGGCCACGATTCCAGATCTTGAAGATAAAACAATGACCGAAGATATGCTTCACAAACATGCCCAGTTTATTTGTGACCAAGTAGTCAGTTTAGAAACTGACGATGAGGGTGTAAATTTAATTACTCTACCCTGCATTAGGGAACTTATAAAATTAATGGGTATTAAATTCGGGAAACGTAAAATTCGTGCCAAAATTAATTATAAGAAAACCGATAAAAAGGCCTGGACGAAGGCAACTACGACACCTCTCGTGAGGAAGACATTTGAAAGTTTCTTTACAAACCAACTTGACAAAACGAATCATGATTTAGTATTGAGAAGAAAGAGATGCGGAATTTGCGAGTCCTGCCAACTCCCAGATTGCGGTGAATGTAATGCTTGTAAAGCTATGGCCAAATTCGGTGGTCACGGAAGGACAAAAAAAGCATGCGTTCGAAGACTGTGCCCCAACATGGCAGTGCAACAGGCTGAAGATTCGGAACCGGAAGATGATGAAGAGTTTAGACAAATGGCTGAAAGAAAGGAACAAGACAAAATCGAGGACACTGTCCCCATAAAATTGACCAGTACCGATAATATGAAAATAAAATGGATCGGTGAACCAGTAAAGGCTGATGCTAGTAAAATATACTACGAGAAAGCAGACTTAGACGGAATTGAGCTTAAGAATGGCGATTATGTCATGGTTCAAACGGCTCAACCGAATTTACCTGCACTTGTTGTCAAGATTGTGTATATGTGGAAGGACAGTAGCAAACCTAAAGCTGGTTACTTTCACGGTGAAGTATTCATAAGATCATCAGATACTGTGTTGGGAGAAGTAGGCGATCCTAGAGAAGTATTTCTGGGAGACAGATGCTGTCACGGTGCACCGCTTTCTTCAATATTAAGAAAAGCTAATGTAGAAAAACGTGACACTCCCACCGATTGGTACAATCTTGGCGGGAAAGAAGTAAAGGAAGACAACGAAGCTATGGAAGACGACGGGAAAACATATTATTATAAGAAATATTATGAAAGGTTTACAGCTAGATTTGAGGACTTACCCCCACAAATACCGTGTCCAAACGAGTTAAGAAAGCACAGATTTTGTCCATCTTGCGAGCGCATAAGTAGGAAAGATCTAAAGAGCATTCCAAAGGTCTTCAATAAACTAGTAGAGAAGTCTAGCATCATCACTGAAGATAATAGGACTGAATGGACTTTAGTTAAGTGGCAGGATTATGAATACAAGAAAGGTTGCGCAGTTTTTCTCAAACCCGGCACTTTTAAGTTGAACAACAGTCTTAGCTCCAATTGTAACGGCAACGACAAATCTAAACTGGAAAAAGTAGACGAAGATATGTATCCGGAGTACTATCGAAAAAGCGATAACAATTTACGCGGCTCGAATGTCGATACGGGGGATCCGTTTTGCGTCGGTTATATTGCCGCTGTGACGTCTAGTAGCGACGGACCACTTGTCGTCCCGCAGGACATATATTTGAAGGTTAACGTGCTATATAGACCCGAAAATACGACAAGTAAATTTCCTCAGAATGAAGACCTTAATGTTGTCTACTGGAGCGAAGATATTTGCGAGATTCCTTTCTCGTCCGTGGTCGGCCCTTGTCATTTAATTTACGAGGAGAACGTGCCAGAGCAAGAATCATTGCACGACTGGCTCGAGAGTGATCCGTGTAGATTTTATTTCCGGATGGCGTTCGATAGGAATTCCGGTAAATTCGTGGACGTGCCTCAACACGCTAGGGCCGTGGGAAGGATCGACAAGGGAAAAGACAAAGGAAAGGGCAAGGGCAAATCGAGCAAATCCGTTGAAACGAGCCATCGGAAGCGAATCAGGCCTCTGAGGACTCTGGACGTGTTCGCCGGTTGCGGGGGATTGTCGGAAGGTCTACATAGAGCTGGAATCGCAGAGTGCCGATGGGCCATAGAGAACGTAGAGGCGGCCGCTCACGCATACTCTCTTAACAACCACGGTTGCGTCGTATTTAATGAGGACTGCAATGCACTACTGAGAGACGCAATCGCTGGCGCTACTCATACTTCGGGTGGCCAACGCCTGCCGATGCAGGGCGAAGTTGAGCTTCTATGCGGAGGCCCACCTTGTCAAGGGTTCTCCGGAATGAACAGATTCAATTCGAGAGACTACTCTAACTTTAAGAATTCACTAGTCGCGTCTTACCTGTCGTACTGCGATTTTTATAGGCCCAAGTACTTTATACTTGAGAACGTGAGGAATTTCGTTGCGTTCAAGAAAGGAATGGTCTTGAAGCTGACTTTGCGTGCGTTGTTGGATATGGGCTACCAATGCACGTTTGGTGTGGTGCAAGCGGGGCAGTACGGAGTGCCGCAGACGCGTAGACGCCTCGTAATACTGGCTGCGGCCCCGGCTTTGCGCTTGCCTCAGTACCCGGAGCCTACGAATGTGTTTAGTCGTCGGGCGTGCGCACTGGCGACAACGATTGACGGCAAACGTTTCTCGACCAATGTATGCTGGGAAGAAGCGGCCCCACGACGCACTTGCACCATCCGCGACGCAATGAGCGACCTACCGCCGATAGCGAACGGTGCGTCGCGTCTCGAAATCGATTACGGAACAGAACCTCACACCCACTTCCAGCGTCTCATGCGCGCATCGGGCCCCCCCGATGCCAAACTACGCGATCACATATGCAAGAACATGGCTCCCCTCATTCAGGCCAGAATAAGTCGGATACCGCCAGGCTGCGACTGGCGGGACCTGCCCAACATCTCGGTTACGTTGTCCGACGGAACTAACTGCAAGGTAATAGATGAAGTTCATTCATATTTTTTTATAACTAAACAGTTAACCAGTAGAAAAGTGTATAGAAATTGATAATATGTTAATCATTTTACCAACTTTTGTTTTTGCACTATCTATTTTAGGCAAAATTATTTAAAGGGTGGCAGGCAGGCTGACAGTTTATTTGATGGTAGGTGGCTGTCTGGCTACGCACCCTGAGAGTTGAAGGTAAAGGAGGAGATGGGTATAGGGAGCACATTCCTTAGGAATGGGTCTTTGATTCCTACTCGCCGAAATATGTCCGTAATTTTTCTTCATAACAAGCTACAATAGTTTCTTGGAAATTAGCCCAACGTATTTATTTCGTTTGAGAGCATTGCTGATTTCTACGAAAGGCAAAGAAGGAAGAGCGTTTAATTGTTTTAAATTCAAGTTAGTATTTACGCGCGTATTTTCAAATTACCAAGTCTTATTGTGCAATAAGTGATGCTTGCGAAGCCACCCCAGCGCTCCGTCTGAATTTGCGCCCATTCCAGGCCCATTCCATGCTACTTCCAAAATCCATGATCAATTTTATGGCCAAACACTTCCAAAATCAAGGCTTTTAAAAAGCTGTGAATAGTGTTCTAAGTCGTAAAAATGTGAACTAAGCGTTTTATAAACACGAAGCGTAAGTTATTATGTAGCGAAATGGATCAGTAATTAATTTACGAGCTCATTAGATGAGTGGTTAGGGTGCTTGCTTTAACGCTTTGTTCTAGGTTTACCGGGTTGGATTCCCGGCAGGGTCAACTTTGGAAATTAACTTTTCAAAGTTGGTTCTGATCTTAATTTGGAAAATAGTGACAGGGCATACTGTTTCGCAGTAATTTAGGGTGGCCTGTCTGGCGGCAGTAACCACCCCCTTACAGTGAAATAACAGTATGTGTTCAAAATTGTGTTTTGTTGCTTAAGGGTGATGACAGCCCATTTCCCCATCCCTTCCTAATCCTTAATCCTACTATGGTCGGCAGCCCACCTGCAGCACCTGTTGTTGTTGCTTGTGTTATAGGCGATGGTAGCCACCTACCATCAAGTGATCTAGTTACATAGATTTATATATAAACCCATGAAATATATGTATAGTATATACCATTTAAAAAAAAAACACATTATAAATGAAGTTTATATGAAAAGTTACTCTTAACATTCAAAACTATATTTTTTATACATGCTCAAAAAGATTGCCGCCATAAATATTTCTCAATCATTATCATTCCATGATCATAAATGGTTAATGTATATACTTCAGGTGCTTCAGTACAGATACAGCGACAAGCGAGGGGATCGCGCTAGGGGGGTGTGCGCGTGCGCAACGGGAAGCCCCTGCGACCCCCAGGACAAGCAGGAGAACACGCTCATCCCGTGGTGCCTTCCACATACAGGCAACAGGCACAACAACTGGGCCGGCCTATACGGTCAGTGCACACAATACGCCCATTAAGCTAAATCATTCGTTCCCAATAAGTTATTTTTGAAGTTAAACTTCTTTGAGCGCGAGAGTAAAATTTCAAGGTCGATTTTTTTTTATCATACAATGTAACGATCACGTGACGCTTCTTGTAACGTTTCCTGACATCTACCGCTCACTATATATATTTTGATCGCCAAAGAAGTTTTTTTTTCTCTCTTCTATATGAAGCATACCAACCTAGTCAAGTGAGGGCACAAATTTGAAATATACATTTACATCATTTGGTATTCATTCTACGAATTGTAAATAGGTATCCGAACATGTCTACTTTGTCATATGCAAAAATTTGAATAAATATACTGGCTCAAGATCCCAGGTATGCCAGACAGCGTATTTTCTAAAGGACAAAATGTGAGAAATCGAGTAGTGTTCCTATGTAGGTATGTACTTTGTGAGTAATCTGCAATTTGGGTCAATTTAGAACTATTAGGCGAGAAAGGTGAGTAAAAATAGGACTTTTTTTCACTTATTTTCTAAAGGCTGCTTTTTATATACGTTTTGTAGAATATTATTATAAAATAATATTCAACAGACACTTCCCGTGGGCCAAAACTTCAGACGGTTTAATAAGACCTTTTTGGTATATCTTTAGTTCTTATTTTATCTGAGGGTCCATGAGGGAGAGTTATGTCGAACAGTTGTATGTCTGCTGTTTAAGATGATGATAAAACCCACAGGGCGACTGTGCTGGGAGGGGTACTTCAGCACGACGGTGACAGACCCGGAGCCGATGGGCAAGCAAGGTCGCGTACTTCACCCCGAGCAGCATCGCGTCGTGTCCGTGCGAGAGTGCGCTCGCTCGCAGGGCTTCCGCGACTCCTACCTGTTCGCGGGATCCTTGCAGGAAAAACACCGGCAGGTCAGTCTACTCAGCACCTTAAGGCGAGGACTTAGCAGAAAAGTGTTACTTTTCGTCGCCTAGTTTCACTTTTTAAGGGCGTCGTACATTGGAGTGCGGCACGGCAAAATACTTAATTTTTCTTAATAAAAAATGAAATTTGAATTATATTAAATAAAAGCCCTTAAGGTACAAAATACTATGACAAATTTTAAATTCTCTCCGTGCAGTCCTTCAATTTGCGCCGGCCCTTAAAATAATATTAAAACTTAGATAAAAATACACTGCACATAACACACTCTATTAAAAAAAGTGTGAAACGCACAAGTTTATACAAAAATTCGATTTTCTGAGTAAATTAACTAGTAAATTACTTCTCAAAAAAAAACCTTTCTCCTCACAGTCTTTTTTTTCTTAATTTAAGTTCTGTACTAAAATTTTAGTCAGCTTCTTTTATTTCTTTTTTTCATATTTTACACAAAAACCTTCTAATTTAAAATCTTTTTGATTAGGTATATCCGAGAAGCTATAAAAATTTGCTGTGCCATATTGGGCCTTAATGTTAATTGTCGTTAGTTTGTAATAATAAATGTGTTCGTTCTGCTGAGCTTTGTCCCTGTCTTAACTGCTGCTTTACAGTATGTACTTAAAAATAAATAACGGGCACCAGCCAGAAATATTTAACTATAGGCTAACTTCCTGTTTTCGAAGATGACCGAAGATAATTCGCTTTTCTAAAATCACATTGACATTTGTTTGTTTGCAATAAAGTTGAAAATGGGAGTGATATTTAGGGCCAAAATTATACATCAGTTTTTTTTGTTTGAAAGCTGATGTGATCGAGATAGTTCGGGGCGAGTTGAGTAGTCTGTGGGTTACCCAACTCCTCAGCAACTTACAGCAGATATAGCGTGTTTAACCTCAATAGAAAGTCGGGAGTTAGTTCTTAATTATAGCTAGTTATATAGTAAAGTGCTATGTTTAGTGCTCCCTAGTAGGGGGGCATGTATGTTATTCGGCAAGTTAGAATTTGTGACGTAATTTACAATTAACACATAAAACATATGTTGCAGATTGGAAATGCTGTACCCCCACCCTTAGGCGCAGCACTTGGAAGAGAAATCAAGAAATCATTATTAGAAAGCCTCCCGTAAACTATACTTATAGATAGTAATAACATTTTTATATTTAATCTTGCAATTTTCTTTTAATAAAAAATTAACAGTATAAAATGTTTTCCTCATTTTAATCTTATCACAGCGGTGTTATTGGAGGAAGAAAGTGGTGTATTTAAAACTTTTTCACGTGGTTGTTTTCAAACTTGTTCTCAGTCGTACGTGTGACTATATTGTCAAATAGTTACACGTACGACTGAGAACAAACGACAAACAATATTAATATAGCTTATTAGCAGAAGCGCAACTTCCCTCAGGGTAACCACGACAACTTTCTAAAATGGCAACTTATTAGAATGTCAACGTCCTAAAACGACAATTAGAATGTCAACATCCTAAAATGATAACTTTTTAGAATGTTAACATCCTAAAACGACAATTTTTTAAGTTCATTAAGGCAAAATTAAGCATAAAGATACGTTTAGGGCACACTGTGATTTAGTCTGGGCAACTTGTCTGGGAGCAGCAATCACGCACATTGCGACACTCATTAGATAAGATACTCCATTAGAGTTCCAGTCAGTACTTGCGGTTCGTATATTAGGCGACTGAAAATGAACCAAATTTTAACATTTCTAATTACACAACACATTTTGACGTCCTTCATCTTTTTAGAAGACGAGCAAGTCTGACCCACGTGGCGAATATCCCAATAGTAGACGCGTACGATACCGTAACGAAGTGTGCTAAACACAATACTCTATGTGAGATACTCCGCGGAGACTCAACTTTGAGAATACTAGTCGTCTTTGAGTATCGTAATGTGCGAAGGACCTTACAAAAGACCACCGTAAAATAACAGCTGTGTGTTGTGTTTCAGTGTATGAGTAAGGGATGCCAGAGCCCATTTTCCTATCCCTTCTCAATCTCTTATCCTCAATCCTACAATGATCGGCAGCACACTTACAGCAGCTGTGACGTTGCTTGTGTCAATATCAAACGTTGAGTAGTGAAAGCATAACAAACAAACTCTTCAGCTCTAATATATTAGTGTAAACACTCTTAATACATTTTACTACAGGCAAATTGTGTTTTTTTTTTTGATGATTTGAGATTCCTTTATTACAGATATTCGTAATAAAAATAGAATAAAAACAATCTTGCGCAGTGGAATAAAATAAAACAACTAGTTAATTTAAAAAAAAATATGTATATATACATTTACAATAATTGTCTTATAACATTATTTATTATATTGTAATAAACATTTTTCTCTCTAAATAACAGTCATTATTGGTAAGGTCACATAGCAACATTGGGAATGTTCACGTGACAACTTCATTCATATCCCATAGACAAACTCCATAAAAAATAGCAGACGTAAAGTTAAAGCGTAACATACTGAAGCGGTACCGGGAGCATTCCGGGGGCAGGAATTTTTGTATTGTACGAGTCTACACAGAAACCGCCAGCGATAACGAGGCGGCGCGGGGGCGACGCGGTGCGGTTTCACCGCTATCATAAACAGACCTTCCAGTTGTGCAAACCACAATGCGGGACGCTCTGGCTAAAAAAGGGAACTAATACTCTAACTCTAAAAACATTGCCACTTTGACTTAAATTTTCAGCTTCCTCTTCATAGTGTTCTTGATATATTAAAATCTTCGGGTGGTCACCAGTTTAGGTTGGATTGTTCTTAATTTAAATAATGCATCAGTATGGACATATTAATGAGTTTATACACTCGCGAGTTGAAATTAGTATTAATGTAGACGGCAGATACGAGCTTCACGTTCGAGGTTTTATTTCACCTAAAAGTGCGGCGCTGCCGCCGGTTAGCTGAAGCCTCGGTGAGGTAAGTAGGTACATACATTGGAATGTGGCTCCGACGGAACACAATAGATACGGTCCAAATGTAGCAAGCTAGACTTATAGCAAATTACACTTACAATTTATGTGTTCCGTTTATTAATTATTTTATTTTCCAGTTTGATGGTGCGTCACAACCGCGCCGCTTTCTCGCGGCTGTAGCGTGGTATTCTGTGTGAAAGGTCGCGGCAAACATTCGATTCCCGCTTTATCGCTTACCACCCAGTGTGTTTTGCGCTTAAGAGAGGTGTGTGTGACCTACACTTAACTATTTTATTAAAACTAGATATTTAAATGAGTTACTATTTAATAAACGCCAAAAAATAATAATACAAGACTAGCCGTTAAAGTTGGGCAGCATAAACAATGATAAAAAAATAAAAAATAAATTATGAGTGCGCATCGTGACAAATTGTTGAAAAGTATTAGTATCTATCTAAATGCTGAATACAGTATGTAATCTACTTTTTTATTTTAAAATATGTATATCCTTCAATAAAAACATTTCGTTTAAGATATAACTTGTGACAAACAAATATAACAAAAAAAACAGTTTACCTATTGTTAAATGGACCGTAAGGGAGTAACTACATTAATTCAGCTCAATTCAGCTTTTGTCCAAAGAAAGAACCAGTTTTGTATGGAGAACTTAACTCACTTAACTGATACATGACAAAGAACTAGTAAGAGCTCAGTTTATGACTGCGAAACTAACGTAATACTCAAATTATCTGAAATAGAAGTCAACATTTTACAAGGATAATTTTTCAAATTTTGTAATTTTCTTAAGCAATGTTGTAAGCCGTGATGATGTCATTGTCAAATCTTAAAAGAAACAACAGCGCTATAGAGCTTGTCACACACGACGTATGCTAATGTTTTAAGTAAAAGAATCTTAGCATCCTCATTTCCATACAAAACTGTTTCTTTTTTTAATGACAAAGGCTTAATTGTGCTGAACAAATGTAGTTACTCCCTGAGCTTAGCTGCCTTGCTTTTGGCCTTTACATAGATCTTTAATAAGAATGAATTTGTTGTTATTAGGTTGCGTCTGCATTCGTCTGAAGTCTGCGCTTAAGTATTGTGCAGTCCTAGTCGTCGGGCCAAACCAGACCCTCTATCCAGTCGAGGTAGTGCGTGAGACGAGTGTAAACCCCGGGGGCAGCCCCGGCACAGCTCCGGCCGAAGGACGTGATTCCTAAAACGCGGTAATGGCCGTCGGCGCCCAGCACTTGAAGCGGCCCCCCCGAATCCCCCTGACACGTATCGCGCCTGCGTTCCGGATCGCCCGCGCACAATTGCTCCGCGGCTATCCCGCGAGGCAACTTGCGCCAGTTAGTGTACGAGGTCGAGCAATCGTTTCGCTCGACTAGCGTCACGTTGGCCTTGAGCAAGACGCGACTGCGAACGTTGCGCACTGCGCTCGTTGTACCCCACCCGGTGACAGTCAATTCCGTGTTCGGTTCACTGTCGGAAGTGTAGAGGCACGCCGCGTTCTGATAGCTGTTCGCCTGCACCGGTCGCGACAATCTACACCGAACACAAAAATAATTTTTATGTAATTTGTTTTAAAGGTAGCTTCAGGCATGGGGAGTGATTTATTAAACTTTTAAGTTTCACGGCTTTAATCGATTGCTTCAGATACTTTCAATAGCTCGACTTAATATCGAATCTGAGTAATAAAAACTGTTATTATTTATATACGTACCAAGTAAAACAATAATTTATTTATATCCAACTATCTCGATAGCAAAGAACTAGCAACAAATTGATAAATTATAATAATAATAATTTAATTCAGATATTACGAGGGGCACACTGAAATGATCGGGAATAAGAAAAACCACATGCACGGTATAGCTAAATTGTATTTTATTGTTTTTCGAAGTATTCTCCGTTCAACTTAATGCACTTTTCCATTCGTGCAAACCTATCATTAAAACAGTAATTCCAGTCTGAAGTTGATGTTGACAAAATTGCTGATTTGTACGCTTCCACAGCTGCTTCGGGGTCTTCAAACCGTTGACCGCGTAATAAATCTGATGTATGTAAAGAATGTAAAGAAATCGTTTGGGCTCAGGTCAGGACTGTACGGAGGATGGCTCATCAGCTCAACGTTTTCCTGCTTCAAAAAATAATTTGTCTTCCGAGCCGTATGTGAGCTCGCATTATCGTGATGTAAGATGATGCGACGTTTCGGGTTATTTTTTCGGAGTTCGGCTATCATTTCTGGCAAACAAACCGTGATATACCACTCGGCAGTAACCGTTCTGCGTTCCTGTAAAGGAATTGTAGCAACATGCCCCTTTTTCAAGACAAACGTAGCGACCATTTTCTTTGACACGCTGCGGGAGCGAACCACTTTCGTTGGCTTGACCTCGTCTTCGAAGACCCAAACTGCTGACTGATGTTTTCTTTCAGGTTCGTATGAATAAATCCATGATTCGTCACCTGAGACGATATTATAAACGGCATTTGACTTCCCTCCGTTGAAGCGTTGCAGAGTATTCCGGCACCAATCTACACGAGCCGCCTTTTGCTCTTCGGACAAATTGTGGGGAACCCAGCGGGAAACTAGCTTTCTTACACACAGCTCATTATGTAATATCGACTGAATTGCAGTCATTCCGATACTGATAACAGCCCGAATCTGCTCGTATGTCACATGACCGCTGTTCTTGGTCGACCTGCAGTGCTGAGCGACACACGACCGCGTCGGAACTCGGCATACCAGCGGTATATTGTCGTTTGACTCGGTGCTTCAACATCATAAATCGAAACAAGTTCGCTAAGACATTTATCTTGAGATAAGCCGCGACGAAAATTGTGATAAATTATGGCACGGAAATGTTCACGCGTGAGCTCCATTTCTGTTAACGAAGTGTCAACTTTAAACCAACATAGTTTTTGTTTTTAATAAAAAAAATTAATTGTTTGAATGTCATTAAGATTCTAAGAGGCCAGTATTCAAATTCTAAAAAAGGTTTTATTGTAACTCAATCCGAAATATTCTATTCCCGATCATTTCAGTGTGCCCCTTGTAACATTCATATTAGCAGCTACAAAAAAATTACAATATATACAACTAAATTTAACTAAACTAAATTTCTTTTATTTATTGTTATTTTTTATCAACTTCACTACTTTGTCGTATTAAGAGCCATTTCACAAAATCACGCTGCGCAAGTGTAGGTAAAGGCGCAGTACTAGTCAGTGCGCACGAATGCATCGGAATATAACTAAATAATGTAGTATTCTAAATTAAAAAACTATATTTTTTTATTAGTATCCTGATTGGGCAAGATTCCAATTTCATTTGGGGCATGTTTTCATTGGAAATAATGTTCAGTATAATTGTAAAATGTCACGGTAAAATCGTAGAAATTTATACCTCATATCTATTTTATTTTTTTGGTGTTCTAAACTAGGTATCAAAAATCTGTTTTATTATGTGTCAATGGTCAATTATTTGTGACGAATGGGTATTTTTATTCAGTTTAATTTAATAATTTTAACGGTACAAAAACGTCTCTGAACTTACCTCTGCGCGTGTTTTTGACAAAATTAGCCGTAGCATTTTGGCTACTACTCAAAAAATAGAATAATATTTCAAAATCTGTTTTATTAAATGTCAATACGAAGAATTGAGCTATTTGAAACAATAATTCAATATCATATATTTCTTTTATAGGTTGGAAAATTTAACACTCGAAATTGTATAAATCAAGCGAATTATGTAAAATGGCTCTTAAGCCCCATCAAAAATATTTGTATAGGACAATCGATCTTATCCATAATTATTTTTAGAATGCTATTGGTACTGTCACGCATCTTGTACCATAGGAATGCCACCCTCTTTCTTATGGCATAAAAATCAGTATTATAAAAATATATATAAAAATGATGTAAAGAGTCGATTGACTTTTTTTTTAAATAATGAAGCTGTTTTCGAGTACATAAATGGGAGCAGAAGTAATTACTGAACACAATATGAATTACCTGATAAGCGCCAAGTCGTGGTACTTCTCCCGCTTGGTGTATCCTGGGTGCTTGATGATGTCGGCCACGGTGACGTCAGAGTCTTCGTTGAAAACGCTTCCTCCTATTTCCACTACCCCCATGCGCGCGATACTCGGCACCACCCTGTACACGGTTATCGATCTTATTACAGCGTCTTAAGGGCTACTGCGACACACCGAGCGAGTGTCGTCTGGGTATTACCACCCTTAGGAGTAAGTACACTTATTCAGCTCCATTCGCGTTTCGCTGGACCATTTTGGTTAATCTATTGATGAGCTTTGTTAAGGTCGGCAGACAGGCTAACGGTCCACTTGATGGTAGTGGCTACCGTCGCTGTAACACAAGCAATGCCACAGGTGTGCTGCCGGCCGTAGTAGGATTAATGAGGAGAAATTGGGAAGGGTTATGGAAATGGGCTCTGGCATTCCTTACGTGCTGTTATTTCACGATGGTCAACTGTAAGCGGCTGCCCAAATGACTGCGATACACAGTGTGCCCTACCACTACTATAGTGGTGGGGCACCACTACTTTTCCAGATCCTGACCAGAGCCAACTTTGAAAAGTTCATTTCCAAAGTTCGAACCGGGAAACCCTAGAATAGAGCGTTATGGCGAGCACCCTAACCATTCATACAACGGCTCGTCAAAAGTTACTAGTTAAATTTAATTTCTCCACTATACACAAACGCTCGCGACTTCGCTCGCGCGGAATGTAAAGTATACATTCCGCGCGAATGTATATATTCCGCATACCAAACCTGTAAGATTTGTAGGAAAAACTACAAAAGAAAAAAAATCTCTTTATCCGATCACAAGATCACCTGCTGGGCTAATTTCATAAAATCATTGACTTTTATAATAATTAGTGTTAAAATGACCATAGATATGGAAACCTGTCAAGGGTGTCGACGCAGTGCGCCGCTGTGAGCACAAAAGTATCCGATAGCAGAGTGCCTCCGCAGTCGAACTCGTACCCATCGTCACGTTCGAATCCAAGCGCCACCTGCAATGTGCACAAAAACATTTTAGCATAACGTAGTCTAAAAGTGCACAACCACTTTGCACAAAAATAGTCAAACTGTCGACTTCTTAGCTGATTGAATTTATGAGAAGATTTTTAAACAACTGTTTTAAGTATTCGGTCATTAGATATTTAGACAAAAATATTTGTTCTTTCGGTCCTAATTTTTTTTTTTTATGTTATGTCGACAGACAGGCTGACGGTCCACTTGATGGTAGGTGGCTACTGTCGCCTATAACACAAGCAAAGCTACAGGTGCTGCAAGTGCGCTGCCGACTACAGTAGGATTAAGGATAAGGGATTAGGAGGGGATAAGGAAATGGGCTCCTAATACTTATCCTGTTCGTAACAATAAGAAATCCCTATCTCTGATAACATTACGAAAATCTATACGATTGTTCATGACTCAAGTGTTAATATTTTTATTATCTACTAGCGACTCCCGGCTTCGCCCGGGGTGCGATTTTTATATACATAAACATTCCCCGTTTATCGCTCTTTCCATTAGTGAAAACCGAATTAAAATCGGTCTACCTGAGGAACACCGGCTTCAATTGCCATGAGGTCCGAGCAGCAGCCATCAATGACTACTCGAATCAACCGTTTAGTCAGATTTCAGATATCCAGCTACAAAAGCCAGAGGGAACGCCGTATCTAGGAAGCTTGTTTAGTAGACTTGCATGCCGCATTGAAAAATAAAAGATATAAACTTCTGACAAAATAGGTAAAGCAAAACAATGCCGACATACTTTGACGTCTGACATTATACTTTTGCCAAACGTTGATTCTCTATTTACAGATAGCTCGTGACCGCGGTTTCGTCTGTGTGGAATATTTAGCTTACGTCCATCCTGAAATTCTATTCTAACTATTGGTGAAAGATTTTTTTTCTCTTACAAACAAATTTTAACTTTTTATAGTATATAAGGTCGGTCAGGTGGAGCTGGGCCCTGGCATCCCTTGCTCGCTCACCGAAACACAGCATGCTGTTGTTGTAAGATGGTAAAGGAGTGGTTACTGTCGCCAGACGCGCAGTTAAGACTACGGAACGCAGTGTTCCCTATCACTACTGTATGATCATAAACCGTATTAAGTAATTTCGACTTTATAAATTACCATGTGAGGGAATTCCCCAAGCGACGCTGTTTCTCCACCGATGATGTGTAAATCTAACGGTGGTATACTGTTTTCCACTATTTTCTTACACTCTGAAAAAAAAAAAAACCAGTTACTCTAAAATAAAAAGGATAATTATTAGTGAAGGCTTTTTGTGCATTCAAAGCCTTTTGTCAGTTTTTCAAAATGGGATCACAAGATATTTTTTATACATGTAATTAACGAGATTTTTTTCCTTTACTCAACGGACACAAAGACCTTATTTTATTAAGAAACAGTGATGTATATACAAAAAATTATAAGAAATATTAAATATAAGAATACAAATTTATAATAGGTTTGGGGAAAAGTTTCTTCGCATTTTATATGAAAACTCAAGACATTTTTTTTCAGATTCTTTCAAGATTCAAGATATTTACATTTAATTACAGTTTATTGTTACGTGTGGGGTGAGTCATTCTGCCGTGTAAACTATTATTATTTCCACAAACCAAGATGACTTCCAAAAGGACTAAACGAAAGGTCCAATATAACCGTTAAACTTGCCAAGAGTCGTCAATGATTCCCTTATGCTGGTTTACTATCGCAGGTAAGTTTCGAAGTTTCGCTTTCGAATCGCAGAATCGAACTGTCCCGCTAGCTCGCTACTTCGCCTATTTATATCCGCTGCCAATCGTCTAGATCTTTCTCGAATTTAGTACAAACAAACAACAAACAAATACAAGTAGGTAAATAAGTAAGTAAACAAGTAACACGTATTGTAAACAAGGTCATTGAAGGTTCGGGAACGCTATATCTGTTGAATGTGAACTCTATGTTGTGTGCATAAGGACCAATTTCCCTTGACAATAACCGGAGAGTGGCGTGACTTCTATTCTACGGTGGAACTTTCCAGACTTGTTCACAGGTGAAGACGCTTTTCTAGAACGTTCCATGGTGACTCATAACTACAACGTTCCCTGGTGAGTCGTAACAATATGTATATGTGCCATTTTGTTCGATTACTTTTTGCCATCTTGTAGGTAGTAACATGAACCCATTGGTGTATTGTGTAAAAAAATGCGACAAGAGACCGAAACAGGTGGAAATCTGAAACGGCAAAGTCAGGGCTATATGGCGGATGCATTAACACCTCCCAGCCAAACTCTCTTAATTTTTGGCTAAAGATGTGTGTGGTCTAGCGTTGTCGTGATGAAAGACCACACCCTTTCCATTGATAAATTCTGGCCGCATTCTCTCAACTTCTTGCTTTAATCTCAACAGTTGTTGGCAGTAGAGATCCGAATCGATGGTTCTGCTCGGCGATAAAAGCTCATAATGAGCAATGCCTTTCTAATCCCACCATACACACAGCATTACCTTATTGCTAGTTAACCCGGTATTTGGCACAGTCTGACCGCCTTTGACCACGTTATATTCAAAACATACTAATTCCGGTATACAGCACGGATGTAGCAGGCTATTCGTCGCCCAGACGGTCAATGCCATTGACCACTCCAAGCGTTGTAAAAGGCAAAGTTAAGGGGTCTGCTCGTTAGAGTTGTTTATGGAAAGGGGCCATGTATGTTTTCAGCTTCTTTTCAGCTTAGACTGTTAGTGAAAAATAATATCGGTAAGAACTTAGAGCAGGTAGCGTCTCTATGTGTACTGTGCGCCACAGATGCGAGCTTCATCCGCATTACTTGCAAGATTCATACCGCATTATTCATCCGCACACATAACAGCGCATAAGGGTCAGCTCACATCGGAAAGCGGACGGCGCGGCGGCGTGCATTTTTTAAGATAGCGTGGCGCCTTCCGAGTCGGAAACGATCGGGATCTTTCGGTATAGTTCGGGAGACGCCAAGAGTCATTGAACTGTGTACCTTTTAGTGTAGTAAATAAGTTCTATTGCTATCTTACAAATTGGAACTTTATTTGGTCATAAAATTGGGTAGGAATATTAAAAATTACATTTATAACGCTGTTCTGTTGCATATAACCTGTGTATCTGTTGCACGCGACTTCGTCCGCGTTTCTTTATAAAACATGTAAAACATATCCATTTTGTATGGAGGGGTAAAGGGGAGATTGGGGGAGGAAGGGTGACTCGCTGATAATTTGGCTTTCTATAGGTGAAAGAATTTTTAAAATAGGTCCAGTAGTTTTTGAGTTTATTCATTACAAACAAACAAAAATACACACATATAAATCTTTTCTCTTTATAATATTAGTATAGATTTTCCGCTAATGACGTATTATGGACGTCATTTTCCGGGTTCTACAGGTTTGACTAACATACTATTTAAAAACCCCTTTTACAACTATTGGGTATTTTATACAAAGCCGGAAAGTACGCAGATATTTTAACGCCAACTATAATTAGATTTTACTACTATGTTATAATTGAGTCATACAAAGTGTTAACGCTAACACTGTATCAATCGTTTATATGGAATCTATTTATACTTCAATAAATATGAATCAATAATCAATTTCAATAAAAACTCGAGAATGGCCGGACCAATTCGGCGATTTCTTTCTTTCAAATATGCTTTGAAGACTTAGAAAGGTTGTCGCGTGAATAGGGTTCCATACGATGTTACCTATTCTTATAGGTTTTCCTATAATCTATAAGTAGAAAACTAATTTCTGTAGGTTTTTTTTTTTTCAAAATTTTAGGTTCAGTGGTTTAGATAAGGGAGACGATCGAGACGTCGGACAGACGAACACACGAGTGATCCTATAAGGGTTCCGTTTTTTTATTCGGACGTACGGAACCCTAAAAATGCCTAGAAAAACGTAAAAACTTCATTTTTATTCATTACACATCGGCTGCTACAGTCCACGGGCTTTTGACGAAACGACGTCCTTCGGGTCAGCTAAGATTTTAATCCATATGTCTTCGGAAGTAACAATACCATATTTTATCATTGAATAACGCATACCTACTTCTTTGTCTCCCTCTTTCTATACAAACTGGGTGCATTTACAAAAATCATTAACACTTAATTATTTAAAAATGTTTGAACTGCTGCAACACCAAGTAGCCGAATCAGTACTTAATATTATAAAGAGGTAAAGTTTGTATGTATGTATGTATGTTTGTTTGTATGTAGGGGGTAATATTCGAAACTACTCATCCGATTTAAAAAAATCTTTCAGCAGTAGAATAGAATTTCAGAAAGTAAATAGGCTATATATTATCCCGTAAAATGAAAAGGCTTTTTCGTGGTAGGTAATCGAATTTGTAAACTAAGTCGACAAAAAAACGGTCGAACAAAGTTTCTTTCGAACTTTGCTTTAACGGTGAGGATATATTATGATTGATTTCTATAGAAAAGTTGTAGAGCTTGATAATGCTTACAAAAAAGTCAACGACAGCCTATGTCTAACTTTTACATTTAAGCAACAAAAACGACTTTTTTTATATTAAAAAAATTAGTTATTAAAATCGTTAGGTGGTGTTTATTGGTCACATTGTCAACAATTATGAATAAGATGTATCCTTATCAAAATTAGCAAGTTTATCGTCACAAGTAATTAATACATGTTATTTTTGATTTTCGCGTCTTTTTAACGTATTCTTAAAAAGACCGTGAAACTACAGAGGCAGTGCAAGTATGTCAAGACGCGTATCCACAACGCGGGCGGGGCCGCGGGCACAGCTAGTAATTAATAATTTGAAATTAATGACCTCTATCAGCTTTCCTCGAAGGGGATGTGGTACTGCCAGGAGCTTTAGTTGTATCCCCTGAAATTGTAAATTACATAAAATTGTATTAATTTAGAAACAAGGTTTCGTAGTCACTTCTTCAAGTGGTCCGTCAGCCTGTCTGCCACCTTTAATAATATAAAAAAAAAAAAAAAAAAAAAAAAAAAAAAAAAAAAAAAAAAAAAAAAAACTATAGTCATTAATTCACTGCAGTTAATTCACTGCAGTTGCCTGACCTTACAGAAATCGACCTTGTAAACAATCGGCTGTAGTAGGTAGTTTATGTCCAAGTTAATTCCTCTATCCTTAAGAGCTATACGCACTAGCGGTCAGCCGTCTAGGCGTTTCGCTTAGTAAGTAACTATCAGCTTTTGCTTTCCGAAGCTGAACGGGCGCGTACCTCCATACAAAACCGGTTTTTTCTATGAACAAAGTTACCCCAAAGTCGGCGTGCCGCGGTGATGAACCGCATTAGATGGTTGGACCGCTTCAAGGGAGACAACTGGGTTTCGGTCTATATCATAAACGAAATGGACGCTGCAGAAGTAGCTTAGTTTTTATTTTATATTTTATTGTCATAAAATTTATGAGAAATTTCTCGGTGTCAGAGTACGCTGCGAAATGAACCGTTGGAATTTTTTGGCGGTTTAGTTAGTACAATAATAAGAGGTTGCATATTAACAAAAAAGCGGCTAGCCGCCCACGCTGGTAACCGCTAGTGCGTATGAAGCCTAAATGCGCTTGGGGTCCGACTCTAACTTAACTATCAAGTTAAAGACAAACCATCACATTTTGCATACACCTACAATATTAGTAAAAACAATAAAAGTTTCAAAATATAAAATAATAAGTTTTTTTTAGATTAGGTAATTATCTGACGCACTCATCAAATGCAAGGACTCATATAATTCGTATCTTACCAAATCTGGGTGTTGTTTTGGGGCAGCATACAATCTCATAGGCACCTTCGAAACCACATCTCTTGAAATTATGAAAATTATTCTTGCGTATCGCTCTGGAAACCGTAAAACATAGATTCTTTACAGAGCGCTCTACAGATAGTCATGAGAATCATTAACAATATGTATTAGATGAAAAAAAAAAAACATTGTCGAATATCTCGTCTCGTGGGGTTCTAACACGATGACCAAGCAGATAACCGATCAAAAACTGTTTTTTACTTCGTTCAGCAAATTAACCTTGTTTTACCTGTACAAATGAGGTAATATACAGCCATCATGCTAGGATCCCTAACAAAGGGTCAATAGGTTCTATGCCGTAACAATATTAACGAAGTATGCTTACCCCGAGCAATACAGGTCCGTTATAACGGATGATTTGACAAATAATTATTAGTCTTACAGCCTATGTCGAGAATAAAACAAAGCCTGTGAAATCACATAGAATCCGTCAAATGAGTTTTTTTTTTAAAAAAATGAATAGGTACTACGACCGAATGTCATGTATATAATGTACGAACTTTTTTCTTATTCGTCGGCAACTATGGAATGGAAAGTCTCAATCTACGAGCTGCCTTTTGTTCCGGTTGGAAGCCATACACTTAGGTTTCGTCACATGTCACGATATTATATCATAGTCAAGGATGATCCTACATTTTTTTTTTTAACATTTTGCATTGCAGTATCACTATACAGGCACTCGTTATTGATCGTGCAGTATGAAGTATCCACTGAGTGCAAAGTTTCCGAACTTTCAGATGCACATAGGTACATGCACTTGCCTCATTTCAAAGTCTAACAAAGTGCGAACTATCAGTGGAGATACATTAGTAGGGATAGATGGAACGTGCGAATTTTCGGTAATGGGAGTCCATTGGATGAGTGGTCGGGGTGCTTGTCTTAGTGCTCTGTCTCAGGGATCCCAGGTTCGATTCCCGGCATGAAGGTCATGAAGGTATGCTGCCGATCATAGTAGCATTAAGAAAAGAGATAGGGAAATGGGCTGTGGTATTCCTTACTCACCGGAACATAACAGCACACATGCTGTTATTTTACTGCCGCCAGACGGGCTGCCCAAATGACGGCGAAGTGAGCCCTGTCACTACTTGCCATGTCCAGACCACAAGCAACAATTAAAATTTCATTTTCAAAGTTAAGTCTGCCGGAAATAGAACCCAGGGCGTCTGAGACAGAGTGTTAAAGAAAGCACTCTTTAACCACTAGACCAAGAGGATCATATTATAATAATTTTAGTAGATATGTAATTCATCTGGCCACACAGAGGGGACTAATTAGACTACACTCTACATCTGAAAATATCATCCTGGGATAATTATAGAATAAGTTTGCACCTTTGATGACCATTTAATCAACACAAAATATTTCCTAATAATAAGCTATAAAAAGTTATTATAAAAAGAAACCTTAAATTAAATTCACGTGTCTCCAGTTTGCCTCTGAACATATAAATAAGGTCAGACAAATTCCATTTTGTTTACAATAATTTCATTGAAGTATACAAACTGTTTCTTGTTATAGGTACCTAATGTAAGGAAATGTACTCGTTATCAGTGGTCCAAGTATTTGACCGCCACCTTTTAATCAATGAGGATAAACAAATAATAACTGTCCATTAAAAACATCTCAATTCTCATATTAATATTTTAATATAATATTACAAGACTTCTACACATTAATAGGTATTTCTAATTAAAAACAAACAAAAAAAATTTTTTTGTTATTTTATTTTTAATTAGCGATCCACCTCTGGCTTACAGAGCAATGCTTTCTCAGCGGATGCTTATGTTATAAAATACATTTATGTTCCATATCCATATTGAACAGCTTTCCAGACTTAGTAGTTTTGGCTGTGATTGTTCTAGATTGATAGTCATTCGGGACAAATGACAAAGTATAGATGAGTAAGGAACTGACAGTGAGTCTAGAGAGACCTAGAGAGTAATCTACATGCAATACTAGGGGATACAGCTGCACGACTGACTCTGATCGGATAAAGGACCAAATGAGAGGTTTGAGGAATGGACCTGGGTTTTTAAGATGTTGACGAAGTCAATTTAAAACTAACCAATACATTCTAAATGCAACAGCTAATACATATGAATCTATATCGCTTCGAGCGCGAGATACAAACATCTAAAAGTGTTATGGATTTCTTTGCAAAAGAATTCTTGGTAGTGGTGGTTCAATTAAAAAAATAGGTTTGCCAAATGCATTTAAAAAAATTCATTATAAACTTTAAAAAAATGCACCTTCAAAATTTTCTGTAGTTGTGTAAAATATTCCATTTTTAATTTTTACATAATTATGTTTAAGTCTAAGAAAAACATTACAATAGAATTCCTTTTTTTATTCTATGCTATTACTAACCTTATTACGGCATAAACCTTCAGTAGAAATGTTTATAATAATACTGACCTAAGTGCCACCTCGCAATCAGTAATGACTGTACAGATTCCATCAAAAACATCATCACTTGGTTCACATTTGTCACCAACTGAAACAAAAAAATAATAATTAAATAGTTACTTTTTTCCTGGTCTAATCAATGTGAAAAGCATTAAATTTTTTTAACGATGGCATAATTGACATCCACCTAAACTTGAAATATATGTAGTATAATTATTTCTTTATTTTTTAAATATAAAATAATTGCGTTGTATAAAATATAGGATCAAGGGATTTATTTTATAGTTTTTCTTCCTGCTACGTTAGTTCTTTGTTAATTTGGAGGCCCCAAGCCCCAGAATGTATAATCTAATATTTCCGACTCAAAATATTAGATTTATGCATAAAATAATAAAATTTAAATACCTTCTCCAGTTGTTAATCCATTAAATGTTATTATAAAGACAGTGTACATAAAAAATATTCTGAAAAACATGTTCTTATTAGGTCGAATAACACGAATCACTTTAAAACACTAGTTTTCCTGTTTTTGATAAAAAATAATTTGTTTCAAACTAAACCGGTTTTCGTATACTATTTGGATAGGTAATATTGAAAATTGAATTTCTTAGAAATAAGTTATATCAATTTTAAAGGCAATACAATAAACTCAATTAGGAGCTAGCTAACTTTTAACTAAACTAACCACTTTTTGTTTTAACTATAATATTACATAAATTACGAGTACTTTTCGTTATGTTATGTTTTGTTTCCGCGCCAAATAAAGTTGAGTGAGATGAGAATACGTATTTCATTCATGATATCCACCCACATTCCACAGAATACTACACAACATTCAACCATCATTCAACCATGGAAGTAATAAGTACTATATACAACAGGAATGACCTGTTGTCGCAAAATTGAAGCCGAAAGAGAGATCAGTAACTGTACCTCTTATCCCTCTCTGGCGATGGTGAATATATTGAAATATGATTTAAGGACAATAATTATAAAAAATGATTTGTGATTTGACGTCAGCAGATCATTGCTTCAGATGGATTTTAATCGAAGATGCTAATGATAAACTTGCCCTTTGCGGTACTATACATTTCCTGTTTTTGCTTGCTTTTCACACTCGCGTCATATAGGTAGGTACTTACCTACTGGTCCTTGTGGGACACGACATGCAGCTGGACTGAGATAAAATTACGATAAGCTACCTATTGTGGTATATTTAATTAATTAGGTAAGAAAAAAACAGTTAAGTTTGTAACCGCGAAACCTCTGCGGGGCGTTAGGGCTCCGCAGGCGTTCCAACCGTTACTCACCGACTGAAACTCAGGGGTAGACACTACACGAGACCAGTGTTAACTCTCAGGGCGCCAAATACCTGGGGTGGACTTAGACAAAAGAAAGCCAAGTTCAATCACACAACACTTTACTATACCAATAAATTTACACACTATATAACAAATGAAAATTTATACATGAAAGAGAAAACAATTTAGTTTAGAAGGTTGGTCCCGATCTTCCTCGCTGAAGGCGGGGGATGCTCTTAAACACTCACTTGTAGACACAAAGCACACAGACCACGCCGAAGTGATGCCACGTGGCCTGGTGGCTCGGCGAAGGGGTACCTGTCGACACGTGGATGTCGTCGCCGTATTTATCCATATTTCCCTAACATTAGGATCTTTAGGAAATCTGAAATTGAACCCGTTATGTTAATAGAGAAAGGAATAAAAAATGCATAGGTATTTAAGTTATTTGTTCTTGAACTAGGATTGGATAGTCATGCATGGTCACCCTAATTGTTCACTAACAAATTATGTTTAAAACTATTACCTGTGTAAAGATAAACCACAATCAGGATAATACTCGCTTCCGCAAGCCTCCACGACACAAATTCTCCCCATTTTAATTAAAATTCTTCAAAAATATCACGAAATCAAAAATTTCCGCCATTGACGTCAGAGTCGGCGATTTCATGTGGGGTTGTCAGGTCAGGTGTCCGTATTTCATACAAATAAAAGAAAACCTATACGCCAATCGCAAAATTTTTGCGTTAATAAGGCTTTACACGTAGCAACAAATAATATTGCTTTAACATGTCGGTAATAAATTATTATTTATATTTAGAAACATTTTAGAAGTAAATGTTTTTACTTCATTACATTACATCAATCGCATATTTTTCTACCATTTCTACCAACTTAACTCTGGCAACTCTATAGAACGGGACACAGCGTTCAGTGGTGGCCCTCTCACTCGGCTTCATTTTTATTTTGCGCGCAACAAGACTCTTACGACCTTAGCATAAGGTTTTATTTTCTTTATTTTAGCTGCAAGATGCACAGATAGAGCTTATTCCTTATATAATACTTCCATGCATTCAACATACTCGCTAGAAAGTATATAATATCTTCTGTGTCACACAATCTTTCCAAATATGTAGTCATAGAATAATAAGTTCAAGTAGGTTTAGGAATCCAATATTATGATTTCCGCAATTTTGATTCTTGAATCCATACAGACTGTAGTATTGTTTCTTTAGGAAATTTGCAAAATAAATAACAAAGTACTTGACAATAAGGAATGAAAAAAATCTATCGATAACTGTAATTGTGACATCCCTCCACTAACATCAAGTGGTATGATCGCTTCTAAAAATGAAATTATTATATGAATAAAGTTAATTGATCTGTACTAATATTATAAAGCTGAAGAGTTTGTTTGTTTTGTTGAACGCGCTAACCACTGGTTCGAATTGAAAAATTCTTTTTGTGTTGAATAGTCTACGATCAACAGTATTATTATATAAGCAGTGTCCCGTGCCGCGCACCCCACGTACACGCCGCCGCCGCCGCCGCCGTATGGGCCGCAGTGAAACGTGGCCGAGTTCAGCTAGTCTTAAATATACAGATTTAGTTTCGATTCATTTTAAAAAGTATTGATAAAATATTAATAATATAAAACAAAATAATAATAGGCAAATAACAAACTTTACACAAGATTATAATAAAAAAAATAAGCAGCTATAAAAGTATCCAAAAGCAGTAAGTTGGTAAATACTATTAAAAAATACCCAAAAATAAGGTATTTGATTTTTAGTGGCAACACTTTTAGTTCATAACATTGTCTTCGTTTTTGTTAATTTATTACATTATTTAATAATATTTTGTTAAATAAATACTTAAAAATGAAAAGTAATGTTGTTCTTTTATAAATTATAACTGTGATCTCACTTTACACCAAAATACACTGTACTGTAATTCGGTATTTTAACGGACGACGATGTTACACAAGCACTGTAAGGCAAGGAAATTAAGGAATAGCGCGGAGCGCGCAAAAACTGGTTTTATATAAAGAGTACACTTTGACCACTCTCGTACTTTTGGCGAGAGGTACGCCTGCCGAAATCGTCTCCCGTTGGATAAATTCTCTAATAATGGTTCAACTACTGCATTGGTGTATCAATTTAAAATTCATATACATTACATATACAACTATTTACTATGCTCTTTTTAGTAGTCTGTTGCAGTCTGCATGTCACAGAGGAAATAAACACCTTACCACGGACATATAACTAACCTCGTTAAACCTGGACTGCGCAGTATCTCTCAAAAAACGAGCCAAAATGAAAGGCACGAAAGTAGTAGTGTGTCCTTTTCTAATAGGGTGTCCATAAAATATTATTTTCTTTAATTATTTTTATAATTATATTTATTTTCTTGATTCTCGTGCAATCTGGATTAAAAACTATCTAAAACGGATTTTATGTATAATCACCTGCTAAGACCATATTATTCTAATTATTACCATATTCTATTATTATTATTAATATTCTATTATTAATATTAGGTGTGCTCTATAATGTGAAATAGAGCAGTTAGTGCAGGTGGTTAGGTTGAAGTGCCTGTACTTACGGTGACTATAATATTTGTTTATTTATTTATTAGTAATTAAACTCATATGGCACCGAATCGGAGCTATTGATGTGATTGGTAAAGGAAATAAAACAACAAATTAATTACAGCAATTTATTAGAAATAATATTACGGTGTAATTATGTAATTCAATTAGTATGACACAAAATTAAACACAGGAACTACTACTTTAATACGTATTTACAGCGAAGTGGATAATATGGTAATAATTAGAATAATATGGTCTTAGCAGGTGATTATACATAAAATCCGTTTTAGATAGCGAGACAATTTTTGTTCTTCGGATTTCTTTTCAAAGATTGAAACGAGTTTATCGTACATTTCTTTTGCTGTCGTACAAGTCATGATTGTTGTAAGAAGTTTTTTGTCAATGGGGTAAAAAACTGACTTTTGCTCACTTCAGATGGCAGCACTGTTGGGTGTTCCCTACATCTGACAGATAGCTGTCATTTTCCATAGTAATTTTGTAAATAAACAAAAAGAACTGAATTTATTTAATTAACATGACGCTTATTTTCAGCTTTGGATTGCAAAAAGAAGGGAATCCATATATTCCCTAAAGATTTCAAAAGAAGAAAACAATGGATTAAAGCTTTATGAAGAAAAAATTGGGAGCAGACTAAATATTCGAGATTATGTGCAGTAGATGCTTTTCTTTTCCTCAACTGTTTTTTTAACTGCTTAACATTCTACGTCGAATACATTTTTGTAGAAATAAAGGCAAATTCGCTGGTAAATACACGGAACCAAGAACGCAATTTGGCGGTGATTAGGATCACTCAACAGTGGCGCCACCTACAATTAGCTTTCAGTTTTTAACCCCATTGTAGAGGTTATGAGCCGTTGGGCCTGGGCATCAAGTTGTATTTGAATCTCATCTCTTTTATCAACTTCTTGCAAGCCATCACTTATTATTTTGTATAAATCTTCGCTTTGGAAGTGTATAATAATCTGAAATTTCCAGGTTGGAAATGTATTTTTGTCGGTCAGTTTTTCGATATTGTTTTGGAACTTCTCCATGTTTATTGTTGTTCACGACACTAAGCACGGTCTGCTACCATGTTATTATTTTATTCGCATTAAACACTTTTGTATTTTATTTCACGTTTTATTTTATTACTCATTCATTACAGTATATGGAAGCTAGATCGTTAACACATGCACCTTACTGATAATTTCATTGCAGTGACGAAACTTTATTAATGTAAATCCTTGTACATCTCATTTATTAAAAAGAACATGTATATTATTATTGATTATGCTTATATTGATAAAAACCATCATTTGTAATATTTTATCGAATTTTAGGGTAAAATATATTTTGTTATGGTAACGACGACCAAGCTCAATGTTTGACACATAATCAGTGACACTAACAGTGACAATAAAATGACAGTCAGACAATTCGAATTTGACAGATATTTTGCCTGAGACGTGAGAGGAGAGGAATGTTTTTTAGTTTTCAATTTTCATTGCTTCCTGTTGTATGAGCATGTAGCGGATGGATATTAAAATTTAAATAATTGGTCAACATAGTTGTTTTGTTCGATGTTATGACCATATTGTGGAGTGATTTTCTATAGTGAACATTTAAAACTGCAAGAATTCAACAAGAATGTAATCACCAATAGGGAATAAATAACATTTTGTACGGACGCGATGCATTGTGTTGTGAATATATTTTAAACATTTTATTTGTGAGCACGAACTAGTGCCGTGCGGCGTGATGACTTCTCCGGGCGATGCGGGCACACAGCTCGGAATGCACGCCACGATGTCGGGGCAGCTTGGAATTGTTAGCCCCGAATTTAGTATGGCTATCGCTGTACCACCTGCTATCGGCTACAATTCGCATACGTCTAACTGCGGGGACTCCTCTTCAGAATCACGCTCACCGGAACTACCAGTGGCAAAAGCTAGTGATCGAGAGTCGCGTATAATAGCCGAAAAGCAACGCAGAAGCCAATACAATTCACAAATTACTCAAATGATGGCTCTAGTGTCCGATGTGGTATACTCTCAAAGAAAAGTCGACAAAACGAGTGTTTTGAGACTGGCAGCTAATAAATTACGCAATGAACACGTTTTTGGTGATACAGTAAAGTGTTGCCACATTGAGACGTGGTCATCAGCATTTCTTAAATTCTTTGATCTTCTTGATGGATTTCTAATAGCCGTCACTTGCCGAGGACGTATATGTAATGTGTCACCAAACGTGCAAGAAAAGTTGGGGTACTGTCATGTCGATTTATTAGGTCACAACTTATATAATTATGTCCATTATGATGATAAGGAAATCCTGCGGCAGCACATTTATCCACCGGAGCTGCAGACCGGTTGTGATGATAAATTATATGATCAGCACCATAACTTCAATATTCGTATAATGAGAGCGGGTGCTCGTTCTGATCCACCAAGATATGAGCAGTGTCGTATTGATGGCTCATTGAGAAGGGCCGATAGAGCTACCGCAAACGGTGTCCAAGATGAACAGATCATAAGAAGGCAGAGGGTACGGCACAATCGTACATTCTCATCTAGTGGTAACGATTTTGTTTTTATAGGAATGGCTCATGTAATGACCAGTGCATTACCACCTCGTATACCACCCCCAACTTCTTATTCCGAATATTGGACAAGACATCTAATCGATGGGAGAATAGTACAGTGCGATCCGAGCATTTCTCTCGTGTCCGGCTACATGACCGAAGAGGTGACGGGCACTTCTGCTTTTGTATTTATGCACAAAGAAGACGTTCGCTGGGTGATATGTGTTCTGAGACAAATGTACGATCAAAGTAGGGAATTTGGAGAGTCTTACTATAGGTTAATGTCGCGCTCGGGGCATTTTATCCACATGAGAACTCGTGGATTTCTCGAAATCGACAGAGACAGCAAGAAAGTGCAAAGTTTTGTGTGCGTTAATAGTATCATCGGGGAGGATTACGGTAGACGTATGATGGAAGAGATGAAACGCAAATATTCGGTAGTGGTGGATATTGAGGAGACCAAAAAAGAGACAGCTGTTGTAGTGGATGACACACCTGTAGAACACCCACAGAGGCTGGAGAGAATTGTGATGCATCTGCTGGAACCATCGCATACAGAAAACCAGGAGGAACTGAAATTAGTTCCACCATCTAAAGAGAACATTATCACTGCCATCCAAAACAGTGAGAAGGTAGTTCAAGAAACGGGTGTTAGGTTTGATTCGCGCAAACGTAAAATTCATAATACGGATAGTGATAACAGTAGTGAACTTTTAAAAAGAAACTGGGTGACAAAATAAATCCAATTTGGGTCATTGTTAAACATGTTTGTGTGACTATGTGTTCCTTTACTATATTTATATATATTAAGTGGATTTAACTTTATACCTAATAATGGATATGTGTGACCAAAAATTACCTAATATTTTTAGGTTCATTAACTATTTACTTAATATACAAATCCCTGCTTGTGTATTATCATGGGTAAGCTTGCATGAATAAATATTAAAACTTTGTTTTATTTTTTATTGTTAAATAAAAATTTATTTCAATTTGTCTGTACTAATAACAGTTATCAGTAAATGTTGTAATATTTTTACAACCAACACGAAGTGAGTCTTTTATGTTTGAAATCATACAATTAAATCAAGTCAAAGGTGTCACAAATTATATATTTAAAATATATTGGTATTATATTTATTTTCACATTTATTTATTAGATTAGATAACAACCTGGTATAAATTCACCTGGAAGTTAACTACTTCTTAACTTTTCCCTTAACTGTTTTTATTTAATTAAAAATAAAATATTATTAAATAGTTAAACCAAAATGGAATGGAATTTTTAAGAGTTAAAATATAACAAGTCCACTAAACTAAATATATGTGTGTTCAATTAAAAAAGTAGTATTTTTACAACCAACATGAAGTGAGTCTTTTATGTTGTCTGAAATTGTACAATTAAATCAAGTCAAAGGTTTCACACATTGTGTAGGTATATTTAAAATTTATTGGTATGATATTTATTTTCACATTTATTTATTAGATTAGATAACAAGCTGATATAAATTCACCTGGAAGTTACTTCTTAACTGTTTTTTTTTTAATTAAAACTAAAATATGATCAAATAATTAAACCAAAATGGAATGGAATTTTTAAGAGTTAAAACATAACAAGTCCACTAAACTAAATATATGTGTGTTCAACTAAAAAAGTTAGTAGATTTATTAATAATATGAAATTAATTGTTTCTTAGTGTCAAATTTAGAAGTACATACAATATTATTTGAATGAGAAACAAACGCAAGTTTTAGTTTTAATTGACTCTAATACAGATTTACATTTCCCCAATTCGTTATTTATAATTATTATTCTTGAAACAGACAAATAATGCTAGAAACCATAGAGAAATGATTTTTGGCAGCTATCAAAGTAAAAATAATTTCTCAAATACTCCTTACTACAAAGAAGGAGGTGAGATGCTCTTATCTTATTCTTATCTTCTCAGTCAATAACACACTTAGTGAAAGAGTAAAATGATTGTCAAGTAGTAGTCTTAGGATGTCTTGGCTATCCCCTCTGTTGGTTCTCATCCTCAATAATTTAAATGAACCATGTATACAAGTTCATTTTAGTAATAATTTTATAATAAATAAATAAATAGAGGGATTGAGTTGTGAAGTGCAATTTTATGGGTGATAAACAAACTTATGAAAAAAAAAAATGAAATTTAAGATGATTTTTAAATACTGCATCAACAAAACAGAACATGAAGATATTTATATAAGTTTGGCTGAGTTGGTAAAGACTGAAGCTAACTTTTCTTAATTATGAATAATAATTTCTAGCCTACACCATTATGGTTTTTGGGATGACCATTACACAGAAGTGTATCAACTCTGTTCCCAACAATTTAGGTGAATTAAAAAAAGAATCAGTTTTCTTGATTTAACAAAATTTCAATTCAGCTGGTCCTTTCTTATTTGAAGCCTTGAAATGAGACTAATGAGAGGTTTTTTTAACCTATATTTGTAAGCAATTTTTATTCATGAATTTTACACCATTTTTTTTCTTTTAATTTTGGACACTTAGAAGTTTTTTCGTTTATTTATAAATCATAACAGAACAATTTTTTTATTTAATGGATCAGTTGTTGACAATACGTCAATTTATTTTTATGACTCACAGTGTAAAGGCGAACTCATTTAGCCTTAACAATCTTTAGCCCTTAACAAGTGCTTTTATAAATATAAATTAAAAAGTATTTTTCTCCTGCTAATCATTGATGTATTTTTAATATGTGTTATTTTAATTAATGTTAGTGCTCACACATATTTTGACAATCAGTAATCGTACATACTATATATATACCAAATATTTAAACAAACATGCCTTTATCCAGCCAACAAATACTATATTGAATTCCCTAAATTTTTGTAATGTTGAAGTTAGTGAACTAAGTGAACTTCTTAGATTTAAACCTTTTTTATTATTGCCTATAGAAGTCTAATCTTACTAGTTTTAATCAGGAACGTAATATAAATACTTACATGTTTTTTTTTTCATTATTTTAGTAAATTTTCGTCTATTTCCATTATGTTCCACAATGAATGCATATATAAATTCCTTCAAATTCAACCTGTCTGCTAAATTCCATCTCTTAAAAAGGAATTAAACCGAAAATTGCATTGGTTTTCCAATGTTCATTATTAAATTCTAATTTAAAAAGGTATGAACATTATAAGCTTTGTACATTTTGGGAATTGTAAACTAAAAATATAATGAAAGTGGGACATTGTGGGAACATTAAAAATTATTTTTATAATTCCCAAAATGTCCCAAATGTGGGGCATTTCTTGTGGTACATAATAGGAATAGACCTAAATTAAAAAATAATAGTAATCTCAGTTTATTTTTAAAACACTAAAACAATATAAATTCCATCCTCCGCCATTAAAACACCTAAAAAGTAGGTTACGTAATTTATGTGCCAAAATTATATATTTTTAATGTTAGTAGGCAGATGTTTGTACATAATATTAAACAAGTCAAGGTTACAATTTAGTATTCAGAATAACTGCTTGTTCCTTCATTCAAAATGTGTGCCACAGGTGTTAATTTCTTTAAACGTTGAGGCTGAAGCTACATTATGGCGCGACGCGATCTGCCACACATAAGCGATTCAAATAAAATTATATATTTATACAGTCACGGCTACATTACGCACCAAATATCACTAGCGATATTTGAATTATTTATGTGACAAGAACGATATTACCGTAGATAAGGGAACTTACCAGCGGTTTTCTCACTTGCGTGTTAAGTACAAAAGTACTACACGGTACATTAGGATTATAATTAACTGCCGATGTGTTATCTGGTCGCGGTTTTTAAACACACGACCGTTTCAAATTGACTTATTTTTATTATTAGTGGCTACATTATAACTGATAATAGAAAATGGCAAAACCAAATACATGTTTGTATTAATTTGCAGATAAATTTCTTCGAAAAAAAAAAAAACGTTTCATGAGCGATTATAATTGCGACAAGCTCAAAGAGCCTAATTGAGTAATCTCGCTATCAAGTGGCTACATAAACAGGATATGGAGATAGAAGTACGGGATACAATCTCTTTTTTAAAAATAGTTCATATTTAAGATTTCTGCTAGATAACTATTATCTAGCAGAAAAATGAGTTCTTGTTATGAAAAAGTCATATTATAACGTCGACACAAGTACACAAAGGAAATTTCGACTGTAAAATGGGTAGGGTGGAATGTCTCTCCCTTCCGGCGCCCGCGCAGTCCTCGCAGCGGGCGGCGGCAGAGGAAACGTCGAGAGAGCGAATTGGCGATTCTATGTAGCCGCGTACGTGCGTTACAGCCGCGTTTTTTTTTACGATTAGAAATAAGGCCATAAGAAGCGAATTCCCAGCGAAATCGTTGTCATTGTTTTGTTGCAATGCAGCCGATAATATCGCTGTTTTAGTAGCTATGAAACATTTTTGTAATGTAGCCACGTCAACGTTGAATTTTCGGTAGCCACACATTTTTTCTTATGAATTCGTTGTCCGAATCGCATCGCAAATCGCGGCCTACTGTAGTCTCAGTCTGAGTGGTAATCTTTGTTAACATTTAATTTGTCTCATCTACATCAATATACTTACCTAGGTATGTATATTCAAACCAGTTCACAGACCTGTTATAACACAATTTAAATGTCAATTATTAAGTTGTTTTATTGATAGGTAAGTATCACTCGTCAATTCAAACTACATAGTTCTTGGGGAATATTTTTCGATTTTACCCACTTTTACCATGAACTAGCGTTTTTCTAAACTTAAAATTTGTGTCATTGAAAAAATTAAACCATAGTTTTAATGTCAGTATCCGATTGCCAATGTAACAAACTTATAACTAGTCTCCAAAAATAATAATTTATTTCTTGCTTATTGGGATTTATTTTATTTATTAACTCAAAAACAACACAAATTCATTAAACTCCATATATCAGTGAGACTTTTGTAGGCTGTTTGAAAGATATTACTGTGATAAACAATGTGAAATAACTAGGAAATTGTATATCACTTGGAGGAATGATCTAATGGAGTTTTATTAGAACAGTGACGTCACACTTACATCCTTTCATCCTAAACATAATAGGTATATTTGTAGCATGGGTGAAACAATAGGAAGAAAGCTCGGCTGCTGAAACGATAGACCTACATTCAAATCAGTCAGGCCTAAGTCCTTTCAATTTCATGTGTGCTTAACTTGCTTTGGCCTTAAAGGAAAATATCGCGAGGAAAGCAGTATGTTTGAAAAGATTAGAAATTAATGTTCAGTGAACTATCGTTCAAGACTATGCATGTAGATAGCTCATACTCTAGCTTTCTCTCAGTGGAGAATCCTGTGTCCAGTTATGGATTATATAAGATACTATCGGTCTACCCGTTCACGCGTGATGCCGTGACCAAGGGAAATGGGGATTCATTTTTATATATATATATATACTAGCGACCCGACCCCGGCTTCGCCCGGGGTACAATTTTTATATATTTATATATAAGAACATTCCCCGTTTATCCCTCTTTCCATTTTAGTGAAAACCGAATTAAAATCGGTCTACCCGTTCACGCGTGATGCCGTGACCACCCGTGACCAAGGGAAATAGGGATTCATTTTTATATTATAGAAGATATATTATGAGTGTTATGTATATGTAACACTAGCTTTTGTCTGCGACTTGTCCGTATTGAAAATGGAATCATTTATTCAATCTTTATTGCCATTATAGTTTTGCCAGGTGTTGGATTATTATTCTTATGTTTCTTTTTGAAAAGTACTTTTCAAAAAGTAATTTTTTTTTTTTGTAAAAAAAAACAGTAAAAATAAAAGCAAACCATGCAACAACGCCTGCCATAAAATTAGTATTTGTGCCTCCATGCGAAATTTAACATTGGAAGCCAATGAAACTATTCATCTACTAGTGTTTGAAGTCTATGATTTAGTCAGTTCAGTGAAAATTCAATATGTATGTATGCCGTTTAATTTATGAAGGAAACACCCTACGTAAAACCACTAAGTTTTTATATCCAAAAACATTAGGTTATAGTAGATGTTAGCGGGATATTTTGATTATATATATAGAGGTTATATTTAATTGATGGTTTAAATAAGAAACAATAAATGAATTGAATTGCTAACCAGACGATAACATAACATGGGTTACAGTAGTTTCTTTCATCAAATATGTTACATAAAAAGTGTCTCCATTTTTATTTAATTATTTTAAATATGCTATTGGCTTTTATTAATAAATATATTTAATTTTATAAGTAATAGTTGGGTAATTATTTTTATATTTATTGCAATGTAATTGAATATCGGTGGAATACATTTAATCAATTAAAAATAACCGTAACTTCTTGTGTAGATAACAATGTTTCAAGTTTATTAACATTGTACAATAGGCTAATAAGAGATGAGTTGGCGAATTTTCATACTCAACGTGGTCAGGGTCGGACTAGAGTGACATATAAACATTTAAAAATATGAGTCAAAAATGAAAAGAAGCAACAAAAGGTCTCAGGGTATAAGTTGTAAGGTAATATGGAATTTATATCGTAAGATTTGATAATGAATTGTTCACAAGGTGCCGGGATCCCGAATGGACTGAATGCATAGTTAAAATTAACTTTTATTGTTAATGAAATTATGTTCTGAGGATAACGCTAAGCAACGAAGTGAAAGACATATTATATTGTAGATATTAAAGGACCATCAAGGAGTAAGTAATTATATTGGAAAATTTTGAAAAATGTTCACCAAAGCACAACACGCTGAACAATAAGTAATTTTGTTATAAAGATGTTTTAAAATCATTGCATTTTTTTTTAAATTTCTAAAATTCTAATGACAGAATATTACGTAAATTATTCAATGGCTGCCTTTTAATTATGACTATAAAATTATAATTATTACAATGTTATTAGAACGCGAAATCAGTTTGTTTATTTTTTAATTTATTATAAATTTATTGAAGTGGGTATTTGAAAGTACTTCGGAAATAAGTTATAGAATATTTGAAAAAAGATATTCTTGCGGAGTTCTTGGCTTATACGTGTGGATAACAATAATAATAATGTCTCTGTAAATTTTATTGTTCAAACAATTGTAAATAAAAAAATATTTTACAGACTGACACTTCGATCTTCGTTGTTCTTTTATTTTATTTTAAAATAATATATGTCAGTGTTAATTAAAATGATTGATGTCATATGAAATAGGAAGTAGAAAACATTTTTTTTAACTTCGTCGGAATGAGATATATATAATACTGACTGTGTATTAAATGTTGTATTTAATTTTATTTATGATATTGGCCTTGTATGGACGTTTAGTTGATGGAAATGTTGTTTTCGCATTAAGAGATGGGCCTAGGTATAATAAATTTGGCCAAAAGTCTGACATGTACTGTATTGAATGTAAGAAATGCTTTTTGATGTATGTACTTTTAGATATACTGTGTATTGCATGTGTGCTCCCCTCTCAAGCACATTTCTTTACTTATACTTACAGTATGTTTTATTTAATGGGTATTAAAATTTAATACCAATTAACTAATAGTTTCATTTATATCGGCTTGCTAGAACACAGCGGTGAACTTTGCTTAAAATTAACAAATATAATACCGTATTACGGAATACCATATTACAAGCAAAACACAAAAATTAAGTATCTACAACTGAAAGAAAAAGCTTCATTTAATTAATTGTTTTATTTATTTTATAATATATTGATATTATTAACAAATAAAATAACTACAACTCTTACAATTTAGGTATAAAACATTTTTATAATGCGCACTGCTAAGCATTGGAACTGCCGGCGTCTGTATTTCCGAGCTCATACAACCCAAATCTTTTCTTACAACCCAAGTCTTAGAGTGAATAGGCATCTTCTGGGTGAGCTCGCTCCATCATCGGTCTCATCCTTCCTACATGGATAGATGCTGGTCAAGAGCAAATCCATATTTAATAAAAAAAAAGGTAAAAATTTACAATACCTAAATTACAATTTAGGTTACGATTTTAATAATTGTATTGCTCTTTTTTTCATATATTATTAACTGATACCGTTAAGAACCTTCGGATTGTTAAATAATCAAGTGCAACATTTTTACTTTCTTTTAGTCGTAGACAAGGGTTCTACAGCAACATTTTTATACTGCTTGCATTTTCGAATATTTTTTCTAAAATACCAGCTTCGATGGCGTTTTTTTTTAGAAATCATGACTATATTCAAATGCCTCGAATTCTATGTGGATCCCTCCATGTGAGGTTAGTTTATGCTCTTTGGTATCACTATTAAATGAAACACGCTGTATATAACGCGAGTGTATTACGTAAGAATATATTAAAATTTGTAGCTATAATTTTGTACTGTTAGTTAAGATCGTATCGTATGTATTTTTAATTTTAAGTATTTTAAGGGTTGTGACGAAATTGAGTTGCAACGCCGATCGCGCCATTTATGTAACAAACATTAGGCTTACCATATCTCCCATCATTACCTATTATAGTTAGGGTCTTTTATAAAATTGTATACCTATTGTTTATAAAATGAAACGGTTTTTAAGTAAGTATGTGGAAAATATTGTACATTACATTCAATTATTTGATGTAATAAAATTGTGAAAAAGCAATTTTTGCTTTTATTTACATTCCTTTGAAATTCAAATGCGGAATTGTAGGGATATTCGACCAATTTAGCTCGCATTTGACAATTATTATCTGAAATGATAAATATCTCAGTTATGTCTTTTCATTTAGTTCGAAGTCTAATGTATATAATTAATGACAAAGTAATTTTAACTTATTAAAATATACTTAAATTTTATTTGTAAATTGCTGCAATTTTTTGGATGTAAATCTGAATTAAATTTCACGAAGCATTTACTGCGCACAAAATAACACTTATTTGCATTTTAAAAAGTAGGTATTTATGTATTTAAAATAGTACACATGTAGTACACATCTCTGGCAACTATATTTTATTTGTTAAGTAAGTATTTAAATCTTCTATTCTTCCGGCCCGACGACGTGTTATGACCTACAAAAAAACCGTGAATAGTGTAGGTATACATTATTGTGTTACCTCAATAACAGATGAGGTAACAGTTGCTACCTCAATGATTAGACAGCGCACAACGTGACGCGGTTAGTTGCCCGTGGCGTGAGTATTACATCAGCTCAGACGAGCCACTGTCAGGGCCGTCGCGTCCCTGACCACGGCCAACGACAGCGGTTGAAGGTGCCCGAACTACGCACCGGAAATTATTTCTGCACCGATGCTTCGACTTTGAATGAGCCGTGTACTCGTTCAACGAGAACTCTCTCGAGTCTCGTGTTTTGGTTTTTAAAAGAGTAATCTATATGTATATTAAATACGTGAAGCGAAAACTTTATCGTGAACGAATCTCTTTTTAAGAATATTTCGCGGACGGAGAATTGTGAAATTAAAGTTTATATGGGGAAAGATTGGAGTAAGCTAATGTTTTTACATAATATGCATTAGAAATACATTAATTTTTTTTTAATGTTAAGATCGGCAGACAGGCTGACGGTCCTCTTGATGGTAGGTGGCTACCGTTGCCTATAACACAAGCATCGCCAAATCTGCTGCAAGTGCGCTGCCGACTGCAGTAGAATTAAGGATAACGGATAAGGAAATGGGCTCTGGCATCCCTTACTCACTCACCGAAACACAACACCACACGTACTGTTACTTATGGTGGTCTTCTGTAAGGGGGTGGTTACTGCCGCCAGACGGGCTGCCCAAATGGCAGCCAAATTAATTAAAATAAGCATTATACACATTGACACACGCACACATGTTTGACAATCTCCAGTTCGCGATCCAACGAAGAAGATGTTTATCGTTTATTTTCAATATGCTTACGATGTTCCCCCCAAGGGTTTCATCTAAACAAAGTAGGTACTGTCTAAATATCATGAATGTACCATATCTGCAAAGCATATGAATTAAGCTGATAAAGTATCGCATATGACTGTTCCAATATTTGTAACATAGTTTTGCTACTATTATCTGATGCTTTATTGAGAAGCTAAGGTGACGCTGTATGAGCGTGGGAATAGTTATTTGGGAGAATTTGTTGTCTCAACTTACTATAATGCGAATAACCGAAGACAGAATGCGACGCAACACATTTGCGCCACTTATTCAATCCACGAAAATAATAAAACATACGCCAGCAATTCCAATATATTTTAGAAAAACTTTTATAGATGGTATTTATTGACGTCCTAATTTCAAATGTACATTATAGGTAGTATGCTTCCATGGAATAACATTTTGGATTTTAGTCAGTAATTACAAAAATTCAAGCCGCGGAAATGTCACAAATTCTGCACATTTTAGAAATTAATTATACTAGATATAAAATTTATTTCAGTTTTTGGTTGCTATGCAAACCTTCATATTATGTCCCAGAAATGTCATGTTTTTATGTATATTGCTACGACCTGAATTAATGAGTAATTATGAAATTACGTAGCATAGAATAAGTTCGAGTTGGAAAGTGTCCTCTTAAGTCTTGAAAACGATGCACCTATAAGTTGCAAATGTTATCGTTTAATAATTACTTCAGGTGCCTCTTGTGTAATACCTACCTATGATAAAACAATTGCGTCTAATTCAACTATTCTATCTCAACATAGATAGTCGTTATAGTTTTTCTATGGATGAATAAATCTTAATGTCGCGTATTATTATCTTGTTTACACATTTGATTGAGAATGCTTCGGAAGCTTCGTCATCATTGCCACCTTCAGATGTCCTTTACGCTGCAGGTACCTATAAATCCTACAAAAAAGGGACGTAGTATTGCCAGTAGTTCTAAGATATTTGATACGTCACTGCAGTAGTTACATTAAATTTGTAACTATTTTTTAATTAGGGAACTGTGTTCCCTATTTTTTAATTAATATTTGTTTAATCAGAAATGGTTCTTCTATTCAGAAACTACTCTTAATTTAAAGATTTTCAACTGTATAGTTCGGGCAAGACGAAAGAATCCGTAATTAGAACCACGTGGTATAAAATCGCTCAGTCAATCGCCAACTCTAAGGCTATTTAGCTACGCCATGGCCATCCTGATTGCGGTGATCAGGATCAATATTTTTGTAGGAAAAAATTCCCAATGCCTCTCTATACATTCTATAATATATAATCTTTTTGTCTTAATTAAAAAGAAAATGTACTGTGTACCTTTTTGTATTAAGTAAACCAAAACTCAATCATTCCAATATTTTCATATTCATTTAAAACAGATACACATTCTAAAATGTAATAGGTACACATTTTAGAATAGATACTTTTTTAAAAGTAGGTTTCCTTCCTCTCTGATTGGAAACTTTACTTTAAATTTCCAATTATATTTTTGTACCCGGAGAAATGAAAACGAATTGATAATATAAATAGATTTTCCGGTCCAATTCGAAGCAGGCATTTACTAAAAAAGTCCGATTTTATTTATAGAAATGTTGATTTAAGATTTTTGTTTTATTTTGTACTAGCTTATGCCTGTGTGTTTTTCCGTGCTCCTTTTTTTTCTGTGTCAGTGGACGTGTGTGCAAAATTTTATGATGATCGGTTTAGTCTTGAGTCGTAAAAGCATAACAAACAAATAAACTCACTTTCGCATTTATTACTTATTAAGTTGGTTATTGATAATTATTTATTAAGTTAAGATTTTTTTCATTTTCATCCCTAAACATCGACGTTGGTTCAATTATTAGTCTTATAATTATCTTCTCTCAAGAGTAGGATGCTTATATAAACAGGCATTTCTCAATTTATTGATATCGCTGGCTTATAGCAGCTTAACTCCAATTACCACGAGTGGCAATAGCTTTCTTGCGTGGCGTCAATTAAGATAAGAAAAAGTCATAAAATAAATTAAAATTATAAACTAATATGGCCTTCTTAAACAATCATACGGCCATCTCTCCTTTTACGTACGGGTGAGATCACATCACATCAAAAATTATAGGAACAAAAAGCTAATTGCCTCCCACATTGAGGGTAGACTGGGTAGAATATATAGTTAGTAATAGTAGTTACTATATTACCTATATACTAACTTATATACTGTTTTAGTTAGTATATTATCTCCTTAGTAATAAAAGCAGACAATTTCTTAATCATAGTCTTGGTTAATAATTGAACCACTGATACCTAGGTTAGCAGGGGTGCAATTTTTTTAAGTAAAATCGTATTAGTTCGAGTTATAAACCATTTATAACTCGAGAACGATTTATAAAATTCACGAATACTTTTTTCATACATTTTATATGGAACGGGGAAAAAGCGGGCGGTACGTTATATTTTAAAAACCTTCCCCGTTTAACGCTCTTTTCATTAATGAAAACGCATCAAAGTCCGTTGAGTGATTTAGGAGGAGTTAGAGAACATACAGATCGACAGACAGACAGACGCGGGCAGTGACTTCAATTTAAATACCTACTATGTAAGGACTGATTGACCTAGTTATTAAAATGACAATTACTCTGTCACTAACTAAACTTATTAAGTGGCTTCTTTTTAAAAAAACAAGTTTGTCTCATAAATTTCTCGTGGTACTAGAATAGCGCGTATTATTTCAATTAATTTTATTGTTTGTAAACCGATTGGAATGAATCAAACACTAAATGTTGCTGCAATAGATCAGTGAAAACCGCATTCAAATCGGTTAAGCCGTTTCTGAGATTAGCGTGCACAAACAGACAAAAATAATCTACCTAAAAACATTTTTTTACCTTTAACACCGTTAGCACGACGTGTAGGTACAGATTGTTTTTTTGAAAAAAATATTTGATGTACAGATACGGCTCGTTTACGATTTTATTATATTATGTATTGATTTATATCTGAAAGCTGCTAGTCTCGAACAAAAGGTAGTTTATTAGAAGACGGTAATAGAAGCATTAGTGTTCGACGGTTTAATGTTTCACAAACAACACTATAAATGTTGAAACACTGGCATTGTTCGAGCGTGCATTCTAGATAAACACGGTGCATTCGCTTGTGGCATAAAATATGAGACGTGTTTTATATAGGACTGCGGGTAAGGGCGAGGCGTAAGGGACGAGGAATATTATATCTAGACACTTCTTGTTAGAGGTGACATTGCACGGCCGTCGATCCCGGTATCGGCCTTGTACTGTGTCGGTCGGTTAAGGTTTCTCCGGTGCCCCCCCCCCGACATGCAATTGTTGATACAAACGCATGTTAGAGATTATAATATAATGCATACCTACTGACTGAGCAATCGTTACACTTTTGCGTCGAATTGCAGATATATGAATGAGAATATAAAATATGCACTATCTAGCTAACTTGCAACTTCGCACGCGTGGTATATGGTATAGGTTTTTTGTTTGTAAACCGATTGGAATGAAACAAACACTAAATATTACGGGAAGCTTGCTACAATACATCAGTGAAAGCCGCATTCAAATCGGTTAAGCCGTTTCTGGGATTAGCGTGCACAGACATACAACCAAGCAGATAAACGGAAAAAATTCTAAAAACCATTTTTTTTATCTCGGTGTATTTACAAATTGTTTTTTTGAAAAAATATGTACAGACTCGTTACGATGGTCATGGCTCGTTTACGATTTCTTTAATTGCGTGTTATTAGATCCAAAGACAACTTCCGAGTAGTTAAAGTGAATGCAAATACTCACAGCAAATACCTACTCGTTTAAAGTGACGTCTTTTTAATATGATTCATTTAAATACAAGTTTAAAGCCGCGATGCGAGTTAACCATTCTCAGGCTTACTTCGGTGGCGAAGTGGGAAAGACGAGGTCTATCATGTCGACAGGTCTAAGTTCGAACCCAGGTTTTTTTTTTCTAAAAAAAAACTTAATTGCATAACTGACTGCTCTCAAACGGTTAAGATAAACATCTTCAGGAAACCTGCATACGGCAAGAAAAAATTCTAAGGCGCATGTGAAGTCTACCAATTCGCACTGGGTCAGCGTGGTGGACCATATAGACCATTGTTTTGAGAGGGTAGGCCTGTGCTCCTGCAGTGGGGACATATAATAGACTGTTAATTATGAAGATAACAGTTAATTATGAATTTTAAGTCTTAAATGTTAAGGGTTAAGCATTATGGAAGTCGATATTATATTAAATTCCTAATACATTTACTGATATTGTCCTTTTGTTAATGATAATTGATCTATACGGGTTTAAGAATTCTTAAACCCATATGGACTTATGGAATCCAAATGTGGTCCATTGCCAGCAAGTCAAATATCGAGCGCCTGCAGAAAGTTCAAAATAATATACTAAGAGTGATGCTGGGGCGCCTTGGTATGCTCGGAACAGTGAGATCCACTCATATATTGAGATTCCAACAATTGCGGAAGAAATACAACGCTATAGAAAAAGTTACAAGGATCGTCTTTGCTTCCATCCGAATCCACTTGCCAAAGTTCTATTGCAGACTAGAAAAGTTGGGAGACTGAAAGGGGCAGATGTATTGCTTTAACTTCTTTCAGAATAAGGCACTGGCCTAATTCTATGCAAACGTCAAATCCACTTCAGCAAATTTCATTATAGTCTAGCGACTGATGGCAAATTAACAACAAAACAAAAAAAATCTATACCTACTCATCTATATTAATATATATCATAAAGAGGTAACGTTTATATGTTTGTTTGTGTGTAGGAGGTAATCTTCAAAACTGCTCATCCGAATTAAAAAAATCTTTCACCAATAGTTAGAATAGAACTTCAGGATGGACATCATTCAATACGCTCTATGATGGACATGGGCTAAATATTCCACGCGGGCGAAGCCGCCGACGCCAGCTATCTAAAAATAAAGATCCAATGCTTGGCAAAAGTATAATGTCAGGCGTTGTCTTTTATTTTTCAACGCGGACGAAGTATCTGAAGGCAGTATCCTTCCATCTTTTACGACTATAATTGAAGTCGTTTCCCACGTCTCTTTGTCTGTCTGTATATCCAAAACTCCTCCTAAACCACGTGTATGAGTTACAAGTTACACCTTAATTATTTTAATTGCACTTTTGTGAGCCCTGGCGCATCATAGTACCTGATAAAATGTTAAGGCAATATTTAAAAAAAAATTTAAAAATACTAATTGCACCTAAAATTAATAAATTTTCAACGAATTATCGAAGTGCTCTCTGTGGTCATTTCGTTTCATCTGTTGTATTCTGTTTTTAGTGATTGCATACACTTACATGATACCCTAGGATCCCCTAGGATGATATACGAAGGAGCCTATTACCTTGGATAGTACTTTTCTTTTGAAAAGTACGTCCTTTGTTGGTTATTGGAAAGTATAATGGATCTTTAAATAAATAAACGGTTACTAAATGTACAGCAATATATGTTTTCAAGTTGAAGCAGATGGACAACACAAGACAATCAATTATTCGTACAGGCACTTAATTCTATATTTAAATCATAACATACTTACATTTAAACCTATTTAAGTTTATATAGTTTTAACATTGGTTAGGTACCTACTAGTATTTTTTAAATACTAGGTAATGCATGGCATTAAATCAATGTGATAAGTCTGATTTCTTTCATGTGCATCTTTCGATGAACAATTGGTATTTCTTATAGAAACTAGAATAATTTGGTAAAAAATATTTTTAATCTATACGTCTATACTAATATTAATAATATTATAAAGAGAAAAGATTTGTATGTATGTATGTATTTTTGTATGTTTGTAATGAATAAACTCAAAAACTACTGGACCGATTTTAAAAATTCTTTCACCTACAGAAAGCTACATTATCAGCGATGACTCACTTATATTAATTTGAAAATAAAAAAACTGCTTATGTCCTACATAAAGATGCATCTACGTTTATCCCAAAATGTTTAAAAAATAAATGTCCACCCGTGCGAAGCCGGGACGGGCCGCTAGTAGTAGATAATATGAGTAAGCACAGAAAAATATTTTAAGTCACCCACACTGTTAAGATCGTTTATAGGTCAGTATCTGCTGTTAGACTAGTTCCAGCTTGGACTAGTTTCGAATATCTTTGACTAGATTTCAAATGCATTAAGTTACTGACCTTCAGAACCAGCCTTCTAATATCCAGATATAATGGTCCAAATCGTTGGCCGTCATTTTATATTATCTTATTATCTATATTATGTATGTAAAGGTCGCTAGACAGGCGAGAGTCCACATGATAATCACCGAAACACAGCAGTACACTTTCTATTATTTCACGGTGGTCTTCTACGAGAGAATGCCGCCAGATGGGTTGCACAATTTATGACTGGGAAACGCAGTGTGTCATTGCTTAAACATCCTAGACTTGACAGAGCCAAATTTGAACTTGAAACTTTGAAACTGAAAACAGAATCGAACCCGGGACTCAGAGCGCCAAAGCACCACCAATGGGCTCGTCAGTCTCATATAATAAGTCCAGTATGGCAAAGCTTAAACTTTGAACAAAAAACTTTCATGGTGTTAAAACACAATAATTATTTTTAATTTTTTACAATGTAGGTAAATGTTAAAAAATAATTATGAAAAATAATATTATAGTGCCGCAAGCAGTATGCAAGGCTTAAGCTACCGATGGTTTTTTTTTTTTTTTTTTTTTTTTTTTTTTTTTTTTTTTATGATTTCCCGCGGGGGTTACACCGCCTCCGCGGGGAGTATATTGTCAGTTAAAACACATAATTTTCCTTAAGTTTATCGCAGAGTTGTATTAACGCTAGTTCGAGGGGGCAGAGGTCTCTTTGCGATTTGATACAGCAAGACCCCTACCCCACAACTACCGATGGTTAGGGCTGCAGAGTGAGAAACCTCCTGAAGATACGTGCCAGGTCAAGAAATACTACCTTTTGTATCTGTAGCCATCTACAGGTACAGGTGTTCAGGTGTCGAGGCTCTTCGCTTTTTGACCGTTCACCGATAAAACTATCGAGACAATGATTGTCGAATCGACATCCCACACGAATCGTGAGCCAAGTCTATGTACTTTCTGAGTTAGTCTTTCTCGGCTTTCACGAGGTTTTCGTCATGCGGGACAGCGATGTCAACAAGAATCGTCCGGCACTGGGATCGGTCGATAACAACGATATCAAGCTTATTGGCGACAATAGTCCTGTCTGTGATTATGGAGCGATCCCAGTATAGCGTAGCATGACCATTTCTGAGAATGGGCGTGTAAGCGCGTATTTGTAGTACGACACCTCAGACTCGATAAGATCGTATCGAAGGACGAGTTGCTGGTGAATGATCTTGGCTACTTGGTTATGTCTGTGCAAATACTCGCCGTTAGAAAGATGAGCACAACCGGAAATAATATGTCTGAGTGTGTCGACCATACCGTCCTTCAGGATATATTTGCGGTAATTGTTCGTCTTAATAACTTCGTCGTGCACGGACAAAGCCTTTAGTTTCCACAAAGAGATCACCGAAACGTAGCCAGTGCACTGACATAAGAGAGTCCACATTAGGTCCTGTCAGGGCCTTGTACGAGTAGAATTGTATTAGTGTGCTCGAGAGCTGCATGAGATCATACCGCCTTCCCCTTTCTTCTATCGGACATGCAGACGTACGGCTGGTTACCATCCTCACCTTGTCGATATCCCTCTAATTCGGACCAAGCGCTTTAAAACATCTTTTGTGATGCGCACTGCTAAGGATTGGAACTCCCTGCCGGCGTCTGTATTTCCGAGCTCATATAACACAAATCTTTTCAAGGTTCGAGTGAATAGGCATCTTCTGGGTGAGCTCGCTCCATCTTCGGCCTCATCCTTCCTACATGGATAGATGCTGGTCAAGAGCAAACCCATCTATAATAAAATAAAAATAAAATGATACTGGATGGTCTCAGACAATAAAATGAAAAATTTATCACTCAGGAGCAACCAACGACCTTGCCAAGCCAGTGTTACTTAATGTTACTCCATAATTTGAGGTCGTTATCACCAGTTAAATGCCTATATGTCTAGTATAAAATCGTACTATGAATAGCTGTCCACTAACGATTACCCAGTGACCGTCATTATAAATAATATGGTTCATTTCTTTCAGGGACAAGTCGAAGTAGTGACCTCCATACCTTTCTGTTAATTTGTACGTCACTTTAGTCCATAAAATATGTGGATAGGTCCCATTTCATTTACTAACTTTGTATAAATGCAATTGAATAAATATATAGATATATTTTTTTAATAATAAATTCGATCACCGAGAATGGCGATTTTATTCTCAGTGATGCTCGTACCCATGCTCGCATTCCATGGTCCGGCACTCGCTATTTAACTTTATTCGCTTAGCATTCCTTAAGACATTTTCTTTTTTGCTGGGCTTCTAAAAGTCAAAGCGTAATGATAAATAGCCTATTAATTTCCTCAAGAATTGGTCTATCTAAAGCAGAATATTTTTTTAAAATCCAACCGGTATACTTCAAGAGTTTAGTGCGTTCAAACAAACAGACTCTTCAGCTTTATTTTATTAGTAACTGTGCCCGCGACTTCGTACGCGTAGTATTCGGAATAAGGCGTAATTGTTTTTTTTGTTTTTTTTGTTTTTTTTTTTAAAATAACTGTAATTTCAAATTTAATAGATAATAAAATACAAAAGTGCAACAATTTCTTTTGCATAATTTAGATGACTAAGCGGACAAACAGACAGATAGATATGAAAGATAGCGACTTTGTTTCATGACCTATATTGTGTCTATTCTACTTCTTAAAGAGCTGCTTCTCTGCGAAGGTTAGCGACCATCATGACTATTATACGCCTATTATTAAGTTGCACCAGCACTAATCTAAGACCAGCACTAAGGTAGAAATTTTGAAATCTAACATATAATATAATTGAATTGAATATTCTGTTGTATATGGAAATTTTATATAATATTGTATTATCCTACCCGGGTAGAAAAAAAACCACAAATAATTTTGTTATGTTTAAAATTAACTTTATTTTACAAATTTTTGTGTGTAATTATGGCTCTAAGAAGATGCTTTCGGAAATTACTTTTCATAGCGCATTATATTTTATTTCAATTTAAATAACTTATTGAATGGGGTGATCTGTGCTGCCACCTCCGATTGGCGAATCCCATACTAATTGCGAATGTTTCAAGGTGCGAATCCCATTAACAACTTAACGGCAGGTAGGTATTTAAAAACGTTTCACTTAAAAGCTGTATTTGAGAAGCTCCTATTAGCAGCAGCAAAAAGGCTTTATTAGTCTGCTAAAAGTAATCAATCATAATATTTTTTGAAATAAATAATACATAAGTATGTAATTTGATCGTAGTATAATCAATATTGTATAATTATTGGTAATATTAAAAGACGCCAGACGGCCAGACACACTTAATTGTGAAGTCCATTAGGTAATGGTCTAAGATCCCAAGATAGATCGTCCTTCACCTATCTGTTTACCAGACGAAAGATATATTTTATCAATTATTTATCTATGAGAAAATAAATCGCGATTGTGGTGCCTCTTAAAATATGCTCATGGATTCGTTAATGAATTATTATTGCCAGGTTTTGAAAGAACGTCTTTCAAAACCAAGCCATTGTTTTATTTCAACTTACACTTTGGAGATCTTTCTTAATTTCCTGTGAATATTTCCGATTTTGTAAATGGAGATAACATTCAAAAATTAAAAAACTTATTACCTACTTCATTGGAACAATTGGAATTTTTAAAACTTCAAACTTAAATATCTATGAAACCCTATAACCAAATTACAAGATATTTTCCCAGTAAAATCTACAATTTCTTCTTATCTAATGGTACAATTTTCAACCGCTAAAACGAAAATTCCATGCACTGATGGCCCAATCTCCATACAAAACTGATTGATCTCCTTTGAAAATCCATGAGCATATTTTAATGGGAACACAGTCGCGATTTATTTTCACATAGATAATAATTGATAAAATATTGCACCTATAAATAAATTCTTGGCTTCAATCATTTGGACCACACAGCACACTGGACCCACGTGAAAATAAAATCAAGGTTTAATTTGTAAAGTTCATTTCCCTTTATTTTCGCCTGGAAACTAATCTTTTTTAGTCTTGATTCAACTAATCACTTGACAAAAGAACTAATAAAATATTTTTGGCAGCCCAACAGTGTGTAACTACCTTATAATTTTCAAGGCAAAAATTAATCAATAATATGAATTAAACATGATAGAATCAACCAGGTAATTTAGAATTTAATTTCAAACGTGGAACACACTTTCTTTCCATAAATAAATTATTGTAGGATCGCCAAGCACTAGCATAGCACTACCATAAGCCTTGGTGTCGAAGTTGTTTTCTTGTTATAAAGTAAATAATTACTATGTGATAATATTTTGTCTCTGTCTGTTACACCTAATGTTACGTAATACATCCCGTTGGATGAGTGGTTAGGGTTTCTGCCTTAACGCTCTGTTTTACGGTCCCGGGTTCGATTCCCGGCAGGGTCAACTTTAAAAATGAACTTTTCCAAGTGGCAAGGTGCCCGCGTTATGCAGTCATTTGAGCAGCTCGTCTGGCGGCAGTAACTACTCCTTTACAGAATACCACCGTGAAATAACAGCACGTGTGCTGTGTTGTATTCCGGTGAGTGAGTAAGGGATGCCAGAGCTCATTTTCCTATCCAAACCCTTATCCTTAATCCTACTGTATGTAGTCGGCAGCGCACTTGCAAAAGTTGTAGCGTTGTTTGTAAACGACGGTAGCCACGTACCATCAAGTGGACCGTTAGCCGCTAGCCTGTCTGTCGATCTTAAAATAAAAATAAAAAATACACATTTAACTAAATAGGGAATATGCACATTTTTTTTTAATATTTTCATACGATAAGTTATATCGTTAACCGTAAAAAAATATTCAGCGCCAAAAAACAGAAATTTGGTAACAAAAAAAAAGTTAAAATTAACTAACAGCTACGGGCACTTTAAACACCCGCCCTTTTGGCGCGCTTGTCGTGACGTCAAAGTCTACAATACAATCAAATGTTAAAAATCACAAACATCTACACGCTTGACATTTCATAGACGTTGACGTCAAATTCCATAGACTTTGACGTCACATTCGATCTGACCGTTTCAAGTATTTTGAATTTCCCACATTTTATGCACTTTTTAATAATTATTTTCTTAACGAAAAAGAAATAATATTAAATAATATTTACATAGACATAATTCTAAAGCAAAAATGTTGATAAAAAATATATTTTGAAGCCTTTTTTGAATTAGACGCATATTCCCTATTGAAATTTGTTTAATTGGTATGTTCCTACTTTAATCATATTCGCAAATAAAAGCAACAAAGTTGTTTATTTGCGTTGCAGCGTAAAAATATGCATCAACATTGTATTGCATTGCATGCATGTTTGTATCGTCTATTACATAGGGTTATAAAATATGAGCTTGTTTACATCGTGGACTCGTGTGACTAATATATTTTATAAAATCGACCTTACGGTTTTTATATTACAGTCGATTTTTCCTCAAGAGGGTTTCAGTTGGAGACTATTTTGTTTTGTATGCTTGCGGACTAAATTAAGCTTTAAGTATAAAAGGTTTAGGTTCAATTTTGTTTGTGGATTTCATTTGTGATAGGTTGTTACATGATTAAGTTGATGTCTCAGTGCAGTGGGCGATGTGGGGCCGACACGCTGCCCCCGCCGCACGCACCTTCCGTGCACCCCGCCAGCCTGGCGCGGGCGAATAGGGTTGCCAGATAGTCTAGGAAAATTTAATAACAAATTAAAATTTGAGTCTCAAATTTTCCTTTCCTAATATATTTTCCTAATATATTTTTGATATATATCTAAGCTTTTAGAATGTAATTACTGTAGAAGGGGGGAAAAATATAATAATAGGTGTTTTTCCAAATCATACAAAAATGGTAAGAGTTAGAAGGAAAGTTTCAGATAAATATTTTAGAGAATTTAATTTTACATAAAAATGTTCATATTATTTTTTCTGTAAAATTAAATTAAACTAAAAAATAAGTATTTGTCTGAAATTTTCTTTAACTCTTACCATGGTTTTTTTTTCACCCCTTCTACAGGATGGAATCAAAAATATTTCTTTCACCCATCGATATTTCATATCTTCTAGAAAGTTATATCAAAAATGCCCATGAGTGACAAAAATTTAGATTTTTAGTAAACTTTCCTGGACAATTCCTGTTGAACCAAATAATGACCGATTAATTTTTACTTCAAAAGAATTAAAAATGCTTTGAATAATTCAATAATATTATCATATTTTCCCTAGGACGTCCACTGGCGGATTTTCTTCCTCATAATTTTCCAATAGAACCGGTCAGAAGCAGCCTGGATAATAACAATATAATATTTCAACAAATTATTATTTTGAGCAAGTAAATGGAATTACTTTTATAAGTACTTTTATTGTTTGTCGGTCATTCTTTCAATTAATTTAAAAATTCAAATCGATTCTTCAGGAGTTAATTTTTAATACAAGCTTTAATTTAAAATTATAAACTAACTCCAGTCTTTCTATTGAGCCCAAACACATTATATCTGCTGGAAGTCGCTAAGGAATTGGGTATCCCGCAGACTACTTGATGCTGCAGCATCAGGTCAAGGTTACCATGTCAAGGATGTACCGAAGTAGCAGTAAACCGAATTTCACATCGAGCGAACCTGTGGAAGTTGACGAAGTGGAATCCTTCGTCAATTAGGAAATGAGCTGATGGTCTTCAAACGCTTGAACAGATCATTATAAATTATAGCTAAAGTCATCTCGATCACGTCAGCTTTCAAATCAAAAACCGGATCAAAATCGGTTCATCCATTTGGGAGCTATGATGCCACAGACATACACACGTCAAATTTATAAATTAATGCATGTAATTTTTGCATATAACATTTAAATAAGCTATGGATATTTTGTATTTTTTTCGGTAGTTTGGAAATATTGGGAGAATACAGATGAATCCCACCTACCTGGCAACCCTATGCGGGCCCCGGGCGGTTGCCGGGTAACAGGCGCAAACCGCCTGATCTATACCGCCGCCCTTGGCACGCGTTCCGGGTCGCCCGGGTGACACGATTTGACCTTGTAAGAGATCTGAGACTACTTAACACAATAACAGAAATTATGAGCTAGACTAGACTCCATTCATAGAGGCTGGCGTCTAGAAGGAAGGCGGCCTTAGAACGAGGTGGGCGCTTGGTAATAGGAGACAAGAAATTCCTTGATTACTTAAGAAGAAACATTTACTCGAACTCCTAGTAGGTTACAAATTATAGGCCTTATTATTTATTTTTCTTCTAAATTGTTATTCCAATTTTCCTAGATTTTGTTCTGAAGTTGTTAAACCGAATTGATTGCTACAATCTGACTTATCGTTGTACAACGTAATTAGATGGTACCTAACTTTAGATGTTGGCATTAGAGCAGCGAGCAATTTTTTTTTAAATCTTAAAGATCAGCTAACGGTCTACTTGATGGTAGGTGGCTACCGTCGTCTATAAGACAATAAACACCACAGTGCTGCAAGTGTGCTGCACTGTGGTGAATTGCCACCTTATTACACTTTTACATAGGTTGATAAAAATTACATGTGACTTATTCATTTTGCATCAAAATGCCGACTAAAGGTCACAGCACACTTATCAACTAGGAAAGAGATCGTCACCGTATCAACTGGAGCCGTTCAGTATTCTTTGTATGAAACTCCCCACTGCAACGCATACATCGGCCTCGCCTCTCGTAACGGGACAAGCTCCGAACCGAACCGCGATGCGGTGCGTGGTCAATTTGCAGTTCCCGCACTTACGGCTCGTCGTCCCCGCGCTTACGTCTCTTCGTACCCGAACTCACGCGTTTCTTCGTCGACCCTGATCAACTGATCTGGTGCCAGCCAGTTCAACCAGCGGTTGGCGAGCCGTAAGCGCGGCGTCGCGTCGCCTAGCCGTAGCCGAGTTGACGTACAGGAGCTGCTGATCTGCTTTGGTTACGTGCTTACGTTAGGTTAACGCCTGGTTGACGGCGAGGCGAAAGGCGATACGGTGACGATCCCTTTTCGAGTTGATATGTGTGCTGTGACCCTAAAACACCCGAACTGCGTTTTGGCATTGAAATTGTTCGACATCCAAGAAATACTTGAAGAGACTGAGCGACTGAGCACGAACGATTTTATTCACCAGCCGCAAGGTCAAAAGTCTAATGCTATTATGCTAGTCTACGTTGAAACTTGGGACTTTAGTCACCTGCGGCATTGCCATTTAGACAGTCGACTATCGACTTACGCCATGCCGGGAAAATCGTGCGGTTAGCGTCAGCTCACACCGAAACGCGACCGACGCGACACTGCGCGCTCATTTTAAGGTAACAATATAATATAAAACTAATTTACTACACAAAAAGTATAGGTACAGTTCAGGAATACGCGATAGTGATGTCGGCTTCACGTTGCGCTGCGATGCATCTCGCGTCGCGCTGGGTTGCATGGCACTTCGATACGTCACGCGACTTCGCACCATGCCGAAACATAGTTTTACTGGATGCGCCTCGCGGCGTTGTGATGCGCCTTCAAGCATCTTCACGTTCGCATAGCGTTCTGACACTTATGCCCGGTTTACATTTCAATAAGTACAGTAGTGAGTTAAGTTGCCTCATCGGAGAGTTAAGTTGGTATTGTCGATTGAACGCCAAAAGCGAGTTAAGTAGTAAGTTGTTGATTAAGTCGAGTTGAATAGAATGCGATCCTATTTTTCGGCGAGTCCAGTGCGAAGTAGCCCCTCTCCCGCGTCTCTCGCACCCCGCCAACTTAACTGACCGGCATGTGAGCCGGCGAGTTTAATTTAGTACAGTACCATATTTGCTAACACCGGCCGCGGACGGACACGTGCGATTTTTGTTAGTGTAAAAATGAAATGGTCTGATGAAACTACATTTATATTTGTACAAAAATACCTCAAACATTAGTGTTTGTTTAATTCAAAACGCAATAATCATGACAACTGGCTAGAGATGCAGCTATTATTAAAATTTTGAGGTTATGATATGTTATAACAACTGATTTCGGATCGAAGGAGTTTCTCTCGAAAATAAAAGATCGACATAGTCTGGAATTAAAAAAATTATGAATTTGCTGAAAATGAATTGCTGTTTGGAGGCCCTAAGAGTCGAATACTTGCCTACGTTTGAACTTGCCTACGTTTGAACGCTGCTTACTACTCGCTACTTATTACTTAACTGACTGATTTTTTAACTCGCTACTCTACTTATTGAAATCTAAACCGGGCTTTATAGTCACTCGTGTAAACCCCGCTTTAGTGTTATGAAGCTCGAAACGAGACCAAACAACATCTTGCCTTTTGTTTTTTTCTTTTCGCATTGATTTCTTTCTACTTTGGAAAAGGTTTAGCACAGGTACGCATTTCACATTCAAACCTGTTTTCTGAACCTGTTTCGATATGAAATTGTCAAAAAAGAATGCACAAAAATAGTCTAGTCTGCTCAATTTCTTGTAAGTAATTCTTGTAATCTGCGAAGATGATCTTGTTTGTTTGGAATGGATTTTTAAGGACTTTATATTATCGTTTTAGAATTTCCTCCGGATCATTTATAAATGTTTTAATTAAATTGATATATAACAGCGAAAGGTTAAAGCGATGTGAAACCTTTCTCTAAACTCACCCTTTGGTGATTCGACACAATGAATCGAACGTGTATTCTGGAGTTTTTCGATGTTCACGTTTTGCAAGTTTTTAAAATAACTGTGTATATTCGTCACACTACCATTAAAATTCAGTCCATTTCGAATATTTAATACTTTAATTACACCAAATGATGCTAATATGGATATATTAGCGACGCGTCCCCGCCTTCTGCAATTTATATACACAAACATTCCTCATCTATCTCTCTTTCCATTATTGAAAACCTTATCAAAATCCGTTGGGTGGTTAAAAGAAATTAGCAGAAAACCAGAGAGAGGAGGACAACGACTTTAATTTAGTATTACATACTATTGATGGTATTGACATAGATTAAGTAATCAACTCAAAAATCACGCGCCCCATTTCTACTAAGGCGGCTTTATAATTCATATTTTTTTCTCAAGGACGACAGAAACAAGACTAAATGAGTTTCGCTAAGCTTAAGTTAATTTATTTGGGGTGGTGTAAGTTTGTACACAGAAGATTGTTATCGGTTAGGTATATGAAGAATTGGCGACTGCTAAACTGATTATAGATTAAACACAACCCGCGTGCTTGGGGGTTAATTGTTTAACGAAACTGAGTTGGCCCTATTGAATAGGTTGGCGTATTCTACGATCGATCTGTCTGCCTAGGCAAGGTGCCAAAAATATGAGAAATATCACAGGTGGACACGATATTTAATTGTCAGACAAAACGAATTACGTGACGAAATTTCTTTTATTTTCTCCAGTTAATTTTAGAATGCCAAAAACTTGTCTAACGAATCATTCGTCAGAAGAGTTTAAATGACTTTTAAACTTGTCATTCTCATGGAAGTAATAAGTACTATCTACAGAGTCCATAGAGGAAGTTTATATCAAAAAGATTAAATATAGAATATAATATGTACAGAGAGGGCATTGGGAAAAATTTTCTACAAAAATATTGATCCTGATCGCCGTAATCAGGATGGCCATGGCGTAGCTAAATAGCCTTGTAAAGTTGACGATGGACTAAGCGATTTTGTACCACGTGGTTCTAAATGTCACATTACGGATTCTTTCGTCTTGCCCGATCTATACAGTTGAAAATCTTTGGTATGTATTTCTTGAGCAGCAACTACTTAGGCCACATGTTAAAAATGATTGTAAAATTCATAATGTTAGAAAAGTGATTTTGGGAAGGGTTGGTCACAGACCTCTCCATTTTCTTGAGTTAGAGACCACCCCACGCTAGCCTACTGCTTGGTTATCTCATAAATTGCTTGGCTCATAATATGCAGGTCTTCTCATAAATCGAAAACATGTGCAGATTCCAATAGAATTGGAATCTACGTCTGTAGTCGGCTGCGAATCGTTCTTCCACTGAGTGATCATTGTTAATAGTCTGTCCAAGTTTGATGTCCAGTGTGGGGTTTCTTATCAGGATTGTCATCATATTGGCTCTATTTTGTTTTCCGAAACCCTGATAAAAATTTACGATTAGACTATGTTCAGGTGGACGGTGAAACTACCTCTTCTAAAGAATCGATAGTCTAGTTTGTTCGATTACGTGATATGTATAAAAAAATCAGCAGCGATAGACACCATAATGGATACTGTGACCACGTTAAAATGTGAGTTGCAATAAGTGGGTAATGTTTTATGCATGACGCTGGGAGTTCGGCGCGGCCAGTGTGGGGCGCATTAGAAATTCACAAATAAAATGCTAAATTTGAATAGAATCCGCCTGTTTGACCATCCGTGCCTCTAAATCCATATCACCTTATTGAGGCCCGCTATAAATGGGATTCATTTTAAAATATTGCGTTCTTGTGAACACCAAGGACAAGGAACTAAGAATCGATTTAAATAAGGGCTTTTATGATCAAATATAATACGTAAATTATAATAAGTATGTCTATTGAGATTTCTTTTATTATAGGTACAAATATATGCAAGACCAATTATTGTACTTGTATTTATTTATCTGTTATATTGTCTATTAAAAAGTGTTTTAAGAGCAATTATTATAAGAATGAAAGAAAAAGAACGTAAAAATATTTTTTTTTCTAAAAAATGTGATATTGTTTTGTGGTGGTTTCCTTACGGAGCGGTTGCTGTCGCCAGCCACAATGTTTGAACTAGACAGGTTGATTTTATGAACGTAGGATTATATTATGCCTATACCAACAGAAGACAAATTTAATATCTACTAAACAATTTTAGTTTAATTCTTTTAAACTGTGAAGTGTATTTTAATTCAGCTTACGTGTATAATAATAATGATAATATTTATTTATTCGAGTTACGCAGATTCATTATTTTTTTACAATTTAAATCCATAGACGAACGAAAGTTACAGACAAGTGGCAGTGGGTAAGAAGAACACATAGTACGGAGAACCGACGGTCGCTGGGTCCGGAAGGTTCTCGAATGGAGGTCACGGACCGGCAAGCGCAGCGTTGGACGTCCACCCACAAGGTGGACAGAAGATTTAATAAGGGCGCGGCATAAGAATAAATAAGAACACGTAGAACGGAAACTCCCGCTCCGGACGCGCTCAAGGTCACACAATATTAGCCTACACGTTAAACGGGATACTCAGTCGGGCTGTCACGTGAGCATGTATGTTTTTATTTTATATTTGTAGGTAAGTAATACTTACTTAAATGGCTTCATTTAGTATGGTATTGTCTTATAATAGCTTATTATTTATAAGTATATTTAATCTACGTACGTAACATAATAATGTAGATAAGTATTTATAAATCTCATATTTTATAAAACTAGAATAAAATAATGGTTTCAAAGTAAAGAAAAACTTATATTTTAGCGATATTATCTTTATTCGTAAGCAATATTTAACAGTAAGCAACTCTGGAGACAAGTCTGGGCGACAGAGGGGCGTAACGACTTGAAGGGGGAAGTAGTTACATATATGAATGGCGGTGTTTGGGACTCGGACAAAGAAGATTCCCTACTACTTGTTATTATTTATTCTTATGGCCGCGGGTCAACGGTGGATCCTATTGAACTTATAAAACGAAGTCGGCGCCACCGTAGTCACGGCGATAAAGATGTCCGCACAGGCATTATATTTTTCACCAGTGAACTCGGCCAGTGAACCAGTGAACCATCTGAACTCGGCCACGCTTCGCTGCAGTGCGTATGGGGCGCGCGGTACTGAACACTGCTTATATATAATACTATTTATCGTAGTATGATGTTATATAGCCTATAGCCACAGCCTTCCTCAATATATGGACTATTCAAAACAAAAAGAATTTTTCAATTCGAACCAGTAGTTCTTGAGATTGGCGCGTTCAAACAAACAAACAAACTCTTCAGCTTTACAATATTAGTTTAGTATAGATTTATCAACGCGGACGACCAGCTAGTATCTTAATAAATAAATTATGTCAAAGATATTTTTTAATCACTAACATAAATTATCCAATGGCACTTTGAGTAAAAGTGATTTATTTTGTCCAATTTAATTAAAGTTTAGATTTCATGTTTTTTTTCACTTAATTTACCATGTTTGTAAGAGAGATTTGATAATTACGATTGACTATATCGATTGATGCCATTTTTGGTTTGATTGCAGTTTTGTTTGTTTAAAAAAAATAAAGTAGGTAATGTTTTGTTTGAGTAAAATTTGCTATTTCCAGTATTTAAGTACTTTACCTCAAGGCGTGTTTAAAAAATTCCTGTCTCTGTATGTGCGTTTCCATTTCAATTAAATATCGCTGTGTTCTTACTAATTTCGTTTTTAATAACACGCAATTAATTTTATCTATTAACACTAAATATCAGTATTATAAAGAAGTTTTAATTATATTTTTAAACTCAGTACAATTACGAAAATTTGTTATTGGCTTTGAAAAAAAAATTTTTTTTTTTCATTTTCCACTATACCTAATCTACACAAACGTGCTGTTGCTTTCAAAAGAATAAAATAAAAACTTAATAAATTATTACTATACACGTGATATCTATATATAAAAGAGAATCGTGTGAAACTGGTGAACGGTTGGACCTCTTTTATGATATTTGATTTGTTGAATTTGTCTCCGCCCCGAATAGTAGAATAACTATTGAAACATCTGAAATATTCACGGAAAAAAAGTTTTGTCATGCATTTTGTATGAAACGAGTTCATGGCAGTACGAAGTTCGCCGGGTCAGCTAGTTATAAAATAAAGTTGTCTCTGTCTGTTTCTATGCTCACTTTTAAACCGCTCAACAGATTACGATACGGTTTTCACTAATGGAAAGAGCGATAAACGGGGAAGGATTGTGTATAGGTTGTGTATAAGTTTATACTTACTAGAAATTAAATGAAATATCACATAATAAGTAAGTAGTAATATTTACCAACTATTATACAATTAATTTAGTTTGAGAAGTGTGCGTTTTATTTCGTTATCGTATTTACCTACGCGACACGGTTACGTAGCTTATTCGCTATACGTTTCTCGGACCACGTCGCGATAACAAAATAATAATTATTAATTTTACAGAGTTTTACTATACCAATACGATATACAAGGCAACCAACCCAGCTTGGTACAGCGCAATGAAGATTTCTTAATCTACATCTATCTATACTTCTATATACTAATAATATTATAAAGAGAAAAGATTTGTACCTATGTATGCATGTGTATGTTTGTAATGGATAAACTCAAAAATTACTGGACCAATTTAAAAATTTCTTTCACCTATAGAAAGCTATTTTATCAGCGAGTAATATAGGCTACTCACCCTCCCCCATCTCCCCCTTTGCCCCTCCTCCATACAAAATTGCCGTTTCCGACGAATAAACCCAAAAATGTTTAAAAAATACATGTCAGGTCGTAGTCTCTAAATAAAAATGAATCGCTAAATGTGTTACTATACGAAAAACTAGAGAACGGCTAGACCAACCAATTACAGTGAAACGACAAAAAATTGCTGAGGGTCGTGCTCGTTTTAAAATGCCTTGGTTACATTACATCGACCACCAGCTGTTACCATCCTCTCCTGTCCTTAGCCTTCCTCATAGTTGTCGTAACTGGAAGACCTGTAAAGGCAGCAACCTGTCTGTCCACCGGCTAGGAGATCAGCTTTGAAACTTCTTGCCATCCACTCTTCTAACCACCAGCTTATCCAGGTTATCCGCTACCCTGCGGACAATGTGCCCAAAGTAATTGACAATTTTCTGATTCAGACAATCTTGCCGATAATCACAATCGCAAGCTGTTTGAGGATAGAGATGTTTGTTCTCTTATCCGTCTTTAGTGCCATTTAACCAAACATACCTACGCATTTAACGTAGGTACACACACAGCATAGTTTACGCTGTTTTTTCACGATGGCCTTCAGTAATGAGGAATTCGCCACTTATGATTGGAACGCAATTCGCCCTGTCGCTACAAATGTTATTGTATAAAATAATGTTTTGATTTCTCTTTCTAGTGCGTTTTATCCAATCTTTCTTCAACGGTGTAAATAAACTTCTTCGATTACACCACCTTTGAGTGTATCTATTTATTTTTGATAAGATGTAATGGTTACGTCACTATGTAATTTAAGATCTCATCTTTTTTATCAATGGAAATAGTAGAGATAAACTCTTGGAGTGTTATTGTTGTGTTGTTGCTTTTTTTTGGATAAAAATGGTATTTGTGAGCTTAAGAAACACCAGACAGAGGATAGGTATGAGGATAGGAATTGGCTTTGGCATCCCTTAGCGTAGACTAGGCTGCCATTAAATCTTGCTTTAGTTCGTAAATTTTAAAATTGCACGCATCTAACGCTAAAATGGCGGATACTAAAATACGCAATCGCGTAGCCAGATGACCGTAAACCTTGATAGTTACTTCTTACTTTGCTAATAACTCTTCGAAAGGTCACGTAATAATGTCAACTTTACAACAGGGTCACATTAGTAAAAGTCGTAAATAAATATTAATATTTATTTCATTATGTGTATGTATTATTATTTAATAAGTCATTATTTTAAAAGTTATTTCTGTTAATGTGAATGTTGTTAGGCTGATGATTTACATGGTGAAAAACAATGTCACGGGTCTTAGAAGTGCGCTGCCGGACAATTTTTGGAGTTTACTCCTTAAGAATAGATTTTCATAAAAGGTCCCGGAATGGAAATTCTTTGAGGAGTAAAATTAATACAAGCGTTAACTAAAAAGCGTTATGTTCTTCTATGCAGTTCTACCCTAATCCGATAGATGTCGCCCCTTCACCTAATTATATTGTAGTATAATAGACGGTGCATTTATTTACCCTCTTTTCCTATTGCATAGTCAAAGCAGTCAAAGACAATCGTACTTAAGGAGTAAATTACGATAATGATAAGAACATATTTAAATAATAAGTTCCTTAATAAATAAGAAAGAAGGTATAGGGAAATGGGAAATGGATACTTCCACCGATAGTCAACAAAATAGTCGACAAAAAGATAATTAAATCGCACAGTAACGCATTATAAGTACCTAATAATAATTTTATTTTAATCCAAGATATGATCTATCTAAGTGCGAAATGTTAAGTTGAAAACTACGCAGTCATCCTCTCAGACGTAGGATGTCCACTGCTGGACAAAAGCCTCCTCCTAATTGTCCAAAAGAATCAGAAGCAGCCTGGATTCGCGGTCGACCCGCGGCCCTTATCAAGTCGTCTGTCCACATTGTGGGTGGATGTCCTACGCTGCGCTTGCCGGTCCGTGGTTTCCACTCGAGAACCATCCGGCCCCAGTGTCCTGCTTACAGCCACTTCAACTTACTAATCTGCCGAGTTAAGTCGGTAACTTTCGTACGTTTTCTTGATTCGATCTCTCAGTGTAACCCCGAGCATAGGCCTCTCCATAGAACGTTGAGCAACGTTGAACTTTCTTGCGAGGCCCATAGTTAAAAAGACCACCTTTCAGCACCATATGTCATGACTGGTAACATACATTGGTCGAAAGCTTTTGTTTTAAGTCAGTGAGGAATTTTGGACGAGAAGATTCACGGAGCTTCCAGAACGCTAATTATAATAGAATTCACCATTATTAGAAATTCACCATTCCATTAAAATTACAAAACGTCACACTGCAGAGATTAGCTGAAATTTAGATCTTATATCTAAATTTCAGCTAATTTAGCGTTTTTTAGCGAATAATTTTAGCGGTCAAACGTAGTTTATCACTTGTAACTGCCTTCCGCAGTGCCAGTTCATAGTAGATAGTCATGGATAAGCGTTGCACTTTTACTAAGCAAAGTAAGTACTTGCGCAAGCTACTGCGCATCGTCTGCAACGGCCTTAAGTAAAGTAACAATGAGTACTTAGCCTTCTGTGCCTAAGCAGCCGATCAATCATAACCGGATCTAGGTGACATTTTGAACATGCTTTGTTAAAAAGTAAAAAGATATTAACAGTTACTATAAGCAGTCAACATGTAACTGAAGATATTAATATAAAATTAATTGGTAAAGTACATGCTTTACTTTTACTTGAGTTTTAAACTGGAGAGGGCAATGATAACACATTCTACTCGTATTTGCACAGTATATAATTGATTTTACGTCCTATTTTCCTTGAAATAGTTATTTCAATTAAACAATTGACGAGATTTTTGGATGAGTGGTTAGGATGGTTTCTTAACGTACTATCTTCCGGCAGGGTTATCTTTGGATATGAACTTTTGAAAGTCTTGCGGCAGTAACCACCCCCTTACAGAAAACCACCATGAACTAACAGCATGTGTGCTTTTGTCTCTTGGGGAGTGAGTAAGGGATGTTAGGGCCCATTTCACTATCCCATTTCCCTTCCCAATCCCTTAATCCTTAATACTATTATGGCAGCGCGCTTGTAGCACCTGTGGCGCTGCTTGTGTTATAGGCGATAGTAGCCACCTACTATCAAGTGGACCGTCAGCCTGTCTAGCGACCTTAACTAAAAAAAATTAAACAAAAAATCACATGTCTATGATTTTACCCAAGAGCCGTCGTCGTCAGGTTAATAAAAATAAATATGTAAGGTAATAAAACACATTTTTATATGCAAATATTTCCATTAAAATTTTAAATTAGTTTTTATTTTTATCTATGTAAATACATTAAAAAAATTACTATAAAAAATTTGGCAACTCTAGTCTAAATGATACAATGCTATTAAAATTAAAATAACAGAATTTGAAGCAGTAGCAAAAATTATAAATTAATTTATGATATGAATTTAATTAGCAAACACTAAAATGAAAAATGCATTCTACCGAACGCACTGGATCGTTGACCTCTATTTGTACATGCTGTTATAAAGTGATAATGCTTATCTGTATATTGTATTGTATGCACATTCATGCAACAGACAATGTATTCCTTATAGAATGAAGAACAATCTAGAACTAGAATGAGCGTGTAATTTAAGTTTTAAACGTCATGTTTTGTGTGCCAAATTTACGATAACAATATCTATGCCATAGGTAAAAATCAATTACCTAGTCAATAAACAAACATAAATAAGCATAAATAAATTTAATAAAAAATCCCTTAGGCTTGCGAAGAAAATGACATGAAATACTTTTTTTTAAAGTTAAGATCGGTAGACAGGCTTACGGTCCACTTGATGGTAGGTGGCTACCGTCGCTTATAACAGTGCGCTGCCGACTATAGGGAAATGGGCTCTGGCATCTCTTACTCACTCATCGAAACACAACAGCACACATGCTGTTATTTCTCGGTGGTCTTCTGTAAGGGGGTGGTTACTGCCGCCAGACGGGCTGCCCAAATGACTGCGAAACACAGTGTGCTCTGCCACTACTTTCCAGCTCCAGACCAGAGCCAAATTTGAAAAGTTCATTTTACAAAGTTGACCCCGCCGGGAATCGAACATCACATTTTTCGCACGCCTAAGGGGTTTTTTATACGTCGAATGACAGAGGATTCCACAGAGGAGTGGTTTCTGTTTTTGATCCGATATGATTATGGTTTGTTCCTTATGTTATTCTATAGTTATTATTATTATGATACTAGCGACCCGCCCCCGGCTTCGCCCGGCGTGCAATTTTTATATATATGAACATTCCCCGTTTATCCCTCTTTCCATTAGCGAATTAAAATCGGTCTACCCGTTCAAGCGTGATGCCGTGACCAAGGGAAATGGGGATTCATTTTTATATATATAGATTATTGGCCATAAAGTTCCATTTGCAGCAAATTACAAACTAGGCTAACAAATTAAAACTTTTTAGAGAAACTAATTAGAAACTTATAAGAATTGAATTGAAAGTACTCTGTCTATTATGACAAATACATACATTAGTTAGACCATATATTTAATACTCCTATATTGCTAGTCCCCGTAAGTGGAAGCGTTGCCGAGACGGAACTACATATTTTTCTCTCACTCGTTGATACTTGACGAGTTATGCGCATGCGTTGCGACAGTAGTGGGAGTAGTGGGAGAAGCCCAGCCTATAAGATGCTTATAATGTGGTTCTCGGACATGCGCACTTCATGCGCACAACGTTCGAAGTCTTCATGAGGGAGACAGACATATGTATGTCTGTACTGTTCGGTCGGCATCGGTTCGGTGCACCCTACTAGCAATATATGTAGGAGTATTAAGTATATTATGCATTAGACATTGTTCTGAGCTTTAAACTGTCATTGGTCGTATTAAGAAAAATGGCGGTCAACTTAAACGCTTATTACACTACACGGTATTCAGGGCCCTGTGGCAAGTTTCTACTCCTAGCATGATAATTTAAAAAAAAAAGGGACAATTGCGAGCTGAACTCGCGTGAAGAGGGTTCCGTACGATGTTACCTATGTAGAAAACTATTTATGTATTATTTAAATTATTTTAATTTTCCACCTTCTCCCCAAAAATGACCTCCTATATACAGATTTCACCTATTCACGTCACACCTCTGCGTTTTGGGTCATAGAAATTGATATGTGTACCAAATTTCAACTTAATCGGTCTAGTAGATTCCGAGATAATTGACTGTGAGCGACGGACAGACAGTTCCGTTTTTTTTTTCGGACGTACGGAACCCTAAAAAGAAAAAGATTTGGGTGAATGAAGGAATACTTACAATTACGAGTCAAGTTAATCTAATATGCAAATACTTAGTGTTCTGGAGCCACTAAGTATCTGCATTTAATGTAACGTACTCGAGACGTCCGTTCAATCCGCTCGTCTCGCGACGACTAGCGACTGTGCTTTCTAGCGCCCTAACGCTATTATATTGCACGGTAGTAACAACCTTTAAGTGTTAACACACGCTCGAATTTCGTACGAAATACCAAATTCGAGCGTGTGTTAACACTAAGGGATTCAGGGGAGTCAGGTAGAACGGACCGCCCCGGTCACCCTAATTAGGGACCCTAACTCCCTAACTGCTATTACACCACCCTGATTCAGGGTTAGGGACCCTGAATACCGTGTAGTGTAATAAGCGCTTTACTATAATGTCGGGACTTGACGGACCTGTTTTGGAAAATTAAAAGAAAAAAATTGTACTGACTTGACTGACTTAGTTTCGGGATCTGCTACTTTTAATTTTGAGTTTTTATATATTATTGCTATTTTTACAAGTGACACGGGCAAAATCATCGAAGAAGATCTGGTGGAGCCTTAACCAAAATAATAAGAAGAAGTAGCTACTATAATGTCAATGTATGAGTACAGATTACTTGTGACTTACTTTGTGTACAACAAAATAACTTACTTTGTGTATAACAATTATCAGACTATTTTTAGTCGTCGAAGATATATTAATAGGAATTATTTAAAGTAACGAAATATTTTGAGAGGCGCCATCTATAATTCTCTATTGTAATTTTTTTATATGTTTTGCCAGTAAACATCAATCTGCTAAATTTCTAATTTAGAAGACAGTAAAATATCAATTAATATATGTATATCCGCATAAATGTCAAACGATATATATCGTGATATACATATATCGTTTGACCCTGATATAAACTAATATTTCTCGAGAGTACATAAATTTTACGAAGTTCATACGAGAACTGTGCTACCTATGTTTTAGCATATAAAAAAACCTAAGTATTCGTAGTTTTTTTTGTTACTGTAATGTTATTTATTATTCCGAAAATGGGTAGTTTTAAATCTATATCTTACCCTGCAAGGTAGCAGTAGGTAGTTCTATCAGTGAGATTGCATAGTTGATGTCATGTTTATTGGTCCATAAAACTTCAATTCTTATTTTTACGTGTACACATTGCAACAATGGATATATCTACTGTAATATGTAGTGAAACAAACTGTAAGCCCTTCAATGAATTACCGGAATATCATACCAATGTAAGTGTTGAACTCGATTTAAGAATATTTTCATTTTGTATTTTCTATTTGACAGAAACAATTAATTAATTTTTTTTTATTGTAAACGACTTCATATTTAATTATTAAACATTAAACAAATGATTAGCTTTTTCAGATGGTATCGATCACGTAAAAAGATTTAATGACTTAGATCCTGACCTGGCGTCTTAATAGGGTCACAATCTCACAATTTAGATATTTTAGTTAGTCCGGTTACTAGACTAGACTTACTAGTTAACTAGTTAATTGTTTAAAAAATATGTAACTGTTTTTATGTCTAAGAAAAATTGATTATTGAAAGAGTATTTTTATAATGCATTTGAAAAATAAACTGAAAAATTTTGTCGCTGCAATTTGTACGTACCCTTTTATATTAATAAATAAAGACCGGGAGATGGTGACTGATTTTGAAAAGTCATTTTTAAGCATGGCACCACTTTTGTACTGCACTGGAAGTATGGCGAATATTATAACTGAAAGAAATCGCCTTTCGAATTTTGAAAAATTACATGTTTAGGAGGTATGGCGGATATATTGGACCGTTGTTGGTATGGTATGGCGTGGCGACTTTCGTAGAAGATTAATTAAAAATAATTATTTAAAAAAATCAGACTAAGAAATAAATAAAAAAAAAACATTTTCAACAAAGAATGGCGTGCCTAGACACCCACCGGATAAGTATGGCATACAGCGAGCGCCCAGAAAAAATATTTTTTGTTTCAATACAGAAAAATTAAAGACATTTCGTGAAAAAAATTGTTTGACACCCCCCGGATTCTCGAGCAATTAAAATCCCGCGCAACCACCTCACCGGTGAGACCATCCTTTTCCTTTCGCCATGCCATACTGTAAGAAATGGCTTTCCAAAATCTGTCACCATCTCCAGGTCTACTAGTATTATATAACTTAAAAAATATGTAAGATTTTTTTATGTTGAGATCAGCAGACAGGCTGACGATGACGGTCCACTTGATGGTAGGTGGCTACCGTCGCCTATAACACAAGCAATGCCACAGCAGCTGCAAGTTTGCTTCGACTACAGTAGGATTAAGGATAAAGGATTGGATAGGAAAATGGGCTTTGGCATCCCTTACTCACTCACCGAAACACAACAGCACACGTGCTGTTATTTCACGGTGGTCTTCTGTAAGAGGGTGGTTAACTGCCGCCATCAGACGGGCCGCCCAAATGACTTCGAAACGCAGTGTGCCCTGCCACTACTTTCCAGATCTAGACCAGAGCCAAATTTCAAAAGTTCATTTTTCAAAGTTGACCCTGTCGGGAATCGAACCCGGAAACGCTAGAATAGAGCGTTAAGGCAAGCACCGTAACCACTCATCCAACGGGTTCGTCAAAATTGTTTTTTACCCTCTAAAATCTGCTAAAAATCGACGGGAGGGTATGTAGAAGAAGGGTTTAAATCTGTTGCGTGGTATTTACCAATAAAATAAAATAAAATACTCTTAGAGAGTGTTAACAGTGATGAGAATATTTTTAAATTTCAATTAAGTAGGTAATATAATTCTTGTTCTCTTAAGTTATAAATTAAATCAAAGTACAAAGATTATATTTCAATAAAAGAACTTTATTGGTTTCGGTTCTATAACTTTCCTTTAAATATTTGATTTTCGTTTTAGGGCAAGGTGAATGACGAACTGTTAGCTCTGTTCGAAAGAATCAACAAGACTGACGGTAATTAATTTTTAATTTATATTTTCTTTCCGACATTATTTTATCTTGCGAACCAGCGAGTCTAAGAATAACCTTTCCTGCCAAAGATACTTATAATTACAAGAGAAATGTTTATTTTATGGTGCCTGTCCTGTCTGCTAAGTTTTCATGGTTTACCATTAAATAATAGCAGACAGGCAGAGAAGAGAAAACACGTGAAATAGTTTTGCCCAGGTGTAATTTGGGGAGTTAGTAGCATGATATGTTATCTGGAATGTTATACCTTTATAATAGTGAAAGAATTTTTCATACATGTGCCTTCTACATAAGAGCATTTACAAATCAGCTTTCTCTCCACATATAATCTACTAGCTTTTACCTGCGCCTCTTTTTCTTAGGCGTTAAAACATTTATTCAATCTTTATTCCTTATATATTTTTGTCAGGCGTTGTATTTTTATTTTTATTTTTGATGATACTCCTTAAGAATCGATTTTTCATATAAGGCCCCCGGTATGGAAATTTTATGAGGAGTAAAATAAATACCAGCGTTAACTAAAAAGCGTTACGATATTTGTCGCTTTGGCATTTGTGCCGCAGTCGACGCATGTATTTATAATTCTATTCTCTGGGCTTATAAAAGTTAACGTCGAAATCTTGTATGAAATGTGTACTCTGCGTTGAGGAACGAAACGGTAGCGCGTTATAAAATGCTGGCGCAGGGGCATCAGTCGTCGAAAAATGATACTTGAACTTATAAAACGTAGTGACATCTGTGTATATCGAACGTAACTAACATAACTTTTGTTGGAACACTTAACATCTGAGTATGCAGAATGTAACTAAATAATATGAACAAATTAGGTATCCAATTATTTATTGACACGAGGAAAATTTTATATGTTTAAAGGAGTAAACGCCAGCAGTGCGTCTTTTTTTAGGATTCCGTACGTCCGAATAAAAAAACGGAACCCTTGTAGGATCAATCATGTGTACGTCTGTCCGACCATTCCCCCCCCCCCATCTCCGAAACTACTGAACCTAAAATTTTGAAAAAAATACAGAAATTAGTTTTCTACTTATAGATTATAGGAAAACCTAGAAGAAGTCCATGATATTAAATTAATTTCTACTCCCTATTCCCTCACTGAGTGTACGCGCTGTGCAACTAATAGAGAGAGATGGAGAAGACTGGCAGACGCCGCGACCAAGATGTCAGAAACGCCTCGATCGCGACCACTCCGTGAGGAGTTTACGACTGAGGAATCAATTGTGTTTTCGACCACGACTGTCCATGCTCACTGCCATCCTTTGTCATAAGTCTCAATGAAATGCTAACCCTCTCCGCACTCTTTCTGTGGATCGTGCGATTGGACTGTGAAGAAAATGATGTCATCGGTTTGAGGTGGCCTCTCAACAAGGCTAGTGTTTCATTCTACGCTTACTTACTTAATATGAAATTGAAATAGGTTATAATCATACATAATGTTTTTCTAGGTTATCTCCACTGTAGACTATAGGTTGTTTTTTTTTCGCACTTGTCGAAAACGTACACATAAATATTTGTTATAACTCATAAGAAGTATCAAAAGAAATGTTTAGCGCCATCTTTTGCCTGTTTTCTTTAAAATAGTTGCAGCGTCTGTTAAATTATACAATATCTCTGTTGAATTGGTATTTAGTGTGTCTTGTCTATAACTATATCTATCTTTCTATATATAAAAATGAATCCCCATTTCCCTTGGTCACGGCATCACGCGTGAACGGGTAGACCGATTTTAATTCGGTTTTCACTAATGAAAAGAGGGATAAACGGAGAATGTTCATATATATAAAAATTGCACCCCGGGCGAAGCTGGGGGCGGGTCGCTAGTTATACATATAAATACATAGGTATTGTGAAATAAAGCCAGTTAGCCTATCTTGTTTGAAAGTTGGAATTTTTGAGTGGTATCTTTTGTGTGTGGCGTGCTCGTGCTCGTGACATTACATCAGAACACAGGTAGTACCTGCTATAACTCGTTAAGTATTTCGACAATACCGATAGCTTTTGTAATAAACACGGTTCAATGTTGTTTAAAGAGTAATGTGTGTAGGCAACTAAAATTGAAAATGACGTCTTTATAGCTATTTCCTGTGACCATGAAAACGATCAAGGCTCTTTTTAAAAATTCAAATGTTACGTCGGCGCTATTCATTTGAATGGCAACCTTTTTCTTTATTTAAATGTGAAAACTCGAGACGTGTTGTTGTTATGTGGTAGCCAATGACTTTAGTTATTTAGTTCGTCGCCATCTGCTAGATAATTACTGTTAGTGACGAATAATAATAATTATAAAGTTTTCGATTCATTTAAAACATTGAATGGAAATTTTCAGAATAATTAATTGTAATCCTTCCTTTGTTAACCCATTCTTATTTATCATTGTTATCAATGACCGTCGAAAATATGTCAAAGTTGTTCAGGAATATACCTATCATGAGCAAATCATACAGATATCCAAGAACAACTTCCATAAATAGGCGAACAGACGAAAACATCTATAATACAATCGGTAATAACACAATGGGCATGATGACAGATTTTGAAATTCCCTTCCATAATGTAGATACACGTCTACCATATCCGAAAAAAAAAAATTTCAGCAAAAAAACTAAATTTCAACGCGAATTATTGAATGTTTTTAAATCTATTTTGAATTACGCGCGAAAACGCTCATAGGTGTCATGGCGTCGCGTCTGATGAACCGTGACGTCACCGACATCTCATCAGATTTTTCATTCTGTCAAAGCAAAGTCAAGCAACACGATGGCACTTACCTGGGCGTGACGTCATCCGCTCTGATTGGTGTTTCAGTTAACATGGCCGATTGCAGTTATTTATACTTCTATTTTATTGAAAATCTTATTAATCTCAATTTTAATACAAAAAATGAGTAATTTTTTAGACTGCTTTCAACATATATTTTTCTCCAAAACCATTTGTTCTTTGATTCTTTAATACCGTCATCATGCCTATTGGACAGCAAATATTTATACAATAAAGCGCAATACATACTGAAGCTGTAGCGGGAGCGTTTCGGGGTCGGGAATTTTTGTAATTTACGGAGTCCATACAGAAACCGCCAGCGGTAGAGAGGCGACGCGGTTTAATAGCTATCACAAACAGGTGGACGCGTTCCGGGCTGAAGTGGCGCGGTTTGCGGGAAGCCTTTCCCCTTTTATCTTTCCCGCGAAGCCTCTCCGTCCACCTTGCCGCAGAGCGTCCCACGCTGCGTTTAAATCGTGGCCGCCTTTCTAAAACTCGTCTAATCCATCGGTTATCCGCTCTGCGACAGATGTGACCGGCCCATTGGCAATTCAGCTTGCTAATTCTTTCGGCTATGTCGACAACTTTGATTCTTCGGCGTATTTCACAATTTCTGATACCAAAGAAATTCCGAGCATAGCCCGCTCCATAGCACGCTGAGCGACTCAGAACACGTGATCCAGCCCTGCCGTAAGAGGCCAAGTCAAAATAAAAAAAAAATCAAAATCAAAATATTTATTTATCAATTAGGTTTCTCCAAGAAACTCTTATGATCGTCATTTAGAATTACCAGTTAAATTTAAATTTACCAGGGTTTCGGAAAAAAGCCAAGATGACGATCCTGAGAAGAAACCCCGAAAGAAACTCAGGATACTATTCTTTTTGTCATCTTTACAATATAAAAATTACAACAATTATAATCATACACTTAATACCTAAAGTAAATATACAATACTAAGCATAGTATGAGCTCCGAATCCAGGCTTTAATTCCAGGCTTCATTGTCACTTAAATAATAATCAGTACCCTTATAATAGCCTTTCAAGAGGAGTTTGGATTTAATGACATCTTTAAATTTATTTATAGATAAGGTTCTGATCATCTCAGGCAGTTTATTATAAAACCGTATACACTGACCCATAAAAGAATTACTTATCTTGTGGAGTCGCGTCTTATGTAAATCTAAATTATTTTAAACCTAGTACCTATATTGTGTACATCACATTTTTTATTAAATTGACTAATATTTTTATGCGCGTAAATTAAATTTTCATAAATATATTGACATGTAACAGTTAAAATGTTAATTTCTTTGAACTTTTCTCTGAGGGAAGACTGCGGATCTAGTTGATAGATCAAGTTCGGCACCATCTGTCATTACTGGCAGGAGCACTGATTGTAGACCTTGGTCTTCAGATATTGGGGCAGTGGTGACGAGAAGAGATGACGTAGATGAGAAGATATTATAATCGACGCAAATCTTCTTGGGCTCTGGCACGTCAAATTTGCGCAGTAACCGATTTTTGGGACTGTTCATGAGCTATTGCGACGCAGGGGGGAGCCACGGAATGAGCGAGACGCAATGATAACATTTGTACAGGAGGAAGCAGTTGCGCCGTATTGCTTATTCTGATTTCGCAATTGTAAAGTGGGCCAGGAAAGTCTTTATCAGTTTCGATAACAATTCCCATTCATTTTAAATTTCGCTAAGACTTATATTTGAAGTATTGATTACTGATTAACGTGATTGGTCATTGCTAAGCCAATCATATATAGGTTAAATGTGCATGACATTTTAACCTTTGTCATCTATCACATAGGTATTACTATGTTCTACCAAGTAAATCTGTCTCTTGAAATCATAGACATTCTTACTTTGTAACGAGAGTGGTATATAATCTCTTTAGTTGTGATTTACCAAACTGTATTCTTTTTGACAAGCAAAAGTCATATCAATTTGTCAAGTGAAATATGTCACGCAATTTATTACCGATTAACTATTATTAGTTTACACCGTTTGGGACGAAACGTTAATCAAATTTTAAGAAACTTAAATATATTGCGGTATACTAAGTTTCTGGATTACACGCGAAGGCGAGGAAGGCAATCTTCAAGATCGCATGCGGAGTGGTCGTCTTCCTGCGATATCAAACATGCAAAGAGAAACTATGAGACGGGCTTACGAAGACAATGGTTTCATACGTACGGCTCATTATACTGAAGAGTTCGATGTCTGTACTGAGACGGTGAGGAAGCACTTGCACAGCTTGGGTTTGCAGTACAGGCGTCACGCTAAAAGAGTTTATTTGACCGAAGCCCTTAAAGCAGCACGTTTAAATTTTATAAGAGTTTTTAAATTTTAATAGGGCCAGTACGATATTTACAGATGAAAAGACTTTCAAGTCCAGCCAACATAGTCGATTAACTCTCTGGCGTTATGATAATACTAGATATAACGAAAACCATATAGTATCAAATATGGAATCTAGTTGAATTAGTGCAAACCTTTGGGGCTGGATGTCGGCTGATGGAGTAGGTGATCTGTTCAGTTTACCTCCAAGACTACCCACCGGTACGAAGTGTATACCCGTAGAATGAGCGGTGTGAATTTGAATTTTTACAACTGCCGATTACACATACTACTAGATTGACTCGCGACTGGTTTCAACGACATGAGTTCATTCATTTGATACCGTGGCCATCAAGATCAGCAGATCTAAATCCAATAGAGAACCTTTGGGGACTTATGGTGACTTATGGGATAACAGGAATGAAAGAACACGCGATGAAATTGTAACACACTGCATTAAGATATTGGAAGGGGTATCTGTTGAAATCTCGCTGGATCGATGAGGAGCCGATTGCTGGAAGTTATTGAAGCTAATGGTGGATACACACGTTATTGATTGAATCTCCGTAATTTATTACTTCATAGATTATTTAATTATCTTTGTTCAGACATAAGAAAATATTTTTGATTTTAGTTAGTTTCTACGGTTATGTTAGAAATTAATGATGGAAATAAATATAGTTTGTTTTATTAACCTTTGATGATATTGCATCAAATGTAATAGTTAGAGTAAACTCGCGTGTGTAACTAAGTAAACTTAGTTAGAGAGTAAACTCGCGTGAAGCGTTTATCTCGTGTTGACATTACAACGCGGCTGATATTTTATTAAACCTAATTAAATACATTTGGTCGCTTCGATTCAAACGCGATTCGATTCGATTGAATGAAATTCAAATAATTAATGTCATGCACGATATGACAAAGACAGTAATAGAAATTGTCACTTTGAACTTTCAAAGGAAAACGGACCTTATCATTCTGCAACATACAAAGAATGTTCAATCTTAGGGTGATAAAACACTTTCCTGGTTGACTTTACATGCATAAACGAAAGACGCCTGCTTAAGGTCAGAGTCCAAGAAGATTTACGAGTACCAATATAATTTTTTTAAATTTCACGCTGCTTCTGAACATATTTATACCCAAATTATCTCGAAGGTGTTTAACGACACCATTACCAAAGATCCCTATCCCATTTCCCTAACCCTTATCCTTTATCCTACCCTTGAATAATTAAAAAAATAACCCCCCTTCAAAGAGACTGATCAGCCATGCTAATATGAATTATGAATCGGTCGAACGGTATCCGAGTTTCTAGTTCTCGGATCCACCTTTCAACATCCGTTTGTTCTGTACCTAATATATTTACTTATATACTTTACAGATGTCTTACAAGCGATAAAAATGGATCCGGCAGTGTTGGAGGCCCAAATAACGGTGGATTACAAAGAAACGAGGAATATCGATACGGCATTTAATCGTGATAGCCGCTCGGAGGCTCGAAGCGATGGTAAGACAGTTAACTGTTGCGGTTTTTTTTGTAGAGCAATAGAAACACGGTTTATTTGACGAGGTTGACAGAGCACAAAATCGCAACCACAAACACCTGCCTTATTCGATTAATTTCGACCATTTTCTCATTAATTCACTATTATAAATTATAAATTATCCATTGAAAAAAATATATAATTAATTTCACCTAATACAGTTTAGTATCATGTTAAACCTATTTATTTAAGATTACAACTAAAATATACATGCGACGAACACTTATCTGCATCAAGGAGGCAAAAATTAAACAATGAAATTAACAATTAAACAAAAAATAATTGTAATAGGAATTTGGGCGTCTCTTCGGTTATTCGGTTTCTCTAACCTAATATTTCTGAGTTGTATTTTCTTTTATTGTTTTATAGACGGTTTTTTTAAATTCTTGATCACGATCATTCCTATGTCTATAACTAGCTGGTGCCCACGGATTCATCCTCGTTAAAAAATAAAAATATATAACGTCTTTATTGCTATAGTCTTGCCATAGGCGTCGGATTCTTATTTTTATATGATCCCTGGGGAACAGTACGTTTTTTCTAGATGAAAGGTCCCTATGTCCTTTTCGCATTCCTAACAATGTGTATGCAAAATTTCATGATGATCGGTTGGATAGTTTAAGCGTGAAACAGAAATGGTCAGACAGACAGACAGACTTACTTTTACATTTGTAGTATTAGTATGGATTCTTCCGTACGTCCCTGGTGTACAGAAAAACCGGTGCAAGGTGGCGCTGAAATTGGGTTAAGATTTTATTTCGGGTTCGGGCAGGACAACGTCTGTTCGGCGGAGAGGCAGCAGGAAGAGGTTCCCCTCTCACAGGAGATCCGTAGGAGGAGGTTCGGGCTCGGCTTATGTCCGCCACCTTCCTCCTTGACCGGTACCTGGGCGATAGTCTTAGGGGATCACTTTCGGATGTGTGTCTGCTATTTAGTTATATAATTTTCTTTTCATGTAGTGTACCTATTCATTATGACTAAATATATACAATCAGTGTTGTCTACAAATTTAATGTCAACACTTACTTTATTGACAGCGTTTATTGATTTTCTTTAACCTACTTATTATTTATTTATTATATGTGTACATTATTGTATTTTCTTAGTCATCACTTTATTTAAAAGCGATAAATTACTACAAACCTTTAAAAATATTGTAGTTAAAAAAGGAGGCTCTTTTTTTTCTTATAGAAAAATGAGCGTCAGGTATTATTCTTTTGAGAGTAATAATAGCTTCGGCCGGCAAATTTGGATCCGTTTCCACTATTTTTGTTATTTATTACTTTCTAATACTGTAAACTTTGCTGTCAACAAGTGTCTGTTTCTATGTCTAATGGTCGCTTAATTTTTTAATATTTTTCGCCTCAGTACAGCACATCCCAGCTTTTATTACAGTCAGACCATCTAGTGGTGATTAAAGACTAGATTTTACATATTGGACGCGAAAATGTATAGTAATTTCCCAATAATAGTATTTTTGATTCCCATTAAGGCCGGTGCTGACTAATAGCACACTAATAGCTATAATCATTGCAATAAGATTCAAAATAATATGTTTAGGAAAAAAAAATTTTTGCTGTGCCGTGCCGTGCCATACCAGGCCTAAGGTACTTGTCATAATGTTCTGACTGAGGGGTCTCGGGTTTCAACTTTGGAAATGAACTATTCAACGTTGATTCTGCTTTAGCAGGGCACAGTGCGTTTCGCAGTCATTCGGGTAGCCCGTCTGGCAGCAATAACCAACTCTATTGCAGAAGACCACCGTGAAATAACTGCATGTTTTGTTTTGCTGAGTGAGTAAGGGATACCAGAACCCATTGCCCTATCCCTTCCTAATCCCTTATCTTTACTTAATCCTGCTAAATAGGCAGCGCTCTTGCAGCACCTGTAGCGTTGTTTATGATATAGGCGACGACGGTAGCCATCTACCATCTATTGGAAACTAAAATGGATCTTTAAATTAATTGAAATAAAACAATATGAAAATAAACGTTTACTAAAATGTATATACAACATGCCAGTATCTATTTTAGTTACCTAATTACATTAAACCTATTTAAGTTTATATAGCTTCAACACCATCAAGTGGACCGTCAGGCTGTCTGATGACTCTTTGACTTCACTCCTGCTAAGTTACTCTTAATGGTACCTACCTAGCAGGTTTTTAAATAATTTTAGATAATTAAAAATCAACATCAAGCATATTAATATAACAGTTATGTTACGGTTTTTTTTTTACTTTTAAGTTCCGCTTAGCCGTTTTTATGTAGATACATAAGAGAAGTAGTATAGCGATCCTTCAATCTGTCGGAGGTTTAAGACCTCCGATAAGGAGAGAGATTTAATAACGAATCGAGTCGACGACCTATGCGTAGGTATCACTGTCATCAGAGTGTTTTGACCGTAGATACAAAAAAAAGAAAGAAAATAATTACTGCAAGATTGTTTTAGGGAAATTACAATATATTACTAGCTAACGCCCGCGACTTCGCCCGGGCTCCTTTCTCTTAGAGCCATTTAGAATCCGTCCATCCATCCATCTGTATCTATATTAATATTATAAAGAGAAAAGATTTTTATGTATGTATGTATTTTTGTATGTTTGTAATGAATAAACTTAAAAACTATGGGACCGATTTTAAAAATTCTTTCACCCATAGAAAGCTAAAAGTTATCAGCGAGTAACATAGGCTACTTGCCCTACCCCCATCTCCCCCTTTAACCCCCTCTATACAATAATACAAAAACGCGGACGAAGTCGCGTGCAACAGCTTGTCTAAAATAAAATAAAGACTGAACATTTTTTTACATTTTTTTTGTATGTTAAGGTCGGCAGACAGGCTGACGGTCCACTTGATGGTAGGTGGCTACCGTCGCCTATAATACAAGCAACGCCAAAGCTACTGCAAGTGCGCTGCCGACTAGAGTAGGATTAAGGATAAGGGATTAGGAGTGGATAGGGAAATGGGCTCTGGCATCCCTTACTCACTCACCGAAACACAACAGCACACGTGCTGTTATTTCACGGTGGTCTTCTGTAAGGGGGTGGTTACTGCCTCCAGACGGCAGTAACCATCCCCTTACTGCAAATGACTGCGAAAACGCAGTGTGCCCTGCCAGCCTGCCACTACTTTCCAACAGTACCCTAGAACAGAGCGTTAAGGCAAGCACCCTACACTCATCCAACGGGCTCGTCTTACAATATTTTGTTTATCCTTTGGTAGGCAACTCTTTTCTCCAATTTTTTGCCAATTTTTTTAATTTTTAGTTTATCCTCGGGAACAGAATTATTTTCTGAATAAAATGTACCCTATACCTATATCCTTTCCTGTATCCCTGCCAACGTGTATGCAAAATTTCATGGTAATCGTTTGAGTAAATAAGGTGTGAAAGGCTAACAAACATACAAACAAACCTACTTTCGCATTTATAATATTAGTTATTATTTACCCTTTAAGATTGAAATTAAAAAATCCCTTAAAAGATGTCGTATTATGTCAAGACACGTGCAGATATTAAAGGCTTTATTTTGCCCTCAACCACTTAACTTGTTTGTTTCGTGTGTTGTGTGTATCTCTAACTCGTTTTAACTCCTTTATAAAAGATCAAGGAGCTCGTATCGAGTTGCGTCTTATAACTGCTTTTGTAGTCTTATGAAAAATATAATTTAATACAGCTTCTTCTGAGTGAAAGGAAAAATGAAATCTAATATGAAATTAACAAAACAGTTAGGTAGGTACTGAAGATACTTTTTAAATAATAATAATGATGCATTTTATTAGCTCCAACGTAAAACCACATAAATTATATGAGGAACTAGTTTTTGCCTGCAAGTTCGTCAGCGCCCATTTTTTAAGCGTTGAAAAATTAATATATAAGCCATAATTTATAGGGAAGCAATTAATTATATCGACCAGAAGTTAAATCTGAATATTTATTATTCACACTATTTAAACTGGTTACATGAAACAAACATTTTCTTTGAATAATAAAATTCACAGATAATATATAATTATCTTTTTACATTTTATGACACTTTAACGTTGCTAGGCAACGCGTGACTGTTGACAACGGTGGCGCCCGCCGCGCCGCTCCAAATTTATTCAATATCTTTCTTTTCTTCTTTATATATAAAAATGAATCCCCATTTCTCCTGGTCACGGCATCACGCGTGAACGGGTAGACCGATTTTATATTTTTAGACGATACCACAGAATAAATAATAGTACTAGACGGTACTCGGGAACCAGAAAGGTTCCAGAACCCAATTCCTTTTTTGAATCCTTGACAATGTGTAACGAGCACTTGCTTTAACGTCAAAGCAAAACACCAATCTTTAAATACAAGCAATTCACACAATGTTATTTTTTTACGTTTTAGTATTAGCTAATGAACCGAGGGGAAGTTTCGATAACATTATGGAGTCTCATCACGAAGCTTTGCGTTCTTTAACGCGCTACCAGTATGAATTCTTGTTAGAGTTCGCCGATACACTCAGAAAACAACGACTATCTGCGCAAAGAAACTTTGTAAGTACCTACATGTTTATAATTTTATTAAGTGTCTAATACATTTGTGCAGATCCACTTGACTTGCTCCGTCTCCATCGCCTGTAAACACTCTTAGTTAATTGAGCTGTAACTGCATGTATGGGACGTATATGTCTCATATACCTATGTATGTAGCTACCGTACCGAGCGAAGGTGTGGAAAATAATACATAAACAACTAATTAAGGCATAAATTGGATAACTCTGAAAAGAGCTGTTTATCAGCGTGGTTTTGTATATTCATTTAACCATACTATCGCTGGGTTCATAGTGTCACTCCATTCGAGCATAATTTGATCTGGACAAAATTTGATCATTCCCGTTCCGGGTGACCTGTCAGAGCTAATTGTATGATTAAATGACAGTAGAGCAAAATTAGCCTTGGCCGAAGGAGTGCTGGAACACACCAGTGGATTCACGACAGAGGATGAATAGGAGCAAACAGCAGTCTTCGGAATAACCGACGAGATGTTGTCTCCCCGGCGTCGGCGGCGCAAAAAGGACAAAAGACCTAACCTACGCGGCCCATATTTATATTGTCACATCGCTGCGGAGTTAGCGCGCTGATACAAGCAAACATTAGCGCACACCCCGGTTTTGCTGTCTCAGGTAGCCGGCATACGTCGTCGCATATCTATCGTTATGCCAATGTAAAAACTTACCTACGGACTATTATTCCACCAACATAATCGCCAAATATGTTACTGAGCTGTACCTAACTGTATATGTACATTGTACAATGTATCTGTAACTGTATATGTATTTGTATCTTGTAGCGTGGAAGAGGCTTTAAGGCGGCATTTTGAGCCGTCATTACTTTAATTGTTATAAAGCATATTACTCGTACCTAATTATATTCAAACATGGTCACTTATGGGTCACTATAAAATTAGTCACTTATGTGCCGATGAATAAGGTCCAGTAAAACAAGCATATCGAAAATTAAAGCTAGAGGAACCGGTGTAGGGAATCGTGGTCTCCTATATAAGGTGGTTACTGCCGTCAGACGAGCTACTCAATTTATGATAGCGAAACGTTGTGTGCCTGCCACTTTTGAACTTTTCACCACAAATTTAAATGGAGGACTAGAACGGCTTGTCAATAGATATAATATCAGTTGTTTATTAACTAGGTATTCGTCGTTATCTAGCTACACGTGACCCAGAAACGGTAAACTCATTTGCAAATAAATAACGCTACAACATTCTACGCAAATGCGTTTTGATACAAATGTAACAGTATCATTTCAAATTCAATTGAGGATTAAACGTTCCGCCAAAAACCTTTTCGTTTTTTATATAAGCTTATTTGCTTTTATTGCTTGCTAGCGATCCGCTCCCGGTTACGTACGCTTTTTGTGTATATAATTTGCACAATTCTTCGAGGAAGGATTGTGCAAATTTATTTATATGTAAATTTATATGTATAGAAGATTTAGACATATATAAATATATATAGATTGTGCCATACTTTAATCGGCAAGCAGATGGATCGTTCACTTGCTGGCAGTGTGGCTAATATTACAAACAACGCCATGGATGTTACAAGTGCGTTGCCGATCTTGATAGGGACAAGGAGCATAGGATATACAGAGAAAAGGAGAATGGGATCTGGCATCCCTCAATCACTCACTGAAACACAATAGCACTTATGCTTTTATTTCACAGTGATTGTAAGTGATTTTACTCGTGTTGGACAGGCTGCTCAGTTTATGATTACGATGCCAAGTGTACTCTGTCAGTATTAAATAATAATAAATATAATATTACTGTTATCTATCTTCTATATATAAAAATGAATCCCCATTTCCCTTGGTCACGGCATCACGCGTAAACGGGTAGAGTGATTTTAATTCGGTTTTCACTAATGGAAAGAGGGCTAAACGGGGAATGTTCATATATATAAAAATTGCACCCCGGGCGACGCCCGGGGGCGGGTCGCTAGTTAATAATAATAATAAAGCCTTTTATTGTGAACTACAAATGAGTGTAAGTTAACAGTTTTAAAATGTTGTTATAAAATATCTCGTAGTACAACATGCCCCTTGGCATAGGCTTCCTCTAACAATTTCCTTAGGCTCTACTTCTATCTCGCGATACCTTCTCCAATGTTGTCCAGCCGTGAGATTTAAATCCTCTTTCCATCTGGTTAGTTGGTGTTCTCTACTGCGCTTGCCGTCTCTGGGGTACCAGTCAGAGACAATAGTGCTTCCATTTATTTTGCGTGTCCATCTCCACTTCTGTTGGTCTATTCAAGTATATCAACTATTTTAGATTTTCTAATTGCGCTACTCCTCACTTTGTCTTGTTTCTTTATTCCTATCATAATTCCTTCCAGTCGTTATCTACGGATGCGAAACTTTGTTATTAATCAAACAACACAGAGAAAAACTGAAACGTTGTCAGAGAGCCATGGTGAGAAGCATGATAGGAATAAAAAGTTATTATTACTTAACAATTATAGGAACGCTTAGTAATTATTGTGTCTATATTATATAAAAATACTATCTAGATCTTCTCTTACCTTATCTTGTTACATATTTTATTCTCTCGATTAATCCCCTAAAATTAGCAGTGGGATTAAGGAAAAGGGATTGGATAGGAAAATGGGCTCTGGTATCCCTTACTCACTCACCGAAACACAACAGCACACGTGCTGTTATTTCACGGTGGTCTTCTGTAAGGGGGTGGTTACTGCCGCTAGACGGGCTGTCTATAAAACACCGCGAAACGCAGTGTGCCCTGCCACTACTTTCCAGATCCAGACTAGAAGAAAATTTGAAAAGAAAAGTTCATTTTTCAAAGTTGACCCTGCCGGGAATCAAATTCGGGAATCCTAGAACAGAGGGTTAAGGCAAGCACACTAACCACTCATTCAACGGGATATGTAATTACTAGGAAGTTCCAATGAATTTAACACTAAAACTCAACTTTTAAAAAGTGTGGCCCGTCTAGCGGCAGTTTTACAGAAGACCACCGAGAAATAACAGCATGTGTGCTGTTGTGTTTCGGTGAGTGCTAATTCTTAACCTTAATTCTACTATAGTCGGCAGCTTACTTGCAGCACCTGTGGCGTTGCTTGTATTACAGACGACAGCGGCTACTTGCCATCAACCATTTATGTTACAAAATTCACGACGGCAACATAATAAAGCCTTAACATAATTCATTAAGGCTTCTGGTCTATTACATTCTGTCGGAGGGATAACTTTTGGCAGTAATTTAAGTTTCGAATTTTCTTGGCTCCCCACAGCAAGGAACATCAATTAGCCTACTTGTTGTACAAATTGCTTCGAAATAGCTCTCTTGACGTCAACCAGATACAATGAACTCTCTATGAACCAAAATATACAATAGTTGGTCACACCTTACCCAATATGAAAAGTCTAATTATTTCTTGAGGGTTATCTGGTACGCTCCACGTGCAAACTACTTACTACTTTTTCTTATTATTTACTTTTTCCTATGGGTAGCTTTTGTGTGTAGGTAATTTGTATTAACTTTGAAATATAATACACACGGGGGACCAATTCGAATATTGATGCGTTTCGGAGTGTTCACGTTTTGTTTGCTATTACAAAGTCGCTGAAATTTCACTAGGTGGAGACCATCTGTTAGTCCAGAAAAATTTACTAACAAATCAAAATTTGAACCCTCACGAGCATTTTTGATATAAGTTTCTAGAAGATATGAAATATCGATGGGTCAAAGAAATTTTCGATTCCACCCTGTAGAAGTATGAAAAAAAACCAGATGTATATTAGTATACTAGTAGAAAGAAAATTTGGTTTTACATAAAAATGTCCATATAACTTTTTTTGCTAAAATAAAAATGAACAGAGTTAGGGAGGTTGGTAAATACGAGTACAAGGGTTGATAGGTACAGTTAAAAAAAAATTGTTGTCAACCCTTATCTTCTAACCTCTTAATAGATTTGATAGCAAAGCATAAGATGGGAACAGACATTACACTCATCGAAAAGAAACAGCACACGTGATTTTCAAGGAAAAACCTACATTAGTAACATCACGTGTGCTTTAAGGGTTGGTTACTGTCGCCAGGTTTGTGACTGCGGAATACAGTGTACCATGCTACTACTAAAGCGATATATACCTCAGTGTTCTTGATAAAATTTGGTCACTGTACACTGTTCTTGATAAAATTTGTTGCAGCAGCTTTGGCGTTGCTTGTGTTACAGGCGACGGTAGCCATCTATCATCAAGTGGACCGTCAACCTGTCTGCCGATCTTAACATAAAAAAACTGCTTCTACGATTCTCATCTATATTCTTTTTATTTTAAGGAATGTGCATTCTGCAAAAACAACGGTCAGCCTTTGAGTTGGTACTCTTCCCACGCTCTGAAGGACTGGCGTGGTCGCGTGTTGTGTCCAGTATTGCGTTCGTACCGGTGTTTCATTTGCGGAGCCACAGGCAATCGTGCTCACACTATCAAATATTGTCCCAGGAGGATATATTAAGGTACCTAAATATATTAAGATTTTTTTACAATTATTTAATATTAAAAAAATTATTTATTTCATACCATTATACTTTTTCCAGATAACTTTAACCGAAACCGCTCTGTTATATTATTTGAAAGAAGTGTCGTGCGGTAACGATTTTTCACTATAATAAAGCTGTATATTTTTGAAAACTGCTTTTTAATACCTACATATTTTTATTCCTTTGTAAACTAGATTTTTTAAATATATCCTACTAATATCGTAAATGCGAAAGTTCAAAAAGTACTATTGAAAGGATTTTCAATACGTTTATTTACGTACGTATACGTAGCACAAAACTCAGCTAACTCTCACAAATAATAATAGCACTAATAATAGTACAAAACTCAGCGTAGGTCCGTTGATAGAGTAGTAACGGCACTTTTTCTTCCGATTCAATGTGCAAAGTAATCGAAATACAAGCTATAATTAAAATTATAAACTAATCTCAGACTTTTTATTGAGCCCAAACAGGCTTTATCTGCTAAGTTGCTGAGGAGTTGGCTGTCACACGAACTACTTGATGCTGCAGCATCAGATCCATTGGCGGATACAGGGGGGGGGGGGGGGCCGGCATGGGGCCATGCCCCCCCCCCCCAAAAGACCCAGGAATTCCATATTTTTGACTTAACTTTTCAATTCAATTCAAGTACAATTCAATTCATATATGAACTGAATATAGAATAATATAATCCATATCAATCAAAGTTATCGAAAGTTTCATAATTCATGTCAGACATTTCAGACAGTTCAAATACGCGATTACGCGGGTTAAAAGTATTTGCAACACAACCATAATGCATCTCAACTAGTAAAAAAATACACAAAAAAATTACTTGTGATATTAACCCTAACTCCGAACTTTGTCAGAATGCCCCCCCCCCCCCCAAAATTATCTCCTGGATCCGCCCCTGATCAGATCAAGGTTACCATGTCATGGAAATACCACCGAAGTAACAGTATATCAAATTTCACATCAATCGAACCGGTGGATGTTAATGAAATCTCTTCGTGAACTAGGAAATAGGAACTAGGAAATGATCTTCAAACGCTTCTCGATCACGTTGGCTATTTTATGAGCTTTCATTCGAGGTCCATAGGGGAGAAATCTTCAACAATTTATTGCATAGGGTTATGTGGAACTTTTACCGCACTAAAACACCCCTCGAGATGGGTGTGGATCTAGTCCATAGGGGACTTTGAAACCGCCGCCGGTCGTCGACGTCATCACTGATTGATTGAAAATGGTAGCAATGAGGAATTTTGGACAACGAAAAGTCTCTGAGCTTCCCGAACCCTGTGGATTATTGAAAGCTTTCGATATTTTTCGAACAGTTATGATTCTTCAAGCAACATGGGTGCTTTTTGCTAAGACCATCATTATTTGAAATAGCGATACTTTGTAGCGATTTTTTATATGCGTGCCATATTCAAAATGTAGTAGGTAATCTTAGTAATAATATAATAAATGCGAAAGTTTGTACGTTTCGATGTTTTTTACCCAATCACGCAAAAACTCTGAACGGATTTGGTTTAAATTTGGCAAACAGATCTTTTATTATTTGAATTAACAAAAGAGAATACTTTTTATTAATTTAATAATACTAAAGAGAATACATACTAAGATATTAATTTTAATTGTGTATTGTGAAGGGCTATTACAGTGTGTTACAATTTCAATTTGATAATGATTAATACCATATCAAAGCATTAACGTATTATGCATCTATGCCTTACTCAAGAATCACTTTGATAGATATAAACTGCATGAAATCCTTCAGTAGTTTTTAAGATCACTGCGATAATTTCAGCCATTGATTGTATAATCGTGTTCTGAATTGTCTCGCGAAAATGTTTGAATATCTGGTTCCTGGCAGAATATCAGTGTTGTGGTCTGCACCACAATTGTATACTGAGCCAGGGTTCCTTTTCCTCTTCTTACTTGTTTATATATTTGTTTGTTTGTTTTATTTGTAATTATTATTTGTTCATATATTGTTTATATCAGAGGAATAAAAGTTGTTTTCTATCTTTCTTATTATGGAAAAAAGTTAGGTTCCCGAGAGATCGGCTAAAAATATAAAAAAAGTCGGCCCCACTATTGTCAATGGTGGCGGCGGGCGGCGCGGCGCCACCGCACCGTTCGTCGTCGTCGTCGTCAAAGCGATATAAAGATGTCAGGATAAGCGATGCAGGCGTTATATTACTCATATTTATTTTCTCAGGTGACGCTTTGTGTCAAAGTGACTTTTTTTAAATTTTTGATATACATAACAGAAATTCAGAACCGTTCGGTACCAAGTATTTATTTCCAGCTCCCGTTTCGAACCGTGGCTCGTGTGAGCGTTTATTAAGTTAATGATACTTATTTACCTACTCGATAAAATGAAATAAACTTTGGCCGTGTTCAATCGAGTTACGCGTGCCACAGTTCTAATTCCAGAGATGTTATTTTCAGTTTCTTCGAATTGCTCTAATTTGCTCTCTTATTGGTGGTTACTCACTTGCTTTTTGTCACATCTTTATTAAAAGCTATTCAACGCGGACAATTCTTTACAAATCAAAGGATTTTACCTACGTATCAAATTGTTTACAAAAAACAAATTTACAACAATATTTATTATAAGATATTAATTTAGCAGCTTTGAACATTGCCGTTTTGTTGCCTTACAATGTTATGCTACTAAGAGTTTACCCGCGTATGCGGGTATAGAATTTGTAATTATGCCACTTGGGATTAAAACAATTGAGATTTTTTTCTAATGTTTTTTTTTTCTATTTTTTTTTATTCTAATTCTAATGCTTATTTTTTTTCTAATGCTCTATGGCTGACGATGTACTTTTTAGACTCGAACTCCACTAAAGCGAAGGACGAGACGAACGGAGCGGAAATATGTTAGAAACAACCAATAGGATTTCGTTATTTAGTTATCTCCGCTCCGCTCAGCTTCGGTGGAAACGGAGAGACTGTTTGGAGGCCTCTGTATGCATCTTCGTTCTAGTCCGTACGCATCTCCACTTCGCTTCGGTGGAGTCATTCTAGCTGAGATATGTAACGCTAATATCCGCTTTGGTGGAGTCCGGCCCTAACGGCAGGTAGCTACTATCGATTATTAGAACAAACAGCGCTATAGAGGTGCACTGCCGGCCGTGGTAGGAAAGGCTAAAGAAAGGAAAGAAGAATGGACTTTGGCATCCCTTACTCACGGTACACAAAAGACATGAGTTATTATTTCACAGTGGAGTTGAACCTTCACCAAGCACATTTGAAGTACGAGTATCTGAGACCACCCTCGAGTAGTTTTACCACACGATGTAATTTATATTTAAAGATTTTTCATGTGAATTTTTGACTGATTTGAATAAGAAAAAAAAACAGCATGAAAAAAAAATGATTCATAAATTGTTAATTTGGATTTTCTAGCATTTTTTAATGAAATGGTAAGTATTACTTTTTTATCTTTTTTTTCTTTATGCTAGCTGTTACTTTCATATTTCTGAAGCATTTTTTTTATATTAAGATCGGCCTAAAACACAAGTAACGCCACAGGTGCTGCAAGTGCGCTGCTGACTACAGTAGGATTAAGGATAAGGGATTGGGAAGGGATAGGTAAATGGGCTCTGGCATCCCTTACATCAAAACCCATCATTCCGGGGATTGACTGTCCCAATCTCAGACCATCTCCAATTCCTTGGTGTGGACCTTACAGCCGATCTGAACTTCGGTAGGCACATCGAGTCCATTGCCAAAACAGCTGCCAAAAAGCTGAGCATCCTTTCCAAGGTGAAACGGTACTTCACTGCGAGGCAGCTCCTGGACTTATACAAAGCACAGGTCCGGTCTTGCATGGAGTACTGCTGCCACCTCTGGGATGGGTCTGCCCGTTACCAACTGGCCGCATTGGACTCGATTGAAAGGCGAGCAAAGAAGCTTATTGGCAACGACACCCTCGTAGATTCCCAACTTCAAAGCCTGCAGCATCGCCGAAAAGTAGTTTTCCTATCGATTTTCTATCGTCTACACTATGAAGAGTGTGCATCTATTCTGTACGAATTAATCCAACCGGAACCGTTCCATTTGCGGATCACTAGGCGTGGGCAAGGGTTTCATCCCTTCGTGATCGATGTACCTCGATCACGCACGAAGCGTTTCAGTTCCACCTTCCTTGTTCGGACTGCTAAGGAGTGGAACTCATTGCCTGCGTCTGTGTTCCCACAAAACTACAACCTCGGGGTCTTGAAAACCAGGGTAAATGGGCATTTACTGGGTAAGCGTGGTCCACCTTCGGCTGCATCTGCACCTCACATCAGGTGAGATAATGGTCAAGCGCTACCTTGATTTAATAAAAAAAAAAAAAAAAAAAAAAAAAAAAAAAAAAAAAAAAAAACCAACAGCATACAGCTGTTATTTCACGGTGGTCTTCTGTAAGCGGGTGGTTACTGCCGTCAGACGGGCTGCCCAAATTATAAAGTAAAGTATCTTTCCGCCTCTATTTCTCCGCTAACTTCTTCTAAACCACCTATCGGTTTTCGACAACGTTAAATCTTCACTAAGAAATAAACAATGAAGGTTTGTCTAAAATAACTGCATAAAATTATTAAAAATAATTTTCAGAAAATAACTGAATTCGTACGACGCCGGAGGCGGCTCACTGTAGCATTTTACAATTTATGATTTCCATTAAAGTAATTGAAAATATGTAGACTTCAAGGAAGAACATAAATAACATTACAACGAGCTTAATGTGATTAAAACCCAGCAGGGGATCATCGCGTAGCGAACAACTTGTATGGTCGTAGATTCGCCTTCGTTTCACTTGTACGTACGATCTTTAAAAGTTTATTAAAGACGAATTCCGTTTTATTATTATTGTCAAATTTATTTATAGTTAATGATATATTTTTGGAGTTTACTCCTTAAGAATCGATTTTCGTATGAGGCTCCCGGTATGGAAATTTTATGAGGAGTAAAATTAAAACAAACGTTAACTGAAAAGCGTTACGTTATCTGTCACTGTGACGTCTGTGCGACGACTGACGCATGTATTTATGTTCCCTAATTCTATTGTATTATAACAAGCCACACCAGAGGGTTTCTCTGGGCTTATAAAAACAACGTTTATATCTTATATGAAAATGTAGTCCGCGTTGAGGAACGAAACGATGGCGCGTTATAACCTGCCGGGCGGGCGGCAGCAACATTTGTCGTAGAAAAAATGAACTATTTGAACTTATAAAACGTAGTGACATCTGTGTATACCGAACGTATAATTAACATAACTTTTGTTGGAACTAAAACTACTAAAGTAATTAAATATCCAGTTATCTATTGACACCAGGAAAATTTTATAAATTTAATTTTATAAGTTTTAAGGAGTAAATTCCAGTCGTGCGTCGTCGAAGCTGAAACACTTTTATATTAAAATAACAGTTTAAGAAATATTTAAATTGTTATAATAGATTATTATTTATTGAATCTTACTTATTTTTAATCAATATAGGTATTTTTAAATGAATAATTTTTTTTGAAAAATTTATTGATTACAAAAATAAGACAAGTACGAAAAACGCAGTATTGTATGTCGGGGTAGAGTTTTTAGCGAGTTTAGTTAAAGGGGTTTCGTCACCTTTTATCAATACAACAGTTTGTTTGTATGACGAGTCCATTGCTTGAGTGGTGAAGGTGCTTACCTTAGCGTTCTGTCTCTGGGATCCCGGGTTCGATTCCTGGCAGGACCAACTTTGGTAATGAACTTTCCAAAGTTGGCTCTGGTTTGGCAAGTAGTGGTAGGGCACACTGTTCGCGGTCATATGGGAGAACGTCTGGTGGCAGTAACCACCTTCTTAGAAAACCACCATGAAATAAAAGCATGTGCGCTTCCGTGGGTGAGTAAGGGATGCCAGAACCCATTAATATCCTACCCCTTCCTAATCCTTTATCCTTAGCCTTTGTTTGTGTTATAGACGACGGTAGCCACCTACCATCAGCAACAGTCAGTCTGTCTGACTACTTTTACATAAAAAAGAAAAACAAACATTTCTAGAGTACTGTAAAAAATAATTTTTCCGAGGGAGATAACCTCGAAGTCGAGGTTACATCAATTTACTGGGAACAGACCTAAACATAATGAAGACTAAATTCTAAAATTGTTTTTCAAAGACAAACGGCTTTAGCTTAATTATTAAATCATTAATTGTTTATCGTAATCTCCTTGTGGAGTCTAATTTGGTCATTAATTTTCCATCGAATTTCAATCAGATCACAACACGAAGTAAGGTATATTATGATGATATCATCAATGTATATTTTCGTCACAATATCCTTTACGCTCGATAACCGATAACTCAAGGTCTGATATTTTGAACAGATTGTAACATACATAATATTTCCTCTTCCATAATAAGTAGATAATTCATTATTTTTTTCTATCGGGAATTATTATAATCGTAATCGGGAATTATTGTGATAAAAATAATATGTATGTAGTGTTTGGAAAATTATGGCTAAATTACAAAGACTGTGTTATCTGTTGCCTGCTCTGGCAGTGCAGATGCAAAAAGGGTACTCTGTGATACGCAGAAGACCTTGAAAAAACTAGCGCATGCTGTATCTTTATTTATTAAGGAAATCAATCATTGATTTCATGTGTGTTTTAAAATACATTTTAAAATATATTTTAAAATACACATTATCATATAATACTAATTGTCCGCCTCCGGCTTTGCACGGATCCAATTAGGTTTTAATGTATATAAACCTTCCGTGAAACTAACTGATAGTGAAAGCCGCATCAAAATTGGTTGCGTGGTTTAGGAGGAGTTAGCGGATATACGCGCGAGTAGCGGTCAGACGCGGAAAGCGACTTTTGTATCAAATCACCCAGTATCAATCAAAATTGTAAATCAATCGCATTGAAGGAAAATGATAATGAAAGTTCACCTTGTTAATTGTTAATGCTAATGTAACATAAATACCTTTTTTTATGTTAAGGTAGGCAGACGGCTGATGGTCCACTTGATGGTAGGTGGCTACCGTCGCCTATAACACAAGAAACGCCACACTTGACTAAATTATGGCTAAATACTTGGCAAGTGCGCTGCCGACTACAGTAGGATTAAGGATAATGGATTGGATAGGGAAATGGGCTTTGGATGGTTAATACTACCGTCAGATGGGCTGCCCAAAAGACTGCGAAACACAGTGTGCCATGCCACTACTTTTCAGATCCAGACCAGAGATAACTTTGAAAAGTTCATTTCCCAAGTTGACTTTACCGAGAATCGAACCCGGGAACCCTAGAACAGAGCGTTAAGGCAGGCACCCTAATCACTCATCTAACGGGCTCGTTAAGTGTAAATTGTATTTATAGCAAAGCTGTGTTGAAGTACCTAGTGGACTCCTTGTAGGAGAACAATTTTATTATATCAATCAGTGTGTCGGTGAGTGGTATTTCGGCTTTATTGTTTATTATCAAAATTAAAGTATTTTGAAAAAAAAAAAAAAAAAAAAAAACAAGCACCTTCGGCTTGGCGCGGATCCAATTAGGTTTTATCATAACTAGCTATGCCCGCAAATTCGTACGCGTGGTATTTATAACTTTTTTGTTTATAAACCGATTGGAATGAAACAAGTACGTGTGCTGTTGTGTTTCCGTGAGTGAGTAAGGGATGCCAGAGCCCATTTCCTTATCCCCTCCTAATCCCTTATCCTTAATCCTACTGTAGTCGGCAGCCACTTGCAGCACCTTTGGCGGTTGCTTGTGTTATTGGCGACGGTAGCCACCTACCATCAAGTGGACTGTGGACCGTCAGCCTGTCTGCCGATCTTAACATTAAAAAAAAACAAATCGTGTGGATGGAAATACTCTGATAACCTCGGTAAATGATTGAGGATAGGGCTCTGATATCCCTTACAAACAAAAAAACAAAATAGGAAAAGTGCTGTCATCTCACGGTGATATCTCTAAGAAGTGACTACATGTCCAGTAATAGACAGCTAATGTTATACGATACGCAATTACAAAAATTCAGATATAGTTGCTAAAGCCTCATATAAGTATTAACAGCAATCTCTTTTCCCTCTCATATACACGTAGACGTCGAGTTTATGTGGAAGGTAGTAAGTTGTAAAGTGTACTGACCCGTGACAAGTGTGTCTACAAAGCATCGGATTTGAGGCAGGTCCGGGCAGGAAACACCCGGCCCGGCGTGAACCATAGCCTCATATTACGCAACGCCTCAATGGGACCGGGTCGTCAACCTTGGCTCGACGCAACACGTCGTTATTATGTCGCCCGAAACAAACTACATTTTTATTGCTGCTTTACTCTTTCTAGCTACATTATTACGGTCTCATACGCGTGCATTTTTTGTTACATCACAAATAGTGGTACGCGTAGTGAAACAACGTCATGTATTTTTTTCGCGTTCGCTGCGATTAAAAAGTAATTTCAGATTATCGCTTTATTGTATTTTAACGCTTGGGTGACGCATAAGAACACGATTAGAAAAGGGCATGAATTGTGGAAATTTGTTGTTCAAACTAATTATTGTACTAATCTATACATATAATTAAATCGTAAGCGAGTCGGGTTTAAATATATATATATAAAAAAACTTATGTTACCGAGGTAAAAAAAAATAGTTTTAAATTTTTTTATCTGTTTGTGCGTTTGTGCACGCTAAGCTCAGGAACGGCTTAACCGATTTGAATGCGGTTTTCATTGATGTATTGAAGCAAGCTTCCCGTAATATTTCCCGTAAGTGCTCGTTTCATTCCAATCGGTTTACAAACAAAAAAGTTACGAGCTATTGCGAATACCACGCGTAGAAGTTGCGGGCACAGCCAGTTTTTATTATATTTAAAGAGCAATTACTGTTAGTGATCATAGTCCAGGAAAATTCACTAACAAATCAAATTTTTAGTCCTTCAGGGACATTTTTGAAGTTATGTTTCTAGAAGATTTTATGAATATCGATGGGTGAAAGAAATTTTGAGTGAAAAAAATATAAAAATAGATGTTCCAAATTATACAAAAATGGTAAGAGTTTGAAACAAAAATATTGTAAAAGAAAGAAAGAAAGAAAGAATCTTTTATTCCTCTAATAAACACAATATACATATATGAACAAATAATAATTACAAACAAACAAATATATAAACAAGTAAGAAGAGGAAAAGGAACCCCGACTCAGTATACAGTGTAGATAATTTTGGTTTACATAAATAACTTTTTGCTAAAATTAAAATAAACAGACTTAGGGAGGTTAGAAGAAGTTTTATATTGTTATTTTAAAAAAAATTGACGTATCAACCTCTATCTTCAAACCTCTCTAACTCTGTTAATTTCAAATTTAGCAACCCCTTGAAGCACACGTGATATTACTTCAAGGTAGATTACCTTGAATATCACGAGTGCTGTTTCTTTTCTATGAGTATTAAGGGATGCTTGAGTTCATACTCCTGTCCCCAAGATATGGGTTGATAGGTACATTTTTTTTAAATCAACCCAGTGCCACCTACCATCCAGTGAACCGTCAGACCTTTACTTGAAAAATGCATGAAAAAAAAAGACGCAATCAAACCGAGCAGATAACCTGATATTTAGGTAATACGATAACTTGATGATTATCGAAATTGGGACCCCTGAACAGAGCTTTATTCACCTTAACCACTTGACCAAAGGGCTTATCAAATTCATCATCTTCATCAACATCCTATTATATGTGCCCACTGCAGGGGCCCAGGCCTACTCTCTCAACAAGATGGTCCACCACGTTGGCCCAGTGCGGGTTGGTGGACTTCACATGCGCCTTAGAATTTCTTTTTTGGTGTATGCAGGTTTCCTGACGATGTTTTCTTTCACCGTTTTTATTATCCATTGGTACATGGCATGATCGGGGATCGAACTCGGACCTCTCGACATGATAGGTCGCGTTTTTCCCGCTGCGCCAATGGCGCTCAATTATTGCTTGACCTGTCAAATTATTGCTTCATCATAAATATCAAGATTTTATTAAAAATCATGAACTAACCTCCGACTTTCTATTGAGACCATTCTAACGAGGCCAAACCACACAGTATCTTCTGTAATTTGGTGAGGAGTTGGGTATTCCGCAGACGGTCAAGGTTACCCTGTTATAAAAATACCACCGAAGTAAAACCGTACACCAAATTTCAAATCAATCAAACCTTTGTAAGTCTACAAATGCTTGAACGGCTCTTCATAAATTATAGCTAAGAATCATCTTAGCTATAATATAATCACGTCAAAAACCGGATCAAAATCGGTCCATCGGTTTGGTTTGGGAGCTATGATGCCACAGCTGACACACAAATACACGCACACATTCTTTTTCGTTGGCGATGATTTAATGCGAATTTTAAAATAGCAGAAAAATCTCTTCTTTTCTGTATTTAATTGAATTTAACTTACACTTTGGTGACAAAAATTTGGTAAGTAACAAAAATCTTTCTTAATTTCTGTAATTTCCCGTGAATATCGATTTCTGTGAGATGACATTCGAAAATTAACACATTGAGCGCGAACAGCGAACCGAAAATTTCGATGAGCGCGAAGCATATTCGATACGTTCTTTTAGTCAGTGCTCAGTTCAAACAGATTTTTTAATACTTTCTAACTTAAATATCTATGAAATCCCATTACCAAATTACACGATATTTTCCCAGTAAAATCTATAATTTCTTCTTACCTAATTGTACAAGTTTCAACGTTAAAATAAAAATAAACTGATTTTTTTAAATATTTTCATACGATAGGTTATATCGTTATATAGCCGTAAAAAATGTTCAGCGCCAAAAATCAGAAATTTAGTAACAAAAAAATATGTTAAAATTAACTAACAGCTGCGGGCACTTTAAACACCCGCCCTGTTGGAGCGCTTGTCGTGACGTCACAGTCTTCAATCAATCAAATGTTAAAAATCACAATCATCTACACGCTTGTTGACATTTCATAGACTTTGACGTCACATTCGAATTGACTGTTTCAAGTATTTTGAATTTCCCACAATTTTTCTGTGCTTTTAAATAATTATTTTCTTAACGAAAAAGAAAAATAATATTAAAAATATTTACATAGACATAATTCTAACACAAAAATGTTGATAAAAAATATTTAAGCATTTTTTGAATTAGACGCATATTCCCTATTGTGCATGTGTGTGTATACACTTAGGTAAATATATAAATAACGTACACAAATATAACCTCACATTGAGGCTCGGCACTTGGAGTTCCTGTTTAAATGCGAACGAAATTGTTGATTAAAACAAAGATAACTATAATCACAAATGTTTATTAAAAAGCACACGCACAATTATTATAAAGATCGACATACATCAAAATAAACTTTTAGTATAGTATGCATCAAAATAACAGACGACGTATGAGGGTATGCAACGTCATGAAGTTACTCGTAAATCGGTTTCATGACGTTTCCTGCCGATGTGCGTCATTTGGAACCGAAGCGAATCTCATTCTTCATCAATCAGGAATGAGGGGATCCGTAGACGAACGAAATTTTTTGACATAAGCCGGTAGATCAGTAAGTTGAAGTGGCAGTGGGTAGTATCAGAATAGATAGTACGGAGGCCGACGGCCGCTGAGGCCGGGAGGTTCCGAGTAACGGCAAGCGCAGCGTAGGAACATCCACCCACACGGTGAACAGACGATCGATAAGGGCCGCCGGTCGACGTTAAATCCAGGTTACTTCTGTTCGTTCCTGTTGGAAATTTATGAGGGGCCCTATGTCCAGCAGTGGAGCCCTACGGCTGAGATTATGAGTAGTTTAACAGTATAATGTATACTTAATCTTATACTGTAATATGGACACTTGTATAGATAGATTAAGACCCTATTTATTTTCTAAAGGACAATATGTGGGGAATTGAGTAGTGTTCCTATGTACTTTTACCGTATGCTTATATGCTAATTAAGCTGGGTAGACGGCCAATTTAGAGCTATTAGGTGAGAGAGGTAAGTAAAAACATAGAAATAGGACTAACCTAAGGGACTAACGTCATTTATTTTCTAAAGGCTTATTTTTATATATTATGTTTTATAGAATAAGTATTATTATAAAATAATATTAATATTCAGCACTGTAAGACACTTCCCGTGGACCATAACTATGTGTATAACTAATATGTACATCTAATTTGAATAAGTACCAACGTAATTAAAAGCAATAAAAAATATTGATAAAATATTTTTTATTGCCTCACGCGTCTTTGTTACATTGCCAAACGATTATCGGCTGTCTCGCTTTCTCATTGGTCTATAAATATTGCTGTTTCAGAATATTTGCGCTGTGTTATTTTAAGATAAACATATAAACGCATACAACGAAACAGCTCAAAACTGTGTCGCATAATCGCGTTCAATCTTTACAACATTGAAACCCGGAAATGACGTGTAATAACATTTTTCTGTCCTTCTGAGTCTTATTTAGGCCATGGCCACGGCCTAAGATGGGTTAAATTTAGTTGTTAACCTTGTAGGTCAGTTATATTTATAAAGCCTTTGAGTTAAAAGGACCTGGTGCAAAGGTTGTCCCAGGTCTGGGGAGGAAATTTGTAATGATCTTTTAGCTCAAAATATTGAACCACCCAAAAAGTGACTCAAACAATTCTAACAATAGTCAAATCCTATTTTATAATTTAAATGAGAAAAAAGAAAATAAATTAAACTTCAGCAAAGAAAAAATTAGTCTGATTTAATTTACTTGAGTGCGATATCACAAATAACCAATTATTATAATATTACTAGCTTAGGAAGAATTTTGTTCAATATTTGTACTTTTGTCCGCGACTTCGTCCGTTCCCTTGTGAACAGTACTTTTTTCTGGATGAAAGGTCTTCATCCCCCTATGTCTTCTTGACAACCTTAATATGTCCTTAATGGCTTACCCTATGTCCTTAGTAGTGGCAGGGAACACTGCGTTTCGCAGTCATTTGGGCGGCCCGTCTGGCGGCAGTAACCACCCCCTTACAGCACAGTGAAATAACAGAATGTGTGCTGTTGTCTTTGGGGAGTGCGTAAGGGATCAGAACTCATTTTCTTATCCAGTCCCTTATCCTTTTAATCCTACTGTAGTCGGCAGCGCACTTGCAGCACCTTATAGCGTTGCTTGTGTTATAGGCGACGGTATCTGCCGATCTTAACATAAAAAAGTGTATGAAAAATTTCTCGATGGTCGGTTGAGAAATTAAGTTCTATATTATAAATAAATACTAATAATATAGCATTTATAATATTATAACTATGATAAGTGTACTTATTAAGATACTTATTACATAATAATCGTTTTCTTTTAATTTGTATGCGGAAAATTTAAATGAAAAAATAAAATAAAAAAATATTCAAATCCTCACCTAATCTAATCATTGAAAACATTAATAAACACGAATTGTCCCACTTACATAGTAACCGATATTACTAAATATTGATAAGGTTCTAAAATAATTGATAATATTATAAAACTTTGCCTCAGTATGTTTTGCTACTTTGTGCAAAACCTTTTTATACCTGTCTGCCGATTTTAATATAAAAAAATGTTTGTCGTCTTTTAAACAGTTTTTTCTTTTTATAAACTTAATTGGAATTTAAGTCTGTGCACCTTTGGTTGCATCTACTCTATGCACGCTTGATTAAACGACAGATGTCTGACGGACTGAATTGATGAATTTTGAATGATGAGGTAGATCTTAACGGAAAGTAACTGATTATTCAAAAATACCTACCTAATTTATTTTACTCACTTCTACTTCACTTTATTAAAACAAATTACTTATAATAATTATTTAACAAGTAAATGTGATTGATACATTGCTTTTTGAATAAGTACTAATTCACATATAATTCCCCAATATAACCATTGGGGACCTCCCGGGCCGGGATATTTAACACCAAGAGATCCTGTACTGCCACGTTCCAGCCACGGACAGCTAAGTTGGAGTTTGCAACTAAAGGACTAAAGGAGGGAAAGAAGAAGGAGGAGAACTAGGAGACTAAAGGAGAGTGGGGTTTTGTGTAGTGAGATCATCTTGTGAGGTTGGCCTGCGGACATTTTTGTAACTCACGACCAAATTGCTACACGATAATAAAATCTATAAAATAAAATCTACATAATAAAATCTTTAAATTTTGTTGGCAGTAATTCTTTAATTAAATACATATTAATCTAAACACTCTAGTAAAAACTGTCACAAAGGCCTTAATATTAAAAATATCACGTTTCTTACTCACTTTATTTAATTATAACCTTTTGCCCGCGATTTCGTCCGCGTTGATAAATAAAAAATATAAGGACGAAATATGTGAGCAATAACTTATTCAATGTTTATTGCTGTTATAGTTTTCCTAGGCCATCGATTATTTATATTTTTATATACCTAAGATCCCTCGAGAACAGTACTTTTTTTATAGATGAAAAATTTCATGATGATCGCTTCAGTAGTTAAGCTGTAAAAAGGTAACAGACAAACAAACTCATTTTCGCAATTAATGTAGGTATCTTTATTATACTAGACTTCCCCGGAAGGAGAGAATACCTAATGTTTTCGAGTAAATTAATACACGTATATATGCCATATGTTTGAACCTAAACGGCTTGATGAATTTTAACATATTACAAGGTGTTGCAATTAATATTATCTATAAGAGAGTAATATTTATAATAATTAAATATGATATCTAACAAGAAATAGAGAGTGATAATGAAATATATATATATATATATGGGTGGTTCTATTTTTGATGGAATTTTCAACGACTCTTCGTATATCGAATGTATTTTTTAATTTTATCACTTTAATTCGCAACCAAGCCTGAACACCTAACTTTTTCTATTATGGCACTGAAAATAAGCTCGATTCTAAAACATATTATTACGAAAATTGTACTTTGAAGAACCAATTTCTCAGTCTCCTGACATGTCTCTTGTACAAAACAAAAGCTTTGATGCTTAATAATAATCTAGTATTAGAAATAAAATAGATTTTTTGCACTGAAATAGAAATCCTTAATAAATGAACTTTTAAGGTATTTGTGTAATTTTGTTACTAGGTGTGAAATTTAATTAAAAATACTGCATTATACTTTGTCTCTTTGCTTTTATATCAGTCTCCTGCTACATCAGAACTTTATGAATTTATAAAATTGTGCGTTATGTAGTTCGTTGATGTTCTGTTAAAATGAACGATCCAAGTGAAGTTAGCTCATGGTCGTTTGCCTACGTCTCGCTCGCGGATCGTTCAGTCGCTGCGGCGAGTTGTTTGAATGAGGTTGGGTCGTGGTCAGTCAGCGCCCCAGTATCCTGCACGTAAGTATGACAAATACAGTAATTACCAGCTATTTTCTACCAGTTAAATCTAGTAACATATTGAAGTACTTCAATAAATTTGCTTTCATTTAATATTGAAATGGTGTGTAGACTTTGTTATTAACCAATAACTAAAATATTCTCAGTATCCTGTCCTCAGTCTTCTGCCAATTTGATGGGCAGGAGACTGAGATTAAATCAGGATACTGAGATTTAGTGTTAATTTTGGAAATGGTTATCTATTTAATACTTAATTTCTTTACTAATTATAGTTTGACTTACACGTTTTATACTAAATTATTAAGCAATCGTTTTAAATAACTTAACTACTCAGAAGCCGGCCATGGAAAAGGCGCGCCAGATGGGATTGGAGCTGTTTGCAAGAGAACTGCTGACAATATCGTGTCCTGCGGAGGTGATATATCAAATATCTACGAGTTTTGTAGAGCAATTCAAAGCAGATGTCCTAATATAACTGTTTATGACGTTACGGATAGCGATATTAATGAAATCACGCGGCTATTAACAGAAAGTCAACCAGATTTGATTACTTTTAATGGCACTTTGAAAGTGCATCAAGTCCAAGGCACTACTTTTTTACCAAGATTGCTCATTATGAAATCTCTTAGTTGTTTTTGCGATAGTCATGGATGTGAACACTACAAGTTAGGGACACTAAAATATTCTTCAGCAACAAGGCCTTGTGTTGATGATATCTACGAAAATTCTGACTACAATCGATCTGAAACTGATAGTCCTAGCATTATGGAAAATCAACTCCCAACTGATTGTAACTTTCAAAAGTTTGGATTGGATTTGGATTTGGAGCATTTCAAAAGATTACGACTCATTGCTCGTCGAATAATACCTTGCTCAATCTTAAAATTCCAGAAGTATCTGACGTACCGGACATAGATATAGACCCCAGTATTTGCTTTCCAAATGAAACTGTTACTGGCAGCCCAACCATAAATCAGACTTCTAAGAAGCCTATTAATACTTTTAATGAATCGACGATGAACATTTGTAAAAGAAAACATAGTATAAAAAAATCATCAGATCTTGTTAAGTCAAAGAAAACGAAGATATGTGCAATGAAAGAAAATTGTAAAGGCATCAAATTAAAAGCAAGTCAAATTGAAAATTCAACTCCAAAAAAGAGTACGACAAAGGCTACAAAAACTGGAAAAGGAAGGAGAACTACAAGAGAAAAGAGAGAAAAGAAATCAGATGATTTTTTTTGCCTGATCTGTGGTGCATCATATAATGAAGACACCACAGGAAAAGATTGGGTCCAATGTATTCTCTGTAATCAGTGGGCACAAAGTTTTATCAAAAGTGCTTAAAAGACTGCGACTACAAATGTTATATACACATGAAGACTAAAATTTAATTAGAATTTAAGTTGTTAATTTTTATTAAAATATTTTTAATTTGTTTTTTTAACATTGATTGATTGATTTTTAACAAAAAGAATAGTTGTTTGTTCTTGGTCTAAGATTTTTAAGATTGTATTATGACTGATTATGATTAACAAGCAGTGAAATTAAGGATTAAGTAAAGTTAATTATTAAATTATAGAATATTAGAGAAGACTGAATAATAATACCTCTGCCTATTAATACCCAATAATTACTTAAAAAGCTGTGAAAAGGTTATGAAGAGTTTCGAGTTTTATGTTTCTGTTTTTTGTTTTAGCGTGAGTTTTATGTTCTAATCTATTTCAAATGATTCTTCATTTCGTGAAAATTTTAATTGTTTAGTACCTAAGTCATTTGATTACAATAAACATTCGTTTACTATGACTTATTATTTGAAATCTCAGTACACTGTTCCCAGCCTCAGTCTCCTGGACACTAATATTTTTTTAAAGGCAATAATAATCACATAGTTTGTTTTATTGACTGGCCCGTTTTAGATCAATATAGAAACAATCTAAACTATAGTTCAAACTGCTTCTTTTACCTAAAATTCAAAAAAAAGTGCGTGCCGGAATTAACATGGTTTTCGTCCTTCTTAAATAGAACCACCCATATATAGTATAGGGTAGATATTAAATAAAAATAGTAAAATCAATTTCAAATATGTATATTTATCTTATAATACTATATACTAGTATAATAAAGATACCTACATAAAATAGATACCTACATGAAATTATAAAATAGCATATACAACGTAATACACGGACATTCGGCAGCGTTGCAAGTTGGAAAGCTCTTACTGGCGAGTATTACGTGCAATGCCGATTTCGTAGGCAGTTCGTAGGTAATTATAACGAAAACAGGTACAATATTATTGCTTTATTTATGGTAAGGCCGCCTATAGGGGGTAGCAAGCAGGGAACTGCCCAGGGTCTCGCTCTTCAATGGGCCTCGCGATCTCGCGCATCAAGTATGAAAAGTTTTTATCAAATTACCTTACTATATGTATTTGAATCTCGCGCGCATACTCACGTACGCACGCATACCCGCATGCACGTACGCACGCATACCCGCATGCACGTACGCACGCATACCCGCATGCACGTACGCACGCACGCACGCACGCACGCACGCACGCACGCACGCACGCACGCACGCACGCATACACAAACACACAGATCCTCTCACCCGTCGTCGTTTCGAATTATTATCTTTTAACTTTCTTTTCACTTAACATGTGTTTGGGTACATAAGTGGCAATGTAATTAGTAATACTGTCTCTATTGTATATGCTATTTTCTGTATTACTGTAAGGCAAAAAAAAGGCACCTGTAAGGTTTTTGTTTAAAATAAAAACAAAATGTTTAGAAAACCTAATTGAAGGCGCCATTTTCGTTATACAGATGGAGAATAGAGGGTAAGGAGGACTATAATCAACTTATAATGGTTGTTAAACTGGAAAACTCTCAAAATACAACCATTAAATAGTGGTTCTTAATTTCGCTAGAATGGCGCTTTGTGTAGCATTGGTATTTGGTATGTGTTGAGGAATGGACTGTATGAAATGAAATTATAATGATTTCTAATAATATATATATTTAAATTATACAATAAATCTGGTAATACAACTGACACGCAACTCTTCTTTTTTTACAACTGACATATATCTACATCTTTTTTATTATTACTTGTGGCCACTAACCAACCAGTTGCCAACAGTATGTAAAGTACGAAGTTGATGAAACCATCGTAAATAAAATGCTACTACAGCGCCACTCCCCAATACTACTACATCATCATTATCATCAGCCTGTGTTTCTCCACTGCTGGATATAGGCCTCTCCCAAGGCGCGCCACCACGTACGGTCCTCTGCTCCTCGCATCCAGCCGCCTCCCGCGAAGCCTTTCTGGTTGTCTGCCCACCTGGCTGCAGAGTGTGCTACGCTGCGCTTTCCAATTCGTGGCCTCCATTCGAAAACTCTTCTACCCCATCAGTTATCTGCTTTGCGATAGATGTGATCGGCTCATTGTCACTTCAATTTGCTAATTCTCGTAACAATGTCGACAAACCTTGGTTCTTCGGCGAATTTCAGAATTTCTAATCCTATCCACCAAAGAAAATTCGAGCATAGCTACCTCCACAACTCGCTGAGCGATTTTAAACTTGTCGTGTCCTGCCGTGAGAGGCCACATTTCGGCACCATACATCATCACTGGCAGGATGCACTGATTATATAATTTGGTCTTCATAGATTACGGCAGCGGTGACGAGAACAGATGACGTAGCTTCCCGAATGCAGCCCAACCCAGCCGGATTCTTCTGCCAACCTCCTATTTAATCATGGTATCCGACCGATACCTTCTTATCCTTACATTTATTCTCCATGATTATACAAGAATGGTGGTGCTAGTGTGTGAGTGTCAGTGCGAGTGCCAACGTCTGATATTGATGGACATGAATTGTATGCAGAACTAAATATGTTTACTTCTTTATAAATTACTAGCTGAACTCGGCCACGCTTCGCTGCGGCCCATACGGCAGCGGCGTGCGCATGGGTCGCGCGGTACTGGAAACTGCTTATATATAATACTATTTATCGTAGTGTGATGTTATATAGCCTATAGCCTTCCTTGATAAATGGACTATTCAAAACAAAAAGAATTTTTCAATTCGAACCAGTAGTTCCTGAGATTAGCGCGTTCAATCAAACAAACTCTTCAGCTTTATAATATTAGTATAGAAGTATAGATATATGTATTCATAAAGGAAACGATGACGTTATGTTTTTGCTGATATAATAACTGAGGTGTAAAGGTTTAATCAGGGCCGGACAATGCTAAAAGTAATTTGGATGGACAATACGCATCTCAAGAAAAAATAATTTATTAAAAAAATACGCACATTTTCCTTTAATTAGTTTCAATAATTTTCTTATTGAACAGATTATTCGTAATGTAGTATTCGTAATGTAGGTAAAAAATACATACATATTTCTCTTTTATTTATTTTATTAACAATTAAGTATTTTATTGAAAAAAAAAATATTAAAAATGAATCAGAAAAGGGATTTGAAGGTATCAATTCACGTATTAATATAACGATTAATTGTCGTAGAAAAAAAATTTTTTAGGAAATTGTAAGACGGTAAAGGGTGACGTGTAATTGTCTAGGGCCCCTACGGAGCAGCTGTTCTCTGAGGGGCCGCGACATGGTTAATTTGGCCTTGGATGAATCCCCGGGGTGTATCGCCTTAAAAATTATAAGCATCACATCTGTGGCAGTTACGTTACGGGAACAAATATTTCGTCGTAAAAAATATTGAACATATTAAAGAATGACACAATATCATCTTTATCTTAGTTCTTCTTTCTATTATACATTCGTTATATCATTGCGTTTAATTAATTATTAATTTTAGTATTGGTAAAAACCACAAATCCCTGTTTCATTAAGACATTTCTATACCTTACTTTACCATAGTTAATAATTGTCGATTTTTCTTTTATTAAATCAAAGTAGCGCTTGACCACTATCTCACCTGATGTGATGTGCAGATGCGGCCGAAGGTGGACCACGCTTACCCAGTAAATGCCGATTTACCCTGGTTCTATTCTGAGCTTGTTAACTTTAATAACTTCCCAACGTAGTAAAATTTTAAAACTTAATAGTTTATTTATAGCTGTTGCTATAATTGACTAGGGTTGCCAACCACAATGTTAAAAAACTAGGATTTGCAGTTGAAAAAACCAGGGCAATGCGTTTTAAAAACAGCACGCGTTGCTTTTAAAACGAGAAAGAGAAAAAAAATATTAAACTTTTCTTCCTTTCTTTAAAAGGAGAACTACGCGATCATAGTAGAGAAAAAGAGTGGCACGTTGCGTCTTTATTTTAAAATCGGGCAGCGCGACCACTCGCGGGCCCGTGACTCTGAAAACAGTGCACTGCCAAAAGTGGTGCACGAATTTTAAAATACATGACCCTTATCAGTGCCTTTTAAAAACCCAGGAAGTTGCTTAAAAACTATCCAGGATCTCCCAGGGCATTACAAAAACCAGGACATGTCCTGAGAAAAATGGACGGTTTGCAACTCTATGATCTACAACCACCATCAAAAATACTTATTTTACGCTTATATAATAAATTACATAAAGAACAAAGGCTTTGCAACGATCTGCCGCCCGAGGGCCACTTCTCCACTGATTAAAGATTAAAGGTATCTACCTATTTTGGGCACAATATTCTATGTTAAGTACTAAATGATAGTAGAAACGTTATTACCACATGAAAGTTGAAACTAATTACATAATTATGGATAAATTAATATTAAAAGGAAAGAGAATTTAAAAAATTATGAAAGAAAATTATGAAGAAATTATGAAGAAAGAGAAATCCCGTTTCTCATGTAAGCCTGGGCTATGACTGTACAGGACTGGAAATTGACCTGTAATTAGCACATTGAAAAAGTTTGCATGAGCCCAATCTTCACAATTATCAGCAATAGCCAACTTTGTAAATAAATCGTAGAATATGCACATTTGAGGTTACCTATATCATGGATGCGTGTTACGTTTTCTGATACAATGGGAACAATGACTAAATGGATGGGAATCATTAAATTAAATTACATTATATGCCAGTGCCACTTATTATACAAAAATAGTCGTAGTCGTAGCGTAGCACATACAGAAATACAAATCCTGGGACCAGAACTCAATGCAGAGACAGATTATAAAAAAAGTACTTTTAGCTAACACAAAAATAAGTTGGTAAAAATCTTCATAACTGTTTTGATTATTACATTTTATTTACGACTTAACGTTTACGTTTTGACAAGTATTTTTTACAGAAACAACATTTAAGTAAATTCAAGTACCATGTTCAAAGACACTAAGTAGTATATGAATTACGAGTATATGTTACGGTAAGTGTAATTAGTGTGATTAATATTAATAATAAACCGGTCATTATTAATTATTTACCTCATGATTTGGTAAATGTGATGAAAACTGTGAAATTTATTATATATAAAACTGTGAAAGTTCTTATTAATAATTCACTACTGCCTTCGGTAAAAGTAATAAAATAAACAAGAATTTTTTTTCGTCAGTATTTATTAGAAATTTTAAGATTTAAATTATACCACAGTATTTATTGGCAACGAAGAGAAAATAATGTGCTAAATAATTATTAGCATAGATAAAATACTACTTAACCAGTATAGATGGTCAACTTCCATATAACGATCTGAAGCCAATTTCATATTGGGATTTCCACTCCCTAGATGTCACTAAGAGTCTCGAATTTAACATTAATGTGTATTTTGTTAAAAATTATAACCAACAAATTCAATCACGCAGTTATAGTTCCTTATTATCGTGGTAATAACTAGAGGGCGACGTTGCTGAGAGGTACTTTTATCATTAATCTGTGACTTTTATGTATGATATTATTGCCCTATTTTTTAGAACAGAACCTATACCGTTCATACGGCCCTTTTATCGTTGTTCGTGCCCACTTTTTTTATATTTTAAATAAATTTTAGTAGTGCCATCTCTTGTACATGAGAATTGACTGAATGGTCGACTGCAGCGACTCTAGCGGATTTTTAATGACAACAAATAAGCGACAAACTACACAGGCGGCATCTAGATATAAGCGAAATTGGATAGGGTACGGATTCAATGTACGTGAGTGACCATCTATACTGGTTAAGTAGTATTTTATCTATGTTATTAGGTATTACTAAAATCAAATAGAAACGACAGTATTAAAATTATACGACATTAAAATGTTGATTTTATGCCTCTTTTGCGCGAAACAGACGCTTAGCGTACGTTATATTTGAAAATTTATTACGTTTAGCAAAAGTAAAGTCGTAGTTATTGATAATAACCGGTAAAAGTAAATAATTCATAACTTTCACCTTCAATCTTGGTAATTATTAATAATTTTCAATTATTCACACTTACCGTAACATATACACCAGGACACAGAGTCCTTCAGGCCTACCATGAATGTCATTCGAAGTTTTCTCTCTCTATCGTACTTATCTAAGAAGTTGCAAGTGGGACACAGAGGGTAAACTTCGAATGCCGTTCATGGTAGCAAGGCTGGTAGTTAGCAAGGTGCGTTTATGGAAAAACATATTCACGTACTTTTTGCATTTGTCCATTGTTAATGAGTTTAAGTTTTAGCTGGGACTAATCTAAAAAAGATTTTTTCAGATAAGAGGACATTTTTTTGGAAATTAATATTTTTGGCTTCATAGCTCATTGCACATTCATAGCCCAAAACGGGGGTTCTCCTTTATAACAGTGCAATTGCGCGGTACGGATATTATTATAATATTACTGCCGTCTCTAGTAGCGGGCGGGATTCCTTGCTTTGTACTCTGTAACAATAAGTTTTCTATAGGTATCTCATTTCACCAATCAACAGATTTCTTTATTTGTTTTTATCTTAGAATACAGAACGAAAAAGACCTCGCGATCCTACATAAAGCCGAGTCAGGGGAAAATATTTACATTATTTAATTTATTTGCTAGCGAGCAGTTTCTTTCTAGACTGTAGACATACCTACTTACATATTATTTAAATTATGCCCCTTGTCTAGTTTCGAGCTATAAAATATACCTTGATTTTCTAAGAAAAGAATCTTAATTAATTATACCTAGTCAATTAAAATAACACTTACGTAATTTTTATTTACGTAGATAAACGTTTTTTTTTACTTATCATAATTTATAATCTTAATAAAGCATCCATTTTGTTTTGGATAAGAATAAAGAGCATGGCACTGTGCATAAATTATGATGGTTGATTTCGTTTCCTCTGCATTCTGAGGTTTCTATTTGAACCTAAATTGATAAATTCGAAGTTTACGGAGCAGGTAATCTTTGAAACTTACTGTCATAGAATTATTTGTTATTCCTATAGTTTTATTTAAAAATCAAATATATCTTATACCGTTTAATTATTAATTACTTATAGTAGCTGTGCCCGTACGGTGCTGTAGTTAGTTTTTTCGAGAAACTCACAAGAACCTAACATTTTTCGGCTTTAAAAAGTATCCTATATGTAATACAGGTAATAAGGAATTTGTGTGCCAAAATTCACCCAATTCCGTTTTTGCCTGATTGAGTAACAAACATCCAAATATTATTCTTGTAGTATTGCCATGTATTATTCTTTTAGTATTGTCATGTATTTAGCAAAGATCCTAAACAATATTTCTCTCCACCACAATGGGTTGTACTTATGTAATGCATTTTGGTGAAATTACAATACAAAAATTTGGAGCCATGGCGATGCGGCGGCGAATGGGGCTGGCGAAGCAGTAGCTGGTAAAGAAATAGGTAAACTAAAAATTTCCAACATTAGCGTCCTCTGTTTTGCCGAACAACTCGCAAGTGATGAAAGCGTTACCTACTACATGTGAAAAAAGTAATGGCTGGAAATAGGCTGACAATTTCTTAAATAGAAAAATGAACAGAGTAAATTTCTTAATAAACTCATAGATGTGTATCGAAGTTCTCAGAATAGTAAATGAAGTGTGTAAATAATATACCTATAGAGTTTGAGAAGTTTTTCGGTCACAGATAACATTATAGTGACATCTATCGTACAAATAAAGCATTATTTCTTGCAAAGCTTTACTTATTTTAACATTAACAGCGATTACTTACTATTTCGTCACTACGGCGACAGATGGCAGCAGTGGGTCAGTTGTGAACAGAAATAGGTAATTTTAGTGGTAATATTTTACATTATCTTTGACGTTATTTTAATTATTTGTCATAAACGCTAGGAGTAGATAATTGTAGATTTTAGTGTGTATGGAAATAATATATTAACTATAAGAGGTAAAATAAAAAATATCAGTAGGTATTGTAAAACATTGAAAAAAAAAAAAAAAAAAATTGCTTAAAAAGGCACATCTAATTAAAAAATAAAATAAAAATCAGCTGCTCACCTGCTATTGGGTTGCCAGCTCTAGATTAGATATCTCTGCGCCGGAGTTGCCAAACGCAATGTGTGCGACCCCGATTTCCCCGACCATACGTCATTCTTCAAATAGATGTAACTGAGTATAGTCGTGTTGCTGAAGGGCTCATTGTAGTTCGAACGCGAAAGCCCTATAACAGTGTTTATTCAAATGTAGTCCTCTGGTGCTGTCGACGTTTTAGAGACATCGTCACAACTTCGAGAGGGAAATCGATGAAAATGTAAGTTGCTTTTTACATCATGATTGAAAATTGCACAATTTTCTCTAACAATACAGTGGAAACTAGCTGATAAAAACTGCCTCAGCTTATGATAAATAATAATGCAAATACCATTAATAAATTACATGAATTAAAAATCAAAGCTTTACACATTTATTATTGACACTTTCACTTGAGGGTCAGGCTGATTAACGTTCTATTCTAGGCTGATTCTAGGTTACAACACAACCGTAGCAGATAAATTTTATTCATCCATTGACTAAATATACAAACAGAAGAGTATTTTCTAAATGTTCTACAATTTTTTTTATAAAAACGCTATTTTTCCATTCTCGTTCATTATTGGTTGACAAGACAGGAAGGATGTCTAGACAAGGTATTTGACCCCAATAATATGTTGTTTGGTGAACTTGCTGTCCCCACATTTAGCACAACCACGTGTAGAGTAACAACGACACTATGCACAGAAGACATCGTCTCTCACTAAATTGCCGTAGACATTTTTATACCGAATTTTCTACATGGAATTTAAAATAAGCGTTAATGTTAACAATAGTTTGGTCGATGATTTTCTACCTGAGTTTCGGCCGCATCGACAGTAATAGTGAATTAAAAAAAACCCCGAAGCTCCCAAAAAATTATTATTCTTGAATGGTATTTCCGTAGATAAGCGGTCATTTTTGATAAAGGCAAACGTATTTAAAAGATGGCGCTGTGTAAATCGCTAGTAATATTTTTGGTTTAATTGTCTTTTAAACCAAAAATATTACTGTTTTTTAGACAATACTACATATTTCTGTAATGTGTAGACTGTATCATAAGGCACAAAGTTACATTTATAAATACTATTTTGTGGAAATATTCATGCAAGTGGTCTTGAAAAGTTATAATGTGTACAGTGGAAATTTGAAATTGTTGTTGTGAAATATTCCTATCTTGTGTATTTTTTTGCATATTAATTCTATACATATGATAAAATCGTAAACAAGCCGTGTCTGTATGTATATTTTCAAAAGAACTATTTTTACACGTTGTACTTATGTTACCGAGTGTTTTTTCTTAATTCAGTTACATTTTTGTTGAAATTAATCAATTCAATATTTAGTTTATTTTAGATTTCGTTTCTTTTTATAGTAAAGCGTGTCTTACCAGTTTTATGTCTTTTATTAGCTAAGTGAATTCAAATTGGCGTCCAAAAAAGCCAGTGTTTATTTGGAGTCTCTGAGGCCTTATTGTTAGATACTTCATAAAACATAATCTTAAAATTTCAAAATTAAATATTATCTATTAACAGACATTTTTATATAATAGACCATGTCCAAACTCGTGATTATAAAATTTGAACATAGTCCTTGCAATCCTAGGGGGGGCCGCTGCCTCTCCTAGGATTGCTGGGACCTTGTCGCGGTGGGGGGGCTTAACCCTCGCCAATCCGGACAGTTGCAGGGGTCGGTGGGGTCACCAGCCTTCGCTTGGCTGACCGGATTGTCGCTGGGGAACTAAGAAAGCACACCCGTGAGGGCTCCGAGCGAGCTCCGAACATCGGAGCTCGTGGCGGAGCGTTTGCTGGGAGGCTTCAACGCTCAGTTGGAGCTTCGCCGGTCACCGCTTGCTGGGCCGAGGATCCGCACTCGGCTCATGCGGGTGTGGGCCGGTGAGAGACGGCACCCCCGGTCCTTGTTCGTCGGACCGAGGTATGGGTTTCGGTTTTGCGCATGAGGACCGGCGCGGGTCGCAGCGGGCGGATTCTCTCGGATGGCTCTGTCGCTCAGTGGTAGTCGGGCAACGCACGCGAAGACGGAGCTCTACGGCAGGGAAGGACCGTCTGGCAGAGTACCGCAATCGTGGCCTTGTGGGGGGTGGTGAAGACCCGGTCAGGGCCACCGGCCTAGTAGCCGCCCTTCGCAGTCGTCCGGAAGAGTGAACACCCGGCCTCGTCACCCGGCCTAGTAACTCTTCCGCGACGACAACACGAGGTGGAGTCCGTCTCTCGGGCTGCCGCGATTGCTGTGGAAATGTCAGGTGGAAACCCCCTTTGGGCCGCCCACCCTTAATGCCGTAGAGATGAGCGGCCACATGAGCAGGGGTTATCCGAGAGTTTCAGGTGGAAGCGGCCTCCGACTCTGTGGTAGGTTGTGCCGCAGAGAAGAGGTAATGGGGTGCTTCAGAGGTGAAGCCCCTCGCTGACTGCCCGCTGCGAGAGGTGAGAATGGGCGGCTTGTGCCGCTTCGCCCGGGGGCGGTGGACATGGGGTTGTCCGCCGTCATCACAACACCGGGCAACGATGGAAGACGTGCTGTGTGTTTCCGGCACGTCTCTCCACGGCGCGGAGATCAAACTCCGCGCCTAATCGAGGTGGAGCCCGCAAGTACGCGGGCCTCGTCTGGCGGGGGAGGCAGATGCATGTTTTCCACGATCCCTTACCCCCCCGCCCATAGACGGCGCGAGGAAGCACCGTGGGTTTTTAGTGGGTGGAAGTCCCACATACCCCACCGATGTCCCCATGGTCGGTGGGGATCTGGCTCGCAGATTTTCCCACGCAAAAAAAAAAAAAAAGGATAGGCAGCGGACTTGCATTCTCCTGGTAGCCATCAAGAAACCAGATTAAAATGCTGGTATGACTTAATAACATGTACCGCATCCATTTAATAGTCAAAAAACGTACATCGTGGATATTCGGTGACTAATATATGACTACAAGAATAACTGACCAAACAGTGATCTTATACTAGAAAAATTTAGCAGAATCCTTATCAATATAAAACATTACGACATAACTCTGCAAACAGCAGATAAGATAATTAAAATGGCTATTTCTAATAGTTTTTTAACTTTTAGAAAATTAATTTGTAGTAGGTATTTTTAAATGTCAAAAACCAATGTCGCAATGTCTGAAGACCAAGATCTATAATCAATGCGTTCTGCCAGTAATGACGTGTGGTGCCTGTCATGGCAAGTCTGGTCAGCGAGCTATGGATCGAGCTATGCTCGGAGTTTCTATGATGGATGGAAATTCGCCGAAGAGAGAGTTGTCGACATATCCGAGAGAGTTAGCAAGGTCAAGTGCCAATGGCCCGGTTACATCTGCTGCACATCTGCCGCAGAGCGAATAACCGATGGGGTAGACGAGTTTTCGAAAGGAGGCCATGAATTGAAAAATGCAGCGTGGGACTCCCTGCGGCCGGTTGGCAGACGCCCAGAAAGGCATGGAGAAAGGCAGAAAGGCATGGCCTATGGAGAGTCTTATGTCCAAGAGTGGAGAGACACAGGCTGTTATATAAGGCCAAATAACAAGACAGAATTCGGAATGAACAGTTGAGAACAGTGGTTGCGTCCTTCGTGTAGGCATGTTATATGTATATAATATATATTAATTCGCACACTCTTCTTGTTAGAGTGGTCGTGGTTCACCCTCTCCGGTGCGCATTGTCGCTCTTCCTTCTCCTCTTTTGTCTGTTGGTGGATTCACGAGCACACTGTGCCACAGTGGATCGAGTTGTAGGACATCTAGCAAGGTCTGGATATTTGTGCTGCTAATTTTGTGTAGTATTTTGTGTGATTATACAACGATCAAGAGGGTTTCCATTTACCCTCCTAACAGGACAGTAAGGCGCCCAACAACGATATCAGAGTCTCGTGCGAACCCAAAGAGCTATTGGGTTCGCACGAGACTGTATGGTATGGTTGTATTTATGTGTAAGTACAGATATGAACATAAAAATTATAAATTATGTTTCGTCACTCTTGGGTGTCTGCCCTCTACGTGACCCTGAATCACAAGCTGTTCCATCGAATTTTCCTTAAATATAAATATCATCGAATATAAATAATTATTAAAAACTATCTGAACACGGCCATGCCTCGGTGCGGCGCGGCGTGCGCGTGGATCGCCTAATTCGGAAAATATAAATAAGATCTTCATGAATTATACACACAAACCATGCTCAGAAATTCCTCTTTCCATCATTACAATAAAATCCGTTGACGATTTAGTTTATTACAATACAGAAAGACAGTTGAAAATGGAGGACTTTCTTCATATTGATTATTTTACAGTGCCTCCAGAGTGAAAGCTATAAAACGGCCTAAAATTTCGCCAAAATTGTTGCTAGTTGTGCCTAGTGAAAAATTTTCCTTTTTAATTATTATTTGATATTTTATCAATCCTTTTTAATCAACCGTTATTTTAAAGAAATATAAATAAAATAAAATAATATTTAGAATGCATCCATAATACGTGTGCTTTACAAATGAAATATTTTCATTTGCACAAGTATGTAACAGGTCTAAATAATTTTACTAGCAGTAATGAGTCTCTGCCCTTAGTATTACAAACAGGTTTCGTTCGAACAATAGGAGGAAAAGTAAATGCACATTACTGTTACACATGGAACGCCTGTGTCGAACATCGTTTACGATAACATCCACGTTCAAGCCAATGTGACTTATTTACGAACTAACAATGACCATGTGCGGAACTAATTAGATATAAATTTATAAAAAAAACACAATAGTAGTTGTGTCCTGCAACTTCTCTCACCTTGAATCCATTGAACTTGGCACCCATGAAAAATTGTACATTTACACAGAAAAACTCAGTTTACAACAACAGAGGTCTCGCTTAAGAATTAAATAAATCTCTTCTTCTCTTAGTGCCATCTTCTATCATCATGGCTATTCTAACTCTCGAGGCGGGCGGCGGCTCGAAACAGCGATCTGGTACTTCGGCCATACCACTCACGGAGATTCTTGAGTACCTACGACGTAGTCAATATTTCGACCTTCTTTTTCATTCTCTGCAGAGTCGTCTCGTTCTTCACACGATCTAACAGGAAACTCGTAGCATGTGAATAGAAACAGACAGAGGTAGACGCGACTTTTTTTAATACTATTACTAGCGACCCACCCTATAATACATAGGGCACACTATGTGTTTAAAACGTAAAGTATTGAAAATGGAACTGTTAAGCTGTAGAATACACTTTGTTTCACTTATAACTGTCACTTGTTTTTAAATTGTGGCGTCATTTCAAAAATTGCGTTTCAAAAATCACCATGGATTTAACTAGTGAAAATTTTCGTAATTCGATTTTAAGTATAATTTGACGGCTCAGCAGAACTTCGCTCAGCTTCAAACTGCTTTTGCCGATGAAGTACCATGCAAGATGACTATTTATAGCTGGTTTGCAGAATCTAAGCGTGGTCGTGTCGATCTCAGCGACGTATTTCGTGATGGTCGCCCGTCCACCGTTGTGAACAACAAAAACATCGATGCTGTGGATGCTGATCGAAACATACATGCACGTGACCTATCACGAGATTCGGGCACCCTTAGGCATAGGCATGAGTTAAATACAATCAATCCTGCACAAACATTTGGGTGTGAAAAAGCTGTGCTCTCGGTGGAACCCACAGAGGCTCAAAAAACGGACGGTGTCTCTTGATGCAATACCATGTCTACCAGATACAACGAAGGTGCGTCAAACGGAGTAGTGGCATAATTATTCTCAAAATCGGTTTATGAAAAAGTACATTAACGCTTAACGGAAAATGTAAGTGAGAAACAATAAATTCATTTTTGATCAGTTATAGTAACTTTTTCTTATTCATTCCGGAAACTTTTCGTGCGCCCCACGTACATGTATAGAATACTCCTATGATATAGATAATGAATTGATATTAGTGAATTTTTGTTGAACTAAAGATGCTTTGTCACAATTTGATTGAGGTAAAATTACTTTTATTCTCGAGACTATAGTACGAGACGTCAATGACAATGATAAACATTGTGAAACATACGTGATAATTGGTATACAACTTTGTATGAAGTGCGCATTTCGATCACGTCTCTGGCATGCGATAAATGACTGTTTATTGATATTATTCTTTTACTGCGAACAGAGAGAACGTCGCGGATCTATTGAACTGAAATAATGGAATAAACGGACGTCTGTCAAATAAATAAAGTTGCAAACAAAACAGTAACTCATAATCTCTGTCTGACTTTGAAGTTGCTGAAACTGGCTGAAACTTTAAACCGTGCCAAAAGTGTGTGTCAATATTTACCATTACATTCGTTAATACAACGCCTTAAAACATTTTGTAGTTTCTATTCCTGCTAAAGACGTTTTGATTATTTTGATTATTTTATTTATTTAAGATTATTTTATTACTAAGATTATTTTGATTTTATGCTGTGGAAATTACGCATCGATCCGTCATCGAGTGCTTACTAATTGTTAATGGTTTGCAAAGGTTATCAGTGGAAAAAAGAAATATTGGTTGTGTAGTGTAAGCGGATATACGGACAATATATATTGCAGATCGCGACTTAATAGCCACAGAATAATTCCCCCCCGACTACCTGTGTTGGTTCCAAAGTCCCCTATGGACTTGAAGAACCACAACACCCATCTAGAAGGGTGTTTTAGTGCGATAAAGGTCCCACATAACGCTATGCGCTTTTGCATTGGATGCGCCATATAGGGTATCTTTTGAACATTGCTGGTCCGTGGTCTTCAATCTAGAACACTCCAGTCCTAACGGACCCCCCGTAAAAAAAAGAATAATATTAATACTATCTGACTCAGACCTCTGGTATTAACGACCTCTGTCAAAAGCTAATGGATTGCCAGCTACGAACTTTAAATCACCTTTGGATAGGAACAAAAACAGAGTTTTTACGTTTTTTCTGGATTTTTTAAATCTGAATAATTTCTTTAAAGATCTCATAACAATATTACAATTTCTTTGCAGTACAACGAACATAATATGGGTACAGTTACAAATCTATAATATATATAAATATAATAAAATCGTAAGCGAGCTGTGTCTGTACATTAAATATTTAAAAAATTAACAATTTCTGTAGGTACCGAGGTCAAAAAAATAGTATTTAGAATTTTTGACTGTTTGTCTATGCGTTTGTGCACGCTAATCTCAGAAACGGCTTAACCTATTTGAATGCGGTTTTCATTGATGTATTTTAGCAAGCTTCTCGTAACATTTATGTTTCATTCCAATCGGTTTACAAACAAAAAAATTACGCGCTATACCAAATACCACGAGTACGAAGTTGCGGGCTCACCTAGTTTAACATACATGCACGTAGTTATAAATTTATATACCTAAGTATGTTTTAATATATTTCAACAAAGAGAGTGTGTTCAGCTCAACATAAGAGTCAAAAAGGTTATCCAATATAGAAAGTAGAATCGGTAGGTCTTCATAACGTTATATTGAAGCAATGGCTATCTCGCTAATTCTATTATACATATATATAGGTAACTAAATCTAATTTATTCTCTTTAAATATTCCACGTGGTAAGGGCTTCATATCATGTTCTGTCTTAGCTTGATAAGATCTATCTCTTCTTACGAAATTTTCACAAAATCTATTTTTCCAAGTATGATTTTAATGTCTTATAATGTGGATTCTAATATAAGTTGGAAAAAGGTTGGTTTTATTTTGCTTATACGAGACTCTTATCAAGGAAGATCTTCTTTCTTCAAAAGATTCGGTTTTTGAATATTATTCTTGTCGGAATTCGATTTGTTGGATTATCGATTAAACACTGGTGCTAAACAGCTGAGAACAATATTCTCAAATATTTTTGAAGTGGTGTTAAACTTATTCGCCTAAAGGATTACATTATTGACAAAGTTTTTTTTTGTCAATAACGCGCGGCCGCCGACAAGAATTTTAAATGTAACACCATTAAATAGTTAATTGATATAGATACAGAACCGGTTAGACAGATGTCACGAGATTGTGTTCGTTTTGTTGTTATATGAACACAGTAATTTCCCTTCATATTCTCGCGACCTTGCCTTGTCAAGTATCCAAATAAATTTCGGTTACCCTGAAATACGTCACGGCATGACCTTTATTATATCACTCGAAAAGTCGTCGCAACCGCGAGCCAAACAGACGGTGGCGCCCGCGCCGCCACGGCGACAGTGGCGTCCAATTTTTCATAGTTTTAGACGATCCCTCAGGAACTTAACATATTAAAAAAATATATTTAACTTTTTTATTAAAGATGGGTTTGCTCTTGGCCAGCATCTATCCGTGTAAGAAAGATGAGGCCGAAGATGGAGCGAGCCATAGATAAAATACTACTTTAAGTAGTATTTTATCTATGAGCGAGCTCACCTAGAAGATGCCTATTCACTCGAACCTTGAAAAGATTTCGGTTGTATGAGCTCGGAAATACAGACGCCCGCCGGCAGGAATTCTAATCTTTAGCAGTGCCCATTATAAAAAATATTTTAAAGCCCTTGGTCCGAATTAGAGGGATTTGGCATTTGATGCTTGATGATGATGAACTTCGGCACTTGATAGAAGTGGCGAAGTTGAGATTTGAGCACAACCTCATGCCAAAAAGCTCGAGATCATTGGCCGCAGGTACGGATGCACCTCGGAAAGTTGGAGCAAAGTCGAAAGGGCTGCATTTCGCAGAGAAAAGTATTTTTCCAGCATACTTTCATTTTACGCAGAACATTTTTCCAGGATAAAAAGTATCCTATATTTTAACCCAGGTAATAAACTATCTGCTGTGTGCCAAATTTCATTCAAAACCTTTAAGACGTTTTTGCGTGAAAGAGTAACAAATATCCACACATCCTTACAAACTTTCACCATTGTAATGTTAGTAGGACTAGCGACCCGTTCCCGAATTTGCACGGGTGCATTTTTTCTGCAAATTATATATAAACCTTGCTGGTTTAATCGATGATTTAAGCCTCTTTTCTTTAGTGAAAACCGCATCAAAATACATTGTGTGGTTTAAGAGGAGTTAGAGAAGGATGAGGAAATGACTAGCTTTTACACACTTCATCTGCGTATCAATAAATTATAAGTACATATATTAATAAATTTGTCTGTTTTCAAGCTAACGTCTTCTAAACCATACGGATTTTGATACGGTAATGGAAAGAGCGATAAACGGGGAAGGTTTGTGTAATATAATTTGCAGATAAAATTCGCATTCGTGCGAAGCCGGGACTGAGTCGATATTTTAGAAATAAAAGAGCGAATTCTATAAGTTTGAAAAATTCTATCACTCTTCGAAAGGTACGTTATTCCAGATGAACTTAGACTATTAATGTGTATTAACTTCCTGAACTGCACCCAGGCGAAGCCGGAGTTTGTCGGTCTATCTTAAAAAGAAAGAAAATTTTAGATTTTTTTCAACGTTATTCGACTAAGCACGCGCTATTTCTTGTTTGACAGTAATGCTTTAACGATTTTACAGTGGGCTAGATTCAGTGTGTGGTATTGCAGGAAGATGCTCGAGAATTCAAACCGAGTTCCGAGCAAATGTCCTGTGCAGTCGGATCCTAAAATTCTTTGAACATGTCAGTCGACGTGGAAACGAGTCTATAGAACGTCTCGTCGTTCAAGGGAAAGTCGAAGGGACAAGACCACGGGAGAGTTCTAGTCTAACTGATCCGTTCATCTCATCCTCGATGAGATGAACGGATCAGGTGAAGGCTGCGGTGGTTACTCCTGGGCACGATGTGCCCGATTAACGGCAGGCAGGAGGAGGTGGAGGGACGTGTTGCGGCGGGTTCTGTCTGTTTTCTACCGGAAAGTGATGACCACTCTGGACAAGAGTGTAGTGACCAAGAAGAAGAAGATTCAGTAAACGAAACGCGTGATTCAGCAAGTGCATTTCTTGTCCACGCGTCCCATTTAAACTTGGAACATATGACAGGGCCACCCCGATGCGCAAAGAGTTAATTGATCGTCTCATCTCGCGCCCTAAAGACATTTATAGTTTGTACTAATTATAGGCGATAATCGTTACAGGTATTAAATGTCGGTCTCCCGCCGACGACGAAGTTCGCCTCGTCTCGGTCGTCTAATTGCTACTTATCGTGTTGCAATTGCATAACTGTATTGTGCGGTGATTAAAAATGTCATCGTCTTTATATGGGAGAATTAAGGTCGTTATGGGTATAAGAAGCTAAGGAGGGCTATGCTTGGGGAGGCATGACGAGATCCGTAGACAGATCCGGTGTATCAGCAAGTTAAAGAACATATATTACGGAGAGTCGATAGCCGCTATGACTGAAATGCTCTAGATTGAAGACCACGGACCAGCAAGCGCAATGTACGACGTCTACCCATAAAAGGTACAGATGATATAATAAGAGCCGCGGGTCGACACTGGATGGCCTCAGCTTCTGACAATTCATTTTAAAGAAGAATATGTACCTATGTACATTATAGCTTGAACACTTAAAATATTTAATAGACTTGTTATTACAGTTAGCATAATGGAGTTTAATTCTAGAACTATTTTTCCTTACAATTAATTTTGTCGCAATCATAAATTCACGGAAACAAATCATTTCAGGAAATTAAACGATTTCCTATACATAGCATTGATCAATAGCATCTCCGAGATTATTTATCCACTACTGCGATTAGCCAATATAATGACTTGACAAACGCAAAGATAAGCAGACAAAAATTAATTCTTAAAACTATTTTTTGACCTCGGCAACATAATTTACAACTGTTTTTCAAAGAAAAAAACCTCACGGACAAATTGTTTTTTGAAAAAAATATTTAAAGTACAGACACGCTTTTATTTTATGTATAGTTTCTGAGTTAATATTCAGAATTAATGTTTAGTAGGGAGGTGCACATTTAATTTCACAGACATAAAGGACAGTTCTTCTGACAGTAACTACCCCCTTACAGAAAACCACAGTGAATTATGTAGAGTGAAATGTTTCTATGGGTTAGTAAGGGACACCAGAGATTATCGCAGAGCTGATAACCGATGGGGTAACGAGTTCTCGAACGGAGGTCATGAATTGGTAGACGCAGCGCGTGACGCCCTGCGACCAGGTGGACGGAGTACAGAAAGGCATCGCAGGAAGCAGCTGGAAGCGAAGGGCAGAGGTTCGTGTGTGATGGCGAAACTTGGAAGAAGCCTATATCCAACAAAGGGGAGACATAGGCTGATGATGTTGATAATGATCAGATATAAATTCAAGTGGTAAAGTATCTGTTTGTAATGCCAAAATAACAATTTTTATCTATATAAAAGTATATACGGTACTTAAAATAAAGAAAACATTTTTTTTAATTTTTGCCTGTCGCCCGTTTGCTCTGGCTAAACTCCGAAACGGCTGGATCGATTTAGACGGGACTTTCACTGGCAGATAAGTAATATTATATGGAGTAACTTAGGCTACTTTTATTTTGGAAAATCAAAAATAAAATGCCGGCAGCGCATTAGCAACCCTTTTAGCTATGCTTGTGTATGATGTTGTTGATAGTTTAAGGTATTACTTTAAGTTTAAGGTTTAACCTTAAACTATTAGCAACCTTAATAGTAGGTAGATATCTAAGTGTGTAAATTCTTAAGTGAAATCGACAGACTCGGTTCACAAGGCTGTCTCAGTTTTCTTCAAAGTAGGTATATTCTGTGTGTTTTCAATGTTTTCTTACGCGACTAAGTTAACAGTGTAATGGCTCGTAAAATTTGAATATAGGTAGTAAGAAACAACGTGATCGCTTTCAATTTGATAGCTCACCTGACGTCATAAGGTTGAAAATTCAATAGTTTCTTTGCATTGTTTCAGTTGCGTAGCGGTCTAGATTGTAGTCGACCGTTCGCCCACCGCAACCAAAAGTGCTATCCCGATGGGTTGAGAACGCCTCATTATCGTGGTTGTGGTCCCACCACTGAAGCTGTAAGTAACTTGCATTATTTCATTTACACACCCAATGCTTCCATGAAGTGTTTTTGTGTTTTAAAGAAGTTGCTATTTCGTGTCCCAAAATTCAATGATAAGCGGGCACCAAAAGATATATCTGCTTGTGACTACTCGAGAAAAAAAAAAGAAAAAAATATATGTGAAATACTTAGAAAATTTTATTGTGTACGCACATGTCTCATTCATAGTAAAAGTGACACTATCAATTTATGAAATTTAATTCTTGTTCAGAAATAGTACCTACGCATTGTTTTTTTCGTGGCTAGTTTTCCTAAAGTATGATACCATTTTGGAATCTTAATTAGTTTCGTCATTTTTAAAAAAAACTTGCCACAGTAGTGTCCTTACTTTTTTTTCACCACGATGAGTGAAAGTGGACTGAAAGTAATAATCTTTAATAATTTTATCGAAAAATATAATTTCGTTTAATTTTCGTGTAAAAACTGCAGATATTCTGGAATGTTTAAGAGTTGTGGACATGTGGTGGATAGCAGTGCTACTTACTTAATTGCCTTTAGAGAACAAAAAATCTGAAATTTTTGTAAAATTGTAACCATACTTAATAATATAATAAGGGGTGTAAAATTTCTAAGGATTTTACATTTTTTTTGTGATAAAAAAACAGGATTTTTTTTGCTTTTTTTCATGAGTAGTCACAAGCAGGAACACCTTTCGGTGCCTGCTTATGGTTGAATTTTGGGACACGTTGTATATGGTGAGCGGAATAAGAAGTTGTTTTTTTACATCACCCTCGTGGGTTATTTATTCTAATATTAACATAAAATTTTAATCTAACATGTAGTTCTAATTTTTTTGTATTATTATTGTTTAAAATATATAAAATATTAGCGTTTACAAATGTGTAACAACGTCAATAATATCAATAATTTAATCTCCACCAATGCCCGTAGGGTGGAGTGTGGTCCAGTACCCTAACTAAGTCAGGTCTTTATTTATCTAAATTTTATGCAAATAAATTTGTTTTATTTTACTTTATTACTGCGGGATAAGAAGTTACATGTTATAAAAAGATCACAAATGCATAATAATAAAAATAGTATTATATGAATACGATCGTCATATTATGATAGAATATTGTTAGACGAGAGACAGAAGTTAGATGTTGAGTTTTAAACTCTTATAAGTTTTATTGACTTCCTTTAAAGCCAGTTGTGGTTGTTTTAACGCATAATTTGCTTACCATTTAGTATTTGTAAAGTAGAATCAATTACAAATTCTCGCACGATCGATGCACCCTTCAAGTAAACCCGTCTCGATTGGTTCAGTGAACCCCAGGAAGTCTCTCTCCATTCAAGAATGCACTTATTGCACACATGCAACATAGAGGTCTTTCAACTCATGGTCGCTGTATTCGATTGGTGAAGCGTTGAAATTAATTTATGACTTGAAACATACCTAACTTGAACCCTGAGTGTACTCAGTCGCGAAAATGTTTTGAATGAAAAATTATTTATTAATAAAAAAAATATCAATATTAGTAAGCATTAGTATTTTTGTAAATAATTCTAACTAATATTATAAATGCGAAAGTGAGTTTGTTTGTTTGTCACGCTTTCACGTCTTAACTATTTTTTTTACTAAAGATGTGTTTGCTCTTAGCCAGCATCTATCCATGTAGGAAAGATGAGGCCGACGAGAGCGAGCTCTCCCAGAGCCTATTCACTCGAACCATGAAAATATTTGGGTTGTATGAGCTCGGAAATACAGACGCCGGCAGGGAGTTTCAATCATTAGCAGTGTGCATTATAAAAGATGTTTTAAAGCGAGAGATCATTCAAAATAAAAAATAAAAAAATTAACGCCTTAAAAAATTTATGAGCAATAAAGATTGAAAGAAAAACGGCCGTGGACCAAGTCGCGCACAAAAAGGATTTATTAATAAATGATGTGAAAATCGATTTATATTACGCGTTTCAGTACCAAATGACTTTGATATCTTACAAAATCTTTACAACACGTCGACGTTCCTTTGTTTTGTTGTCAATTTTTTATTGTACCAGGCTTCCGTCAATAATTAAAATCTAGTGCTTCGGAAACAAATCACAGAAGCCTTATTGGCAATGACAGCAATTTAAATATCATCATTATATTTTTTGAGGAGTTGTGTTTTCACCGTTAGTCACTGGTTACCATCCTCACCTTGTCGGGATCCCTTTAATTCGGATCAAGCGATATAGTGTGCATTGCTAAGGATTGAAACTCCCTGCCGGCGCAGCGTCTGCATTTCCGAGCTCATACAACCCAAATCTTTTTAAGGTTCGAGTGAATAGGCATCTTCTGGGTGAGCTTGCTCCATCGTCGGCCTCATCTTTCCTACATGGATAGATGCTGGCCAAGAGCAATTTTGGTCGTCAGTTCGTTCAGAGAAAACCGACACTCTATATATTGCAGTATATTGCATATATTGCAGTATCGATCTCGCTTGGTACAATTTTTTCACCCACGAGTTGTGATACTGCGCATCGATTGAGATCAAATCATTAACATGCTCGAGACGCTCAACAATCACTCGACTCCAATCATCATTGCGAGCTCTAGCAAGTTCTGAAATACTGTTTTTCATTGATAATTTACGTAATAGACAACATTATACGATCGCACAAGCGCGTCTGTTTTTGATTCGCAATAAACTCTGCTCTTATCTCTGCACAAAAAACAATGACCTCTGAATGAGAATGTTGGGTACATGTATCGCAGTTGGGATTGAGAAGTCGTGACATCGCTTCCTCTACGCAAAGGTGCAACGATTAATTTCTCATTGTAATATCGTTTTCGATTTTCGAGATACACCGTGAACCACTATCGATCTCAGTCCCTCCGTCTGTCACTCCGTGTGTGCTGTGATATAATTGCCTACCGTCGCTCACATTGAATGTGAAAGGAGTGCAACTTCTGTACGCTAGTACTATTATTTATTCTGTGGTCCCTCTAAAAGTTTACCCTTGTTGTCCTTTCTTTGAACACTTGCCTTGTGAAAAGTCTCCATTTTTTTCCCCTTCACTTCAATCACTTTACCTCCTTGCAATGGATTTTTACAAATAAAACAGTTAGAAGCCTTGAGGATAAACATTTAATAAGAATTTTATAAGAGTAATATTTATATTACTCTTATAAAATTCTCGAGAAATATTAATTTAATAAATTAGACATAACATTCTAATAAGAAACATACCGTCTCTCGAAAATCATTTATGTAATATGGATTCTAGCAATTCACGGCTTTGCGAAGTACGCCGGCAGCGGCGCGGCGCCAGTAGCAGTTGAAATATTTACTCCTGTATTACTGGCTCAAGTAATGCGAATAAGATTTATTATTGCGTTGTAGAGATCATGTCTGCTAAAATAGAACTGCGTATATAATTTTTTATGTTCTTTATTCTAAAGTTTATATGTATATTGTAATTTCTGATATATACGTATAAATATTTTTTTAAAATACAATGTGAGTTTTTGGAAGTAGTTGATTCTTAAACCGTTTCAATGGGATCCTATGACAGGTTTATGGAATTGTTGATTGCTATTTTAAATTATTTCTATAGTTTTTAACTTACCACATATAAAGAGTACCTACACTAGACTAGTAACGAAGTCTAAAAGGACTGTTCCAAAAAATTTTAACGACATTTTTTTTTGTGTAATTTTTTCACCTTTCAATAAATAAAAAAATACAATGCCACCGTCTCTTCACTTCATCCTTTCGACTGTGGTCTCCAAGCCAAGTCTACAACACCCATCTGCTGCACTACAAATGCTGTTCTAACAAATATTCACAGCTTATTTGGGCTATGTCAAACACTTTCTTTCTCCAACGGTTCGCCATATTTCTGATAATACGTCAGAGAAATGTCTCTTGTTAAAACTCGCAATATACATATACGCCTCCATACCATAAGAATAAATAAGAACACGTAGAACGGAAACTCCCGCTCCAGACGCGCTCAAGGTCGCGATATTAGCCTACACGTTAAACGGGATACTCAGTCGGATTGTCACGGCCGGCGTCTTGATGCAAAAAGACTGTTTTTCTGATTTTTCTGACAATAAGTATTAGCCATGATAATGTTTATTTCATTTTATTCTACTAGCTTTTATCCGCGACTTCGTCCGCCGAAACTATACTCGGACTATACTGCGGTGGTGACACCTTAGTCTTCTAAGGCCCTGACCGCTGTACCGTACTCCAAGACCATTATGAGCTTTAGCTCTCAGACTATACCATAGCTCACCCAACGCTGAATAAACTTACCTACTTAATAGTTTTACGTGAGCCTGTATGTTTTTATTTTATATTTGTAGGTAAGTAATACTTACTTAAATGGCTTCATTTGGTATGGTACTGTCTTATTATAACTTATTATTTATAAGTATTTTTAAAATAGGTACGTAACACAATAATGTAGGTAAGTATTTATAAATCTCATATTTTATAAATCTAGAAAAAAAATAATGTTTTCAAGGTAAAGAAAAATTTACATTTTAGCGATATTATATTTATTCGTAAGCAATATTTAACAGTAAGCAACCTTGGCGAAAGCCTGGCCGACAGAGGGGCGTAACGACATGAAGGGGGGAGTAGTTACATAATAATATATAAATGGCGGCGTTTAGAAGATTCCGTTCTACTTGTTATTATTATGTCCATACTCCATTAGTTACGTGCCGAAGCCTTAATTAGTTCATCAGTCAACTGTAGGTACTAGTATTTTCACAAAGACACGTGTATTTATTTTGATGGACATGCATATTAACACTTAACTTGTATTTTTTGACTATTATTAACTTCAGTATAATGCATTATTTTATTGCAACAGGTGTTTATTAGTCGTATTGTAAAAGCAAAGCACAAAACTATGACGTCAGAACAATACGTCGATTACGTAAGTTTACTTAGCAGGCATTTAATTCAGTTGGCAGAGCAAACATTTCTTTTTTTAATTTTGTTCGTAATCACATTTTGTTACGATTCATTGCAAAGACTTTAAGGCTACTTAAAGATAATTAAGCCGAGTAAATATTTAAATTAATTTTAATTGTCTCATGTTACCACTTGCCACTGTAGACTATTTTAGCGTTCGGTATATCGAAAATATAGAACGATTTTTTGTTCATAATACCTATTACTCTGGAAGGTCTTGTGGATGAAATAAAGTCTTGTGAAGAAATATTAAGACAAAGACTAACCTCAGACCGAACACAAAATGCGCGTTACCTTAACTTCTCGGAGATAAAATTTAAAATTTAAATCAAACAGATTTAAAATTGGAAGGTTTTTCTAAAATATTTTGTAAATTATGAATAATGAAATTAAAGTAGCCGATTGAAACTTTAGTACAGAACTTAATAAGCTTAAAAGCAAATAAACGTACTTGTCGCTGAAATTTTTTATTACTGTGACGAGAAAGCTTTTTTGGTCAGTAATTTACTATTTTTTTTTCTCAAAAAAATATTTTTTCTATGAAGTATTTTTTATGGAAATTAATATATAAAAAATATTCGAATTTTAAAATGTAATTTATTATATAACTAGCGACCCCCCCCCGGCTTCGCCCGGGGTGCAATTTTTATATATGAACATTCCCCGTATATCCCTCTTTCCATTAGTGAAAACCAAATTAAAATCGGTCTACCCGTTCACGCGTGATGCCGATGCCGTGACCAAGGGAAATGGGGATTTATTTTTGTATATAGAGATAAACAAATAAATAAATATTTTTATTTTCAGACAAATTAGTTCATTCTTAGTAAATTACATAAAAATAAACTAAACTTAACTATTTACATCTTCCAAAAAAAAAAGTAAAATATAATATACTAGCGACCCGCCCCCGGCTTCGCCCGGCGTTCAATTTTTATATATAAGAACATTCCCCGTTTATCCCTCTTTCCATTAGTGAAAACCGAATTAAAATCGGTCTACCCGTTCACGCGTGATGCCGGGACCAAGGGAAATAGGGATTCATTTTTATATATAAGATATTGAAGATTACCTACAACACCCACAAGGCAATTACGACGAAAATGCAAATTTATGACTCCATCAAAAATCGGCGTCCATCCTGTCCGCTATCATCTTCAGGATTTCATTGGAGCTCCATCGCAACCTGCATACAATGGATGCTCTTCTTTTTCGCATGAAGGCATAGATGCGCTACAGAAGCGTGGGAGTTTCAGTAGAACCCTGAAGGTTGGTTGGATTATATTGGACCCTTAAGTCATTGTAAGCCCTCTGTGTAAATTTAGTCCATAGTGCACATGTGTAAGTTTGATATTTATAGTACATCGTGCAAATCCATATGCCAGCATATTGCTTCTAATTCTAACTAACAATGCCTTGCATTCTCTTTCGATATCTCGCTCATCTTTTAGATCTTAAGTGACCATGTAACCGAGATATAAATAATGTAACGATATTCAACACCTGACAAAAATATATGAGCAATAACTTATAGGGAAACAATTAATTAATTTTTATTAAGAGGAATCCATCATGGATACCCACCGGCCTGGGGACAGACCGGTGGGTTATGTCGGACTCCTGCCCCGAGATGGTATTGGGGTAGATCTACTGACTAAACTAAACTACTGACTAACTGCGTCCTCTTCATCCGTTATTTGTGAAGTTGCGAGGTCGGACTAAGACTCTTCCGTAGCTCCACCGCGGGGGTCCGCAACCGGACACGGCTCATTTGGACGTCGCACCAGAACTGCCAAGGTACGCCGTGCCTCTCAGGATGAAACGGGCGGTAGAGTTAGCGAGGGCCGGTTGTAGAAAGCCCAGTTGCCCAAGGTCATTCGCGTAGTAGGAGGACGATAAATAAACCTTCCTCCTTTATCGCTTTTTCCATTGGTGAAAACCGTATCAAAATTCGTTGAGTGGTTTAAAAAGCTTTGGAAAGAAACAGGCAGACAGTGACATTGTTGTATATTAAAGCATATAGTGTACCACCTCTAGTGTTTTTGTGTGCTAAGGCAGACGAATTGGACAGACAGCCTGCTGGTAATCAGGAGCAAACCTTAACCAGCTCCAAACTTACGTATGCCTCGTTCATGGACAATGAAAATTGCAATTTGTAAAGGCAGGCAGACTGACAGTCCACTTGATGGCAGGTGTCTACCGTCGCCTAACTATTAGCACAAGCAACGCTATAGGTGCTGTAAGTGCGTTTTAGATCTCAGTGGGTAAAAGACTAGGAAGGATTACGAAAATGGACACTGGCATCCCTCATCCATTCACTCTTGAAATCCGACATGTGATCTTATAAAAACCTAACACACATATATTTACATAATTTTACAACACGAACTCGGCATCATCATAAAATTCATACGAAATGTAATGGTGGTCTGCTGAATGCTTTTTGCGCACGAATTGATTTATATATGTTTGCTTACGTATTAGAACGGACGTCCTCCCGAAATTTTTAATTCATAAAACTACGAAATAAACCATCTCACTTTAAACATAAATATCTCCCAGAACTCACCGGGACCTTACTGTGAACAGTTATTTCGCGTTTTAAATATTAAATCAATTCAGTGTTGCGAAGAACCGTGAATTGTATTTCAATTGGTCAGCACTCATCCCGTTACTAGGTAAGCTGAGGGAATTATTCTGACAGAATGAGCGCTTTTGCATTTTACACGATGTCGTTGTAAATTGAATAAACTCGTCATTATAATTCCCTGTTGCTATGTCGAGAATCGCGACTCGCGAGAATATTCAGTATAATGTAAAATGTCACTCATCTTAGGATAAGTTCGATAGTGCTTTTTTTAGTTTCTCCAGAAAACTTATACAAAAAAATTAGTAATTGTTTAATATTTTACAAGTGAATTTACATTCAAATATTGCTAATGCTAAAGTGTTGTTTAGTTGGTCAATTTGTGTAGTCCTAAATGTGTCCGTTACTTTTTTAGCTCAAAGATTTGTGCACAGACTGTTTCTGTAATTTTAAAGCAGTTAGAAAAAGCGATTAATATTCTAAAAATGCAGTGGTAATGTTTTCAAAATCAATGGCGTTTTTGATCATGGAAAGACTTATGATATTATAAATAATAATAGTTCTTAATAATTACACAATTCAGAGATAAGTTGGGTCCTTTTATTTTGAACTAGCTGTGTCCGCGATTTCGTACGTGTGGTAATAACGTGTAAGTTTTTTGTTTGTGAACCGATTGGAATGAAACAAACAGTAAGTAAATGTTGCGGGAAGCTTTCTACAATATATAAGTGAAAACATTCAAACCCGGCGAACTTCAAAATGTATGTGAAAATGAATTTCAAAATGAATGTATGGTAATTATTCTGCTGTTATGGGCGGATATAAATTCAACAAATCAAAGATCATAAAAATTGGTCCAGACGTTCTAGAGTTATAATTGGTGTAAATAAATATATGTAGATAGATATAAAGCTTAAGCTAAATAAATTTTAAAAAAATCACTGAAAGTACTATATTATAAAATAAATTGGCTGTCTGTTTCTCCGCTAACTTATTTTAAACACTAACATATTTTGACACAGTTTTCATTACTGGTAAAAGTGATTAACGAAGAAATTTTGTGCTCCTGGTATCAGTAGTCTGGTTGACCGAACTAATGAAACTTTTCAGTCTCAGCAGGCCTAACCGGCCTTGTATCAGTAGTTCGGGGGCTTGAGAAAAGCCTTTATTTACCAATCTACTGTATGTACACACAAGGCTCTTCTAATAATATCAAGGCTATTCTATTATTTTGTAGGAAATACAGTAAATTATTGTCGATTTAATTCAACGTTTAAAATGTAACGTGATTTTGTACGCACTCCTTTTTTTTAAGTGCTGAAAAATAAAACTCAATACCTGACAAAAATAAGTATATGAGCAATAACTCATAGAGAAGCAATTAATTAATTATTATTTATTCACACTATAAAAAAATCTAATTAAACTTCTTTAAAAATAAAACTGTACAGAGAAAATTTACATTTTATAACATTTTGTTTAATTGTTGCTGGGTAACGTTTTTTTTGGCGCATGACTTGAGGACGGTGACGCCGCAAAAATTTATTCAATCCTCATTGCTCATGTTTTATATTTTTAGATGACCCCCCGGGAACAGTAATTTTTTTCTGTATGAAAGTAACTCTATGTCATTTACTGTATCCCTGACAAGGTGTACTTATACAAAATTGAATGATGATCTCTTGAGTAGTTAAGGCGTAAAAGCCTAACAAACAAACAAACAAACTCTTTCTGATTTATAACTCATTAGGATTATATCGAAGAAGAAAGGCATGAAGAGAAAAAAATAATTCTGAAAAATATTTATTACAAAGTAAGCAAACAGGTTTTATCTAAATAACATAATGTTGCCAAATATATGGCGGATGAAAAGCAGCTTGCCAATTTAATTCTATATGTATACATATTATAACGTTCACTTATGTACTAAAATTAGATAATAACTACTAATGTACAATATTTGAAGAGGAATCAGTTTCAGTGCGCGGCTCCATCTAAGAACATCAGAGGAATTTCTAGTATATACTTAGTCAATAAGAGAACAGTGAAATAAGTGGCAATTTATGAATTGTGGCAAAATGTAGCGGCGGCTTCTTAAACGTCTTACTTAAATTTCTAACAAAAAGTAAGTTAATGTTATTTGCACCACAGAAATCATTGTAATTTATTTTATAACTAGCGTTCCGCCTATGGCTTCGCACGGACGCAATTGGATTTACATATTATATACTAGCTGGTAGCCGCGACTTCGTCCGTGTTGAAAAATATAAATGTGTAACATAACGCTTGTGTCGGCATCAAGTGAGTCCCGTCGTTCGCGTCGCGTTGATGCGAGACCGCTTGAATTTATTTTCTCCCGCATACTTTTTAATTTAAGATATCTCCTAAGATATTCATTGAAATCAAATGACGTCAAGGGCAATTTTGTTTAAAATTAAATACTTCTAATGAATTTTATTTGGAGAAGGATTAATATTATGTTTATAAAAACACCTTCGCTAATAATGCATTATTTTAGAACTTTGATTACCATAAAAAAGGTTACAATGAGTCAACCTTATATATGCTGTCGCGGACTTTTTTTTTAGATCTTTTAAAGGGGAACAATTCCGTCATACATCATTTTTACGTAACTTTAACCGTTTACGCAGCGCACGCAACGGCAAAGATAATTTGTATAGGTACAGACTAATACAACATCTTTGCGCAACGGAAGGTCTCAAAAGGGATAAATTTTCTCGATTCTGCAACATTTTTCATTGAAGCTCCGCTTCTATTGGTCGTAGCGTGATGTTATATAGCTTATAGCTTATAGCCATTCTCGATAAATGGACTATCCAACACAAAAATCGAACCAGGAGTTCCTGAGATTAGCGCGTTCAACCAAACAAACAAACAAACTCTTCAGCTTTATAATATTGGTATAGATATAAACCTTTTCACCATGAGTAATTATCTAACTCATAGTGAAAATTGCATTAAAATCCGTTGCGTGGTTTAGGAGTTAGACGATAATTATTATCTGTACGTCTGTCTGTAACGCGCGCAGCGACTTTTATACAATTTATACTATGTAATAAGGAAATAAGGATAAGGAAGGAAGTCGCTGTCCGCGTCTGTCTATTTCTCCTCTAACTTCTTCTAAACTACCCAACGGACTTTGATACAGTTTTCACTAATGGAAAGAGCGATGAACGAGGAAGGTTTGTGTATATAATTTGCAGAAAAAAATCGCATTCGTCCAAGGCCGTTTGTTATTTTATAGTATGTAGCTATATCAATGAAGATTTTTTTCATTGTAAATGAATTAGAAGTTATGACAGTCTATCAAAACCTGAGTCTGATTGCCTGAGAATATTGGCATTTTAGTTTATATATTTCAAAGTTTCGTTTATGCCCGTTGGATGAGAGGTTAGGGTACTTGCCTTAACGCTCTGTTCTAGGGTTATCGGGTTGGATTTCCGGCTGGGTCAACTTTGAAAATGATTTTTTTAAAGTTGGCTCTGGTGTGGATCTGGAAAGTAGTGGCAGGGCACACTACGTTTCGCAGTAATTTGGGCAGCCCGTCAGGCGGTAGTACAGAAGACCACCGTGAAATAACAGCACGTGTGCTGTTGTGTTTCGGTGAGTGAGTAAGGGATGCCAGAGCCCATTTCCCTATCCCTTCCCAATCTCTTATCCTTAATCCTACTATACCTAATCGACAGCGCACTTGCAGCACCTGTGTATAGGCACCGGTAGCCATTTATCAAGTGGACCGTCGGCCTGTCTGCCGCTCTGTAATGCAGTATAAGATAATATTTAAATAATCATAATATTTTAATTTGTTCATTTATTAAAAATATTCATAGCGTCGATAAGATGACTACTGTAACGAAGCGACGTTTCACAATGGAGGAAGAATTAACCGCGGCCATTATTTGTAATCAATTTAAAAAGTGTCATCACTCTGTTTTAAGTGAGCAATCGCTCATCGTTAATCATGATAAAGATTTAAGCGTTTAAAATTCCACTCTTATTAAGTAAAGATCAGCACGATAAGTAAAGACGGCCTTTTTTTGTCAACTAGGTATTCTATTCTCTGTAATTTCGTATAGAAAAACCTTAAATAGCTTTTAGCTAGCTTTGTTAAAAGACCTTCGGATTTCGCAAGGCCTGAATTATTTTCAAATTTAAGGTGGCGCTGTACGAGCGTGGGTTTAGGTATTTGGGAGAATTTGTTGTCTCAACCGTAATGCTAATAACCGAAGACAAAGCGAGGCAACACATTCGCGCCAGATAACGTAACGCTTTTATTAATTTTCCTCATAAAATTTCCATACATTATATGAAAATCGATTCTTAAGGAGTAAATTACACAAATTTAACGCCCGACAAAAATGTACGAGTAGGTAATAAAGATTGAATGAATGCTTTAACACGGACGGAGCCGGAGGCGAAAGCTATTTTAAAATATTATGTAAATTCAAAACTACATACAAATCGTTAAGATCGTATTCAAGTAACCAATGTAGTTTAATGTGGCCATTGTCCGCGCTTTGTTAGATTGAATTGGCCTGGTTAATGTACAACCAATTTATTTGACATGCTCACGGAATAATACAGGGTAACTTTAGATTATTAAATTGAACTCAGTGTCTTTTCTTTACGCACACACAAGGTGTACTGCTCGCTTCATTACACTACAGAAATAGACATAGAATTAGCGAAGCCCGCCGCGCCCCGGGGCGCGGCGGGCTTCGCTAATTCTATGGAAATAGATAAATAATATGTAGCTACATCTTTAGCGCTGTGTTATGTTCGCTCCTAATAATGCCCACACCGTTCGGTTTGACGTCTGAAGAGGAAAACCCGCGATCATCAAACCCGCCCAATTAACATAAACATAATAAAATAAAATTGTAACATATAAAATGTAGGTAATAACATACCTAGATATAAATGTGGTAAACATAGCGATGTTTACGTGATTTGATATCGATATCGATATTTTATGGTTTTAAGTAGTGACATTAGGGCACACTGCGTTTCGCAGTGATTTGGGCCGCTCGTTTGGCGGCAGTAACCACCCTTTTACAGAAAACCACTGTGAAATAACAGCATGTGTGCTGTTCTGTTTCGGTGAATGAGTAAGGGATGCCAGAGCCCATTTCCCTATCCCCTCCTAACCCCTTATCCTTAATCTTACTGTAGTCGGTAGCGCACTTGCAGCAGCTTTGGCGTTGCTTGTATTATAGGCGACGGTAGCCACCTACCATCAAGTGGGCCGTCAGCCTGTCTACCGATCTTAACATTTAAAAAAATTATTATACCCGTTCCTAGATATACTTCGCTGCTATTATTTGCAGCGCTTTGCTATATAGGTACATTTATTAATTAAAAGAATTACATGTTCTAAGTGTTTACAAATTTGCCTATAGACTCTAGCTCCTAAGGGAAGAATAGTAGACTTATTTTTATAATTACCATTAATTACTCTGTAATCATAAAATATACAAATTATTCTAGACTTTCAAACCGTTCCTTCCGGCGAAACGGTTCCCGGTGTCTTTGTGACCTATCAACTCGGGCAGAGTATCCAAATCCAACTTTATGTCCAGGTCCATTTCAATATTAAATCTTGACAGGAACATAGGGCATTCGAGAAGGACATGAACGAATGACAAAATAAACCCGTAATGACACGGACTTATTTTATGGGTTTATACGCTCAGCTTTTTAACAAGTGAGAATAATATCTGCAAATTAAGATTTTTAGAAATATAATATCTAAGCGTCATAGCATAATGGTAAAAAGCTTAACCTTCCTCAAGAATTGGACTATCAAACGCCTATTTTATTTAAATCCGACTGGCAGTTTTAGAGTTTAGCGAGTTCAAAAAAACAAACAAATTCTTCAACATTCCAAAGATCATTACTAATTACTGGTGTAACAGTTTAAGTGTACGCTACACAAAAGGTTAAAATTATATATTTTTTAAGTTGAAACGTGTGATACTAGAATGTATGGTGTTGTGTTTTTAGGTTAAATCTGACGTAAATTGTGTGGTAACGCAATAGCAGTGATATACCTCAAATTATAAATAAACTTTATGTAAAGTTTATTAACTCTTTCACAAATAATCGAGGAACGTGCAAGATAACTGATTTTGAAAAACTACTCCACAGTGTTTCTACGCATTTCTTTGACACAAAATAAGTTTCATTTCTAAAAAAAAGTCCTTATGAAGGAAGAATTGATGTTTTAAATAATACAATTTAAACTTTGCGCCAAAACGCTAGAATAGCAATGACGTCTGTTATGACGTCACACTATCTTAACTCAGGAACAGTTTGACAGTTCACACAATTCAAGCGACACGGTGATATTTACGAAAGCGTGACGTCATTCGCTCTGATCATTCGCTTTTATCGAAAATCTTATTTATTAATTTTAATGTTTATATTAAAACTGGGTTGTATTTTAGAAAATTTTCAACTTAAGTATATATTTCTCTAATATAATTTATTCTTTAATACCATCATCATGTCTATTTGAAAAATAAAATGCCTATAAAAATAGGTAAGTAATTCAAAAAGTTTTAAAAGGCAAAACACATGCTATGCCCAGTTAGGTACTGAAAATTTATTTATTACTTCCATGTAATCAGAAATCTTTAAGTAACCTGAAATGATAACACACGAATGAAATCTTCTACTCAACATTATCATATTTATATTGTGATACCTTAATATTGATATTATGATAGTAATAATGTGAAACTACTGTAATTACTTGTTAATAGATAGTACCGATTCAATTGCAAGAATATGCAATACATACGGCGACCAACAGCACAATAAAATATATTTAAAACCTATATATTTTTCATGTGTTTCTTAGACATTGTGACAAGTGAGTTTAGGTGGTTCAGTTCGCTAAAAATGGTGTTTCATAAACAATTTTCTGTGCTTTTATGACACGAAGTTATCGCTGGTCGAGGCGTTCGCTCCATCAATTGTAAATATTAGGTAGGTACGAGCCAGAGTTCTTTGTTCTAGAAAAATGTTCTGTGAAATAAAAATTAGAAAAATAATTTCTTATTATTTCTGAAGATTTGATTAATTTTGAAATTTGTTTGAATTAATTTTTATTTCCTTCAAATAATACTTTTAATAATTAGTTTTTTTTTTTTAATTTTAAGTACCTATTAGAATTTTATTTTAATATGCCAATCAAATTTTAATCAATTATAACAATACATAAATGACTCGGTCAATAAAAGAATTGAAAATAACGGCTCTTTGCAGGAGTGTGTATCTAATTATTTTTTTATATATTTTTTATTTTTATATTGTATTTTTTTTAATTAGAGAAAACGTTTTAAATAATCATATTACAATAATTATTAGATGTAGCTATTATCTATTCTGACTGATGTATAATTAGAAAGTAGAAGAATTTAGAAAGAGAATAAATTATAAGTTATTGTGCTTACAAGTCAAAATAAATAAATGTTTTTGTTACTAACCATACCGACAGATATTTCGTAAGCGAGAGGCGAAAAGAAACGCCGCCATCTTCAAATCTTTTCTTTTATTGACTGAGTTTTTACGCGGCAATTATAAATAAAATGTGATTTAAAAGACCATTCTGGACAAATGTCATTGTCAACAGAAAAATGTTTTAAAAGAATATATTTATGCATATAATATTTCCTTACACTACTTGTAGGTATTACTACTCAAAAAACTTAAATAACTCACCGTTTTCTAAAAGGCATAACTTGATGGGCATTATCTTAAATACCGTGCTAGCTTTTGTCGGCGTCCCTCGGGAACAGTACTATTTTTCTAATTAAAAGTTACTCTATCTGAAAACCCAAACTTCTGATGATGGATTGAAGTTAAGGCGTGAAGGCTCAAAAATAAAAACAAACAAACAAACGAACTCACTTTATTCGCATTTACAAACTTAAGCTGCATAGGGTAGGTACTTTAATTAAATTAAATTAATACTTAATACTTAATAATTAATACTTTAATAATTAATTAAATCCTTATAGGTATATTTACTAAAATTCTGACATTTTAATAAGTCCTGTTAAACGAAATTATCAAAAACCTAGTAAGACACTATGTTTTGTTTTGTTTCAGGGTTAAAGGAACATAAATTCATATCAGGTGCAAACACCATAACAGCCAAAAGTTAGCACTCGCATCCGATGTGCACTCCGAGCCCAACATTTGGAGCATCAGTTGTACCGTGAACAACTCGGTGTTGCCATCAATTATTCGATGGTCTCACTCCCATTGGAGAAAATCATATACACGCTCTGTCACTTCATTATTATTAAATTCCTCAACATCTTCTACATCTTATAACGTTCTGTTTTATTATATTTATTTATACTTGTCAAATAAGAGAGGAGAATGAGCAAAATTCTTAAAGTGGTTGGCGCCTCTTGGCTGCAAACAAAGATCAGCTCGTATGTCCTGGGCTTTTTAGGCGTACTTGCTATTTTGGCCTTATTCGTTGGACAAATTGAAAGGTAAGTTTCATTAAAAACATATTTCCTACATAGATGGTAACCATCATAGAATAATAGAAAAACAAGGCTGTGCTGTTGGGTTTCCGGAGCTCCTCTTTTTAACGTTGGAAAATCTTCATGGATTTAATGTTTGGGGTTTACTAACCGACTGTTACCGGCTAAAATACAACGATATTCCTGCACGGCCGTAAGTAGGCGGGGTCGAGTGGACATTGTAACATCCTCGACCCGCCACGGGGAGGATAACGCTCACAGGCAAAGCCTAGGCGTATTCCAAATTGAGGTACGCCGTCCCTCTCCCCTAACCGACCAGGTTCCGGTTAAGGGGGAAGCTGCCGGATATAGACCAGCCGCCTACCCCCAACTCTCAACGGAAGAGGATATCCTCTTTCCGCCGCCTCTCCACTTTACTTGCCCCTGCATGTTGGATGTGTTTACAGGCGACTTAACAAGTGGATCGTAAGCCTGTCCAGTCCAATCCACCAATTTTTATTATTATTATTTTTTAAATGTAGACTATATATTAAAATTTTAAATTATTCACTAGTAATTTGGTAGATTTAGGTCTACCAATATTAGATATTATTAAGCTTTCTAAATAAGTAGATACTTGGAGAGCTCTGTTTTGGAGAAACGTTAGAAAACATTTTTCTTCATTTCATCATGGCCAAATATTTCGAAATTCTGAAGAACGCAGGCAAATCTGTAACAAAATTTTAAGATATTACTAAATCTGTAAATAATTTCGAATATTAATTCTTAATTAAACCTTTGTAATTACTAAACTAAGTATAATTAATATTTTATTTATTTCCTAATAATTATTTTTTTGATTCATAATCCTTTTGTTTTTATTCCCAGAATTCAAGAGGATGGAACTTATGCCGCTACAGTTTTCTACTCGGAGAAAACCGGATACCGCATCGAGTACTGGGGCCAGAGCAATGAACTCGCTGAAATACCCAGAGGGGTGGCCCGAGCTTACTTCAGGATGGACATCGAAACTACGGGGTCAGTGTTCATTTAAATTTTTCATTAAGTCTCAATAAGACTCAAAAATATATATAAACGAGTCATCACTCGCATGGTGAATTTTGCGCACAGAAAAAACATTTCGTATAGAAAATTAAAATTCCCTATAAAAATCTCCATTAAAATTACTGTTCTCGGGGACAAGAAATTAGCAAAAACTTTATAAAAATAGGTCATAATAGACATGGCAACAATATTTCATACGAAAATGCGTTTAAGTAGTTATTACTTACGTACTTAGGCATATGTGTTAAGTATATATAGTATTATAAATATTTAATAATCCATAATTTTTATTTATATACATTAATATTATAATATTAGTAAAGTATACAATAACTTATTTATTAAAACTTAATTAATTTTAAATAACATAGCTTAACTTCGAATTCTACTAGTTAAAATCTAGAAAATCATATAATGCTGTTAATCTATGAATGAATAAATATGTACACAATAGTAAATATGAACATTTTATTGTTATATTGTAACCTCCATAAAATAGACACTGTAAATTTTATCATCGGTTTTCCGTGAATTAGCAATACCTACATACGTTTCGCACTTTTATGAATTTGTGATACTTATATGTATACAATATATTGTTGACACAAAAAGTCTACATAATGAAGCATTCTCGTGTAGGTAATCTTTTCTTATACCTACGTACTTGAAGCAATTATTAACGTTTTTCCATGTAAAGGAAACAACAGAATTGCTCACTATTTATAGCCTTTGATTCATTTGGCTTCCTGTACTTAAATATAGACGTTAGTGAATTAAAACACTGGATCGTAACCTCGCATTTTAAAAAAATATCGTAATAAATATTTTTTAGAAGGCGAGGTTTTAATTGTTACTGCGCAAGGCAAGGGTATTTTGTAAACTGGCAAGGTTTTTGACAAACTAATATTATAATAATATACTAATATTTCTTATGAAATACGCACATAAAATTTATCACAGCTGCATGGCTAGAGTTCTGACGTTCGGTCAGATATCTTACCATGGAGAATAGAGGTATCTCCATGGATCTTATAAAGCTGACAGAGTAAACAAAATGGTGTTATCGTAATCTGTGATTTGAAGCACTTGGCAAGAATGAAAACTAGGAAAACGGGACAAGTGCGAGCTGAACTCGCATGAAGAGGGTTCCGTACGATGTTACCTATCCACCCATGTTATTTTAATATCATGGACTTCTTATAGGTTTTCCTATAATCTATAAGTAGAAAACTAATTTCTGTATTTTTTTTTCAAAATTTTCAATAGTTTCGGAGATAGGGTGGGGGGGGGGGTCAATTTTCATCTATTTTCTTGAATAACTTGGAAACTATTAATTTTAAAATTACAAAAAAATACATTTAAGATCTCCACAACAAGACGTTCCATTTGATATGTTACACGATGCAGTTTTCAAATTTTTTTTATTTTCCTCCCCCAAAAATGACCTCCCATATACAGATTTCATCTATTCACGTCACACTTTTGCATTAGTGTCACAGAAATTGATATATGTACCAAATTTCAACTAATCGGTCTAGTAGATTCCGAGATAATTGACTGTGAGCGACGGACAGACGGATACACGAGTGATCCTATAAGGGTTCCGTTTTTTTATTCGGACGTACGGAACCCTAAAAACGAAACGAATGAAGCACAAATTGTTGTGATTAATCTGAGGAATGAAGAAACAATTTTATATGACATGTACACTATATATCTCTTTTTTGCCCAGAAAATAAGAAAAAAAATGAAAATGTTGCTTAACATCTGTAATTAAGTATTAAGGATGATTCTTATTACACCATGCTGGGTCATGCGGTAGCCGTGTTTGTTCAATGTGCTCCGGCAGAGTCTGTAATTCATCATTGTGCCGCCACCGGACCGTGCCCGTGCCTCCGCATTTCCAAGTGTGCCGACCGTGCCAGTCATACTATTATACTACTTTTTGTATTTTGCCATTTATACTATTTTGTATTTACTATCCAAATACATACTTTGGATGAGTCATGTTATAAATGTCATAAATTTCAGTCTTGTATTTTTAATAAAAACTTCACTACAGTCCACCGTCAAGTAGTTTCCGAGCGCTTGGTGAAAACTAACACGTTACGACATGTCGCTATTGGAGCCCGCCAGAACCAGAATACCTACCGAGACCCACCGACATTTGGACGCCATGCCCCGGCTAGGGCAAGGCCGTATATAAAATCGGCGTAATGTAAATCTTGCTTTAATGTCCCAAGATCAATTGCTTAGAATGCCTTGGAGTAGATGAAGACTACACAACACAGTGTGCTCTGCCACTTACAAAACAGTTTTCGTTTACAGGTGGTCTCTATTGGAGGTTGAAACAGACGAGTCATACCCGGACGAGGTTCAGGCGTACGCGGCGGGGATTGTTGAAGGAGCCCTCACTTGGTACCTAATACACACCCACTTAGAGAACACTATTCGTGCCAAATGCGAAGATCGAGCAATAGAGAAACAATGCGAGAAATTGAGGGACACCTTCGATAAATCCGTTAACACCATGAAGGCGACCGCGGCGGAACGTGGCAACGCAGAGCCTTTCTGGCATCATGTAAGTGTCAAAATGGTGAAAATGCTGTCTTCGACTGAGGGTATGACACGGCAAGGCACGCATCGGTATCCCGCGACATGCTTTGGCACGTCGTAGTATTCCACAAGATGCAGCAATGTCGTGCCTAAAATTATTCAGGTTAGCATTGTGTTACTCCGAAGTCGGTCCGATTGGGATTTAGTGATAATAGCACTTGCTGCTAAAATGCCGCTGTATGAGGCGGAACGGAATGTGAGTGCTAAAATCATTGGAATAAGATTCAAAATAATATGTTCAGGAAAAAATCCTTTGCCTTGCCATGCCGTGCCATACCGTCAGTCAACGTCGGCTCTTAAGATCATCAGTAGTGACAGAACACTGCGTTTCGTTGTCATTTGGGCAGCCCGTCTGGCGGCAGTAACCACCCCCTCACAGAAGACCACCATGAAATAATCACATACATACACACATATACAGATCACATACATACCTGCTCTTAAAAAAATGAAAGTATCAGATTAAAATACGTATATTTTTGTTATATTATTATTATTACATATATAGTTTTTTATTATGAATTTAAAGTGTATTTTTAGTATTTTCTCAATATTTATTTGTGTGATTGTATTTTCATTTCTATGGACAATTTATTAATTAGATTATGAATTAAGTATTTATTATATTTATGTAGAGAAGTTCATTAGCAAGTCTTTATTTTCTTGAATTAAAACTGGTCAACTGAAATAATTTTATATTGCTATCCACGGATACTACTTTAAATACATCACAGCACGAGTCTACGATTCCGTTTCATAATTTATTTCTAAATTTTAATACTTATTATTAATTTAGCAAGGAATCCACCACAAGCTCTCACCTACTGAAATAATATTTCCAGGTGTCTTTGTACTACACACAAATTGAAGGCATCTACACTGGCTGGAAACACGGCGTGGAACGAAGCGAGAGGGAATACGAAACGGACATTTCCGATCTCTATTGGTTGAACTCGATCGCTGAAGCTATAGAAATTCAGAGGAAATTAAACATCTCTCTAGACCATTCGATGTTCGATAAGCTGCCTTCTCTTTCAAGTGCCTTTTTGAGGATCGTCAATGAAACTTCTGAAGAAGGAAAGGAGATAAAGAAGTTGTACGTTGCTCACAACGCAGCGGGAAAGTAAGAATTCAGCTTATAATATTTCTTTTGGTGGTTTATGCACCTACAACCTGAACAAGCTAGACATGTAATTCTATATCCTTACATATTACAAAACAAAGTCCCCCGCCGCGTCTGTCTGTATGTATGTTCGTGATGATCTCAAAAATCACTGAACGGATTTTTATGAGGTTTTAACCTATCAACAGAGTCATACCTGAGGAATCTATAGGTGTATAATTCGTTAAGGTTTTATCTTAGGTTCCCGAGGGTTTGCAAATTAGAGCATACTATGCCCAGGTGTATCACCAAGCAGTTCTACCTAAATCCGATAGATGTCGCCGCTTCACCTTATTTTATTGTTAGTATAATAGATGGTGCCATCAATAGTGTTATATTTTTATGTCCACTTCTTCTAAACCACTTAACGGATTTTGATAAGGTTTTCACTAATGGAAAAGGCGATTAACGAGGAAGGGTTGTGTATATAGATTGCAGAAAAAAATGTATCCCTGCGAAGCCGCGGGCACAGCATATACGGAGTATAATATAAGCGACCAGCCCGTCTTGTCTTAAAACGGAGCTTGTTTATTTAGATAAACAAGCTGCCCATGACTGTTTATTGATTTCACAGTTAATAATTGATTCGGTCTTCTGTTATAGACGTCACAATGAATCACAATACGCACTTAATAACTGTTGTGCAATACAATTGAAATCTGCTCCCACTTGTGCAATTTTTAATGTTGTGTTTCACTAGTAATACGTTTAAAATTTTTAGACAATCAACGAAATAGTACAACTATATTTTTAAATTGTAGTTATTTATGTGTATTATCTAATTTTCCCTAAATTAGTTTACACTCGAATCCATCCGAGTTTTTATTACAAACTAGCTGAGCTCGCAATTTCGAACGCGTAGTATGCGGAATAACGCTTACCTTTTTTGTTTGCAAACCAGTTGGAATGAAATATACACTATATATTATGGGAAGCTTGCCACAATACATCAGTGGAAGCCACATGAGAATCGGTTAAACCGTTTCTGAGATTAGCGTGCACAAAGGCATAGTATTTTAATTCATAGACATCATTCTTAATCCAATGAGCTATCGCAGACCCTGATTTAGTTAGGGGTACTGGACCACCACCCTTTTCACCTCTCGGGCTTTGGTCGAGATTAAATTATTGACGTTGTTACATATTGTTCAATTGTTACATATTGTTCAATGTTACTTTAAACAATAATAAAGTAAGAAAAACAAAATTGTAAACAACAAAGAAATACGTTATTTAAAATGAGCGTATCGCACATATTTTTGGGAGCTTTATCTAGAATTAACACCAATTTGAACTTGTGAACTAGACTAGGGACATTACAACCGTCATAATATGTTTAAAGAAAGAAACTCAAAACATAAATGGAATTTTAAATTCGAATTGAAGAATCTTTAGTTATTGAAATAGCATTCTCCTCGTACCGTGGCGTTACGAGGAAGGATTCTCACTGTGACAGTGGCGCCATCCTTCGATTACATTGCGGAAGGCATTGTTTAAAATTAGCATGATCGAATAATTACATAAAATATTAGAATTCTTATAATTGCAAATAATTTCAGCTATTCCGCCATGACTCGCATATTAAAAAGGTACAAATTCAATTACCACATGACCTCCAAAGGCCAAACTCTAGTACCGGGATCCGTGATAGACTTCTCCAGTTACCCTGGCGCCATAAGTAGCCAGGATGAGTTCTATTTAATTGGCGGCACGAATAACAGCATGGCCATCACCGGAACTCCTCTCAGGAATTATAACAATAAATTGTGGAAGGATGTTAATATCACTGAAGAAGTAAGTTACATTTATTTGCACTATTTTATATTTTGTATTTTACTCTACGGGAAAAGATAAGTTTAAAATCTGACTTAAAAAGATTTTTAAGTGGGAGACCGTGTATAAATGTATATTTTATAAAAAAAACCACTAGCGATCATTGGAATGGGTGTAGTGTATGAGTGGTCCATAAAGAGGTCAATAAAACTAATAAAATAAATGCTCGGTAATATACTTCTATTAGATTTGACCGAGCATTTATTTGTCCATTCATACTATTCATTCTAATGATTTAAATTTGAAAGTAACTCCGCCTATACTGTGTACCTGTATATTTACATAATAAATAGCCAGGAAAGGACAGACTAAAAATTAACCGCTATTATGATTAGTAAAATTCTTGCAATGTCTCTATTTTACTATTTATCTATCGTTATGTCAGATTTAATCTGAATGACCTACATATAGGCTTGAATTCCAGAAAAGTACCTACATAGGCTACTTTTTTAACTTTAAACACAAGTGAAGTCGCTAGTTTAAAGTCGGTCTCTAATAAATCAAAGTAAGTTTTAATTTTTTTAAAGTAAGTTCAACAGAGAGGCTGACAGTCCACTTGATGGTAGGTGGCTACTGACGTCTATAAACATAAGTAACTCTACAGGTGCTGCAAGTGTTCTGTCGATTTTAGCATACTAGAATAGGATAGAGAAATAGCACTCATGCTCTGGTACACAACGGCACAAATGCCGTTATTTAAGACAGAACTGAAACTCGACACGTGATCTTGTAAAATAACTACATAAGTGCACCGTTGACCATAGTAGAAGATTCTGGATAAAGTTGTATTTATCTATTTTAGGTACCTCTGGGTCCCCGTCTAACGGCTGCCAACCGTATAGCAACTAATGTAAGCTCCTGGGGGCACATTATTGCCGCACACAACTCCGGCACTGGTTCCAAACAATGGCTCGTTGTGGATTTCAAAAGATTGGAAGAATTAGATGAATCACCTCAGAACGAAGCGGCAAAGTCTCAGAAGGTCGTCGTAGAAAGTACCATCTCCGAGTAAGTCTATTTTTTTTTATAGAAAAGTGTGACAGAGATACTGACATATCACTAGATGATACGTGGCTACAGGCATGCAATAGCGTTACCGACCCTGATGACGAATAAGGGACAAGGGCTCTTGTAATCGTCACTAACGCTTGGTAAAGCAAAAATGCTGTTATTATTTCTTTTATTTTATTAAGTTTTAATAAAATATTTATTTATTTTATTACTCGTAGCAGAACAAGCTCCATCCTGCAGTCATTTGGCAGCCCGCCTGCCTGCAGTAACCGCCTCCTTACAGACCACCGTGAAATAACAAGATATGTGCTGTTGTGTTTTAGTTAGTGAGTAAGGGATGCCAGAGCCCATTCCCCTAGCCCTTTCCAATTCCTTATCATTAATCTTACTATAGTCGGCAGCGAACTTGCAGCGCCTGTGGCTAGGTTACTCGTATACGTTTTGCTTGTGTTATAGCGATGATCTTAAAAATTAGATAAATAAGTAATAATAATAATTGTTACTCTTAGAAATAGTCATTTAAAGTTTATTTTTATTATAATAAGGGAACAAAATACAAAATTTATTAAAAAGCGCGTCATTTGATAATTAGTAGGTATATGGCTGATTTTGTACTAGACATGAGGTGCAGTCCCGACGGGGATTCGAACTCCCGCCTCCTTTTTTGGCTGCTATAACGTTCCTCTCACTGGACTATCGCTACTTTTATTTTATAGAGGTGTCAAGCATACAGTAGTACATCGATCAAGCAACAGCCATTTCAAAGGGTTGGTGTGGCTTGTTGAACAAATTCCGGGACACACCCACTCCGCTGACATTTCTGACGTATTGTTGGAGCAAGGCTATTGGGCGACATACGGCCTTCCATTCTTCAAGGTAAATTATTATGACTTATAAGTACTTTAAATATAGTTATCGAACAAATATCTAAGCTCCGAGACGATTATTTTAATAATTCTAGTAGTATAAGGTGCTCAATCGTTTCGGATCTGCAAATTTTAAGTTGATCTTTTTTTTTAAGTTGTATAATAGTTGTATGTCCAAAATGAATATATGTAAATATACATTTATGAATTACTCTTATTTTGGCATGAAACGTTTTATAATACTAAAAAATATAAACTTTTAGTTAACATAAACCGAACACTGGCTGTTTCAATTCAACAGAGCTATAATATAGCTAAATATAACCAATAAGTTATGTCATAAGATATAACCTTTAATTTTCTTTGATGAAAGTTTTAATTTACCGCCATTTATTGCCAATTTTCAAAAGGGCGATTTAATATAACAAAAAATCGCCCTTTGAAAATTGGCAATAAATGGCCGTAAACTAAAACTTTGATCAAAGAAAATTAATGGTTATATTTTATGACATGTAGCAATAGCAATTTAAAAGGGTCTATTTTTAGTAATAAAACCTTTCCAAGCAATAAACTTATAGGTATCTTATAGAACTATTTCTAGAAAAGATTGATTGAAAAGATTGGCATTACGAAAACAGCTTTAATTAACTAAATTGGCTTTTTGTTTCTGCAGAACATTTCAGAAATAACGCACACCGATACAATGAAAGTACTCTATGGAAATATTTTCTCCGAGTCCGAGTGTTCCCGTGCTGTCATGTTCAAATTGAACCATAAACGCGTGAAAACAAGCGACGACGTCATCAGACTAATGAGACATAATAACGTGACCGCTATTAACAGAATTGTTAATAAAACGAATGATTGTTCTGATTTAATGAACTGTTTGATTGATGAAAACGGTTATTGGTCAGTAATGGGAGCCCGGGGCGACATGGTCAAGAAATTCAAAGAGGCATATGGGATTATCGACACTAAATTGATAAGTGGTGAGTTGAAATTAAATGTCAACGTACATATTTAACTTTTTTACTGGCGCCGAGACACAGTTTCGAGATATTTAATCTACATTAATTACTCAACGAAAATAAAGTTACCTCATTAATGTGTGCGCGAAAATAGTTTTGTTACTGACTTGCTTAATGTTTTTGTTATTTATGATGAAGACGATGGTCCACATGGTTACCTGCTGACGTTCATAGCATAAAGTATAAGGATACAGTAGGAATAATGTGAATTGATTCTGGTAATCTTCACTCTCGCACTGAATCATAACAGCATACGTGCTTTTATTTCATTGTTACAACCACTTCCTTACATAAGATTTGCAGTGTGCTTTTAGACTTAATTTTATATTCGTGATATTCACTGACATAATATGTATATACTAATATTTAATGAGGTAAAGTTTATAATGTAGGAGGTAATTTTTGAAACTACTCAGCCAATTTAAAATATCTCTTACCAATAGTTAGAATATATAACGCCTGACATTATACTTTTGCCAGGCGTTGTATGTTTATTTTTAGAGAGCCGGTGCCCATGGCTTCGTTAAAGTATAATGTTATATTTTCTATTTTTCAACGCGGATTTATATAAATCACAAGCGACCCGCAATTTTTATATATAAGAACATTCCCCGTTTATCCTTCATTTCATTAGTGAAAACCGAATTAAAATCGGTCTACCCTTTCACGCGTGATGCCATGACCAAGGGAAATGGGGATTCATTTTTATATATAGAGTCATAGAGTAATTTATATAAGTCATAGACGAAGCCTTTTTTGAATGCATACACACGTTAAGGTGTGTAATGAGGTATATTCCTATAAATAGGGGCGTAGCTATCGCCGTATCAATTACATGGGACTTGAGGCATATAGAGGACCACAATCTCATTAAAAATTTTAAGTCTACGAATTTAGCGTTTGGGAGTTTAAAAAGCTCGTATCTTTTAAGAAGTAATGTCTAAAAAGCTTTTTGTTTCTTTTGTAAAAAAATTACTTGCCAGTCAGGTTTTTTTTTTATATTATTAAAGGTGGCAGACAGGCTGACGGTCCACTTGATGATAGGTGGCTACCGTCGCCTAAGAACACAAGCAATTAACACCAGGGGGGGTACATGTGCGCTGCCGACCTTAAAAGGGCCCCTCGACAGATTGGATACATTTGATTAAAAATAAATCAAAGGAAATCTGCCGAGGTGATACTAGCTTTTGCTTCTCGTCAGTAGATGGCGCAAGGGTGCGTAGTCTTGCGTAGTTCAAAATCTTTGTCTGATAATACTTGAATATCAAATATCCTTTAAACATTAAATCGACATGACTCGTGAACTCATTTTTTTTCGAATTCGATTATGAGCAAATGAAATGAATGGTAATTTTATTTAAAATTTTTATTACAGGTACAATCAACAGCACAGGAGCAGTCGGCAAGAAGTCGTCGCTAGAATTCATTGCAATATCCGGTCCTCCGTACACTCGGCAGAACTCGACGAAATCATTGTACAACAAAGGCAACGTGGCATCCATTTACACCGATCAATTTGACAACGAACCAGTGATCAACGGCGTTGAAATACGAGACCTGGTCAAGCAGAAACAAGACGAAGAAGAAAAGGAAGCATTAGAAATCCTCAATAGAGATGTAATAACACCGTTCCAATGGTCCAAAAGCGATTACAAATCAGATCCCCACACTCTTCTACCGGACAAATGGGCCTTCGGTCCGTTTGTACCGAAATGGTCTTGGTGAATCTCCCCTTAACAAAATAATAATTAATTTTAATTTTTAATTTTTTTTCTCCTCACTATTGTGAAATGAAATTATTAGTTAAATCAGCTCAATTTTATATATGTACTGCTATAGAAGAGTGCATAATTTTGTGGAATTAAATGCCTTAAACATGTTTTTGCGTATTACCTTTATATTTTAGATTTTATTTATTGGATTTATGTTTGTCTCGTCTTTGCCTTACTTGACTTATTTTCGCATTTAAGTGTTTTAGGAAAATTGACTAATTTTCATTTGATTTACAATGGAATTTGTATATCTTTATTTTAAGTATTCCGACTTAATTACGCGTTTATTGTAATAATTATTTTTAATTTTTGAATGTCTAATAAAAATGAAGTGACCTGATAAATAGAGAAGGATTGTGTATGTATTCGATTTTTCTCTCGAAAATAAATTTACATAATGAAATACTACAATTTTATTATTTTCCCATTTGTTATGGTATTAATATTATCAGCAAAAGCAATTTCGTAGTTCTCTGAACAGTCATGATTCTTTTTTCAAAGACAATACTTACTATTGATCAACTACCATGGCAGCCTGTCCTAATCGAATTTTGATGCACTGGGGTTGAGTGATACTATACCCTAATACCCTATACCAAAATCTGCTATGTGCTTTGAGGTATACTTTTGAGATATCGACAAAAGGTATATTTTAAAAAATACAGTTCTCATTAAAAAATAGAAACAGTACTGAAAGTGCTATTTATGCTGCAATTAAATAAAAAAGAGGACTGATATCATTAAAAATATATGCCAATAAATAGCTGGCAGTTTAGTCTACACAATGGTATACCACAATTTCAAATTTGAATGGAAATTTTCGAATTTTCATCCAATAAATGAATGTAGATTTTGTTTTCGATATATATTCCATCGGAATTTCTACATACTTATATTCACTTTTTTTTTACAAAAAATATCCTGTGACATCCTATACCACAAAGATTTTTTTTCTAACAAATATGGATATCTCGCCCACGGAAGCCGCCCAGGTCGTGGCGTTGCTGGATACCAGGGCATAGTCAGCGTGTAGTGGCTGCACGATTGTAAGTTATAGTTTACCTGCTGTCAGCGTTATCGGAAGACTGGTATGTTTACTCGCCGTCCAGGATCTGGTATATATCGAGTCACATCTGAGCAATACGACCGGTATACTGCGTCTGTTTCTTCAAGAAATCGTCACTTTAACTCTATTCAACTGCAGCAACGGCTCCGTGAGGTTCGAGGATGGACTGTGTGCGATTCTACCATTAGAAGAAGATTGGCGGAGCATAGCCTGAAATCTCATAAACCAGTTAATGGCACAAAATTGACGGTAGACCAACGAAGAGCACGCCTTACCTTTGCATATTCGCCTGCATATTCTCTACATTCGCCTATCAACAGAAGCAACACCACAGGTGCTGCCGACCTTAGTAGGATTAAGATAAGGGGTTAAGAAGGGATAGGAATATGGGTTTTGGCATCCCTAATTCACTCACCGAAAAACAATAGCACGTGTACTTTTATTTCACGATGGTACGGGGGTACCATCGTGAAATAAAATTGGCTGCCACTGGCACTGTTCCCTACCGCTACTAGCCAGACCCAGACCAAAGGCAATTTTGAAAAGTTCACTTCAAAGTTAGGCCTGCTGGGAATCGAACCTAACCGGAGACAACTGAATCAGACCGCTAAGGTAAACACTTTAACCACTGGACCAATGGGTTCGTTATTGTGTCAGTGGACTATTTACGATGTGGACTATATGCTCATAAATTATAATTACACATAAAGTTTTCTAAAATAATTAATATACATAATATGCTAAGTATATTTATACATATAATGGCTGTAGATAAATACATATAATGGCGATCTTTTATATACATAAGATCGGCAAACAGAGGCTGACGGTCCACTTGATGGGCTCTGGCATTCCTTACTCTCTCACCGAAACACAACAGTATACACATGCTGTTATTTCACGGTTGTCTTTTGTAAGGTGGTTTTTACTGTCGCCAGACGGGCTGCCCAAAAGCCAAAAAAGCCAAATTTGAAAAGTTCTTTTTCCAACGTTGACCCTGCCGGGAATCGAACCCGAGAGCCCTAGAATAGGGCGTTAAGGCAAGCACCCTAACCACTCATCCAACGGGCTCGTATTATTATCATTACTTGATAGCAAGTCACAAAGTAGGTATTTAAATCAAAATAAAGATAGGATTATAATCACCAAGAAAAAAATACCTAACTAGCATTAAAACGGTGATCTTCTGTAAGAAGTTACTCTATGACTGCCGTCAGACGGGGTTCCCAAATGACTGCGAAACGGAGTCTACTCTACCATTATTTGCCAATTGCCATACCCAGACTGGTGATAACTTTGAAAAGTTCATTTCCAAAATTAAAAGAAAAAAATCAGAAATCCTCAACTTCTGAAAACCGAACTCACAAATTTCTATACTTAATAAAAAAAAACCGAATGAATTGCAGAAGAAAGTATTTTGTCGTGTGCAACAGCTGATAAAAAAAAACAAAGATTTTCTACTTTATAAAAGCGGGTAAGACGACAGAATCCATAATGTGACATTTAGAACCACGTGGTACAAAATCGCTCAACAGTGCATCGCCAACTTTACTATAGCCAACAACAGTTGCCATGGCCATTCTGATTACGGCGACCAGGGTCAATATTTTTGTAGGAAAAATTTCCCAATTCCCTCTCTATATATTTAATCTTTTTGATAAAAAACGATGGAAACTATATTTTGGATCAAAAAGTAATCAACTTGACATTGACAACTGGCTGTTGCCAGATTGACATTGACATTAATAATCAAGTTTTGTTTTAGCAGTCAATCAATAGCCATTTATTTTATTAGTCATCTTCCTAATTTAATTGTAAACATTAAAAATTACAACACATTTGTAATTTAAATTAGTAATTATCCTCTTGATTTAAATGTACCTAAATTAATAACTACTTACTCACATTTATATTCCGTCTGTAACTGTAACTATAAAATGAATTTCTTTAGGAAAGCACCTACAGTAAAAGGTTTGTATATATTTGTAAAGGTTTAAAAAATTAGATCCTACATCATTACAATGATCGATTTCTGTTTTTTTATTGTGTTTTTTAATAATTTTGTTTCTATTTGAAATTACAGAGCAACAAAGGGAAAATGATAGGGAACTCCGTAAAGCTGGACGTGATCTTGATAGGGATAAAGCAGCTCTTGAACGGGAGGAAAAAAAATTGGTAAAATTCAATGAAATTATCTATACTTACTTGGTTATTTTATGCTTTTCCCAGGAAATTCAAATTATTTACAATAAGTAACATGGGCCAGTGTGATTCACTTTTATTAGTTTGAGTATGCTTCCTCATGGCAAACTCATGCTTCCTCCAGACGTGGTAGTATGGCGTGCAAACCTAGGTACTTTAATATTAAAGATCCCATAGGCATGAGATAAATTGGATAAAACTTGACCCACGAGAGAATAATGTGTATTTCTCTTCTATGGATCATGTACCTAATAATTATGAAATTGTAATTGCTTTTATATATTTTTATTAAAGGAAATGGAAATCAAAAAGATGGCGAAAGAAGGCAATAATGAAGGATGTAAAATATTAGCAAAACAGTTGGTACAACTAAGGAAACAAAAGACTAGAATTTATTCAGCCAACAGTAAGGTGAGAGACTATTTCAAGTTTTTATTTAGGTAAAAATGATTGTAATATGTAAATAACACTTGCATTTTTGTGTTTTTGAGAGTGTCAGTGGCATGTTGAGAGGACCAAGTTCCTTCGGTCAATTTTTCTTAAAACTTAAGTGCATTTTACTGATTGCTCTCAAAAGGCAAAGGAAAACATAGTGAAGAAATCTACATATGCCAAAGAAAAAATTCTAAGGTGCATGTGAAGTTCATCAACCCGCACTGGGCCATCGTGGTGGACCATGAAGCCCATATGCCTTTTTGAGAGGGTAGACCTGTGCTCCTGCAGTGGGGACATATAATAGGCTGTTGATGATGATATCAACACATATTTAAACATACATAAATAAACATTTATCTCATCAGTTTTATCTCATAATTTTACATCTTACATGACATATGCAACATTACCTCTATAGCCTATAATGGATTGGCAAATCTTTTAAAAGTTCCTACAAAGTATTAAGTTTTAGTTATGATATTTGTATGGGCTAGTTAGCCTTGAGTGTTTTTGAGTTGATGGAGTGTGCAATGTCTACACACAAGTGTCACAATAATATTTATTAATTAAAGTTAAGTTATAATCAAAATAAGAATAGCTTAGTTAAGTTATAGTTAGTTACTTTTTTATTTTGTGAGTGTGTGTGTACACACTCTGAAGATATTTTCCATTAAAACTGTTGTATGATTTTGTAAGACGGCAATTATGTCAGTGTAAATGCTGAGCTATAGAAAATTGTACAATGAGAGATGATGATGATTGAATTTAATTTATATTGTGGAAATATATAGATTAAAAGTTGTGTGTGTGATTTAAGTAAATCATACTTGTGATTTAAGTAAGTAACTTCAACAAATATCAATGATAATGCAAATTCTTCACAGATAGCAAGTGTGCAGGTTCAAAATAAAGCAATGGGCGCTAACATAGCAATAGCAAATGCAATGGGCACAACAGCAAAGACAATGGGCAACATGAACAAAGTAATGAACCCACAACAAATTGCTAAAGATATGGAGGCATTTAAGCAAGCAAACGCTAAGATGGATATGACAGATGAAATGAGTGAGTTGTTTTTGTGTTCTAAAGTAGTTTTTTGATAAAATAAATATCTTCAATATTTCAAGTTTAAGAAAGAAATGAAAATGTATGTCTGGTAAGATGCCTGTCATAAGGAACAATAAGTAGTGCTTTATTTATTGCGGAATTTAACAGTTTACAAAATCCTTCGACCTTCAGTGACTTAATATACTGGTGCATATTCCATAACAATTAGGATCGGCAGCGCACTTGTGGCCCCATGGTGTTGCTTGTGTTCTTAGGCTACGGTAGCCAACCACCATCAAGTGGACGGTCAGCTTGCCTGCCATCCTCAATAATATTAAAAAAAAAACTTGGAGGCCATAGGCACTGGAAATTTGGTGTACAACATAGAACTATTGATAAGTTATAAACTAACAAAATCTTATAAATCATTTGTCCTATCAATGCACAGTCAAAATTACTAAGTCTAGAAAGCTGAAATTTGGAACAGGTTTATTTTATAATGTAAGAAAGGATTTTTGAAAATTTCAACTCATTGAATTTTTTTAATGTACATTTTTTTAATTTGATAGCTCTTGTTTTTCATAATTTTTAGTTTTCTATGCTTTGAATTAAAATAGCAATCTATTAAAAAGGCATATTTAAATGGCTTAAAATGAATTCTTTTTTTACATAACAGGCTTATAATAATCAATAAGAAAAAATATAGACTACTTCTATATAATGTCCCTTTATATTAGTTTCAGATACACTGGACGATATAATGGACGAATCTGGCGATGAACAGGAGACTGAGGGCATTGTCAACCAGGTGCTTGATGAAATTGGCATTGAGATCAGTGGAAAGGTACCTTACATGTAATATGTTTTAGTTTATAAAATAAGTTACAAAATTAAATATTCACACTTCGTATCTGAACCAAAAACATTACAATTTGTTATTTTTTTTTTAAATCTTAAAAGTAACATGTCCAAAAGAGCTTTCCAAAAACACTACATAGCGTCAAGACCAAAACTACACACAAAAGTAACATAAGTGAAAAAAATATACTTTACAATATTTATCCTTACATAGTGTAAATTAAATCACTGCTCACATCCGTCATCTGTCTGCCTGTATGGTATCTAACTCCTCTTAAACCACACAACGGATTTTGATGTGGTTTTCACTAATGGAAAGAGTCTTAAATGAGGAAGGTTCTTATATAATTTGCAGAAAAAAAACACACATGGCGAAGCCAGGAGCGGGTCGCTACATAGTTAACTTATAATCTAATTTCCTCTACATACTCAAGTATCTCTTATCCTATCAAGGTGCAGTAACAACACAGGTGCCAAGTGTACTGCCGACCATATTGGGATTGAGGATAAAGGATTGGGATAGGGAAATGGGCTCCGTCATCCCTTATTAACACATTGAAACACAGCAGCACACATGCTGTTATTTCACGGTGGTCTTATGTAAGCGGGGTAACTGCCGCCAAACGGACTGCCCAAATGACTGCGAAATGCAGTGTGCCCTGCCATTACTTTTTAGATCTAGACCAGAGCCAACTTTGAATAGTTCATTTCCAAAGTTGACCCTGCTAGAAATCAAACCCGATCCCTGGAACAGAGCGTTAAGGCAAGTGCCTTAACCACACATCCATGGGATCATCCTATGTCCTTATTATTCTCTTATCTGCATGTCATAAGCAATTACGTACACCCGACATTCAAAAGTGAATGAACTTTTATGCACATCTATCTTGCAGGGGCTATATTATTTATTATTATTTATAGTTGTCTTATTGAAAGACAACTATAAATAATAATAAATAATATAGATTAATAATGTAGATTAGAACTATTTAATAGAAATGTTTATGTTATGGCAATTAAAACATACAATAAACTACCTAATAATATAAAAGAATTGTCGGATCCTAAATTTACAAGAACATTAACAAAATGGTTATTAGATTGTTGTTATTATGATGTTAAAGAATTTTATAATAAGAAACATTAATTCCTTTTTTATATTAATATAGTTTATAAACAATTAACCACAAATATTTGCATGCCCTTGGCGGGTAGAACATACTTTGTACTGTAACTGCTGTATACAAATTAAAATCCTCTAAACATGTGTTCGCGCAAATAAAGATTTATTTTATTTTTTATTTTTAAAAAACAAATCTATATAATAAAAATGGTTAAAGATTTTGCATTAGTAATACTTGTATTGGTTGCGTAACTATATTTTAGCATAATAAAATGATTATTTGGGTCACTCGCTAATAGTGACTCTATGGATGGGCAAATTTTACTTGTATGGAAGATTGACTGCTCATACATAATAGTTTCTAATCTAAAGTTCTATCTTAATAACGGAAGACCAGGGGCCTTAGACAAAGTAGCATTCGCTCCGTAGCGATGCGATATCGAAGTTCGTTATCGTCTCAGAGACAAAGGAACGACACTGTAACACGTGATAAACACGTGATACCTTGTCATGATTTCTTTGTCTCTGAGACGATAACGAACTTCGATATCGCTTCGCTACGGAGCGAATGCTACTTTGTCTAAGGCCCCAGGAAGAGTTCACTCATTGAAAAATGAATATTTTGAATGAGTGAACTACGTCCAGTGTTGATTTTGTCCTCTCCACTGTTAAATGGCGTTGTACAACTGTTTGTTTAATGTTTGTGTGATGGTAGATGGCGCACGCGCCATCGGTGGCGGGCAACAAAATCGGAGAATCAACTACGGAGGCAGACAGAGACATCATGGCGCAGCTCGCTAAGCTGAGGTCTACATAATAATGTGTAGCTTATTATTATTTTAGCTTTAATTAAGATAACGGTATTGGTGAATGTATTTTTTTAAATTGTTCAATCTGATTTATTATAATTAATTAAGTGTTGCGTATTTATATATAAGAAATTAAAAAGATGAAAAAATATTTTACTGTTGCAAGAAAAATGAAGTATATGTTGTATTAATTTATATGACTGTGATATTTTTCTAATAAATATACAGTGCAGCTTTCTAATAAAGTCTTTATTTACCGCAACATATTTTATGTTGATATTACATTATGAATGCAAAGAGAGTACATAACTAAATTAAGTGAAAAGGATGTCATTTAATTAGAAACCTAATTTGTGCATGTGACTAATTTGTTATTATAAGTATTTTGTAAGTTTTTTTAACTGTCGAAAGTGGAACTATAATTGGATTCAATGAGATGGAATCGACTCGAACAAGTGCCTTTTCTCCCACTTACTGGAAAATGGCTTTATTATTTTTAAAAAAGAACACACCAATCGATTCTTTCTGATCCGGCAATGTCCAAGGGGATAATAACAGAGAATGCTAGACAGTTTTAAAGCGCGACCAACTAGACCAGAAGAAGTCGACCGCCATTTTGTTTTATTGATACTGTCAATTCTATTTGAATTAACAGATATGTTGTTTTTACATGTAGAAGTTGTTACTTTAAAAAATTAGTATTTCATTGAAAAAAAATGGATATATAAATATACAGGATAAGAAAGGTTTTATCTTGAACAAAACCGAACTGAATAAGTGTCATGGTTTGTCTGAAAAGGCAAAGCATTATGAGTTGTGTTTTAGTTTTTATTCGTACAAGCATGAAATCCTACTGATATTAATCGTATTTTTGACATATCCGTCTTTGTTTTCATAGTGAATGTAGTAAAATTTTCATAGTATTGGACAGCAGACAGGCTAATGGTTTGATGGTAAGAGGCTGTCATCGATTAAGAACACGAACACTATCACAGCGCGAAGAACACGATAAGATGCGCTGCCTTTTATTCCCCTGGTGGTGCTGAATTTATTAACAATTTCCTCTTAACTACTTCTTTCACAATTGTATAAAGATGGAAACATCTCCCTAGTTGATTTCAGGAGTGAATTGGTCTACAGTTCACATTCTCGGGACATTATTAATATTGTTATTATATAAACCTTCACCATGCGAAGCTCCTCTATATGTATTTTGTTAATAAGAAATCTAATCTGTACACTTACGTGAGTTAATTACTATCAAAAAAACGGGACAAGTGCAAGCTGAACTCGCGTGAAGAGGATTCCGTACGATGTTACTTATCCGCACAATATGGAGTGATTTACCGTGATATAATTTTCCTATAATTTATAAGTAATTTTTTTTTTTTTTTTTTTCAAAATTTTAGGTTCGAATGGTTCGACAGACAGCACACGAGTGATCCTATAAGGGTTCCGTTTTTTTATTCGGACCTACGGAACCCTAAAAAGTGTGTTTGGACCCGTACATATTTTCAGAGAAATTCAAATAACTCCATTGTGACGCGCTAGCTATCTTATAATATGAACTATACAAAGTAGATTAAACTCCCAAATCATAGCAACTCAAATCCTTACTTTTTAAATAAAGGAATATTAAGATTAATCTTAATATTCCTTTATTTAAAAAATCATTTAATCGGAAATGACTTCATTATTTTTAAAAAGAATACACCAATTGATTCATTTCTGTTCGCAATAATAGAGAGGACAGCGCGACCAACTACATCAGAAGAAGACAACCGTCATTTTATTTCATTTATGCTGTCGATTCTATTCTGAATTAAGAAATGTTTTGAACATTTTTTCATTTAGAAGTTGTTACATAAAAAAAACGAGTATTTCATAGGAAGAAATGTATTTTACGCCACCTATACTCCGGCCATTATAAGAGTGCTGTTCTGACAGGTGTCAATTCCATACATTTTCTGTATCGTTTATTCGGAAATGAACTTTATGCAATGTCCAAAACGCATTCATAGAAGAGGCTAAAATATTTGAAAACTTATTACCACAAAAATTTAGAGAAAAATATGAAAAGGCGTACTACGAAGATTTCGTCAAATGGAAAACGGAAAAAGAGCGAATTGCTTATTACAAAATGTTATTTTCTTGCATGTTTTTCCCTATTATTTAAAAGTATTGTTAATACTTTTAAAGTTTCGGCCGAAGTAGTACGATCTCGTTGGTTTAAAAGGACCTCGGACTTTTAAATTCACTTTGAAAGTTCGAGGCAACCGGCCGACAATTGTTCTATTTTCGGCTTTGGCAGTAATGTACCAAATATAATTATTTTATAGATATGGCACCCTGCTTTCCTGACCCCACTTCTCCTTTAAACCTTTAAGGTTGCTGGTTTTAAAAGGCCACGGTAGTCGCCTACCTTCAAGTGGACCTTCAGTCTGCCTACCAAGCTTTTCATAAAAAATGGGTAATAGGTATATATCTCCACCTAATGACTTGTGGGCGTGTTTACATCAAGTAACGAAACACGTATGTTTACCTTTTCAAGTTCAAAAATAAAAATATAACAACCTAACCGTCCATTAGCCTAATAGCTTCGACCGTGGCATTGAAATTCGAAAAGCGACATCGTCAGTTCGCTTAAAATTTTAATGAAATTTACACAAACTGTTTACCTGCTCGATAACATCGTTGAATGTAGCAAAGATCCATCGCTCGACTCCCTCTGAGGTCGCGTCGCTGATGACAAATCGCCCAATAAAACAATTATTAACCAGAGAAATTTTACCAAAATGATACCTGACCACTTATTTGATTATGGACTCAACAATACTTTGTTGGATAAGGACATGAGACACGTGCGTCAAAATGTACCAGTACACGAAAAGACTCAAAAAGACTTTGTAAGTATGGCCTTTGATAATTAAGTATAGTTTTTATTTTTCATTCTTGCCTTTTATTACTTTTTGTGTTTTAGAGTGATGATAAGATGATTTGACCTCAAAAAGCCTGGCAAGATAAGATCTTCAATATAGTACCTATCTATATCCATATTTCTCTTGACATGTGTATATAATATATATTTCATGTTAAGACAGGGTGACGGTCCACTTAATATAATTTGGCTACCGTCGCCTATTACACTAGCAACGGCACAAGTGCTGCAAGTGCGCTGGCAACTATAGTAGTATTAATGTTAGAAAAGGGAAATCCCTTTCTCACCGAAACATAACAGCATTCTGTGAGGGAGTGGTTAAGTGGTTCTGTGAGGGGACGAATTAAGGGGCTTAAACTTGTTAATAAAAATAAATTAATTTTGTTAATAAAATAATTTGTGTTGTTTATTTCTTGTATTAACTCTATTTTCCGATTTTTTAAATATACCTTATTATTAAAAATTTCAAGCTATCTCAGGTATTTTCCGACTGAGAAATTATTCTTTTTATTAGAATGATCCTTTTCTTTTAATGTCAAAGGAACAAGAACAGAGGGACATGCTTTCTTCACAAGACGGTGAAACATGTGAGATCCATGACCAATTCTATCGCGATCACAAATTGCTGCTGGTTTTATTTCGAGCGCTTGCAGTCATGCCTATCACCCGATCTCGGCCAGGTAACTCTTTTTCCAATCATAAAGAACAATTTCATGATTATTTCAGACTAATTTTGGCGTCTACGGTGAGCTTTTTTCTACTTTTACTAGCGGCTCACCTCTGGCGTCGGACGGATGTGATTAGGTCGTAGTTCGATAAATATATTGCGCATAAGCATAGCAGTTTTTTATACGATAGGTAAGGCAGTGAACTATTCACTTAGGTTAGGTTACTTATGTTCAAAATGTTGCAATCTCAAAAAGTAGACATAGCAGATTTTCTACTGCAGATCAGACATGCTAAAAACGTAATTTGTATTTCAAATAACTGACACTGAGGTATTTTGTAATTAATATTTGTATTTCAAATACTTAGTGCTTCAAAATACATTTTAACATAAATACATCTAGCGATCTTATTAATGAATGCATCCTGCAGAAAATAGCGCTCGATAGCTTTCGTAAGCAGAGGCAAGAGCGTAACAAGAGGCTGTTTGCCTAGCAGTACCAGAGCAGTACATTTAAAAATCTAGTGATGTTCATGAAAGGAAATTCTTCTTAAATTATTACCTAACATCTGACTGTATTTTGTAAGTAATTCGTATTTTGTATTTAAAAAAAGGTTGCAATACTGTATTTTGTAATTTGTATTTTAATTAAAGCAAGGGTTAATTATTGTGCACAGCTCTGATTCCACTAAGGTCGACAGTGCACTATCAGTACCATAAAAAAAGATATATTAATAAAATTATGTTTACAGTAGTAAAACTGTTTTAAGGGAACAAATGTTTCGTATTTTAGGAACAATGACATTTAGTTGGAAGTCATCGGCGACAACGTATGCCATATGCTTCTACATAGCGGCCACTGTGGTGGTCCTTGCAGTGGGATACGAACGCATAACCATACTCTTGTCCATTCGAAAATTTGATGATTACATTTACGCAATTCTGTTTGTTGTGTTCCTTGTACCACATTTTTGGATACCATTCGTGGGTTGGGGTGTGGCGCACCAAGTGGCTATCTATAAAACTAATTGGGGAAAATTTCAAGTAAGTGTTTCTAAATGTTAAAAACAAAGTTGTGACTAGATTTGATTGGTCAATCTTCACATTAGAAAAATATTAATCAACGACAAACTACTTAGAAAGTGCCGAATATGTTAATAGTTTTGATCTAGGATCAACTGTATAAAATTTACCTAAAAAAAATTGAAATCCACACAATATACAACATAATCTCATACACAAGAATATAAACACAGATAAAGATATTAAAAGTAGGTATACATATAACAGGACAAGCTGTGATTGACCACTGCTGTGTTGGCATTTATTTTCACATCTATTCTATATTTATACACATAATATAGTATATTACATTACAAGTGCCGAAAGGCTGTCATTGCAAAGAGTTCCGACAAATGTCTACCCGAGCCGAGGCGCAGCCGAAGGCGAGGGTTGACAGTCGGAATAAGTTGCAATGACGGTTCCGCACGTGTACTGAACGACTATTTTTAATACAGTTGCGAAAAGATGAAGCAATTTAATAAAACAAACAACTAAATTCGCAAAGAAAATTTCTGGAAAATGGCGCCAACTGTAGAATATAAGCAGAGATTTTTTTTCTTCACCCATTCTGGTAGGCAAAGGAAACTATGCCCATACAGCCAAGTCTTCAGTAGAATATTGAAACAAATTAGTAGCTTCTTTTTAGAAATATACGTATTTGCATGATTTTGCATGAATCATAAAAACTTCAAGGTTGGTTTTTCTTTTTAATAGACATTATTTTGACAGTTGGGAAAGAGAACGAACGAGTTCGGGAAAGGTAAAAAAAAGCACGAGTATGTAATAGCCCACATCCCGAACGCTATACGTCCCTGCAATACTTGTACGCCACTTTTTGAGCAACTGTATTAAAAAGCAAATTATACACATACGTATGTTACTGAAGTAAAAAAAAAAAGAATTTTTAGAATTTTTGTCTGTATGTACGTTTGTTCGCGCTAATCTCAGAAATGGCTTAATCGATTTGAATGCCGTTTTTACTGATGTAACCACTCCCTTACAGAAGACTACCGTGAAATAACAGCATGTGTGCTGCTGTGTTTCAGTGAGTGAGTAAGGGATGCCAGAGCCCATTTCCCTATCCCCTCCTAATCCCTTATCCTTATCCTATTGTAGTCGGCAGTGCACTTGCAGCAGCTTGGGCGTTGTTTGTGTTATAGGCGACGGTAGCCACTAGCCACCTCTAACAGCCTGTCTGCCGACCTCCATACACTTTTTTTTTAAACCTTTCTATCCCTTTATAAAAATATTCAGAAGCTGTGTCTTCAAAATGAGCAAAAACTGCAGCGGTCACTTCATCGTCACTAGAAAATATTTTTAGTCAGTTTTAGGTCACCCCAGTTATAGGTCATAAGGTGAGTGACGAATTTTTATGAAGTCACATCTTAAAAGAGCAGTTTCCTCTATATTTGTTCCCTATATTTTCTTTCATAGCAAAAATATAGAGCTATCAAGCTATCAAGCTTCACGCAATTGCTCCCTAAGGGTAGCATGTTATAGTTGTATTGCGTTCTTATATGTCTATGAACAATATTGCTTGACAATCCTAGAATATCGTAGCCGTCGCCTTTTTAGAGGATTGACTCACATTCGCCTTTCTAGGTGGTTTTTCACCAGAATGACGCCGCTCTATCAACTCTCTTTTTGAAAGAGAATCATAGTATAGTACACAGTTTCATCCCCAGTGACATCTGGCTCCAAGAAATCGTTCCTGTTTGTGCGAAATGCCTCCAAAAGCTCCATAGAGTGCGACACTCGCTCATTTTGTGCAAGTCGAGAGATGTTCATGAAGAATCCTTAAGACTGTAGTTTTTGAAATATTTGTCCTTGCCGCTATTTATTTTATTTATTTATTTATTTATTTTAAAATTTACAGATAGTTTACACATATGAATAGTTTTTCGGTGACCTTTACACTAAGCATAGCTTGTATTGTAAAGGCCAGAATTTAATTAAATATAAAATTTTACAATTAAAAATAGTATGTGTCTGTATGTGTGTGTGTGTGCGCCAGCAAAATCCTGTTTCAGATAGTAAGTTAGTGTTGTGACTTATTGGATGCCTTTCAGTAAAAGTTCAATATCGTCATAATGAAGTCCGAGAAGCCAATTCCGAACAATGGGTTTGATGCTCTTGGTATTTTTGTCTTTTATATCACAATGCCGGTTTGTTTTGTTGTAAATATAAATATGTGAGAAGTTAACAGAACGCCGACCAAAAGAAGTATTAATATGTGGTAGTGGAATTTGAGATGTTCGCTGCTTTAAATATTGTTTGTATTGAGTAGAGCGGAGAGTATGTTCGTGTGCAGTCAACACCGCTCTGTGGATGTATAATCCTCGAACACTTAGTAATTCACTTTCTGTGTGCAGTAGTTTAGTTGGATATCTGAACGGTTTTTGGAACATAACTTTTAACACAGAGCGTTGTGCTCGTTCTAGTTGAATCATGTTGTTTTTACAACTTCCACCCCAGACAGAGATGCAATAACTTATATTTTGTCTTTAGACATCGGTCCTCCAGTACTTCTTCTTTCACTAACTTGATGTTATTTGGTGTGCGTGCTCAACGGGCCGACCGGTGCGAATGCCATCGTCAATAGACTCTCTTCCTAAAGGAAATTGCTTTCACGGTGAAATATGATGAAGATGAATCCCTGTACACATTATCCAATCGGTGTTTAGTATTGGTTGGGCTAACATCTTCCTTTGTAAGGCATTTAATTTATTTTTTTCTTGCAAAAAAGTTGTCCAAGTCGTGGAAAAAATAGAAGTCGGTTTGAGCGAGGTCCGGCGAGTATGGAGGATGTGGCGTATGGTTTCTAATTGCGGGTCTAGTAATGTTGAAACTGTTTGTTGAGCAGTGTGAGGTCTTGCGTTATCGCGGAGCAATCGTCACAATTCGGTCCAAAATCCCTTCATTTATGTATCGGTTATTAACAAGGCTGGTCTTGTTATTGTTGACTAACGCAGCAGCTTCTGCTGCGTTAGTCCCACGTTGGAACTCCTATTCGAAAATTACTCTGATTTTTGCTGTATCCACTCCAATATTTTTTTTTAAAATTTAGAATGTTGTAGTTTTAGTTTGAAAAAAGTTTCTCTCTGAAATCTGGCACCATGAAGGTAAATTTTAATTAAAAGTAGCCAATGCTTTAAAACGGCAATTTCATATTTAAAGCCCATTATTTATTTATTTTGTCTTTGATTATCCTTATTTTTCCAATTGTCCAACTATTTAGATTACATATTTTATACAAAAAGATATAATTTCATAACATGTGTTCTTTGTTTTAGGTGAGATACTTTCGAGTCACGGGCGAAAATCTGCAGTTTCCCAACCTGAAGACTTTAATCGTCATCATAAGCATCGGATGTTTATTACTTGCCATCTGTTTCTTGTTGAGTCTTTGCGCCTTACTGGATGGATTCCTTCTGAGGCACACTACTGCCTATTATCATATCATGACCATGATCAACATGAACTGCGCTCTTTGGTTTATTAATTGCAAAGCTATTAAAATTGCATCTCAAAGTCTCTCTGACTGTTTTAGAAGGGTAATTTCTTTTTATTACATTTAATGGAGTTTCATTACGTAGAATGTCAATGTTAGGAATGTCAATGCTAGGAATGTCAATGTCGAATTAGGAATGAGGAGATCCGTAATCAAACGAAAGTCGAAGTGGCCCGTTGGACGAGACGTGAAAATGAACTTTTTAAAGTTGGCTTTGGTCTGGATCTTGAAAGTAGTAGCATAGGGCACACTGCGTTTCGCAGTCATTTAGGCATCCCGTATGGGGCGGCGTAACCACCCTCCTACAGAAGATCATCGTGAAATAACAGCACATGTGCAGTTTTGTTTCGGTGAGTGAGTTAGTGATTCTTAAAGCCCATCATTTCCCTCTCCTCTCCCAATCCCTTATCCTCAATCCTACTGTAGTCGGCAGCGCACTTGCAACACCTGTGACGTTTATTGTGCTATAGGCGACGGTAGCCACCTGCCATCAAATGGACCGTCAGACTGTCTGTCGATTTTAAGATATAAAAAAGTCACCGACATAATCTGGCGGATTAGACACATAGCACGAAGAGCCGACCGTAGCTGTGGCCGGAAGATTCTCGAGTGGAGACCACAGATCGACAAACGCAGCATAGCACGGGGCGATGCTGGATCCAAACTGTTCTTAACGGTGCTATTGGAAAATTATGGGGAATGCCTATGTCCAGCAGTGGACGTCCTAGGGCTGAGATAATTATTGTATTTTTTGTTCTATTTATAAAATGAATGATTTTTTTAACGATGAGGCATCCGTCATATGCACTATGCACGGCATACAATTTTGTTTAAACGCTACTTTTGATTTGGTTTTTATTCTACACTAGCGACCCGACCCCAGCTTCGACCGAGATGCAATTTTTATATATATGAACATTCCCCGTTCATCCCTTTCCATTAGTGAAAACCGAATTAAAATCGGTCTACCTGTTCACGCGTGATGCCGTGACCAAGGGAAATGCAGATTCATTTTTATATATAGAAGATACAATATGCTTAAAACTTATAAATCTATTAAAATTGTTCAAACAAATATTTTTTCGTGCGTTTCAGGAAGTAAACACCGACTGTACAGCCAAAATGATATCAAGATATCGATTCCTGTGGCTCAATCTCTCCGAATTGTTACAATTGTTGGGTAACGCTTACGCAAGAACATACTCCACTTATTGTCTCTTCATGTAAGAAAAACTTGTCATGAAATAATAACCGTTTCAATCATATGGCCTTACACGACGAAATTAGAAGTTACACTCATTGGCATCAACCTCGAATAATTAAATTTTAAAGCAAAGGTTAGGTTGTAGCCAATTTAGGTTGTTCAGGCACATCGCGTTTCGCATTCATGAATCTGGTACTACCGTACCAGTACTACCGTACCACTCCTACCGTACCACTCCTTACAAATGACTATCGTGAAATAACTGCATGCATGCTCTTGTGAATAAAGGACGTCGGAGCCCATTGCCATGGTTTAATATATATGTTGTCCCTTTATGTTTTTTTTATTCCTGTAGGTATGAAACTCATTTGGTACCTTCATACAAAGCACTTGTTCAGGTGACGGTTCTCTATTTATATGTAAGTGTGGATGTAATCTATGTAATTACTAGTATATAATACTTCCATGTGTGAAATGGCGAGAGATTAAAGGAAGTTTTTGACATAATAACCGCTTTGCAAATTCAAAATGAATAAAGAGTTGAAGAAAGAAAAAGTTTTTATGTAACAGTATTTATGAACCGACTAGTTACATTTTTGGAAATTAACAATATGTAAGTTTGTCTGTATTACACAAGTTTTTTTTAGGTTTACAAACATAACAATAGCAGTTTACGGTGCCTTATCGGAGATCATCGATCACGGTTTCGAGTTTAGCTTCAAAGAAATTGGTCTCATAGTCGATGTCGTGTATTGTTCGACATTGCTGTTCATATTTGCCGATTGCTCTCACAAGTCGACTTTGAAGGTAGAATATTTTTGATGTAAGTGTACAAGCATTGATATGAAAGGCATGATAAAAATTGTCCAAATCAAATTTGAATTTGTAGGTTGCAGCAGGTGTTCAAAAGACACTTCTATCTATCGATGTTTTGGCAGTCGACAGACCTACGCAGAAAGAGGTAATTTTAATTTTTATACAATAAAATATAAAACACATATTGACAGAATAAGACACAAACTATTTTAAAAATCATCTATATTTATACATATTCGTATTATAAAATAAAATCGCTATCCGCCTCTGTCTGTATCACTCCTAATTTATTCAGTAATGATCAGAGCGATAAATGACGAAAATTTTTAAATATAATTTGTAGACAAAAATAAATACGTGCCAAGCGTGCATACGGTGGCTAGTTTTATGTAAACCATTTGTACAAAATAAATTACCATATATGAGAGGCCACAACTACCATAAAATATTTTTAAATGTAGCATATTTAATGATAATAAGCGTCCTATTTAATAATTATAAAATCTTTTACCACCCACATTATAATTTTCCTTACCCTAAGGTTGCCTGGAAGAAATCGCTATAAAGCGATAACGCCGCCTTTTGTACTATTACTAGGTCGGCAAATCGAATGGACTGAATATGGGTCATTGAAACTGTGTTTATGGACGAATTATCAAATTTTAGATAAGAATTTCATCGGTAGAAACTTTTAAAAAGTTATTTCCTGTTAATAGATCGATCACTTCATTCAAGCGATTGAGATGAATCCAGCCGTGGTGAGTCTGAAGGGATACGCTCACGTAAACAGAGAACTGCTCACATCGGTTTGTATTATACAATATTTAAACAACATTATAATATAGTAGGTAGCATTCAACACTGTAAATATCATATATATAATATATGCCGACAGATTTGCATTTCTTTTCGTCCGGAGCATGCCGACTTGGTCATAAATAAACTAAATTGTGACCTCCATAACATATCTAAATAAATGATCACAAGATAACAATCTGGTTTTCAATCCAAACAAAACAAAATATATAATTTTCGGTACGAAATAACAGATTTTGAAGTTAAGTTCTAATATGAGTATTACAATTAGGGGAGAGCGATTCTGTATAGAGATATTTTAAACTAATAGTATAACTCCGTCTGTTACATTTTTACGATATTAGGACTTAATTTAATATAATTTATTTTATTAAATTTTACGCGGGCGAAGTAGCAGGCAATCGCTATCGTCAACATATCTTAGATGGCACACTCATCGTTCGGATCTTTGGGTGTACCAAAGGTCCGAACGAGTGCCCGTAGTACACCCAGGTGAAGTTGCAAGGTGGAGTACGAGTAAGTTGCCCTATATAGATATGAATAATCATAATTACATTACTTTCTTTTTAGGCTATAAGCATGATAACCATCTACCTATTAGTACTTCTGCAGTTTAAAATTTCACTACCTAAGGAACCGCAGATCAGCGCTACATAGAAATAATGCAGGTTTTATATTAATTATATTTAGTGGTTTGTATTCAATTAAATTAAAGAAGATTTTGAAAATCTTTATTGGTTGCCTTTGACAATGTGTTTTATGAAAATAAAAAAATATGTTCTCACTATTATTTATGTTTTTTTTTCTATCTAATGTTTTGTTTACACCGTTTTATTAATGACATATAACAACACGGTCCAATGTTTTTTTTTTCTTTATATACATACCTATATGTTTCCAATCTCCCTTTATCTAACCTACAAATTGAGACACTTAAAGGAAAAATTTACACTCTCTTGCACTGACTGTTAATATACTTAGCAATCCAAAAATATTTTAAATATCTTTTAAGGTGGAGACAAACGCTAAATACTAAAAATATCCATTGTTTAATGAAGATATTACAAGAAATAGATAAGACAATTGCTTTGAAAAAATCTATATTATACTTAAATATGTGAAGAACCAATTGTATTAATTAGAATTTTCGTTAAAGTAATAGAAACTCTACAAAAAAAGTTAGAACACAAGAAGAGTTTGACTTTTATTGGAAATTCTCACGAAAACGGCTTATTGCGCGCTAATGAATCCTATACCTATTAATAAGTTAATGTCAGTTTAAAAAATTGTATTAATAAAATATATATTTTTTTGTGCATTGTTCTAACGGTAAAAACAAAATAACACCATTTCTAGGCCCGTTGAATTGTCTCCGCCGCCAGCGATGTAATTTGCCTAAGTGAAGCCCTTAATCAGAGAAATAAGAAGTTAGAATCTTTAAGTTAGAATGATGCAATACTCTTCAATATGTTCATAGGTATACCTCATAAGAAACGTATTTTCTAATTTTATGAATAATAAAATATCATTCGTATCATCAATAAAATTCGAACATCCGTGCGAATCCGGGCGTGGGTAGCTAGTGACATTATGTAAAAAGAAGTGTGCAAAGTTCAGACTCTGTGATGTGCCTACTGCGTAGGTACTGTTTTGAGATAACACATCCAACAAATACAGCAATGCAAAGTAATTCACACGAACTTTGCAATTCTTCGAATTTAACACTAACTTTCTTAATTGACTGTTAAAATAATTTATTTATATCTTCTTCAGTACTTATTTATTTAATTAGTTATTTAAAGGGGTATTTTAAGATTATTTAAATTTAAATTTTCAAATACTGAGGGGCATGTAATAACCTCAGTTTAAGAGTACTTCGTCGCAAAGTAGAACTCTTGAAAGACATTCCCTTTGTATGCTAACGCTTTGTGCTAAGTAAGTAAGGCAAATAGATAACAAGTTTGTTGAAATTAAATAAACTTCGTAATTAATTTTACTATTACATAGGCCGCTAGGAAAGTTTTGAGATTAAGTACCTACCTTAACCTGATGTTTTTTCAAAATAATTTCCAACATTAGCAATACATTTCTCCATACGCCGAAACCATCAGTCATTAAATATATGCTCCCATGTTTCGTTTGAGATTTCTGCACAAGCGTTGTTCCAAGCCGCAATTAAGTCCGTCTCGCTGGGAAAAACGTCGTCCTTTCATAGCCTCCTTCACAATGGGCAGAAAACCAAAGTCACATGGCGCAAGATCAGGGCTGTACGGAAGATCACTAATTCGGGTATAGCGGGTTCGATTCTTGATTACTAAACTGTAGAAAAATTGTCGCCGGTGTGGACTGTGGATGCACTGACTTTGTTACCAGTACGTTGCGTGGCGCCCATTATATTTATCTAATACGTAGTGTGTAAACAAATAAGTACAAAAAGCTTTTTAAAAGGCTTCTTTGATAGCTTCACCTACAGCTCTAGAGGAAGAACAAATACAAAAGTTCTCTTATTATTATCTTTGTCTTGTTCTCTTATTATGTATGTATGCTGCCCATCGCAATTTGATTCTGATTATTGATTTGTTTTGTTTGTCTGATGATTGATTTCTCTTGTTTCTGATGACACGGTTGCTTAAGACGGTTGCATAGAGGTAATGGGAGCAAGGAGCTGATTAAAGATTTCATTTAGCATGTTGAGAGAAGCAGCTAAAGACTCAAGAGTGTATGGAAATCTATATGAAACAAGACTTCAACGCCTAGACTCCTAGAGGAAAGGTAGTATTCAGGACAGTTTCAAAGTTCGGGGAAGGTAGAGCTAACAGTTAGTACGTTTTTCCGGATTGCGACCTTCAATCAAATAAAACACATGAAATAGCGTCAATGAGACGAGTTATGGAGCTAAACGAGAAAGGGTTTTTATTGCTTCCATTCCAATTTTCTTAAAACAACCCTTATTAAAATTCCGTCACTCTAACTGCAACCGACCCGTCAAACGCAATCATTGGGCCAATGTTTCGCCACACACAATCGAAATTCATTAATGAACTTTTTCAATTTCCAAGTCTAATGTCCGTTATCACAACTTTATATTATACTGGAAAAATGTTGACCTCGGCGTATTTTTATTTCGCGACAAGTTTTTCATTTCAAATTTATGTATTTTTTTTGCTTTACCTACTTAGTATTTTTAAAAGTAGAGTGTTTTAAATATCTATATTAATAATTTCGTCAAGGGGTACGGTAGACTCGATTGAAACCTTACCTGAATAATAAAACATAAAAAAATAAAGATTTCGAGTCGACAACACATATCCGCAAAATTCGGATTGTCAAGTATTTTGTTAAATTCTAATGGTGCTGACAGACAAATTGCAGTCGCCATATTGGCCACTCTAGCGAAATGTCACCCACTGACACCTGTGACATCTTGAGTGGTTAATAAACGTTCCGTTTCATTCATACTAGCGCACATACGCCTCGCCACTCAATACGTCGTCGTACCATTCATTTTAAAAACAAAGAACTGTGACTCATGTGACTGTGTAAAACGAAACGTCTTGCCGCAACCATTGAGCGAAATCTATGTCGCTTTGCCTTTAATATTCCTTGAGAACCGATAACTACAGAAATATCTACCTACATTTTGAACCTACATGTGTTACACCCGAGCGAAGCCGGGTTTTCATCTAGTATTATAATATATCCCCGAAGTATCTCCGTATATTTATTTGAGTATATCTAGTCTGTAAATAGTACAAAACAAAGTCGTTGTCCTTCTCTTTCTGTATTTCTAGAATGAGCGATAAACATAAAATTACATCCGAGCGAAGCCGAGGCGTACCACTAGTATATTATAGTACAAAATAAAGTCTATACATATTATTTCTTTTCTTCTAAAACGCCAAACGGTTTTCGATAATGTAAAGAGCGATAAGCGAGGAAGGTTATTATAATTTTAATTTGTATATTTAGAATCCCAGATTCTGAATGTCGAGTCGCAGCTCTGATGTCGGGGTCGGTCCTCTGGGATACAGCCCTCATCGGGCTCTCAGGAATAGCCGAGAACACGAAATAAGACTCAATGCTTGTAGTACACGATCGTATATTCCGACAATAAAATTAAAGCGGTGTGTTCGCCGCGGCACTAGCTCGACACGTCTTCTCTTCGAGCGCTCATACACGTTACAGCTGCTAGTCCCGCGTCGACCGGATCCAAGCTTACTGCTTTCCCAGGAAAGTGGTTAGATGGAGTTGTATACAAACTGGAACCGATTCTTGAACTCTCCGCTTGTGGCTGCCTTAGGAATCTCCGGCATATAAAACAATTGCATCCGCGCGAAAGCCGGGAGCCGGGAGTGTATATATATATATATATACACTCCAGGTATCAAGACACTGGTCCAGGTGTATCAATATACTATTCTTCAGAATGATCCATAAAGCTCATTTGGATTATAAAGCTCGATCCACACAAGTGGATCCGGATAGTTGGAAAGGAACGTTTCCGACTTCATCAAAGTCGAAGTCAATGAGATCCAGTCTGTAGTGTGAACACTGCCGTTGTCCTACTCGTAAGCATAAGCACACTGTAAGAAACCACTGGTCCTAAAAGGTAAGTAACCATCTCCCTTGGGTTAGACCCTGTTAACTCTTACTCACACACCGAAACGCTTGCATGACGCTGCTATTTCACGGCCGCAGTCATAAAATACTGTCACCAGAAGGACTATCATTTTATGACGTCAAAACGAAATGTGTTAAGGCTTACAGCTGGGTGTCTGACAGGCCTCTGACTGTGAAAGAATAGAATATCACAAATCTTCTCGCACAGGCAAGTTCCTTTGCGATTTTCTTTCGCTTTTAGAGCACTTGAGGAATTCTATTCCTTACATAAAATAAAAACTCAGAGGTGGCTGGCTACAAGAGAACCAGTTCTTGTCAAGGTTTTATTCTCACAGTGCCGGAATCTGCTCTTATATATTTTCCGTATGTACATACAAAAGTTAAAGCAATAAGGTAAATTGTTTATTACAACAATTTAATCAAAGTTAATATGTTTTGTGTGTCTTATATGGGACTGTGTTACAGTTATTTCGGCGTAATCAAGATCCACTGTTTAGTGGTTGAAGTACACGATCCCGAGCCGAGTTGGAGAATACAGACAACGCCAAATATGCGTCGGTTAAACCGTGGTTATACCGTGGTTATACCATTCATATTGACCATAATATATGACATGACTGCTTTAGTAATATGTAATTTTCTTAAAATTTTTAATTTCCAAACTGTATATCTAGGCGAAAATTAACGCTCTCACCTTCGCAGGAATACATTTTTTTATCTTATATAAAGAAACCTTCCTCGTGAATCGCTCTTTCCAAAGCGAATCCAAAGTGAAAAGCGTATCAAAATCCATTGGGTGATTTCGAAGATTTAGTGGAGAAACAGATCGTGGTTGATAGCGACTTTATTTTATGAATGTAAATAGATAATACAATATATACATATTACAACATAATTTCTTTTTATATCTAACTAGCTGAACTCGGCCACGCTTCGCTGCGGCCAATACGGCGGCGGCGGCGGCGGCGTACGCATGGCGCGCGCGGTACTGGAGACTCTTATACATAATTATATAATACTATTTATCATAGCGTGATGTTATATAGTCTATAAATGGACTATTCAAAACAAAAAGAATTTTTCAATTCGAACCAGTAGTTCCTGAGATTAGCGCATTCAAAAAAACAAACAAATTTTCAGGTTTATAATATTAGTAAAGTAAAAGTAAATATAGATTAGAGAGACATCGGTAGGTACCGACTACATATTTATTCCGTTATTTGTCAAAAGTCTTACTTGGGGTACCAACGCCTTTAAATTTTTCAACATTTTGGCTTGGTCGATATCAACGCTGGCTATTACCTCGGTCAGCAGCTATACAACGAGGTAATGCATTCAGCATGTTAGGTTAGGTATAATTTATATACACATAATTTATAAATTATTTACAATATTAATTAATTACATATGAATAGTAAAAAGTATTTATTTTATGTTAAGGTTGGCAGACAGGATGACGGTCCACTGGATAGAAGATGACTACCGTTATCTATAACACAAGCAACGCCACAGATGCTGCAAATATGCTGCCGACTAGAGTAGGATTAAGAATAAGGGATTGGTAAGGTTAGGGAAATAATTCAATGAAATTCTATTGAAAATTTAATAATAAAATTTAATATCCCTACTTTGTGCTAGCAGAACAAGAATGCCGGTGTCAGTATGGAACAGTGAAATATACTTTCACAAGTCTCCATCTCATTTCCTTATATTAATAAAATTGTGCACATACGATTTTGTCAATTTATAATAATAGTAAAAAATCAGAATAGGATTTTTGAAGTCCATCTGTGGACGAAGAGTGGATGCCGAAAACCCATCTGAATACAGAGTATGATTGTATTGCATCGTGTAATTGAATTTTAAAAAATCATGGACATATTCACCGAAAACCAACTTGTTGACCAGAGCCCGATATTTTAGTTGTCAGAATATGCACAATTCGTATTGGCAAAAACCGTACAATATAGCGACTATCTAATGACCGACAAGCGCAGAGTAGGACATCCATCTACAAGGTGGACAGATGACCTGATAAGGACCGCGGGTCGACGGTAGATCCAGGCTGCCTCAGATCGGTCCTTTTGGAAAATTAGGGGGAGGCCTTTGTCAAGCAGTGGATATCCTACGGCTGAGATGATGATGATGAGGGTAATGGACTTTATCATACCTTACTCACACATTGAAACTCAGCACATACGCAATTACTGTAAGGATTCCGGTGGACTTCTGTAAGGAGGTGTTACTGCCGCCAGCCTGGTTGCCCAGTTTATGGCTGCGGAATGCAATTTATTCCGCCACAACTAAAGTAAAAATAGAAATTAAAGTATTCATGTACTAAATTAGTGATAAGTCAGTTGGGATGTACTAAATAAGTGTACATACAAACAACATCGCATTTGTAAAATTTGCAATGAATTTTATCAAAATTACCATCAAATATTTTATCAAATGTTTGTAAATCCAGAGTTCATGGATCAAAAAGTATTTGACAGAATTATACTGATCCCTGATAAATTGAACGTGATTTTATCAAAGCTTTTAGCGATCAACGGATGAAGTTCAATTAAATTTTTCAACGTCACAGAGACCACATCCAAATGACGAGTGGAATATTTCAATGGGGTAATACAGCGAATTGTTTGTTTTTATGCGTTCCGTGTTAATTCCATTATCTAAAGTGCTCTATGGGACTTAATAACGCACTTGACTCTGAGTGGGGAAGTGATAGAAAATTGAAACATTCAATGCACGATAGCTACCGAATGTTGTTATCATGCTGTATTGTATCTACGTTTGAATTGCGTCAGCCGATTTAATTGGTGAAAGGTTTAGCTTTTTATTTTGTTATCTAAAATAAAAACATAAAACAAAATCAATAAAAAGCATTTCATATATAAAAAAAAATATTTTCCCTTTTTTTGTGTCCATAAAACTAGAAAATTGGCCAATGGATTCACTTAAACTAGTTTAAGTTAAACTTATACTTAATGTAGCATTTTAACAGAAGAGTGTATCTATTTGCCATTTATTCTGAAGTTCCAACGGAAACAGATAACTCTACGTTTTATAGTGATTTATATTTTTGTCATAGTGACGTTGCTAAAGTAATCTTTGCTTAGCTTACCTTGCTATGGTAACGGGAATTCTTTTTATTTAGATTATTGCAGTCATTTCGTTGAATTTTCCAACAGAATTCTTGTTCCTGGATTATCACCACATATTTTGAACTTGAAAATTGAAATGCCATTTATACTGATGTGTTACTTAAACACTGCTGTACCATATCAAGCGGGATTTTCAAATAATTTTTACTGTAATTTGGAATCAATTTTTGTATAATAAATTATTTTGAAAGTTTAAAAAATAATAATGGGTCTGTGTATCTTGAACTAATCATCTGTCTTAATTTTAAATTTTTAAAGTTTTTATTATTATTCACGTATTCATTTATTTTCTTAATTTTAAATTTTTTACAATATAAATATTAAAAAACAAAGAATATATGTATATCATAAAAAACTTAAAACTAGGATTCCGCAGATAGCGGGGCAAGGCCCAAGCTACCGGTGCGGTGGTTAGGACTGCAGAGTGAGGAACCTCCTGACAATTCGTGCCATGTCAATAATAATTATTATTATTATAGTTTTATATGCTATACAAATGCTGTTTGTCTACAAGCCAATTCTATCTGCAAGTGTTATATGTTGATAATGACAATTCCTAGATATCAAGCAAATTTCAATACGTCATGGAATTTTCTAACAAATGACATTACAAAAAAATTAAAAAATATGTAATTCGCGTACATATTTATATTTATTTAAAAAATATTTGGCATTTTTTAATGCATTTCCGTTAAGAGTGTAATAAATTTATTTTTGTGGTTTGTGTAAATATGATAAAATATATTTTTATTAGATACCTATTGTGGCAGTTTATAATAAGGTCTTAACTGCTTTTAAACATCAATCAGTCTAAATTATGTAATGGTGTACGATTAGTAATTGGATTTCAAAAAGGTGAAGACGTATTACTTCCACGAATACCACTTATTCCGACAGATATGACGTTTGAAATCAAACGATTTTAAACCGAAAGGACAATCTTTGCAAGTGTACGGTTTGGATTTAAGAAACGAATGCATCTCTCATCGGCAATCATATGTCACGTGTCCCATGGTTTATAAAAACGGTCAAACAAAAAATGTAATCCTTTCACTGGCTTTTCAATGGAAAATAATTTACAATGACATATTTTTTCTTTTATCAACAGATATTTTTCAAGAACATATTAAACTGAACAAAGTGTCTTTATAAAAAATTGTCAATTAAATATGTATGTCACAAAGTTAAAAGCATTAATTACTAATTAATTATTAAATTTATAATTTATAAGTAATATTTTTTTCAATTTTTAATTATGCTAATTATTAATAAGGTAGTTTTAGTTTTTGATATTCGTATTATAATTTAATTGTTGTTTCTGTAATGATATTATAATTATTATAATCTTAGTTTATCAACTCATAATAAATAATTTTCAGTTAAATTAACCTTCGAGTAATATTGTATATTATTCGAAAACATTTTCGAAAGCAGTACACATGAAAAATACAATTCAAACGTAGTTTATACTGAACAAACAATTTTATAATATTAATGTCTTCATTGTAGAAGTTCGCGTTCTCAAAACACACAGTAGAATTGAATCATTTCCATGTTTGCGATTGAAATGAACTCATGCTGTTATTTACTTTAAAAAATATGTTTTCTTGTCTCATTTTTAGGGTTCCGTACGTCCGAATAAAAAATCGGAACTCTTATAGGATCACTCGTGTGTCCGTCTGTCCGACCACCCCCCCCCCCCCCCCGAAACTACTTAACCGAAAATTTTGAAAAAAATACAGAAGTTAGTTTTCTACTTATAGATCACAGGAAAACCTATAAGAAGTCCACAATATTAAAATAACATGATAAATCACTCAATATTGTACGGATAGGTAACATCGTACGGAACCCTATTCACGCGAGTTCAACACGCACTTGTCTCCTTTTTTTTATTTATTCGAGGTAAATTGTTATTTCTGAAGAACTCGCCTACTCGTTGTAAATAATCATATTATTACAGTACTGTTGACATTTCGATAGAAACGTAACGAAGAGTTTCTTGGAATAACTAATGCTGATATTCTCTATGGAATGAGCAGGGCAGGGCTGTTACTGACTGAATACAAACGCAATGGCGCAGTTTCAATGAATGAGTTCTAGAACTGATAGTGAGAAAGAAGATCGATACCGTGATTGATACGACCCACAACGTTGGATCGCGGGTAATCACTATTCAAACAATGAGCGTCAAATGATTAAAAAGTAAAAAGACACCAAGTAGGCAAATATAAACAGAGCCAGTAAGAATAGAAGTATCATGCTAGATAGGACAAGATCAGGGTTGCCAATCATATTGTGAAAAACAGTATTAATTATATCGCTCAATAATACTGTTTACTGTTCGCTAAAAAGGTATTCAAATAATTTTTCTATCGTCACCATAGATAAAATTATCCATAGACAACATCTATTATCTATCTGCTTTAAAATCAATTTGTTTTAAAAAGTAAGCTCTCGTGGTGCATGCTTCGCTACCAGTTACGTGATTCGGTACGGGCAATGTTTATTTCAGAACGTGACTGTTATTAATTTAATGAAAAAATATCCTCACCTGTATTTATTAATTCCTTTTTTTTATAAAATAAACTCACTCGGGGTATTAGTAATAACGAGGCTGTGCACGAGCCATGGCTCGTGAGCCAAAATCGCTAGGCTGCCTCGAGGTATTAGAATTTACCCGAGGCTGTCGCGCGAGCCAACACCACGAGGCTGCCTCGGGGTATAATATTAATAATAATACTATATAACTTGTAAGCATATGTAGTTATAGTAACACAAAATAGTATAATAATACTTGAAAATGACAACGCACGGGCACGGCCCGGCGGCAGCACGGTGACAAATGGCAAACCCAACCCGGCCGGGGCACGCGCACGGGCAAGTGTAATATGTTTCATCCTTTATTTCGGGGTAAGCATTTGTACTACGGTCGTCTACGGGTAGTCATAGTACTACGCCGTAGACCCATGGTATGCTACGAATGTTACGTCTTTATTGTGGAAATCTACGACGAATCGTAGACACTCGATTCTCATAGACGTTTTGAATTGAATTAGCTAGAAGAAGTATAAGAATATTGGATTTTTTATTTTGAAATTTCGTAGGAATTTTTTGTTAACAGTGGATCGAAATAAATTTGATTTATAAAACAGCAAAATTTTCAATTGTATTAACAGAAAAAAAAACAGATTTTGAAAAACAACAGATTTTATATAAACATATATATAAAATTTAAAAAGTTTGGTTGATTTGTTAAGGCGATACAGCTCCCAGAGAAAAACGTAGTTTTTCTCTGTTTTGTCTAGGTTTTTAAAATCTGTTTTTTTTTTCTGTTAATAAAATGTTGTAGGGACATCTATATAATTATCTCAAATTTAAAAACGGCACATAATTGTAACTGATCTTCACTTTGGCTTGTAATTAAAATAATTATCACTTGATTTATTCTTTCGACTGAGATAAATATTCTTCTTTAAAAATAAGCTATTGGTTGAAATTATTATCTTCGGCTTATAATTAAGAGTCGTAAATTAAGTTTGTGCGAAAAATAAGATTGGGTCAATAATTACTCAATATTGAGAATTACGTCGCTAATATTTCACACAGACTTAAGTTCACAACAGATATAATAAAGATAATAAAATTATATGAAAAATTAAAAACACATCTTATTTACATGATTTTTTGGTAAAATTGTCATATTTATATAATTAAAAATCCCTAATAATTTGATTTAACGTGTATACTTAATATAATAGAGCTGAATGTTGGTTGTTCACGCCTAACTACTAAACAGATCACCATGAAATTTTGTACACACTTTGTTAGAGATTAAAAAAAGGTCATAGAGGGACGCGGACGAAGTCAAAAACTAGTCTTTAGATAAACGTAAGCAAATGTTCTACTCCCATAATATTAGATGTTAATATAAGAAAGTCATCAATAAGTTAGTTATCTTTAAGTTAAGACACAACCATTTATTTCATTGCAAATTTATTTTGAGGTTTTGTGGATAATATTAAGTTAATATTCCATCATTGCTGAGCTCAAGCTCAAACTATAAGGAGACCATCTCTGTTTATAATATAAAAAAGACAAAACACCTTGTGAGATTATAATAAAACTAATAAGTAAAAAATAACAGGATGTTTCTCCAAAAACGTTTTCTTTTTTTATATTTTTTAAGTAATTCAATTTTATTTAAAACCTGCCCCCGCTTCGCACGGATACAATTTTTTGTGCTAATTATATTCATAAATATTCCTCCTTTATCGCTGTTTCCATTAGTGAAAATAGTACCAAAATCCGTTTTAAGTGCTTTAGAAAAAGTTAGCGGATAAATAGACAGAAGCGGACAGTGACTACCTATAGATATAGGCTTTTTTATGTTAAGATCGGCAGACAGGCTGACGGTCCACTTGATGGTCGCCGTCGCCCATGACACAACCAACGCCAAAGCTGCTGCAAGTCCGCTGCCCACTACAATAGGATTAAGGATAAGGGATTGGGAAGGGATAGGGAAATGGGCTCTGGCATCCTTTACTTCACTCACCGAAACACAACAGCACACGTGCTGTTATTTCACGGTGGTCTTCTCTAAGGGGGTGGTTACTGCTGCCAGACGGGCCGCCCAAATGACTGCGAAACGCCCTGCCACTACTTTTCAGATCCAGACCAGAGACAAATTTGAAAAGTTCATTTTTTCAAAGTTGACCCTGAGAAGGGAATGGAACCCGGAAACCCTAGAACAGAGCGTTAAGACAAGCACCCTAACCACTCATCCAACGAGAAATAGAACAAATTCAAATTTACAAATAATATATACTTTTATGTGTATACTAAATTAAAATATGCATTATCTATAAGGCGTTAAATGCGGTCTCAGATAGATTAGAATTATGAATCCGCCTCTGTTAACTAAATCATTAACGAAGTCGATTCAAGAGACGCCAACGCAACAATTAAGGGCGTCCGTCGACACACCGTAGATTAAAGAAAAATACACCGGGCTAGTGTTCATAAAGAAGAGATGGCCGTGCTTTGCATACGTAAACACATCAAAGACTTGCAAATGTTTTCCTCAAGTGACCGTTTCACAAAAATTACGCACGTAATGTCAAAGTTAATTATGAACGTGTCAAATTTCATTTTTGTATTCAACGGTTAAATAATAGTCGAGGGGATAAGGTTCTTGCTACCTTAGCGGTCTATCTCAGGGATCTTGATTCGATTCCCGGCAGGCCAAATGAACCTTTTAATGGCAAGTAGTCGCCAGGTACACTACAGTTATTTCACTGTGGTCTTATGTAAAAGGTTTATTACTTCCGAGTTATGGTCTAGCCATAACTGACTCTAAAAAAATAAATAATTACGGCTTAGCGACAGTCTAGTTTCCATTTTTTTTTAAATAAATTTAACTTTTTTTTAAATAACGATTATTAAAAAAGATTTTGTTAAATTCCATATTTTATTATTATGTTTGCTTCGAATATTATAATTAAAGAAAAGAAATTTAACAATATATATTACAACTAGCTATGTATCTCCTAACATCTTTATTGCAGTTATAGCTTTGCCAGGCGTTAGATGATCCCTCGGGAACAGTACTTTATCTGGATAAAAGGTACTCTATGTCCTTTCCTGCACCCCTGACAACGTGTATGCAAAACTTCATGATGATCGGTCGTGCGGTTTAGGCGTGAAAACAGACAGACAGACAGAGTTACTATCATTTTTATAATATTAGTATGGATGTCTAAGTACCGAGTTATTCGCCGGTGTTCGTGTGTTTAGTGGGGCATGTTTAACACTGAAATTAGTATTCAGCATTCAGCGGAGTCGTGATAACCCTTCATCCTTCCTTTGAGTTAATTACAAAAATCTACGGTTTGAATTTAGTGATCGTTAAACTCTATGCCTGGTCAGAATTGATATCTAGTAACCCCACAATCCATCTATGGCATAACAAAACTTGGTGTAAATACAATATTGGCACCTATTTATATACAGGATGGACTAAAAGACTCACAACGATGGGGTGCCTCAATACCTATCCATTTAGGTTCAGTGATAAGGGAATAGTACATAAAATCACCAGGATAGGTTGCAAGTGAGGTAAACATATCTCATATCATTCCAAAAAAGATACGCGACATAGTGTTATGATCTTCAATGCATGTCCGAAACAGGATCCAACAGTTTGTCCTTTTCTTGTGTGACTAATTTTTTTGGGAAATATATTTTGCTTTTCTGAATCAACAGAGTTTTGTCCTTCTACAATTATTACTCGTTTATTATGAATTGTATTAACCGAAAAACGGTAACAAGGCATAAAACATTGGTTTTAACATGACTGTGTACCTTAAAATGATTTCAGCGCGTCCCGTGTACCCTTTTATATTTAAATCTGGGTATAATCCATTTTGTTTTCAAACTCTCATTAACATTTGGCATTACGGCGACAAATTGCTTGGTCTTCTGTTAATAATACAATTTCTCTTTGTGGGTCGAAACCGGGCTGTCGTGACGATCTGCTTGATTGTAGATGGCTGTCGTCCCCAAAAGACACTAGCAATGCAATAGGAATACCAGTGCACTATCGACCTTTATCTGAATTTATTTGCTGCTATCTCAAGAGTCTCACGTTGTACTCGTAGGGGAACACTCGAATCGCAAGAAGCAGTTCGTTAAGTGAGTAAAGAGAAGACCAGTGGCTCTAGCATGCGTCAAAAATTTATATGGAAAATTGATAATTTGACATTGACAGTTCACAATTTTCCATACAAAAGTTTTACGTTCTCGCTAGCGAGTGTAGTATTAGTGTAGTATCGTAAACTCATACTAGAGCCTCAGCTCCGGATCTATTTATGGTGGCGGTAAAACCCAGATCCCAGATATAACTTTAAAAATATTTATGCATATTGGTTATTGCAAATATCAATGAAACATATTTCGTCACTAATTGAAATATAGCGTTTAGCGGATGATTAAAGCGACATTGAAATTATATACATACTCGTATAATAACACTTGAGCTGTGTAATGTATAAACTTCTTGCTCGGTTGATTTGTATTTTGAAATTTGTTTAAAACAAAACATCTCATTCCCTATTCTTTTTCATTCCATTTATACATTCACGTACACTTAAACTTATACATACACCTTACTTACAATTACCATATATTTGTATATAAATTATAGTTAATTATACATTTTAGTCATAGTTCTAGTTATGGGTATATGTTTTTGTTTTATTTTAAGATCGGCAGACAGGCTGACGGTCCACTTGATGGTAGGTGGCTATCATCGCCTATAACAAAAGCCACGCCAAAGCTGCTGCAAGTGCGCTGCCACCTACAGTAGGATTAAGGAGGGAATAGGGAAATGTACTCTGGACACATGTGCTGTTATTTCACGGGGGTCTTCTGTAAGGGGGTGGTTACTGCCGCCAGACGGGCTGACCAAATGATTGCGAAACGCAGTGTGCCCAGCCACTACTTTCCAGCTCCAGACCAGAGCCAAATTTGAAAAGTTCATTTTTCAAAGTTGACCCTGCCGTTAATCGAATCCGGGAACCCTAGAACAGAGCGTTAAGGCAAGCACCCTAACCACTCATCCAACGGGCTCGTCTGTCTGATGTATGTCATGTTTGTGCAAATAAATGTTCTATCTATCTATCTATCTAGTTAGGTACTAGTTCCACTTCCTGCTCCCTACAGAGAGGCTTAACCTATTGGGATCACGATATCTAAATATTTATACATGTGGTTTCAACTATAAAATAAAATGTTAAATAAATAAAATTGTCATTATCGTTTTAACCTTAACAACCATGTCAGACATCGTTAGACCACCTTTATGGTGACAAATGCTAGTTTTACGTAAAGCTTACTTTACTTTGGTTAATCTCAAACCAAGAACAACTCATGCCTCAAAGACTCAACTTAGAAACTTTGCACTAGAAGTACATAGACAAGCACCAAAGGGAGGGATTTTTAATGGGTCACATATGACATTTCTTGCGTGAATTAAATACGTGATAACAGTTTGCAATAATCACACTGAAACCTATATTGAAATTCAAATAAAGAAGATTTTATATTAGCTGCATCATATTGCAATAGGGAGATGGCTATATTACATTTTTATATCGCATTATGCATTTGTTATTTAGCGGAGAGACTGTCGGTTCACTTGATGGTATGTGATCATAACGGTTATGTCACCAGACTACTACAACACGCAATGCGCCCTGCCCTTTAACAAATTACTAAATAGATCTTAAATTGAAATTGCTACTCGCTTCTGTCTGTCTGTATGTCCTGTAACTCATGCTAAACCACGTAGCCGATTTTAATGCGGTTTTCACTAATGGATAGAGTGTTAAGCGAGGAATAAAATTTGCAAAAAAAAAATACCCCCGTGCGAAGCCGGGAGCGGGTTGCTAGTATTAGATAAAATTAGTATTAGATAAATTAATATTTTTGTCAAGGAAAAGATGAGGTAAGCTGCTGCACGCACGACACAAAAGTGCAAAATCTACAAACACAGGTACATCAGTACTCGGTACATTTTTATTTTCTTTTGCATTGAATCTCTGTATCACGTATCCTCTTGGTCCTCAACGGTGCTGATCCTAGAGCTGGCTATTACTTCGGTCTGCAAATAGCCTTGTTATACAATGAAGTAAATACAGTCAGAAATCAACATGCTAAGAACCCTCCCAATTGAATCCAAACTAGATACGATATATGATTTGAATATCTGTAATTTCTGTAAAAAAATAATAATTGAAAAACGTAAAAATATTGTAATATTTATTTTCTAGAGAAACTTGTCTTTAACTACACCACAATAAAATGTATAAACAACGAATGCGTCTTCAGTTCTTTAAAAAAAGAAGCAACGGATGCAAATAAAATAATGTCGCCGCATGCAGCTGCAACAGAAAGGAGACGTCCTAGTAAACTGCAACTGTCCTAGTAACTCAATTCTTATATAATAACGAGGGGAGAACAAATTATTTATATAATATATATTCACTTTGACGGATTAGCATTATTACAATAATGGATAAGGAATTGTAAAATAACTATTTATGTATAACAAACAATACACTCAGACAAATTATTTGGTCGGCCTTATAACTCATATATTATATGAGTTATAACGCCTGACATCTTTATCGCTGTGACGACGGTGGAGCCGCCGCCGAATTTTTTATATTTTTAGACGATATCTCGGAAACCTGACATTTTTCAAGGATAACAAGTATTCTATATGTTAATCCAGGTAATAAGCTATTTCCCAAATTTCATCTAAATCCTTTCAAACATATAATATTATTAGGATTAGTACATAGTACATAATATTATTCTAACCGTATTACATCTCTCTCAAGGTAACGTGCTTCCGTATCCATAAATTGAGCAATATGTTTGGTGGCAGTAACAGATTACAGATAATAAATAACAACACATCTATTATGTGTTAGCAGTGGCAGAGCACACTGCGTTTAGTAGTCTTCAATTGGGCAGCCCGTCTGGCGGCAGTAACCATCCTCTTACAGAAGACCACCGTGAATGAGTAAGGAATGCCAGAGTCCATTTCCATTGAATCTTACAACCCCTATGACTTTGCTTGTGGCGAAGGAAACCACATACCATCAAGTTGACCTGCCTGAAAAAATATATTAAAAAATGGTATTTTAATAAGAAAGAAATAATTTCAATTACTGCGTATCTTCCTAAAAAAATGTGTTATTTAGCTTTTTACTAAGAGCTTGGCAAGCAGACTAATGGGCAACTTAAGGTGGTAGGTGATTACAGCCACCGAAGACACCAGCAATACCACGGAAAATTCAAGTTCAAGCGTGCAAGAATTTACTTGCAGCGCGCTTGAAGCGAGGCTTAAACTCCCATAAGAGAGTTCAAGATATATCCGCGTCAGCGGGATAACGTTTCTACATGAACGATTGTGCACATTGACACTTTATTCCTAAGTAATTGGGATGAATTATGCATATATACGGCGCAATACAAAAATAAGGGTTAAGGGATAGGAACAGCTCAGAGCAAGCAACATTAATTATTCTTAGACAGGGGTATCTTCCAGCAATCCTTCGGCCAAGGGTAATTTTATCTCAACTGTCTTTGATCATACGCGTTCCGGTAGGCAAAGCATAGATAGCTCCGACAGGTTGTCAAATCTTGTCCAGATCAAATTATGCTTGAAGGAGTGCTGGAATACACCCCAGAATCAAAAAAATTATTCTTCAAAAGCCAAAAACATATGATTGACAGAATTGAATATATGAGTTACAATGCAGGTAGAAATCAAATACATATTTTTTCTTTTACTGTTTAATGATACAATCTCTGTACAATAAATGTTTAAACTTTTGCAATTTATTTCGAAAAACTAAACCCCTTACAGAAGACCACCGTGCTGTTGTGTTTCGGTGAGTGAGTAAGGGATGCCAGAGCCCATTTCCCTACCTCCTTTCCCTAAATCCTACTGTAGTCTGCAGCGTACTTGCAGCAGTTTTGGCGTTGCTTGTGTTATAGGCGACGGTAGCCATCTACCATCAAGTGGACCGTCAGCCTGTCTGCCGATCTAACATAAAAAAAAATGTTAATCAAAACTTATACATAGCTTGTACACAAACTTATTCAGCTTGTATACGATATACACGTCGCTCTTGATTTCTCAAGCCTACGCACCTGAAATTACGAAAAAAAATGGGTTTTAAACTTTTATAATATAAATACAGAGAATGTTGAGGAAAACCCATTAAAATCCTCGATCAAGGTACACTTTTAGGAATCGGATCAGACAGTCCCTTATTACAGTACTAAGTAATGAATGTATCATTATTTAAGTTAATGAGTATGTATTTAATGAAATATAGTAAATTTTAAAAATATGCATTACTTTTTATATTGTTTTTTAATTCCACGATACGTCGTCAGTGCATGGTGCTTTTATTAACAAGGTTGGTTGGGCGGCTATCCGCCCGCCTCCAGCCGCCCGCCCATTCGGCGGTATATATAAGCGCCGTCGCTGCCTTCAGCGGCACAACGCAGCTAAACCATCGCCACTGACAGCTGTCTGCCACACACCGTACAACTTCTAAGGTAAGTGGAGACCATTCTCAAACAACATCAACATTTTTGTATTAATAAAAAAAAATAGACAATTCTTAGATATTTTAAATAATTAAAAAAAAAAACATAAAAATATGTACCCGTTTCGATTTTATTTTATTTTAAATTATATATCTATTAATTTTCATGAAATATTGTATTTTAAAATTTGAATTGGCCTTATAAATTGATGACGCTGTCCGCATCTGACTGTAATTTATCCGCTAACTCCCACTAAATTTTGATGCGGTTTTCAACATCAGTAAGATAAATACACGTTAGGTTCATATATATAATAAAACCTAATTGCATCCGTGCGAAGCCGGAAGCGGGCCGGTAGTTGATATAAATAAGATTTTTAAAAAAACAATATTAATAAATAAAATTATTCATTTCATTCATTCTTTTAATATTGAATTAATAATATTATTGAATAATTTAACGCCACACTAATACAGTCAGTTTTAATGATAGCAAACGCGATTCCAAGAGAATAATAATACGATTACGAACCCTTTGACATGCAAATTATTCAATTAATAGTTGGTTCAAAAATATTTACGTATGTGAAATGTGTGATAAATATCCATTTGTAACTGCAAGTATTTATTTATTATAATTATTTAATAATATAAGAACTATATATTTCATATTGAATTTTTTTGGGACAATTGGAAAAAATGTTACTGGCATAGTTATATTTATATTCAATATTTGAGTTCCTTTGACAACTGTCTGTCTGTGTCATTTTTTGTAGAGCAGGATAAGTTCAATGAGGATTAAAGTTTTAATATTCGTAAAAATAGTACACAAGACAATTTGTCGCCAGAAATTGAAAATCTCACATAAAAAATAAACGCGATTTCATAAAATTTAGGGTCAGTTTTGTACCCCCTTTTTGGAGGTCATTTTGTTGTCTTTAATGTTTAAAATTTAAAATTTGACCGGGAGAAGCTAGAACGTTTGTCTGGGTTTCAATCGTCAGCTCTCGTCGAGATCTATCGATTGCGTATATAAAACATTAATGTGATATACGCATTCACGTAAAATAACGGTCGTGTCCCAATTTTTCTGCAAGTTTTTTTTTTTTTTTTTTTTTTTTCAAAGTTTTTTCAAGTCTTGCGTTGCATTTTTTCCTTTTTTGTGATAAATTTTTAAAATGTATCGACTTTCTTCATCAGATTCACTCATTTTGACAGAAAGAAAAACAAATGAAAAGTAGGTGCAAATAACACTTTACTAATATGTTTCTTTTTTTTAATGTAACGTTCTTAATGTCATCAAAACCAGCCAGATACAAATAGTACAGCCAAAGAGATTTTATTACAAGTTTATACATACTATATGCGAAAAGATTTTTTGCTCGATCTAATCTAACTTTCAAATAAAATAATATAAAATAATTGAGTTGATGAATAAAATCATAAGAATTTGTCGTTTTTTAATTCTTTATTATAATTATGATGATTTTTAAGGGTATTTAATATATCATTGTTGACGTGCTATTAATTAATACAAAAAAAATAATTAAATCTGTAATTATGTGAAATTAATTTATTGATACGGAATTTCTCAATTTAGTCATATAAATTTTAATTGCATTTTAAAAACTGTGACAATCCTAGCTGCTTGTAGGCTGTGTCTCGCGGTGTCCGGAGTTATGAAAAACGTATAACTGTACAACTCTTTAAATCTATTAATAAATATCAGGTCACGATTATCGTCTGAATTCAGATGTTGAAATTGCCATCAGTCAATTACCCACGTTATTACTTACACGTGTACGATGAATATTTAAATGGAATACTGAGAACACGATCATATTATAGATAATGGTAGTATCCTTCAGTTGATATTGAATTTTAAATTTATAGTGAGCCGAGTGAAAGTGGCGCGTTGATGTCTTTTTAATAATACGCTCAAGTGTGGAAAAAAGTTTAGAAAAATTAGTCAGAATTAACACTTTTAATATGAACTAATGACCAAAAAGTTTTGTTATGTGCGCTTTTTTAATCGTTAATATTTGCTTGGAAACAATTCAAATGTTGCCATATAAAACAAATGAAAATCAAATGGTAACATGAAAATGTAGCAAAACGCTAATCAAACCTTAACATTCTAATAAATGCGAAAGTTTATGTATGTTATGTACTTACATATGCGAAGTGTGTGTTTGGATGTTTGTTCCTCAATAATGCAAAAACGACTGAACGGATTTTGACGAAATTTGGCACACAGATAGTTTATTACCTGGATTAACAAGACTTTTCAGGATAATTTTTATCCTGAAAAAAATGATAGGTTTCCGAGGCATATTTGTGAAGACCCCGTTGGATGAGTGATTAGGGTGCTTGCCTTAACGCTCCGTTCTAAATGAAAAAAATAAATGAAAAATGAACTTCTGGAGCTGGAAAGTAATGGCAGGGCACACTGCGTTTCGCAGTCATTTGGGCGATCCGTCTGGCGGCAGTAATCACCCCCTTACAAAAAACCACTGTGAAATAACAGCACACGTGCTGTTGTGTTCGGTGAGAGAGTAAGTGATGCCAGAGCCCATTTTCCTATTCAATCCCTTATCCTTAATCCTACTGTGGTCGGCAGTACACTTACAGCAGCTGTGGCGTTGCTTGTGTTATAGCCACCTTTGAGTGGACCGCCAGCCTGTCTACCGATCTGAACATTAAAAAAAAGAATATTACGAAATGAATTCCCTTATTTTTTATTTTCAAAAACATCTCTCTAATGCCAATTCTCTAATGTCCAATTTGGTTCGGCTCATTGGTACGTGTTAGACCGGTTTTTGCGATTCTCTTAATTATATGCCATCAACAATACTCCAGTCAGAATATGCCTAAAAATGAAAATATTCTTGTGTGTCATGTAACAGAATATAGCTTAATTAAGCGTTCAATTTTTCTCTTTATTACCTAATTTTTCAAATAATATTCCCCACGTATTCCGAGGAAGATTTTTTAAAGTGGGTAGGTAAAGCTTTAAGTATACGTTACTATGAACATTTAAGATGTAATTAAGTAATAATCTAATTGATGTACTACATAATATACAATACAAAATGTATATCAATATTGTATTGTACAAATCAAAAGTGCATTTTTACGACAGTTTTACTTTCAAACAGTTAGAGTTTATACGAATTTAATACAAATATCAGATTTTTTTCCCCGCGGGTTACACCACCCTCGTGGGTCATTTTTACATAACATATCATTGCTACATAATTATAAAAAAATAAATATATAAAATATGTAAAATGTGAGCATTTACAAATGTATAATAACGTTAATAAAATCAGTAATTTAATCTCGACCAATACCCGTAGGGTGGAGAGGGGGGGTGGTCCGGTACCCCTAACTAAATCAAGGTCTTTATTTATCTAAATTTTTGTAAATTATATTGTTTTATTTTGCTTTGTTACTATGTCTACGATTTTTGTAATATATTTAATAAATTTATTTCTAGTGATCTTATCCATCATCATTTTACTTCTAATATATTTGTCTAATTTGTTATCAATGTCAAACTCCAACTCCACACGTGCCAGCGCAAACCTAGGGCATTGGAGTAGCAGGTGCTCCACCGTCTCCCGCACCCCAGGCTCACACAGATCAGATATTAGGTTATGAGAAAAGTTTTAAACAGTTTTGTTCTAAAACTAAACCTAACATAATCTTTTAATTATGATACATTTTACAAGGCATTCTTTTAATCATAAAACAATACAAATATAGAATATATCCGAAACCTACAGTGTGATATATAGATACAATATTCAATATACATACTTACAGGAATTTAATATATTTAATAAAACTGGAAAATCTATGAATGATATTGTTAAGGCATCTCGACCTCGCATTATTGCACTATTTATGTCTGAGGCAATCTCACTGCACTTGGAATATTGAAATTGAGCGTGAATCGCAATTTTTTATCTGCCACCAGAAACATAACTATATTTATATTAAAAAATATTTTATGAGGATTGTACAGGTACACGTGACTGTAGTGTATAAACAGATTTTATATGAGGAAATACGGGCCGCATGCAATATATAGCCTAGCTATGTCCATCCTGAAATTCTATTCTAAATATATTGGTAAAATATTTCTTTAAATCGGATGAGTAGTTTCGAAGATTACCTTCACATCCAAACAAACAAACATACATTCAAACATACATTTGTATCTGGCAGGTTTTGATGACATTAAAAAGGTTACATATCAAAAAAGAAACAAATTAGTAAAATGTTGTTTCCAGCTATTTTTCGTGTCCTATAATATAATATAATATAATATAATATAATATAATATAATATAATATTATATTATATTATATTATATTATATTATATTATATTATATTATATTATATTATATTATATTATATTATATTATATTATATTATATTATATTATATTATATTATATTATATTATATTATATTATATTATATTATATTATATTATATTATATTATATTATATTATATTATATTATATTATATTATATTATATTATATTAAATTATTTTCGTATGCAACGTGCTCAATTAATCTCAAAAATCCGTTTGGACAATCACCATGACAGTAAATGGAAATACATAGGCTCTGGAATTCCTTACTTACTCCCCGAAACACTACAGCACATATCTTTAATTTCACGAAAGTCTTCTGTAAGAGGGTGATTAATGTCGCCAGACGGGCTGCCCAAATGACTGCGAAACGCACAGTGCCCTGCCACTATTAGCCAGATCCAGACCAGAACCACCTTTTAAAAGTTAATTTCCAAAATTGTCTCCGCCGGGAAATGTACCTTGGACCCCTGAAACAGAGCGCTAGGGAAGCACTTTAAACCCTCAACCAATGGGCTGCAGAAAACAATAAACTCTTGATTTCATGTAATGAGTATTATGAGTATTTGACAAGGACTAGGTAAGTATTATTGTAAAATATTTGTCATGCTAAAACCAAAATTGAGTGTCGCTCCGCCCGTGCTTCCTATGTCAAAGTTAATTAATTGTTCCCGAGAGTTAGTCAATTTAACTCACACTGTACACACATTGTTCCACAATTAATTCGCAACAACCGTTTGACAGTTCGAAATTCAATGCAAATGAAAGTTCATTGCATCCGGTTTCCGCTTAAACGCAACGCCACTGGGAACTAATTAGATAACAAGTTTCAACTTCGTACTTGGAACGTGTAGAAATTGGATTCGACTAGCGACCCGTTCCCGGCTTCGTACGGATGCAATTTTTTTCTGCAAACTGTATATAAAAACTTTTCTTGTTTAACGCTTTTTGCATTAGTGAAAACCGCATCAAAATCCGGAGGAGTTAGAGAACATAGAGACAAGACAGACGTGGGCAGCGACTTCAATTTATACTATGTAAAGATTACAGTTTTAAAGATTTAAATAGGCGACTTAACAACAAAATTTTATAAAATATATCTAAGTGCAGTATATCTCGTAATTACTAACGTTAAAATTATTATACATAATTAATAATTAATCATACGAATGAACGTAATCACCGATTGGGTAGAGGTGTTCTCGAATGGAGGCCACGAATTTCTAGACGCAGCGTGGGACTTTTGCGGACATGTGGAAAAACGACCTGAAAGCCATCGTCATGAAAGCTTAGATGTACTACGTGTGTGGTAACGAGCCTTAGGAGAGGCCTATATTCAACAGTGGAGAGACTGATAGCAATGAAAATGTAGTTGCCGAAATAGGTATACAGTTGACATTTTCGTATAGGTATATATAGGTAGGCCAAAATAGGTATATATTTTCAACATAAGTGGAATAAAAAGATTAATAATATGAAGATTCTCTAACATAAACGTTACATCACTACTAAGGATAACGAACTAACAATATGTTTGTTTAATTATTTCTCATCGTTTTCATTTTACTAATTTATTCTTGGAAAAACTTGCTTGTATTGTTTTGTATTAAAAAGAAATAAGCATTTCCAACGTCTACTTTGTTTTCAAATGAAAGAAGATATTTTTTTAATGTTACCACGTAGGTACCCTTAAAAAAGACTTGGCAATTGTGGGGTTTCTATTTTCCAATCATGTATGATTTTTAGACATTTTTTGTCCAAAATAAGCTAAGGTTTTTTTAACTTTATCGCACCTTTAAAATGACATTCGAAGTGATCAGACACGCAATATTTAACTCAAATACGACACGGAGAGAATTCATTAAACTTTGTTTGAAAATAAAGACAGAAGTGATCAAATAAAAATGTCATCATAAAAGTTAATACAGTCGTCATAAAGTTGAAACATAATTAAATAATTTTTTTGTTACCTTTCTAATAAAATATATTCTTCTATTTGTAGGTAAAAAATATCATAATGATGCGTCGTGCCAGTGGGGTACTGGTTGTGGCCGTTGCCGCCTTGATCGTCTGCTGCAGTGCCGATCCACGTCAGGTAAATCTATAGAACTTATTCCAGGACACATTAGGAATTAAATGGGATTTTTTAATGGTTTTGCTCACATGTATTTAATGGCACGAATAACAAAATAACACCACCCACTTACATGCTCGTCTTCTGTCACCTATAAAAGAATCTTTATTAGAGCCACACGAAGTTCGATTTAGTTACATAATCTATACATATAATAAAATGGTAAACGAGCCGTGGTAAATAATTGTATAGGTTGTGCTTGTGTTACCGAGGTCAATTTTGTCTATTCAATGAATTAATTATAATGTATTTGTAATTAAAAAATAATTTATTTGTCAACTGCTTAACACTCTCAACATGAACGACGGTTAAATTATTTGAATACTAAAATCGCTATTAAAAAATGGGGGATGGGACTAGGAGGGTGAAAAATACTTTACGACCTACTCATACCTACCAAATATACAAAAAAAAATCATAAAAAATCGGTCCAGCCGTTTCGGAGGAGTTTTGTTACAAACAATGTGACACGAGAATTTTATATATTAGATCATCTATATCCATTAATATTACAAATGCGTAAGTTAGTGAGGATGGATGGATGTGTTTGTTACTCTAATACTCTTATACGTAAAAACTACTGAACTGATTTGGATGAAATTAGGCATACAGATAGTTTATTACCTGGATTAACATATTGGATACTTTTTATCCTGGAAAAAGGTTAGGTTCACGAGGGATCGCCTAAAAAGATAAAAAAAATCGGGGATACCTTCTAAATGCCTATCAGAATAATCAATAGCACTGTATGAAATTATAGTATTAATGTAATATTTTTAAAGTATTAATTCAATCAATAGAACTATTTGGTAATAGTTTCCGTTTATTTCTACGGCAGAACAAAACAGCCCATTTTTATACAACATAATTTACAAAAAAAATAAGTTTTTTTATTAACTCACATGATTAGTTTCTGGTAACAGAGTTAACAGGTTATACTAGGTTCAGCTTGATATTACTGGGATCCCTTTCTGTATCACGGATATAATTATATTAATTAATACGAGTTAATAATGACAAACTTATTATAATTTAGAATCTTTAGTTACTTGGTATTGCAGGTCAGAATTGCAGGTTTTGCGCAATTACAGCTCCGTAAATTAATAAATATAATTTAATCATGCACTCCTTCACAACAATCATAATGATTTATATATAATCACATTATTATTTAGGCCAATGCATTGTATATTAAAATGTTTCAATTTGAATGAGTGATCTTAAATCCATATTTGTGAAATGTAATGAATAAAATACTCTTGGGAACCAAGAATCTGGTCTTTATTACTTCGGAAACAACGAAATATTGACATTACATTTCTGTAATGTCAATATTACACAAATTGTATCTTAGTAATGATATTAAATGGGATTGATGCCTGAGTGGAGTAAGACCTAGTGTGGTGATTGGTTAATATTTTTATTTCTTGGTAAATAAGATTCAGATAGTAATCAAGATACTTTGTTTTAGTATCTGCATTATATACTTAGATACCTATAGAATATATATTAATTTGCACTGTGCATTTTAATATTGATGAGCATATCTTAATAAATAACACAATCACAATTAATTTTCTCATAGATTATATCAATTATTTATCAATTATACTATTCGTCTGGTATATAGATGGTTGAAGGACGATCTCTCTTCGGATCCTGTACTATAATAAAATTATATGCATAATTAAATTAGACATTTAATTCCAAATAACAAACAATAAAAGTTGTTTGTATTTATGTCACATATCTTTATCTGCATTTATATAAATACCTGACATTATTATAATACTAGCTAAGCCCGCAACTTCGTACGCGTGGTATTCGGTACAGCGAGTAAATTTATTGTTTGTAAACCGATTGGAATGTAAAATGTTACGGGAAGTTTGCTACAATACACCAGTGAAAACTGCGGTCAAATCGGGTAAACCGTTTCTGAGATTAGCGTGCACAAACGCACAAACAGACAAAAATTCTAAAAGCTATTTTTTTGACATGAGTAACATAAGTACAACATATACAAGTTGTTTTTTTGAAAAAATATTTAATGTATAGACACGGCTCGTTTCCCATTTTATTATATGTATAGATTACTAAAATCTACTGCGAGTGTAGGTACTGTTACGAAGAACGTAATAGGATCATTTTGGGAACACGAGAATGCTCTACCTAACCATTTATTATACAAATTGGCCAAATTCTCTCTAAGACTACAACAGTAAGGTATATTTTTGCAATTACATGCCACGGACAATCGAAATGTATCAAGAGATATCTAGGTATTATTAAACGTGTTCAAGTATTTACTTGAGAAAATAACAGTAAAATATTCAAAAGCCTGCGGCATATTTCGGTCATTAATGGATGAGAGATGCTTACTGCCGAGAAAAAGTAATAAGATTTTAAGCTTTCAATCAGACTGTATAATCGGCGTCGTCACAAGAAATAGCTCATTGTTATAAACAAAATGTTAATGCCTTGAACAACCGTAACAGGGCTTATGTGGGTTTTGCGACATTTCACTACCTTCAGGCGGCGGCTTCGATGTGATGGATATTTTAACACAAATCAGGACAGAGAATTCAACAATAATTTTATACTGGTTTTTGGAATTCATTTAGGTTTCTGATAACTTCAGTAATAGCGAAGAAAATTATTTTAAATTTACATTTAAGCCTACATTTATTGTTTATTTTTTATTTCGAGTGAAAATCTTTGACAATGCAGTTTAAAAAAAAATTCTGTTCAATTCAATTCAAACCATTTATTTGCCTAAACATGGGCGTATAACCAGATCTTATAATAACATCCCACTATGTAGGTACTACCACATTTGATGTTATGATTTATATAAAAATATATATCAGTAAATTAATCATGATTAAAATTATCTAGAGTCAAATCAAAAATAGTTAAAAAAGAAACAAAAAAGAACCTAAAACATAAAAGTCAGAAAACATAAAAGTTATTTGAAATTGAGGTAGTCATTCACATTATAAAAACATTTATAAAGTAAAAAGGCGAACTAGAAACTTCTAAATTTATATAAAGTTAATGCTTTAACATCTTTAGGTAATTTATTATAAAGTTTGACCGCCATAGAAAAGCATTGTTGTCACAGAGTCGTAAACGGTTTGTTTTGCTGGTGACGCACAAGTTTGTTCAATTTCAAATATTGTTCTTAAAAAATATACACATTTCAAAGATATTGCACACATCATCATCCCAAATGTTATAGTTCAACTCGTTTGTGAATTTAACCTGTTGATCATAACTGGTTAATTATTTCAATAGTTAATTGGAACCATTCATTAGAATTATAACCAAGTAAACATAAAATAAATGTGGCGCTGTCAACAAACAAACATGTATTACAGAATGGAATTTTTCAACCGTATATGAAGGGAAATTATTCTAAATACGGTTGATAGTAAATTTACTCAAAGGAAACATACCTTTATTTTTAAAAAAGCATAACTCTCTTCAAAAATATTTGAAAATATGCTTACCATATCCGAGAATCGAGCCGCCTAAAATCGGAAAAAATAATAACCTGTACTTTTATAGCATCAATCAATTAGGTCAACCATAAGAATCAAATCTCTCTAACAAACAAGGTAAGTTAAATGAAAGGAAAACCATGAAATCCAAACTTATAAATTCAATTAAGTAACACTTTTACTCAAAGTGTTACTTATGTTAGCAATTAACAATTATCTTTGACTTAATTCATTTATCAAAATGATTTCATGTTTAACTTTAATTTAATTTACCATGTTTCTCAAAGAGATTAGTTCCATATGATTAACCTTATCGATTGAACCCATAAAAGTACCTACAGGCTGGTTTTTTTCGAGTGTTGTTGTGCTTCTTTAAATAATAAACGAATGTTTCCTTTGAGTAAGATTTGCTATCTCAAATATTTAAAGTACTTTCCATTCCAAGTGCGTAAAAAAATTCCACCTGTATATTAAAAACGTTCAACAAAACCGAACCCAATATCATGTAATATTTATAATTGGTGTTTTAGGAGCAAGATGGAACCATCAGTTCTGGAGACCGATACGAGAACAACGGTAAGATCGGAGGCACAAAGTCACCAAACTTTCATCAAAAAGTAAAGAAAATTCTACATGCACTCGAATGCTAATACAATTTTAACCCCAGCACACTTTCTGAATAAGTACAACAATCAAAAACCTTATCCACACAGTTTGTTACAATAATGTCTATCCTACACTCACTTTTACTGTCCATAATTTACACCTTAAAAGAAATATTAGCACTGTTCTTATATACAATTCGTTTGAACTAATCTCAATATATGTGGGTTTTTACGTTTTAATGCTATTTCCGCACGTTGTACAATGGAATTTAATCATCGCTAATCCACAAGTTAACCGGTACTACCTGTTGCTGATACAAAGCAAAAGATGGCGTTAAACTAATTACTTATGTAATTATTAACGTAAATTTTCAGTTGATAATTTTTTTATGGATAAGTTATAAGGAAAAAATTTAAGAGAATGGCGACGCAGTGATCCTTTAGTTATCCTCTAAGACTACAATTTGCGATTAAAATATTATATTTTTCAAAAAAATAATTTATGAGAATAGCTCAAACGAAATTTGTTATGACACCCTTAACACACCATGTTTTCACTGTACACCGGTTATGGTCTCTTACTACTGCACTCTATGTTACCATTACCCCTTCCAAACGATCTTCTCTGAGTATGACTCGGCACTGCTTGGTATATAAGTATTGACAATTCCTACCAACACCTGTACCGTCACTTTCTTGTTGTGATACAGCACAATCACGATGCTTGCCGTGCACTGTTCGTCCAAGTCACTAAGGGTAAGTCTTTAATTTAAATTCAAAATCGATAACAATTTCATACAAAAACGCTTTAATATTGTTCTTCGTCCGTTTTGTTGCAGACTTTAACCAAAGAGAGGAATTCGAAGACTTTTTAAGGTTTCTTCTACAATACGAGAACAGGTTTGGAGATAGCAATCTAAATAGAATTGGAGGGTCTTCCATGCTTGGAAGAAATCTGGGAGGAAGTTCTATGCTCGGAAGGAACGTTAATGGTATAGGAGGAAGCACTTTGTTAGGAAGAAACTTGAATGGGATTGCCGGATCATCACTTTTCGATGGGACTGGAGGTAGAATTGGAGGCTCGTCCCTATTAGGGAGAAACCTTAAAGACATTGGAGGTTCTACTCTACTCGGCAGAAACTTGGGTACACTAGATAGTGGTTCCGGTGTTGAAGTGGAAAAAAAATTTAACTCGCGATTCGTCGACTCCCTCGGTGGTGGAAACTTCGTTCGCAGCTTGGATTCCATTGGCGGAGCCAACTTAGTAAGGAGTCTTGACTCAATCGGCGGCGCTAATCTTGTGAAAAAGAATCTGGACCAGCTCGGTGGACCGAACTTGGTTAAACGCACATTGGACTCCCTCGGCGGAGGCAATCTCGTACGCAGCTTGGACTCAATTGGTGGAGCGAATCTAGTCCGCCAGTTAGATTCAATCGGTGGCGGAAACCTTGTGTAAAAATTATAAAACAAATCCAATTTCTTCTATAAATTTTAATTGTAATATTATAACTATTTTATTTGTCGTCTGAATTTTAACTCTTCTAGTCTTAAGTAATAATACCGATCAACAAATAAATCCTCTTGGCAGCTTACATTTTTTCTTTCTAATGCCCAACCGTTCCCAACACTTTCTAACTCTTACACTCAATTTATTCGTTTCTTCAAGAAAACGCTTTGGTAAGAAAAGGTAAGCAAATAGGAAATATGAGTATACCTATATAATGGAAAGATACAACCCATCAAAATATTAATCACAAGTGCCGTGATAATGCTAATAGGTCACAAGACGCGGACACTAGATGGTCTGGGCGGTGGTAACCTGGTCAGACAAGTGAGGGAATGGCGACGCAGTGATCTACTTCCTTCAATATTCTCTAGAGGACAATTGAGTAATTGGTTAGTATTATTACATGTATCTTTAACTTAATTTACGTTGTAATTTAATCACTATTCTCATCCAATTTTTAACGGATTACGTTTAAAGAAATATTCAGTTAAATTTGTAGTCACTTGTAGGCACTTAGGTATTACTTTTGAGCAGCTATATACCATAAATTCTGTGGACTGAGGGAAATTATTGTTATGAGTTATATAATTCTGGGATAAGTAAGCCTAAAATAAGTAGATAATGACTACAAATTCAATCTATATGCATTGTTTCACACTGTACATATGTTTATATGGTTGACGTATACATTAACGATATTTATAGACATATCTTTTGGGGGTTGGAGATAAATATTTTCGGTGTGCTATAATAATAAACAAGAAATTATGAGTAACGCATAACTTATGAGGCACACGAATGAAATTTGTTATGCTTAAACTTAGAATCACACACGCGCGTGCCTCATATCGCCTTTCACGCATTTAGCCCATAAATACATAAACGTATAAGATCCGCAAACCTACCTACCTACCTAGTTATTTTTATGTGTTTTCTTCATACACGATTTTTTTTTAATATTACCTTTTATAAAAATATAATATAAAAAAATTAAGTAAATTTTCAATAACACGAAATCCTTAAGCCCTAATTCTTGGCGATTCCACGCAATTCCTTATTTCGAAGCCACGTCATATTAGCAATTCCTTACTTCGAAACCACGTCATATATCATCAAATTGTTACGATATCTGCTAAAAAGTCATTCTCTTACATATATATAAATACCATGACAAGACATTACGTGTTTTGATAAGGTAAGACAAAAGCGTGAAATCATAATTGCCATACAGAAGCAAACTGCAGGCCTATAATAAATTAAAATTAAAACTTCTGCTTTTACAAAATTCCTTCAAGTACTGGTGACGAATAACCAGCCATATTTGTCTGTGACTTCTCCTATAAATAATGTATTATGATAAAAAAAGTCCTTATCGGAAACATTATAAACGATAAACAGTTATCCTAAAAATGAACGCATTATACATACATTTATGTTATGGATTATAGAAAGTATATTTTATTCCCTATTTCAGCTTCATTGTAGAATTTCCAAAAAAAAATTTATTATTGCCACTCAAATTCTTTTCTTTTAATTTTCACATTTCTAAACCACAAAAATTACATAAGTATCATACTAATTTTAATCACTTACTGTATTTCTTTGCGGGAGTTTAAATTTTAAAAATGTAGCCTGACCTATCAGGCACACCTACAGTTCACAGGATTCAAACTACCTCAATACGAACAACAGGAAGACAAGACAAACAGATAATTACAAACATGTACGTATTACAAGATATCCACAAATTCATTCGTGCAAATTTTCTTATACCAAGTCTTAAAAATATCTGATTGCCACATTCGGTAATCTCTAAAATTCTAAAATAAAAACGACCCTGTCAATTCTAAGATATGACACGTTTGACTTGGATCTTAGAATAGATTCATTGGTTCGTATATGGTAATAACAACAACCTATTCAACTGAAGAAATAATCAAAGCCCAAAACTAATATTGTACGCCTAATATTTTAAGTTAAAATATAAAAAAGTCTAAATATCTGAAAACTATCAGACACAGTTGAATCTATTTAAATTTAATATTATCGAGTAAAGAGACTTTATTTAGCGAATTCATTTCGTTCCGATTCAGTGAATATGAAAATAAATAACGCTGTTCGATGAAATATAAAAATCATTTAAAATTTCATCCTCGCGAATGATGCCGTGTTTCGGTATCACTAAAGTTCCATAGCCATAATATATTCTAGATCGCGACGTGCTTATATATGCCACCTTCTTAAGATTGTTCCAGTCGTTAAATATCTCCATAAGTGTATTTCTTTTAACTAGTGTTAGACAGAACTAATGTTAGAGTCGAAATTGATCCATAAACTTTTCAAAGGAGGCGAAAAACAAACTGTTTTAGAAATAACATAGGACTGTTCAGAACAAACATAGGAGACAATAAATTATACTGAAATGTTTTGACTGTACCTATTGATATATAGATTTTGTATCAGATGATTAGTAAGTACAGTTTTGAAATTATTGAAACAATAAATTATCCACTAAATTCGATTTAAATAAAAATCAATATGATATTTTTCTTACAATAAAAGGGCCCTTTAAACATATTATACCTTTAGCGCGGCAAATGTGAAGTTGTCTCAGTATAAGTATAGTTGTAGGTAATGCTGAAGACTAAAATTAAGGTAATTTGTTTACTAATTTTATTATTTTACATACAAAAATATCATTTAAGTCACTTTACAGACTTAATTGTTAGTTCGTATTATTTTATTATCGCCATCAAGAAATATCCAAGAAGTTTATGAAACAGTGAAATAGTATAATATTAATTTAATTAAAAAAATGGCAAATATGATGGCAAGATCTTGAGGAAAGCCTCAAAAGAAATTTAGGATACAATTTGGTAGAATTTTGAGGCAAATTTCTTGTGTTTACAATTAGTTTTAGCGATCTTCAGTGGTGTTCATAAATCGCTAAAAGCACTAATTTTCAAAAATTCACTAATTTTTGTATAAGCACGCGAGCTAAACTTACCTTACATAATATACGTAATGCCTTATAACAAGAACTAGTTAATTCATATAACATTAGGTATTCGTCGAACTCTCTGCCTGACTCGACTCTATTTCGTATTCACTTTACAAATTATGCAATCTAATATACATAAAGTAACAAATGTAATAAATTCAGTTAATTAACGCATTCCGGTTTAATAATTTCCTGAATTCGTAATGAACTTTTAAAGTTTTCCGCAAGTAGTGCTTTCACTGCAGAGAATACTAGATATAATTACATTAAAACACAAAAAATGGTAGCAAACTTTCTCTTTACTAATTGCTATCACTTAGAAGGTAAAAAGGTTTTTAGTGTACGCATCAGACAATATATACCAGATTTGGTGTTCATTACATCCTTACTAGCTTTTTTACGCGCCCTTTATGATAATAACTTATTATGTTATTAGAATAATTTATATTATAATAAAACTTATATTAAAATATCAAGTCTATTTTGTTTAACCCATAGGAATCGCTTAGCTCAAAATCCATATGACAAGCGGAACATCGGCTCTTTCGGAAATTTCGACGAAATTGATTTGTAAGTAATCTCATTTTAGATATTTTTTTATAATTATAAGCCTTTCAACTACAAGTATATCAGAGTTGACACCGCTCAATACCCTCCGGAGTTGGTTTTGTTTTCTTTTTTTTTAAATTTTTTTTTGAATTGACAGACAGGCTGACGGTCCACTTGATGGTGGCTACAGTAGGCTGCAAGTTCACTGTCGACCGTGGTGAGATTGGAAATAAAGAATTGGAATAGGGCAAAGGCTCTGGCATCCCTTACTCACTCACCGAAACACAACAGCATACAAACTGTTATTTCACGGTGGTCTTATGTATGGGGATGGTTACTGCCACCAGACGAGCTGCCCAAATGATTGCGAAATGCAATGTGCCCTGCCACTGCTTTTCAGGTCCAGACCAGAGCCAACTTCGAAAAGTTCATCATTCGGAAATCAAACCTGGAACAGAGCGTTATGGCAAGCATCTTAACCACTTAGCCAAGGTTTTCGTCAAGTGGTGTCCTTTAAACGACGACACCATTTACCATCAAGATTTCGTAGTACAATGACCACTAGTGCTCTTTGTTAACTTTTCACTATTACTATGTATGTAATATGGGGTTTTCACTGATTATTGTAGCAAGTAACATTTAGTGTTTATTTCATTTTAATCTGTTTACAAACAAAAAAGTTATGCGCTATTCCGAACACCACGCGTACGAAGTTGTGGGCTTAGCTAGTGACAAATATGGCCTTATTAAAACATTATAATCGGCTACTTTGTTTAGTCAATCCTTATAACAAGGAAGTAGCCTAAAGTCTCTTGTACAGACGACACAAAATTTGTTTTACTATGGGTATTTTGTAACGATTAAACAAGTGTGTATGTGTACTAATGCGATTTCGGTGGTGACTTCTTTCTTTTTTTAAATTTCTTTTTTGGAATTGGCAAACCAATCTGTGTACCACTCTTAACATAAAAAAGACTAGTGAATATTATCATAATCTTAAAGTTAAATTTAGGTAGAATTACAACGACAGTAATTATATGTGATTTTTCACAAAATATTTACATATTATGAAGAAAAATCGGTAGGCTTACTATACTATATCCACGGAAACGAGTTAGTAGAGCGCTTTCTCTGTCTGAATTTTTCATACAAATGACAAGGACAGGAAATGAACAGTGGGCGTAAACAAATCCGTAGAAAAGTAAAGGCGCGTTCACAGAGCGACTTATTTTAGACTACTTTTTTTAACACAATTGCTCATTAAAAATAATTTTGCTTTTTGTATTACTCGTTTTTATACATACGTTTTTACATTGTTTTCTTTGTAAAAAATATTTATGAAGGAAATAAAAATTACAGTTTAATATCATACTTATTTATACGACATCCAGTGCACACCTACTTCCAATGCAACACTTTTTAAAATTTGACCGGTCGAGGCCAAAGGGTTTTCATTCCTCTTGGAATGAAAACTATGCAATATCAGAGCTTTTTCGTTTGACGAAAAAGCTCGCCGTTTTCTTTTTTCAATAGATCCATTATCCGACAGATCCGCCATTGTCACTACGCAAAGTACGCAATCAAATGTCCGTTATACAAGTCGCCGAGTCGTCACAAAGCAATCGAGCACAAAGTCCATAAACAAGCCGAGTCACAGGTAGAGGAAATTTATTGAGCAAATATTGCAAGAAAGAACACGTCTGCACAGTACGGACAGCACGAGTAGACTAAAAAAGTTTCGCTCTGTGTACACTGCCTTAGTGTAAATCGCCGACCAATCACAGTTAAAATTTTGTGCAAGAGAGATAGCGCTCTACTAACTCGTTTCCGTGGATATAGTATAGGAAAGGGGTGTTTAAAGAATATACATATCCCTTATATTAAAAAAAGAAGTAATTCATGCATAATTCAAGCTTTTCTGGTTATTTTAATAAAATTAAATCTTCGCTTGCCCGCCTTAAGTTTACGTCATAAATTCAAACAGCTTGCTACAAACGTGTTCATTTCAGGTCCGGTCTAAACAATTTCCAGACTTGGAGGAAACGCAATTTCGATGAGATCGATCAGACATCAATGCCTTTCCCGTATGCGATCAAACGATTCTATCATCTCGGCTCGAACTACCTCGACACGCCTGTGTGAGTAGCTCAATTTCATTTTAATTAACCAGGGGTGTGTTCCAGCACTCTTTCGACTAAGGCTAATTTTGCTCTAGCCGCAAATACACGCCATTCCAGAACTCCATACGAGCATTATTTGATCTGGAATAGGATCTAGATCATACCCGTTCCGGGCGACCTGTCAGAACTAATTATGCTCTGCCTGCCGGAACGGGTATGAACAAATAAGAGTAGAGCAAAATTAGCCTTGGCCGAAGGAATGATGGAACACACCCCTGGTGACCCCTGAGACAAATCAGTCTCGCTCGAGAAGTCAAAAAGTGCAGAAGTGAAGTGCAGTGATGTGATGTTCTTTTTCTTCTAACACGGACTACACCACTGAGGATGTCAACCGCAGTTGTTGACGAAACGTTTGGAAGAATTTCCAACAGACCTGGGCCATCATCCCGGAAACCCACAACTCATATGGATACCGGCCGAGAAACCTACATTCTACTATTATTAGTGAAAGATTTTTTAAACCGGATAAGTACAATAAAAACAAATAAAGGTACAAACTTTACCTCTACAATATTTGTCAAAAAAATTCCATTCGTATTCAAATCTTGAAAAGTATAATGGTGCATAAAATATTTTGTACAATCTTTTTTACAATTTTTATTGTTTTAGGTTAGAAACTGTCAATTTAATTTACAGCTACTTATTTGAACTTTCGCTTTTTTGTCTAAAGTTCGCCTGATAAAAAAGAAAACAGACGCTCATGTTTTAAGGCCTAATCTATAGAGGCCAGTCAAATATGAATAATGTCTTCAGGCGACTTTTAATCTTGGTAACACTTATAATGTAGCATTATTTTCTACGCCCATTTCGGGGTTTTTGAATCAAAAATTAATAATTAAAATGTATAGGGAACTGTGAAAAAATCACAGAAAACTAACTTCCAATAAATGAAATTAGTCTTTCACATTTGAAGATTTTCAATATTTTCGTTACAACTAATATAATTACTTCTTTATTATATTACATCTATACAAATAATAAAATCTTAAACGAGCCGTGTCTGTACATTAAATATTTTTTTCAAAAAAACAATATATATGTACACCTTATACTTACCGAGGTTAAAAAAATAGTTTATAGAATTTTTTTCTGTTTGTCTGTGCGTTTGTGAACGCTAATCTCAGAAACAGCTTAACCGATTTGAATACGGTTTTCATTTATGTATTGTAGCGAGCTTCCCGTAACATTTAGTGTTTGTTTCATTCCAATCAGTTTACAAGCAAAAAAGTTACGCGATATAACGAATACCACGCGTACGTACAAGTAGCTAATAGTACATATAAATTGATGTCGCTGCCCGCGTCTGCCTGTATGTATGTATATCCGCTAATTTCTTCTAAACTACGCAAATGATTTTGATGAGGTTTGTACCAGTGACAAGAGCGTTAAACGATATAAAAACATTAAAGTTTTTTTTTGTACTTATAATTTGTAGAAAAAAAAACCGTGCAAGCCAGGGGCGGGTCGCTAGTTTTACTATATTTAGTATTTTTTTTATAGGATTCTGGAGAAAAAGGCTCGTTGTCCAATTTAAAACAATTAATTTTCGTAACTGTTATTTTTATTTTAGTCTTAAAAATTTTTTTCTCATTAAAATTTCTCTCACATAAAAGCAAGAAAATGAGGTATTTGGACGTCCAGTGTTATTGTCATCATGAATAAGATACGGTTTCATGAGATCAAAAATATGATGGGGATCAAATCATAAGGATGAAGATGGAATCGTGAACCAAGCACAAAGCGAGAGCATATTTTCTAACGCCTAACAAAATGATGTCATTCGAATTTTATATTTGTGAAGTTTTTTACAAACGTAACTTATTTACAGGTCCAGCTTTGACAAGAAAAGGAATCGACCAGACTACCCCATGGACGAAATCGATCTCTCCCATTTCCCCATTGGATCGAAACGGGCTTACTACGACAACTACCCATTGGTTCCAAAAGACTGGCTTTAAATTTATTATGGCTTTGAATTTCTGTGATTATTTTTTGTCGTTTGCTGTCAATTTCAAAATGATAACGATATTTACTCCTGTGTACGAATCTCAAATGTACTCTTAATATTTTAATGGTATATACGGTGAATTATATTTGTAAATAGTTAATAATAATATATGTAACTAATTGATATTTTTTAATATATTTATGATATTATTAAATAATTATTTATCAATTCGTTTTGTGACTGCTACAAAGTAGCCGGGAGAAAGGCTGTTGTATTTTGGAGTTTTAACGATAAAATAAATATCAACTTTATTTTTGTAAGAATACGAAATGCATTCCGTAAACAAAATAAATACATTTTTCAAATATTTCATCTGCAAGTTTATTATCGGATAAAATATTGGATCCGAAAATTGGCATTTCGTAACTAATATCACATAATTGATATTTTTAAGTGTAACCAAAAGTGTTTAATTTTTTTTTATTTTGGGCACCTGTTTTTTAAAAGTTTTGCATTTTTGTTTAGAACACAATTTTTTGAAACATTCTCCAAAACAATTGTTTCAATTTTAAACTTGCTCTAATTTTTTTGTTTCAAATTTTCACCTTTGAGCTCAAAAAGTTAAATGTGCATTACTTTATTATGATCGTTTGTTCCAAAAGAAAATTGTATTCGACGTTGTCTAGTCAAGCTTTGCTATGCAGATCAGAATAATGTAAGACCGTAACTTTAAAATATCATGCTAATACATAAACTAACAAAAATGTTTTCTAGTATAATTATAGTATATATTTACCTATCACAGAGAAATTTATTATATAAAATGTTATTAAATTAAGGGAGAGAGGTTCACTTTGTTGCGTAATCTCAATACTAAATCGATGTTATAAACAATGAAAAATATATACATATATATTTGTAGCCCCGTAGATCAATTTTTGTCATGTCGTCTTGTGGAAACAGTGTCTAAGTACATTAAAAAATTACATTATTTTTATTATGAATATACCAAATGAAATAAAGATGAATGTCCTTACCTATATTATTGTTTTATTTAATTACTAGCTAGCTCTGCCCCGCGAGTTCGCTCGCCCAGGAAATTTGTTATCATAAAAACCTCCACGAAAACCTGCCAATAATGATAAGACAGTATTGGAGTTAAGCATCTAAGCTTTTTCTCAATTTTAGAGTTTTTCATTTAGAGAGTATAATGAATGATAACATTCAGAAAGATTTTGGTTGAACAATTAAAATTACAAATTGGTGATAACTGAAATCGCAAACTATTATTATAAGTTATATTAAATTAATAATTGTAAAAAAGTTATAAAATTTGAAATAAAGAGTATATTTTAAAACTATTTAAATATAGGTTTTAAGATGGATCAGCCTATCGCTTGATGGAAATATAGGATATAGGACAAAAAAAAGGCTCTCCGTGAATCACAGTCCGATTATTCAGTCCGATGAACTGACTCATGAGACCTTGTTGTCTCAGTAGTTTGATGATAGAGAAAATTGAGCTACTGAGCCTTTTATTTCCATATTAACACAACTCGACTTTAAAGAAAGAAATTCTCGATATATAAAAAACTTATATAAAAAACTTCATATAAAAAAATGGATACTTCTTTTTCAACACAACTTAACTGCGTCTTAATTTCTTTGATGAAATCGAATCATCATTACAATTTTGTTTCTTTAGACGATTAAGTGTCCGAATATTTTCAGTTATTCGACCTTAAAATTAGCATGGTTGCAATTTTACAATTAATGAACATAAAACAACAAAAAATGATTATGTTGCAGGATGTTGTAAAATGTATCCGTAAATTGCAATGTTGCACTTTGCAATTTATTTATTTATTTATTATTACATGGCCTCCAACGAGTCAGGCAACAAACAAAAACATAAATATGTTGTGAAGCTGTTATTATTCCTACAAATAATATATTCCTGCAAGGTCGACAGCGCACTTTCACCACCATCAAGTGGACCGTCAGCCTGCCCGCCACCCTTAATTACATATTTTAAAAAAGTAAGGATATTTCTCTTTCATTAAGAACATTGGTAGGTAGATATATTTTTTGATATCACAGGAAGAAAAGAAATACAAAGTTTATCTATCTAGATGATTATAGCCGTAATAAATGACTAAAGAAAGGCTAAAAATTATTTGAAATTTATATTATTAGTTTTTACTTTTTGTCAAAAACCTGAAATGGTTTTATTGACATATTCAATAGAGGAAATAAGTACAAGTTATTTTTTTGTGAAGCCAGTTAAGCAAACTGACCATCCACTTGATGATGGGTGGCTACCGTCGCCTATAAATACAAGCAACGCCCCATGTGCTGCAATTGCGATGCCGCCTTTTAATGATTAAGGATTAAAAAACAGGAAGGGATAGGGAAATTGGCTATGGCATCACTTACTTATTGAACGGAACACAAAAGCATACATACTGTTATTTCACGGTGGTTTTCTGTAAGAGGGTGGTTACTACCGCCAGACGGTATATATTAATAATTTCGTCAAGGGGTACGGTAGACTCGATTGAAACCTTACCTGAATAATAAAACATAAAAAAATCCGCAAAATTCGAATTGTCAAGTATTTTGTTAAATTCTAATGGTGCTGACAGACAAATCGCAGTCGCCATACTGGCCACTCTAGCGACACCTGTGACATCTTGAGTGGTTAATAAACGTTCCGTTTCATTCATATTAGCGCACATACGCCTCGCCACTCAATATGTTGTCGCACCATTCATTTTAAAAACAAAATGTCCATTACAAAGAACTGTGACTCATGTGACTGTGTAAAACGAAACGTCTTGCCGCAAACATTGAGCGAAATCTATGCCGCTTTGTCTTTAATATTCCTTGAGAACCGATAACTACAGAAATATCTACCTACATTTTGTACATATTATGAGTCACATTACACCCGAGCGAAGCCGGGTTTTCATCTAGTTAAAATACTAAAATAATTGTCAACGTTAAAGCATCTGCAGCAGGCATCTTGTTTTTGAAAACAGTTCGCGGCGTGCAATTTTGATTGAACGTGCCTCCTGATTAAGGTCCAATAATCATGAGTTTTTCAGTTAAATTTCCATTTAATCTAAAGAGAAATCAGATGTTAAAGTATAATTAAAAATTGCGATGTCATTTTACGTTATGTCATTTTATCTCTATAGAGTCAACCTTTACATGAAATTTCATACAATCTCAAAAGTAATCTTCAAAGATCCACGGCTGATATAATCCTTAAACTAATATTATAAATGTGAAAGTGAGTTTGTTTGTTTGTTACGCTTTCACGCCTTAACTTTTCACGAGCATCGGTGCTCTAGAAATGTTGCCTACACGTTGTCAGGGATACAGAAAAGGACATAGCGATCCAGAAAAAGACCTTTCATTAATAAAGCACTGAATTCCCACGGTCATCTCAAAATAAAAATACAACGTCTGACAAAAAGACATGAACAATAAAGATTAAATAAATATCCATAATTTCTCTTTCGACAATAAAGATTAAATTAACACAATTAAGATTAAATTCAAAGTGTCTACCCTTTGAAACAAAAACTATTGAAGGGATTTTGATGGAACTTTATAGTAATATAAGATTATAACACCAAAATAAAATACATGTATTTTAAGAAATCCAACTGTAAACTTAAAGTGTATATTTATATTAATGTACATAGAAAATTTGGAGGTATATTAAATTGGTCCCGTTTGCCTGTAATATGTAAATTTGTGTTTTAAAAGAGGTTTCTTAGAATCATTTTTTCTGTTATAAAAATTTATCTATCGTGTAATCCAACTGACACAACGAAGTCAGTAACATGAAGAAACAGATTACCAAACATCACTTTCATATGTTTTGTCATTGCTGAGAAAAATCTCTGCCACCAATATTTCCAATGCGTCGCTTTAAAATTTAAATTTTAAAAAGATAATTTAAAAAGATCTGTAATTTAAAAAGATAATAATATTTCAGACGAAGTCGCGGCCAAAAATTATTGCATTGTTAAATAATGACTTAAAAGTGAGCAATTCAGTGGTTGAAAGAGAAATAAATGACAAAATTATATTTTTCAAATGTTCAAATGAATTTTTCTGTTTTGTGTTATGATTACGATGCATACGAATACACGAATATACAGGATGGAATTTTGTAATGCCACCTGAAGGGAAAGTACTCTTAATACTGTAGACAGAAAATTTTACACAAAGAAAACATTCTTTTATTTTTGAAAAGAAAGGAAACTACATTCAAAGATTTTCGAAAATTCGCTTGCCACACCCGGGAATCGAACCGACTAAAATCTGTAAAAATTACACCCTGTACTATTATTGCATCGATGTTTTCTTAGTGTAAATCGACTTAAGAGTACTTTCCCTTCAGGTGGCATTACAAAATTCCACCCTGTATACCTACGAATATAGGAGACATATAGATCATGTAAATTGAATACAACCGTATTCAACACAAATTTTAACGAGTTCGAGTGCTTGTACTTCCCTTTTGATACGCCTATGTATATAAACGTGTACACAAGGACAATGATTACATTTGTATAGAAATAAAACACTTAGGGTCGGCGCAAATTGGAATACGGCACGGCAAAGTATTTTGTATTTTGTACAATTTTTTTGCTTTCCACAGTATTTTGTACCTTAAGTACTTTTAATATAATTCAAATTTAGCCTGAACTTTAAAGCCTTTAAAGTTTAAATTTGCCCCGTTTTTGGGGAAGATTTTCTTTTAATGTACGACAATGCTCGTGCGCATCACTGAAGTGGTTACGGGGTGTTTTGATGCCGTGGGTACAGCACGATTACCATGACCAACTCGCAGCCCGGACCTAAACTTATCGAACACGTCTGAAAATTGCTATAGTCGAGGAGTGGGAGAATATACCTCAGTCATATTTAGATTTTTAATGTCAACAAAAAGATTTAGATTGTTTATCATCATCTTTGTTTTTGTTTATTAATCGGTAATTTCAAACTTTTTTCATTATTAAATAATTATAGCAATAGCTAATTTATTATTTTATTTATTTTTCATCTAAAATTATCCAATCTGATAATATGGGCAAGAAAAAAAAACAATTTTTTTACAGTACCTACATCGGAATATTTAAGTTGACGGTTAATTGTGCCTTTATAATCGTTTACCTATTCTGTTAAAGGAGCTCCCGAAAGAAAATTTAAAAAATAAATTGCACAGATGCCTTTTGTGTAAAGAAATTTACAAATTAGATGAATATTTTAGTTTAAGATTATAATATATAGGTATCAGTCATGTAAAATATTAATTGTTATTTATCACAAATAAAAGAGCCGTGTAAACTATGTATATTAAATATTTAAAAAAAAAAAAACAAAATTGCTAGGATATTATAAAATCAAGATCTTATTTTTGTGCTCACATTTTAATCAAATATATATTTCTTTCTTTCCAATGTGCGTCGGCCCTAAATCATAATTTTAGTTTCTGGTTCGAAAATTCACGTGGAGACAGAACACCTCCGCGCTACCTTCGTAAATGTTTATTCATTTTAATAAATATTAAGAAGATTTTTCGCGAATAATGAATTCTCCGCAAACTCTCCCACCGAAGTAAGTGACCTTTCCAGAGGCGTGTTTTATGCTAATGACTACACCTGTAACTACCCCGGGCGACGACGTAGTGATCTATAAAGTTACTTGTTTCTATTGCTTGGTAAACTTCTGAAGCTCTTGTTAGCAAAACAAAATACTTTAATACTCCTAAAAATAATTTTAGTATTTGCAGTTCCACGGCGAGTATTGAAGTTTATAAGTCGCCACTTGGTTTTTTAATGTCCCAAAAAAAATTTTTTTTGTCTTGTCCCAATAATTTGGTTATGACAACTTCTTACAAAAGACCATGGTGAAAATTAACATGAGTGATGTTGTGTTTCGACGAGTGAGTAAGGGATGCAAGGGATTACTCACTCGTCTTTTGTTTTTCGTTTTTGTTATAAATTTTATAACAAAAACAAAAAACCAGGACGGCCGCGTGCTCCTATTAAATATTATAGCTGTAATTATATAAACTTCATCTCTGCATGGTCATTGCAGCCAGTGTAAGAGTAAATAAAAAGATTTCTATTATGAAAAAAAAAACATTTACATTTAAAAACCTTTCCCTCAGCCGTCAGCTGTCTGCCGATCTTAACATAAAAAAATCATTTGACGAGCCCGTTGGATGAATAGGGTGCTTGCCTCAACGCTCTGTCTCAGGGGTCCTGGGTTCGATTCCCGGCAGGGTCATCTTTGGAAATGAACTTTTTAAAGTATGTACTTGAAAAGTAGTAGCAGGGCACGCTGCATTTCGCAGCCATTTTGGCAACCCGTCTGGCGGAAATAACCACCTCCTTACAGAAGACCACCGTGTATACTTTTGTGTTTCGATGAGCCAGTAAGGAATGCCAGAGCCCATTTTCTTATCCCATCCTAATCCCTATCCTTAATCTTATTAACAGTAAAATAAAGGAGGCACGATGCGGCAGCGCATTTAGAGATAGATTATCAAGGAGTAACAACATGGGCTGTATTATATTATATATAAAAAATAGAGTTCTCACTAAAATTACATTATTGTAATCCAAGGTATCGAAAATATCGAGATGGGACGATTCATCGCTGCCGATTCTTCGCTAAGCCACTTCAGCGTCGTCCTGTTCATCGCTGGCCATTTCATCGCCGTTCGTCGTGGTCTTTTGTTTATCATATGCAGTATTATAGAAAGCAAAAGTATTAATACCAGATCTCAGAAAAGTCAGAAATGTCAGAATCTTCACAAAAAACCTAAATTTTCATAAAATGTGATATATATTTTAGTTTTATTTTAGAAAATTACATAGTTAAATAAACTCAATTTTAGAATAAACGGAATACTGGTTTTGGCAAAAAGACTGTCTATTACATAATATGTTACAAGACTTATTAGTAGGTACTGAAAACAAAATTAAGTTAGGTTCTGGAATATTCATGAAATTAAATGCGAGCGGAGCGAGTACAACTGAAACACTGGTTTTGGAAAAACGAATGTCTATTACAAGACTCCTTGTACTGAAAACTTGTGTGACATTGATTTTTTAAGTGATGTTGATGCTGATATTTTAACTAAACGACGCGGCGGTGAAATGGCAGCGATGAATTGTCCTAGACCCCGAAAATATTCCTATAAAAGTCAATATTTAGTTTATTAGTCAATAAACTATTGATAATATATAAAAATGTATGGGTACAGCATGTTTATAATACTCATAATTATCCACAAAAAAGTTCGTTTAGCAGTTACGACGGGTATAAAAATGTTAAAAGTATAAAAATAATGAGCGAACAGCCCTACACAAATAGTCTATTAGTTACCTACACATATTACTTTTTTTAGTAAAATATACATTGAAAATAAATCATGATAAAACTGTCTTATGATTTGAAGGGTTGATTGAATTCAATGGCGTTTATAAGTTTGAGTACTAATTTAATTTTTATTTGAAGATAAAAAAAGTATTGCAACTTACTGCTAAACCGAGTGATATTATTATGAAATAACAATCTCTTTCAAGGTTTCCAATATAAAAAATTGTATGATTTAGCTATATAGTAGGATTGTAAAGCCTTTGAATTATTTACTTTAATACACCACAAATACATATAAAAGCATACAGTCACTGGTCGTTCAATTATTTCATTCACAAGGAATCATTCACCGTCATGCGATATATTGCACAATCTATGCATATTAGTTTTCCCGCGTTATATGGGAACGAACGCGCATCGCCTCTTTCGGGCATCCATACAGTACAGCATATCATAGAAGGGCACGCACGCTGTGTGCCTTCCCAAAACCTAAACCTACTTTAATCCTATAATCTAAATTCCATTCATATCTATTGTTCACTGTACCCTTGAGTGGTTTTGTGTCAAAAGTCAAGATCATCATCGACGGGCTGAATAGCCAGAATCCTGGATTGCAAAGACTGAAGAACACATGTAGTTGGTGAAGTCATGTCATACGGAGCCATCCCTATGTCAGTGAATTAGTTCTATCCTATAATACAGTTTACTGATGATCCGGCTGGAGCCCCGAATCTGATAATAATGTTAGTAGGCGCCCTCAATATACTCAATTCAATTTATGAAAAATAATGTCAAAATATATTTAAATAAAATTATTATTAATATTCTATTTTGGGTTTTTTTTATTTTTATATTCATATGTGAGGTTTGATTTTTTACTTTTTAAATAATTGCTGTTTTTTTACTCTTAATTAAAAAAATCAATAGAATTCATAGATTAAAAGCATCTACTGCTGGTATCCTATTTCTTTAATAAAAAAGTAAAACATACCTCAAAAATACATTTTTTCTTTATGTTAAGATCGTCAGACAGGCTGACAGTCCACATTATAGTAGGTGGCTACTGTCGCCTATCACAAGGATTAAGGATAAGCAATTAGGAAGGGATAGGGAAATGGCCTTTTATCATCACTTACTCACACACCGAAACACAACAGTATACATACTCGTACACGCTTATTTCACGGTGCTTTTGTAAGAGGGTACTGCCCAAATGACTGCGAAACTATGAAAAAATCATTTCCAAACTCGGCCTTGCTGGGCATCAAACCCTGGACACCTGAAAGAAAGTAAGCCCTAGAGTGGTAAGAGGTCGAGTAGTGGAGGTCTTTTTTTGATTCACATTGTTTCTTGCTAAATACAATCAACTTCAGAATGCGATGAGAGCCAATAGTTACTGTCAAAGAAATGTGCATTACAACACTTTCTCGTTGGACAGTCTATCGTTTTTTTAGTTAATAAACAAAACTTGACAATATATTTCAATAAAATAATAAATCGCGATAAATAAATTATGTTTGCTAAGTGCTGAATTAAAAAACGAATCAAAATGACCCGTAATTTACGAGACTATCTCCAGTATAATGAGCAATAGCAATTTACTGCAAATACTATCCTGCATCAATCAGGCCAAAGGTCAATCTCCTACGTAGTCGTCCACAGTCTTGACACAATGAGTTAATCTGCGCTCATAACAATTAACAAAGTAGCGAAAGGGTGTGGTGTAGCATGAAAACGTAGGCGATGAGTACGATTTTCAAGTAATTAAAAGTCCACGTAGCGTGTGTTGAATAAACAATAACCCAAGAGCTAATTCCAATTTTTTAACCTCAACAAATTTATAATGTTCGTAATAAGATTAAATATATAAAAAAGCATTATTTTTATAATTTATAAGAAGCAATTGTTCTTACACATAAATACCTTCAGATGATATTAACATTAAAAATTGTTGAAGCGTATTTTTCATGCTTTGTTCCAATACTTATTCATCTTCGGTTTAAAACCTCTTAAGTAGTTTCTGAAGACACTCAACACATAAACCTCTCTGTATTTTCTATTTGTATTCAACCGCAGTATAATTCAGTATATACTGAAAGAGTCATACATGTCTTTTTATAAAACAATTTGACCTTTTTAGGGTCATTTTTGGGGGGAAGGTGGAAAATTAAAAAAAAAATTGAAAACTGATCTTAAATGTATTTTTTTTTATTTTAAAATAAATAGTTTCCAAGTTATTCAAGAAAATAGACAAAAATTGACTATCCCCCCCCTCATCTCCGAAACTACTGAACCTAAAATTTCGAAAAAATACAGAAATTAGTTTTCTACTTATAGATTATAGGAAAACCTATAAGAAGTTCATGATATTAAAATAACATGGTAAATCACTCAATATTGTGCGGATAGGTATCATCGTATGGAACCCTCTTCACGCGAGTTCAACTCGCACTTGATGTTTTATTTTAATTAACTGTCCATAACTAGAACTCTCTAAATCTGTCTCCGTAAGATTAAAGCTGTAAATAAATTGTTGCGGGGTAACAGTTGCATCTCTGATGGTGCTGCTTACGTCCTTATACGACGGTTATAGTAACAGCAGTTTTAGTTTGACTATTTAGGAACAAATGACATTCAAATTTGACTATTCAAGTAAATCGTCAGCCTGTCACGTCTGCGTTTTAAAAAACTATTTGAACGAAGAAAATTATAATTAATTCTTTCTTTTTTTTTTCAAATAGCTCCACAAATAACTTAAAACATCAATCCGTAATAATATGTTTGAGAGTTTTGAGAATAAAAATTCAAATTTTGTGAACCCCAGCTCCAGGACTCTTGACCGGTCGAGTGCCATGCGAGACATTTTCGATTAAAAAGTGACTGAGTGGACTGAAATAGGATTCCAAAGCAAGTTTTCGTTTTGATTAAAAGCGACACACAGATGACATTTTACAAAATTTCAAATAAGAACCTATACATAACATTTATTGTTTTAAAAGTTTTTGATCCATTTAAATTTAAAAAAATAGACTATTTTAATCTCTTTGAAGATTTTTCCGCCATTTCTTCTTTATGGTAAATTTAGTATTATTCTTTGTCCTTCTACAGGATTGAATCCTTCTCCATGCCAAATTCCGTCAAATGGTTTCAGCGATTATTTATATTTACTGGACGACGGTGGTTCTCTGCCGTCAAGTTGAGTATCTGCTTGACTTGTCGTCTAGTCTATTCTATACATTTAATAAAATTGTAAACGAGCCGTGTCCATTACATTAAATATTATTACAAAAAAAAAAAAAAAAAAACCATTTATACACGTTGTACTTATGTTACCGAAGTCAAAAAAGTAATTTTTTAGAATTTTTGTGTGTTTGTCTGTGCGTTTGTTCGCGCTAATCTCGGATCGCTAATCTTGATTTGAATGCGGTTTTCACTGATGTACCGTAACATGTAACCTTTGTTTCGTTCCAATCGGTTTACAAACAAAAAAGTTACGCGTTATTCCGAATACCACGCGTACGAAGTCGCGAGCACAGCTAGTCGCAAATAAAACTTTCAACTCTTTAAACACTTATTTATTTTTTAGAAGTGATAACACTGGCCTGCGTTTAAACAATCAGGTTTTACTGGTTTAGATCAAATAGCACGAGTCTAACAATAAAAGTATCGGTTATATCTATTACACAATTTAAAAGCTCAAAATAATCATAAAGAAAATAGGAAACTTAGTCACCTTAAAATATGTAATAACATTAATTAAAAAAAAAAAAACTAAAAAAATACACATGAATATTTACAATGTTTTATGACGCTTTTTATTAAACCCATGTTCTTAAGTTTCTTCCGAAATATTTGCCTCTACAAACTGTTTGAAATTTCATTGACCTCTGTGTAATTAGATACTTAAAGGAACCATTACTAACGATGACTGAGGGAAACCGGAACCATAGGCTGCACGATGTAGCTCATTAATTCAACGAAACGGTATGGCCGCCTTCTATCTTGGTTATTTCCTAATATAAAATAGGATACGATGCATTGACCTCCGTACAGGAGGATCACAATAATTGTGTTGACAATTAATGATTCCCAGTCGACCTAAAGCCCAGCTATAATATTCATAGTATAACATTTTTGAGTCACTTTGTTACGGCTTATACTGAGATAATATGTAGAAATATACGGTAATATACATATATAGCACTAAAACTATATAGAACAAGGTATACATATATACCTTGTTCTTTTAGTGGGAAGCACTAAAAGAACAAGGTATTGAACACAAATACATTCGGCTACTAAAAAATATATATAGTCACAGTACTGCGAGAATACAACTAGAAAAGAAAGGTAAACCATTCAAAGTAGGGCGAGGTGTCAGACAAGGAGACCCCTTATCTCCAAAACTGTTCTCGGCGGTACTTGAATCTATCTTTAGAGGTCTCAGATGGGAAAACTACGGTATTAATGTAGATGGAGTCTTACTAACACACTTGAGGTTCGCGGACGACATCGTGTTATTCGCAAAAACATCTGAAGATCTAAACAGAATGCTAAGTGATCTGGCAATGGAAAGCGAAAAGGCAGGGTTGAAAATGAACCCAGAGAAGACAAAAGTAATGACAAATGGGGCCGAAATTATCATTAAGCTAGGAAACATCCAAATCGAATATACAGACGAATATATCTACTTGGGACAGCTAATAACACAGAGAGATCCAGTACCCAAAGAAATAGAAAGAAGAGTTACCAATGCTTGGAAGAGTTACTGTGGCTTAAGAGAAGTCATGAAAGATAGAAACCTAAATATAAAACTAAAAAGTAAAGTCTTTAACACCTGCATACTTCCTGTTCTCATGTACGGCAGCCAAACATGGGCTTTAACGCAGAACTCGATGAATAGACTAGTATCTTGCCAGCACGCAATGGAAAGGAGTATGTTGAATGTGACGAAGTCCGATAGATTAAGCAACCGTGTCATCCGAAACAAGACAAAGATCCAAGATATAACTTACAAAATCAGAAGACTGAAATGGCGATGGGCAGGACACACAATAAGAGGACAAGACAAATGGAGTAAAATGGTCACAAGATGGTACCCCAGAGAAGGAAAAAGGAAGAGAGGGAGACCACAGAAAAGATGGGATGACGACATCAAACAAGTAGCTGGAACGACGTGGAACAGAGTTGCTCAAGATAGGCGCGAATGGAAAAGGTTGGAGGAGGCCTATGCCGATTGGCAAACAGATCTGCAGGCAACAAGCAAGAAACAAATAACAGAACTTTAAATTTTATACGTAATTGTAAACTGTTCATCTGAATAAAGGCTTTATTATTATTTATTATTATTATTATTATACATATATAGCAAAGTAAACTTAGTAGAACAATCGTAGTGTTGTGAAGGCAAAATATATATTTCCGCATCTTCACTGTGCTTACATAATAATAGCTTTTATAATAGCACTTACATTTATAACTAGCTGAGCCCGCAACTTCGTACGCATTCGGTATAGCGCGTAACTAAACATTTTGTTTGTAAACCGATTGGAATGAAACAAACACTATGTTACAGGAAGCTTGCAACAATACATCAGTGAAAATCACGTTCAAATCGGTTAAGCCGTTTTTAAGATTCTAGAAACAAATAAAATAGAAATAGAACAGACAACAAATAAAATTCTAGAAAACTATTTTTTTGACCTCGGTAAAAAAGTACAACGTGTACAAATAGTTTTTTTGAAAAAATATTTAATGTACAGACACGGCTTGTTTACGATTTTATTATATATCTATATTTTGGCATATTTATATACATAGATTATAGCCAGGTCTGTGCTGATCGTAAAGGTTGTTTTCGATTTTGGGTGTGTATTAAAATTGATCAGTACTTGCTTGAACACTGGCCGAACACAAAGTAAGGTCGCCTGCGAATTGGAAAAGCTATTTTCGATTACACCTGAAAGTGTTGCAAATTGTGAACTGCGTTAATTTAGTGGTTTTGTATCTCATAAATCGTCCTATTGCCTTTGCACAGCGGTAGTGGGACGTAGACTATGTGTCACAATATTGTACAGACATAGATGACTATGGCTTTTTGCAATTTATCGTACATTTATAACTACATTTTCGTGTGTGCGTGGGCACAAAGCTTGGGTAATGCCGCAGAATATGTAATAATGCCAGTGTTCGCACACTTGTCAAAATTCAACCATAATCAATTCGAAAGTTAGGAAAAATACTGTTTTTATTTTTTTATTGATAACCCTAATCAATTTTTTATTGATCGTCAAAAAAAAAAGGAAATTCTGTTAAAAATAAATAAGAAACTGTTTTTGTTTTTGCTTATTTATAGCGTAAAAAAATATAAAATTTACTTTTTGGCACATTAGTACATGATTTCTGGCACATTAGTAGCGGTTTTCTTTTGTTTATTTTACATATTTTAATTTATAAGCTCAGCATGAATATATAATAAAAAGAATGTTCAATAAAAATTGCATAACCATCCATTCAGAAGCAGTATGGTTTTCTATACTGGGATATATCTAATTATCCTAGGATTAATCAAGAATAATTATCTAGGATTGATTTGTGATTTATAAATGGACAGATAAGTTCTTTGTGAAATGTAATCCCATCCTATATCTTCGCTAAACTAGAGATTGTACCATAAATACAAAAACTTTATTTTTTTATCCATATTTTTTCATATTTTTATGTAGGTGTATTATTTTTTATTTATCTATTTTTATAATGAGGTTGGCAGACAAGTATTCTATAAAATATATATACCTAAATGACAATATTCAAAAATTCCATTTAAAAACACACAAATATTGCAAAAGTAGATACATTCATACCCGAAAGATATACACATGATATATACAACACATCGAAGCTAGTTTGATTCACAATTACTATGGCGTACTTACTTGTTTTTAAAATTGGTCTAATTAAAGTACATCAGGTCCTTGTTACAAAGACCATTGTACATATCTTGGTAACAAAATATTAAATGATTGGCAAATTTTCTGCAAAACATATATAAGTATTTAATTGTACATTTCACGACGACTTAAAAAACAGACCAGTTGAAATGTAGATTTGGAAATCTTTCGACTTCGAAATGAGTGTATTCAAATCTCTTCAAATTCATAGTTTATTGTATGTAGCGAATTCAATACCGCCTTTAGATGTTACAGGTGAGAAAGTGTATTGCTAGTAGGAGTTCCATTAACTACACCCGATTCGATATTATCACCCTTACAAAAGACTACTTCATTTCTGAAGGTCGTGCCCGCTCTCAAATGCCTTGGTGACATCGAGCACCAGCTCTTTCCACTTAATCCTATCCTCAGCTTTTTTCATGGTCTTCGAATCAATGAACTTAAGTTGAACTTAAGCCTATTCACCTATCCCCTCTATATTATAAACTTACATTATTTTGTTTATTTATTTTATTATTGATAATAATAAATAATAATGACCGTTAGGATGAAATATATTTTATTTAAATAATAATTTAAATGAAACAAAAGCTATCTTCAGACTTTGTAAGCTAAAACAAACACATTTCATTTGTGTAAAAATAATAGGAATATTTAACAAATACTAAATCATTTAGCAATTAAGCACTTGTTTGACTTGTAGTTTGTTTTACATAACAATGGCCTAATAAATGTTTACCAAGAATAACATTGGGGCCTTATGATCTTATGCAAAATGGGTGTTTAATATTTATCGCGCGCATAAACTTGTTGCTGTTAAGCTGATATCCAGCCATCAATCACCAATTCACTGACTAAATTGGGTTTGATCCCGCATAACTAGAATACACAAATCATCCCCACAACTTCATTCAACAATAAATAGCCGGCCAACTTGGGCGAGATGCCTGTCAGACGCACTTGTACGTACGAGTATTATAAACATCAAGTTTTGATGTTATCTGATGGATTTTATTATAAATATTTGAAATTTATTTGAGGTCTTAATAGGGGCTTTATGGCCCTATATGGTCTAAATATGACTTTTAGGCACAATTAAATAAACGAGGACTATAACAATCTATGTATATATTACTAAGTGAAGTGAAAGCTATGGATTCCTTTTTAAGAAAATTGGCGAACGGAAGAGTGTGAAATTGGTACACTTAAAATTTATGTGGAGGACTAGAAAAAGCTAAAAAAAACATATTTGAAGTTGATGAATTTTTAAAAATGCAATATTAGTTAAGCGGGGGGTCTTACTCAAATCCGAAAAACATGGCAAATGGTTTGAGACAGAGTGGCCGATGATAGGCAAACAAAAAGAGTTTAGTATGACGGTAAGCAGATTACAAAGTCGAAAATATTTAGGTGTTTTTTATATACAGGTATCTCTGAAATATTATTTCACACAAATTCCAAGTATTTATAAGTAATAATCAACACACAAACAATAGACCTATTAAAAGAATTATAAAAAGATTTTACGACACATATAAGTTTCAAGTAAAACAAACAAATGCAACTAAATAATGAAAAAAATTGTGTGTGTCAGCTCCGATGTACGACTGGAGTTTACTCCTTAAAACGTATAAAATTTAATACATATATAAAATTTTCCTCGTATCAATAGATAACTGGATAGCTAATTACTTCATATTATTTTATTATTTAGTTACATTCTGCATACTCAGATGTCACGTGTTCCACCAAAAGTCATGTTAGTTACGTTCGGTATACACAGAAATTATAAAATTTAGCATTTTAACAAAATTTAAAAAAAAATATTAGGACATGTTTAAAAAAAATATTAATATAACAAATAAAATTCATTTATTTTCAGGCAACTGGACCCTTATAGGTACATTGTTAAGCATATGTTAAACATTAAACCAAAGCAATATAGTTAACAGTAATAAGACGCAAGATAAAATTTGCAACTAAATTCAAAACAAAGTCACAAGTGAGTGCCTAAGAACTACCACTAACAAGTCTATTATCACAACAATGCTGAATATTTAAACATTCTAACCTATCACTCTGATAAAACAATAACTAAAGACAGACCCCTATGGACGGCAGAGTAAAGCCTGTAAAACTACGACATACACGGTTACACCCACACATATGTAATCAAATTTACAATTTGTTGTAGATTTCACTTCTTTGGAATTCTTAAATTTTATTGGATGTTATTAAAATTACTTATTTGGATGGTGCACACATCTTGTTTATTTCTTAATTACTTCAAAATTTGTATTCAAAATTCAAAATGTGTTTTGTATTCAAAATTTACGCCTTATTAAATGTGTAAAAGCCGAATTGCGTAGTGAAAGGGTATAAAAATCAGTCTTCAAAAAATAAAAAGCAGGATGGAATCATATCCTAAATTTTAAAAACAATAAAAATTTAGGTTATAGGTAACTAAAATTAGCCTAATTTTTTACTATGATTATGACAATTTGTATTACTCACAAAAACCAGCCAAGTGCAAGTCGTGACTTGGGAAATTAGTGTCCCGTACTATCATTACCTATTTAGGTACTTACTAAACCGGAAAATATCGATCAACTACGAATATTGGAGTCCTGTGAATTATTATGGCAACACCAGTCTACGCACTCACAATTATAAAACCGGCTTCATTGTGTAGTTCGCAAAATTCCCTCTTTAGTTTTTATTAGGTCTTGGGCCTATCAGCCCAAAATAATTTTTCCAAGTTTTCAGTCTCTCTGTTCAAAACTGATTTCGAAGTTTAATAAAGTAAACTTAAATGGTTTTCCACTAAAATTATTAATTGTCGATTCATTCACATTTAATTAAATAATTAAATTTTCTTCTTACAGTTCTCCTAGTCAGCATAACCTCTCACTGAAAGAATAAACTTCTTTAGAAAGAAACTTTATTATCACTGCGTACACACGAAGAAACAAGCAAAGTAAATAGAATGAAGATGGATAATCCGTCTCCTTTTCTATTAATTCAATAAATAATCTACTGCACTCCTGCAATGTCATTGTGTATTGTTCTGGTTGCTGAATATTGTTCATTGTATGCAATCATTAAACTATACGAACATTTTATTAATTTTACTAGTTATTCTCTCCAGTTTCGTCTACCTTTCATATTATTTTTCAATGGCAAATATATTTTAAATGGTTTGGAATATTCTTTAACCTCATTGATCATTATTAGATTTGGTTAATGCTAATTTTCAATCAACTTTTTTGTTGATGTTATTAAATTTATACGGCTTCAGAATAAAAACACGTTCCATACAAAAAAAAATATTGGCAATTTTTTTTTTCGTGAATATTTCAGACGTTTTAATAGTTATTCTGCTATTGGGGGTGGAAGACAAATTCAATAAATCAAAGATCATAAAAACCTGTCCAGCCGTTCTTGCGTTATACATTGTGTAACTGACACGTCTTTCTTTTATATATAACTACTATATAATTGATAATAGATATAAATATATTTAAAGTCTTACCTATAATTATTATCCGTATTAATAACACTGTAAAACAGATGCTACAGACAGTTCATCGGTATCGCGCCTGAATTGCAACATTGCTTGTAACTCAAGAGAAAAAATTAAAGATCAAGAATTACGAGAGAAAATTTGTCTTTTACTCTATTTCTCTCTTTGTATGTATTTGTGTGCGATTTCAGTTTTTGTGTGCATAAGACCAGCACAATCCTATTTAACATAACTAACTTATTAGTTGCTTTTAATTATAGTGAAATTTAAGAAGAAAATTTCGGTCGATATAATTGGTGTCATGCATATTTTTCTTCCTTACTTGGTTGTATTGTTGTAACAAATATGTAACATATGACCTGATGTAAACAAGGAGTGGAGACCAGGAACGAACTCTTCGTGAACAGCGAATACCCACTCGATGGTCCTCAACCGCTAAAGAACCACATGTGGACAACTAACGTATGTCCAATACCCCTTGTATTAGTGGGGTGATAACATTCATAATGAAGGTATAAAAATCTCGTATAAAAGTATGCAATTTCTTGTAGAACGGCTCAATAAACCGAAGAAAATTGAATTTGTCCTTTGATTTTTTTCTTTAAAGCCCAATAAACTTTTAAACGGGCGATTCGAAACAAGTAATATATTGTCGGATGATGCTCTACCGTAAACTTTTATAGTTACCTATGTCGCTTTCACTTTATTAAAACGCAAAACACACTGGGCGGTAAGTTGTCCCGAAGCGGAACCGTCACTCACGTTACCATACGTTAGCTTTGTACCATAATGATTTTGCTTTAGACCTCTTAGGGTAGGAGAAAATTCGGACCGCATTTCCATCGCTGTCGAGTCGACAATGAACCGACGAAACGCGTCGCTCGCGCCATAGTAGCCAATGTGGTGGCCTCCCTAAGTGAAATTGGCAAAATAACTTATATGAGATTTTTCTATTTTATAATAAAAAGACTCCACCTTTTATATAATTAGCTTCTATAACTCTATAAGTAAAACAGTATACGACTTGTATTAAGCCCTGCAGTTTGTAGGGTTTAAGGATTGTATCAAGGTTTATAATAAAGGATTTGCATTAAGGTCAATGGAAATCGTTATGAACGAACCTCGTATTTTGAAAATGCTATTATATTATTGTATAAAATGCAATTCTTACATATTTTATTCAATAAAGTAGACGTTCTGTTACACTGTAAAACCAATCGCAATGAAAATTGTTATTTGGACACGGTGAATATTTTTTCATTGAGTTTCTCATGATATATTAAAAGGGACGTAGCCGTGGTTACAACATAATATTCTACACTTATCTGTGAGTAAGTATAGTTGAGACAATACGATCTTTGTGAAGTTAAGAAAACTCACTAATTAAAACCTAAGCTACACCAACGATGTCAGAGTGTCACTCGTGTGCGTGCGCTGAGGACAGCGCACAGCATACTCTTGCAGACTGCCCTAGATGGTCGGCGCAACGAACTGAGCTCGCTGCGACCATTGAATTTGACTTCTCTCTGCCGGCCGTAGTGAAAGCTATGGTCGGCAGCAGAGCCGCTTGGCGAGCGACTCAATCCTTCTGCGAATATATCATCTCGCAGAAGGAGATGGTGGAGAGAGAGCGGGATGTCCCATCCCCTCCGTCGCCGACGAACAGGACGCAGGCGGCTGGCGCACGCCCGCCACCTGGACCCCTGATAGGACTAGGGCGGTAAATGGGGACTCTACCGCTCGCTTCATCCTGAGAGGGACAGCGCACCTAGGCAGTTCAGGTGCGCGTCCAAATTAGCCGTGTCTGATTGCGGACCTCCGCGGTGGAGCTGCAGAAGAGTGTTCGTTCGACCTCGCAACTTTACCAGTAGCGGATGAGGAGGACGCCAAGAGGTTTAGTCGATAGGTCTACCCCACTACCATCTCGGGGCAGGAGTCCGACATAATAACACACCGGTCTGTCCCCAGGCCGGTGGGTATCCATGATGGATTCCTCTTGTACTCGTAAAAAAAAGTACACCATCGATATATTTACCATAATAACTAGGATAAACCTTGGACATAATCCTTGATATATATTATTATTACGAGCCGAGCCGTTGGATGAGTGGTTAGGGTGCTTGCCTTAACGCTCTGTTCTAGCATTCCCGGGTTCGATTCCCGGCGGGGTCAACTTTCAAAGTTGGCTCTTGGATCTGGAAAACGTTTCGCCGTTATTTGGGCAACAGTCATTAACAGAAGACCACGTGAAATAACAGCACTTGTGTTGTTGTTTCGGTGAGTGAGTAAGATGCCAGAGCCCATTTCCCTAAACCTTCTCAATCCCTTATCCTTAAACCTACAGTCGTCGGCAGCGTACTTACATCACCTGTGGCGTTGCTTGTGTTACAGGCGATGGTAGGCACTTACGATCAAGTGTACCGTCAGTCTGTCTGCCGACCTTAACATAAAAGAAAAAAAATCTTTTCTAATGTAATTATAACTTCCTTTATAATAAAAAGTAGTGAAATCCTTAACAAAATCATTATTTAATGGAACTAAAATTTTATTTGTTAATTAAATTTGCGAAAATATTAAAGATTTCCTTTTCTTTGTGCATTAAATTGAAGATTTCCTTTCCTTTTCTTTGTCCATTAAATTGAACATTTCTTTTTCTTTGTGCGTCGAAAACACACAACATCAAAGACGCATCGAAAGAATTCATAAATCTAGTTATTTTCAAATAGGTATCTAGCGATTTGGCGTCATAGATATTTATCTATAATATTTTTAACCATCAATTTTACAGTCCAGTGATTTATCTTTACATAACTTTGTCGAAGTTCCCTCGGGCATACCTGTCCGCTCACGACAATTCAACGGTAAGTAATTCGACTTTCACGAATTGGAATGCTTAATGCAATACCTACGCTTCAGAATATTTTATTACAATATCTTCACCGAGTATAATATGGGCAAATATATCAAGAAGTAGAAGACACACGACATTACGATACAACATTTATTTTACAACACCGTAAAACGTTATTACGGAGAGTGTATCAATATCAAGCGATGCACTTGGTCATCTTATGTTGGCCATTTGATGCCTAATTCGTTTAAAGAGACGAAAACGTTGCAGTTCTTTGATAAAATTGTAACGTAATATATTATTATAATATATAATTTATTTATTTTCAGTCTTAATACAATATATTAGGTCGGATAAAAAGTCTTCGCATAACTTATATAAACTTGTAATAAAATCTCTTTGGCTGTACTATTTGTATCTGGCTGGTTTTGATGACTTTAGAAAGGTTACATTTCAAAAAAAAGAAGCAAATTAGTAAAATGTTGTTTCCAACTATTTTTCATTAGTTTTTCTTTCTGTCAAAATTTCGGTTTATATTTCTTTATTCTCTTTAAAGCTTATAGCTACTTACATGAGAAATTATGATAAAAAAACTTAAATAGGTGACGATACATTGAACAAAAAAAAAACATCAAGTGCGAGTTGAACTCGTCTGAAGAGGGTTCCGTACGATGTTACCTGTCCGCACAATATTGAGTGATTTACCATGTTATTTTAATATCATGGACTTCTTATAGGTTTTCCTATTTATTTTAAAATTACAAAAAAAATACATTTAAGATCTTCACAACAAGGCCTTCCATTTGATATGTCACACGATGCAGTTTTAAAAAAAAAAATTATTTTCCACCTTCCCCCCAAAAGAGGAAAATTAAGTCAAATTTGATCACTGCTATCGAAACAATTCAAACACTTAACATAACATACTTCAACAGCTTGGACCTAAATTCTCCGAAAGATTTTGCCCGTTTTATATTCAAGGGTAATTCAATAAAAAGTTGTGCTCCCTCGAAAGTAAGAGTTTTCTAGCCATATGTAGTTCGTACTTTTGGTAAAACCACATGGCTTGCTCGTCTGGTTGTGCAGTTGAAAAGATCTTTTTGTTTAAGCAAAGTAATATCGGAGTGAAAATTAGTGAGTGAAGAAAATCGATACATTTTAAAATTTTATTATACAACAAAGGAAAAAAGGCAACGCAGGCCGCGAAAAAAAATTTGTGACGCTGATGCAGTGTCAGTAAGAGTTACACAAAGTTGGTTTAAGCGTTTTCAAACCGGGAATTTTGATGTCAAAGATGCACCTCGCTCTGGTCGCCTGTTACGGATAAAATGGACGCCATTTTTAAAAAGTGAAGCAAGATTGGCATATCAGTAGTTACGACATAGCTGAAAAACTCGGAAATCACCAAACAGTTTGAAAACATTTGAAAAAAAAAGGCTGGGTACACAAAAAAGATATCTTATGAATCGTGTACTCATTTGCGATTCGTTATTGAGACGCAACCGAACCGTTTTTGAAAGATTGATGAAAAGTGGATCACGTGCGACAAAAACGTGTGAAAAAGGTCGTGGTCAAAGATCGGTCAGGCTTCACAAACTGTGCCAAAACCCGGTTTAACTCGCAATTAGGTAAAATGCTGTGTGTAGAATGTAGGTTTTCTCGGCCGGTATCCATATGAGTTGTGGGTTTCCGGGTTGATGGCCCAGGTCTGTTGGAAATTCTTCCAAACGTTTCGTCAACAACTGCGGTTGACATCCTCAGTGGTGTAGTCCGTGTTAGAAGAAAAAGTACATCACATCACTGCACCTCACTTCTGCACTTTTCGACTTCTCGAGCGAGACTGATTTGTCGACTGGAATGTATCTATATTTAAATTTATATCCCCACCCCGTGGTTGAATTGGTGGGGTGTGGTCACTAGCAGAGGGGTTATAATGCCCTCTCTTTCTTCTCCTCCTTCCTTCCTCCTTCCTGTTGAAATTATTTGGATGCTTGAAAATTTCAATGGCTTCCCGATTAAGGCGTGAGTGATAGTGTACCTCGGATGACAGAACTAATGTGTTTTTAAAAAGGATTTTATGATTGCCTTCAGAAAAGGCGTGTTCAGCTACTGCCGATTTTTCGGTCTCTCCTCTGCGACAGTTACCCTTGTGTTCTTTAATTCGGGTGTTAATGCTGCGTTTTGTGGTGCCGATACATACTGCGCCACATTCACAAGGTATTTTATATACCCCTGTCGAGGATAATGTATCCCTCTATGTCCCTCTATGTCTATATAGTAATTAAATGTAAATAAACTTTAAAAAATGTCTTGAGTTTTCATATAAAAAGCGAGGAAAGTTTCTACCCAACCTATTATATAGGAATTTAACAGGGAGATGTGATATCCCCAAAACTGTTTACCAACGCGTTGGAATATATGTTCAATACGCTGGACTGGGAAAAGCAAGGAATGTGAATGAAACAAGATTTTTATTACTATGTCTATCAATATACGTGATAGATATAGTCATAAAAATCTTGTTAATTTATTGTTTTGATTAACAGTCATTTGAGTTCTCTTAGTAGTCCTTCAAGTTCGACGTAAGAAATTATGACAATCCACTTCATAACTTTGATCTTGTTTCTGGAATTGTGCAGTACTTTATACAACAGCGTGATTGGTCCTTATATCTATACTAATATTATAAAGCTGAAAGTTTGTTTGTTTGTTTGGTTGAACGGGTAAATCACAGGAACAATGGTTCGAATTGAAAAAATATTTCTGTGTTGGATAGACGATTTATCGAGGATGGCTATAGGCTATATAACATCACGCTACGACCAATAGGAGCGGAGCTTCAATGGAAAATGTTGCAAAAACGGGAAAAAATATTCCTTTTGAGAGCTTCCGTTGCGTGCGCTGCGTAAACAGTTAAAGTTACGCAAAAATCTTGTATGACGGAATTGTTCCCCTTTAAAAGTTCTAAAAAAAAAATGGCTGTAATAAAGGTTTTTCAGTCACAGTAAACCATCAGTTGTATCATCGCTACATAAAGATTATTATCTTTTGGTGTGACTAGTCATAAAGCGTTTTCTTTTTTCTTTTTTTTTATAAGTTGGGAGAAAGACCGTAGAAAGGATGTTTCTGAAGAATCGTCATAGAAAACGTTTTTATGTGGAAACTATAGTCAATGACGTCTTAGTATTATTTCTTCCATTTTACAGAATTCTCCACTTTATATCAGAAGATTTATATTTTCCAAAAATTGTAGAAACAGCCGTTAAGTATAAGAGATACCTACCATTAAGAGCATGATACATCTAAGTAATGGAAAACCATCTCTTTTTCAAACGCTAATTATTATAATAATAGATATATACTAAATACACTAAATAAATGCAGATAATTTTTATTGTACGACTGAGAGGTTTTCAGTACATATTGATTGTTAAGTACTTTGTTTTCTACTCGTTAATGAAAATCAACATGAAAATCTGTTCAGCCAGAGATAAATCCTTGCGAAGATTTGTCCAAAAAATTCAAATAATTGCGGTAGGTATATTTTAAATACATTTACGCCTTAGATAAGTACTCGTATTTCGAAATCACAGACATACACTTAAATTTAATTCATATTGATTTCATCTTTGAAGCACTCACTCCAAGTAATTGATAGGAACGAGATAAAAAATTAAATTTTTGTTCGAACGTAATTTCGTCAATGAATTCGTTACGTTTTCGTTGGACCCCTTTCTAGAAGATCTTATTAAGTTGTTAAGCTTCATGAAAAAGTACTCTGTATTCTCTGAGAGTTTAATGGTTTAGGTAACTTTCTTTCTAAAATATATTATATACTTTATTTATTTAAAAGGCAACTTACAGAACCCACATTTTGTAAGTAGATTGGTAGAGTCGAGCCTATTTTGCAATCGTGCATAGAATGCTGTTGGGGCTGGCCCGCACCCTGCATACCAGGTAAGCATGCACCCTGCATCTCTTTCGCATTGTTGTGTGGAAGATGCCTATTCACTCAAAACTTGAAAAAATTTGCGTTGTATGAGCTCGGAAATACAGACGCCGGCAGTTAGTTCTTAAATTATTCCAACAACCATCTGATGAAATTTCAGGATTCTAACTATATGAAATATGCCTTCATGCATTATGGTACAGTTTAACAATGAATTAGTCTCGTCACTGATTCTTTGACAAAATTTCTCTCCAATTAATTGGAGTTAATTACCACACCTTACGAAATAACCTTTACAATAAATGAAATATACTAGCGACCCGACCCCGGCTTCGCCCGAGATGAAATTTTTTATATATATAAACATTCCCCGTATATCCCTCTTTCCATTAGTGAAAACTGAATTAAAATCGGTCTATCCGTTCACGCGTGATTTGCCGTGACCAAGGGAAATAGGGATTAATTTTTATATATAGAGATTATTAAGTAAGTACTCGTAAAAACAAGTCACAGTAAATTTCTCAAATAACTTTTAAATGAAACTAATGTGTAGCGCTCAGAGGGGGAAAGATCTCAATTTGATTCGTTAGCGAATCGTAAGTACCTTTCTCTCGCACTTTCCTCTTTTGTTTAGTAACACGTGATACGGGTACAAGAATGTTAGCTATTCGCAACGAAGTCGAAGTCCTATAATGACATTTTGTTATGCGGAATACAACCACAGACAACATTAAAAGCGTGAGAAATGTCTACTGTGCATTAACTTAAGTAAAACTCGGTTCGTAACTTAAATTAAGTTAGTCTGCTTAATGTGTGAACGTTGGGTCCAACATCTAATAGAAATTAAAGGTTATAAGTAGTAAAATGTTTGTAAATTTTACTCTTTTAAACGATAAATCTTTTTATTTATTTATTTATTTTAATTTTTAATGAGGCAAATACCGTTCTAATGTAAGATTACAAAAGCTATGATGAAAAGTAGCATCTCAATCAAGCTCTCGTCCAAGATTTCTCACTGCCTTAAAATAAAAGTTTTCGATCATGTGTGTCGCCTTTATTAAAAAAAAAAGAAATAATTAAAATTAAAATTAAAAATTGCAGAAAAAATGCAAAAAAGCGAGTCGCTTAGTAGATAAGATGAAGACAGTGACCGTGAGCCATAAGATGACCGCCATGTCTCGTAGCTATCATTACTACAGCTTAATTTTATCAATTTCTGTATATTACTTATACTGCGTAAGAATACCAGATGGCTTTATGATACACGAGTCAAGCAAGTGCTAACGGATGTGTGTTTCGCCACTTATAAGACCTTTTATCTCCATTTCTGAAGTCTTCTGAAGTTCTGCTAAAAACATATTTAACATTTTGTAGACACATGTCTACTATTATAATAACCTCCCCTTCATGTCGAAGTTAAGCTTATTGCTCCGTTTCACACTTGAGAAACCAAATCAACGTCTCTTCACATTGTGAAAGGAAATTACTGTAGGTACATACATAAGTCTTACATACATGTATTTGTAACCTACATTTTTTTTATGTTAAGGTTGGCAAACAGGCTGACGGTCCACTTGATGGTAGATGGCTACTGTCGCCTATAACACAAGCAACGCCACAGATGCTGCGATTGCGCTGCAGACCATAGTAGGATTAAGGATAAAGAAAAAGGAAGGGATAGGGTAATGGACTGTGGCATCCCTTACTCACTCCCCAAAACATAGCAACACATCATACCTATGCTGTTATTTTATGGTGGTCTGCTGTAAGGTTACTGCCATGACTGCGAAACGCAGTATGACCTGCACTACTTTTTTTATGTTAAGATCGGCAGACAGGCTGACGATCCACTTGATGGTAGGTGGCTATCTTCGCCTATAACACAAGCAACGCCAAAGCTGCTGCAAGTGCGCTGCCGACTACGGTAGGATTAAGAATAAGGGGTTAGGAGGGGATAGGGAAATGGGTCAGCTTGTCTGTCGACCTTAACATAAAAAAAAGTCTTAAAAAGGTTTGATAAGGTTTGATAACAGGGAAAAAGAAAAAGTATAATTTTATGTTTTGACGTAAAGAAAAAAGAGTATGTTTTTATACATATGGATAGATGGTTGTGGAATATTTTATATATAAGTTATTTTAGATGTTTTGAAGTAATTGAGAAATAAACAAGATGTGTGCACCATCCAAATAAGTAATTTTAATTACATCCAATAAAATTTAAGAAAATGAAGTAATCCGAAGAAGTGAAAACTAGAAGAAGCGCAACATATAGCTGTTTGTTCTTTATTCATATCATGCACGGAAAGAGAAACACGAAACATTTCTCTAGGGAATAATAGGGATATAAAATATAGTTTGGACTTCTGAAAGGAAAAGGCGAACAGGATTTGAAGCTATAAAGAATTATAATTATCGTACAAGATTACAATTACCTACGGTTGTTAATATCATCATAAAAGTCATCAATATCATCTCAGCCGTAGTACGTTCCACTGATGGACTTAGGCGTCCCCCCATAATTTTCCAATTGGACCGATCAGCGGCAGCCTGGATCCACCGTCGAGCCGCGGCCCTTATCACATCGTTTGCCGGTCTGTGGCCACCACTCGAGAACCTTCCAGTCCCAGTACTGGATATGGGCCACGCCCATGATTTTCCATTGGGACCGGTCAGGGTCAACCGGGGTCCACCTAGGGCCCGAGGCCCTTGTCGGATCGTCTGTCCACCTTTCTGTCTGTCAGTTTGTCCAGAAGGTCTATCTTTTAAGTGGACGTCCTACGCTGTGCTTACCGGTCTGTGGCCCCAACGGTCGTAGGCTCTCCGTGTCGGTAACTTTCGTTTGTCTACGGATCCCTTATTCCTGTTTCGATTTCCTAGAGTAACCCCGAGCATAGCTACTTTGAGCTTTCTTACGACCCCATAGGTCTTACGGTCTTCATTCTTACGACGACATTGGTCGAAAACGACTGTTTTAAAACATTCAGCAATTTCCGACGAGAAGATGTCTCGGAACTTCCCAAACGCTGCCCATCCGAGCTGGATTCGACGATTGAACTCCTTCTCGAAGTTAGTTCTACCTAATTAATCGTAAACGATAATAAAATCATAAATGTGTCTGTACATTAAAGATCTTTTCAAAAAACAATTTGAAAAGATCTTTAATGAAAAGTTCTTATTTTACCGAGGTCAAAAAAAATGTTTTTAAAATTTTTGTATGTTTGTGCGTTTGTTCACGCTAATCTCTGAAACAGCTTAACCAATTTAAATGCGGTTTTCACTTATGCATGCAAGGTAACATTTAGTGTTTGTTTCATTCCAATCGGTTTATAAACAAAAAAGTTACGCGCTATACCAAATATCACGCGTACGAAGTTGCGGGTTCAGCTGGTTGTTAATATACTTGCTAGTATAAAAAATAATACCTATTAACTAGTTACCTAACACCTAATAACCTAAATGTGTTGTTTTGAAAGTAATAATTGTAAGGTACCTTAGCAATGACTAAACTAGGTAAACTTAGGTAAGTGCGTAGGTATTACTTTATTTTCTAACAATAAAACACAAAAGAACTGTACGAAAACTGTCTCTTGAGGAATGTAATTCGTAAATCAACATATATTTTAATACATGAATGTCAATGGAAAGTGTAATGCATATAAATATGTGTTTATATAAAGCAATATGTGTTAGCAATATTCAAAATGAAGAAGCATTAAAGAAAATAAATTTAAAGAATTTATATTTCTATTGTCTCGCAGTTTTTATCAGGCGTTTAATTTAAATTGACAAAGGCATGCATATTTCGGTAATGCTCTTTTGTCGACAAACGAATCACTTCTGTTTTTTTTAAATGCGAAAACCGACTGGTGGTTCCAGAGTATGGTGCATCCAATCAAACAAATTCTTCGCCTTTATAATATTAATTTGACGAACCCATTGGATGAGTGGTTAGGGTGCATGCCTTAACGCTCTGTTCTAAGGTTCCCGGGTTCAATTACTGGCAGGGTCAACTTTGAAAAAAGGCTCTGGTCTGGATCTGGAAGGTAGTGGCAGAGAGCACACTGCGTTTCGCAGTCATTTGGGCAGCCCGTCTGGCGGCAGTATCCACCCCTTTACAGAAGACCACCGTGAAATAACAGCACGTGTGGTTTTGTGTTTCAGTGAGTGAAATAAGGGATGCCAGAGCCCATTTCCCTATCCCTTTCCAATCCCTTATCCTTAATCCTATTGTAGTCGGCAGTGCACTTGCAGCAGCTTTGGTGTTGCTTGTGTCATAGGCGATGGTAGCCACCTACCATCAAGAGGACCGTCAGCCTGTTTGCCGATCTTAACATAAAAAAAAATTAAATATGGATAATTTAAATTGATTATTATAATTAAAACATTCTTAATTAAAATTTCGTGGAACCCCTTCGTATCAAAAATTAATTAAAGATTTTTTTAAAAGTTAAACATATCGACCTAATTTATTTTAAATATTTTTGTACTTTTGTCATGTCTCATACTCATGTCTATTTTACAAAATTTCCTTGGTTTAAAGTGAAAGAGGACGCCACGCCAATGTTCCGCTTCATTTCGCAACAAATAAAACTCGTGAATTGAGTTTGTAACGACCGCATCGCACTGCCTTTGCCAATAAATAGCTGAAACGTCTAATAAAATTACTTCTAATAGGATTCTATTCTATATATTTTTTAATATTAACTATTTTATTTTATCTTCGTATCCATCCACCCAAAGGTTGTCCGTAAAACTAAACGTACTAACTAACTAACTAGGTTAAAACTGAACGTGTGTAGCCCGCATTACCAATCACGTGCCACCTGTTGATACACTATTTGCATTTTTTATTTTCTTTCCAAAATTTGAATAGTGTTCAATAAAGAGTTATCTATCTTACTAATTTAAAGGTACTTTATTATCTATTTCAAATGTGAATTTGATAATAAATTCTCAATAATATAAATTTAGCAAAACTCTTGTTATCGATTAAATCACCATCATCATTTCAGCCGCAGGACGTCCACTGCTGAACATAGTCCTCCCCCATAATTTTCCAATAGGACCGGTCAGAAACATCCTGATCCACCGTCGATCCGCCGCCCTTATGTCGTCTTGAGCGAACGTCCTACGCTGCGCTTGCCGGTAGGTACTATGTGTCCCGCCCACTGCTACTTCAACTTACTGATCCGCCAACTTATATCGGTAACTTTCGTACGTCTACGGATCTCCTCATTCCTGATTCGATCTCACAGTGTAACCCCTAGCAGAGCCCTCTCCATAGCTCGTTGAGCGACGTTGAGCTTTCTTATGAGGCCCATAGTTAGAGACCACGTTTCAGCGTCATATGTTCACACTGGCAACACACATTTGTTGATAACTTTTGTTTTGAGGCACTGAGGAAATTTAGACGAGAAGATCTCTGGGAACTTCCTGAATGCTGCTCATCTGAGCTGGATTCGACGACGACGGCTCTACAGGTAGACAGCACAGGATTTGTTTATATATGTATCTATTAAAGAAGCAGATTAAAGAAACCATTTTGTATTTAAATGGAAAACCTCAGAAGGCTGATTGTCCCAAAGTTCTCGCATCCGCGGGGTTTCCAAGTAATGCGGATGAACTCCGCACCTATGCTGAGCGTCTCCGTATTTCCGATCTCTTAGTGTACGATTCGTGAAAAAAAATTAAACTAAGGAATAAGTCGACATAAGATAGTATATTAATGCAGTCGGTTCAAACATATTAACAAAATATTTCACGATTCTAGGACTGTCTATTGATTTATTCAATCTGCTCTTTACCTTATTTTAAATATCATCTTAATTATACTTAATAGAATGCCAATGACTATTTTGCCTATTTAGCCAATAGAGAATTTGCCTTTTAATTTTTAACGTCGATTATGCACAATGTAGCGTCTTTAGTAGTTCGCATTGTAGTTATACTATTTGATATGAGTTCCTGTGAAATGCATCTAATGAATAAATAAATAACTTCCTTGTTTATTTACTAAGGAGTATTTGCGAATGGGGAAAAACTAGGTAGGCCTAATATTTATTGCATCGAATCAAAGTGCTTGTTGTAGATATCCTGTAGGTATCGGCTACTTCACCTATATCAAACTAATTTTTAGCCCATAAGTGTTCTCTCGTATAGTAAGTGAGCATAGGTAGGTACAATGTCACAGCTAATTATGCTCTGCATACCGATCAAATCTTGTAGGGCAAATTAGCCTTGGCCGAAGGGGTTCTGGAACCAAAAAGTTTAAATATATAGAATAGGATAGAGAGGGCATTTGGAAATTCTTCCTACAAAAATATTGGTCCTTATCACCGTATTCAGGATGGCCATGGCGTAGCTAGCCTTGTAAAGTTGGCGATGGGCTGAGCGATTTCTTGCCACGTGGTTCTAAATGTCACGTTATGAATTCTTTCGTCTTGCCCTATCTATAACAGTTGAAAATCTTTGGCTGGAACACAGTCTAGGAAAATAATCGTTCGTGGTCTAGCATGAGTTTATAATGTAGGCAGTCGCTAGCGAGAATATAAAACGTGTATATGGAAAATTAACAATTTGATAATGATACCTAAGTGACAATTTTCCATATAAATATTTTACGCTCTCGCTAGCGAGTGCGGTCATTATTAACCAAAAAGATTAAATATACAGAACATATAGAGAGGGCATTGGGAAATTTTTCCTACAAAAATATTGATCCTGATCGCCGTAATCAGGATGGCCATGGCGTAGCTAAATAGCCTTGTAAAATTGGCGGTGGACTAAGCGATTTTGTACCACATGGTTCTAAATTTCACATTACGTATTTTTTCGTCTTGCCTATACAGTTGAAAATCTTTGTTATTAACTCATGGTAGACCGTAATGCTATACCCACGCTATATACACCTAGCGTCAAAAAAATCGCACCTCCGCGAAAATAACTTTCAATCGGTACCAACCCTTAACACACGCATGTAACCCCATAGTGATGTCATTTGAAAGCTCAATAAATAAACTTTAAAAATAAAACATTTCGTTACATTCAAAAAAATGCTTGACGTCATAAATGTGACTTTAAAAAGAAATGAAAATTTTGCTACTCACAAGGGTCACTATTTGCGGTACTTGTTGTAGGTATAAAAAGGTCAATACGGGTTCGTTCGGGGTCATTCGCTCACTAACCGTCGAAGAGGACACACAAGAAGGACTTCCGCAAGAAAAACAACTTTCCAGATGGATACCACAGCTGATGAAGCCGCCCAAGTGGTTGCACTGCTGCGATCAGGGATGCGACAGTGTGATGTCGCTCGGCAACTCAATTTGAGCCGTTTTTCGGTTTGGAGAGTGTACCAGCGGTTCCTGGAGACCGGTGGCTACGTTCGGAGGCATGGCTCCGGTAGACATCGGTGCACCTCGATGAGAGACGACCGATTTCTCGTGACGACGTCATTGAGAAATCGGTTCTCTAATGCTGTTGAGTTGCGACAGCAGCTCCAGGCAGCTCGCAGAACAACCTTGAGCGTCTCCACGGTTAGAAGAAGACGTGGTCTCAAATTAACCGCAGAGCATCGGCGAGCCCGCTTGCAGTTTGCTCGCGAACACGTCAATTGGAGCCTTGACCAGTGGAGAGCTGTTCTCTTCTCAGATGAGACACGTGTATGTCTTTACTGCAACCACAGACGCAGAAGAGTCTACAGAAGACGTGGAGAACGGTTTACCCAAGCCTGCATCCAGGAGACGGTAGAGTTTGGGGGCGGTTCCTGTATGTTCAGGGGCGGCATGTCGCCCGACGGCAAAACCAACCTTGTTTGCGTCTCCCGGACCGGAGGTGCTCGTGGGCAAGAGTCGCTGACTGCTCACCGGTACGTCACAGAGATCCTGGAAGAGCATGTGGTCCCCTATGCCGGTTTTATCGGCGAGGGGTTCACATTAATGCACGATAATGCTCGCGCTCACACCGCAGTTATTGTGCGTGACTATCTTCGAGACGTCAGGATCCCTGTTATGCAGTGGCCGGCGAGAAGTCCAGACCTGAACCCGATAGAGCACCTCTGGGACCACCTGAAACGCAAGGTTCGGGCTCGTGATCCCGCCCCCACGACTCCACAGGAGGTTGAGGAGGCCGTTCTTGAAGAATGGGCCAGTATCCCCCAAGAAGAGCTCCTCAAATTGGTTAGGTCCATGAGAGAGCGCATGGAAGCCGTCATTAAGGCAAGGGGGGGGGTAACACTAGATTTTAGGTTCTTTTTAAGCATTTTTTTGTATAAAAATATTGTAATTAATGTGTTTTTAATTAAGGCTTAATTAAGGATTTTTAATTGACTTGTAAACTTAATTTTTTTTCTGTTGGTACAATTAACAAAATGTTAAATTTAAATTGTTTTTAGCTTCTCTTTTTTATTACCTTTCAAACGATACCCAACATTACCCCCATAATTGACACTAAATAAGTTTTGAAGGTGTTTGAAGTAGTTTTTTTTAAAGGTGCGATTTTTTTGACGTCGAGAGTAGTTACTTTCTTCGTTTGTCAACGGAAAACAGTTGTTGTGTTGTTGTCCGTTCGGAAACGAACGGAAACACTGACGTTGACGATAGTGACAGTGTCAACTGTCATTTGACTTTGACAACAGACACCACTTGTGGTTTAGTTTGATATTTGGTCATTATTTATTTATTTACAATTCCATAATTTATAGTAGTTTATTAGAAAATAATTTGTATTGTTTCTCATATACTCAATCATATCAAAGTGTATGACGGGATTTAATATTAAGATATTTTAAATTCCCAGAATTAACAATGGCAGAGGAAGAGGAGGATCCTAAGGAATACCGGTGGGAAACAGGTTATGAAAAGACCTGGTAAGTTATATAAATTTAAAACCTATAATATTTTGTGTATCAGTGGGTAATATAACTTTTAATTGAATTTTTACCTGTTTACAATTAAAATATGATAATCTGTTATGAAGGGAGGCAATTAAAGAAGATGAAGATGGCTTGGTTGAAAGCTTGGTGGCAGAATTCGCTCAGAAGGCTGCGAAGAAAGCTATGGTGCCGCGACGTGGTCCCGTCAGGCTGGGAATGATGAGACATCTCCTAGTTGCTGTTGATTGCTCGGAAGCTATGAACTCGCAAGATTTAAAACCAACAAGATTTTTATGCACATTAAAGGTCCATTTATTCTCTATAGCTTATACTAACTTTTTTTTAATAGAGCTGAACTGCATTTTTATGTTTTATAATTTATTAAATATATTCACGCAAATTTTACAGTTGCTGGAAAAATTTGTAGAAGAATTCTTCGACTTAAATCCACTTAGTCAACTAGGCATTGTCGCTATTAAGAATAAAAGAGCTGAAAAAGTTACTGAATTATCTGGAAACGTAAGAAAACACTTGAAAGCTATACAAGGGTAAGTACAAATTAAGTACGGCCATTCCCAATAACCTATCTATCCATTGTTTGGCTTATTAGAGTTTTAAAAATCTATCTCCAGTAAGCAAAAAGCGTTCCATTAACATACCGCCAGATAAGAATTTCTATCGCCGGACGCCATTTATCGGCGGGAGGGGCTATCTCTTACTATTACTATGGATAACTTTCTCTATGCAAATGCGCCATATTGCGTCCCAATATAGTTTTGACAGCTATCTGTCAGTGAGGTTAGTTACCAAAGATAGCATTTTTCTTGATCCCCGTATTGTACCAATTAGAAGTGAAGATAAGAGACTTTTTTTGCTGTGGTTTAAGTTTTATCATTTTCCACCTTTTTACGAATTAATAATTGAGTATATACTTAACTATAAATTAGAATAATGTCCGATCAAGTTCGAGTGAAAATGATCTAAGGAACTTATCTGACTGGGACAGTGATGTTGAAGAATATGGTCAACAAAGAACGTACAAAACTCGAATAAATCACATGAGTGAACTGAATGATTATGAATTTACTTATAGATTCCGGTTAAATAAAACTGCAGTAAACGATTTATTAACAGAAATATATCCTTCTCTGAAAGTAACCTCAAAAAGGTAAGTTCATTTGTATTCACTTCAATTGAGCATAAATTAAAGTATAATAACAGAAAGTATGTATTCAGATCTTAGCAACCGTCATATTAAAAATAATTATTTTCACTGACCGTATTATGTTTCCAGAAACCATGGCATACCTCCGTTGCACCAACTCTTGCTGACGCTGAGATTTTATGCATTAGGCACAATGCTGGTTTCTGTTGCAGATTTTGTCGGAGTCTCAAAATCATCTGCTGGGCGTATCATATCTAATGTTTCATGTGCCATAGCGAGACTGTACTCAAAGTACATTTATGTTCACAATAATACGCAACAACATTTCTACAATATTGCTGGGTTCCCAAGAGTTCTTGGTGCAATCGATTGTACACATATTCTCATGCAGTCACCCGGTAGGTTTCGAAGTAGACATACTTATTTCAACCTAACAATTTATGGAATCAATATTTATTTTAACAAATATTTTATTTAAATAAAATGTTTCTTTTATGATTACAGATTCAAAAATTGGTGAAATATTTAGGAACAGGAAGGGATAATACTCTATGAATGTGCAAGGTGTATGTGATGCTCATTTGACATTTATGAATGTGGTTGACCGTTGGCCAGGCTCGAGCCATGATGCTACAATTTTTAATAATTCTGAACTCAGAGGTAAGTATCTTAAAAAGTCATCTGAAATTCAGACATGGAAGCAGCATACTTTTTATTAATGTACACTTACTAATTTGTACATTTTCAGCCCATTGTGAGAGCGGTTTATTTGGAAATCGCTGGTTAGTAGGAGACAGTGCATACCCTTGCAAGACTTATTTATTGACTCCTCTTTTAAATCCCACTTTAAGAAGTGAGCAAAATTACAACAAAGCTCATATGCGAACTCGAAATACCATTGAAAGGTGCCAACTATTATATTATGACTTATTACAAAATTATCAGTGTCCAAGTTTTTAATGTAATTTAATTTTTTGTTTATATTTCAGATATTTTGGAGTGTGGAAAAGACGCTTCCCTGTGATGTCTCTAAAAATAAGATTATCACTGTCTAACATAGAGGCTGTCGTAATAGCTACAGCTGTGCTTCATAATATTTGTAGACAGATGAATATAGAAGATGTGGAGCCAGAAATAGAAGTACCAAATTATGGAACTATACCCACTGAAAGGAATGAAGATGATGAAGAGGGTCGAGTAATTGCAGAGCGACAAGACCTAATTAATAATTACTTTGGGAGGTAATGTATGTGGCTCTAGTTTAATATACATAGTTATTTTATCAATTATTTAATTAAGTATATTATTTGTTCCAGATTGGAGTGATGTAATGTGATTGGTTTCATTTTGAGTGTTTTCCTTTTTTTACTTTAAGTGTTTTTTTTTCTTTTTATTTGTCTCATTTTTAATTTTAAACACAGTGTTTGTAAATAAAGAGAAGCTTAAAAGGAAGTACCTAGGTCACTTTATATTTCTAAGTTATTGTCAATAAAGAAATTTTTCAGTTTTATATACTTTAAATATACATGCATTATTATCTATTTTTAAATACAAGTAATAAAAGATATTTTTATAAACCAATTGTTTTATTTTTACAATTCTTGCCCTTTGTACCTATAATTTTAATATTATAAAAAAAATCTTACAAACTAATTACTTATTACATTTTTCTAATTCTAGTTTTTCAATCTCCAACTCCAACTTTCTTTTCTTTAAATTGTAATATTCTGCAATTGCGTTATTCCTGGCAGTCCGAGCTTTGAGGTCTTCCTCTATTAGTTTTCTTTTTTGTTTTTCTGAAAATCATAAAACAGTTGATCCTTGTGGATAAAGTCGCAGGCAACAGCTAGTAACAACATATAAAAATCTGGCCCAGTGAAAGTTGGACTTACACACGAAGAGTTCTCCTACCCAAGATTTAACACTGTGAACTCTTTAAAAATCACTTTTCTTGTATGAGAGTCCCTTTTAATTTTTTGTTTGTTATAGCGGCAATAGAAATACACACTTGGTGAAAATTTCAACCACCTATTACAGTTGATGAGATACTGCCCGCTGATAAGACAGATGGACAGTTTTATGTTATTTTTACATTACATTCTGTGTAAGGCTAAGACAGTGGATATAATTATAATTATGACTTAATTTTGGCTATAGTCATGATCCCTTGGATAGGGGGCATCCTTGCTATTTGACAAAAGAATGAAAGACATTATTTATAATCTACATGTTAAAAAAAGATGCATGTTGTAAGATGTGCATGTTTTAAAAGAAGGGTTAAAAAATTTCTTTTATCGCGTACTGCATAATGGTTTGTCGTTTTATGAGTTTTTGTTTATTATTCTTTTATTATTGGTTTATTTTTTGTTTTCGTCTTAATGCATGCCAAGTTAGCCTATAAGTGGAGTATAGGATATTATAAATGAATTTTTAAATGTGTTTTTGTATTAAGGATGATTGTATACTGCGTTGGATTCCTAATAAAATAAATAAATAAATAAAAATACCTTTAACACTGCCACTAGGAGTGTTGAAAAAAATTTTTTTTGGCTTTGGTGTGGTGGTTATTTTATTATTTACAACATCGACCTTGTCTGAAAATATGACATCAATGTCGTTAATTATATCCACCACTGAGGACGTTGCAGCACCAGGTCCGCAACTGCCTTCCCCTCCACCTTCACATTCACTGCTATCTTTAGCACTATCAATGAGCACAGCATCTCCCCCGTATGGGACTATAAGCCCGTCACATGTGACACCCAGAATGGATGCCACTCGGTTCAGTGCATCGTCAGGAGGGATGTATTCCGGTTTTCGTCCACCAGTCTGAAACATATTAATTACATTAGTAGAAATTAAGTTTCAATTTCAAAGCACAAGCAATGTCAATGTAACTGCATTTTATACCTTGAAATGATTCATCCTTATTTTAGTGGATCGTTTACGTGCCGCCTTTTTTAAATTTTCCCACTTTAACCTTAATTGTTCAGTCGTCCGTGGGATACTGGACACCGACGCGTTAAACTTGTCGGTCAGTTTTTTCCATGCCTCGTCTTTTAAGAAATTACTTGACGCATTGGTGGCCTTACTAGTGATGGCTGGGGTTTCTTCTATTAACCCGACGAGAAAAATAACCTCGTCTTTCGACAGTGGCTTTCCTTTTGTCTGTAAAAAAATAGTAGGATACCTATATATTAGACAAACAACCTAACAAAATGTTAAACGTGAAAGAAGAAAATGTAGTAATATAAAAAATATACATTTTTGCAATAAGTTCAATACTCACCGAGTTCATTTTAGTTTTGTTTGTTTTAAATGCAACGCGTTGCATAAATCAAACAAAATAGACAATAAACAAATCAACTGTCAAGTGTCAAGTCAATGCAAATGAATGATGCAGCCACTACGTTTCGTTTCGTCTAAACTACTGCCGATGTTCACAAATAAAAATCATTCTTCTGGGTTCAAATAATTCAGTTTTTATTGTTATAATACATTCTTCATTGCGTAAAATATAATCGTGTGTGATTATTTTTTGTTATTTAATTTTTTAAATCGAGAAGTCCTTTAAAAGAACGTTCATTTTATTTTGTTACTTTACTGTCGCTTGCAGTAAAAGAAACGCAAAAGAGGGCCCGGTAAGGACACTTATCTACACTTACAGTTGCCAGTAAATCGCAAACTGATACTGACGATTGTGGGACGCAATTTATGGATAGATAGGAAAATACTGTCGATCTTTGGTAGCTGTCTATCTCTTACTATCGATAGCCGTAAGCGGCCGTTCCCAATAAACTACAACCTTAGGTACTATTGTATGAGTAGATGTTAAAACACTATAGTACGGTCATTCTATGAATGCGTTTTTGACATTTCTTTATGTCCATTGCATAAAGTTCATTTCCGAATAAACGATACAGAAAATGTAAGGAATTGACACCTGTCAGAACAGCACTCTTATAATGGCCGGAGTATAAAAATCACAATTTTTGGCTATATAATAATGCTTAACTTAATAACACAATATTATCGGTTACTTTTACTTATTTCCACTTCCATAGGATATTACTTACTTTCATAGTTTTATCATACTTACATCCATAGTTTACTTACTTCCATAGGATATTGCACATAATTTTGAAAAATCAGTCAGATATTTCATATACCTACTTAAGCCTTCAACTGGCAACTAACTGCTATTATCTATATTAAATTTGATTCTACTGGCAATAGATAAATTTTATGTTCCAAACATGTTCCAAAGATTAAGAGAATACACTGAACTTTATGCAGATTAAATTTTATGCAGATTCATGAATATTAGGAAAAAGGATAGGAAATAGATGCCAGTTATCAACAAAACTATTTAATCTACAAAGTAAGAATAAAAGAATGTTATAATATACTATAGGTACTCATGCTATAAGTCTTTTTTGTCTAATTTTGGTATTTCGAAGGGAATACTTGAATGAACACCTGCAAAAGTCATTAATAGAGACAGGAATATACCAAAAGATAAAAAAGGAGAGTCACTATAGTATAAAAGATAATTACCTAAATGTTTGTGTCTACTCCTGTCGGAATAAATGCAAATGTCTACGATTCTTAGTGCCCAAAATAAACAATAACACAACTCTGCTACCAGATTTGTTAGGCCAAATCAACCATTAAGTATGAATACTAAACTTTGCTACTAAAACAAAAGACTCACCAAAATGTCTTCGCGTACATTTCTAACCTTGAGGTCATTGTTATGTGAAAGAGGTAGCTGCAAGAGAAGAAGTATTACTCGCCACTGCTTGTTCGTCTCTCAGACGATTCAAAAGGTCTTTAGTGCTAACATTGTCCTAAAAAACTCAAACGGCCGCCATTCAATGTTTTACATGAAAGAAGCTGGGTACACAAAAAGCTGGGTACACAATATTTGGGTGCCACACGAGCTCACTGAAAGAAACCTTATGAATCGTGTACTCATTTGTGATTTTTTATTGAGAGGTAATCAAAGCAATCGTTTTTGAAGAAATTGATAACTGGTGATGAAAAGTCGATCATGTACAACAAGAACGAGCGATAAATGTCGTGGTCAAAGGTCGGTTAGGCTTCACAGACTGTGCCAAAACACGGGTTAACTCGCAATAAGGTGATGTTGTGTGTATGGTAGGATTGGAAGGGCATTGTTCATTATGAGCTTTTACCGTCGGGCAGAACCATCCATTCGGTTCTTTACTGCCAACAAATGATGAGATTAAAGTAAGAAGTTGAGAGAAAGCGGCCGGAATTAATCCATGGAAAGGGTGTGGTTTTTCATCACGACAACGCTAGACCACACACATCTTTAGCCACTCAACAAAAATTAAAAGAATTTGGCTGGGAGGTGTTAATGCATCCGCCATATCGCCCTGACTTTGCACCTTCCGATTTCCACCTGTTTCGGTCTCTTCAGAACTCTTTAGGCAGTTTCAGGTTAACATCAAGAGAGGACTGCCAAAACTACTTGTCGCGTTTTTTTGATCAGAAGTCCCAAAATTTCTACAGCAACAGGATCATGTCACTACCTACAAGATGGCAAAAAGTCATCGTACAAAATGGCACATATATACTGTAATTAAATTTAAATAAACTTTAAAAAAAAAATGTCTTGAGTTTTCATATTTTTTCCCCAACCTATTATAATTTAACTAAATATTAACGGGAATGAATTATTATTGTGGCGTGATAATGGTTAGCGTTATTTGATTAAATATGAAATAAATGAGGTTCTTTTGATAATTTATCCTTTGAACAAGGATTTTCAAACAAAGGAATGGATAGATACATTGCCATAACATTTATTGTCTATTGGTTTAATCTGTATGTTTCATGTATATCCACAGATTTTATTAATTTGAAAAAAGCTTTAGTAATGCCATGGCACATTGTATTCCGTAGTCATAAAATTGGTAGCTGTCTGGTGTCAGTTACCACCTCCTAACAGAAAACTATTGTAAAATAAGTATTTCTATAAGGAGTAACAGTATGCCAGAGACAATTCACCTATGTCAATCCTTTACATAAAAATATATATCTATAATCTATATTTTTTTATAAATAAGTACATAACATTTTTAAGAGTAATGTCTAACATATAACACATTTTGGACTATATTATTAAACATAAAATTTCTTCATGCAGCTTATCAAATATTCCTCTCAATGGGGAGCCCTCACTTCAGAATACTCTGGAGTTGGCTGGAAGAGTGTTGCGTCCGCTGCCAGGGCATGCATCCAGGGAATTACTTGTGCTATTCGCTTCACTCACCACATGTGACCCTGGAGATATTAATATCACTATACAGGTATATTAGTAGTTTAGATCTGTAGTAGTTCTCAGAGCATGTAGATAAATAAACATTGACATTTTAATCCTTGTAATTTCGATTAAGTATATAGGGCACCACCAAAATAGAGAACCTGCATGCATCGTCCACACCAAAATTTTTGCTTCTATTGTATGAATGAATCAGCATCATCATCTCAACGGTAGGACGTCCACTGCTGGACAGAGACTCTAATTTTCCAAAAGGACCGATCAGAAGCAGCCTGGATCCACCGTCAATCCACGGCCCTTATCAGGTCGTCTGTCCATCTTGTGGGTCCTACGCTGTGCTTGCTGGTCCGTGGCCTCCAATCGAGAACCTTCCGGCCCCAGCGGCCGTCGGCTCTCCCTACTATGTGTCCTGCCCACTGCCACTTCATAGCTCGTTGAGCGATGTTGAGCTTTCTTACGAGGCCCATAGAGAGACCACGATTTAGGCCCAATAGGTCAACACTAGAAACGCACATTGGTCGAAAACTTTTATTTTAAGGCACTGAGGAATTTTGGATGAGAAGATGTCTCAGAGCTGTCCATCCGAGCCGGATTTGTTGATTGAACTCCTTCTCGAAGTTGGCTCTACCTAATTGGACTGTTTGTCTCAATTAGATTTACTTGTTAACAACTTCCAGAGTTGAATTTCCAACTGTTACTGAGGGCACAACTTTTGTCTTATCCATCATCTTAAGCCACACCCTTTAGGAAACTCGGTTAAGGCCATTCATAAATAAATAGTCTGACTAAATTTGTACAAATTTTTGTAACCTACAACCGATTCGCCTAAAATCGATATAATCTTCAATTTCAGAGTCTTAAAGCAGATGGGATAAGGTGTTCTGTGATTGGTTTAGCAGCTGAAGTCAGAATATGTAAAGTGTTATGTCAGGATACGGGAGGCGATTATGGGGTAAGTTTATTAGAGTTAAGTTGAATGAAGAACGATTAGGTCGAAAGTGTAAAACTTGTAGCAATACTTATATTTCCAATGTAAATTTCTGATGGCGTTGCAAAGATGGAAATGACCACCATTGTATTCGTCCAGTAAGTATCAAGCCCTTACCAGAGTGAATGGCGTTCGGGAATTATTTATTTGGATAATTGTTATAGTTACGCTTATTCAATCATCTAATAACTTTACTTGCTTTTTGCTTTTGCTTTTTAACTCCGCCTATGTAGTTGAATTTCTTGTAAAAATGCAATTTTATTAAAGCGCCATCTTTATGGTACTAATATTGTTGCCGATGGATGATAATCAATATATGAATACGAATATGTTCGACTTACATCCAATAGTAACCGAGCGCAGCTTTTGTGTGATTATATTTCAGTTGATAGTCAAGTTATATGGGAAAATATATGACAGGTAGACGACGGTTTATGATTTGTTGAGTGATGAAATAATTGTTGCAATTAGAACTTTTCAGGTGGGATCCTCTGTTCAAACATTATATTTAATGTAATTCAATGAATGATGCCAACTCCAACTGTTATAACGGAAAAATAAGCTACTATCCATGATAATGTCGCCTTTTGTCAATTTATGTCCAGTCGGGCTGGTCTGGCTTGATTTTATCACTTATAGCCGAGTATACATGATTCAGTGCGTCACCAATCCGAGCACGCTTGATGTCGAGTGGAGCCGAGTAAACCCAATTCAGCGTCACCGACTTGAGCGTGACGATTCACTTACATTCACTCCTCAGCAATAAACGCGCCTAAAGAAGTTTTTAACTTCAAAAACTGATAAATTTAAACACCTTGGCATTTTTACATCTCTAACAAGTAGAAAAACCAATATTATATATTTTTGAGAGTTTAAAAGAATAAATGGAACGAAACTATGCATATCTTATGAGATTATGTATAACAATGATTTTAATGGTACTATGGTATGAAACTAGCGTTTACTATCGCCTAAGCCATCCTTCTTCTTCTTCTCTAAGTGCCATATCAGGTCTCTCCGATGTTGGCGATCACGCACTGTTTCGAATGTCGAAACAGCTCAGTCCATTGACGATTATTCTCAGCCATGACACCTGTCTTCTGCCTACTCTTTGCCCCTCAGTCATCGCTGCTATTTAATAGTACTGCATTGTGCGCAGGTTGTATTGGACGATGTTCACTACCGGTCGTTGCTGACGGGATGCACGAATCCTCCGGCTCGCGCGCGATCCCTAGATGCGGGACTCGTGAAGATGGGCTTCCCGCATCACTCGCCCGATGACGATGCTCCCGCAGACGGACCCATCACCGTCTGCATGTGGTACTAATACCGTAAAACTCTATCATGTGTGTTATATATAACAAGTGTTAGCAGATGCAGTATAAAATTGTTGAACCCTTTCTGGCTGCATTAACCGGAATATTGAAGTTGTACGTCACATATAACTCGACGTCTGAACGCCAGGCACAGCATCAGCGGTATATCTCAGCAGCACACGATGTCTCTATCACAGCAATAGTCGACAAACAGTCCTTGTCTGTGATTATATTGGACGCTGTAATGATTCGAAATAAACTAGAACTTGAAACGTTCAAACTGAGAGTTTGAACGCCGCCTACGACGGCCAAACGTCAACATCAGCGTATGAAAGAGATCGCAATAGACATTTCTATAGTAAGAATTATGATGCGGCGTATGAAGTGACGTTGTGAGCGGCCGATGGCGTTTATAAAATGGCTTTACAGCAGACCACCGTGAAATAACACCATGTGTATTTCACTATTTTATTTCGGTACACGGAGTAAGGAAGGCTGTAACCCACGCTGTTATCCTAATCTTCTAAATCCGTCTTATGTTATATTCTATAGACCCATTTGTTCCAATCTCTATCTCAATTCTCTAAAATTTGCTTAGAATTACAGTATTTAGTTAGAAACATAATCATATAATATCATTATTGCAACCAACTACGGTCATTGCAATACTTATTGTGGATGTATATTATAACTTTGACATTGCATCCGTTTCGCAGATACACTACAATATATGACGCTGAACAATGTAATAACTTATTTACCCCTAAATGTTCACAGTCACTTGGAGGAGGGAGAAGGAGTAGGCTCAGAGGGCCACCTTTGCCCGCAATGCCGCAGCAAGTATTGTTCGTTGCCCGCGCAGTGCCGTACCTGCGGGCTCACCTTGGCTTCGGCACCACACCTTGCCAGGTGAACACTACGATTATTACCATTATCACCATCACCTCCAATGCTACATAATTATGTCTACCTCATTTTTACTATCAATTATCTAAATTAGAATTAATTTCGGACACTTTCGTTTCGAGAATCTCAAAATGCTTTTTAAACTTCAAACGTATTTTCAACTTTAAACAAAAGATTAGGGGGGGGGGTGGTGAAATGAGTTCTAGCGTCCCTTACTCATCGTAACATATCAGTACGTGTTATGTTACGTGAAATAACAGCACGTGTGCTGTTGTGTTTCGGTGAGTGAAGTAATGCCATTTCCTTATCCCTTGCCAATCCCTTATTCTTAATCCTATTGTAGTCGGCAGCGCACTTGCAGCAACTTTGGCCTTGCTTGTGTTATAGGCGGCCGTCAGCCTTTCTGCCGATCTTAACATACCTAATTTAAACCAAACCTCAAATAAACTTAACATTTTATTTCGTTTCATTGTCTTACTTTGAGGTGTAAATTTTAATGTTTTTTCTGAATTTATAAAGTCATTATAATGTTTGCAGGTCGTATCACCATTTGTTTCCTGTAGAGCCGTACGAAGAAATACAAAATGAGGGGCAAGCGCAACATTGTTTCGCTTGTTTGCGACCGTTTACAGATCTGGATAAACAGGTAAATAATGCTTTCCACGATATAAATTGCAGAGAATGACTTGATGCTCACCATCACACAAACTTATTTGCCTTACTTTAAAAGGTCAACCTCTGTAATTCACCTGGGGATCCCAGGGGCCGGTTAGTTGGTATCAAGAAGATGAGCTAAAGGCTAATACTGCGCTGTGCAGTGTGTTCCGCTACTCACAAAACAAGGATTTCTTTTTTTGATTTCCGATGCCGAGTAGTGGCAGAGTTCACTGCGTTTCGCAGTTATAATAACCAGTTACAATAACCAGCTTACAGAACACCAACGTTAAATAACAGTGCTTGTAAATAATAATAGTAAATAATTGCTTGTGTTAATAGGCAACGGTAATTACCTACCATTAAGTGGATCATCAGCCTGTCTGGCGACCCTTACACAAAAAAGGGGCATCTCGGCATTTTTGTCTTACATTTCGCTCAGTTAGTATGTTGGTCTAGTTATTATTGCGGGGTTGCAAGTTTTCTCTCAATGGCTTCTTTCTCTGTTAGACTTTGTTGCTTCAAAAGTGAAATGTTGTCTGTCGATTTCCAGGTGCACAGATGCATGCGATGCCACCTGCACTACTGCTGGCAATGCGCGGAAGTAGTGTCAGGTGCCTTGCACGTGTGTCCTGGCTGCGCTGCCCGACCTCACCTCTACCAGCGACTACCCGAACACTCCGCTGTATAATTTAATGTTGCAACATGTGTGTATACCTTACTATTTATATAAGAGGAATAAAAACTAAATAATATCTTTAATTTTTTTATGAACACTTGGTTGTTGTATTTTTATAAAACTTGGTATAATTAAAAATTATAAACAACCGACATTCTATTGAGATCATTCTAATGAGCCTAAGACCATTCTGCTGTAAATTGCTGAGAAGTTGGGAATCCCTCAGACTACTTGATGCTGCTGTAAGTTGCTGAGAAGTTACCGTGTCATGTAAATAACACCAAAGTAACATTATACCAAATTTCAAATCAATCGAACCAGTGGAAGTGAGTGAGATCCCTTTGTCAACTAGGAAATGAGCTGACGGTTTTCAAACGTCTGAACGGATCTTCATAAATTATAGTTAAAAACCATCTCGATTACTTCAGCTTTCAAATAAAAATCGGTTCATCCGTTTGAAAGCTATGATGACACAGACTAGACACAGGTCAACTTTTGTGTCTGAGGTTAAAAATACCTTGATTCACAATTGATTTCTGGGACAATCATTCTGCTTTTTGCAGGACACTGCATCAAATATACATATACGTAACGTGTCTTTCTTGGCTGAACGCTAGTATTTCTGTATTTGAGCAGTTGAAGTCGTTGGATGGGGATGTCCAAAGTGGGGAATCACACTTAGCCGGCTTGTCTTGTGTTTTATTTAGTAGCTCTTACGATGAGTGAGAGGAGTGTGCCCGTCTTGAGCAACGCATAAATAACCTACCTTGTGCGTGAAAACGTAAAACCAGCCGAAAATTACCTCAAACTGCATGCCCAGTTTGGGGAAGCTACTCTTCGTGGCCAAGAGTGAAGATTTGGTGGAACGCATTCAAAGAAAGCCGGGAACATGTTGTGAATCAAGCTCATTACCGTCGTCGCACCAGTACCACTAATCAAAACATTGAACGCGTTCGTCAGCTTATCGAAGGGGAACGACGTCTCACAGTGCTTCAAATTTCGGAGGAGTTTGGAGTCAGTTATGGAAGTGTCCAATCAGTCATTAGAAAGCAGTTGGGCTTCATAATTCTGACAAAAAGCTGCACGAGTTTGTATTTCTCAGTTGCTTCAAACTAGTTCAACAAATAAGGGGACGGTTTTTTGCATAAAATTTTCACCTGTGACAAAACATGGGGGCATCATTACACTCTCGAATCAAAGCATGTTGGTCACGGTTTTTTGAGACTGTAAGGGGCTCCTACTAGTAAATTTCTTACACGAATGTCGGACCATCAACGGAACCTAATACTATGGTCTCTTGCTATGGTCAAGTTAGGCTACATTATCGACGCAAAAGACGAGATTGTAGCATCCGCGATGTGTTTATCCTCTAAGACAACGGCAAGCCCCACACAGCAGAAACTAGTGGAAATGCAATGGAAAACGTTGGATCCCCCACCTTACAGCCTAGACTTATCGTCATGCGATTTTCACATGTTTGGACTCCTTAAGAGGCTCCACACCATCGATAAGTAGTAAAGGCTGTATGTTTGTGTTAGATACTTATGCAGTTCTAAGCTATGCAGGATATAAATAAGTTTTTTATGTAAAATATGTATGTATTTGTAAATAAAACGACTAATATTGTAACATTTATTTGTTTATTTACTTATATTAAATTCTACAATTTCGTAGAAAAAATAACGGTTTTCAATAATATATAGGCAAATTTGAGAGACACCTACATACTACGATCATGTCATTAACATCACAGATAAAAAGACAATCCAACACAATAATAATAATAATAATATTTTTTTATTGTTGGAAGTTTACTTCAATAATTATATTCAAGCATCAAAACTTCACATTTATATTGAATAAATTTAATTTGTGCTTTATACAACTAACTGGTTGATGCCGACCCCTCAACGTCAGTCACATTATATAAGGGTGTATAAAAATCCATTTAAGTATATATGTGTTATAAAAAATCATTGATAGTTGTGTTAAATAAATCTGCACAAAAGTACGCACTTCTACATTTTGCAAGGTTACCAAATCATTCATTTATGGACAATTAGGTACTTCACAAAATTAAGGGATGGTCTGCACTGCACTGGGCTAAATGAAATTTTGTTCAGATTTGTTATTTAGCACAAAGTATAGGTTGAATTATGTATAAACTCTTTTTTATAAATTCTATATTATCTTTTAAAGACAATCTCAATATAGGTTTATGTTAATCTTATTCGTCATTAATAATCACAGCTTGGAATAATAGGTAAGTACACAGTAAGTGTATAACACACATCACAATCGAACTACGTACGTTCAAACCTGTTGACTGTCCGTCATCATTTTCTTTCGAGTCACCCAAAGTATGTTGGATTTTTGGTAATATTGCTCTATTTGGAGAAGGGATTTCCCCTTAGTTTCGGGGAGTAATAAGAACAACACTAAAGTGGCAAGACTGGATGACGCACCGAACAAACCGAAAACACCCGCCATACCGATTTGAGATTGCATAACTGGATACAACTTGGTGAAACCGAATAGTACGGCGTTGAATAGACAGAATATATAACCGCCACATAGGCCGCGGATTTTCGTTGGCAACAATTCTCCTATCATCAGACCCGGCAACATGAAGAAGCCGAGAGTATTGAACGCTACGTAGCCCAAGATTAGGGTCGGGGGTAAAAAGCCTGTCCCTTGTCCTTCTGATAGGATGTAGGCGAGGATGAGAGTGCACGCCGCCGTTCCAGCTCCCGACACCAGAACAAGCGCCCGACGAGTTATCCTAAGAAGCAATATGCAAGCCAACACTGTTACTCCGAGTCTGACCAGCGCGCTAGCATTTGCGGCGTTCTGAAACAATCAATATTAAATGTATACAACAAAAACAACACAGACTTCCAAACAATTCAGATCGCTGCCTCGTATCGGTGTTCATATACAACAGCATTCCATATTCCATTTTTATCAATTACTACAATAATTCTAGCGGGAAATATGATTGTAATAGATGTATTCTTCTAAAATACGTTCAAAACAAATATAATCTATCTGTACTTATAAAATTATTTGTCCTGACTATCAACGCACAGTCAAAACTGTTAAGTATCGAAAGAAAAGAAAAAAACTAAGGAGAAAAGAAAAGAAAAATTTTTTTAACTCCGTGGGAAGCCGGGAGAGGGTCATTAGTAATAGTAATATAATAATAATATTTAATTGCATAAAACACGTTTTGCTAGAAATCCAACATGCATTTAAAAAATTCTATTTACTAAGTATTGTACACTTCCAAATATAATTAATCATTAAAACAAACAGTAAAAAATAAATAGTCAATAAACACCAAAACATTGTTAAACATTAGTCAAGGAACATTAAAAAATCACTTTGAATTCTTATATGTACGAAATCTAGAAACAATATATCTTTCCAGTAATCGAAGTATTCAGTCAATTGAATCTCATCGAATAAAAATTATAATGTAAACACTAGATGAGTCCGCAACTTGGTAAGCGTAGTGTTCGGTATAACGCGTAACTTTTTTTTAAACTGATTCGAATGAAACGAACACTAAATGTTTCGGGAAGCTTGTTACAATAAATCAATGAAAACCGCATTCAAATCGGTTGAACCGTTTCTGAGATTAGTGTGCACAAACGCACAGACAGACAAAAATTCTAAAAACATTTTTTTAACCTCGGAAACAAGTATATAATATCTACAACCTCGGAACATAGATATTATCCACAACGTGTTCAAATTTATTTTTTGAAAAAAAAAAACTTGTTTTTATTTTTTATTTACTGTTTACGATTTTATTATATGTATAGATTAGTTCCCATAGTGCTTTTTTTTAAATTTTAGGAGAATATACTTTTAATTTCATTAAATCGATTACAAAAGTTTGGAATTGGTAATTTTTTTTAAAAAAAGAATAGTTTTCCAAACTACCTACATTATTTTATATTTTTGATGTTTTCCTTATTTTTTTTTAATGACAATATTCTAATTTTTTAATCTAAATTGATAAAAATTTCACAAATCCTGTGTAAAGCGCCCTAAATACCCAACGTAAAGGAGGGTCTAAGGCCAGGCCACCTATCTAGGGCCCATATTATTTTGAACACAGTAGAACGAGAGAGGTATGTTTTTGTAAAAAAAAAAGAACTTACTTGCGGTGGTAACGATCCTCCCGCACCCTTGACAATATCGACTGCATAAAATATAACCACATAGGTCCCGGACAATATTTGGAGCATATTGAACGCGTTGATAAGGATCAGGGGCTTCAGAACTGGCGCTCGAACAACCGTTGCCAAAAATCTTATGTTCTCTTCACCTCTTGCCTTTTCTTTCTCTCGAGCCGATATGAGCTCGTGTAGTTCGCGTTGAGCCTTTAACAAAATCATTCAACTTGTATTAAACACGTGAAATTACTGCCCACCTTGAAAGTAACAACACAGTTTAATTAAAAAAGACGATTGCAAAAATACATGCTTCAAACTAATTTCTATCGGCAATAGATGGCGCTAAACAAATTGTTTTGTTACAAATGAGTTTTATTTAACTGTGTTGTTATAACTTTTAGTGTGTTCAATTACATATTTGTTTTAGAAATAATGATCATTCAGTGATTTAAATTAATGAAAACATGGCGTGGAAACTGGAGTGTCCTAAGAGACTAGTAGATATTCTTCGTATTAGCGTGATGAACTAATATCCTAACTAATATTACAAAGGCGAAAGTGAGTTTGTTTGTTTCACGCCTTAACTACTCAACCGATAATCATGTAACTTTGCATAGGGTACATTAGCGAGACATTTGAACGAATTATCCTATGAGAAAGAACTAACAATGAGAAATACAAGTATTCATCATATATTATAAACCTAATATAGGCATAATATCCTTTTGTACATATTGTCTGTTATTATTTATCTTTTAAATTTAAAGAAAGGTGGGCCTATAGTCATAATTATAACTATAGGTCACAGACTAGGTATTTGACTTTAGGGACCTTATTATAGAAGCATTGACATGTTCAAGATAACAAGACATGTAAAGCAATAATAACGCGGGACATACATTGACGCTGACTTTTGCCAAGCGTTGGATCTTTAGTTTTAGTTAGTAGTTTTTGAATCGGATGAGTAGTTTCAAAGATTACCTACATACAATCCTATAATATAATTATAAATAAACTTTGCTAATTCATATAGCACTTTGAAATAATGATATTAGAAGTGCGTGGGTTTATTTAGTATTTTAATATTATTTCCATTTTGATTTTTTTTTAAATAATGTTAAGGTTCTTTTTCAATTTATATTCATAGCTTTACCTATAGATTTTGTCTATAGATTTTGAACGTCCGTTGTTAACACGGAACCGTTTTGACGAGCCCGTTGGATGAGTGGTTAGGGTGCTTGCCTTAACGCTCTGTTCTAGGGTTCCCAGGTTCGATTCCCGACAGGGTCAACTTTGAAAAATGAACTTTTCAAATTTGGCTCTGGTCTGGATCTGGAAAGTAGTGGCAGGGCACACTGCGTTTCGCAGTAACTTTGGCAGCCTGTCTAGTGGCAGTAACTACCACCCTTCAGAAGACCACCGTGAAATAACAGCACGTGTGCTGTTGTGTTTCGGTGAGTAAGTAAGGGATGCCAGAGCCCATTTCCCTATCTCCCCCTAATCCCTTATCCATAATCCTACTGTAGTCGACAGCGCACTTGCAGCAGCTTTGGCGTAGCTTGTGTTATAGGCGACGGTAGCCACCATCAAGTGGACCGTCAGCCTGTCTGCCGATCTTAACATATAGGCATATTTTTAAACGGCATGTCTCATACAATTTTAATTAATCCTAATAAAACTTATTTACTTCTAATAATAATACTTAATTTCCCCCGTTTATGGTGGAAATGTACGCGAACATTATAATCGCTCATGTTAATTATTAGATAGACGGAACACAGTACGTTCCAGAAAACAGTGTTCACTGTTCGAGTGGACATAAATTGTTATAATTTGTTCGTATCGAGTCGAGTCCTACCTAACATTTCAATTGGTTTCTGTCTCTTCGTTATTAAGCTTATTACGGTTCACTTATCATGATTGCGGACATCACAGTTGTAACAAGCAATTTAAAAATAAATTGTGGGAGACAACAAAAAAACTTCCGCAATAATTACTAATTATTTGAATTATGAATTCTACATTTCGCGATAAACTATGAAATTACAATAATTCTGTCGATGACAGTTTTAATAAAATTATATTCACGGACGCATGAAAAAGCACCTACTATTATGGCGCCCTGAATAGGGGGAGTGGAGCTGATTCACACCATGGTTTAAAAAAGCTCCTGGATCGGCAATGCTTGACTCTCTGGAACTAAAAGTATTATGAAAGCCTTTGCAATTTAGTTGCCTTTAGAACTACATTTCTACCTCTAGAATTTTTACCTATAGAAACGTAGAAGACTTCTACCCTTCTAAGGGCACATTCGTACATATCCTGGTAGATGCAATATTGCCGCACACAAAATGGCGCTCTGAATGGGGGGAGTGGGGTCTGATTCACAAATTTTAAAAAAATGGATCGACAATGCTTGACGCTGGAAATAAAAGTATTATCAAAGCCTTACTATGTCTTATTTCATTAATTATTATTATATTCAAGATGATGACTTACACACATTTTTTTTTCATTTTATTTATTCAGTTCAATTAATTATTAAAAACTTAATGACTAATCTATTACAATGCCCCACAAAACCATTGTCACGGTTTGTCTTGTGAAAACACGACTCTCTCAGTATTTTAATTAAGATATTATGTATAAAAAGAATAATGTATAAGAGAAAATAGAGTACTATCAGATATAGTACATAATGGGTTACAAGAACTAGATATGTACGTATAATTTCTTTTTACATGGATCGTTGCGTTTGTCTTCAGGCAAATATAGTTACTTATCTGTTTCAATAAAGTTCGACACCATGATAATTCTACGAAACCATCGTTAATAATAATAATTGTATCAACGATGGCTTCGGAGAATTATTATGACGCTAAAGGGTACAATTTTATATATTACTTGGGGATTTCTTGTCCTCGATTTTGTGTTTGGGATACTGAAAATCCGCAGTTATATAGGTATCGCTTGAGTGGGAAACGTTTGAATTTTTAATGCGAATTTTCATCTACCAGCATTCTACATTAAAGTTATGTAAGTTGTATGAAACAACTTTAATTATTGTGAACGCTTATTAGTAAGTATAGAACGCTGGTCGTGTTAAGACAATGATATGTGTAACTTATTTTCATCTTTTGCGTAACAAAATCGTCCGCTTTTCATATTTTTTCACGAAAAATATCTTAATAAAACCCACTATACCAAAAACGTCAAAAAAGACAAGTTATTTACCAACAGCTATATCTTTATTTACTGAAAAACATTACGAATACAACTAAATTGAGCAATAATCATGTTTTTGGCATTGTTAGACAATCTATTTGGGTGGATTATTTATTTGATATTATTGTTATTTATTTCTTTTATTATTAGGATGGGATTGCCTAATCGGGTCGGTTGCACAAATCTGCCAATGTGGTGGTTTTCTTTATTTATTTATTTTTTTCACATAGTGTAAAAAATTCATATTCAGTATGAATATGAATGAATGAATATGACTAGATCGTATCAAGGATGTAAAATAAAATTCCTTATATTAATCATAAACATTAACTTTGAGAGCTTTTACTGGATTTCTGTATCTGGTATTTTGTATTATTATTGTAAGTTACCTTAGTTATAAGGCACCTTATACCTTATACTATGCTTTGTACACTAGTTAGGAGTGCAATTTAGCAATTAATTTTTACACATGCACTTTTTAGTTTTTATTAATTAAATCATGATAATTTCTAAAAGGTATCACAATTATATAATACTCCAATCTTAGATTTACTCCAAACTTGGATTTCTGGTTTTCTCTCTTTAGAGTTACTCAGAAAGCTGCTTTTCTGTTGCTTTTTACGGGCCTCATAGAAGTAGGTACATTCCCAGGGTACAGATAAAAACTTGATTGAAACTAATCTTGAGATGTAGGTTTGCGTTGCTACACACAGTTATTTAAGCAATTAACCGTACAATACAGCCGCCAATCATTGGGTACTTTATGTGCCCCGCGGCCCAGTGCATTTCTCTCACCAATTGATGGTTTAATTGCGCTCACCAAGTGCCTATACTATTTATATATAGTAACAATCTAGACGCATACCTATGTTCTCTCGACAGACGAAAGGACACACAAGTTTATCTTATCAAGTTGCTTTCTGATGCTTTTTCTTCCGACTTGATATGCAGATGTTGAATATTAAAATGGAAACATATATACTCTTATAGATATAAGTTATAATTTATGCTAGTCTCGGATTGTGTAGTTGTCTATTGGTTGTAAAGAATTTTAAGAATTAAACGATTATTAGTTTCAGAAAATACTCATTCAAAAAAAACTATGTATATATATTTAAAAAAAAAAACAATATTAAGACCTTATAATTATGTAAATCATTACGTACATAATTATAATTTATGTAGGTAAAAATATTAGCTATATATGTATTCTTATTTTGACTTGTTATAACTGGAAACAGATAAAAACAAAACATTCACGAGACCAACTCGAAAGATTGATCAAGATTTTAAAAATTTCACAACTGTTTAGCAAAAATACTTACAATATCATTATTGCCGCGGAGTCTTCCCATAGCTTCCATGGCTTCGTGGAAGCGGCCTCTTCTTGCAAGCCACGTTGGACTCTCCGGCGAAAAGCAGAGCGCTATGAACGCTAAAGAAGGCAGCACAATGGAGAGGTGCGCCACAGAACGCCACGGTAGTACCCCACCGAGAGAGTAGACGTACAACACCCCTAGGGAATACGCCACGAACGGAGTGCCGATTAAAAGACCACGCAATCTCGGTTCTGATATTTCACCAAGATACACCTGCAATTAAACATTTATATTTACTAACTCTTAGCGTTAAGTTATCGTAACTTATCTATACTTCTATGCATTCACACAATCAACATCCCATCGTAAAAGGCGGATTAAAATTACTAATATAATGATTATTCAAAATTATTCTCACAATTAAAGTAAGACCAATCAGAAAAATGTAACATACATACTAATTGGATTGCTTGTGTCAAGATTTTATATAATATTAGACACGGGTGCTTTTTTTTTCAGCAAATTTTATGCACAAACCTTCCTCGTTTGACGCTCTTTCTATTAAAGAAAACTGTATCAAATTCCATTGGGTGATGGTTTTAGAAGAACTTAGCGGAGAAATAGAAAGAGGCGGACAGTGATTTTATTTCAGAACTAGTTTTATTCATATTCAAAACGCATGACTTCTTTGTTGCTGTTATACATTTGCCAGGAGTTGAATCTTTATTTTTAGATAGCTGGTGCCCGCGGCTTCGCCCGCATGAAATATAGCCCATGTTCGTCCTGAAATTTTAATCTAACTGTAGGCGAAATATTATTTTAAATCTGGTGAGTAGTTTCGAAGATTACCTCCTACATATGAAAAAAATAAACATACAAACTTTATCTTTTTGCAATATTAGTATATTATAGAAATACATTATGTAGTATGGATTACGCGTTATATATTCACTATGAAAACTGGCGAGTTTCGATCCGAAATCCTATAGAATTAAGACTACTATGAAGAAAATATAATTAGTCATGTAAATAATTCTGATTGACACCCCCGTAGAATTTATCTAAATCGGGCAAAATATCCTTATAAGATTTATTTTCTATTTATTCCATGTGATATTTTCAAATCAAGATCAGAGGTAAGTTATGATACATAGGAATGTGGTCATTACCAACTTAAAAGTTCATAACACATTATTTAAATGTCCATTTCAAATTTTAACGCCTTATGTATCGGAGCACATCCTTTGACAATCACGATTTTATCTGACGTTTACAATGAGGGTTTTCCAAAGATAATACAACATCTTTGGGGTTTTCGATACTTTTTCTGCCACCAGGCGGCGCTTCGTAGTCGTCATGTCTAAACACCTGTCAGATAGTACAGAGTCGTAGGTAGTAAACATATATTATTGAAATTATGTGTACAATAAAAAATACATAGAAAATTGCAATTCGCGTATGTAGCTATTTTGACAATTTATTGGACCTGACGCTACAGTGCCGCCATCTCAATTAGGCCGTTTCAGAAAACCCTCATTGCAGAAACTTTGGAGGAGTTCCGATGAAGCCAACTTTATTTTAAAAAAAAACTAATTTTAGTTCTTGTAAAAAGGAACAAACAAATTCGTAATTGAGACAATAGAAAAAAAATCGGTTAGTGTAGATAACATAGCGAGAAATTCATCAATCTCCTTTTAAACAAAATTAAAAACATTGCTACTTAATTTTTTAAATGGTTAAGTTTGTTTTTATTCGGTCCACTTGATGGTAAGTGGCTATCATCGCCTATAACAGGAGCAATGCCACAAGTACGAGTACTGAAAGTTCGCTGCTGACCAAAGGATTGAGAAGGGATAGCAAATTGGACTCTGGCATCCTTTACTCACTCACCGAAACAAAACAGCACAAATGTTATTATTTCAAGGTAAAGGTTGGTTACTGCCGCCAGACAGGCTGCCGAAATGACTATGAAACGCAGTGTGCCCTACCACTAATTTCCAGATCCAGACCAAAGCCAACTTTGAAAAGTTCATTTTCAAAGTTGACCCTGCCGAGAATCGAACCTCGGACCCCTGAGAGCGTTAAGGCAAGCACTCTAACCACTCATTCAACGGGCTTGCCAAATCGTTATAGAAGATATAGTGCAATTTAGACGGGATTGGTTCTATTTTTATTTTATTGGTAAGTAGAGTAAGGTTAGTTTGGTACTCAAAAAACTTTTTTAAAAAGTGTACATTACATCAGCTATTTACATACAGGATAGAAATCAGATTATTGTTAAACAATGATGCAGTTTATTTTCGTAACCTTTTCCTGCTAGTCGGAAAAACCACATAACTCGAATTAGATAAAAACAACCTTGATTGAGTGACAAAAACAATAAACAAAACTAAACAATCAAAAATAACAAAAACGTAATTAACAGTTAAAATAACAAAAAAATTAAATTTAGAGAAAAAACTTCCCATATGGCGTCACTAAGATAGTAAGCATATCGCGTATGCACGGAAAACTTATTTAAATGCCGAAAACACATTGAAATTCAACTTACCAAGTTTACACTGACCTTTATTTACAACCAACTATTCACACTGACTTCAGGTGATTCAACATGCTTTTTTTACTTCATGTTTCTATACGACTTTAGTAGTTTTTGAACTTGGAACATACTTTTAAGTATTTCAGAACTTTAGCTTTGCAAGATCACTTTAGCCTAGAATATTTGTTATAAAAAAATCTAACTAGGAAGCAATACATGTACACGACTTTTTTGTTAGTAAAAACGAAACGTTATGACCTAAATAGTACTTTTTTTAAATAATTTAATCAAAATAGTGAACACGTTCAGTCGACATCCCACTTTAATTGACAAATCATAATCTAGAATGCGTATTACACCGATGCATTAAGTTCTCGGATTTCCCCACGCTCAAATTTTGATGGCTCAAAATTTAGAATTTCTTATTATTTGTTTGAGATATATACAATGTATTGCTAGTGAACTTTATTTGTTGTTATAAAGAGTGGCATTCAGGCTTTCGATCCATTTAAGGCTTCTGTATCTGCCAACGGCCTTGAGGTTCTGGACAGAGATAGATAGATACAAAGATAGATAGATAGAAGCGAGATGTTTCCCCGCGCCAACCGCGCTAATT